>OX382269.1:36902822-38209257 GCA_947507595.1 Pyralis farinalis | reverse complement strand
TAACCTAACCTAACCTAACCTAACCTAACCTAACCTAACCTAACCTACCTAACCTAACCTAACCTAACCTAACCTAACCTAACCTAACCTAACCTAACCTAACCTAACCTAACCTAACCTAACCTAACCTAACCTAACCTAACCTAACCTAACCTAACCTAACCTAACCTAACCTAACCTAACCTAACCTAACCTAACCTAACCTAACCTAACCTAACCTAACCTAACCTAACCTAACCTAACCTAACCTAACCTAACCTAACCTAACCTAACCTAACCTAACCTAACCTAACCTAACCTAACCTAACCTAACCTAACCTAACCTAACCTAACCTAACCTAACCTAACCTAACCTAACCTAACCTAACCTAACCTAACCTAACCTAACCTAACCTAACCTAACCTAACCTAACCTAACCTAACCTAACCTAACCTAACCTAACCTAACCTAACCTAACCTAACCTAACCTAACCTAACCTAACCTAACCTAACCTAACCTAACCTAACCTAACCTAACCTAACCTAACCTAACCTAACCTAACCTAACCTAACCTAACCTAACCTAACCTAACCTAACCTAACCTAACCTAACCTAACCTAACCTAACCTAACCTAACCTAACCTAACCTAACCTAACCTAACCTAACCTAACCTAACCTAACCTAACCTAACCTAACCTAACCTAACCTAACCTAACCTAACCTAACCTAACCTAACCTAACCTAACCTAACCTAACCTAACCTAACCTAACCTAACCTAACCTAACCTAACCTAACCTAACCTAACCTAACCTAACCTAACCTAACCTAACCTAACCTAACCTAACCTAACCTAACCTAACCTAACCTAACCTAACCTAACCTAACCTAACCTAACCTAACCTAACCTAACCTAACCTAACCTAACCTAACCTAACCTAACCTAACCTAACCTAACCTAACCTAACCTAACCTAACCTAACCTAACCTAACCTAACCTAACCTAACCTAACCTAACCTAACCTAACCTAACCTAACCTAACCTAACCTAACCTAACCTAACCTAACCTAACCTAACCTAACCTAACCTAACCTAACCTAACCTAACCTAACCTAACCTAACCTAACCTAACCTAACCTAACCTAACCTAACCTAACCTAACCTAACCTAACCTAACCTAACCTAACCTAACCTAACCTAACCTAACCTAACCTAACCTAACCTAACCTAACCTAACCTAACCTAACCTAACCTAACCTAACCTAACCTAACCTAACCTAACCTAACCTAACCTAACCTAACCTAACCTAACCTAACCTAACCTAACCTAACCTAACCTAACCTAACCTAACCTAACCTAACCTAACCTAACCTAACCTAACCTAACCTAACCTAACCTAACCTAACCTAACCTAACCTAACCTAACCTAACCTAACCTAACCTAACCTAACCTAACCTAACCTAACCTAACCTAACCTAACCTAACCTAACCTAACCTAACCTAACCTAACCTAACCTAACCTAACCTAACCTAACCTAACCTAACCTAACCTAACCTAACCTAACCTAACCTAACCTAACCTAACCTAACCTAACCTAACCTAACCTAACCTAACCTAACCTAACCTAACCTAACCTAACCTAACCTAACCTAACCTAACCTAACCTAACCTAACCTAACCTAACCTAACCTAACCTAACCTAACCTAACCTAACCTAACCTAACCTAACCTAACCTAACCTAACCTAACCTAACCTAACCTAACCTAACCTAACCTAACCTAACCTAACCTAACCTAACCTAACCTAACCTAACCTAACCTAACCTAACCTAACCTAACCTAACCTAACCTAACCTAACCTAACCTAACCTAACCTAACCTAACCTAACCTAACCTAACCTAACCTAACCTAACCTAACCTAACCTAACCTAACCTAACCTAACCTAACCTAACCTAACCTAACCTAACCTAACCTAACCTAACCTAACCTAACCTAACCTAACCTAACCTAACCTAACCTAACCTAACCTAACCTAACCTAACCTAACCTAACCTAACCTAACCTAACCTAACCTAACCTAACCTAACCTAACCTAACCTAACCTAACCTAACCTAACCTAACCTAACCTAACCTAACCTAACCTAACCTAACCTAACCTAACCTAACCTAACCTAACCTAACCTAACCTAACCTAACCTAACCTAACCTAACCTAACCTAACCTAACCTAACCTAACCTAACCTAACCTAACCTAACCTAACCTAACCTAACCTAACCTAACCTAACCTAACCTAACCTAACCTAACCTAACCTAACCTAACCTAACCTAACCTAACCTAACCTAACCTAACCTAACCTAACCTAACCTAACCTAACCTAACCTAACCTAACCTAACCTAACCTAACCTAACCTAACCTAACCTAACCTAACCTAACCTAACCTAACCTAACCTAACCTAACCTAACCTAACCTAACCTAACCTAACCTAACCTAACCTAACCTAACCTAACCTAACCTAACCTAACCTAACCTAACCTAACCTAACCTAACCTAACCTAACCTAACCTAACCTAACCTAACCTAACCTAACCTAACCTAACCTAACCTAACCTAACCTAACCTAACCTAACCTAACCTAACCTAACCTAACCTAACCTAACCTAACCTAACCTAACCTAACCTAACCTAACCTAACCTAACCTAACCTAACCTAACCTAACCTAACCTAACCTAACCTAACCTAACCTAACCTAACCTAACCTAACCTAACCTAACCTAACCTAACCTAACCTAACCTAACCTAACCTAACCTAACCTAACCTAACCTAACCTAACCTAACCTAACCTAACCTAACCTAACCTAACCTAACCTAACCTAACCTAACCTAACCTAACCTAACCTAACCTAACCTAACCTAACCTAACCTAACCTAACCTAACCTAACCTAACCTAACCTAACCTAACCTAACCTAACCTAACCTAACCTAACCTAACCTAACCTAACCTAACCTAACCTAACCTAACCTAACCTAACCTAACCTAACCTAACCTAACCTAACCTAACCTAACCTAACCTAACCTAACCTAACCTAACCTAACCTAACCTAACCTAACCTAACCTAACCTAACCTAACCTAACCTAACCTAACCTAACCTAACCTAACCTAACCTAACCTAACCTAACCTAACCTAACCTAACCTAACCTAACCTAACCTAACCTAACCTAACCTAACCTAACCTAACCTAACCTAACCTAACCTAACCTAACCTAACCTAACCTAACCTAACCTAACCTAACCTAACCTAACCTAACCTAACCTAACCTAACCTAACCTAACCTAACCTAACCTAACCTAACCTAACCTAACCTAACCTAACCTAACCTAACCTAACCTAACCTAACCTAACCTAACCTAACCTAACCTAACCTAACCTAACCTAACCTAACCTAACCTAACCTAACCTAACCTAACCTAACCTAACCTAACCTAACCTAACCTAACCTAACCTAACCTAACCTAACCTAACCTAACCTAACCTAACCTAACCTAACCTAACCTAACCTAACCTAACCTAACCTAACCTAACCTAACCTAACCTAACCTAACCTAACCTAACCTAACCTAACCTAACCTAACCTAACCTAACCTAACCTAACCTAACCTAACCTAACCTAACCTAACCTAACCTAACCTAACCTAACCTAACCTAACCTAACCTAACCTAACCTAACCTAACCTAACCTAACCTAACCTAACCTAACCTAACCTAACCTAACCTAACCTAACCTAACCTAACCTAACCTAACCTAACCTAACCTAACCTAACCTAACCTAACCTAACCTAACCTAACCTAACCTAACCTAACCTAACCTAACCTAACCTAACCTAACCTAACCTAACCTAACCTAACCTAACCTAACCTAACCTAACCTAACCTAACCTAACCTAACCTAACCTAACCTAACCTAACCTAACCTAACCTAACCTAACCTAACCTAACCTAACCTAACCTAACCTAACCTAACCTAACCTAACCTAACCTAACCTAACCTAACCTAACCTAACCTAACCTAACCTAACCTAACCTAACCTAACCTAACCTAACCTAACCTAACCTAACCTAACCTAACCTAACCTAACCTAACCTAACCTAACCTAACCTAACCTAACCTAACCTAACCTAACCTAACCTAACCTAACCTAACCTAACCTAACCTAACCTAACCTAACCTAACCTAACCTAACCTAACCTAACCTAACCTAACCTAACCTAACCTAACCTAACCTAACCTAACCTAACCTAACCTAACCTAACCTAACCTAACCTAACCTAACCTAACCTAACCTAACCTAACCTAACCTAACCTAACCTAACCTAACCTAACCTAACCTAACCTAACCTAACCTAACCTAACCTAACCTAACCTAACCTAACCTAACCTAACCTAACCTAACCTAACCTAACCTAACCTAACCTAACCTAACCTAACCTAACCTAACCTAACCTAACCTAACCTAACCTAACCTAACCTAACCTAACCTAACCTAACCTAACCTAACCTAACCTAACCTAACCTAACCTAACCTAACCTAACCTAACCTAACCTAACCTAACCTAACCTAACCTAACCTAACCTAACCTAACCTAACCTAACCTAACCTAACCTAACCTAACCTAACCTAACCTAACCTAACCTAACCTAACCTAACCTAACCTAACCTAACCTAACCTAACCTAACCTAACCTAACCTAACCTAACCTAACCTAACCTAACCTAACCTAACCTAACCTAACCTAACCTAACCTAACCTAACCTAACCTAACCTAACCTAACCTAACCTAACCTAACCTAACCTAACCTAACCTAACCTAACCTAACCTAACCTAACCTAACCTAACCTAACCTAACCTAACCTAACCTAACCTAACCTAACCTAACCTAACCTAACCTAACCTAACCTAACCTAACCTAACCTAACCTAACCTAACCTAACCTAACCTAACCTAACCTAACCTAACCTAACCTAACCTAACCTAACCTAACCTAACCTAACCTAACCTAACCTAACCTAACCTAACCTAACCTAACCTAACCTAACCTAACCTAACCTAACCTAACCTAACCTAACCTAACCTAACCTAACCTAACCTAACCTAACCTAACCTAACCTAACCTAACCTAACCTAACCTAACCTAACCTAACCTAACCTAACCTAACCTAACCTAACCTAACCTAACCTAACCTAACCTAACCTAACCTAACCTAACCTAACCTAACCTAACCTAACCTAACCTAACCTAACCTAACCTAACCTAACCTAACCTAACCTAACCTAACCTAACCTAACCTAACCTAACCTAACCTAACCTAACCTAACCTAACCTAACCTAACCTAACCTAACCTAACCTAACCTAACCTAACCTAACCTAACCTAACCTAACCTAACCTAACCTAACCTAACCTAACCTAACCTAACCTAACCTAACCTAACCTAACCTAACCTAACCTAACCTAACCTAACCTAACCTAACCTAACCTAACCTAACCTAACCTAACCTAACCTAACCTAACCTAACCTAACCTAACCTAACCTAACCTAACCTAACCTAACCTAACCTAACCTAACCTAACCTAACCTAACCTAACCTAACCTAACCTAACCTAACCTAACCTAACCTAACCTAACCTAACCTAACCTAACCTAACCTAACCTAACCTAACCTAACCTAACCTAACCTAACCTAACCTAACCTAACCTAACCTAACCTAACCTAACCTAACCTAACCTAACCTAACCTAACCTAACCTAACCTAACCTAACCTAACCTAACCTAACCTAACCTAACCTAACCTAACCTAACCTAACCTAACCTAACCTAACCTAACCTAACCTAACCTAACCTAACCTAACCTAACCTAACCTAACCTAACCTAACCTAACCTAACCTAACCTAACCTAACCTAACCTAACCTAACCTAACCTAACCTAACCTAACCTAACCTAACCTAACCTAACCTAACCTAACCTAACCTAACCTAACCTAACCTAACCTAACCTAACCTAACCTAACCTAACCTAACCTAACCTAACCTAACCTAACCTAACCTAACCTAACCTAACCTAACCTAACCTAACCTAACCTAACCTAACCTAACCTAACCTAACCTAACCTAACCTAACCTAACCTAACCTAACCTAACCTAACCTAACCTAACCTAACCTAACCTAACCTAACCTAACCTAACCTAACCTAACCTAACCTAACCTAACCTAACCTAACCTAACCTAACCTAACCTAACCTAACCTAACCTAACCTAACCTAACCTAACCTAACCTAACCTAACCTAACCTAACCTAACCTAACCTAACCTAACCTAACCTAACCTAACCTAACCTAACCTAACCTAACCTAACCTAACCTAACCTAACCTAACCTAACCTAACCTAACCTAACCTAACCTAACCTAACCTAACCTAACCTAACCTAACCTAACCTAACCTAACCTAACCTAACCTAACCTAACCTAACCTAACCTAACCTAACCTAACCTAACCTAACCTAACCTAACCTAACCTTTTTTTTTTTTTTTTTTTTTTTTTTTTTTTGTGACGCGGGGAAAAATGCATTACGCACACCACCGGTGCCTGGGTGGCCTCCGGTGGTAGTGTGGGACTCCCCGTCGGCTGTCCGACGGTATACCCACTAAACAACCCCGCGAAATGCCATCGGCCGCGTTGGTGTGGTGCCCCGGATCTGTTAGCAACAGGGCACCACTGCGACTGGCCAGCCCCTCAAAAGGGGCCGGACTTCTTCTCTCTAGGGGCCGTCCCGGCAAATTGGGACAGCCCCTCCGGCGGCGGGACCGTTATGGGGCCAGGTTCCCAGCCTGACCCCTAGTCCCACAGGTCAGGGAGGCGGCAGGAGGTGCGCGTAGCGCCTCCGCCGCACTCCCGTCCGCCGTCTCCGGAGCGGGACAGCCACGGGATCATCTTCCCTGTCCCGCTCCATGGCCTCCTTCCGCGCCATAACTATTTCGCAGAAGGAGGCCATCGCCTGCCAGCACCTGTCACTCCCGAGCATGGAGCGGACCACGCTCGGGAGCGAGAGGTCCGCGTCTCCCAGCGCGGACTGCAGATCGCGGCGCTGCCGAGACCACATGAGACACTGCTCCAGTGTATGTTGAGCAGTGTCCTCGGCCGCGCCGCACTCATGGCAGTCCGGCCGCTCCTCCCGCCTCGCGACCCGGTGCAGGTACGCACCGAAGCATCCGTGTCCGGTGAGCACCTGCACCATGCGGAAGGTGAGGGGTTTGCGCTTCCGCAGCATCCACCTTTCCAGGACCGGGCGCAGCGCCTCCGCAACGCGGGTACCATACCGCGGCTGCGCCAGGTCCTCCCCCCACCTCCGCATCATCTCTGCGTGCCCTCTCTGGCGACATCGCCCTATTTCCTCCATCGTGGGGTGCTCGCCGAGTACCCTCCTACTCGCAACAAAGTTGTACACCTCGGCGAGCACCTCCGCCACCAACTCCCAGGGCGGGTCGCCAGCGAGGGCGGTCGCGGCCGTCCAGGCTACTGTACGGTACCCCCTTATCGCCCTCTGCGCAATGACCCGCTGCGCTCTGCGCAGCTGGGCCTTATTTTGGCGACAGAGGGCGTCCGCCCAAATGGGGGCGCCGTACGTGGCCATACTCCGGCAGATGCCGGAGTACAGCCGCCTACACGCGGCGCTGGGCCCGCCCAAGTTGGGCAGGAGCCGACCCAGCGCCGACGCAGCTCTGATGACCTTCGGCCCCAACTGCTCGAAGTGGGGGCCGAAGGTCCATCTCCCGTCAAGGGTGAGGCCCAGGTACCTCATCTGGGCACTCACCCTGATCCGCCTTCCTCCTATTTGGAGGTGTGCTCCCGAGGGGGGGCCCCGCCTGCCGGTCCCGCGGAAGAGGAGGGCTTCGGTCTTCTCCAAACGGACCCGAAGCCCAAGCCTCTCTATACGGCTGACCACCAGTCCTACACCGACTTCGGCCAGCCGCGCCGCCTCCACAAAGGTCTTGCCCCGGGATGTGACGAGGGTGTCATCAGCGTAACAGATGACGCCCATCCCGGGGAGGAGACGGCCCCGCAGGACCCAGTCGTATGCGAGGTCCCACAGGATGGGGCCCAGAACGGACCCCTGTGGAACCCCGCACCCGACGACCCTTCTGACCATATGGCCCCTCGCGTCCTCGTAGCACACCTCCCTGTCCTCCAGGTATGCCTTCAAGAGCCTCCCCAAGTACGGAGGCACCTCAAAATACTTGAGTGCCTCCAGGATGGTACTGTGGGGGAGGCTGTTGAAGGCATTGGCGATGTCGAGCGACACCGCCATCACCACCTCTCCCTCGCGCTCCGCATCCTCCGTCACCGACCTTAGGCGCCTTATGGCGTCGACGGTCGACCGTCTGGCCCGGAACCCGAACTGGGCATCCGAGAGGCCCGGTCCCGGGCCATCCTCCAAGTGCTGAGCGAGGCGGGAGGCGACAACCCTCTCCAGGGCCTTGCCCGCCTCGTTCAGCAGAACGACCGGTCGAACCGCCGACCCCGAGTCCGGGGGCCGGTCTCCCTTCAACAGAAGGCAGAGCCGGCCCACCCTGAAGGGTCCCGGGCAGCACCCCGACCGCAAGCAGCAGTCGAGGAGCTCCCGGAACCTGTCTCCGAGGTGCACGAGAGCCAACGCTAGCACCTTCCCGTGCACCCCGTCCGGACCCGGCGCCCTCTTTTTGCCTCGGAGGCGGTCAACGACCGCCTCCATCTCCTGGTCGGTGACGGGCGGCGGAGCGCCCTCCTCCTCTCCTCTGGAGTCCGACGTCCGACGTAGGGCCATCCTCGGGGGAGCGTAGCCCCGTGGGGTGTCGGGGAAGAGTTCCCCGACAACCCTCTCCAACACGGCTGGCTGGAGGGTCTCCGTCAGCGGGGCCGACTGAGCGCGGATCTTGTTCCGCGCTCCTCTGTAAGGTCGGCCCCACGGGTCCCTATCCAGACCCTCCAGCAGCTCCTGCCACGCTCCCTCCTTGGCCCTACTGATGGCCATCTGCAGGGCTCTCCTACTCTCCACGTAGACGCCGTGCAGACGGCCATCCCTTTCTTCGTCCCGGGGGCGGCGACGCCTGCTCCGGGTGTACGCTCTACGCGCCCCGTTGCAGACGTCCCGGAGGTCGGCTATCTCCGCCGACCACCAGTAGACCGCCCGCCTTGGGGGCGGACGCCCAACACTGGGCATGGCCGCCCTGCACACCGCCGTGAAGGCGTCGCAGAGACGGCCAGCCCCTTGTTCCACCCCCAAATCCTCCACTGGCGGGAGGCCCCAGCGGCCGACAATTGCCGCCTCCTCTGCCAGCTCCCGGTCGAGCCTGGTGAGCGCCCAACGCGGGAACCGGCTCCGCCACCGGGACGAAATCGTCGGACTCCCGGGGGCTGGAGACACCTCGAACCTGATATAACGATGGTCCGAGAGTGTCTCCACCCCCGTCTCCACCCTCCATCCTTCCACTCGGCGTGCGGCGGAGGCGGTGGCGAAGGACAGATCCACCACCGACCCTCCGTTCCACCGCACGCACGTGTGGACTGTCCCCCTATTCAAGAGGGACAGTCCCGCGGCCAGCGCCCACTCCTCCACCTTCCGCCCTTTGGCTTCCGTGGCCGGGTTGCCCCACGCCGTGGATTTGGCGTTGAAGTCCCCGGCCACGATAACCTGGGCGGGCGCCAGCCGCCTCACTGCCAACCCCAGAGCATCGAGCAGCTGCTCCAGGGCCGGCAGGTCGCGGTTCGGGGAGAAGTACACACCGATGATTGCGTACTCTCCCCGAACCGCCGCCACGTAACCGCCACCCCTCCCCCACACCACGAGTGGGGGGCTGGCGCCAGGCCTCGTGACGATGGCCACGGAACCGTCCAGATCCCCGGCCCAGTTAGGCCGGGAGGGCACGGAATATGGTTCCGCAACCACCGCCACGTCCACGTCCCACTCCGCCATGGTCTGCAGGAAAAGGTCCTGAGCCCCGGCGGAGTGGTTGACGTTGGCCTGCAGGAAGCGGGGATGTCCGGCCATTACTCGGACATCCCAGCCTCAGGCGCCACCTGCCGCCCACTCCCGCGGGAGATGGGGGGCGTTCTCCCGCGGACGGATGGGGGGTTGCAGAGACGGCCCCCCATCACGTGTGTGGCCTTCCTGCCGGCGTCTGCGCACACTGCACAGCGAGCCTGGGCCGAGCAGCCCGAGGCGATGTGCCCCGGCTGCCCGCACCGGTAACACAACCGGCTGCGGTCCTCCTTGGAGGGGCACAGCTCAGCGGTGTGCCCCTTCCCCATGCACTTGTAACAGTACATGGGGCGCGCCTCCAGCAAGTGGAGCTGCGCCCTGCTCCAACCCACCCCGACACTGCCCCGCTCGAGCAGCTTTTTCGCTGCCGTCACCGGGCAGCGCATCAGGGCAGAGCTGGAACCACGCCAGTCCGGGCGGATTTCGCCCACCCGGACCTGCTCGGGGGCGCAGCCCCCCTCGCGCGCGACCGCAGCCTGGACCCGCTGTACAGTGGCGGCGTCATCCAGACCGGTGATCCGGAACTCCGCGCACTTCACCGGTCTGGAGACCTCTGCAACGCCGGACAAGGACGCCGTGAGTTTGGCCGCCAGGGCGTCCGCCTTTTCATGGCTGGAGGAGCCGGGGACCTCAATGAGCCTCGCTCCGGTGGCCGACTTCCTGATCCGGAGCGAGCCGATCCCCAGCTCCCCCAGATTCACCTCCTGCTCGGCCTTTAGTAGGGCCGAGGCATACGTGGCCCCCCCAGAGGCTGCCTCCGGCCGTAATTTTAAGATTACGGCCGTGGAGCCGGGGAGGACCACCCTGGCCTTGCGGCCCTCATCCTTTCCTGCTCGAGCAGGAGGTGCCGACGCCCTGGAGGGCGCGGGTGCCGCCCGTGCCGCAGGAGCCGCCCGTGTCGCGGGAGCCCCGGGGGCCGCGGTCTTCCGTAGCCCGCGGCGGACCACGTCGGTCCATGCCTCCTCCTTCGGGGCCTTATCAGCCCCTCCGGCCACCGACTGGGTCACCGCGGCCGGTTCCCTCGCTGAGGTGGACGGCCCAAAGCTCGTCCAATTCTCCTCCCCGGCTCCACCACGGGCGGCAACCGATTTAGCAGCCGGCCTCGCCCGTGGGCGCACGTCGAGTTCGGCCGGCGTGCTCGCCTTCTTCGGCGCAGGAGCCGGTCGCCCCGCGCTCTCAATGGCGGCTCTTGCGGCTCTTGCGACAGCCGACTTATCACCCGCCAATGGCGGACGGGTGACCGCGGGGGGAGGCAGACGCGACTCCAACTCCGCCAATCGCCCGTCGACGAGGTTGCCGACGAGCCTGGCGATATTGCTCTCTAGGGAGCGGATATCTTCCGGGCCCATCGGCCCCCGGGTCTTCTTCTCCTTGCGCAGATCCTCGAATTCCCGGCGGTGCGCCAGGACTTCCTCCCTGAGGGAGGCGACCTCCCGCTGTAACCGGGCGTTGTCGGCCCGGAGACGGTGGGTCTCCTCCTTTTCCGTGCGCACCACCAGGGCCTCGAGGATCTCGCGGATCCCACCGGCAGCCCGCGCTATTTTTGCGGCGAACCCCCCTTTAAGACTGGCTGACTTGCCAGTCAGGTCGCGGATGAGACTCAGCTTGCCCTCGGCCACAAGCATGAGCTCCTCCGCCCCCAGGCTCTCAATTGAGGCCGCCGCAACCCCCTCAGGGCCCGTCCCTTCGGGGCCTTTTTTCTCCGTCTCGGGGCTCACCCCCTCGACGCCAACTACTGCCGTGGCCTTCTTGGCCATAAGGGCCCGCTTGTCAAGCTTAGCCTGAGTGGCCGCCTCCTTGGCCTCCTGCTGCCGCTCGGCCAGCTGTCGGCGGGCCCTCGCCAGGCTCGGGGCAATACCACCCCGCTTTCCACGCCTGGACGTGGGCATCTTAGCCCTCTCGCTAGGCGTCTCCGTCTCCGTGTCGGAGAACAGCCTTTTCCCTGCGAGCAGCGCCTCGGGCAGACTGGTGAGCGACGTGTCGCTCTCCGCCCAGCTTCCCCACTCCATCCTACCCTCAGGACCACTTCCCACACCCTTCGGAGTTTCGGTCCCATCCGTGGCACCGTCACCACTCTCACTGTCTCCCAGTTCCGCCATTGGCTTCCCTGGGAGCACTTCCCCACTAAAACCCTTCGGCCTCAACATACCCCCCCACCCGGAAAACCCGGGACCCGACTGCCCAGGGTCGTCACCGATCCCCAGACAGCCCACACCCAACGACACACACAAAAAACAAAACGAAAACCACCACGAAAAACAAAAACAACAAAAACCGACAAAAATCAAATTTTGAGGGGGAAGGGGGGGTCCCCCGACCTCGCACCCCGCACAAAAAATGCTCCGATAGGCAACACCGATCGGATGGCGCCCCAAATTCCCGCGAATTCGCAAAGAAAAATTTAGAGCACCTGCTCTCGTACCGGTATTGCCTACCGAAAAACCAAGTTCCGAGCGAGGCGGAGATGCGGGAGTGGTCGCAAACGACTCCCCCCGACCCCCAGACACCGAAACAAAACAAAAGATTTTTTGGAGGTTTTTGGCCCCCAAAAAATACTTCCCGTGGGAATTTTTAAAAAATTCCCACGACACACGCTGGACACCACAAAAATACACCCTTTACTCTGAAAACACTATATCCGCCCTACTATAACCTCCCGAAGTTCGACTTCAACCTAACCTAACCTAACCTAACCTAACCTAACCTAACCTAACCTAACCTAACCTAACCTAACCTAACCTAACCTAACCTAACCTAACCTAACCTAACCTAACCTAACCTAACCTAACCTAACCTAACCTAACCTAACCTAACCTAACCTAACCTAACCTAACCTAACCTAACCTAACCTAACCTAACCTAACCTAACCTAACCTAACCTAACCTAACCTAACCTAACCTAACCTAACCTAACCTAACCTAACCTAACCTAACCTAACCTAACCTAACCTAACCTAACCTAACCTAACCTAACCTAACCTAACCTAACCTAACCTAACCTAACCTAACCTAACCTAACCTAACCTAACCTAACCTAACCTAACCTAACCTAACCTAACCTAACCTAACCTAACCTAACCTAACCTAACCTAACCTAACCTAACCTAACCTAACCTAACCTAACCTAACCTAACCTAACCTAACCTAACCTAACCTAACCTAACCTAACCTAACCTAACCTAACCTAACCTAACCTAACCTAACCTAACCTAACCTAACCTAACCTAACCTAACCTAACCTAACCTAACCTAACCTAACCTAACCTTTTTTTTTTTTTTTTTTGTTGACGGTGTGAAAATGCTCATGCATACCACGTCATCTTCCGGAGAGGATGACGTGGTTATGTCGGACTCCTGTCTGGAGTGTACCTATTGGGCTCCCCCAGGGCAGACCTACCGACTAAAAACACACCGAATCGCCACCAAGCCACTTTAAGACGAAGCTGCGGGGGCGAGCATGCACAACTTCCGTAGCCACGTCAGCGGTTGTCTTCACGACCCTTTCTTTTTTATTCCTTTCTCTTCAGTGTCCTTTTTCTGCTTGGGGACCTCAGTATCCATAGGGCTAACTGCCTTCCCCTAGGCTGCCAGCCGGACGATCATGAATGTCAAGGTGGGAGACGTCTGTCCTGAGCCAGTCGTCTTCGTCCGACGCGCCGCCTTCGGCGAGGGTGAGCTGTAATATCCTCTTCCCTAACGCGCTCCGCCTGCTCCTTCTGTGAAATGACTTGTTCACAGAAGGTTCTTACTGCTTCCCATGATATCTCGCTGTCGACCATAGATTTTATTACGGCCGTCAGCGAGAGATCAGGTCCAACCACTGCCACGAGTTCTGCTCGAGGTTCAGCCCATTCCGGACACTCTTGAAGTGTATGTTGCGCCGTATCATTAGCGCAGTCACATTGATGACATTCCGTCGTTAATTCTCTGCCCACCACGTTGCACAGGTACCTTCCGAAGCAACCATGCCCTGACAATACCTGCACCATGCGGAAGGTGAGCGCACCGTGTCGTCTCTCGACCCACTCTTTCAAAGCGGGACGAATGGCATCCACTGTACGTTGTCCTGCTCGTGGCTCCTCTAATCGTGTTGCCCACTCCTGGATCAATTCGCTCCGGGCATTCTCCCTCCAACGCTCTGTTCCCTCTAAAAATATGTTGCTATTTTCCTCACGACTCTCGGCTCTTAGTCTGTAGACAGCCGCTAGCACTACAGCTTCGAGTTCCCAGGGCGGGCTTCCCGCTATTAAACACGCTGCCTCAAATGAGATGGTGCGGTATCCTCGGATTGCCCTGACCGCCATCACCCGCTGAGGTCTCCGAAGGAGGGCTATATTATGGGCGGATAGGGCATCCACCCATATAGGCGCACCATACAAGGCCATGGACCGCACCACACCCATGTACAGTCGCCGACCGCCCATCGTAGGCCCACCTATGTTTGGAAGCAAGCCACTGAGCGCCGCGGCAGTCTTCATCAGCTTTGGTAACAGCCACTGAAAGTGCTTTTTGAAGTTCCAGCGGCTGTCGAGGACGATGCCCAAATATCGCATCGTTGTCCCGACAGCTATAGTAGTACCTCCGATGACAATTTGTGCTCGCCTTGCCGGGGCATTTCGGGACCCGTGGAAACAAATAGCCTCCGTTTTGTTGAGTGCAACCTCGAGTCCCAACCGTCGAATCCTAATTATAACTTGCGCTACTCCAGCGGTGGCAAGCCTGATCGCCTCTCGATGGGTCTTACCGCTCGCTGTAACGAGGGTATCGTCAGCGTAGCAAACCACGTTCACCCCTGGCAGTGTGGCGCCTCGCAGTACCCAGTCATACCCGATGTTCCACAGGAGTGAACCTAACCTAACCTAACCTAACCTAACCTAACCTAACCTAACCTAACCTAACCTAACCTAACCTAACCTAACCTAACCTAACCTTTTTTTTTTTTTTTTTTTTTTTTTTTTTTTTTTTTTTTTTTTTTTTTTTTACAAGGAGAAATCTTTTAAAGACCGTACCCACCGCTAGCGAGGCAGTGGGCGTGAGTGGGACTCGCCCGGTGAAAAACACCGGGAATACCCACTAAAACTCCTTGGTCGCCCCTCGAACCCTATGTGGGAGAGGTCTGGGCTCTGCCTTGTGGCAATTCACCAGGTCTCTCCCAGCTAACCTAACCTAACCTAACCTAACCTAACCTAACCTAACCTAACCTAACCTAACCTAACCTAACCTAACCTAACCTAACCTAACCTAACCTAACCTAACCTAACCTAACCTAACCTAACCTAACCTAACCTAACCTAACCTTTTTTTTTTTTTTTTTTTTTTTTTTTTTTTTTTTTTTTTTTTTTTTTTTTTGTGACGCGGGGAAAAATGCGTTACGCACACCACCGGTGCCTGGGTGGCCTCCGGTGGTAGTGTGGGACTCCCCGTCGGCTGTCCGACGGTATACCCACTAAACAACCCCGCGAAATGCCATCGGCCGCGTTGGTGTGGTGCCCCGGATCTGTCAGCAACAGGGCACCACTGCGACTGGCCAGCCCCTCAAAAGGGGCCGGACTTCTTCTATCTAGGGGCCGTCCCGGCAAATTGGGACAGCCCCTCCGGCGGCGGGACCATTATGGGGCCAGGTTCCCATCCTGACCCCTAGTCCCACAGGTTAGGGAGGCGGCAGTAGGTGCGCGTAGCGCCTACGCCGCACTCCCGTCCGCCGTCTCCGGAGCGGGACAGCCTGAGGATCGTCTTCCCTGTCCCGCTCCGCGGCCTCCTTCTGGGACATGACGGTCTCACAGAAGGAGGCCATCGCCTGCCAGGCACTGTCGCTCCCGAGCATGTAGCGGACCACGCTCGGGAGCGAGAGGTCCGCGCTTCCTAGCGCGGACACCAGATCGCGGCGCTGCCGAGACCACCTGGGACACTGCTCCAGAGTGTGCTGGGCAGTGTCCTCGGCCGCGCCACAATCGTGGCAGCCTGGCCGCTCCTCCCGCCTCGCGACCCGGTGCAAGTACTCACCGAAGCACCCATGCCCGGTGAGCACCTGCACCATGCGGAAGGTGAGGGGTTTACGTCTACGACGCATCCACGCCTCCAGGACCGGGCGCAGCGCATCCGCAACGCGGACTCCGTACCGCGGCTGCGCCAGGTCCTCCCCCCACCTCCGCATCATCTCCACATGCCCTCGCTGGCGATACCGCCCCACCTCCACCGATGTGGGGCGCTCGCCGAGGCTCCTCCTTTCCGAGACAAACCCGTATACCTCGGCGAGCACCTCCGCCTCCAACTCCCAGGGCGGGTCGCCAGCGAGGGCGGTCGCGGCCGTCCAAGCTACCGTACGGTACCCCCTTATCGCCCTCTGCGCTATGACCCGCTGCGCTCTGCGCAGCTGGGCCCTGTTGCGGCTGCAGAGGGCGTCCGCCCATATTGGGGCACCGTACGTGGCCATACTCCGGCAGACGCCGGAGTACAGCCGCCTGCACGCGGCGCTGGGCCCGCCAACATTGGGCAGGAGGCGACCCAGCGCCGCCGCAGCTCTGATGACCTTCGGCCCCAACCGCTCGAAGTGGGGGCCGAAGGTCCATCTTCCGTCAAGGGTGAGGCCCAGGTAGCTCATCTGGGCACTCACCCTTATTCTTACTCCTCCAATTTGGAGGTGCGCTCCCGAGGGGGGGCCCCGCCTACCGGTCCCGCGGAAGAGGAGGGCCTCGGTTTTATCCAAACGGACCCGAAGCCCAAGCCTCTCTATGCGGCTGATCACCAGTCCTACTCCGACTTCGGCCAGCCGCGCCGCCTCCACAAAGGTCTTACCCCGGGATGTGACTAGGGTGTCATCTGCATAGCAGATGACACTCATCCCGGGGAGGAGACGGCCCCGCAGGACCCAGTCGTATGCGAGGTCCCACAGAATGGGGCCCAGAACGGACCCCTGTGGGACACCGCACACGACGCGCCTTCTGACCATCTGGCCCCTCGCGTCCTCGTAGCGCACCTCCCTGTCCTCCAAATACGCCTTCAACAGCCTCCCCAAGTACGGAGGCACCCCAAAGTACTTGAGGGCCTCCAGTATGGTACTGTGGGGGAGGCTGTTGAAGGCGTTGGCGATGTCTAACGACACCGCCACCACCACATCTCCCTCGCGCTCCGCATCCTCCGTCACCGACCTTAGGCGCCTAATGGCGTCGACGGTCGACCGTCTGGCCCGGAACCCGAACTGGGCATCCGATAGGCCCGGTCCCGGGCCATCCTCCAAGTGCTGAGCGAGGCGGGAAGCGACAACCCTTTCGAGGGCCTTCCCCGCCTCGTTCAGCAGAACGACTGGTCGAACCGCCGACCCCGAGTCCGGGGGCCGGTCTCCCTTCAACAGAAGGCAGAGCCGGCCCACCCTGAAGGGTCCCGGGCAGCACCCCGACCGCAAGCAGCAGTCGAGGAGCTCCCGGAACCTGTCTCCGAGGTGCACGAGAGCCAACGCTAGCACCTTCCCGTGCACCCCGTCCGGACCCGGCGCCCTCTTCTTGCCTCGGAGGCGGTCAACGACCGCCTCCATCTCCTGGTCGGTGACGGGCGGCGGAGCGCCCTCCTCCTCTCCTCTGGAGTCCGACTGTAGGGCCATCCTCGGGGAAGCGTAGCCCCGTGGGTTGTCGGGGAAGAGTTCCCCGACAACCCTCTCCAACACGGCCGGCTGGAGGGTCTCTGTCAGTGGGGCCGACTGAGCGCGGATTTTGTTCCGCGCTCCCCTATACGGTCGGCCCCACGGGTCCCTGTCTAGGCCCTCCAGCAGCTCCTGCCACGCTCCCTCCTTGGCCCTACTTATGGCCATCTGCAAGGCTCTCTTCTTCTCCACGTATATGCCGTGCAGATGGCCATCTCTCCCTTCGTCCCGGGGGCGGCGACGCCTGCTCCGAGTATACGCCCTACGCGCCCCGTTGCAGGCGTCCCGGAGGTCGGCTATCTCAGCCTACCACCAGTAGACCGCCCGCCTCGGAGGCGGACGCCCAACGCTGGGCATGGCCGCTCTGCACACCGCCGTGAAGGCGTCGCAGAGACGACCAGCCCCCCCCTCGGCGTCCAGATCCTCCATTGGCGGGAGGCCCCAGCGGCCGACAATGGCCGCCTCCTCTGCCAGTTCCCGGTCGAGCCTGGTGAGCGCCCAACGCGGGAACCGGCTCCGCCACCGGGACGAAGTCGTCGGACTCCCGGGGGCTGGAGACACCTCGAACCTGATGTAACGATTGTCCGAGAGTGTCTCCACCCCCGTCTCCACTCTCCAACCCTCCACTCGGCGTGCGGTGGACGCGGTGGCGAAGGACAGATCCACCACCGACCCTCCGTTCCACCGCACGCACGTGTGGACTGTCCCCCTATTCAAGAGGGACAGTCCCGCGGCCAGCGCCCACTCCTCCACTTTCCGCCCTTTGGCTTCCGTGGCCGGGTTGCCCCACGCCGTGGATTTGGCGTTGAAGTCCCCGGCCACGATAACCTGGGCGGGCGCTAGCCGCCTCACTGCCGACCCCAGAGCATCGAGCAGCTGCTCCAGGGCCGGCAGGTCGCGGTTCGGGGAGAAGTACACACCGATGATTGCGTACTCTCCCCGAACCGCCGCCACGTAACCACCACCCCTCCCCCACACCACGAGTGGGGGGCTGGCGCCAGGCCTCGTGACGATGGCCACGGAACCGTCCAGATCCCCGGCCCAGTTAGGCCGGGAAACCTAACCTAACCTAACCTAACCTAACCTAACCTAACCTAACCTAACCTAACCTAACCTAACCTTTTTTTTTTTTTGTTTTTTTTTTTTTTTTTTTTTTTTTTTTTTTTTTTTTTTTTTTTTGTGACGCGGGGAAAAATGCGTTACGCACACCACCGGCGCCTGGGTGGCCTCCGGTGGTAGTGTGGGACTCCCCGTCGGCTGTCCGACGGTATACCCACTAAACAACCCCGCGAAATGCCATCGGCCGCGTTGGTGTGGTGCCCCGGATCTGTCAGCAACAGGGCACCACTGCGACTGGCCAGCCCCTCAGAAGGGGCCGGACTTCTCCAATCTAGGGGCCATCCCGGCAAATTGGGACAGCCCCTCCGGCGGCGGGACCGTTATGGGGCCAGGTTCCCAGCCTGACCCCTAGTCCCACAGGTTAGGGAGGCGGCAGGAGGTGCGCGTAGCGCCTCCGCCGCACTCCCGTCCGCCGTCTCCGGAGCGGGACAGCCACGGGATCATCTTCCCTGTCCCGCTCCATGGCCTCCTTCCGCGCCATAACTATTTCGCAGAAGGAGGCCATCGCCTGCCAGCACCTGTCACTCCCGAGCATGGAGCGGACCACGCTCGGGAGCGAGAGGTCCGCGTCTCCCAGCGCGGACTGCAGATCGCGGCGCTGCCGAGACCACATGAGACACCGCTCCAGTGTGTGTTGAGCAGTGTCCTCGGCCGCGCCGCACTCATGGCAGTCCGGCCGCTCCTCCCGCCTCGCGACCCGGTGCAGGTACGCACCGAAGCATCCGTGTCCGGTGAGCACCTGCACCATGCGGAAGGTGAGGGGTTTGCGTTTCCGCAGCATCCACCTTTCCAGGACCGGGCGCAGCGCCTCCGCAACGCGGGTACCATACCGCGGCTGCGCCAGGTCCTCCCCCCACCTCCGCATCATCTCCTCGTGCCCTCGCCGGCGACATCGCCCCACTTCCTCCATCGTGGGGTGCTCGCCGAGTGCCCTCCTACTCGCAACAAAGTTGTACACCTCGGCGAGCACCTCCGCCACCAGCTCCCAGGGCGGGTCGCCAGCGAGGGCGGTCGCGGCCGTCCAAGCTACCGTACGGTACCCCCTTATCACCCTCTGCGCGATGACCCGCTGCGCTCTGCGCAGCTGGGCCTTGTTTTGGCGACAGAGGGCGTCCGCCCATATGGGGGCACCGTACGTGGCCATACTCCGGCAGATTCCGCAGTACAGCCTCCTGCACGCGGCGCTGGGCCCGCCCAAATTGGGCAGGAGCCGACCCAGCGCCGACGCAGCTCTGATGACCTTCGGCCCCAACCGCTCGAAGTGGGGGCCGAAGGTCCATCTCCCATCAAGGGTGAGGCCCAGGTACCTCATCTGGGCACTCACCCTGATCCTCCTTCCTCCTATTTGGAGGTGTGCTCCCGAGGGGGGGCCCCGCCTGCCGGTCCCGCGGAAGAGGAGGGCTTCGGTCTTCTCCAAACGGACCCGAAGCCCAAGCCTCTCTATACGGCTGACCACCAGTCCTACACCGACTTCGGCCAGCCGCGCCGCCTCCACAAAGGTCTTGCCCCGGGACGTGACGAGGGTGTCATCTGCGTAACAGATGACGCCCATCCCGGGGAGGAGACGGCCCCGCAGGACCCAGTCGTATGCGAGGTCCCACAGGATGGGGCCCAGAACGGACCCCTGTGGAACCCCGCACCCGACAACCCTTCTGACCATATGGCCCCTCGCGTCCTCGTAGCACACCTCCCTGTCCTCCAGGTATGCCTTCAAGAGCCTCCCCAAGTACGGAGGCACCTCAAAATACTTGAGGGCCTCCAGGATGGTACTGTGGGGGAGGCTGTTGAAGGCATTGGCGATGTCAAGCGACACCGCCATCACCACCTCTCCCTCGCGCTCCGCATCCTCCGTCACCGACCTTAGGCGCCTTATGGCGTCGACGGTCGACCGTCTGGCCCGGAACCCGAACTGGGCATCCGAAAGGCCCGGTCCCGGGCCATCCTCCAAGTGCTGAGCGAGGCGGGAGGCGACAACCCTCTCCAGGGCCTTGCCCGCCTCGTTCAGCAGAACGACCGGTCGAACCGCCGACCCCGAGTCCGGGGGCCGGTCTCCCTTCAACAGAAGGCAGAGCCGGCCCACCCTGAAGGGTCCCGGGCAGCACCCCGACCGCAAGCAGCAGTCGAGGAGCTCCCGGAACCTGTCTCCGAGGTGCACGAGAGCCAACGCTAGCACCTTCCCGTGCACCCCGTCCGGACCCGGCGCCCTCTTTTTGCCTCGGAGGCGGTCAACGACCGCCTCCATCTCCTGGTCGGTGACGGGCGGCGGAGCGCCCTCCTCCTCTCCTCTGGAGTCCGACGTCCGACGTAGGACCATCCTCGGGGGAGCGTAGCCCCGTGGGGTGTCGGGGAAGAGTTCCCCGACAACCCTCTCCAACACGGCTGGCTGGAGGGTCTCCGTCAGTGGGGCCGACTGAGCGCGGATCTTGTTCCGCGCTCCTCTGTAAGGTCGGCCCCACGGGTCCCTATCCAGACCCTCCAGCAGCTCCTGCCACGCTCCCTCCTTGGCAACCTAACCTAACCTAACCTAACCTAACCTAACCTAACCTAACCTAACCTAACCGCACTTTGTTCGATTTTCATTTTGATACTTACCATCGATTGTTGTACCTCGTTTTTCGCGTCTAATTGCAGCTTATCTGAAACAGTAAAAAACAAATACACTTTAGTACATTTCTTATAAAATTTCCATACAAACACCACTTTTCGTAAATAATTAATTGTTAATAATTGTTATTTTATATTTCTATACTCGGAAGTTCTTCAAACGTTCCGAGCAGTTAGCCATAGCTTCAGTATATACCGTAAACCTATAAGAAAACACTTTAAAGAGTCTACTGTCCAGTTTTCCTCTGTTTTCCTCCGTTTTTACTCATAATTTTCGTATTAACTCGATTTTTACACCGAAATCCAATTTTTCCGTGCCGTTTGTTCGTGCAAACGTTTGCATTACACATACGTCGTCTATCTTCATCCTCCCGCGTCGTTTCCCATCAAAAAATCCGGTAAAATCGTACATTTTGAAAAATATACCTACGAACCGAGGTTACTTGGTCAGTCGAATTCCACGTACAAATCACTTTGTTCGATTTTCATTTTGATACTTACCATCGATTGTTGTACCTCGTTTTTCGCGTCTAATTGCAGCTTATCTGAAACAGTAAAAAACAAATACACTTTAGTACATTTCTTATAAAATTTCCATACAAACACCACTTTTCGTAAATAATTAATTGTTAATAATTGTTATTTTATATTTCTATACTCGGAAGCTCTTCAAACGTTCCGAGCAGTTAGCCATAGCTTCAGTATATACCGTAAACCTATAAGAAAACACTTTAAAGAGTCTACTGTCCAGTTTTCCTCTGTTTTCCTCCGTTTTTACTCATAATTTTCGTATTAACTCGATTTTTACACCGAAATCCAATTTTTCCGTGCCGTTTGTTCGTGCAAACGTTTGCATTACACATACGTCGTCTATCTTCATCCTCCCGCGTCGTTTCCCATCAAAAAATCCGGTAAAATCGTACATTTTGAAAAATATACCTACGAACCGAGGTTACTTGGTCAGTCGAATTCCACGTACAAATCACTTTGTTCGATTTTCATTTTGATACTTACCATCGATTGTTGTACCTCGTTTTTCGCGTCTAATTGCAGCTTATCTGAAACAGTAAAAAACAAATACACTTTAGTACATTTCTTATAAAATTTCCATACAAACACCACTTTTCGTAAATAATTAATTGTTAATAATTGTTATTTTATATTTCTATACTCGGAAGTTCTTCAAACGTTCCGAGCAGTTAGCCATAGCTTCAGTATATACCGTAAACCTATAAGAAAACACTTTAAAGAGTCTACTGTCCAGTTTTCCTCTGTTTTCCTCCGTTTTTACTCATAATTTTCGTATTAACTCGATTTTTACACCGAAATCCAATTTTTCCGTGCCGTTTGTTCGTGCAAACGTTTGCATTACACATACGTCGTCTATCTTCATCCTCCCGCGTCGTTTCCCATCAAAAAATCCGGTAAAATCGTACATTTTGAAAAATATACCTACGAACCGAGGTTACTTGGTCAGTCGAATTCCACGTACAAATCACTTTGTTCGATTTTCATTTTGATACTTACCATCGATTGTTGTACCTCGTTTTTCGCGTCTAATTGCAGCTTATCTGAAACAGTAAAAAACAAATACACTTTAGTACATTTCTTATAAAATTTCCATACAAACACCACTTTTCGTAAATAATTAATTGTTAATAATTGTTATTTTATATTTCTATACTCGGAAGTTCTTCAAACGTTCCGAGCAGTTAGCCATAGCTTCAGTATATACCGTAAACCTATAAGAAAACACTTTAAAGAGTCTACTGTCCAGTTTTCCTCTGTTTTCCTCCGTTTTTACTCATAATTTTCGTATTAACTCGATTTTTACACCGAAATCCAATTTTTCCGTGCCGTTTGTTCGTGCAAACGTTTGCATTACACATACGTCGTCTATCTTCATCCTCCCGCGTCGTTTCCCATCAAAAAATCCGGTAAAATCGTACATTTTGAAAAATATACCTACGAACCGAGGTTACTTGGTCAGTCGAATTCCACGTACAAATCACTTTGTTCGATTTTCATTTTGATACTTACCATCGATTGTTGTACCTCGTTTTTCGCGTCTAATTGCAGCTTATCTGAAACAGTAAAAAACAAATACACTTTAGTACATTTCTTATAAAATTTCCATACAAACACCACTTTTCGTAAATAATTAATTGTTAATAATTGTTATTTTATATTTCTATACTCGGAAGCTCTTCAAACGTTCCGAGCAGTTAGCCATAGCTTCAGTATATACCGTAAACCTATAAGAAAACACTTTAAAGAGTCTACTGTCCAGTTTTCCTCTGTTTTCCTCCGTTTTTACTCATAATTTTCGTATTAACTCGATTTTTACACCGAAATCCAATTTTTCCGTGCCGTTTGTTCGTGCAAACGTTTGCATTACACATACGTCGTCTATCTTCATCCTCCCGCGTCGTTTCCCATCAAAAAATCCGGTAAAATCGTACATTTTGAAAAATATACCTACGAACCGAGGTTACTTGGTCAGTCGAATTCCACGTACAAATCACTTTGTTCGATTTTCATTTTGATACTTACCATCGATTGTTGTACCTCGTTTTTCGCGTCTAATTGCAGCTTATCTGAAACAGTAAAAAACAAATACACTTTAGTACATTTCTTATAAAATTTCCATACAAACACCACTTTTCGTAAATAATTAATTGTTAATAATTGTTATTTTATATTTCTATACTCGGAAGTTCTTCAAACGTTCCGAGCAGTTAGCCATAGCTTCAGTATATACCGTAAACCTATAAGAAAACACTTTAAAGAGTCTACTGTCCAGTTTTCCTCTGTTTTCCTCCGTTTTTACTCATAATTTTCGTATTAACTCGATTTTTACACCGAAATCCAATTTTTCCGTGCCGTTTGTTCGTGCAAACGTTTGCATTACACATACGTCGTCTATCTTCATCCTCCCGCGTCGTTTCCCATCAAAAAATCCGGTAAAATCGTACATTTTGAAAAATATACCTACGAACCGAGGTTACTTGGTCAGTCGAATTCCACGTACAAATCACTTTGTTCGATTTTCATTTTGATACTTACCATCGATTGTTGTACCTCGTTTTTCGCGTCTAATTGCAGCTTATCTGAAACAGTAAAAAACAAATACACTTTAGTACATTTCTTATAAAATTTCCATACAAACACCACTTTTCGTAAATAATTAATTGTTAATAATTGTTATTTTATATTTCTATACTCGGAAGTTCTTCAAACGTTCCGAGCAGTTAGCCATAGCTTCAGTATATACCGTAAACCTATAAGAAAACACTTTAAAGAGTCTACTGTCCAGTTTTCCTCTGTTTTCCTCCGTTTTTACTCATAATTTTCGTATTAACTCGATTTTTACACCGAAATCCAATTTTTCCGTGCCGTTTGTTCGTGCAAACGTTTGCATTACACATACGTCGTCTATCTTCATCCTCCCGCGTCGTTTCCCATCAAAAAATCCGGTAAAATCGTACATTTTGAAAAATATACCTACGAACCGAGGTTACTTGGTCAGTCGAATTCCACGTACAAATCACTTTGTTCGATTTTCATTTTGATACTTACCATCGATTGTTGTACCTCGTTTTTCGCGTCTAATTGCAGCTTATCTGAAACAGTAAAAAACAAATACACTTTAGTACATTTCTTATAAAATTTCCATACAAACACCACTTTTCGTAAATAATTAATTGTTAATAATTGTTATTTTATATTTCTATACTCGGAAGTTCTTCAAACGTTCCGAGCAGTTAGCCATAGCTTCAGTATATACCGTAAACCTATAAGAAAACACTTTAAAGAGTCTACTGTCCAGTTTTCCTCTGTTTTCCTCCGTTTTTACTCATAATTTTCGTATTAACTCGATTTTTACACCGAAATCCAATTTTTCCGTGCCGTTTGTTCGTGCAAACGTTTGCATTACACATACGTCGTCTATCTTCATCCTCCCGCGTCGTTTCCCATCAAAAAATCCGGTAAAATCGTACATTTTGAAAAATATACCTACGAACCGAGGTTACTTGGTCAGTCGAATTCCACGTACAAATCACTTTGTTCGATTTTCATTTTGATACTTACCATCGATTGTTGTACCTCGTTTTTCGCGTCTAATTGCAGCTTATCTGAAACAGTAAAAAACAAATACACTTTAGTACATTTCTTATAAAATTTCCATACAAACACCACTTTTCGTAAATAATTAATTGTTAATAATTGTTATTTTATATTTCTATACTCGGAAGCTCTTCAAACGTTCCGAGCAGTTAGCCATAGCTTCAGTATATACCGTAAACCTATAAGAAAACACTTTAAAGAGTCTACTGTCCAGTTTTCCTCTGTTTTCCTCCGTTTTTACTCATAATTTTCGTATTAACTCGATTTTTACACCGAAATCCAATTTTTCCGTGCCGTTTGTTCGTGCAAACGTTTGCATTACACATACGTCGTCTATCTTCATCCTCCCGCGTCGTTTCCCATCAAAAAATCCGGTAAAATCGTACATTTTGAAAAATATACCTACGAACCGAGGTTACTTGGTCAGTCGAATTCCACGTACAAATCACTTTGTTCGATTTTCATTTTGATACTTACCATCGATTGTTGTACCTCGTTTTTCGCGTCTAATTGCAGCTTATCTGAAACAGTAAAAAACAAATACACTTTAGTACATTTCTTATAAAATTTCCATACAAACACCACTTTTCGTAAATAATTAATTGTTAATAATTGTTATTTTATATTTCTATACTCGGAAGTTCTTCAAACGTTCCGAGCAGTTAGCCATAGCTTCAGTATATACCGTAAACCTATAAGAAAACACTTTAAAGAGTCTACTGTCCAGTTTTCCTCTGTTTTCCTCCGTTTTTACTCATAATTTTCGTATTAACTCGATTTTTACACCGAAATCCAATTTTTCCGTGCCGTTTGTTCGTGCAAACGTTTGCATTACACATACGTCGTCTATCTTCATCCTCCCGCGTCGTTTCCCATCAAAAAATCCGGTAAAATCGTACATTTTGAAAAATATACCTACGAACCGAGGTTACTTGGTCAGTCGAATTCCACGTACAAATCACTTTGTTCGATTTTCATTTTGATACTTACCATCGATTGTTGTACCTCGTTTTTCGCGTCTAATTGCAGCTTATCTGAAACAGTAAAAAACAAATACACTTTAGTACATTTCTTATAAAATTTCCATACAAACACCACTTTTCGTAAATAATTAATTGTTAATAATTGTTATTTTATATTTCTATACTCGGAAGCTCTTCAAACGTTCCGAGCAGTTAGCCATAGCTTCAGTATATACCGTAAACCTATAAGAAAACACTTTAAAGAGTCTACTGTCCAGTTTTCCTCTGTTTTCCTCCGTTTTTACTCATAATTTTCGTATTAACTCGATTTTTACACCGAAATCCAATTTTTCCGTGCCGTTTGTTCGTGCAAACGTTTGCATTACACATACGTCGTCTATCTTCATCCTCCCGCGTCGTTTCCCATCAAAAAATCCGGTAAAATCGTACATTTTGAAAAATATACCTACGAACCGAGGTTACTTGGTCAGTCGAATTCCACGTACAAATCACTTTGTTCGATTTTCATTTTGATACTTACCATCGATTGTTGTACCTCGTTTTTCGCGTCTAATTGCAGCTTATCTGAAACAGTAAAAAACAAATACACTTTAGTACATTTCTTATAAAATTTCCATACAAACACCACTTTTCGTAAATAATTAATTGTTAATAATTGTTATTTTATATTTCTATACTCGGAAGTTCTTCAAACGTTCCGAGCAGTTAGCCATAGCTTCAGTATATACCGTAAACCTATAAGAAAACACTTTAAAGAGTCTACTGTCCAGTTTTCCTCTGTTTTCCTCCGTTTTTACTCATAATTTTCGTATTAACTCGATTTTTACACCGAAATCCAATTTTTCCGTGCCGTTTGTTCGTGCAAACGTTTGCATTACACATACGTCGTCTATCTTCATCCTCCCGCGTCGTTTCCCATCAAAAAATCCGGTAAAATCGTACATTTTGAAAAATATACCTACGAACCGAGGTTACTTGGTCAGTCGAATTCCACGTACAAATCACTTTGTTCGATTTTCATTTTGATACTTACCATCGATTGTTGTACCTCGTTTTTCGCGTCTAATTGCAGCTTATCTGAAACAGTAAAAAACAAATACACTTTAGTACATTTCTTATAAAATTTCCATACAAACACCACTTTTCGTAAATAATTAATTGTTAATAATTGTTATTTTATATTTCTATACTCGGAAGTTCTTCAAACGTTCCGAGCAGTTAGCCATAGCTTCAGTATATACCGTAAACCTATAAGAAAACACTTTAAAGAGTCTACTGTCCAGTTTTCCTCTGTTTTCCTCCGTTTTTACTCATAATTTTCGTATTAACTCGATTTTTACACCGAAATCCAATTTTTCCGTGCCGTTTGTTCGTGCAAACGTTTGCATTACACATACGTCGTCTATCTTCATCCTCCCGCGTCGTTTCCCATCAAAAAATCCGGTAAAATCGTACATTTTGAAAAATATACCTACGAACCGAGGTTACTTGGTCAGTCGAATTCCACGTACAAATCACTTTGTTCGATTTTCATTTTGATACTTACCATCGATTGTTGTACCTCGTTTTTCGCGTCTAATTGCAGCTTATCTGAAACAGTAAAAAACAAATACACTTTAGTACATTTCTTATAAAATTTCCATACAAACACCACTTTTCGTAAATAATTAATTGTTAATAATTGTTATTTTATATTTCTATACTCGGAAGCTCTTCAAACGTTCCGAGCAGTTAGCCATAGCTTCAGTATATACCGTAAACCTATAAGAAAACACTTTAAAGAGTCTACTGTCCAGTTTTCCTCTGTTTTCCTCCGTTTTTACTCATAATTTTCGTATTAACTCGATTTTTACACCGAAATCCAATTTTTCCGTGCCGTTTGTTCGTGCAAACGTTTGCATTACACATACGTCGTCTATCTTCATCCTCCCGCGTCGTTTCCCATCAAAAAATCCGGTAAAATCGTACATTTTGAAAAATATACCTACGAACCGAGGTTACTTGGTCAGTCGAATTCCACGTACAAATCACTTTGTTCGATTTTCATTTTGATACTTACCATCGATTGTTGTACCTCGTTTTTCGCGTCTAATTGCAGCTTATCTGAAACAGTAAAAAACAAATACACTTTAGTACATTTCTTATAAAATTTCCATACAAACACCACTTTTCGTAAATAATTAATTGTTAATAATTGTTATTTTATATTTCTATACTCGGAAGTTCTTCAAACGTTCCGAGCAGTTAGCCATAGCTTCAGTATATACCGTAAACCTATAAGAAAACACTTTAAAGAGTCTACTGTCCAGTTTTCCTCTGTTTTCCTCCGTTTTTACTCATAATTTTCGTATTAACTCGATTTTTACACCGAAATCCAATTTTTCCGTGCCGTTTGTTCGTGCAAACGTTTGCATTACACATACGTCGTCTATCTTCATCCTCCCGCGTCGTTTCCCATCAAAAAATCCGGTAAAATCGTACATTTTGAAAAATATACCTACGAACCGAGGTTACTTGGTCAGTCGAATTCCACGTACAAATCACTTTGTTCGATTTTCATTTTGATACTTACCATCGATTGTTGTACCTCGTTTTTCGCGTCTAATTGCAGCTTATCTGAAACAGTAAAAAACAAATACACTTTAGTACATTTCTTATAAAATTTCCATACAAACACCACTTTTCGTAAATAATTAATTGTTAATAATTGTTATTTTATATTTCTATACTCGGAAGTTCTTCAAACGTTCCGAGCAGTTAGCCATAGCTTCAGTATATACCGTAAACCTATAAGAAAACACTTTAAAGAGTCTACTGTCCAGTTTTCCTCTGTTTTCCTCCGTTTTTACTCATAATTTTCGTATTAACTCGATTTTTACACCGAAATCCAATTTTTCCGTGCCGTTTGTTCGTGCAAACGTTTGCATTACACATACGTCGTCTATCTTCATCCTCCCGCGTCGTTTCCCATCAAAAAATCCGGTAAAATCGTACATTTTGAAAAATATACCTACGAACCGAGGTTACTTGGTCAGTCGAATTCCACGTACAAATCACTTTGTTCGATTTTCATTTTGATACTTACCATCGATTGTTGTACCTCGTTTTTCGCGTCTAATTGCAGCTTATCTGAAACAGTAAAAAACAAATACACTTTAGTACATTTCTTATAAAATTTCCATACAAACACCACTTTTCGTAAATAATTAATTGTTAATAATTGTTATTTTATATTTCTATACTCGGAAGTTCTTCAAACGTTCCGAGCAGTTAGCCATAGCTTCAGTATATACCGTAAACCTATAAGAAAACACTTTAAAGAGTCTACTGTCCAGTTTTCCTCTGTTTTCCTCCGTTTTTACTCATAATTTTCGTATTAACTCGATTTTTACACCGAAATCCAATTTTTCCGTGCCGTTTGTTCGTGCAAACGTTTGCATTACACATACGTCGTCTATCTTCATCCTCCCGCGTCGTTTCCCATCAAAAAATCCGGTAAAATCGTACATTTTGAAAAATATACCTACGAACCGAGGTTACTTGGTCAGTCGAATTCCACGTACAAATCACTTTGTTCGATTTTCATTTTGATACTTACCATCGATTGTTGTACCTCGTTTTTCGCGTCTAATTGCAGCTTATCTGAAACAGTAAAAAACAAATACACTTTAGTACATTTCTTATAAAATTTCCATACAAACACCACTTTTCGTAAATAATTAATTGTTAATAATTGTTATTTTATATTTCTATACTCGGAAGCTCTTCAAACGTTCCGAGCAGTTAGCCATAGCTTCAGTATATACCGTAAACCTATAAGAAAACACTTTAAAGAGTCTACTGTCCAGTTTTCCTCTGTTTTCCTCCGTTTTTACTCATAATTTTCGTATTAACTCGATTTTTACACCGAAATCCAATTTTTCCGTGCCGTTTGTTCGTGCAAACGTTTGCATTACACATACGTCGTCTATCTTCATCCTCCCGCGTCGTTTCCCATCAAAAAATCCGGTAAAATCGTACATTTTGAAAAATATACCTACGAACCGAGGTTACTTGGTCAGTCGAATTCCACGTACAAATCACTTTGTTCGATTTTCATTTTGATACTTACCATCGATTGTTGTACCTCGTTTTTCGCGTCTAATTGCAGCTTATCTGAAACAGTAAAAAACAAATACACTTTAGTACATTTCTTATAAAATTTCCATACAAACACCACTTTTCGTAAATAATTAATTGTTAATAATTGTTATTTTATATTTCTATACTCGGAAGTTCTTCAAACGTTCCGAGCAGTTAGCCATAGCTTCAGTATATACCGTAAACCTATAAGAAAACACTTTAAAGAGTCTACTGTCCAGTTTTCCTCTGTTTTCCTCCGTTTTTACTCATAATTTTCGTATTAACTCGATTTTTACACCGAAATCCAATTTTTCCGTGCCGTTTGTTCGTGCAAACGTTTGCATTACACATACGTCGTCTATCTTCATCCTCCCGCGTCGTTTCCCATCAAAAAATCCGGTAAAATCGTACATTTTGAAAAATATACCTACGAACCGAGGTTACTTGGTCAGTCGAATTCCACGTACAAATCACTTTGTTCGATTTTCATTTTGATACTTACCATCGATTGTTGTACCTCGTTTTTCGCGTCTAATTGCAGCTTATCTGAAACAGTAAAAAACAAATACACTTTAGTACATTTCTTATAAAATTTCCATACAAACACCACTTTTCGTAAATAATTAATTGTTAATAATTGTTATTTTATATTTCTATACTCGGAAGTTCTTCAAACGTTCCGAGCAGTTAGCCATAGCTTCAGTATATACCGTAAACCTATAAGAAAACACTTTAAAGAGTCTACTGTCCAGTTTTCCTCTGTTTTCCTCCGTTTTTACTCATAATTTTCGTATTAACTCGATTTTTACACCGAAATCCAATTTTTCCGTGCCGTTTGTTCGTGCAAACGTTTGCATTACACATACGTCGTCTATCTTCATCCTCCCGCGTCGTTTCCCATCAAAAAATCCGGTAAAATCGTACATTTTGAAAAATATACCTACGAACCGAGGTTACTTGGTCAGTCGAATTCCACGTACAAATCACTTTGTTCGATTTTCATTTTGATACTTACCATCGATTGTTGTACCTCGTTTTTCGCGTCTAATTGCAGCTTATCTGAAACAGTAAAAAACAAATACACTTTAGTACATTTCTTATAAAATTTCCATACAAACACCACTTTTCGTAAATAATTAATTGTTAATAATTGTTATTTTATATTTCTATACTCGGAAGCTCTTCAAACGTTCCGAGCAGTTAGCCATAGCTTCAGTATATACCGTAAACCTATAAGAAAACACTTTAAAGAGTCTACTGTCCAGTTTTCCTCTGTTTTCCTCCGTTTTTACTCATAATTTTCGTATTAACTCGATTTTTACACCGAAATCCAATTTTTCCGTGCCGTTTGTTCGTGCAAACGTTTGCATTACACATACGTCGTCTATCTTCATCCTCCCGCGTCGTTTCCCATCAAAAAATCCGGTAAAATCGTACATTTTGAAAAATATACCTACGAACCGAGGTTACTTGGTCAGTCGAATTCCACGTACAAATCACTTTGTTCGATTTTCATTTTGATACTTACCATCGATTGTTGTACCTCGTTTTTCGCGTCTAATTGCAGCTTATCTGAAACAGTAAAAAACAAATACACTTTAGTACATTTCTTATAAAATTTCCATACAAACACCACTTTTCGTAAATAATTAATTGTTAATAATTGTTATTTTATATTTCTATACTCGGAAGTTCTTCAAACGTTCCGAGCAGTTAGCCATAGCTTCAGTATATACCGTAAACCTATAAGAAAACACTTTAAAGAGTCTACTGTCCAGTTTTCCTCTGTTTTCCTCCGTTTTTACTCATAATTTTCGTATTAACTCGATTTTTACACCGAAATCCAATTTTTCCGTGCCGTTTGTTCGTGCAAACGTTTGCATTACACATACGTCGTCTATCTTCATCCTCCCGCGTCGTTTCCCATCAAAAAATCCGGTAAAATCGTACATTTTGAAAAATATACCTACGAACCGAGGTTACTTGGTCAGTCGAATTCCACGTACAAATCACTTTGTTCGATTTTCATTTTGATACTTACCATCGATTGTTGTACCTCGTTTTTCGCGTCTAATTGCAGCTTATCTGAAACAGTAAAAAACAAATACACTTTAGTACATTTCTTATAAAATTTCCATACAAACACCACTTTTCGTAAATAATTAATTGTTAATAATTGTTATTTTATATTTCTATACTCGGAAGTTCTTCAAACGTTCCGAGCAGTTAGCCATAGCTTCAGTATATACCGTAAACCTATAAGAAAACACTTTAAAGAGTCTACTGTCCAGTTTTCCTCTGTTTTCCTCCGTTTTTACTCATAATTTTCGTATTAACTCGATTTTTACACCGAAATCCAATTTTTCCGTGCCGTTTGTTCGTGCAAACGTTTGCATTACACATACGTCGTCTATCTTCATCCTCCCGCGTCGTTTCCCATCAAAAAATCCGGTAAAATCGTACATTTTGAAAAATATACCTACGAACCGAGGTTACTTGGTCAGTCGAATTCCACGTACAAATCACTTTGTTCGATTTTCATTTTGATACTTACCATCGATTGTTGTACCTCGTTTTTCGCGTCTAATTGCAGCTTATCTGAAACAGTAAAAAACAAATACACTTTAGTACATTTCTTATAAAATTTCCATACAAACACCACTTTTCGTAAATAATTAATTGTTAATAATTGTTATTTTATATTTCTATACTCGGAAGTTCTTCAAACGTTCCGAGCAGTTAGCCATAGCTTCAGTATATACCGTAAACCTATAAGAAAACACTTTAAAGAGTCTACTGTCCAGTTTTCCTCTGTTTTCCTCCGTTTTTACTCATAATTTTCGTATTAACTCGATTTTTACACCGAAATCCAATTTTTCCGTGCCGTTTGTTCGTGCAAACGTTTGCATTACACATACGTCGTCTATCTTCATCCTCCCGCGTCGTTTCCCATCAAAAAATCCGGTAAAATCGTACATTTTGAAAAATATACCTACGAACCGAGGTTACTTGGTCAGTCGAATTCCACGTACAAATCACTTTGTTCGATTTTCATTTTGATACTTACCATCGATTGTTGTACCTCGTTTTTCGCGTCTAATTGCAGCTTATCTGAAACAGTAAAAAACAAATACACTTTAGTACATTTCTTATAAAATTTCCATACAAACACCACTTTTCGTAAATAATTAATTGTTAATAATTGTTATTTTATATTTCTATACTCGGAAGTTCTTCAAACGTTCCGAGCAGTTAGCCATAGCTTCAGTATATACCGTAAACCTATAAGAAAACACTTTAAAGAGTCTACTGTCCAGTTTTCCTCTGTTTTCCTCCGTTTTTACTCATAATTTTCGTATTAACTCGATTTTTACACCGAAATCCAATTTTTCCGTGCCGTTTGTTCGTGCAAACGTTTGCATTACACATACGTCGTCTATCTTCATCCTCCCGCGTCGTTTCCCATCAAAAAATCCGGTAAAATCGTACATTTTGAAAAATATACCTACGAACCGAGGTTACTTGGTCAGTCGAATTCCACGTACAAATCACTTTGTTCGATTTTCATTTTGATACTTACCATCGATTGTTGTACCTCGTTTTTCGCGTCTAATTGCAGCTTATCTGAAACAGTAAAAAACAAATACACTTTAGTACATTTCTTATAAAATTTCCATACAAACACCACTTTTCGTAAATAATTAATTGTTAATAATTGTTATTTTATATTTCTATACTCGGAAGTTCTTCAAACGTTCCGAGCAGTTAGCCATAGCTTCAGTATATACCGTAAACCTATAAGAAAACACTTTAAAGAGTCTACTGTCCAGTTTTCCTCTGTTTTCCTCCGTTTTTACTCATAATTTTCGTATTAACTCGATTTTTACACCGAAATCCAATTTTTCCGTGCCGTTTGTTCGTGCAAACGTTTGCATTACACATACGTCGTCTATCTTCATCCTCCCGCGTCGTTTCCCATCAAAAAATCCGGTAAAATCGTACATTTTGAAAAATATACCTACGAACCGAGGTTACTTGGTCAGTCGAATTCCACGTACAAATCACTTTGTTCGATTTTCATTTTGATACTTACCATCGATTGTTGTACCTCGTTTTTCGCGTCTAATTGCAGCTTATCTGAAACAGTAAAAAACAAATACACTTTAGTACATTTCTTATAAAATTTCCATACAAACACCACTTTTCGTAAATAATTAATTGTTAATAATTGTTATTTTATATTTCTATACTCGGAAGTTCTTCAAACGTTCCGAGCAGTTAGCCATAGCTTCAGTATATACCGTAAACCTATAAGAAAACACTTTAAAGAGTCTACTGTCCAGTTTTCCTCTGTTTTCCTCCGTTTTTACTCATAATTTTCGTATTAACTCGATTTTTACACCGAAATCCAATTTTTCCGTGCCGTTTGTTCGTGCAAACGTTTGCATTACACATACGTCGTCTATCTTCATCCTCCCGCGTCGTTTCCCATCAAAAAATCCGGTAAAATCGTACATTTTGAAAAATATACCTACGAACCGAGGTTACTTGGTCAGTCGAATTCCACGTACAAATCACTTTGTTCGATTTTCATTTTGATACTTACCATCGATTGTTGTACCTCGTTTTTCGCGTCTAATTGCAGCTTATCTGAAACAGTAAAAAACAAATACACTTTAGTACATTTCTTATAAAATTTCCATACAAACACCACTTTTCGTAAATAATTAATTGTTAATAATTGTTATTTTATATTTCTATACTCGGAAGTTCTTCAAACGTTCCGAGCAGTTAGCCATAGCTTCAGTATATACCGTAAACCTATAAGAAAACACTTTAAAGAGTCTACTGTCCAGTTTTCCTCTGTTTTCCTCCGTTTTTACTCATAATTTTCGTATTAACTCGATTTTTACACCGAAATCCAATTTTTCCGTGCCGTTTGTTCGTGCAAACGTTTGCATTACACATACGTCGTCTATCTTCATCCTCCCGCGTCGTTTCCCATCAAAAAATCCGGTAAAATCGTACATTTTGAAAAATATACCTACGAACCGAGGTTACTTGGTCAGTCGAATTCCACGTACAAATCACTTTGTTCGATTTTCATTTTGATACTTACCATCGATTGTTGTACCTCGTTTTTCGCGTCTAATTGCAGCTTATCTGAAACAGTAAAAAACAAATACACTTTAGTACATTTCTTATAAAATTTCCATACAAACACCACTTTTCGTAAATAATTAATTGTTAATAATTGTTATTTTATATTTCTATACTCGGAAGTTCTTCAAACGTTCCGAGCAGTTAGCCATAGCTTCAGTATATACCGTAAACCTATAAGAAAACACTTTAAAGAGTCTACTGTCCAGTTTTCCTCTGTTTTCCTCCGTTTTTACTCATAATTTTCGTATTAACTCGATTTTTACACCGAAATCCAATTTTTCCGTGCCGTTTGTTCGTGCAAACGTTTGCATTACACATACGTCGTCTATCTTCATCCTCCCGCGTCGTTTCCCATCAAAAAATCCGGTAAAATCGTACATTTTGAAAAATATACCTACGAACCGAGGTTACTTGGTCAGTCGAATTCCACGTACAAATCACTTTGTTCGATTTTCATTTTGATACTTACCATCGATTGTTGTACCTCGTTTTTCGCGTCTAATTGCAGCTTATCTGAAACAGTAAAAAACAAATACACTTTAGTACATTTCTTATAAAATTTCCATACAAACACCACTTTTCGTAAATAATTAATTGTTAATAATTGTTATTTTATATTTCTATACTCGGAAGTTCTTCAAACGTTCCGAGCAGTTAGCCATAGCTTCAGTATATACCGTAAACCTATAAGAAAACACTTTAAAGAGTCTACTGTCCAGTTTTCCTCTGTTTTCCTCCGTTTTTACTCATAATTTTCGTATTAACTCGATTTTTACACCGAAATCCAATTTTTCCGTGCCGTTTGTTCGTGCAAACGTTTGCATTACACATACGTCGTCTATCTTCATCCTCCCGCGTCGTTTCCCATCAAAAAATCGCCCCCCCCACCACACCCTTTGTAGGCTCAACCATATAAAGGAAGGCAATACCGACACGAAAGCAGTTCAGTACTTCCGCGTTTACAGCGATCCCCGTTGTCCTATAACATTCATCGTACACTCCGTAGCAGGTTATCAAAATGGACAAGATGCCCACAATCAGATCACCAGAAAAGACCAAGCCCGGAGCTACTAAGACCGATACACCAACAGCAAAGCTGAAACTCATAATTCCGAACAGACTTACACCGGATAAACAGGACTCATCAACGGCGAAGGGATCTCCTACCAGCACTATAAAACGCCAGCCGCCGGGAATCCCAGCCGCATTGGCAGCCAAAGCGGCTAGTGTCCACGGGGAGGCAAGGAGGGCTTTAGATTTGGCAACAAACATGAAGACTTCTATCAAAAAAACGGTCGGTGACTGTCTAGACGAGCTTCACAATATAGCAGTAAGACTCGCGAAATTCGAGGAATCGGGCAAAAAATCCGAGATAGACTGCAGTATAATACCCACAGTGGTACCCAACACCACAAACCCCACGGCGGACCTGACTCCGGTGATGGCGGAAATCGCTTCTCTCCGAAAAGAGATAATGGATTTCAGGCTAGAAAGCCGAAACGCAGAGGCAGGCCGCAGGGAATCTACTCAGGAGTGTCGGCCCAACATGTTGGAGTTGATGGAGAGTCTCAATGAAAACAAAAAGCTAGTGGAAGAAACAAAGCACTTCACTGTAGAACTGACGAAAAAGATAGAGGAAATTCCAAAGCACCTCGCAGAAGTCCAAACTTATGCGCAGGTAGCATCCAGGACTAAAGTGTATACTCCGCCAGCACCTGTCCACTCTGTGGTTGTCTCGTCAAAAAACGAGAAAGATACAAGTGGGGAGGTGCTGACCAAGTTAAGGGAAGCTGTGGACGCAAGGAGCAACGGCATCAGGGTGGACCATATTAGGAGGGCAAAGGATCAGAAAGTTATAGTAAGCTGCAGCTCTAAAAGTGAACTCGACCATATGACTGAAAAGATCAAAAACTCGGGAGCTGAATTGAGTGTAGAAACCCTAAAAGGCAAGGATCCCCTAATCATCCTTAAGGAAGTGATGGCTTATAATAAGGATGAAGACATACTAAAGGCCTTGAGAAATCAAAACCAAGATCTCTTCAAAGAAATACCCAAGGAGGAGCAGAGAATGACGGTAAGATACAGGCGCAAAACTAGAAATAGCCTTATGTGCCATGTAATATTGCAGGTAGGACCAAAACTATGGCAGAAATTTATGTCAGTCGAGCGTGTACACATAGATATGCAGAGGGTCAAAGTCGAGGATCAATCCCCTCTGATTCAGTGCTCGCAGTGCTTGGGCTACGGCCACGGTCGCAAATACTGTACTGCAACCGCGGAATCGTGCAGTCACTGTGGTCAGGCCCACAAGCGCATGGACTGTGAGCACTGGAGGAGCGGCGGTGACCCCACCTGTGTAAATTGCCGCTCGGCCAAGATGGATAAGGTTAACCACAACGCGTTTGATGCCGTTTGCTCCGTTCGTAGGAAATGGGAGACCTTAGCCAGGGCCTCGGTTTGTTATTGCTAAAGTTCTCCATGAGACAATATCAGCACAAAACACGCAACCCACTACGGGGCTCCGAGCCATGCCGGTCATGCAAGCCAACCTCCAGCGCAAGAAAATCGCAACCGAAGATTTACTAATGGAAGCAGTAAAGAGGGGCACCTGTTTCGCAATGGTACAGGAGCCATATGTTGGAGCGGCGGGTAAACTCAAGCAATACCCAGGTACGCGGGTGGTCCAGGCCGCTAGTGTTGGGACCAAACCGGTAAAAGCTGCTATAGTAGTGTTGGATAATAACATTGTGGTTGAAGAAAACTCCGTACTCACCAACGAAAACATTGCGGTGGCTGTCCTGAGGGCAGGAGACTGGACCATCGGCGTACTATCAGTATACTTTGAAGATCAAATACCAATAGAGCCCTATCTGAACCAAGTAAGGCATGTGCTTTGTGAATTGGGTGTAACGAACGTTATAATGGGAGGTGATTGCAATGCTTGGAGCACGTGGTGGGGCAGCGTTAGGGAAGATCACAGGGGAGCAGCACTGGCGGGTATGCTCGATGAATGCAACCTTCACATTCTCAACGTCGGCACGATGCCAACCTTTGACACTGTGAGGGGCGGCAAAACATACCAGAGCCATGTGGACGTCACTGTTTGCACAGACGCGCTGTTGCCGACAATACACGACTGGACAGTGGATACAGGAATTACGTCCTCGGATCACAACGCGATCACTTTTAATATCAAACGTCAAATATCACCGTATACAAGACCTAAAAACACCACCAGAATATATAATACTAGATTTGCAAACTGGACAGGCTTCAAAGAAGAAATGAATAGACAATTACTAGAAAATAACATAGACACACAAACAATAAATGCAATAAAAGAAACAGACGAATTAGGAAAAACAGTTCAGACTTATATAAGCTGTATAACCAATAGCTGTAAAGAAAACATACCATTAAAAGGAAACAAAAATAAAAAGTTCAAACTACCCTGGTGGAACAATGATCTTGAACGCTTGAGAAGGGACATGATGACCAAAAAGAGGAGAATCCGTTGTGCAGCGCCGCGCCGCAGACAAAGCGTTGTCGACGACTATCTGAAGGCGAAAGTGACTTACGAAAGTGAAGCAAAAGCGGCCCAAACCGAAAGTTGGAAAACCTATTGCTCTACGCAGGACCGTGAGAGTATGTGGGACGGTATCTACAGAGTTATCGGTAGGGCAGCCTCGAACTACGACGAAAAGTTAATGGTAAGGGACGGCGCTATGCTCGATGCGCAAGCGTCGGCCTCTCTCCTGGTCGATACGTTCTTCCCTGAAGACTCTGAAGGCTGTGATACGGAGTGGCATCGCGGGGTCAGGGAGAGAGCGCGGACAATGGACAGAGAGAGTGCAGGCGAGACACCTGACCCTCCATTTACAATGGCCGAACTAGAGGACGCTCTCAAAGAACTGAATCCTAAGAAGGCTCCGGGTCCCGACGGCTTCACTGCGGATATCTGTAGAGCAGCTATAGGGTGTAATCCGGAAGCTTTCTTGGCGCTTCTCAACAAATGCTTGGAGCTGGGATATTTCCCCACGCCGTGGAAGGTTGCAATAATAATGGTGCTGAGAAAGATCGGAAAAGAGGACTACACGCAACCCAAGTCGTACAGGCCCATTGGCCTCTTATCTGTTCTGGGGAAGGTGTTAGAAAAGTTGCTTATAAGACGAATTCGTTACCACCTGTCACCCACCACCAACCCCAAACAGTACGGGTTCATGCCGCAGAGGTCAACAGAGGACGCACTGTACGACATGGTAGAACGAGTGGAAAAGATAATTAAGAATAAACAGATTGCGGTGATAGTGTCCCTTGACATCGAAGGGGCATTCGATAACGCCTGGTGGCCAGCTATAAAGTGCAGACTAGGAGAAGAGAAATGCCCCTCGAATCTCATTAGAGTCGTATCCAGCTATCTTAAAGACAGAGAGGTACGCTTGAGGTACGCTGGAGTCGAGCAAGCAAGGACCACCACAAAGGGTTGTATACAAGGCTCAATAGGCGGACCAACCTTTTGGAACCTCTTGCTGGACCCTCTGTTAAAGGGAATCCAGGCGAGAGGTGCCCACTGCCAAGCTTTTGCCGACGACGTAGCGCTGGTAATGTCCGGAGACACTGCCCTTGATATAGAGCGTCAGGCAGATGACATTCTCGCTTATGTGCGGGACTGGGGAGCCGTAAACAAGTTAAGGTTTGCACCTCACAAAACAAGCGCGATGGTGCTCACTAACAAACTCAAATATGACACACCGGTTCTGCGGATGGGCGGATCTGTCATCGAAATGGTTGAAGAGATAAAGCTGCTTGGCGTCATCATAGACCGCGGGCTAAAATTCAACACCCACGTATCCTATATCACCAGGAAAGCTAACAATATATACAAGCTATTAGCTAGGACAGCAAAGATTTCGTGGGGATTGAATCCGGACATTATCAGAACTATATACACGGCAGTCATCGAGCCCATCGTGCTGTATGCAGCTGGTGTTTGGGGACTGGCTGCCGGTAAAATCGGAGTGCAAAAGATGTTGAATGCAACACAAAGAAGTTTTGCTCTTAAAATTTGCAGAGCCTATCGTACAGTATCCCTAAACGCGTCCTTGGTTCTGTCGGGTCTGCTACCGTTGGACCTTCGGGTCCAGGAAGCGGCCACATTATATCAGCTGAAAAAAGGGAAACTCGAACATGCCGAAATAGGCGGTCGCGAACTGGAGAGCAGGACTAGCTTTCTTGAGTCGGAACACCCAGCGTTGGAGTTGAGCCTGCAGTACGAGTGTCTTGACGATGACGGAGGAGACAACCGAAGCCGACACAATATCACGGGACCTTGTATATACACGGATGGAAGCAAGATGGACGGTGCAGTGGGGGCAGCCCTTACTATTTGGAATGAGGGTAAGGAGATTAAAAATAGTAAGTTCAAGCTGGAGCGCTACTGCACTGTTTATCAAGCGGAAATGTTCGCAATATACAAGGCCTCCCAAGAAATACTGAAGGGCAAGGAAAAAGAGTACAACATCTTCAGCGACTCGAGATCCTCCTTAGACACGATCGCGAACAGGAAATCCTACCATCCACTAGCCACGCAAATTAGGAAAAATATGAGTCATGCCGGAGGGCAGGGGAAACTCGTTCGCCTCTTCTGGATACGGGCCCATATGGGCACCATAGGCAACGAAAGAGCCGATCAGCTGGCAAAAGAGGCGGCAGCAAAGAAGACAGCTCCACAATACGACAAATGCCCAACATCTCATATAAAGTCCCTATTGAGGCAAAAAACGACAGAGACTTGGAATAAGAGATATCTTAGTGAGGGAACAGCTGGCACTACCAAACTCTTCTTGCCTAGTGTATACGATGCCTATAATTTCACCAAATCCACGGAGCTAACACCAAGCCTAACGCAAACTCTAACTGGCCACGGGGGCTTTGCAGCTTATCTGCACAGGTTTAAACGCAAAGAGAGCCCATGCTGCGACTGCGACCGGGAGATAGATGAGACCCCCATACATCTAATTACAGAGTGCCCTAAATACGATGCCAAACGTTTCCAGCTACAGATGGAGCTGGAAGCGTCTATTAAAGAAACAAATCTCAGTGTCCTTCTGACAAGCAAAACCACAAAACATAGATTTATACAATTTTGCGAAGTAATTACAGAACAGGCCATAGCCCGAAACAGAACTACCTAAAATAAACTCCAGATAAGACAGACTCATTAAATAGATAAAAGTAAATGGACAATTATCAAACCAAGACAATTAAATTTCGAATCAAGTAAATTCTAACACTAAAGGCAAATAAACCTCTGGTTACGCCAGAGAAGAAACATAGCAACTGACTTTGAGTCAGGAAAAAAAAAAAAAAAAAAAAAAAAAAAAAAAAAAAAAAACCTAACCTAACCTAACCTAACCTAACCTAACCTAACCTAACCTTTTTTTTTTTTTTTTTTTTTTTTTTGTGACGCGGGGAAAAATGCGTTACGCACACCACCGGTGCCTGGGTGGCCTCCGGTGGTAGTGTGGGACTCCCCGTCGGCTGCCCGACGGTATACCCACTAAACAACCCCGCGAATTGCCATCGGCCGCGTTGGTGTGGTGCCCCGGATCTGTCCGCAACAGGGCACCACTGCGACTGGCCAGCCCCTCAGAAGGGGCCGGACTTCTCCAATCTAGGGGCCATCCCGGCAAATTGGGACGGCCCCTCCGGCGGCGGGACCACTGTGGGGCCAGGTTCCCATCCTGACCCCTAGTCCCACATGTTAGGGAGGCGGCAGTAGCGCAGCTAAGTAGCGCCTACGCCGCACTCCCGTCCGCCGTCTCCGAAGCGGGACAGCTTCAGGATCATCTTCCCTGTCCCGCTCCGAGGCCTCCTTCTGCGACATGACTATCTCGCAGAAGGAGGCCATTGCCTCCCAGGACCTGTCACTCTCGAGCATGGAGCGGACCACGCTCGGTAGTGAGAGGTCCGCACCTCCCAGCACGGACACCAGATCGCGGCGCTGCCGAGACCACATGAGACACTGCTCCAGATTGTGTTGAGCAGTGTCCTCGGCCGCGCCGCACTCGTGGCAGCCCGGCTCCTCCTCTCTTCTGGCCACCTTGTGCAGGTACTTACCGAAGCAACCATGTCCGGTGAGCACCTGCACCATTCGGAAGGTGAGAGGTTTGCGCTTGCGGCGCATCCAGCTTGCCAGGACCGGGCGCAACGCTTCCACGGTACGTACACCGTACCTCTGTTGCGCCAGGTCCCCCTCCCACCTCCGAACCATCTCCTCGTGCCCTCGCTGGCGAATCCTCCTTATTGCTTCCGCCGTGGGGTGCTCGCCGAGTTCCCTTCTCTCGGCAACGAAGTTGTACACCTCGGCGAGCACTTCCGCCATCAGTTCCCACGGCGGATCGCCCGCGAGGGCAGTGGCCGCCGCAAAACTCACGGTACGGTACCCCCGTATCGCCCTCTGCGCAATGACTCTCTGCGCTCTGCGCAGCTGTGTCGTGTTTGTGGCGCAGAGGGCGTCCACCCATACAGGGGCACCGTACAGGGCCATACTCCGGCAAACGCCGGAGTAAAGCCTCCTGCATGCGGCGCTGGGTCCACCCACATTAGGAAGGAGTCGTCCCAGCGCCGCCGCCGCCCTTATGACCTTCGGCCCCAACTCCTGAAAATGGGGTCCGAAGGTCCACCTACCGTCCAGGGTGAGTCCCAGGTACTTCATCTGGGCACTCACCCTGACCCTCCTACTTCCGATCAGGAGGTGTGCGCCCGGAGGGGGTCCTTTTCTACGGGCCCCGCGGAATAGTAGGGCTTCGGTCTTCTCCACACGGACCCGAAGCCCCAGCATCTCTATGCGGCTGACCATCATGTCAGTGCCGACTTCGGCCAGCCGCGCCGCCTCCACGTAACTTTTTCCCCGGAATGTTATTAGGGTGTCATCTGCATAGCAGATGACACTCATTCCGGGGAGAAGACGGCCCCGCAGGACCCAGTCATACGAGAGATCCCACAGTATCGGACCCAGAACCGATCCCTGTGGGACCCCCCGCTCCACCTTTCTCCTGTGGAGCCTACCCCCTCCGTCCTCGAACAACACCTCCCGATCCTCCAAATAGCTCTTCAACAGCCTTCCCAACCACGGAGGCACCCCGAAGTACTTGAGTGCCTCCAGGATCGTGCTGTGGGGAAGGCTGTTGAAGGCGTTGGCGATGTCCAAAGACACCGCCAACGTAATCTCTCCTTCGCGTTCCGCCGCATCCGTCACCGACTTAAGGCACCTGATAGCGTCGACGGTGGACCTTCTGGCCCGGAAACCGTACTGAGCGTCTGCTAACCTCGGTCCCGGGCCGTCCTCCACGTGCCGAACGAGGCGGGAGGCCATTATCCTCTCCAGGACCTTCCCATCCTCGTTCAGCAATATCACCGGTCGCACCGCCGACGCCGAGTCCGGCGACCGACCCGGCTTCAAAAGAAGACAGAGTCGGCCGTCCTTGCCTGTTTTCGGGAACTGCCCGCATCGTAGACAGAGGTCGAGCAGCTCCCGAAACCTCCCTTCGAGGTGCACGAGAGCCAGCGCAAGCACTCTCCCGTGCACCCCGTTCGGACCAGGTGCCCTCTTCTTCTCTTTGAGGCGGTTCAGCACCGCCTCCATTTCCTCATCGGTGACGGGCGGTGGAACGCCCTCCTCCCTTTCTTCCTCCGTGGATGAGTCCGGCGGTCGGGCCATCCTCGGGGGAGCAAAGTTTGCCGGGGGTTCGGGGAACAGTTCCCGAACAATCCCCCCCAGCTGGGCCGGCTGAAGGGTCTCCGTCAGTGGGGCCGTCTGGGCGCGGAGCTTGTTCTGCGCCCCTCTGTATGGACGACCCCATGGGTCTCGGTCGAGACCCTCCACCAATTCCAGCCATGCTCCCTCCTTGGCCCGACTGATGGCCAGCTGCAGGATCTTCTTTTTCGCCACGTAGACTCTGTACAGCCGGCCATCCCTCTCTTCGTCCCGAGGGCGACGGCGCCTGCTTCGGGTGTACGCCCTCCGCGCCCCATTGCAGGCGCCCCGGAGGGCGGCGATCTCCGCCGACCACCAGTATACCGCCCGCCGTGGGGGTGGACTCCCAACGCTGGGCATGGCCGCTCTGCACACCGCCGTGAAGACGTCGCAGAGACGGCCAGCCCCCTGTTCCACCCCCAGTTCTTCCATAGGCGGGAGGCTCCAGCGACCGACTATCGCCGCTTCCTCCGCTAGTTCCCGGTTGAGCTTTGTGAGTGCCCAACGCGGGAAACAACTTCGCCTCCGGGACGAAACCGCCGGACTCCCAGGGGCGGAGCACACCTCGAACCTTATATATCTATGGTCCGAAAGTGTCTCCACCCCCTCTTCCACTCTCCAACTCCGGACGTTGCGTGCGGTGTCAGGGGTGGCGAACGTGAGGTCCACCACGGAGCCCCCGTTCCACCGCACGCACGTGTGGACTGTCCCCCTGTTCAGCAGGGACAGTCCCGCCGCCAGCGCCCACTCTTCTACCTTCTGCCCCTTCGTCCCCGTGACCGGGTTGCCCCACGCTGTAGACTTGGCATTGAAGTCACCGGCCACGAGGACCGGAAGGGGCGCCAGCCGCCTAATCGCCGGCCCGAGAGCACCAAGGAAACGCTCCAGGACCGGCAGGTCGCGGTTCGGGGAGAAGTACACGCCGATTATCGCGCATCCTCCCCGAACCACCGCCACATATCCTATCCCTCTCTCCCTGACAGTGAGAGGAGGGCCGGCGCCAGGCCTCGTGACGATAGCCACGGAGCCATCAACATCTCCGGCCCAATGCGGCCTGGAGGGGACCGCATATGGCTCCGAGACCACCGCCACGTCCACGTCCCACTCCGCCATTGACTGCAGGAGAAGGTCCTGAGCCCCAGCGGAGTGGTTGACGTTGGCCTGCAGGAAGCCGAGGTGTCCAGGCATTATTCGGACATCTCGGCCTGCGGCGCCGCCTGTTCTCCCCTCTCACGTCCGGGAGAGAGGGTCTTCCCGCGCACCGATGGGGGGTTGCACTTTTTCGCCCCCATCACGTGCCCGGCAGGTTTGCCGGCGTCGGCACATACCGCGCAGCGCGGTGGGGCCGAGCAGGTCGAGGCCTTGTGACCCGGCTCCCCACACCTATAACAAAGAAGGCTGCGGTCCTTCGTGGAGGGGCACAGCTCAGCCATGTGGCCCTTTCCCATGCACCTAAAGCAGTGCATGGGACGCACCTCCAAATGCTGGAGCTGCACCCTGCTCCAACCCACCTTGAGGCTGCCCGTTTCCAGCAGCTTTTTTGCTGCCGTAACCGGGCAGCGCATCAGGGCGGAGCGCGCTCTCCGCAGGTCAGAGCGGATCTCCCCCACCCTGACCTGGTCAGGCGCGCAGGCCCCTTCTCGCGCGACCGCAGCCTTGATACGCTCCGCGGTAGCCGTATCGTCCAGGCCCGTGATGCGGAACTCCGCACACTTTACGGGCCTGGAGATCTCCGCGACGCCGGACAAAGCCTCTTTGAGGCGCGAAGCCAACCCGTCCGCCTTTTCGTGGCTGGTGGCGCCGGACACCTCCAGCAGTCTGGCTCCAGTTGCCGACTGCCGGATTCGGAGCGAGGCGATGCCCAACTCCACCAGGTCCACCTTTCGCTCGGCCTCCAGCAGGGCGGAGCTGTACGTGGCTCCCTTGGCCGCTGCCTCCGGCCGTAACTTAAGTATTACGGCCGTGGAGCTAGGGAGCACCACTTTGGGCTTTTTGGGCCCCTTCTTCGCCACCGCCGAAGGTTTGCGCACTTCGGCCGCGGGCGCGGTTGGCTTCCGCGGCTTTCTTTTGACCACCTCGGTCCAGCTCTCCTCTGCCGTGACCGAGGCAGCCCGCTCTTTCGGGGCCGCCGCCTCCTGGGACGCCACCTTCTTTGGGGCCGGCGCCTCCGGCTCACCCCCGCGCGAAGTGGACGGGCCGAAGTTAGTCCACGGGGCCTTGCCCCTGCCCTTGCGGGCACTACCCCCGGTGGCCGATCTCGCTTGAGGGCGGACCTCCAGTTCTGCCGGCTCCTCGGCCAGAGGAGCCGAGCGTCCGGCCTGTGCGATGGCCGCCCTCGTCGCCCGCGCCAACGGCGAGCCGTCACCCGCAAGTGGTGGGCGCGTGATCGGCGCCGTAGGCAGACGCGCCTCGATGGCACTAAGGCGCCCGTCTACTAAATTCCCGACAAGCCGAGCGATGTTGCTCTCCAGCTCCTGGAGATCATCCCGGCTCATCGGGTTCTGCTTCCTCTCCGCCCTCTCCTTCCTCATCACCTCGAACTCAAGGCGGTGCGCACTGATCTCTTCTTTCATCTGCGCCACCTCCCTTTGGAGCCGCTTGTTGTCGGCTCTGAGGCGGCGAGTCTCCTCCACTTCAGTGCGCTCCACCAGGGCCTCGAGGATTTCTCGAATGGAGCCGGAGGCCCGGGCTATCTTGGTGGAATAGCCCCCTCTCAAACTGGCGCTCTTCCCAGTGAGGCCGAGGATGACATTAAGCTTCCCCTCGGCCGCCACCATGAGCTCTTCAGCTCCCATCCCACCAAAGTCTTCCGGGATAACCCGCACCTCCGCTCCTCCCATCTTAGAGCCCCCACGTCCCTTCCTGTGGGCCCGCTTCTCCAGGGACCTCTGGAATTCTTCCTCCTGGGCTGCCTCCTTCCTCTGGGCCAGCAGTTGCTGAGCCCTTGCTAGCCCCGGCGAGAGCCCACGCGGTTTGCCGCGCGCGGAGGTCGGAACCTTGACCCCGCTATCCCGTCCGGTCTCCGTGTCCGAGCCGGAGAAGAGCCGCTTCCGGCTAATCAGCGCCTCGGGCAGGCTACTCATGGACGCAGAGTCCGACCCGGCCCAATCCACCAAGGGGTCGGCGTCCCCACCCGAAACCCCACCACTCCGCTCCGAACTCCTACCTCTTCCGTCGCACTCCTCCACGTCCGAATTCGGACCACTCCGCCTTCCTTCTCCCATACCATCGTTTTTGTTTTGTAAAAGATCCATGTTTTGATCCCACGAGAAGAGACGATCTAAATGTCCAGCCCGGGGTGACGCTCATTCCCGTATTTGGTAGGCCAAGGCATATACAACGCCGGTTGCCAGTTCCGGCGAGGTTGTAACGCTAGCGGGCAGCAATCCCCCTGCCCATGAGTACCACAGCACGTTACCAACTGCGTCGATGTGGTGGACCGTGTGTCACCACCCTGCAGACAATAATAGCTCATCCTAAGACTAAGATATAATTGTCGCGAGCAGCGACACCCTGCCCACCACACAAGGACTAGGGGTAATTTTTTATAGAGGTTTTCTTCCTCGCGGTCCGGGCGTTGAAGCCAAGACCCCCGACCCCCTTGGCCCCTCTCTCCAGCCAGTCTGGCCCCGAAAGTCAGGTCATCTGACCCCAGAAACCAAGTCGGCTTTAGAGAGAGCCCAAGGGGCTACGGTATGCTCCTACTCGAAGTCAGTCTTTCGACTGACCCCTGGTCACTCCTCTCGAGCAACCCTCCTTTGGTCGCGTCCCTCAAGGTACCAAGGGAGCGACATCGGCCCAAATACAGCACAGGAATAACTGCGCTGCACATGCCTTCTCCACGGCAGAACTCTGCCCCTACGTGCCAGAACATTCGCCAACGATCAGCAAGACCCCGCGAGGAGAAGTTACTGACCGTTGCCCAGGGTGCACCAGGTCCAGGCTGTTGCTAGCCCGTCGTTCCAACCGGACGTATCCAGAAGGACAAAAAGGCCAGCAGCAGACCCGGACTCACGAGGAGGTTTTCCGGCCTTAGCACCCCAACCTAACCTAACCTTTTTTTTTTTTTTTTTTTTTTTTTTTTTGTGACGCGGGGAAAAATGCGTTACGCACACCACCGGTGCCTGGGTGGCCTCCGGTGGTAGTGTGGGACTCCCCGTCGGCTGTCCGACGGTACACCCACTAAACAACCCCGCGAAATGCCATCGGCCGCGTTGGTGTGGTGCCCCGGATCTGTCAGCAACAGGGCACCACTGCGACTGGCCAGCCCCTCAGGAGGGGCCGGACTTCTTCTCTCTAGGGGCCGTCCCGGCAAATTGGGACAGCCCCTCCGGCGGCGGGACCATTATGGGGCCAGGTTCCCAGCCTGACCCCTAGTCCCACAGGTTAGGGAGGCGGCAGTAGGTGCGCGTAGCGCCTACGCCGCACTCCCGTCCGCCGTCTCCGGAGCGGGACAGCCAACGGATCATCCTCCCTGTCCCGCTCCGCGGCCTCCTTCTGGGACATGACCGTCTCACAGAAGGAGGCCATCGCCTGCCAGGCACTGTCGCTCCCGAGCATGTAGCGGACCACGCTCGGGAGCGAGAGGTCCGCGCTTCCCAGCGCGGACACCAGATCATGGCGCTGCCGATACCACCTGGGACACTGCTCCAAGGTGTGCTGAGCAGTGTCCTCGGCCGCGCCACAATCGTGGCAGCCTGGCCGCTCCTCCCGCCTCGCGACCCGGTGCAGGTACTCACCGAAGCATCCATGTCCGGTGAGCACCTGCACCATGCGGAAAGTGAGGGGTTTGCGCCTACGACGCATCCACGCCTCCAGGACTGGGCGCAGCGCCTCCGCAACGCGGACTCCGTACCGCGGCTGCGCCAGGTCCTCCCCCCACCTCCGCATCATCTCCTCATGCCCTCGCTGGCGATACCGCCCCACCTCCACAGACGTGGGGCGCTCGCCGAGGCTCCTCCTCTCGGCGACAAACGCGTACACCTCGGCGAGCACCTCCGCCACCAACTCCCAGGGCGGGTCGCCAGCGAGGGCGGTCGCGGCCGTCCATGCTACCGTACGGTACCCCCTAATCGCCCTCTGCGCTATGACCCGCTGCGCTCTGCGCAGCTGAGCCTTGTTGCGAGCGCAGAGGGCGTCCGCCCATATGGGGGCCCCGTACGTCGCCATACTCCGGCAGATGCCGGAGTACAGCCGTCTGCACGCGGCGCTGGGCCCGCCCAAATTGGGCAGGAGACGGCCCAGCGCCGCTGCAGCTCTGATGACCCTCGGCCCCAACCGCTCGAAGTGGGGGCCGAAGGTCCATCTCCCGTCCAGGGTGAGGCCCAGATAACTCATCTGGGCACTCACCCTAATCCTGCCTCCTCCAATCTGGAGGTGCGCTCCCGAGGGGGGGCCCCGCCTGCCGGTCCCGCGGAAGAGGAGGGCCTCGGTTTTATCCAAACGGACCCGAAGCCCAAGCCTCTCTATGCGGCTGACCACCAGTCCTACACCGACTTCGGCCAGCCGCGCCGCCTCCACGAAGGTCTTGCCCCGGGACGTGACGAGGGTGTCATCTGCATAGCAGATGACGCCCATCCCGGGGAGGAGACGGCCCCGCAGGACCCAGTCGTATGCGAGGTCCCACAAGATGGGGCCCAGAACGGACCCCTGTGGGACACCGCACACGACGCGCCTTCTGACCATCTGGCCCCTCGCGTCCTCGTAGCGCACCTCCCTGTCCTCCAGATACGCCTTCAACAGCCTCCCCAAGTACGGAGGCACCCCAAAGTACTTGAGGGCCTCCAGTATGGTACTGTGGGGGAGGCTGTTGAAGGCGTTGGCGATGTCTAACGACACCGCCACCACCACGTCTCCCTCGCGCTCCGCCTCTTCCGTCACCGACCTTAGGCGCCTAATGGCGTCGACGGTCGACCGTCTGGCCCGGAACCCGAACTGGGCATCCGAGAGGCCCGGTCCCGGGCCATCCTCCAAATGCTGAGCGAGGCGGGAGGCGACAACCCTCTCCAGGGCCTTGCCCGCCTCGTTCAGCAACCTAACCTAACCTAACCGACATATCTCGTTTTTTGTTTTGGTACTTACCATAGCTTGTTGCACATCATTCTTCACGGCTAATCGCCCTCTACCTGAAAACACAAAAAACAAATACATTTTAGTACATATTTTTAAAATTTCCCATACAAACAGTACTTTTCGTAACATAGATTATTTTTCAATTTTCAATTTCTTGTCTCGGTGCTCGGAAGTTCTTCAAACTCTCCGAGAAGTAGTATATAGACTCAGTACACATCGCAGCATATAAAGAACCACTTTTAAGTGCGTTTATAGTCGTTTTCCATAGTTTTCCTTTCGTTTTTCCGTTAAAAAAGTAAGAATTCACGGATTCACTCGTTTTTCGCGCTCAAACCTGGTTTTTTCGCGTCTCTTATCGGTGCAAACACTACGAGGCATCTGTCCTCGTCATCCCGCGTAGTTTCCCATCAAAAAATCGCCCCCCCACCACACCCTTTGTAAGCTCAACTATATAAGGGAAGGCAATACCGACACGAAAGCAGTTGTAGATTTTGACGGATTCGGAACCGCCGCGCGTCTCTCTGTATCCCTGACACTGGGAAACGTTATCCTACATCTCGTCTTACCCGAAACTAGTGTAGTATTACTGTCAAACATCGACATAGAACAATAGACAATACCTTAACTAAAACAGTGATATTATTCTTTTATTGTGAGAGACATACTATTCCTTTAGGGACAGAACAGCATAACACAGCTTAAAATGGTGATCTCTCGGTCACCTGTACGAGCTGACAGCAATAATACCATGACTGATAACACTAATGTGGTTCAGAATCCTGACATTAACACGGCTACTTCAACGGATGTAACCGTAGCCTCTACGTCTTTTGTGTCCCCGGGATTATGTGGTGTTGAAGTGAGCGTCGACACGACCAATTTACAAACATCAACCCCACGTACCCATATCACTATGCCTCTGACTGGTGAATCAAATACTGCGTCTCAAATATCTCAAACCACAACTTCTCTCCCTAAAACTAAACCAAAACCCGTAAAAGAGAAACCATGCCTATCTGCTACTGCAACCCAAATCAGGGATATAGAGTCTTACCAGTTTGTTATGCAAAAATTGGTGGACGACATAGTGACTGCTATAAATGACGGGAAGAGCGTTACTGCTAGCAACAAAATGCTGATCAAACTTAGTGCAGCTGAAATCAAAAGAGCCAACGAAATGCTAAATTCCCTAATCACGAACACCTCAATTTCAACTCAAGCCTCTGAGTCTCCCCCTTCTGTACCCGCTCCACCTTGTACAGTAGTTAAAGCCGACTTTAAACAAGAAATCCTAGGATGTATGCGAGAGGAAATGAGGAAACTCAGAGAAGAGCTTACGTGTACGACGACATTGTCCACCACTCCTGGAAAAATGGTAAAATCTTTTGCGGCGGTAACTGCTCAAAAAGCTCCACCAAAACCACCGACGCCTCCTACTAGACCTGCAATAGTTATTACACCAAAAGTTAACGTCGCCAGCTCAGCAGACACTCTTAAGGCCTGGCGCAAGAACGTTTCCTTTAGAGATACAAATTTTGCTCCAGCCGACATAAAATATGTGTCCAACAAGAAAATAAGAGTAGAGTTTGTAAATGAGGACCAGCGGGAAATAGCCATAAACAAGACTAATAACATTAATTGTGAAGTATGGGCAGAAACTTCTAAAAGCCTAAAACCAATGATTATACTGAAGGGAGTCCCGGAAGAGATCAACCAAGATGAACTGCTGGATATTCTTCGCACACAAAATGAGTTTTTGAATGACGCAAAGGAAGAAGACTTGACGTTCCGATTCAAACGAAAAAACCGTAATACGAACTTATATAACGCCGTGTTCTGGGTAACACCGCGAGTCTGGAAAGCCACAATATGTGCGGGAAAACTAAATGTAGACCACTACCGGGTCCATGTAGAAGAATACGTCCCACTACTTCAGTGCTTCCGGTGTCTAAAATTCGGCCACACTAAAACCCGATGCGAAACAGCGCATCCAACCTGTTCCCACTGCGCTTCCCCAAATCATGAATTTAAAGACTGTCAAGAGAAAACAAATCAATCTAAACTGAAATGTCATAACTGTCTGGAACATCACAAAAGAACCAATACGGTCAACCGTAATGTCAATCATTCTGCCACGTCCTACCTCTGTCCCCGCATAACCGCCTTATGTGATAAAATTAGGAACCGTACTGATTATGGATATTAGAATCAATAAGCAACGTAATAACCCCAACAAATTCACTCTTAAATGTATACAAATAAACTTAGGACGCAGCAGAAATGCTACACATGAAATATCACTTTATCTGACAGCTCAGAATATCGACATTGCATTTATCAACGAACCATATACAAGTAACATTGATACCATGAAACCTTTACCTGGATATACCATTTACCAATTTCATTCCAACCGTCCAATAAAATCAGCCATAGCTGTTCGCAACAACCAAATTAGCACCCTTGGCCAAACAGATTCGTCAAACTCCAATTTGTGTATTATCCAGGCAAAGGATCGATTTGACAGGAAGATTTACTTTATCTCAGTTTATATTGAACCCCGCGAAGATCAATTCCACACTATGCGCAAATTGGAACATTTCCTCCAGAAAACGGCTGGATCAACTCACATTCTCTGCGGAGACTTCAACGGTTGGCATAGCCTGTGGGGTTCCCAAAGCGATAACACTAGAGGAAATGCTATAGTTGATCTAGCAATGACACACAGTCTGATGGTGTGCAATACCGGCGACACACCCACCTTTCACACGGTTACTCACGGTCTTCCAAGACATTCAATTATTGATCTAACCATGATCAGCAACACCAATCGGGCCAGCATTGTAGGATGGGAAGTGCAACCCGAAATCTGTACAGCCTCTGATCATTCTACTATTAAATTCGACATACATGTAGGTAAACATCCATTAACCAAAAATCCAAATTTATCCACATTTAAATACAACACTACCGGAGTGAAATGGGATGAAATCAAAGATAATTTCATTCAAGAAGTCAAAAATCATATGATATCTGAACCAGTGTTTGACACCATGAACACCGACGACCTGGATTGTTTCACAACAAATTTTACAAAGGCTATCCAGAAGACATGTGACAAATTATTACCCGCCGCCACTGGCCCTCGTCGCCGCGCTCCTTGGTGGAATGAACGTCTGGAGGAGCTGAAAAAGCTGGTCATTAAAAATCACCGCCAATTAAGCAAAGCCGTACGTCGGCAACTACCAATAGAAGACTTAATCTTGGAGCGCGACTCACTTAAGAAACAGTATTCAGATGCCTTTTGCACCGCCTCCACAGCAAATTTCAAAGAATTCTGTACTCAACAAAAGAGAGAAGACGTATGGACTATAACCAATCGTCTGCTAAAGAGCCGACCACTAACACAACCACCATCAACATTGCAGTTAGAAGATGGATCATATACAAAAGACCGATTAGAAACCGCACAAGCGTTACTCACCAGCTTTTTCCCAGACGATACACCGGATACTAATATCACCCAAACTACACGAAGATCAATGATGTCAACATCTATTGACACCCGTGATGAGCCTCCATTTACCCTGGAGGAGATTTTGGAATGCCTTAAATCTATGAATTCTAAGAAAGCCCCTGGGCAAGATCACCTCACCGCAGACATATGTCTACAAGTAGCACAGTGGTTCCCAGAATGGCTGACTGGGTTAATGAATAGATGTCTCATTTTGGGATACTTCCCTAAAACGTGGAAGGATGCTTCTGCCAAAATTATACCAAAGCCCAATAGACCCAATCATAATACTCTATCATCATTCAGACCAATTGGATTACTAAATGTTTTTGGCAAGTTGCTAGAAAAACTTATTACCGGCAGACTCACATATCACCTAGAACAAACAAATAGCTCATCAGCTAAACAATATGGCTTCAAAACTCAGACCAATACCACGATGGCAATAGGCTCTGCTCTTGAGATCATCAGAGAAGCAAAAAATAACGGCGAACACGTAATAGCTGTGTCACTAGACATCAAATCGGCCTTTGATCGCGCATGGTGGCCAGCTATATTTCATAGGCTCCGCCTGATCGAATGCCCACGAAATATTTATAAGATCCTGCTCAGCTATGTCACCAATCGTATAGTACGCATTAACTTTACTGACTGCAGCGTGAACAAAACCACATCAAGAGGCTGCGTCCAGGGCTCCGTATGCGGTCCCGTACTATGGAATCTCATACTAGATGAGTTACTCCAGATGCCATTACCGGACGGAATACATTTACAGGCATACGCGGATGACGTTCTCTTCATTGCCCACAACAAAAACCACGCAAAACTAGAGCAAGACACTAACACCTGCTTACAAAAAATTACAAACTGGGGGAACAGTGTCAAACTGGAGTTCGGCCCAGACAAGACACAGATTATAGGCTTCACTAACAAATCTATTAAGTGCAAAATACAAATACATGGATGTACCTTAAGCTTTGTGGACCACATCAAATATTTGGGTCTCATTATAGATCGCCGACTAAATTTCATAAAACACTCAGAATTCGTCATTAATAAAACTAAAAACTTGTTTCACAAGCTCATTCAATATGTTCGGCCCACCTGGGGGGTTCATCCCGAAAACATCAAAATAATTTATCATCAGGTCATAGTACCTATTATAAGCTATGGAGCTGCAATCTGGTCAGGAGCAGTTAAATACAAAAGGGTAAACAAAAAACTCCTTTCGCTGCAACGCATCTTCGCAATAAAGATGATACAGGGTTTTAGAACTACCAGCACTGTTGCAGCCATATCACTAGCGCAGTTAATACCACTCCCTGCTAAAATAACAGAAATCTCAGAATTAGAAAAAACCAAATTCCGCAAAACCACCTCATTCTTACCACAAGACTTAGAAATAGATACACCAACTAGGACAGTAGACATGCTACACCCATCTCATAGGAAAGCAATAGAGTTCCAGGAAATATCTTCAGCAGAAGAGCTCGCGTCAGTAAATTTCGACAACACATGGCAAATCTACACAGACGGAAGCAAACACGATGACTCGGTGGGGGCTGCTTTCGTCATTTCGCACTCAGATGGACGAGAGTACGTTAAAAAGTTAAAGCTACATGGCTGCTGCTCAGTGTTTCAGGCGGAACTTCTTGCCATACACAAAGCCTGTGAGTGGTTATTGCAGAATAATGCTTCCCCAGCTTATATATTATCTGACAGCAAGTCGGGTCTCATGGAACTTTCAAACCCCAATAGCCGAAACCAACTGGCGGTAGCGACTCACAGGACCCTACATCTAGCTCGAATAGCAGATATTAATGTTCGATTCTTGTGGGTCAAAGCCCACATAGGAATCCATGGGAATGAGGCCGCTGATGCAGCTGCAAAGTCTGCTGCCCTCCTACATAAAGCCCCCGATTTTAACAAAATACCAATAAGTTGTGTCAAGCTATACCACCGGAAAATATCAGAAACAGCCGCGAGAACTCTATATGAAGATCCAGAAAAATGCCTACATACAAAAACACTTTTACCAAACTATCAAACTTTAATAGATTTTGTTAACGTCATTCAACCCCGTTTTGAAATAACCCAAATTCTCAGTAACCACGGATACCACAAACAATACCTTCACCGCTTCAAAATTACCGACGACGATATATGTCCCTGTGATGATACTACCACACAAACAATTGAACACCTAATTAAAACTTGCCCTAGATTCTCAACAACCAGACTAGAACATGAAATAAGCAGCTCAATTCTCAACATAGATCCATACAACTTACAAAATATCATCAAGAAAGAATCTACCATTAGCACCTACTTAAAACACATTAAATACATAATAAGCCATTTAAAAAATTTCAACAAAACTTAAATAAATAAATCACCTTTCACCCATTCGTAATAATTAGCAGTTGATGACAAAGCGTAAACCAATAGCGCTGAGTCATCAATGAGCAACCATTTTGCACATCAAAAAAAAAAAAAAAAAAAAAAACCTAACCTAACCTAACCTAACCTAACCTAACCTAACCTAACCTAACCTTTTTTTTTTTTTTTTTTTTTTTTTTTTTTTTTTTTTTTTTTTTACAAGGAGAAATCTTTTAAAGACCGTACCCACCGCTAGCGAGGCAGTGGGCGTGAGTGGGACTCGCCCGGTGAAAAGCACCGGGAATACCCACTAAAACTCCTTGGTCGCCCCTCGGACCCTATGTGGGAGAGGTCTGGGCTCTGCCTTGTGGCAATTCACCAGGTCTCTCCCAGGGGTGGGCCCCGGCCTATGCCGGGGCTTACGCCAAAGGAGGATTACCCGGGGCTACCGGGGTAATCCTCAGACGAGGCAGCCTAAGTGTTCCATGTGCGGGAGCAACCCGCACACGTTGGCTACTCTCAGGGGTCAATGAAGACGGACGTGCGCCCGCCTTCTTCGACCCACCCGTCTGCGTCGGAGTGGAGCGGCTAGAGCGTCCTCCTCCCGCTCCCTCTCCGCTGCCTCCTTCTGCAGCATCACGCACTCGCAGAAGGAGGCGGCCGCCTCCCATACCGTCTCACTGCAAACCATGGCTCTAACCATGGTTTGAAGGGAGAGGTATCCTCCGCCAAGCGCCGCGCGTAGTTCGCGGCGCTCTCGCCGCCAGGCCGGGCATTCGACGAGCGTGTGCTCGGCCGTGTCATCGGGGGAGGCGCAATGATGGCACCTCGCCGTCTCCTCCCGATGGGCGACTCGGTGCAGGTAATGGCCGAAACAGCCATGCCCGGACAAAACCTGCACCAGGCGGTAGGTGAGGCTGCCATGCCGGCGCCCAACCCACTCCTCCAACACCGGACGAATCGCCTCGATCGTCCGGTGACCGGCAATTGGGGAGGCCAGAGAGTCACCCCATAGCTCCAGGGCCTCTCTCTGCGCCAGCCTGCGCTCCCGCTCTACCTCCTCCAATGAGGGACGCGCTCCACGCTCCCTCGCCGCCACCCTCTTGCGGTACACCCTGGCGAGCACCTGGGCATCCAGCTCCCAAGGAAGTGTGCCCGCCAAGACACAAGCCGCCCCGTGGCTGACCGTGCGGTAGCACCGCACGACCCGCGTCGCGATCACCCTCTGGGGTTGGCGTAGGAGTGCCCTCGTGTTGGGATTGAGGCACTCCGCCCAAACCGGGGCCCCATATAGTGCCATCGACCTAATCACCCCGTGGTAAAGCCGACGGCACGGGGACCCAGGCCCACCCAGGTTGGGGAGGACTCGTCCGAGGGCGGCCGCAGATGCACGCAGCCGCGGAGCGAGGAGCTTAAAATGCTCCTCAAAACTCCATCGGGGGTCCAACACCAGGCCGAGGTACCTCATCTGCACTCCGACCGGGATGCGAACCCCCTCCACTCGGACGCCTAGCCCCCCCGGAACCTAACCTAACCTAACCTTTTTTTTTTTTTTTTTTTTTTTTTTTTTGTGACGCGGGGAAAAATGCGTTACGCACACCACCGGTGCCTGGGTGGCCTCCGGTGGTAGTGTGGGACTCCCCGTCGGCTGTCCGACGGTATACCCACTAAACAACCCCGCGAAATGCCATCGGCCGCGTTGGTGTGGTGCCCCGGATCTGTTAGCAACAGGGCACCACTGCGACTGGCCAGCCCCTCAAAAGGGGCCGGACTTCTTCTCTCTAGGGGCCGTCCCGGCAAATTGGGACAGCCCCTCCGGCGGCGGGACCGTTATGGGGCCAGGTTCCCAGCCTGACCCCTAGTCCCACAGGTTAGGGAGGCGGCAGGAGGTGCGCGTAGCGCCTCCGCCGCACTCCCGTCCGCCGTCTCCGGAGCGGGACAGCCACGGGATCATCTTCCCTGTCCCGCTCCGAGGCCTCCTTCTGGGACATGACAGTCTCACAGAAGGAGGCCACCGCCTGCCAGGCCCTGTCGCTCCCGAGCATGTAGCGGACCACGCTCGGGAGCGAGAGGTCCGCGCTTCCCAGCGCGGACACCAGATCATGGCGCTGCCGAGACCACCTGGGACACTGCTCCAAGGTGTGCTGAGCAGTGTCCTCGGCCGCGCCACAATCGTGGCAGCCTGGCCGCTCCTCCCGCCTCGCGACCCGGTGCAAGTACTCACCGAAGCACCCATGCCCGGTGAGCACCCGCACCATGCGGAAGGTGAGGGGTTTGCGTCTTCGACGCATCCACGCCTCCAGGACCGGGCGCAGCGCATCCGCAACGCGGACTCCGTACCGCGGCTGCGCCAGGTCCTCCCCCCACCTCCGCATCATCTCCTCATGCCCTCGCTGGCGATACCGCCCCACCTCCACAGACGTGGGGCGCTCGCCGAGGCTCCTCCTCTCGGCGACAAACGCGTACACCTCGGCGAGCACCTCCGCCACCAACTCCCAGGGCGGGTCGCCAGCGAGGGCGGTCGCGGCCGTCCAGGCTACCGTACGATACCCCCTAATCGCCCTCTGCGCTATGACCCGCTGCGCTCTGCGCAGCTGAGCCTTGTTGCGAGTGCAGAGGGCGTCCGCCCATATGGGGGCACCGTACGCCGCCATACTCCGGCAGATGCCGGAGTACAGCCGTCTGCACGCGGCGCTGGGCCCGCCCAAATTGGGCAGGAGACGGCCCAGCGCCGCCGCAGCTCTGATGACCCTCGGCCCCAACTGCTCGAAGTGGGGGCCGAAGGTCCATCTCCCGTCCAGGGTGAGGCCCAGGTAGCTCATCTGGGCACTCACCCTTACTCGCTGTCCTCCTATTTGGAGGTGCGCTCCCGAGGGGGGGCCCCGCCTGCCGGTCCCGCGGAAGAGGAGGGCCTCGGTTTTATCCAAACGGACCCGAAGCCCAAGCCTCTCTATGCGGCTGACCACCAGTCCTACACCGACTTCGGCCAGCCGCGCCGCCTCCACGAAGGTCTTGCCCCGGGATGTGACGAGGGTGTCATCTGCATAGCAGATGACGCCCATCCCGGGGAGGAGACGGCCCCGCAGGACCCAGTCGTATGCGAGGTCCCACAGAATGGGGCCCAGAACGGACCCCTGTGGGACACCGCACACGACGCGCCTTCTGACCATCTGGCCCCTCGCGTCCTCGTAGCGCACCTCCCTGTCCTCCAAATACGCCTTCAACAGCCTCCCCAAGTACGGAGGCACCCCAAAGTATTTGAGGGCCTCCAGTATGGTACTGTGGGGGAGGCTGTTGAAGGCGTTGGCGATGTCTAGAGACACCGCCACCACCACATCTCCCTCGCGCTCCGCATCCTCCGTCACCGACCTTAGGCGCCTAATGGCGTCGACGGTCGACCGTCTGGCCCGGAACCCGAACTGGGCATCCGATAGGCCCGGTCCCGGGCCATCCTCCAAGTGCTGAGCGAGGCGGGAAGCGACGACCCTTTCGAGGGCCTTCCCCGCCTCGTTCAGCAGAACGACCGGTCGAACCGCCGACCCCGAGTCCGGGGGCCGGTCTCCCTTCAACAGAAGGCAGAGCCGGCCCACCCTGAAGGGTCCCGGGCAGCACCCCGACCGCAAACAGCAGTCGAGGAGCTCCCGGAACCTGTCTCCGAGGTGCACGAGAGCCAACGCTAGCACCTTCCCGTGCACCCCGTCCGGACCCGGCGCCCTCTTCTTGCCTCGGAGGCGGTCAACGACCGCCTCCATCTCCTGGTCGGTGACGGGCGGCGGAGCGCCCTCCTCCTCTCCTCTGGAGTCCGACGTCCGACGTAGGGCCATCCTCGGGGGAGCGTAGCCCCGTGGGGTGTCGGGGAAGAGTTCCCCGACAACCCTCTCCAACACGGCTGGCTGGAGGGTCTCCGTCAGTGGGGCCGACTGAGCGCGGATCTTGTTCCGCGCTCCTCTGTACGGTCGGCCCCACGGGTCCCTATCCAAAGCCTCCAGCAGCTCCTGCCACGCTCCCTCCTTGGCCCTACTGATGGCCATCTGCAGGGCCCTCCTGCTCTCCACGTAGACTCCGTGCAGATGGCCATCCCTTTCTTCGTCCCGGGGGCGGCGACGCCCGCTCCGAGTATACGCCCTACGCGCCCCGTTGCAGGCGTCCCGGAGGCCGGCTATCTCAGCCGACCACCAGTAGACCGCCCGCCTCGGAGGCGGACGCCCAACACTGGGCATGGCCGCCCTGCAAACCGCCGTGAAGGCGTCGCAGAGACGACCAGCCCCCTCCTCGGCGTCCAGCTCCTCCATTGGCGGGAGGCCCCAGCGGCCGACAATGGCCGCCTCCTCGGCCAGTTCCCGGTCGAGCCTGGTGAGCGCCCAACGCGGGAACCGGCTCCGCCACCGGGACGAAGTCGTCGGACTCCCGGGGGCTGGAGACACCTCGAACCTGATGTAGCGATGGTCCGAGAGTGTCTCCACCCCCGTCTCCACCCTCCAACCCTCCACTCGGCGTGCGGTGGACGCGGTGGCGAAGGACAGATCCACCACCGATCCTCCGTTCCACCGCACGCACGTGTGGACTGTCCCCCTATTCAAGAGGGACAGTCCCGCGGCCAGCGCCCACTCCTCCACTTTCCGCCCTTTGGCTTCCGTGGCCGGGTTGCCCCACGCCGTGGATTTGGCGTTGAAGTCCCCGGCCACGATAACCTGGGCGGGCGCTAGCCGCCTCACTGCCGACCCCAGAGCATCGAGCAGCTGCTCCAGGGCCGGCAGGTCGCGGTTCGGGGAGAAGTACACACCGATGATTGCGTACTCTCCCCGAACCGCCGCCACGTATCCGCCACCCCTCCCCCACACCACGAGTGGGGGGCTGGCGCCAGGCCTCGTGACGATGGCCACGGAACCGTCCAGATCCCCGGCCCAGTTAGGCCGGGAGGGCACGGAATATGGTTCCGCAACCACCGCCACGTCCACGTCCCACTCCGCCATGGTCTGCAGGAAAAGGTCCTGAGCCCCGGCGGAGTGGTTGACGTTGGCCTGCAGGAAGCGGGGATGTCCGGCCATTACTCGGACATCCCAGCCTCAGGCGCCACCTGCCGCCCACTCCCGCGGGAGATGGGGCGCGTTCTCCCGCGGACGGATGGGGGGTTGCAGAGACGGCCCCCCATCACGTGTGTGGCCTTCCTGCCGGCGTCTGCGCACACTGCACAGCGGGCCTGGGCCGAGCAGCCCGAGGCGATGTGCCCCGGCTGCCCGCACCGGTAACACAACCGGCTGCGGTCCTCCTTGGAGGGGCACAGCTCAGCGGTGTGCCCCTTCCCCATGCACTTGTAACAGTACATGGGGCGCGCCTCCAGCAAGTGGAGCTGCGCCCTGCTCCAACCCACCCCGACACTGCCCCGCTCGAGCAGCTTTTTTGCTGCCGTCACCGGGCAGCGCATCAGGGCGGAGCCGGAGCCACGCCAGTCCGGGCGGATTTCGCCCACCCGGACCTGCTCGGGGGCGCAGCCCCCCTCGCGAGCGACCGCAACCTGTACCCGCTGTACAGTGGCGGCGTCGTCCAGACCGGTGATCCGGAACTCCGCGCACTTCACCGGCCTGGAGACCTCCACAACGCCGGACAGTGCCGCCGTCAGTTTCGCCGCCAGGGCGTCAGCCTTTTCATGGCTCGAGGAGCCGGGGACCTCAATGAGCCTCGCTCCGGTCGCCGACTTCCTAATCCGGAGCGAGCCGATCCCCAGCTCCCCCAGATTCACCTCCTGCTCGGCCCTTAGTAGGGCCGAGGCATACGTGGCCCCCCCCGTGGCTGCCTCCGGCCGTAACTTCAAGATTACGGCCGTGGAGCCGGGGAGCACCACCTTGGCCTTGCGGCCCTCGTCCATTCCTGCTCGAGCAGGAGGTGCCGACGCCCTGGAGGGCGGCGCAGGTGCCGCCGGAGTCGCAGGGGCCGCTGCCTTCCGCGGCTTGCGGCGGACCACATCGGTCCACGCCTCCTTTTGGACCTGGGTGGTCCGTGCCTCTGCCGGCGGCGTCACCGCGGCCGGCCTTGCCCCTGATGTGGACGGGCCGAAGCTCGTCCACGACTCCTTGCGGGCACTGCTGCGGGCGGGGCCCGATCCGGTGGCCGGTCGCGCCTGAGGGCGCACCTCAAGCTCGGCCGGCGCGTTCGCCTTTCTCGGCTTCGTCACCGGCCGACCCGCGTCCTCGATGGCCGCCCTCGCGGCCCTCGCCACCGCCGAGTTGTCGCCCGCCAATAGCGGACGGGCGACAACCGGAGGAGGCAGGCGCGACTCGATCGCGGCGAGCCGGCCGTCAACCAGGTTGCCGACGAGCCGGGCGATGTTGGCCTCCAGGGTCTGGAGATCCACCGGGCCCGCCGGCCCCTGCGCCCTCCTATCCTTCCGGAGCTCCTCGAACTCCCGGCGGTGCGCACGCACCTCCTCCCTGAGGGAGGCGACCTCCCTCTGCAGCCGTGCGTTATCGGCGCGTAGGCGGTGGGTCTCCTCCGCCTCCGTGCGCACCACCAGGGCCTCCAGGATCTCCCGGATCCCGCAGGCAGCCCTCGCAATTTTTGCGGCGTAGCCCCCCTTGAGGCTCGCCGACTTCCCCGTGAGGTCGAGGATCACTCCCAACATCTCCTCGCCCCTCACCATGAGGTCGTCGGCGCCCCTCTCGAGTGGGCCCGCCGCTTCCCCCTCAGGGCTTCTCCCTTCGGGGCTTTTCTCTACCGCCTCGGGGCTCACCCCCTCGGCGCTTCCGGCCACTGCCTTCCCGCTCGTTTGGGCCCGCTTCTTCAGGAACGCCTGGAAGGCTGCCTCCTTGGCATCCTCCTCCCGCTCCTTAAGCAGCCGGCGGGCCCTGGCAAGGCTGGGAGCGATGCCGCCCCTCTTCCCCCGCCTGGCAGTGGCCACCTTCGCCCGCTCATCGGGCGTTTCCGTCTCCGAGCCGGAGAAGAGGCGCTTCCGCCCCAGCTCCGACTCTGAAAGGGTGGGGACCGACATACTGTCGGTTTCCTCCCCTACGCCACACATAATCTCCACCTCCACCAGTGGCTCGTCCGAGAGGCCACTCTCCCCATCAGGCCCCAACATCGCTCCGCTCTCCGGGAGCACCGGGACCCGGCTGCCCAGGTTCGTCACCGAAACCTAGACACCCAACGACAAACACAAGAGACAATAACCAACACCACTAAAACACACCAAAACAACCAACAAAGAACACCAAGACACACACTCCACTGCGAAAAGCAAACACCACCTAGCAAAACCTACCAGGTATCAACCACCTCGCCCACAAGTATCGTTTTGTAGCTTTGGTCACCACTCACCGGCCACTGCGTTACCGCGCACCAGGTGAGATGGGTCCAGGGCAGACTACGGGGAAGTACTAGAAAACACTTGGGGCCTGCCCCAACCTAACCTAACCTAACCTAACCTAACCTAACCTAACCTAACCTAACCTAACCTAACCTAACCTAACCTTTTTTTTTTTTTTTTTTTTTTTTTTTTTTTGTGACGCGGGGAAAAATGCGTTACGCACACCACCGGCGCCTGGGTGGCCTCCGGTGGTAGTGTGGGACTCCCCGTCGGCTGTCCGACGGTATACCCACTAAACAACCCCGCGAAATGCCATCGGCCGCGTTGGTGTGGTGCCCCGGATCTGTCAGCAACAGGGCACCACTGCGACTGGCCAGCCCCTCAGAAGGGGCCGGACTTCTCCAATCTAGGGGCCATCCCGGCAAATTGGGACAGCCCCTCCGGCGGCGGGACCGTTATGGGGCCAGGTTCCCAGCCTGACCCCTAGTCCCACAGGTTAGGGAGGCGGCAGGAGCTGCGCGTAGCGCCTCCGCCGCACTCCCGTCCGCCGTCTCCGGAGCGGGACAGCCACGGGATCATCTTCCCTGTCCCGCTCCATGGCCTCCTTCCGCGCCATAACTATTTCGCAGAAGGAGGCCATCGCCTGCCAGCACCTGTCACTCCCGAGCATGGAGCGGACCACGCTCGGGAGCGAGAGGTCCGCGTCTCCCAGCGCGGACTGCAGATCGCGGCGCTGCCGAGACCACATGAGACACTGCTCCAGTGTGTGTTGAGCAGTGTCCTCGGCCGCGCCGCACTCATGGCAGTCCGGCCGCTCCTCCCGCCTCGCGACCCGGTGCAGGTACGCACCGAAGCATCCGTGTCCGGTGAGCACCTGCACCATGCGGAAGGTGAGGGGTTTGCGTTTCCGCAGCATCCACCTTTCCAGGACCGGGCGCAGCGCCTCCGCAACGCGGGCACCATACCGCGGCTGCGCCAGGTCCTCCCCCCACCTTCGCATCATCTCCTCGTGCCCTCGCCGGCGACATCGCCCCACTTCCTCCATCGTGGCGTGCTCGCCGAGTGCCCTCCTACTCGCAACAAAGTTGTACACCTCGGCGAGCACCTCCGCCACCAGCTCCCAGGGCGGGTCGCCAGCGAGGGCGGTCGCGGCCGTCCAGGCTACTGTACGGTACCCCCTTATCGCCCTCTGCGCAATGACCCGCTGCGCTCTGCGCAGCTGGGCCTTATTTTGGCGACAGAGGGCGTCCGCCCAAATGGGGGCGCCGTACGTGGCCATACTCCGGCAGATGCCGGAGTACAGCCGCCTACACGCGGCGCTGGGCCCGCCCAAGTTGGGCAGGAGCCGACCCAGCGCCGACGCAGCTCTGATGACCTTCGGCCCCAACTGCTCGAAGTGGGGGCCGAAGGTCCATCTCCCGTCAAGGGTGAGGCCCAGGTACCTCATCTGGGCACTCACCCTGATCCGCCTTCCTCCTATTTGGAGGTGTGCTCCCGAGGGGGGGCCCCGCCTGCCGGTCCCGCGGAAGAGGAGGGCTTCGGTCTTCTCCAAACGGACCCGAAGCCCAAGCCTCTCTATACGGCTGACCACCAGTCCTACACCGACTTCGGCCAGCCGCGCCGCCTCCACAAAGGTCTTGCCCCGGGATGTGACGAGGGTGTCATCAGCGTAACAGATGACGCCCATCCCGGGGAGGAGACGGCCCCGCAGGACCCAGTCGTATGCGAGGTCCCACAGGATGGGGCCCAGAACGGACCCCTGTGGAACCCCGCACCCGACGACCCTTCTGACCATATGGCCCCTCGCGTCCTCGTAGCACACCTCCCTGTCCTCCAGGTATGCCTTCAAGAGCCTCCCCAAGTACGGAGGCACCTCAAAATACTTGAGGGCCTCCAGGATGGTACTGTGGGGGAGGCTGTTGAAGGCATTGGCGATGTCAAGCGACACCGCCACCACCACGTCTCCCTCGCGCTCCGCATCCTCCGTCACCGACCTTAGGCGCCTTATGGCGGTCCCTGCCGCTGCCGACGGTGTCACCGCGGCCGGCTTCGCCCCTGATGTGGACGGGCCGAAGCTCGTCCACGGCTCCTCCCGGGCACCCATACGGCGGGCGGGACCCACCCTTGCGGCCGATCGCGCCTGAGGGCGCACCTCGACCTCTGCCGGCGCGCTCGCTTTCTGCGGTTTAGGCGCCGGCCGTCGCGCGCCCTCAATGGCCGCTCTCGCGGCCATGGCGACCGCACTGCTGTCTCCCGCCAATGGCGGACGGGCGACACTCGGGGGAGGCAGGCGCGACTCGATCTCGGCGAGCCGCCCGTCCACCATGTTGCCGACAAGCCGGGCGATATTGCTCTCCAAGTTGAGCAAATCTCCCGGGCTCATCGGCCCCTGCGTCCTCCTCTCACTGCGGAGCTCCTGGAACTCCCGGCGGTGCGCTTTGACCTCCTCCCTCAGGGAGGCCACTTCTCGTTGTAGCCGGTTGTTGTCGGCTCGGAGGCGGTGGGTTTCTTCCGCCTCCGTGCGCACCACCAGGGCCTCCAGGATCTCCCTGATCCCGCCCGCTGCCCTCGCAATCTTTGCGGCGAACCCCCCCTTCAAGCTGGCCGACCTTCCGGTTAGGTCGCGGATGAGACCCAGCTTCTCTTCGGCCACCAGCATGAGCTCCTCCGCGCCCATACTCTCCATTGGGGCCGCCGCAGTCCCCCCAGGGCCTATCCCTTCGGGGCCCTTTCCCGTCTCGGGGCTCACCCCCTCGACGCCTCCATCCATTACCGCGGTTTTGCCCTTAAAGGCCCGCTTGTCGAGTAGGGCCTGAATGGCCGCCTCCTGTTCCTCCTGCTTGCGCTCTGCCAACTGTCTGCGGGCCCTGGCAAGGCTATGCCCCGAGCCCCCCCGCTTTCCACGCCTAGCAGTGGGTATTTTCGCCCTTTCTGTGGGCGTTTCCGTCTCGGTGTCGGAGTACAGACGCTTGCTGCCGATCAGCGCCTCAGGTAGGCTGGTGAGCGAAGTCTCGGTCTCCGACCCGCTCGCCCAATCCGCTTCACTCTCACGGACCCCTCCCCTATTTCTTGGGCAATCCAACGCGTCCATTGCCCCCTCACCACTTTCACTATCTCTTCCAAGAGCCTGTGGTTTCCTTGGGAGACCACCCTCCCCGGAACCCTTGGGCCCCAACATACCCCCCCACCCGGAAAACCCGGGACTCGACTGCCTAGGGTCGTCGCCGATCCCTAGACAGCCCACACCAAACGACAAACACAATACACAGAACGAAAAACCACCACGAAAGACAAAAACAATAAAAACCAACAAAAATCAAATTTTGAGGGGGAAGGGGGGGTCCCCCGACCTCGCACCCCGCACAAAAGTTGCCCCGACAGGCAACACCGATCGGATGGCGCCCCAAATTCCCGCGAATTCGCGAAGAAAAATTTAGAGCACCTGCTCTCGTACCGGTATTGCCTACCGGAAAACCAACTTCCAAGCAAGGTGGAGATGCGGGAGTGGTCGCAAACGACTCCCCCCGACCCCTGGACACCGAAAAAGCGATAAAAATTTTTTAGGGGTTTTTGGCCCCCAAAAAATAGTTCCCGTGGGAAATTTTAAAAAATTTCCACGGGACACGCTGAAGACCACCAATACACAACCTTTACCAAGAAAACACTATATCCGCCCTACTATAACCTCCCGAAGTCCAACTTCAACCTAACCTAACCTAACCTAACCTAACCTAACCTAACCTAACCTAACCTTTTTTTTTTTTTTTTTGTGACGCGGGGAAAAATGCATTACGCACACCACCGGTGCCTGGGTGGCCTCCGGTGATAGTGTGGGACTCCCCGTCGGCTGTCCGACGGTATACCCACTAAACAACCCCGCGAAATGCCATCGGCCGCGTTGGTGTGGTGCCCCGGATCTGTTAGCAACAGGGCACCACTGCGACTGGCCAGCCCCTCAAAAGGGGCCGGACTTCTTCTCTCTAGGGGCCGTCCCGGCAAATTGGGACAGCCCCTCCGGCGGCGGGACCGTTATGGGGCCAGGTTCCCAGCCTGACCCCTAGTCCCACAGGTTAGGGAGGCGGCAGGAGGTGCGCGTAGCGCCTCCGCCGCACTCCCGTCCGCCGTCTCCGGAGCGGGACAGCCACGGGATCATCTTCCCTGTCCCGCTCCATGGCCTCCTTCCGCGCCATAACTATTTCGCAGAAGGAGGCCATCGCCTGCCAGCACCTGTCACTCCCGAGCATGGAGCGGACCACGCTCGGGAGCGAGAGGTCCGCGTCTCCCAGCGCGGACTGCAGATCGCGGCGCTGCCGAGACCACATGAGACACTGCTCTAGTGTGTGTTGAGCAGTGTCCTCGGCCGCGCCGCACTCATGGCAGTCCGGCCGCTCCTCCCGCCTCGCGACCCGGTGCAGGTACGCACCGAAGCATCCGTGTCCGGTGAGCACCTGCACCATGCGGAAGGTGAGGGGTTTGCGTTTCCGCAGCATCCACCTTTCCAGGACCGGGCGCAGCGCTTCCGCAACGCGGGTACCATACCGCGGCTGCGCCAGGTCCTCCCCCCACCTCCGCATCATCTCTGCGTGCCCTCTCTGGCGACATCGCCCTATTTCCTCCATCGTGGGGTGCTCGCCGAGTACCCTCCTACTCGCAACAAAGTTGTACACCTCGGCGAGCACCTCCGCCACCAACTCCCAGGGCGGGTCGCCAGCGAGGGCGGTCGCGGCCGTCCAGGCTACCGTACGGTACCCCCTTATCGCCCTCTGCGCAATGACCCGCTGCGCTCTGCGCAGCTGGGCCTTATTTTGGCGACAGAGGGCGTCCGCCCAAATGGGGGCGCCGTACGTGGCCATACTCCGGCAGATGCCGGAGTACAGCCGCCTACACGCGGCGCTGGGCCCGCCCAAGTTGGGCAGGAGCCGACCCAGCGCCGACGCAGCTCTGATGACCTTCGGCCCCAACTGCTCGAAGTGGGGGCCGAAGGTCCATCTCCCGTCAAGGGTGAGGCCCAGGTACCTCATCTGGGCACTCACCCTGATCCTCCTTCCTCCTATTTGGAGGTGTGCTCCCGAGGGGGGGCCCCGCCTGCCGGTCCCGCGGAAGAGGAGGGCCTCGGTCTTCTCCAAACGGACCCGAAGCCCAAGCCTCTCTATACGGCTGACCACTAGTCCAACACCGACTTCGGCCAGCCGCGCCGCCTCCACAAAGGTCTTACCCCGGGATGTGACGAGGGTGTCATCTGCGTAACAGATGACGCTCATCCCGGGGAGGAGACGGCCCCGCAGGACCCAGTCGTATGCGAGGTCCCACAGAATGGGGCCCAGAACGGACCCCTGTGGGACCCCGCACCCGACGAACCTTCTGACCATATGGCCCCTCGCGTCCTCGTAGCACACCTCCCTGTCCTCCAGGTATGCCTTCAAGAGCCTCCCCAAGTACGGAGGCACCTCAAAATACTTGAGGGCCTCCAGGATGGTACTGTGGGGGAGGCTGTTGAAGGCATTGGCGATGTCAAGCGACACCGCCACCACCACGTCTCCCTCGCGCTCCGCATCCTCCGTCACCGACCTTAGGCGCCTTATGGCGTCGACGGTCGACCGTCTGGCCCGGAACCCGAACTGGGCATCCGAGAGGCCCGGTCCCGGGCCATCCTCCAAATGCTGAGCGAGGCGGGAGGCGACAACCCTCTCCAGGGCCTTGCCCGCCTCGTTCAGCAGAACGACCGGTCGAACCGCCGACCCCGAGTCCGGGGGCCGGTCTCCCTTCAACAGAAGGCAGAGCCGGCCCACCCTGAAGGGTCCCGGGCAGCACCCCGACCGCAAGCAGCAGTCGAGGAGCTCCCGGAACCTGTCTCCGAGGTGCACGAGAGCCAACGCTAGCACCTTCCCGTGCACCCCGTCCGGACCCGGCGCCCTCTTCTTGCCGCGGAGGCGGTCCACGACCGCCTCCATCTCCTGGTCGGTAACGGGCGGCGGAGCGCCCTCCTCCTCTCCTCTGGAGTCCGACGTCCGACGTAGGGCCATCCTCGGGGGAGCGTAGCCCCGTGGACTGTCGGGGAAAAGCTCCCCGACAATCCTCTCCAACAACGCCGGCTGGAGGGTCTCCGTCAGCGGGGCCGACTGAGCGCGGATCTTGTTCCGCGCTCCTCTGTAAGGTCGGCCCCACGGGTCCCTATCCAGACCCTCCAGCAGCTCCTGCCACGCTCCCTCCTTGGCCCTACTGATGGCCATCTGCAGGGCTCTCCTGCTCTCCACGTAAATGACGTGCAGATGGCCATCCCTTTCTTCGTCCCGGGGGCGGCGACGCCTGCTCCGGGTGTACGCTCTACGCGCCCCGTTGCAGACGTCCCGGAGGTCGGCTATCTCCGCCGACCACCAGTAGACCGCCCGCCTTGGGGGCGGACGCCCAACACTGGGCATGGCCGCCCCGCACACCGCCGTGAAGGCGTCGCAGAGACGGCCAGCCCCTTGTTCCACCCCCAAATCCTCCACTGGCGGGAGGCCCCAGCGGCCGACGATGGCCGCCTCCTCTGCCAGTTCTCGGTCGAGCCTTGTGAGCGCCCAACGCGGGAACCGGCTCCGCCACCGGGACGAAATCGTCGGACTCCCGGGGGCTGGAGACACCTCGAACCTGATATAACGATGGTCCGAGAGTGTCTCCACCCCCGTCTCCACCCTCCATCCTTCCACTCGGCGTGCGGCGGACGCGGTGGCGAAGGACAGATCCACCACCGACCCTCCGTTCCACCGCACGCACGTGTGGACTGTCCCCCTATTCAAGAGGGACAGCCCCGCGGCCAGCGCCCACTCCTCCACCTTCCGCCCTTTGGCTTCCGTGGCCGGGTTGCCCCACGCCGTGGATTTGGCGTTGAAGTCCCCGGCCACGATAACCTGGGCGGGCGCCAGCCGCCTCACTGCCAACCCCAGAGCATCGAGCAGCTGCTCCAGGGCCGGCAGGTCGCGGTTCGGGGAGAAGTACACACCGATGATTGCGTACTCTCCCCGAACCGCCGCCACGTAACCGCCTCCCCTCCCCCACACCACGAGTGGGGGGCTGGCGCCAGGCCTCGTGACGATGGCCACGGAACCGTCCAGATCCCCGGCCCAGTTAGGCCGGGAGGGCACGGAATATGGTTCCGCAACCACCGCCACGTCCACGTCCCACTCCGCCATGGTCTGCAGGAAAAGGTCCTGAGCCCCGGCGGAGTGGTTGACGTTGGCCTGCAGGAAGCGGGGATGTCCGGCCATTATTCGGACATCCCAGCCTCAGGCGCCACCTGCCGCCCACTCCCGCGAGAGATGGGGGGCGTTCTCCCGCGGACGGATGGGGGGTTGCAAAGACGGCCCCCCATCACGTGCGTCGCCCTGCGTCCGGCGTCTGCGCACACGGAGCAGCGGGCCTGGGCCGAGCAGCTCGAGGCGATGTGCCCCGGCTGCCCGCACCGGTAACAGAGCCGGCTGCGGTCCTCCTTGGAGGGGCACAACTCGGCTGTGTGCCCCTTCCCCATGCACTTGTAACAGTGCATGGGGCGCGCTTCCAGCAAATGGAGCTGCACCCTGCTCCAGCCCACCCCTATACTGCCCAGCTCGAGCAGCTTCTTCGCTGCCGTCACCGGGCAGCGCATCAGGGCGGAGCTGGAATTCCGCCAGTCCGGGCGGATTTCGCCCACCCGGACCTGCTCGGGGGTGCAGCCCCCCTCGCGCGCGACCGCAGCCTGGACCCGCTGTGCCGTTGCGGCATCGTCCAGACCCGTGAGGCGGAACTCCGCACACTTCACGGGCCTGGACACCTCTACGACGCCGGACAATGCAGCCGTCAATTTGGCCGCCAAGGCGTCAGCCTTCTCGTGGCTGGTGGAGCCGGGGACTTCGATCAGCCTCGCTCCGGTCGCCGACTTGCGGATCCGGAGCGAACCGATTCCCAGCTCCCCCAGATTAACCTCCCGCTCTGCTTTGAGCAGGGCCGAGGCATACGATGCCCCCCCTTGGGCTGCCTCCGGCCGTAACTTTAAAATTACGGCCGTGGAGCCGGGGAGCACCACCTTGGGTTTTCGGCCCTCCTCCTTGCCCGCGGGAGTGTTGGCTGACGCCTTGGCGGGCGCTGGCCGCGCGGGAGTCGCGGGGGCCGCGGTTTTCCGCGGCTTGCGGCGGACCACGTCGGTCCACGACGCCACCTCCGGGACCTCGGCGGTCCCTGCCGCTGCCGACGTTGTCACCGCGGCCGGCTTCGCCTTAGATGTGGACGGGCCGAAGCTCGTCCACGACTCCTCCACGGCACCACTACGGCGGACGGGACCCACTTTGGCGGCTTTTGCGGCCGGCCTTGCCCGAGGACGCACATCGAGCTCGGCCGGCGTGCTCGCCCTCTGCGGAGCCGGAGCCGGACGTCCCGCGCTCTCGATGGCCGCTCTTGTGGCTCTGGCCACCGAGGACCTATCACCCGCCAATGGCGGGCGGGCGATCGCGGGGGGAGGCATCCGAGACTCGAGCTCCGCGAGCCTACCGTCAACCAGGTTGCCGACGAGCCGGGCGATATTTGACTCCAGGGCCTGGAGATCGACCGGGCCCGTCGGCCCCTGCGCCTGCGCCCTCCTCTCCTTGCGGAGCTCCTCAAATTCCTGGCGATGCGCCCGGACCTCTTCCCTCAGGGAGGAGACCTCCCGCTGGAGCCGAGCGTTGTCGGCTCGGAGACGGTAGGTCTCCTCCGTCTCTGTGCGCATCACCAGGGATTCGAGGATCTCCCGAATCCCGCCCGCCGCCTTCACAATCTTGGCGGCGTAGCCCCCTTTGAGGCTCGCCGACCTGCCGGTGAGGTCGAGGATAAGCTCCAGCTTCTCCCCGGCCCTCGCCAACAGCTCGTCGGCTCCCCCCTCCGTTAGGCCCGCCGCTCTCCCCTCAGGGCTTCTCCCTTCGGGGCTCTGTTTCGCCGCCTCGGGGCTGTCCCCCTCGGCGCTTCTGGCCACTGCCGTGACACTATTCTGGCCCTTGCGGGCCCGCTTCTCAAGGAGCGCCTGGATGGCCGCCTCCTTGGCCTCCTCATTGCGCTCCCTGAGCTGTCGGCGGGCTCTGGCCAGACTCGGGGCAATGCCGCCCCTCTTGCCGCGCCTGGCAGTGGTCACCTTCGCACGCTCGTCGGGCGTCTCCGTCTCTGAGCCGGAGAAGAGGCGCTTGCCCCGCCCCAGCTCCGATTCCGAAAGGGTGGGGACCGACATACTGTCGGTCTCCTCCCCTCCGCCAGACAGCAACTCCAACTCCACCTCCACTAGCTGTGGCTGCTGCGGGAGTTCACCCTCCATGGAACCCTCAGGCCCCAACATCGTCCCGCTCCCCGGCATCACCGGGACTCGGCTGTCTAGGTCCGTGACCGAACCCTAGACAGCCCACAAAACACAAAACACGAACGATAAACACAAAAACCCAACAAGTGACAAAACAAACACCAACAAAAACCGCCTATGTTCGTCACCGAACCCAGCGACAAACACAACAACAACCAACGCAACAAAAACACGCGACACCACCAAACACACGGACACGCTCCACACCACCAAAACAATCGACGAAAACGTCAACTCCTACACTACTCAACCTCCTCGCCCACAAGTATGGTTTTCTAGTTTTAGTCACCACTCACCGGCCACTGCGTTACCGCGCACCAGGTGAGTGGGTCCAGGGCAGACTGCGGGGAAGCACTAGAAAACACTTGGGGCCTGCCCCAACCTAACCTAACCTAACCTAACCTAACCTAACCTAACCTAACCTTTTTTTTTTTTTTTTTTTTTTTTTTTTTTTTTGTGACGCGGGGAAAAATGCGTTACGCACACCACCGGTGCCTGGGTGGCCTCCGGTGGTAGTGTGGGACTCCCCGTCGGCTGCCCGACGGTATACCCACTAAACAACCCCGCGAATTGCCATCGGCCGCGTTGGTGTGGTGCCCCGGATCTTTCAGCAACAGGGCACCACTGCGACTGGCCAGCCCCTCAGAAGGGGCCGGACTTCTCCAATCTAGGGGCCATCCCGGCAAATTGGGACGGCCCCTCCGGCGGCGGGACCACTATGGGGCCAGGTTCCCATCCTGACCCCTAGTCCCACATATTAGGGAGGCGGCAGTAGCGCAGCTAAGTAGCGCCTACGCCGCACTCCCGTCCGCCGTCTCCGAAGCGGGACAGCCTCAGGATCATCTTCCCTGTCCCGCTCCGAGGCCTCCTTCTGCGACATGACTATCTCGCAGAAGGAGGCCATTGCCTCCCAGGACCTGTCACTCTCGAGCATGGAGCGGACCACGCTCGGTAGTGAGAGGTCCACACCTCCCAGCACGGACACCAGATCGCGGCGCTGCCGAGACCACATGAGACACTGCTCCAGATTGTGTTGAGCAGAGTCCTCGGCCGCGCCGCACTCGTGGCAGCCCGGCTCCTCCTCTCTTCTGGCCACCTTGTGCAGGTACTTACCGAAGCATCCATGTCCGGTGAGCACCTGCACCATTCGGAAGGTGAGAGGTTTGCGCTTGCGGCGCATCCAACTTGCTAGGACCGGGCGCAACGCCTCCACGGTACGTACACCGTACCTCTGTTGCGCCAGGTCCCCCTCCCACCTCCGAACCATCTCCTCGTGCCCTCGTTGGCGAATCCTCCTTATTGCTTCCGCCGTGGGGTGCTCGCCGAGTCCCCTTCTCTCTGCAACAAAGTTGTACACCTCGGCGAGCACTTCCGCCATCAGTTCCCACGGCGGATCGCCCGCGAGGGCAGTGGCCGCCGCAAAACTCACGGTACGGTACCCCCGTATCGCCCTCTGCGCAATGACTCTCTGCGCTCTGCGCAGATGCGTCGTGTTTGTGGCGCAGAGGGCGTCCACCCATACAGGGGCACCGTACAGGGCCATACTCCGGCAAACGCCGGAGTACAGCCTCCTGCATGCGGCGCTGGGTCCACCCACATTAGGAAGGAGTCGTCCCAGCGCCGCCGCCGTCCTAATGACCTTCGGCCCCAACTCCTGAAAATGGGGTCCGAAGGACCACCTACCATCCAGGGTGAGTCCCAGGTACTTCATCTGGGCACTCACCCTGACCCCCCTACCTCCGATCAGGAGGTGTGCGCCCGGAGGGGGTCCCCTTCTACGGGCCCCGCGGAATAGTAGGGCTTCGGTCTTCTCCACACGGACCCGAAGCCCCAGCATCTCTATGCGGCTGACCATCATGTCAGTGCCGACTTCGGCCAGCCGCGCCGCCTCCACGTAACTTTTTCCCCGGAATGTTATTAGGGTGTCATCTGCATAGCAGATGACACTCATTCCGGGGAGAAGACGGCCCCGCAGGACCCAGTCATACGAGAGATCCCACAGTATCGGACCCAGAACCGATCCCTGCGGGACCCCCCGCTCCACCTTTCTCCTGTGGAGCCTACCCCCTCCGTCCTCGTACAACACCTCCCGATCCTCCAAATAGCTCTTCAACAGCCTTCCCAACCACGGAGGCACCCCGAAGTACTTGAGTGCCTCCAGGATCGTGCTGTGGGGAAGGCTGTTGAAGGCGTTGGCGATGTCCAATGACACCGCCAACGTAATCTCTCCTTCGCGTTCCGCCGCATCCGTCACCGACTTAAGGCACCTGATAGCGTCGACGGTGGACCTTCTGGCCCGGAACCCGTACTGAGCGTCTGCTAACCCCGGTCCCGGGCCTTCCTCCACGTGCCGAACGAGGCGGGAGGCCATTATCCTCTCCAGAACCTTCCCATCCTCGTTCAGCAATATCACCGGTCGCACCGCCGACGCCGAGTCCGGCGACCGACCCGGCTTCAAAAGAAGACAGAGTCGGCCGTCCTTGCCTGTTTTCGGGAACTGCCCGCATCGTAGACAGAGGTCGAGCAGCTCCCGAAACCTCCCTTCGAGGTGCACGAGAGCCAACGCAAGCACTCTCCCGTGCACCCCGTTCGGACCAGGTGCCCTCTTCTTCTCTTTGAGGCGGTTCAGCACCGCCTCCATTTCCTCATCGGTGACGGGGGGCGGAACGCCCTCCTCCCTTTCTTCCTCCGTGGATGGGTCCGGCGGTCGGGCCATCCTCGGGGGAGCAAAGTTTGCCGGGGGTTCGGGGAACAGCTCCCGAACAATCCCCCCCAGCTGGGCCGGCTGAAGGGTCTCCGTCAGTGGGGCCGTCTGGGCGCGGAGCTTGTTCCGCGCCCCTCTGTATGGACGACCCCATGGGTCTCGGTCGGACATCCTAGCCTCCGGCGCCTTCTGCCGCCCACTCCCGTGGGAGATGGGGGACGTTCTCCCGCGGATGGATGGGGGGTTGCACAAACGGCCCCCCATCACATGGGTCGCCCTACGCCCGGCGTCGGCGCAAACGGCACAGCGGGCCTGGGCCGAACAGCCGGAGGCGATGTGCCCCGGCTGCCCGCACCGGTAACACAACCGGCTGCGGTCCTCCTTCGAGGGGCACAGCTCGGCTGTGTGCCCCTTCCCCATGCACTTGAAACAGTGCATGGGGCGCGACTCCAGCAAGTGGAGCTGCACCCGACTCCAGCCCACCCCGATACTGCCCAGCTCAAGCAGCTTTTTCGCTGCCGTGAGCGGGCAGCGCATCAGGGCGGAACTGGAATTCCGCCAGTCCGGGCGGATTTCGCCCACCCGGACCTGCTCCGGGGTGCAGCCCCCTTCGCGCGCGACCGCAACCTGGACCCGCTGTACCGTAGCGGCGTCGTCCAGACCCGTGAGGCGGAACTCCGCGCACTTCATGGGCCTGGACACTTCAACAACGCCGGACAGGGCGGCCGTTAATTTGGCCGCCAAGGCGTCAGCCTTCTCGTGGCTGGTGGAGCCGGGGACTTCAATCAGCCTCGCTCCGGTCGCCGACTTTCGTATCCGGAGCGAGCCGATTCCCAGCTCCCCCAGATCCACCTCCCGCTCGGCCTTAAGCAGGGCCGAGGCATAAGACGCGCCCCCTTGGGCTGCCTCCGGCCGTAACTTCAGGATCACGGCCGTGGAGCCGGGGAGCACCACTTTGGGCTTTCTGCCCTCCTCCCTGCCTGCGGGAGCATTGGCTGACGCCTTGGCGGGCGCTGGCGCCGCAGGAGTCGCAGGGGCCGCAGTCTTACGCGGCCTGCGGCGGACCACGTCGGTCCACGCCTCCTTCGGGACCTCGGTGGCCCCTGCCGCTGGCGACGGCGCCACCGCGGCCGGCTTCGCCCTTGATGTGGACGGGCCGAAGCTCGTCCACGTCTCCTGCGGGGCCCCACTGCGGGCGGGACCCGCTCCGGTGGCCGGTCTTGCCCGAGGGCGTACCTCGAGCTCGGCCGGCGCATTCACCTTCTTCGGCTTAGTCGCCGGCCGACCTGCACTCTCGATGGCAGCCCTCGCTGCCCTCGCCACCGCAGAGTTGTCGCCCGCCAATGGCGGACGGGCGACCACCGGAGGAGGCAGGCGCGACTCGATCGCGGCGAGCCGGCCGTCCACCAGGTTGCCGACGAGCCGGGCGATGTTGGACTCCAGGGTCTGGAGATCCACCGGGCCCGTCGGCACCTGCGCCTTCTTCTCCTTCCGGAGCTCCTCAAACTCCAGGCGATGCGCCCGGACCTCTTCCCTCAGGGAGGAGACCTCCCGATGCAGCCGAGCGTTATCGGCTCGGAGACGGTAGGTCTCCTCCGACTCGGTGCGCATCACCAGGGATTCGAGGATTTCTCGGATCCCGCCCGCAGCCTTTGCGATTTTGGCGGCGTAACCGCCCTTTAGGCTGGCCGACTTGCCGGTGAGGTCCAGGATGACGCCCAGCATCCCGTCGCCCCTCACCAGGAGCTCCTCGGCTCCCTCGTCGGCCAGGCACACCGCCTTCCCCTCAGGGCTTCTCCCTTCGGGGCTACGTTCCACCGCCTCGGGGCTCACCCCCTCGGCGCTATCGGCCACTGCCATACCTTGGCGCTTGAAGGCCCGCTTCTCCAGGAGCGCCTGGATGGCCGCCTCCTTGGCCTCCTCCTTGCGCTCCTTGAGCTGTCTGCGGGCCCTCGCCAGACTGGGGGCGATGCCGCCCCTCTTGCCGCGCCTGGCAGTTGGCACCTTCGCCCGCTCGTCCGGCGTCTCGGTCTCCGAGCCGGAGAAGAGGCGCTTGCCCCGCAACAGCTCCGACTCCGAAAGGGTGGTGGCCATGGAGTCCGTCTCCACCCATCCCTCGCCCTCGCTGTCCACCCCCTGCCCTCGCGGGCCCTCCGTGACGTCTTCCCCCCCGGGCCCCCCCATGACCCCCCCTCTCAACAGAACGGGCTCGCTACTGTCCCCCAAGACAGACCGCACCCCAAAAACCGCAACTCCAGGCCTCCGGACGGCCGAATTAGAGGCAACACCAATAGAGCAGGGTGCTCTCTGTAAGGTATTGCCTACCTTTTCTCCAAGTTCCAGAGGACCTGGAGCGTCGCGATTTCGAGAGCGTCCTAAGGACCTCCCAAAACCTCCGAAACCACCGAAAGCGGGAAAAAAGTTTTCCCCCCCCCCTCAAAATGTCACCAGTGGGAATTTCGAAAAAATTCCCACGGGCAACCCTCAACAAACACAAAACCCACCCAAAGACACAAAAAGCTCCGAAACAATACTCCAATTACCTAATATACTCTCCAAAATCCAAACGTCAACCTAACCTAACCTAACCTAACCTAACCTAACCTAACCTAACCTAACCTAACCTAACCTAACCTAACCTAACCTAACCTAACCTAACCTAACCTAACCTAACCTAACCTGGGGTGGGGTGGGGTGCGCGTCCGAAACCTCCACGTTGGTCCTCCCGTTTCTTGTCCCTTTCATATTCGTATGGGGGGGAACGGAAGCGGGAGGGCTGGTGCACCCTGGACAACGGCAAATATGTTCCCTTTCGAGAGTTCGTGTTTGCCGTTGACGAATATCGGACTGCTGGTGCGCGTTCGCGCGAGTGGAGCGCTGTCCCTTTTGTAGTGTGGACGCGTCCAAAGGAGGGTTGCTCGAGAGGAGTGACCAGGGGTCGGTCGAAAGACTGACTTCGAGTAGGAGTATACCGTAGCCCCTTGACCTCTCTCTAAAGTCGACGTGGTTTCTGGGGTCAGATGACCTGACTTTCGGGGCCAGACTGGCTGGAGAGAGGGGCCAAGGGGGTCGGGGGTCTTGGCTTCAACGCCCGGACTGCGAGGAAGAAAACCTCTATAAAAAATTACCCCTAGTCCTTGTGTGGTGGGCAGGGTGTCGTTGCTCGCGACAATTATACCTTAGTCTTAGGATGAGCTATTTTTGTCTGCAGGGTGGTGACACACGGTCTTCCGCATGGACGCAGTTGGTAACGTGCTGTGGTACTCATGGGCAGGGGGATTGCTGCCCGCTAGCGTTGCAACCTCGCCGGAACTGGCAACCGGCGTTGTATATGCCTTGGCCTCACGTAATACGGGAATGAGCGTCACCCCGGGCTCGACATTTAGATCGTCTCAACTCGTGGGATCAAATATGGATCAAATGAAAAAAAACCCAAATGAAGGAGGAGAGAACCATGGTTCTGATGTTGAGGGAGGATGCAATTTCAACCCAGTTGAAATGAAGACGACGACCAGAGGAGACAGAGAGGCGCGTGTCTCACTCTCGCGGTGCGACAGTGTGTTGGGCCACCTGCCGGAGAGGTTGCAGCTGTCGGAGTCCGACAGCAGCGACATGGCGGTGAGTTCGCGCTCGTGCTCGCCCATCACGAGTGCTCGCGACGTGCGGTGCTGGCTGAAGCGCCCTAACCCGGACACCGATGAGGAAGATGAGGGCTCAAAGCCTAGAGGCAAGAGGGGGCGCGGTCGCCCGCCGACAACCGGCCAGTACGTCGGCCTGGCGAAAGCCAAGGCCGAGCTCAACGCGGCCAAGGAGAGGGAGCTCGAGCTCCGCGCCGAAGAAGAGCTTGCGGAGGAAGTCTCCCAGATAAAGGAAAGGTGTGAGGCTCACCTCCCTGAAGTTGCCGTAGAACTGGGCGGAAAAAGTGTGGCGGAGCTCAGCGGCGAAATAGAGGCAGCGGTGGAGATGATTAACTCCATCGCCCGTAAGTCCTCCAAGCTGAAGTGTCAGTACGTGCGGGACCTCCGAAAGTGCGCGAGCACTATTATGGGCAACGCCCGTGAAATGAGGTCCCGCACGGAGTCTGAGGAGGTGCTCCGACTGCAGGGCGAGCTGGCCGCCCTGCAAAAGAAGATGCAGGACTTCGAGCTGCAGGCGGCCTCTGCCCCGGCGATGACGCGTGACGAAATCGCATTTTTCATCGATGCGCGTCTCGCCGGCATTGAGGGCCGTCTTCTGCCGGAGCCGCGGATGCGTCCTCCGCTTGCTGCTGAAACGCGCGCGGCCGCCCGCGCCGCGCAAGTGGCGACGAATGCTCAAGCGGTGTCCTTGGTGGACGTGGCGCCTCCACTGCCGGACCCTGATCTGACGCCTGGGCCCTCAATTTCCCCTCCCCTACCCCCGGCAACTGTTCCGGGGGCCAAGGGTAAGGGGAAAAAGAAGAAGAAGAGCGCTGCGGCCATCGAAGCCGAGGCCGCGCGCGAAGCGCGCCCGTCGCCCTCCGCCCCAAGCCCCCCAGTGCTGGGAGAGTGGAACAAGGTGGCTGCGCGCCCTAAGAAGGCTAGGCCGGCCACTGCTGCGGCGCAGGATAAGCCTAAGCCTACTAAGGCACAGGAGAAGCCCAAGGCCCCGAAGGTCCGCGCCCCTCGCACTGCTGCGGTGGTACTGACGCTGCGACAGGATGCGGTGGGTAAGGGCGTAACCTACGCCCAGGTGATGACCGAGGCCGAGAGGAAGGTCGACCTCAAGGGCCTCGGCATCGACGGCATCCGCCTCCGTACGGCTGTGACTGGGGGCCGGATTTTGGAGGTGGCTGGGCCTGAAAAGGCCCAGAAGGCCGACGTCCTCGCCGAAAAACTTCGGCTAGCTCTGGGTGAGGACGTCAAGGTTTCCCGGCCGGAGATGGCCACGGAGGTGCGGATCACCGGCCTGGGCGACACGGCCACCAGCGAGATGGTGGCCCAGGCCGTCGCAAGTGCGGGCGGTTGCTCGCCCGAGAAGGTCAAGGTGGGTGTAATACATCGCCCACCTGGTCGACAAGGCACTGTCTGGGTGCGGTGCCCTGCTATGGCGGCCAAGAAGGTGACGGATGGCCGTCGCCTGACGGTTGGGTGGACTAACGCTCGGGTGGTCCTTCTCGAGCCTAGGCCTCAGCGGTGCTTCCGCTGTCTGGTGCCGGGGCATGTCGGGGCGCAGTGCGCTTGCGAGGTTGATCGCAGCGCACTGTGCTTCCGCTGCGGGCGTCCTGGCCATAAACAGGACGCTTGCGACGCAGACCCGAGTTGCTCCGTCTGTGCGGCGGAGGGCGCCCCGGCGGGCCACCGCCTGGGCTCTAAAAAGTGCCCCGCGATGGCTCGCGGGAAAGGCCGCCGGTCTAGAGTGGCGAAGGCAACGGGAGGGGCCAAATCTAGACCCCTCACCCAGCCGTCAGAGGAGGCGATGGACACGGCCCAACAATAATGGCCAAAATCTCATTCCTGCAGGGCAACGTGAACCACTGTGCTGCGGCCCAGGATCTCTTGATCCAGACCGCAGTGCAGTGGCAAACGACTGTAGCCATAGTCGCCGAGCCGTACTGCGTCCGCGCCCGGGATGACTGGGCGGGCGACCGGGACGACTCAGTGGCTATCGTCGCCTGGCGGGGTGGCGCTGCTCCTGCCCCCTTCGGCATGGTTTCGAGGGGTCGCGGTTGCGTTCTCGCTTCGCTGGGTGACGTTGCAGTGATCGGGGTGTACTTCTCACCCAACAGAAGCCTCGCCGACTTCGAGCAGATGCTCGCGGAAGTCGGAGCCCTGGTGGCGGACGTGCACCCTACCCCCGTGGTGATTGCCGGGGATTTCAACGCCAAATCTAGGGCGTGGGGATCCCCGGCGACCGACGCCCGGGGGGAGATTTTGGAGGATTGGGCGGTGTCCACGGGCTTGGCGCTGCTGAACACGGGGGCGGTTCACACGTGCGTGCGGAGACAGGGCGGGTCGATTGTCGACCTCTCGTTCGCCAGTCTCGCCCTGGCCCGCCGCGCGAGAAACTGGAGGGTCATCGGGGGGGTGGAGACGCTATCGGATCACCGATATATCCGGTTCGACGTCGTCTCCGCTCCCGCGGACTCTCCGGCCATGGATTTTAGCCGTCCCCTGTCAGGGGAAGGTCCGCGGTGGCGTCTTAGCACGCTGGACCCGGAGCTGGCCAAAGAGGCGGCCGTCGTCGAGCGGTGGGCTGCCGCTGAAAGCGGCTTGGACGTGGACGCGAGGTGCGAGTGGCTCGCAGGAGCGCTGACTCGCGTCTGCGATGCGGCGATGCGGAGGGCGAGACCGACCCCCCCGCGGAGGCAGGTGTACTGGTGGCGACCACACCTGGCAGGGCTGCGTAAACTCGTTCACGCAGCTCAGCGCAGGTACACCCGCAGTCGCGGGAGGAGGATCAGAAACCTAGCCCTCGAGGAAGAACTATTCGCCGCGTACAGACGGAGACTGTTGACGGAGTGTTTGGTTTCGGGAAGGCTCCCGCGGCGGTGGAAGACGGGCAAGCTCGTGCTGCTTCGGAAGCACGGGCGCCCAGCCGAGTCGCCGTCGGCCTACCGTCCTATTGTTCTGCTCGACGAGGCGTGCAAGCTCCTAGAGCGGGTGCTCGCTGCGCGACTCGTCGGGAGCCTTGGGGCGGATGGGCCGGATCTCAGCGGCGACCAGTTCGGCTTCCGCTGTGGGAGATCCACGCTGGACGCCATATCCCGTCTCAGGGACAGGGTGGAGGAGGCTGTCGCCCAGGGGGGGGTGTTGTTGGCTGTCTCGCTGGATATTGCGAACGCCTTCAACTCCATCCCCTGGGCGACGATTGAAGAGGCGCTGAGGTACCACAACGTCCCGTGGTACCTCAGGCGCGTCCTTGCGGACTATTTCGTTGACCGGGCCATTAGCTATCCGGCCCGGAGCGCAGTGGTCCGCAGGGACATGACGTGCGGTGTTCCGCAGGGGTCGGTATTGGGACCGCTCCTGTGGAACATCGGGTTCGATTGGGTCCTGCGCGGTGCCAATCTTCGTGGAGTCGGCGTCCTTTGTTACGCCGACGACACCCTGGTAACCGCGCGTGGACCCACGTGTAGGGACGCAGCCGTGCTTGCCACTGCAGGTACGGCCCAGGTGGTGCGGCGCATCAGGACGCTGGGCCTCAGGGTGGCCCTGGAAAAGTCCGAGGCCATCTTCTTTCATGGGCCTCGGACGAAGCCCCCCCGTGACGCGAGTATTATGGTGGGCGGCACCTCCATTGCCGTCGGAACGACGCTGAAGTATCTCGGCCTCGTCCTCGACGGCAGATGGGGGTTCGCGGAGCATTTCCGGCGGCTGACTCCAAAGCTGGTGTCATATGCCGGGATGCTCGCGAAGCTGCTCCCCAATTGCGGGGGGGCGGGCGGTGTCTGCCGCCGTCTGTATGACGGTGTGGTGCGCTCCAAAGCGCTTTACGGAGCGCCGATTTGGGCGCCGGCCCTCAGCGCAGGCAACCTGACCCTCCTGCGACGTCCGCAGCGGGTCATCGCGCAGAGGGCCGCCCGGGCGTACCGCACGGTCTCGTACGAGGCGGCGTGCCTGATTGCGGGTAGCCTCCCCTGGGACCTGGAGGCTGGTGTCCTAGCGGAGGTCTACGATAGGGGCGCCCTGATGCGCCGAGAAGGAGAACGCCCGCTTCCGGAACACGTCAATCGCTGGAGACGTGAGGCACGTGATGTCCTGTTCCGGAAGTGGGCGGACAGGTTGGCGGACGCCTCGGCGAGCAGATCGCTCGTCGGGGCCATTCGCCCCGTCCTGCGTCCGTGGGTGGAGGCGCGGCACCGGGTGCCGACTTATTTCCTGACCCAGCTCCTTACGGGACACGGCTGTTTTGCCAAATACCTGTGGGAGTTGGTGGGGATCGAGTCGGACCCCGTGTGTCGCCACTGCGCGGCCGGCGTCGTGGACACGGCAGAGCACACGCTGTCCGTGTGTGCGGCGTGGGATGCCTGGCGCGCTCCGCTTATGGACGCAATTGGGCGGGATCTTTCGCTGCCGGCCGTCGTGCAAGCCATGGCCGGCAGCGAAGAGTGTTGGGCCGCCGTCTCCTCGTTTTCTCACGAGGTGATGGCGGCCAAGAGAGAGGAGCTGCGGGAGCGGGAGCGTGCCGGTAGCACACTCCCGCCCCGTCGGCCTACGACGAGGGGGCGCCGGCGACGCATATATGCCGGCGTCCCCGATTAGAGTAGCCACGGGCGGCGGGTCGGGGGACCTGCCGCCCCAGTGAGGATGTAGTGGCGGATGGCTCCCCTCCGTGTTTCGGGGGAGCCATCAAGAGGAGTCGAGGGGGACCAAATATGTCCCCCCATCTTGTGTCGAGCCCTCCACAAGAGGGCGACCCTTGCCGAGCCGCAGTGAGTATACACTTGCCTATCCTGCGACTCGGCTAAGGCGACGGAGGAACACCGTGGGGTTTTAGTGGGTAGTCCGGCCGTTTGGCCGGTAGTCCCACTCGAAGCCGTCCCCGCTGCCCCCGCGGCGGGGGAGGCGAAGTGCGTAAAAGCATTTCCCCACGTAAAAAAAAAAAAAAAAAACCTGGGGTGGGGTGGGGTGCGCGTCCGAAACCTCCACGTTGGTCCTCCCGTTTCTTGTCCCTTTCATATTCGTATGGGGGGGAACGGAAGCGAGAGGGCTGGTGCACCCTGGACAACGGTAAATATGTTCCCTTTCGAGAGTTCGTGTTTGCCGTTGACGAATATCGGACGAGGTGTTAGGAGCTGGGCTCCTAGGAGCTCGGCTCCTATATGATGGTCCATTCGGACAGCGGTCCTCGGACGGTGGATGGAGGGGAGGACCCCTCGGCGCGGCGGGTCTCCTGTGTGCGGGTGTCGTGCGCAGGGGACAACGTCGTGCGAGGAGCTGCGGGAGCGGGAGCGCGCCGGTAGCGCGCGCACGCCCCGTCGGCCAACGGTGAGGGGGCGCCGGCCACGCATGTATGCTGGCGTCCCCGATTAGAGTTTCCACGGGCGGCGGGTCGGGGGACCTGTCGCCCATGAGTGGATAAGTGGTGGATGGCTCCCCTCCGTGTTCGGGGGAGTCGTCGTGAGGAGTCAAGGGGGGCCAGGTGTTTGCCCCCCATATTGAGTCGGGCCCTCCGCGAGAGGGCGACCCTTGCCGAGCCGCAGTGAGTATACATTTGCCTATCCTGCGACTCGGCTAAGGCGAAGGAGGAACACCGTGGGGTTTTAGTGGGTAGTCCGGCTACGCCGGGAGTCCCACACGAAGCCGACCCTGCTGCCCCCGCGGTGGGGGAGGCGAAGTGCGTAAATGCATTTCCCCACGTACAAAAAAAAAAAAAAAAAAAAAAACCTGGGGTGGGGTGCGCGTCCGAAACCTCCACGTTGGTCCTCCCGTTTCTTGTCCCTTTCATATTCGTATGGGGGGGAACGGAAGCGGGAGGGCTGGTGCACCCTGGACAACGGCAAATATGTTCCCTTTCGAGAGTTCGTGTTTGCCGTTGACGAATATCGGACTGCTGGTGTTCTCAGCCCCCTCTGCTTTCAGAGGAGCCCTGAGACCCAAAGCGAGTGGAGCGCTGCCCCTTTGTGGTGTGGCCGCGACCAAAGGAGGGTTGCTCGAGAGGAGTGACCAGGGGTTGGTCGAAAGACTGACTCCGAGTAGGAGTATACCGTAGCCCCTTGGACCCTTTCTCAAGCCGACGTGGTTTCTGGGGTCAGATGACCTGACTTTCGGGGCCAGACTGGCTGGGGAGAGGGGCCAAGGGGGTCGGGGGTCTTGGCTTCAACGCCCGGACTGCGAGGAAGAAAACCTCTATAAAAAATTACCCCTAGTCCTTGTGTGGTGGGCAGGGTGTCATCGCTCGCGACAATTATATCTTAGTCTTAGGATGAGCTATTATTGTCTGCAGGGTGGTGACACACGGTCTTCCACATGGACGCAGTTGGCAACGTGCTGTGGTACTCATGGGCAGGGGGATTGCTGCCCGCTAGCGTTGCAACCTCGCCGGAACTGGCAACCGGCGTTGTATCTGCCTTGGCCTATGTAATACGGGAATGAGCGTCACCCCGGGCTCGACATTTAGATCGTCTCAACTCGTGGGATCAAATATGGACCTAAAAAAAAACCAAAACGAAGGAGGAGAGAACTACGGTTCTGAAGTTGAGGGAGGATGCAACTTCAACCCAGTTGAAGTGGAGTCGACGTTTAGAGGAGAAAGAGAGGCGCGTGTCTCACTCTCGCGGTGCGACAGTGTGCTGCTCGACCTGCCGCAGGAGTTGCAGCTGTCGGAGTCCGATAGCAGCGACATGGCGGTGAGTTCGCGCTCGTGCTCGCCCAGCGCCAGTGGTCGGGACGTGCGGAACTGGCTGAAGCGCCGTAACCCTGACGCCGATGAGGAGGAGAAGGGCTCCAAGCCTAGAGACATAAAGGGCAAGAGGGGGCGCGGTCGCCCGCCGACAACCGGCCAGTACGTCGGCCTGGCGAAAGCCAAGGCCGAGCTGAATGCGGCCAAGGAGAGGGAGCTCGAACTCCGGGCCGAACAGGAGCTGGCAGAGGAGGTTTCCCAGCATAGGGAAAGGCGTGAAGCCCTCCTCCTTGATGTGCCATTACAACTGGGCGAGAAGAGTGTGGCGGAGCTCAGCAGCGAGATCGAGGCGGCGGTGGAGATGATAAACTCCATCGCCCGAAAATCCTCGAAGCTGAAATGCCAGCACGTGCGGGACCTCCGTCAGTGCGCGAGCACCATCATGGGTAACTCCCGTGAGATGAGGTCCCGCACGGAGTCTGAGGAGGTGCTCCGTCTGCAGGGCGAGCTGGCCGCCCTGCAAAAGAAGATGCAGGAGTTTGAGATGCAGGCGGCCTCTGCCCCGGCGATGACGCGTGAAGAGATTGCGTTTTTCATCGACGCGCGTCTCGCCGGGATTGAGAGCCGTCTCCTGCCGGAGCCGCGGTTGCGTCCTCCGCTTGCTGCAGAAACGCGCGCGGCCACCCGCGCCGCGCAAGTGGCGACGACCGCTCAAGCGGTGCCCTTGGTGGACGTGGCGCCCGCACTGCCGGACCCTGATCCGACGCCTGGGCCCTCAATTTCCCCTCCCCTCCCTCCGAAAACTGTTCCGGGGGTCAAGGGGAAGGGGAAAAGGAAAAAGAAGAGCGCTGCGGCGATCGAAGCCGAGGCCGCGCGCGAGGCGCGCCCGTCGCCCCCTGCACCAACCCCTCCAACGCTGGGGGACTGGAACAGGGTGGCAGCGCGACCAAAAAAGGCGAAAACTGCTCCCTGTCAACCCACTGCCGCTGCCCAGCCTAAGGCAAAGACCCCGAAGGTCCGCGCCTCTCGCACCGCCGCGGTGACCCTGACGCTGCAGCCAGATGCAGTGAGTAAAGGTGTCACTTATGCCCAAGTGATGATTGAGGCTGAAAGGAAGGTTGACCTCAAGGGCCTCGGCATAGACGGCGTGCGCTTCCGTACAGCGGTGACCGGTGGCCGGATCTTGGAGGTAGCCGGAGCTGAAAGGGCCCAGAAGGCTGACGTCCTCGCCGAGAAGCTCCGGCTGGCCCTCGGCGACAAGGTTAGGGTTTCTCGGCCGGAGATGTCTGCAGAGCTGCGCATCACCGGCCTGGGCGACACGGCCACCAGCGAAATGGTGGCCCAGGCCGTTTCAGAGGCGGGGGGTTGCCCAGCCGACAGGGTCAAGGTGGGCGGGATAAACCGGTCAACGGGTCGACAGGGCGCTGTTTGGGTGCGTTGCCCGACCGCGGCGGCCAAAAAGCTGACAGATTGCCGTCGCCTGACGGTTGGTTGGACAAATGCTCGCGTGGTGCTCCTCGAGCCGAGGCCTCAGCGGTGCTTCCGCTGCCTAATCCCGGGGCATGTCGGGGCGCAGTGCGCTTGCGAGGTTGATCGCAGCGCACTGTGTTTCCGCTGCGGGCGTCCTGGCCATAAACAGGACGCTTGCGACGCGGACCCGAGTTGCTCCGTCTGTGCGGCGGACGGCGCCCCGGCGGGCCACCGCCTGGGCTCTAAAAAGTGCCCCGCGATGGCTCCCGGAAAAGGCCGACGGTCTAGGGTGGCGAAGACCACGGGAGGGGCCAATTCCGGACCCCCCACTCAGCCGTCAGAGGAGGCGATGGACACAGCCCAACAATAATGGACCAAATCTCATTTTTGCAGGCTAACGTGAACCACTGTGCTGCGGCCCAGGATCTTCTAATCCAGACCGCAGTGCAGTGGCAAACGACAGTAGCCATAGTCGCTGAGCCGTACTGCGTCCGCGCCCGGGATGACTGGGCGGGCGACCGGGACGACTCGGTGGCTATCGTCGCCTGGCGGGGTGGCGCTGCGCCTGCCCCCTTCGACATGGTGTCGCGGGGTCGCGGGTGCGTTCTCGCTTCGCTGGGTGACGTTGCAGTGATTGGGGTGTACTTCTCACCCAACAGAAGCCTCGCCGACTTCGAGCAGATGCTCGCGGAAGTCGGGGCCCTGGTGGCGGACGTGCACCCCACCCCCGTGGTGGTTGCTGGGGATTTCAACGCCAAATCCAGGGCGTGGGGATCCCCGGCGACCGACGCCCGGGGGGAGGTTTTGGAGGATTGGGCGGTGTCCACGGGCTTGGCGCTGCTGAACACCGGGGGCGCTCACACGTGCGTGCGGAGACTGGGCGGGTCGATTGTCGACCTCTCGTTCGCCAGTCCCGCTCTGGCCCGCCGCACGAGAAACTGGAGGGTCATCGGGGGGGTGGAGACGTTGTCGGATCACCGATATATCCGGTTCGACGTCGTCTCCGCTCCCACGGACTCTCCGGCTATAGATTTTGGCCGCCCCCTGTCAGGGGAGGGTCCGCGGTGGCGTCTCAGCACGCTGGACCCGGAGCTGGCCAAAGAGGCGGCCGTCGTCGAGCGGTGGACTGCCGCTGCAAGCGGCCTGGACGTGGACGCGAGGTGCGAGTGGCTCGCAGGAGCGCTGACTCGCGTCTGCGACGCGGCGATGCAGAGGGCGAGACCGACCCCCCCGCGGAGGCGGGTGTACTGGTGGCGACCACACCTGGCAGAGCTGCGTAAACTCGTTCACGCAGCTCAGCGTAGGTACACCCGCAGTCGCGCGAGGAGGATCAGAAACCTCGCCCTCGAGGAAGAACTATTCGCCGCGTACAGGGCCGCGCGTGCAGCATTTAGCTCGGCGATAAGGGCCGCCAAGGAGGAGGCCTGGAAGGAGTGGCTCGACAGCCTCAACGAGGACCCGTGGGGGCGCCCCTACAAGGCTGTGAGCCAGAAGCTCCGACCTTGGGCGCCTCCCCTCACCAGGACTCTGGAGCCACTCTTTCTGGAGCAGGTGGTCAGCTCCTTGTTTCCGGCGAGGGAAGAGTGGGTACCACCGCGGATGGCAGCGCCGAGCGGGGGACCGGCGGAAGGCGAGGTGGTCCCGCCCGTGTCTGAGGCCGAGTTGGGGGCGGCGGTCCTGAAGTTAAAACTCAGGAACCGCGCCCCGGGCCCGGACGGTATACCTGGGCGGGTCCTAGCACTTGTGGTGCCGGTCCTCGAGGAGGAGATCCTGTCCCTGTTGACGGAGTGTTTGGTGTCGGGGAGGCTCCCGCGGCGGTGGAAGACGGGCAAGCTCGTGCTGCTCCGGAAGCACGGGCGCCCAGCCGAGTCGCCGTCGGCCTACCGTCCCATTGTTTTGCTCGACGAGGCGTGCAAGCTCCTAGAGCGGGTGCTCGCTGCGCGACTCGTCGGGAGCTTGGGGGCGGATGGGCCGGATCTCAGCGGCGACCAGTACGGCTTCCGCTGTGGGAGATCCACCCTGGATGCCGTATCCCGTCTCAGGGACAGGGTGGAGGAGGCGATCGCCCAGGGAGAGGTGTTGTTGGCTGTCTCGCTCGACATAGCGAACGCCTTCAACTCCATCCCCTGGGCGACGATTGAAGAGGCGCTGAGGTACCACAACGTCCCGTGGTACCTCAGGCGCGTCCTTGCGGACTATTTCGTTGACCGGGCCATTAGCTTTCCGGCCCGGAGCGCGGTGGTCCGCAGGGACATGACGTGCGGTGTTCCGCAGGGGTCGGTATTGGGACCGCTCCTGTGGAACATCGGGTTCGATTGGGTCCTGCGCGGTGCCAATCTTCGTGGAGTCGGCGTCATTTGTTACGCCGACGACACCCTGGTCACCGCGCGTGGACCCACGTGTAGGGACGCGGCCGTGCTTGCCACTGCAGGCACGGCCCAGGTGGTGCGGCGCATCAGGGCGCTGGGCCTCAGGGTGGCCCTGGAAAAGTCCGAGGCCATCTTTTTTCATGGGCCTCGGACTAAGCCCCCCCGCGACGCGAGTATTGTGGTGGGCGGCACCTCCATTGCCGTCGGAACGACGCTTAAGTATCTCGGCCTCGTCCTCGACGGCAGATGGGGGTTCGCGGAGCATTTCCGGCGGCTGACGCCAAAGCTGGTGTCATATGCCGGGATGCTCGCGAAGCTGCTCCCCAATTGCGGGGGGGCGGGCGGTGTCTGCCGCCGCCTGTATGACGGTGTGGTCCGCTCCAAAGCGCTTTACGGAGCGCCGATTTGGGCGCCGGCCCTCAGCGCAGGCAACCTGACCCTGCTGCGTCGTCCGCAGCGGGTCATCGCGCAGAGGGCCGCCCGGGCGTACCGCACCGTCTCGTATGAGGCGGCGTGCCTGATCGCGGGTAGCCTCCCCTGGGACCTGGAGGCTGGGGTCCTAGCGGAGGTCTACGAGAGGGGCGCCCTGATGCGCCGAGAAGGCGAACGCCCGCTTCCGGAACACGTCAATCGCTGGAGACGTGAAGGACGTGATGTCCTGTTCCGGAAGTGGGCGGACAGGTTGGCGGACGCCTCGGCGAGCAGATTGCTCGTCGGGGCCATTCGCCCCGTCCTGCGTCCGTGGGTGGAGGCGCGGCACCGGGTGCCGACTTACTTCCTGACCCAGCTCCTCACGGGTCACGGCTGCTTTGCCAAGTACCTGTGGGAGTTGGTGGGGATCGAGTCGGACCCCGTGTGTCGCCACTGCGCGGCCGGCGTCGTGGACACGGCAGATCACACGCTCTCCGTGTGCGCGGCGTGGGATGCCCAGCGCGCTCCGCTCGTGGACGCAATTGGGCGGGATCTATCGCTGTCGGCCGTCGTCCAAGCCATGGCCGGCAGCGAAGAGTGTTGGGCCGCCGTCTCCTCGTTTTCTCACGAGGTGATGGCGGCCAAGAGAGAGGAGCTGCGGGAGCGGGAGCGTGCCGGTAGCACACTCCCGCCCCGTCGGCCTACGGCGAGGGGGCGCAGGCGACGTATCTATGCCGGCGTCCCCGATTAGAGTAGCCACGGGCGGCGGGTCGGGGGACCTGCCGCCCCAGTGAGGATGTAGTGGCGGATGGCTCCCCTCCGTGTTTCGGGGGAGCCATCAAGAGGAGTCGAGGGGGACCAAATATGTCCCCCCCATCTTGTGTCGAGCCCTCCACAAGAGGGCGACCCTTGCCGAGCCGCAGTGAGTATACACTTGCCTATCCTGCGACTCGGCTAAGGCGACGGAGGAACACCGTGGGGTTTTAGTGGGTAGTCCGGCCGCTTGGCCGGGAGTCCCACTCGAAGCCGTCCCCGCTGCCCCCGCGGCGGGGGAGGCGAAGTGCGTAAACGCATTTCCCCACGTAAAAAAAAAAAAAAAAAAAAAAACCTAACCTGGGGTGCGCGTCCGAAACCTCCACGTTGGTCCTCCCGTTTCTTGTCCCTTTCATATTCGTATGGGGGGGAACGGAAGCGGGAGGGCTGGTGCACCCTGGACAACGGTAAATATGTTCCCTTTCGAGAGTTCGTGTTTGCCGTTGACGAATATCGGACGAGGTGTTAGGAGCTGGGCTCCTAGGAGCTCAGCTCCTATATGATGGTCCATTCGGACAGCGGTCCTCGGACGGTGGATTGAGGGGAGGACCCCTCGGCGCGGCGGGTCTCCTGTGTGCGGTTGTCGTGCGCAGGGGACAACGTCGTGCGAGGAGCTGCGGGAGCGAGAGCGCGCCGGTAGCGCGCGCACGCCCCGTCGGCCAACGATGAGGGGGCGCCGGCGACGCATGTATGCAGGCGTCCCCGATTAGAGTATCCACGGGCGGCGGGTCGGGGGACCTGCCGCCCATGAGTGGATAAGTGGTGGATGGCTCCCCTCCGTGTTCGGGGGAGTCGTCGTGAGGAGTCAAGGGGGGCCAGGTGTTTGCCCCCCATATTGAGTCGGGCCCTCCGCGAGAGGGCGACCCTTGCCGAGCCGCAGTGAGTATACATTTGCCTATCCTGCGACTCGGCTAAGGCGAAGGAGGAACACCGTGGGGTTTTAGTGGGTAGTCCGGCTACGCCGGGAGTCCCACACGAAGCCGACCCTGCTGCCCCCGCGGCGGGGGAGGCGAAGTGCGTAAATGCATTTCCCCACGTACAAAAAAAAAAAAAAAAAAAAAAAAACCTAACCTAACCTGGGGTGCGCGTCCGAAACCTCCACGTTGGTCCTCCCGTTTCTTGTCCCTTTCATATTCGTATGGGGGGGAACGGAAGCGGGAGGGCTGGTGCACCCTGGACAACGGTAAATATGTTCCCTTTCGAGAGTTCGTGTTTGCCGTTGACGAATATCGGACGAGGTGTTAGGAGCTGGGCTCCTAGGAGCTCGGCTCCTATATGACGGTCCATTCGGACAGCGGTCCTCGGACGGTGGATGGAGGGGAGGACCCCTCGGCGCGGCGGGTCTCCTGTGTGCGGGTGTCGTGCGCGGGGGACAACGTCGTGCGAGGAGCTGCGGGAGCGGGAGCGCGCCGGTAGCGCGCGCACGCCCCGTCGGCCAACGGTGAGGGGGCGCCGGCCACGCATGTATGCTGGCGTCCCCGATTAGAGTTTCCACGGGCGGCGGGTCGGGGGACCTGCCGCCCATGAGTGGATAAGTGGTGGATGGCTCCCCTCCGTGTTCGGGGGAGTCGTCGTGAGGAGTCAAGGGGGGCCAGGTGTTTGCCCCCCATATTGAGTCGGGCCCTCCGAGAGAGGGCGACCCTTGCCGAGCCGCAGTGAGTATACATTTGCCTATCCTGCGACTCGGCTAAGGCGAAGGAGGAACACCGTGGGGTTTTAGTGGGTAGTCCGGCTACGCCGGGAGTCCCACACGAAGCCGACCCTGCTGCCCCCGCGGCGGGGGAGGCGAAGTGCGTAAATGCATTTCCCCACGTACAAAAAAAAAAAAAAAAAAAAAAACCTAACCTAACCTAACCTGGGGTGCGCGTCCGAAACCTCCACGTTGGTCCTCCCGTTTCTTGTCCCTTTCATATTCGTATGGGGGGGAACGGAAGCGGGAGGGCTGGTGCACCCTGGACAACGGTAAATATGTTCCCTTTCGAGAGTTCGTGTTTGCCGCTGACGAATATCGGACGAGGTGTTAGGAGCTGGGCTCCTAGGAGCTCGGCTCCTATATGATGGTCCATTCGGACAGCGGTCCTCGGACGGTGGATGGAGGGGAGGACCCCTCGGCGCGGCGGGTCTCCTGTGTGCGGTTGTCGTGCGCAGGGGACAACGTCGTGCGAGGAGCTGCGGGAGCGAGAGCGCGCCGGTAGCGCGCGCACGCCCCGTCGGCCAACGGTGAGGGGGCGCCGGCGACGCATGTATGCAGGCGTCCCCGATTAGAGTATCCACGGGCGGCGGGTCGGGGGACCTGCCGCCCCTGTGTGGATAAGTGACGGATGGCTCCCCTCCGTGTTCGGGGGAGCCGTCGTGAGGTGTCTGGGGGGGCCAGGTGTTTGCCCCCCATATTGAGTCGGGCCCTCCGCGAGAGGGCGACCCTTGCCGAGCCGCAGTGAGTATACATTTGCCTATCCTGCGACTCGGCTAAGGCGAAGGAGGAACACCGTGGGGTTTTAGTGGGTAGTCCGGCCACATGCCGGGAGTCCCACACGAAGCCGTCCCCTGCTGCCCCCGTGGCGGGGGAGGCGAAGTGCGTAAATGCATTTCCCCACGTACAAAAAAAAAAAAAAAAAAAAAACCTAACCTAACCTAACCTAACCGATATCTCGTTTTTTGTTTTGGTACTTACCATAGCTTGTTGCACATCATTCTTCACGGCTAATCGCCCTCTACCTGAAAACACAAAAAACAAATACATTTTAGTACATATTTTTAAAATTTCCCATACAAACAGTACTTTTCGTAACATAGATTATTTTTCAATTTTCAATTTCTTGTCTCGGTGCTCGGAAGTTCTTCAAACTCTCCGAGAAGTAATATATAGACTCAGTACACATCGTAGCATATAAAGAACCACTTTTAAGTGCGTTTATAGTCGTTTTCCATAGTTTTCCTTTCGTTTTTCCGTTAAAAAAGTAAGAATTCGCGTACTTACTCGTTTTTCGCGCTCAAACCTGGTTTTTTCGCGTCTTTTATCGGTGCAAACACTACGAGGCATCTGTCCTCGTCATCCCGCGTAGTTTCCCATCAAAAAATCGCCCCCACCACACCCTTTGTAGGCTCAACCATATAAAGGAAGGCAATACCGACACGAAAGCAGTTTCAGATTTTGACGAATTCGGAACCGCCGCGCGCCTCTGTGCATTCCTGACACTGGGAAACGTTACCTTACATCTCCTGCCACCTAAATTAGAGAAATTGGCGACACACGCCTCGCTTCAAATAACTATACATACCGTATTTAAACGCAACAATACACAATGATTACTGTTAGGACTCCTACTAAGACCACCCCACCTGCTGCTAGAGCCGCATTGAGAAGTAGCGGACAAATCATAGACGATGACAGCCAAGACAATACCACTCATGCACCGGTCGAGTTTCGGGCATCCTCACCAGTGAGAATCACGATAACGGATCCGCCAGGAAAAGAGTTGCTAAGTCAGGACATTACGCCGCCACCACTGCCGGCAACGGTGGCTCAGGTCGGGGATATATCATCCATGCAATATGTATTGCAAAGACTCACTAAAGAAATAGCAGACCGAGTGACAGAAGGCAAGAGCCTAAAGAAGGCCAACAAACTGATAGTGGTCAACTGCACCAAGGAAATTTTTAAGATAATAGATGTCATGCCAACCATCGCTACATACAACCCAGGAAATGACAAACCCCGTGAGGGACGCTCAACTCAGCCTGTCACACAATCCCCAAGTACATACGAGAAGCTGGAAATACTACACGCTGACATAATAAGACTTGGGGAAAAACAGGAAGCAACACGTGCAGATATCAAAAAACTAAATAGCCGGCTCACAAACACTCTGATAACCAACGCCGTTCCGACGGAACCAAATCCACAGCACACCGAAAGAACTTACGCGCAAGCCGCAGCAACCGAGAAAACCAGCAGTCGACTACCTATTAGAAATAGGCCGTCCGCAATAATTGGCCCAAAGTCGGATGCAACCACAAACAACACCAGGGATGACATTCTGCGACTATGGAAGGAATCAGTCACGTACAGAAACAAAAACTATGCGCCCATAAAAGTGACCCCCATAGCGAAAAACACAAAGCTCAGAGTAGAGTTCGAAACGACTGCGCAAAGAGATGAAACAATAGCAGAAATCGCCAAATCCGGTACAATGGTAGCGGAACCCGCCAGAGAGCTTAATCCCATGGCCACACTCAAAGGGATCTCTAAGACAATACCAGAAACCGAACTCATCGATATAATCAGGACCCAAAATGGCATAGACGATAGCGACACTGTCCACCTCAGCATGACAAGGAAAAACAAAAACACCAATCTATACAATGCAACCCTCATGCTCAGCCCCGCCGCATGGAGGAAGCTGATCAGCATGAGCAGAGTAAATATAGACCACCAAAAAGTGTACATCGAAGAACACATACCAGTAAAGCAATGTTATAAATGCCTACAGTTTGGGCACACAACAGGTAAATGCACGACGGAGGCACAGCGATGCTCTCATTGTGCATCCAACACACACACATACAAAACATGCCCGGATAAAGATAACAAAGAAGTAACTAAATGCTACAACTGCGCTGAACAAAACACTAAATATAATACCAACGTAAACACAAAACATACAGCCACCTCTCCCTGCTGTGTCAAATGGGCAGCAATAAGGGACAAGGTTATAGCAAGAATCAACTATGGCTAACAACGCAAAGACACAACCCCAACGCATTCAACAACCTAACCCTCACATTAGATTCATTCAGTGCAACCTTGCGCGTGGTCGCGAGAGTGACCACGAACTTAGACAGTTTATAAGTAACAACCCGACAGATATTATCATGATAAATGAGCCGCATTTGCGCAAAGATGGAAGAGTAAACAATATACCAGGCCACGACCTCTATCAATTCCCTGCAAGCACTACCATTAAGTCGTGTATAATGGTGAGAAAGGGTTTAGGCGCAACCTTGGGAGTCAGCCAACACTCTACACCAAATCTCTGTATTATAAGGATAACTATACGAAAGCAAACCACCTACCTCAGCTGTGTCTATGTTGAACCCCGCGCGGATCAACACAACACGCTCAATAAACTAGAAGCGTTCATTGCAGAACATCCCAATGCTAACCACATCATATGCGGAGACTTTAACGGGTGGCACACCACGTGGGGCTCACAGAAAAATAATCGACGCGGCGATAGCGTGCATGCACTCATAACAGCTCACGGATTAGCTATATGCAATATAGGTCGGCACCCCACGTTTGCAGCCACAACTTTAAACTCGGAACGCACGTCCATAATTGACCTGACATTAACATCGGGAAACATAACCACTAATGTAATCAACTGGCAAATAAACCCCCAAATCTGTCCAACGTCGGACCATCACGCAATTCAATTTGAGGTCAACACAAACCGAAACAGGGTATCAAAGACCAAAAATAAATCCACATTTAGATACGACACTACCAAAGCAAACTGGGAACAGATAAAGGACAAAATGCGGAAAGCAATAGAAGAAAAAGGCATAACAGCAAACAAAGTAACAACTATGGACAAGGGACAGCTCGACAAACTCATCAACGATATAACTCTCGCCGTACAGGAAATCTGTGACTCAGAGATAAAAATAAAGAAACGAAGAGGAAAGTATGTACCATTTTGGAACGAAGAGCTGGAAACATTAAAAAAGAAACTAATTCACCAACACCATCGCATTCAGGATCTTAAAAGAAGTAACAAGCCGCTTGACGGAATCCTCGCTGAGAGGCAAACCACTAGGGCAGAATATGTCAAAGCAATCAAACAGGCGTCAACGGAATCCTTCAAAAATTTTTGCGAGAAGCAAGGAAGCGAGGACGTCTGGACCCTGACTAACAAGTTAGTGAGAAGTCGGCCTCCAACAAACCCCCCTTCCACCTTACAGACATCGCCAGGCACATTTACCACGGATGCGAAACACACAGCTCGCAAACTCATGGACAAATTCTTTCCTGAAGACCGGAAACACACAGACACACTCGGCCAAAAGGCAGCAAGAGCACATGTGGCTACACCGATGGATACGCCTAACGATGACCTGTTCACCCCGGACGAAGTGCTGGCGTTGCTCAGAGGCATGAACCCGAAAAAGTCACCTGGACCTGACGGCATTACATCCGACATCTGGGTGAGGTTCGCCGAAACCTTCCCTGAGCTAACAACAGCGATACTCAACAGGTGTGTACAGATCGCATACTTCCCTACACCTTGGAAACAAGCTACAGTCAAGATCTTACCAAAACCAGGTAAAGATGACTACGATAGCATAAATTCTTTTCGCCCAATTGGACTCCTCAACGTGTTAGGGAAACTATTGGAGAAACTCGTAGCAAATAGAATAATGCACATGATGTATAAAAATAAGACCGCAAGCGAAAAACAGTACGGCTTCAGAGAACAAAGATCAACCACACATGCCCTTAGCGCGGCTATAAAATTGGTCAGAGACAGCAGGGCTCGAAAAGAACACGTGGTCGCGGTGTCGCTGGACATCAGGGGTGCGTTTGATCACGCCTGGTGGCCAGCGATACTCAAGCGATTGCGTCGGGTCGGATGCCCAGCAAACCTCTACCAACTTATACAAAACTATTTCACGGACAGGACGGCAACGGTAGCGTACGCCGATGCCACAACCAATAAAACACTTAACCGAGGCTGCATCCAGGGGTCGGTTTTCGGGCCGACTTTCTGGAACTTAATAATCGACGAACTCTTGGAAATGAACACCCCTGAGGGATGCCACTTGCAAGCGTTCGCGGATGACGTCCTGCTGGTGGCACATGGACCAGCCCTCGGAGAACTGGAGGACAACATCAACAGCACACTAACTGCAATAAGCCAATGGGGACACGACAACAAATTACAATTTGCTCCGGAAAAAACTACTATGATAGCATTCAACAGGAAGGCGACGAAATTACGCATACAAATGAACGGAATAAAAATCCATAACAAAAAGCAAATTAAACTTCTCGGCATTATACTAGACCACCAACTAAGATTCACGCAACACGTTAAATACGCCATAAGCAAAGCCATGAAAATATATAATAAAATTTGTCAGTTCGTACGGCCCACCTGGGGAATATGTGCTGGCAACATAGCCACAATATATAACCAAGTAGTCGTACCAATCATCTCATATGGAGCCATGATCTGGAGCTCGGCTCTCAAATACAAAATGGTAACCAGGCAACTAGTAATGTTTCAAAGGGGAATAGCCATTCGAATAATTTCTGGTTTCCGTACAATTTCCGCTACAGCGGCAACAGCCCTGGCAGGTCTCGTTCCACTGGACCTAAAAATAAGGGAAATAGCCGAGATTGAAAGAGCCAAATTCGACGGAGTTCATGAGCTTCTCCCCAATGAAGTAACATACGAAAGGCAGACCAGTCCACATCAACTTCCTCACCCTAGTCAACGCATAACACTCAATGCTGACGAAGCCTGGTCGCAACAGGAAATAGAGCAGAAGGTACCGGAAAGTCACATTAGGATATACACAGATGGCAGCCGTAGCGACGATGGGGTGGGAGCGGCATTCGTCGCGTTTGGTCCCAGCGGTGAAATAAAGCTCACCCAGCTCAAGTTGCATGACGTCTGCTCTATATTTCAAGCCGAAACCCTTGCAATCAGCAGGGCACTGGAGTGGGCGGATACAGAAGGTTGGAACAAGATCACAATCCTATCTGACAGTAGAGCTGCGATCGCAGAACTGGCCAACAGAAACACGAAACACCCCATAACAGTTTCAAGCCATAAATCCATCACTAACATCAGGCGCCGCGGGGGTGAAGTGGCGATAATGTGGGTTAAAGCTCACTCCAGCCTAATTGGCAATGAAACAGCCGACAGCGCAGCTAAATCTGCAGCAAAGCAGAAAACCAGTCCAATATACACGAAGTTCCCGCTATCGTATGCAAAAACACGAATTAAGCAACATATAGAAACACTCTCCGCACAAAAATACAAGGATTCCAGTACTGGCATACACACAAAACAAATTTTTCCAGAATTAACAGACATTCACATAGCCAGAAAAAGTATTCCAATTAACTTCCATACAACGCAAATATTAACTAATCACGGATACCACAAGGAGTACCTTCATCGCTTTCACATAACACCGGACCCGAAATGCCCATGTGGAGCACCAATGCAATCCCTAAAACACCTAATATATCACTGCCCCAGATTCGCTGCTACACGCACCACCTTCGAAATGGCATGCGCGACCACTGGGGTAGACCAGAACGATATAAAAAAAAAAAAAAAAAAAAAAAAAAAAAAAAAAAAAAATAGCAACTAAAGAAGCAACAACTGAGGCCTACGGGAAACACATCACCACAATAATCAATAACTTAAAGCAATACAATCAGACATAGCCATACCACAATTAATACAAAATTTAATATTTACAAATGCTACATATACATCTTTAAGATTTTTACTTGCCCATTGTCTAAACTATTGTAGTACGTGGAGAGCGTCTTGTATAATTTATTTCATTTAACTAACGTCCAATAATTGCACAATATTTTATAACGCTTTTTTTTTTTTTTTTTTTTTTTTTTTTTTTTTTAGTTTGCACAACGATTAATTTTGCGTTTATTTTATTAATAGCTTAGTTTAGTCAGTACATAAATAGAAGGAAGAAAAAAAAAAAAAAAAAAAAAAAAAAAAAAAGGAAGAAAAGGAAAAAAAAAAAAAAAAAATTAAAATAAAATATCTTTAAAAGCGGTCCTCGGACGGTGGATGGAGGGGAGGATCCCTCGGCGCGGCGGTTCTCCTGTGTGCGGGTGTCGTGCGCAGGGGAACAACGTCGTGCGAGGAGCTGCGGGAGCGGGAGCGCGCCGGTAGCGCGCGCACGCCCCGTCGGCCAACGGTGAGGGGGCGCCGGTGACGCATGTATGTTGGCGTCCCCGATTAGAGTTTCCACGGGCGGCGGGTCGGGGGACCTACCGCCCCTGAGTGGATAAATGGTGGATGGCTCCCCTCCGTGTTCGGGGGAGTCGTCGTGAGGAGTCAAGGGGGGCCAGGTGTTTGCCCCCCATATTGAGTCGGGCCCTCTGCGAGAGGGCGACCCTTGCCGAGCCGCAGTGAGTATACATTTGCCTATCCTGCGACTCGGCTAAGGCGAAGGAGGAACACCGTGGGGTTTTAGTGGGTAGTCCGGCTACTGGCCGGGAGTCCCACACGAAGCCGACCCTGCTGCCCCCGCGGCGGGGGAGGCGAAGTGCGTAAATGCATTTCCCCACGTATAAAAAAAAAACCTAACCTAACCTAACCTAACCTGGGGTGCGCGTCCGAAACCTCCACGTTGGTCCTCCCGTTTCTTGTCCCTTTCATATTCGTATGGGGGGGAACGGAAGCGGGAGGGCTGGTGCACCCTGGACAACGGTAAATATGTTCCCTTTCGAGAGTTCGTGTTTGCCGTTGACGAATATCGGACGAGGTGTTAGGAGCTGGGCTCCTAGGAGCTCGGCTCCTATATGATGGTCCATTCGGACAGCGGTCCTCGGACGGTGGATGGAGGGGAGGACCCCTCGGCGCGGCGGGTCTCCTGTGTGCGGGTGTCGTGCGCAGGGGACAACGTCGTGCGAGGAGCTGCGGGAGCGGGAGCGCGCCGGTAGCGCGCGCACGCCCCGTCGGCCAACGGTGAGGGGGCGCCGGCCACGCATGTATGCTGGCGTCCCCGATTAGAGTTTCCACGGGCGGCGGGTCGGGGGACCTGCCGCCCATGAGTGGATAAGTGGTGGATGGCTCCCCTCCGTGTTCGGGGGAGTCGTCGTGAGGAGTCAAGGGGGGCCAGGTGTTTGCCCCCCATATTGAGTCGGGCCCTCCGCGAGAGGGCGACCCTTGCCGAGCCGCAGTGAGTATACATTTGCCTATCCTGCGACTCGGCTAAGGCGAAGGAGGAACACCGTGGGGTTTTAGTGGGTAGTCCGGCCACATGCCGGGAGTCCCACACGAAGCCGTCCCCTGCTGCCCCCGTCGGCGGGGGAGGCGAAGTGCGTAAATGCATTTCCCCACGTACAAAAAAAAAAAAAAAAAAAACCTAACCTAACCTGGGGTGCGCGTCCGAAACCTCCACGTTGGTCCTCCTGTTTCTTGTCCCTTTCATATTCGTATGGGGGGAACGGAAGCGGGAGGGCTGGTGCACCCTGGACAACGGTAAATAAGTTCCCTTTCGAGAGTTCGTGTTTGCCGTTGACTAATATCGGACGAGGTGGTAGGAGCTCAGCTCCTTTGTGATGGTCCATTCGGACAGCGGTCCTCGGACGGTGGATGGAGGGGAGGACCCCTCGGCGCGGCGGGTCTCCTGTGTGCGGGTGTCGTGCGCAGGGGACAACGTCGTGCGAGGAGCTGCGGGAGCGCGCCGGTAGCGCGCGCACGCCCCGTCGGCCAACGGTGAGGGGGCGCCGGCCACGCATGTATGCTGGCGTCCCCGATTAGAGTTTCCACGGGCGGCGGGTCGGGGGACCTGCCGCCCATGAGTGGATAAGTGGTGGATGGCTCCCCTCCGTGTTCGGGGGAGTCGTCGTGAGGAGTCAAGGGGGGCCAGGTGTCTGCCCCCCATATTGAGTCGGGCCCTCCACGAGAGGGCGACCCTTGCCGAGCCGCAGTGAGTATACATTTGCCTATCCTGCGACTCGGCTAAGGCGAAGGAGGAACACCGTGGGGTTTTAGTGGGTAGTCCGGCTACGCCGGGAGTCCCACACGAAGCCGACCCTGCTGCCCCCGCGGCGGGGGAGGCGAAGTGCGTAAATGCATTTCCCCACGTACAAAAAAAAAAAAAAAAAAAAAAAAAAAACCTAACCTAACCTAACCTGGGGTGCGCGTCCGAAACCTCCACGTTGGTCCTCCCGTTTCTTGTCCCTTTCATATTCGTATGGGGGGGAACGGAAGCGGGAGGGCTGGTGCACCCTGGACAACGGCAAATATGTTCCCTTTCGAGAGTTCGTGTTTGCCGTTGACGAATATCGGACTGCTGGTGCGCGCTGGCGCGAGTGGAGTGCTGTCCCCTTTGTGGTGTGGACGCGTCCAAAGGAGGGTTGCTCGAGAGGAGTGACCAGGGGTCGGTCGAAAGACTGACTTCGAGTAGGAGTATACCGTAGCCTCTTGGCCTCTCTCTAAAGTCGACGTGGTTTCTGGGGTCAGATGACCTGGCTTTCGGGGCCAGACTGGCTGGAGAGAGGGGCCAAGGGGGTCGGGGGTCTTGGCTTCAACGCCCGGACTGCGAGGAAGAAAACCTCTATAAAAAATTACCCCTAGTCCTTGTGTGGTGGGCAGGGTGTCGTTACTCGCGACAATTATACCTTAGTCTTAGGATGAGCTACTATTGTCTGCAGGGTGGTGACACACGGTCTTCCACATGGACGCAGTTGGTAACGTGCTGTGGTACTCATGGGCAGGGGGATTGCTGCCCGCTAGCGTTACAACCTCGCCGGAACTGGCAACCGGCGTTGTATATGCCTTGGCCTCACGTAATACGGGAATGAGCGTCACCCCGGGCTCGACATTTAGATCGTCTCAACTCGTGGGATCAAATATGGATCAAATGAAAACAAAACAAAACGAAGGAGGAGAGAACCATGGTTCTGATGTTGAAGGAAGGGAGGCACGTGTCTCACTCTCGCGGTGCGACAGTGTGTTGCGCCAGATGCCGGAGGAGTTGCAGCTGTCGGAGTCCGACAGCAGCGACATGGCGGTGAGTTCGCGCTCGTGCTCGCCCATCACGAGTGCTCGCGACGTGCGGTGCTGGCTGAAGCGCCCTAACCCGGACACCGATGAGGAGGATGAGGGCTCAAAGCCTAGAGGCAAGAGGGGGCGCGGTCGCCCGCCGACAACCGGCCAGTACGTCGGCCTGGCGAAAGCCAAGGCCGAGCTGAACGCGGCCAAGGAGAGGGAGCTCGAACTCCGGGCCGAACAGGAGCTGGCAGAGGAGGTTTCCCAGCATAGGGAAAGGCGTGAAGCCCTCCTCCCTGATGTGCCGTTGCAACTGGGCGAGAAGAGTGTGGCGGAGCTCAGCAGCGAGATCGAGGCGGCGGTGGAGATGATAAACTCCATCGCCCGAAAATCGTCGAAGTTGAAATGCCAGCACGTGCGGGACCTCCGTCAGTGCGCGAGCACCATCATGGGTAACTCCCGCGAAATGAGGTCCCGCACGGAGTCTGAGGAGGTGCTCCGTCTGCAGAGTGAGTTGGCCGCCCTGCAAAAGAAGATGGAGAGGTTTGAGCAGCAAGCGGTCTCTGCCCCGGCGATGACGCGTGATGAAATTGCGTTCTTCATTGACGCGCGTCTCGCCGGCATTGAGGGCCGTCTCCTGCCGGAGCCGCGGCTGCGTCCTTCGCTTGCGGCGGACACACGCACTGCCGCCCGCGTCGCAAAAGTGGTTGCGGAGGTTGAAGTGGTGCCCACGGTGGAGGTGGCACCGGCACTGCCGGGTCCTGGTCCGACGCCTGGGCCCTCAGTTTCCCCTCCCTCACCCCCGGCAGCTGTTCCGGGGGCCAAGGCGAAGGGGAAAAAGAAGAAGAAGAGCGCTGCGGCCATCGAAGCCGAGGCCGCGCGTGAGGCGCGCCCGTCGCCTCCTGCCCCAAGCCCCCCAAAGCTGGGAGAGTGGAACAAGGTGGCTGCGCGCCCGAAGAAGGCCACCCGGGCCACTGCTGCGGCGAAGGATAAGCCTAAGCCTACTAAAGCTCAGGAGAAGCCCAAGGCCCCGAAGGTCCGCGCCCCTCGCACCGCCGCGGTAGTGCTGACTCTGCGACAGGACGCGGTGGGTAAGGGTGTTACCTACGCCCAGGTGATGACTGAGGCCGAAAGGAAGGTCGACCTCAAGGGCCTCGGCATCGAAGGCGTCCGCCTCCGTACGGCGGTAACCGGGGGACGGATTTTGGAGGTGGCCGGGGCTGATAAGGCCCAGAAGGCTGACGTTCTAGCCGAAAAGCTCCGGATAGCCCTTGGAGAGGAAGTTAGGATTTCCCGGCCGGAGATGTCTGCAGAGTTGCGCATCTCCGGCCTGGGCGATACGGCCACCGCCGATATGGTGACCCAGGCCGTCGCATTGGAGGCGGGTTGTCCTGCTGAGAAAGTCAAGGTGGGCGGGATAAACCGCTCACCTGGCCGACAGGGCACCGTCTGGGTGCGGTGCCCTGCTGTGGCGGCCAAAAAGGTGGCGGACGGCCGTCGTCTGACGGTTGGGTGGGCCAACGCTCGAGTGGTCCTCCTCGAGCCGAGACCGCAGCGGTGCTTCCGCTGCCTGGTGCCGGGTCATGTGGGGGCGCAGTGCGCCTGCGAAATCGATCGCAGCGCGTTATGCTTCCGCTGCGGGCGTCCTGGCCATAAGCAGGACGCTTGCGATGCAGACCCCAATTGCCCCGTCTGCGCGGCGGAGAGCGCCCCGGCGGGCCACCGCCTGGGCTCCAAACAGTGCCCCGCGATGGCCCGCGGGAGAGGCCGCCGGTCTAGAGTGGCGAAGGCAACGGGAGGGGCCAAATCTGGACCCCTCACCCGGCCGTTAGAGGAGGTGATGGACACCGCCCAATAATAATGGGGAAAATCTCATTCCTGCAGGCTAACGTGAACCACTGTGCTGCGGCCCAGGACCTGCTGATCCAGACCGCAGTGCAGTGGCAAACGACGGTGGCCATAGTCGCCGAGCCGTACTGCATCCGCGCCCGGGATGACTGGGCGGGCGACCGGGACGACTCGGTGGCTATCGTCGCCTGGCGGGGTGGCGCGGCTCCTGCCCCCTTCGATATGGTGTCACGGGGTCGCGGGTGCGTTCTCGCTTCGCTGGGCGACGTTGCAGTTATTGGGGTGTACTTCTCACCCAACAGAAGCCTCGCCGACTTCGAGCAGATGCTCGCGGAAGTCGGGGCCCTGGTGGCGGACGTGCACCCCACCCCCGTGGTGGTTGCCGGTGATTTCAACGCCAAATCCAGGGCGTGGGGATCCCCGGCGACCGACGCCCGGGGGGAGATTTTGGAGGATTGGGCGGTGTCCACGGGCTTGGCGCTGCTGAACACGGGGGCGGTTCACACATGCGTGCGGAGACAGGGCGTGTCGATTGTCGACCTCTCGTTTGCTAGTACCGCCTTGGCCCGCCGCGCGAGAAACTGGAGGGTCATCGAGGGGGTGGAGACGCTATCGGATCATCGATATATCCGGTTCGACGTCGTCTCCGCTCCGGCGGACTCTCCGGCTATAGATTTTAGCCGCCCCCTGTCAGGGGAAGGTCCGCGGTGGCGTCTCAGCACGCTGGACCCGGAGCTGGCCAAAGAGGCGGCCGTCGTCGAGCGGTGGGCTGCCGCTGCAAGCGGCTTGGACGTGGACGCGAGGTGCGAGTGGCTGGCAGGAGCGCTGACTCGCGTCTGCGACGCGGCGATGCGGAGGGCAAGACCGACCCCCCCGCGGAGACAGGTGTACTGGTGGCGACCACACCTGGCAGAGCTGCGTAAACTTGTTCACGCAGCTCAGCGTAGGTACACCCGCAGTCGCGGGAGGAGGGTCAGAAACCTCGCCCTCGAAGAAGAATTATTCGCCGCGTACAGGGCCGCGCGTACAGCCTTTAGCTCGGCGATAAGGGCCGCCAAAGAGGAATCCTGGAAGGAGTGGCTCGACAGCCTCAACCAGGACCCGTGGGGGCGCCCCTACAAGGTCGTGACCCAGAAGCTCCGACCCTGGGCGCCTCCCCTCACTAGGACTCTGGAGCCACCGTTTCTGGAGCAGGTGGTCAGCGCCTTGTTTCCAGCGAGGGAAGAGTGGGTGCCACCGCGGATGGCAGCGCCAAGCCGGGGACCGGCGGAAGACGAGGTCGTCCCGCCCGTGTCCGAGGCCGAGTTAGGGGCAGCGGTCCTAAAGTTAAAACTCAGGAACCGCGCCCCGGGGCCGGACGGTATCCCTGGGCGGGTCCTAGCCCTTGTGGTGCCGGTCCTCGAGGAGGAGATACTGTCCCTGTTGACGGAGTGTTTGGTGTCGGGAAGACTCCCGCGGCGGTGGAAGACGGGCAAGCTCGTGCTGCTTCGGAAGCACGGGCGCCCAGCCGAGTCGCCGTCGGCCTACCGTCCTATTGTTCTGCTCGACGAGGCGTGCAAGCTCCTAGAGCGGGTGCTCGCTGCGCGACTCGTCGCGAGCCTGGGGGCGGATGGGCCGGATCTCAGCGGAGACCAGTTCGGCTTTCGCTGTGGGAGATCCACGCTGGACGCCATATCCCGTCTCAGGGACAGGGTAGAGGAGGCGGTCGCCCAGGGAGGGGTGTTGTTGGCTGTCTCGCTCGACATAGCGAACGCATTCAACTCCATCCCCTGGGCGACGATTGAAGAGGCGCTGAGGTACCACAACGTCCCGTGGTACCTCAGGCGCGTCCTTGCGGACTATTTCGTTGACCGGGCCATTAGCTATCCGGCCCGGAGCGCGGTGGTCCGCAGGGACATGACGTGCGGTGTTCCGCAGGGGTCGGTATTGGGACCGCTCCTGTGGAACATCGGGTTCGATTGGGTCCTGCGCGGTGCCAATCTTCGTGGAGTCGGCGTCCTTTGTTACGCCGACGACACCCTGGTCACCGCGCGTGGACCCACGTGTAGGGACGCGGCCGTGCTTGCCACTGCAGGCACGGCCCAGGTGGTGCGGCGCATCAGGGCGCTGGGCCTCAGGGTGGCCCTGGAAAAGTCCGAGGCCATCTTCTTTCATGGGCCTCGGATTAAGCCCCCCCGCGACGCGAGTATTATGGTGGGCGGCACCTCCATTGCCGTCGGAACGACGATGAAGTATCTCGGCCTCGTCCTCGACGGCAGATGGGGGTTCGCGGAGCATTTCCGGCGGCTGACTCCAAAGCTGGTGTCATATGCCGGGATGCTCGCGAAGCTGCTCCCCAATTGCGGGGGGGCGGGCAGTGTCTGCCGCCGTCTGTATGACGGTGTGGTGCGCTCCAAAGCGCTTTACGGAGCGCCGATTTGGGCGCCGGCCCTCAGCGCCGGCAACCTGACCCTCCTGCGACGTCCGCAGCGGGTCATCGCGCAGAGGGCCGCCCGGGCGTACCGCACGGTCTCGTACGAGGCGGCGTGCCTGATTGCGGGTAGCCTCCCCTGGGACCTGGAGGCTGGTGTCTTAGCGGAGGTCTACGATAGGGGCGCCCTGATGCGCCGAGAAGGAGAGCGCCCACTTCCGGAACACGTCAATCGCTGGAGACGTGAGGCACGTGATGTCCTGTTCCGGAAGTGGGCGGACAGGTTGGCGGACGCCTCGGCGAGCAGATCGCTCGTCGGGGCCATTCGCCCCGTCCTGCGTCCGTGGGTGGAGGCGCGGCACCGGGTGCCGACTTATTTCCTGACCCAGCTCCTTACGGGACACGGCTGTTTTGCCAAGTACCTGTGGGAGTTGGTGGGGATCGAGTCGGACCCCGTGTGCCGCCACTGCGCGGCCGGCGTCGTGGACACGGCAGAGCACACGCTGTCCGTGTGCGCGGCGTGGGATGCCCAGCGCGCTCCGCTTGTGGACGCAATTGGACGGCATCTTTCGCTGCCGGCCGTCGTCCAAGCCATGGCCGGCAGCGAAGAGTGTTGGGCCGCCGTCTCCTCGTTTTCTCACGAGGTGATGGCGGCCAAGAGAGAGAAGCTGCGGGAGCGGGAGCGTGCCGGTAGTACACTCCCGCCCCGTCGGCCTACGGCGAGGGGGCGCCGGCGACGCATATATGCCGGCGTCCCCGATTAGAGTAGCCACGGGCGGCGGGTCGGGGGACCTGCCGCCCCAGTGAGGATGTAGTGGCGGATGGCTCCCCTCCGTGTTTCGGGGGAGCCATCAAGAGGAGTCGAGGGGGACCAAATATGTCCCCCCATCTTGTGTCGAGCCCTCCACAAGAGGGCGACCCTTGCCGAGCCGCAGTGAGTATACACTTGCCTATCCTGCGACTCGGCTAAGGCGAAGGAGGAACACCGTGGGGTTTTAGTGGGTAGTCCGGCCGCTGGCCGGTAGTCCCACTCGAAGCCGTCCCCGCTGCCCCCGCGGCGGGGGAGGCGAAGTGCGTAAACGCATTTCCCCACGTAAAAAAAAAAAAAAAAAAAACCTAACCTAACCTGGGGTGGGGTGCGCGTCCGAAACCTCCACGTTGGTCCTCCTGTTTCTTGTCCCTTTCATATTCGTATGGGGGGAACGGAAGCGGGAGGGCTGGTGCACCCTGGACAACGGTAAATAAGTTCCCTTTCGAGAGTTCGTGTTTGCCGTTGACTAATATCGGACGAGGTGGTAGGAGCTCGGCTCCTAGGAGCTCGGCTCCTAGGAGCTCAGCTCCTTTATGATGGTCCATTCGGACAGCGGTCCTCGGACGGTGGATGGAGGGGAGGACCCCTCGGCGCGGCGGGTCTCCTGTGTGCGGGTTTCGTGCGCAGGGGACAACGTCGTGCGAGGTGCTGCGGGAGCGGGAGCGCGCCGGTAGCGCGCCCCCGCCCCGCCGGCCTACGGTGAGGGGGCGCCGGCGACGCATGTATGCTGGCGTCCCCGATTAGAGTATCCACTGGCGGCGGGTCGGGGGACCTGCCGCCCCTGTGTGGATAAGTGACGGATGGCTCCCCTCCGTGTTCGGGGGAGCCGTCGTGAGGAGTCTGGGGGGCCAGGTGTTTGGCCCCCATATTGAGTCGGGCCCTCCGAGAGAGGGCGACCCTTGCCGAGCCGCAGTGAGTATACAATTGCCTATCCTGCGACTCGGCTAAGGCGAAGGAGGAACACCGTGGGGTTTTAGTGGGTAGTCCAGCTACTGGCCGGGAGTCCCACACGAAGCCGTCCCCTGCTGCCCCCGTGGCGGGGGAGGCGAAGTGCGTAAATGCATTTCCCCACGTACAAAAAAAAAAAAAAAAAAAAACCTAACCTGGGGTGCGCGTCCGAAACCTCCACGTTGGTCCTCCTGTTTCTTGTCCCTTTCATATTCGTATGGGGGGAACGGAAGCGGGAGGGCTGGTGCACCCTGGACAACGGTAAATATGTTCCCTTTCGAGGGTTCGTGTTTGCCGTTGACTAATATCGGACGAGGTGGTAGGAGCTCAGCTCCTTCTTATGATGGTCCATTCGGACAGCGGTCCTCGGACGGTGGATGGAGGGGAGGACCCCTCGGCGCGGCGGGTCTCCTGTGTGCGGGTGTCGTGCGCAGGGGACAACGTCGTGCGAGGAGCTGCGGGAGCGGGAGCGCGCCGGTAGCGCGCGCACGCCCCGTCGGCCAACGGTGAGGGGGCGCCGGCCACGCATGTATGCTGGCGTCCCCGATTAGAGTTTCCACGGGCGGCGGGTCGGGGGACCTGCCGCCCATGAGTGGATAAGTGGTGGATGGCTCCCCTCCGTGTTCGGGGGAGTCGTCGTGAGGAGTCAAGGGGGGCCAGGTCTTTGCCCCCCATATTGAGTCGGGCCCTCCGCGAGAGGGCGACCCTTGCCGAGCCGCAGTGAGTATACATTTGCCTATCCTGCGACTCGGCTAAGGCGAAGGAGGAACACCGTGGGGTTTTAGTGGGTAGTCCGGCCGCTGGCCGGGAGTCCCACACGAAGCCGTCCCCTGCTGCCCCCGCGGCGGGGGAGGCGAAGTGCGTAAATGCATTTCCCCACGTACAAAAAAAAAAAAAAAAAAAAAAAAAAAAAAAAAAAAAAAAAAAAACCTAACCTAACCTTTTTTTTTTTTTTTTTTTGTGACGCGGGGAAAAATGCGTTACGCACACCACCGGTGCCTGGGTGGCCTCCGGTGGTAGTGTGGGACTCCCCGTCGGCTGTCCGACGGTATACCCACTAAACAACCCCGCGAATTGCCATCGGCCGCGTTGGTGTGGTGCCCCGGATCTGTCAGCAACAGGGCACCACTGCGACTGGCCAGCCCCTCAGAAGGGGCCGGACTTCTCCAATCTAGGGGCCATCCCGGCAAATTGGGACGGCCCCTCCGGCGGCGGGACCACTATGGGGCCAGGTTCCCATCCTGACCCCTAGTCCCACATATTAGGGAGGCGGCAGTAGCGCAGCTAAGTAGCGCCTACGCCGCACTCCCGTCCGCCGTCTCCGAAGCGGGACAGCTTCAGGATCATCTTCCCTGTCCCGCTCCGAGGCCTCCTTCTGCGACATGATTATCTCGCAGAAGGAGGCCATTGCCTCCCAGGACCTGTCACTCTCGAGCATGGAGCGGACCACGCTCGGTAGTGAGAGGTCCGCACCTCCCAGCACGGACACCAGATCGCGGCGCTGCCGAGACCACATGACACACTGCTCCAGATTGTGTTGAGCAGTGTCCTCGGCCGCGCCGCACTCGTGGCAGCCCGGCTCCTGCTCTCTTCTGGCCACCTTGTGCAGGTACTCACCGAAGCATCCATGTCCGGTGAGCACCTGCACCATTCGGAAGGTGAGAGGTTTGCGCTTGCGGCGCATCCAGCTTGCTAGGACCGGGCGCAACGCCTCCACGGTACGTACACCGTACCTCTGTTGCGCCAGGTCCCCCTCCCACCTCCGAACCATCTCCTCGTGCCCTCGCTGGCGAATCCTCCTTATTGCTTCCGCCGTGGGGTGCTCGCCGAGTCCCTTTCTCTCTGCAACGAAGTTGTACACCTCGGCGAGCACTTCCGCCATCAGTTCCCACGGCGGATCGCCCGCGAGGGCAGTGGCCGCCGCAAAACTCACGGTACGGTACCCCCGTATCGCCCTCTGCGCAATGACTCTCTGCGCTCTGCGCAGCTGCGCCTTGTTTTTGGCGCAGAGGGCGTCCACCCATACAGGGGCACCGTACAGGGCCATACTCCGGCAAACGCCGGAATACAGCCTCCTGCATGCGGCGCTGGGTCCACCCACATTAGGAAGGAGTCGTCCCAGCGCCGCCGCCGTCCTTATGACCTTCGGCCCCAACTCCTGAAAATGGGGTCCGAAGGTCCACCTACCGTCCAGGGTGAGTCCCAGGTACTTCATCTGGGCACTCACCCTGACCCTCCTACCTCCGATCAGGAGGTGTGCGCCCGGAGGGGGTCCTTTTCTACGGGCCCCGCGGAATAGTAGGGCTTCGGTCTTATCCACACGGACCCGAAGCCCCAGCATCTCTATGCGGCTGACCATCATATCAGTGCCGACTTCGGCCAGCCGCGCCGCCTCCACGTAAGTTTTTCCCCGGAATGTAATTAGGGTGTCATCTGCATAGCAGATGACACTCATCCCGGGGAGAAGACGGCCCCGCAGGACCCAGTCATACGAGAGATCCCACAGTATCGGACCCAGAACCGATCCCTGTGGGACCCCCCGCTCCACCTTTCTCCTGTGGAGACTGCCCCCTCCGTCCTCGAACAACACCTCCCGATCCTCCAAATAGCTCTTCAACAGCCTTCCCAACCACGGAGGCACCCCGAAGTACTTGAGTGCCTCCAGGATCGTGCTGTGGGGAAGGCTGTTGAAGGCGTTGGCGATGTCCAATGACACCGCCAACGTAATCTCTCCTTCGCGTTCCGCCGCATCCGTCACCAATTTGAGGCACCTGATAGCGTCGACGGTGGACCTTCTGGCCCGGAACCCATACTGAGCGTCTGCTAGCCCCGGTCCCGGGCCGTCCTCCACGTGCCGAACGAGGCGGGAGGCCATTATCCTCTCCAGGACCTTCCCATCCTCGTTCAGCAATATCACCGGTCGCACCGCCGACGCCGAGTCCGGCGACCGACCCGGCTTCAAAAGAAGGCAGAGTCGGCCGTCCTTGCCTGTTTTCGGGAACTGCCCGCATCGAAGACAGAGGTCGAGCAGCTCCCGAAACCTCCCTTCGAGGTGCACGAGAGCCAGCGCGAGCACTCTCCCGTGCACCCCGTTCGGACCAGGTGCCCTCTTCTTCTCCTTGAGGCGGTTCAGCACCGCCTCCATTTCCTCATCGGTGACGGGCGGCGGAACGCCCTCCTCCCTTTCTTCCTCCGTGGATGAGTCCGGCGGTCGGGCCATCCTCGGGGGAGCAAAGTTTGCCGGGGGTTCGGGGAACAGTTCCCTAACTATCTCCCCCAGCTGGGCCGGCTGAAGGGTCTCCGTCAGTGGGGACGTCTGGGCGCGGAGCTTGTTCCGCGCCCCTCTGTATGGACGTCCCCATGGGTCTCGGTCGAGACCCTCCACCAACTCCAGCCATGCTCCCTCCTTGGCCCGACTGATGGCCAGCTGCAAGATCTTCTTCTTCTCCACGTAAACTCTGTACAGCCGGCCATCCCTCTCTTCGTCCCGAGGGCGACGGCGCCTGCTTCGGGTGTACGCCCTCCGCGCCCCGTTGCAGGCGCCTCGGAGGGCGGCGATCTCCGCCGACCACCAGTAGACCGCCCGCCGTGAGGGTGGATGCCCAACGCTAGGCATGGCCGCTCTGCACACCGCCGTGAAGGCGTCGCAGAGACGGCCAGCCCCCTGTTCCACCCCCAGTTCCTCCATAGGCGGGAGGCACCAGCGACCGACTATCGCCGCTTCCTCCGCTAGTTCCCGGTTGAGCTTTGTGAGGGCCCAACGCGGGAAACAACTTCGCCTCCGGGACGAAACCGCCGGACTCCCAGGGGCGGAGCACACCTCGAACCTTATATATCTATGGTCCGAAAGTGTCTCCACCCCCTCTTCCACTCTCCAACTCCGGACGTTGCGTGCGGCGTCGGGGGTGGCGAACGAGAGGTCGGGGGGGGGAACGGAAGCGGGAGGGCTGGTGCACCCTGGACAACGGTAAATATGTTCCCTTTCGAGAGTTCGTGTTTGCCGTTGACGAATATCGGACGAGGTGTTAGGAGCTGGGCTCCTAGGAGCTCGGCTCCTATATGATGGTCCATTCGGACAGCGGTCCTCGGACGGTGGATGGAGGGGAGGACCCCTCGGCGCGGCGGGTCTCCTGTGTGCGGGTGTCGTGCGCAGGGGACAACGTCGTGCGAGGAGCTGCGGGAGCGGGAGCGCGCCGGTAGCGCGCGCACGCCCCGTCGGCCAACGGTGAGGGGGCGCCGGCCACGCATGTATGCTGGCGTCCCCGATTAGAGTTTCCACGGGCGGCGGGTCGGGGGACCTGCCGCCCATGAGTGGATAAGTGGTGGATGGCTCCCCTCCGTGTTCGGGGGAGTCGTCGTGAGGAGTCAAGGGGGGGCCAGGTGTTTGCCCCCCATATTGAGTCGGGCCCTCCGCGAGAGGGCGACCCTTGCCGAGCCGCAGTGAGTATACATTTGCCTATCCTGCGACTCGGCTAAGGCGAAGGAGGAACACCGTGGGGTTTTAGTGGGTAGTCCGGCTACGCCGGGAGTCCCACACGAAGCCGACCCTGCTGCCCCCGCGGCGGGGGAGGCGAAGTGCGTAAATGCATTTCCCCACGTACAAAAAAAAAAAAAAAAAAAAAAAAAAAAAAAAACCTAACCTAACCTAACAGTTGTAGTTTTTAAATGTAAATATTTTTATTGTTGTAGTTATTAGTATTGTTGTTGTATTTGTTATTTGTTGGTTGATCTGTTGTTTTGTTGTTGTCCTGTTGTTTTATTGTGTTCTTTTGTTGTTTGGTCGTGTTCAGAACGAACATACAACCGACCTGCCTTGCGTATAGAGGCCGGGCGAAAACGTCGCGTCAGCGCAACAAAAAATGAACTTCGACCACGAGCAATGAGTTGACTGCAAAATCACTGTGTCGACAAATCACACGCACGGCACACTAGTTAATACACACATCAAAAGTGTCTAGGGATCAACATATATTTTTGCAATAACTTTTCTCCTGATTGATATTAATTAAAATTTTCTTTAAGGATTCATCAAATAAAGTGTTTTCGTTTGTCTACAGTAAGGATAAACCAAGTCACCTTTGCATTAATAAAGAAATTTGCCATTTTCATAATAAAGGGATTTTTGACATTTGAACCACTAACATTAAAGTTCGAAAAAAAGACTGAAAAACCAGTTTTCTTTAAAATTTTATTGGGTAACTTAAACAATTAATAATCCGTGTTTCTACCGCGAACACTAACAACACAAGAACATCGGTTTGGCATACTCAAAATGAGTTCATCCAAATCACGCTGTGGAATGGCCGCCCATGTTCGATGCAACAACAAAAAAAGGTCTTCTTGCGACTGGATACCCTCCATATTCGGCAGATTTCTTCTCTGTAGCATATCCCATGCATGCACAATCGGGTTCAAGTCTGGCGGCTGAGCAGGCCAGGGCATGACATTGATGTTAGCTGCGGCGAGAGTCTGTCTTACAACTCTTGCGGTGTGCGGTCGTGCATTATCATGCATTAACTGAAATAAGGGACCGATTTGCACTTGTAGAGGAACGATGACGTCTGATACAATCGTCTCAGCATAAATTTGAGCGTTGAGGTTGCCTCTGATCCAAATCAACTCAGTTCTTCCGCCGATCCAAATACCCGCCCATACCATTATGGTTCCACCACTATAAGGATGGACTTCCTGGCAGGATTTTAATCGCTGTTGGCGTCCAGGGGTTCTCCAGTGTCGTATACGTTTATATATTTTATATATTTTTTTATTACAAAGCCACATCTCAATCTCAAGAAATCCGCATAAAAATGCTTGATCCCTAGACACTTTTGATGTGTGTAGTTACATTAGTGTATAGTAATTAACATTAGTATTTAAGAACATGTTTTTTGTAAATAAATTCAGTCATTATCCAGAAGCCGTGTTTGACTCAAGCAACACCAGAAGTACCCAACAAGCCGTCGGAAGAGCCGGACCACCAGAAGTACCCAACAAGCCGTTGGAAGAGCCGGAGGGGGCTATACCTGTCCAGTACCACTCTGGACGGAAGACTCTCCCGAGTTTCAACATCCTCTCACTGTGGCCAAGACACCCTTAGCCGTCAGTACGATCGGTCTTGTGAGTCTGCTCGACCGGCAGTGAGAAAACCATTTCCTGTGTACATTGCACGACGTACACACACCTGATCCCTACCCAAGTTCCGTCTGTTACTGTAGGTCTCTAGTAACAGATATCCTGTACATATTTATATACGTACTGATATACAACGTTACACTCTAACGTTGCACACTACCGGGTTAGCCGTTACATGTATGGTTAGGATAGGAAGGTAGAGACAATAGGGTGAAGTAGGGAAGAGTTAGGAGTACAGTAGGCTACATTTGTCTTAGGATAGGGAGGTAGAGACAATAGGGTGAAGTAGGGAAGAGTTAGGAGTACAGTAGGCTACATTTGTCTGTGTACGTGTACACACAGCGATACACCTTAACGCTGGTACGAGTAACTACCTGTTCTTACCATCACATGTATGGTTAGGACAGGGTGGTAGGGACGTTAGGGCCTAGTAGAAGAGAGATAGAGGTGTGGACAGAGAGGTAGGGAGTGCAGCTAGGCAGGCTAGCTATTCTATTCTGTACAGTTGATGGTTGCATCCACGTATGTTGGCCGCCGACTGTACAGGTCGTTTTTTGTGGGTGATACGGCGGAAGAATTTTTTCTCCGTCGGAATCGCTCTTGGGTCGGTCCCTGGACTGGGAGACTCACTTTGAAGCCGGAGGCGGTGGCCGGGGGGGCCACATACTCAGAGGCGCTCGCCAGTGCAAGGGCCAAGATAAACCTCGGGGAACTGGGGATTGGCCCTTGCAAATTTAGGAGATCCATGGCGGGCGGATCCATGACATCCACCTCCGTGGTCCTCTTGACCTTAAGGGCCCGCTTCTTGAGGAGGGCCTGCATGGCCGCCTCCTTGGCCTCCTCTTCTCGCTCCTTGAGCTGTCGGCGGGCCCTTTCAAGGCTAGGCGCAATCCCGCCACGCTTCCCGCGCCTGGCGGTGGCTATTTTCGCCCTTTCACTGGGTGCCTCCGTCTCCGTGTCGGAGAAGATCCTCTTCCCAGCGAGCATCGCCTCTGGCAGACTGGTCAGCGACATGTCGCTTTCCAGTCCGCTCCCCCAATCGAACTCACTCACCCCCCCCACTCTCCCACCTTTCGGGAATTCCACCCTCTCCCTATCAGCCTCACCATCCTCGCTCTCTCCCAACTACGATTGTGGCCTCCCTGAGAGACCATCCTCCACGAGACCCCTCGGTCCCGACATCGTCCCCCCCCCCGGCAGCACCGGGACTCGGCTGTCCAGGCTCGCACTCGAGCCCTGGACCGCCCACACCCAAAGACAAACACCACACAAAAAACGAAAAACACCTCAAACGACAAAGACACCAATCAACAAAAATCAAATTTTGAGGGGGAAGGGGGGTCCCCCGACCTCGCACCCCGCACAAAAGACACCGATCGGATGGCGCCCCAAATTTCCGCGAATTCGCAAGGAAAATTTAGAGCAGCCTGCTCTCGTACCGGTATTGCCTACCAGAAAACCAACTTCCCAGCAAGATGGAGGTGCGGGAGTGGTCGCAAACGACTCCCCCCGACCCCTGGACACCAAATCGACGAAGAAGATTTTTTGGAGGTTTTTGGCCCCCAAAAAATACTTCCCGAAGGAATTTCCAAAAAATTTTTTTGGGATAACCAGAAGGGCACCAACCTACACAATAATCAATAGAATACGCTAAAACCACCTACTAATACCTCCCGAAGTTCGACTTCAACCTAACCTAACCTTTTTTTTTTTTTTTTTTTGTGACGCGGGGAAAAATTTGTTACGCACACCACCGTTGCCTGGGTGGCCTCCGGTGGTAGTGTGGGACTCCCCGTCGGCTGTCCGACGGTATACCCACTAAACGACCCCGCGAAATGCCATCGGCCGCGTTGGTGTGGTGCCCCGGATCTGTCAGCAACAGGGCACCACTGCGACTGGCCAGCCCCTCAAAAGAGGCCGGACTTCTTCTCTCTAGGGGCCATCCCGGCAAATTGGGACAGCCCCTCCGGCGGCGGGACCATTATGGGGCCAGGTTCCCAGCCTGACCCCTAGTCCCACAGGTTAGGGAGGCGGCAGTAGGTGCGCGTAGCGCCTACGCCGCACTCCCGTCCGCCGTCTCCGGAGCGGGACAGCCAACGGATCATCCTCCCTGTCCCGCTCCGCGGCCTCCTTCTGGGACATGACCGTCTCACAGAAGGAGGCCATCGCCTGCCAGGCACTGTCGCTCCCGAGCATGTAGCGGACCACGCTCGGGAGCGAGAGGTACGCGCTTCCCAGCGCGGACACCAGATCATGGCGCTGCCGATACCACCTGGGACACCGCTCCAAGGTGTGCTGAGCAGTGTCCTCGGCCGCGCCACAATCGTGGCAGCCTGGCCGCTCCTCCCGCCTCGCGACCCGGTGCAGGTACTCACCGAAGCATCCATGTCCGGTGAGCACCTGCACCATGCGGAAGGTGAGGGGTTTGCGTCTACGACGCATCCACGCCTCCAGGACCGGGCGCAGCGCATCCGCAACGCGGACTCCGTACCGCGGCTGCGCCAGGTCCTCCCCCCACCTCCGCATCATCTCCTCATGCCCTCGCTGGCGATACCGCCCCACCTCCACCGACGTGGGGCGCTCGCCGAGGCTCCTCCTCTCGGCGACAAACACGTACACCTCGGCGAGCACCTCCGCCGCCAACTCCCAGGGCGGGTCGCCAGCAAGGGCGGTCGCGGCCGTCCACGCCGAGTCCACGCAGATGGGGGTTCGCGGAGCATTTCCGGCAGCTGACTCCAAAGCTGGTGTCATATGCCGGGATGCTCGCGAAGCCTCACTACCGACCCCAGAGCGTCGAGCAGCCGCTCCAGGGCCGGCAGGTCGCGGTTTGGGGAGAAGTACACACCGATAATTGCGTACTCTCCCCGAACCGCCGCCACGTAACCCGCTCCCCTCCCCCACACCACGAGTGGGGGGCTGGCGCCAGGCCTCGCGACGATGGCCACGGAACCGTCCAGATCCCCGACCCAGTTAGGCCGGGAGGGCACGGAATATGGTTCCGCGACCACCGCCACGTCCACGTCCCACTCCGCCATGGTCTGCAGGAAAGGTCCTGAGCCCCAGCGGAGTGGTTGACGTTGGCCTGCAGGAAGCGAGGATGTCCGGCCATTACTCGGACATCCTAGCCTCCGGCGCCGTCTGCCGCCCACTCCCGCGAGAGATGCGGTAGGAAAGGGCGTAACCTACGCCCAGGTTATGACCGAGGCCGAGAGGAAGGTCGACCTCAAGGGCCTCGGCATTGACGGTGTCCGCCTCCGTACGGCTGTAACTGGGGGCCGGATTTTGGAGGTGGCCGGGCCTGAAAAGGGCCAGAAGGCCGACGCCCTCGCCGAAAAACTCCGGCTAGCCCTGGGTGAGGACGTCAGGGTTTCCCGGCCGGACATGGCCACAGAGGTGCGGATCACCGGCCTGGGCGACACGGCCACCAGCGAGATGGTGGCCCAGGCCGTCGCAAGTGCGGGGGGCTGCTCGGCCGAGAAGATCAAGGTGGGCGTAATAAACCGCCCACCTAGCCGACAGGGCAACGTCTGGTTGCGTTGTCCGACTGCGGCTGCCAAAAAGGTGGCAGATGGTCGTCGCCTGACGGTTGGGTGGACCAGCGCTCGGGTGGTCCTTCTCGAGCCTAGGGCTCAGCGGTGCTTCCGCTGTCTGGTGCCGGGGCATGTCGGGGCACAGTGCGCTTGCGAGGTTGATCGTAGCGCGCTGTGCTTCCGCTGCGGGCGTCCTGGCCATAAACAGGACGCTTGCGACGCGGACCCGAATTGCTCCGTCTGCGCGGCGGAGGGCGCCCCGGCGGGTCACCGCCTGGGCTCTAAAAAGTGCCCCGCGATGGTCCGCGGGAGAGACCGCCGGTCTCGAGGGGCTAAGGGCACGGGGGCTAATCCCAGACCCCTCACCCAGCCGTCAGAGGAGGCGATGAACACGGCCCAACAATAATGGCCAAAATCTCATTCCTGCAGGGCAACGTGAACCACTGTGCTGCGGCCCAGGATCTCTTGATCCAGACCGCAGTGCAGTGGCAAACGACTGTAGCCATAGTCGCTGAGCCGTACTGCGTCCGCGCCCGTGATGACTGGGCAGGCGACCGGGACGACTCGGTGGCTATCGCCACCTGGCGGGGTGGCGCTGCGCCTGCCCCCTTCGACATGGTGTCGCGGGGTCGCGGGTGCGTTCTTGCTTCGCTGGGTGACGTTGCAGTGATTGGGGTGTACTTCTCACCCAACAGAAGCCTCGCCGACTTCGAGCAGATGCTCGCGGAAGTCGGGGCTCTGGTGGCGGACGTGCACCCCACCCCCGTGGTGGTTGCCGGGGATTTCAACGCCAAATCCAGGGCGTGGGGATCCCAGGCGACAGACGCCCGGGGGGAGATTTTGGAGGATTGGGCGGTGTCCACGGGCTTGGCGCTGCTAAATACGGGGGCGGTTCACACGTGCGTGCGGAGGCAGGGCGGGTCGATTGTCGACCTCTCGGTCGGATCGGATCACCGATATATCCGGTTCGACGTCGTCTCCGCTCCCGCGGACTCTCCGGCTATGGATTTTAGCCGCCCCCTGTCAGGGGAAGGTCCGCGGTGGCGTCTCAGCACGCTGGACCCGGAGCTGGCCAAAGAGGCGGCCGTCGTCGAGAGGTGGGCTGCCGCTGCAAGCGGCCTGGACGTGGACGCGAGGTGCGAGTGGCTGGCAGGAGCGCTGACTCGCGTCTGCGACGCGGCGATGCGGAGGGCGAGACCGACCCCCCCGCGGAGGCAGGTGTACTGGTGGCGACCACACCTGGCAGAGCTGCGTAAACTCGTTCACGCAGCTCGGCGCAGGTACACCCGCAGTCGCAGGAGGAGGGTTAGAAACCTCGCCCTCGAGGAAGAACTATTCGCCGCGTACAGGGCCGCGCGTGCAGCATTTAGCTCGGCGATAAGGGCCGCCAAGGAGGAGGCCTGGAAGGATTGGCGCGACAGCCTCAACGAGGACCCGTGGGGGCGCCCCTACAAGGCTGTGAGCCAGAAGCTCCGACCTTGGGCGCCTCCCCTCACCAGGACTCTGGAGCCACTCTTTCTGGAGCAGGTGGTCAGCTCCTTGTTTCCGGCGAGGGAAGAGTGGGTGCCACCGCGGATGGCAGCGCCGAGCGGGGGACCGGCGGAAGGCGAGGTAGTCCCGCCCGTGTCCGAGGCCGAGTTGGGGGCGGCGGTCCTGAAGTTAAAACTCAGGAACCGCGCCCCGGGCCCGGACGGTATACCTGGGCGGGTCCTAGCCCTTGCGGTGCCGGTCCTCGAGGAGGAGATCCTGTCCCTGTTGACGGAGTGTTTGGTGTCGGGGAGGCTCAACAACCCCGTGAAATGTGTCGGCCATCGGCCGCGTTGGTGTGGTGCCCCGGATCTGTCAGCAACAGGGCACCACTGCGACTGGCCAGCCCCTCAGGAGGAGCAGCCCGAGGCGATGTGCCCCGGCTACCCGCACCTATAACATAGGCGGCTGCGGTCCTCCTTGGAGGGGCACAACTCCGCGGTGTGCCCCTTCCCCATGCACTTAAAACAGTGCATGGGGCGCGCCTCCAGCAAGTGGAGCTGCGTCCGACTCCACCCCACCCCGACACTGCCCAGCTGGAGCAGTTTCTTCGCTGCCGTCACCGGGCAGCGCATGAGGGCGGAGCTGGAGTTCCGCCAGTCCGGGCGGATTTCGCCCACCCGGACCTGCTCGGGGGCGCAGCCCCCCTCGCGTGCGACCGCAGCCTGTACCCGCTCTACCGTGGCGGCGTCATCCAGACCGGTGATCCGGAATTCTGCGCACTTCACCGGTCTGGATACCTCCGCGACGCCGGTCAAGGCAGCCGACAGCTTGGCTGCCAGGGCGTCAGCTTTCTCCTGGCTGGAGGAGCCGGGGACCTCAATGAGCCTCGCTCCGGTCGCCGACTTGCGAATCCGGAGCGAGCCTATCCCAATCTCCCCCAGATTCACCTCCCGCTCAGCTTTTAGAAGGGCCGAGGCATACGTTGCCCCCCCTTTAGCTGCCTCCGGCCGTAACTTTAGAATTACGGCCGTGGAGCTGAGGAGCACCAATTTGGCCTTATGGCCCTCCCTCTTGCCCGCGGGAGCAGGAGTCACTGACGCCCCTGAGGGCGGCGCAGGTGCCGCAGGAGTCGCAGGGGCCGCGGCCTTCCGCGGCTTGCGGCGGACCACATCGGTCCACGCCTCCTTTTGGACCTGGGTGGTCCGTGCCTCTGCCGGCGGCGTCGCGTTCGCCTTTCTCGGCTTCGTCACCGGCCGACCCGCGCTCTCGATGGCCGCCCTCGCAGCCCTCGCCACCGCAGAGCTGTCGCCCGCCAATGGCGGACGGGCGACAACCGGAGGAGGCAGGCGCGACTCGATCGCGGCGAGCCGGCCGTCAACCAGGTTGCCGACGAGCCGGGCGATGTTGGCCTCCAGGATCTGGAGATCCACCGGGCCCGTCGGTCCCTGCGCCTTCTTCTCCTTTCGGAGCTCCTCAAACTCCAGGCGATGCGCCCGGACCTCTTCCCTCAGGGAGGAGAACTCCCGATGCAGCCGAGCGTTGTCGGCTCGGAGACGGTAGGTCTCCTCCGTCTCCGTGCGCATCACCAGGGATTCGAGGATCTCTCGAATCCCGCCCGCAGCCTTTGCGATTTTGGCGGCGTACCCGCCCTTCAGGCTAGCCGACTTGCCGGCGAGGTCGAGGATGACGCCCAGCATCCCCTCGCCCCTCACCATGAGCTCCTCGGCTCCCTCGTCGGTCAGGCACACCGCCTTCCCCTCAGGGCTTGACCCTCCGGGGCTTCGTTCGCCCGTTCGTCCGGCGTCTCGGTTTCTGAGCCGGAGAAGAGGCGCTTGCCCCGCCCCAGCTCCGACTCCGAAAGGGTGGTAATCTCCATGGAGTCGGTCTCCCTCCCCCCCCTCCCATACTCGCTGTCGTCCGCCTCCCTCTGCGGTCCCTCCAGGACGTCTTTCCCCCCGGGCCCCCCCATGACCCCCCCTCTCAGCAGCACGGACCTGCTACCGTCCACCCAGACAGGCTGCACCCCAAAAACCGCAGCTCCAGGCCTCCGGACGGCCGAATTAGAGGCAATACCAATAGAGCAGGGTGCTCTCTGTAAGGTATTGCCTACTATTTCTCCAGGTTGCAGAAGACCTGGAGCGTCAATCTTTTGGCGGCGTGTTATTGGGCCTACAGAACCCCCAATTCCACCAAAAACGGGAAAAAAGTTTTCCCCCCCCCTTAAATTGTAACCAGTGGGAATTTTGAAAAAATTCCCACGGGCTACCCACAACAACAACAAACACCAACAGAAAACACAAAAATGTCAAAATCAATCCTCCAACTACTCTATAAATCCTCCAAAAACCAAACGTCAACCTAACCTAACCTAACCTTTTTTTTTTTTTTTTTTGACGCGGGGAAAAATGCGTTACGCACACCACCGGTGCCTGGGTGGCCTCCGGTGGTAGTGTGGGACTCCCCGTCGGCTGTCCGACGGTATACCCACTAAACGACCCCGCGAAATGCCATCGGCCGCGTAGGTGTGGTGCCCTGGATCTGTCAGCAACAGGGCACCACTGCGACTGGCCAGCCCCTCAGAAGGGGCCGGACTTCTTCAATCTAGGGGCCGTCCCGGCAAATTGGGACAGCCCCTCCGGCGGCGGGACCGTTATGGGGCCAGGTTCCCATCCTGACCCCTAATCCCACAGGTTAGGGAGGCGGCAGTAGGTGCGCGTAGCGCCTACGCCGCACTCCCGTCCGCCGTCTCCGGAGCGGGACAGCCAAGGGATCGTCCTCCCTGTCCCGCTCCGAGGCCTCCTTCTGGGACATGACCGTCTCACAGAAGGAGGCCATCGCCTGCCAGGCAATATTGGACTCCAGAGCCTGGATATCCACCGGGCCCGCCGGCCCCTGCGCCCTCCTATCCTTCCGGAGCTCCTCGAACTCCCGGCGGTGCGCACGCACCTCCTCCCTGAGGGAGGCGACCTCCCTCTGCAGCCGTGCGTTATCGGCGCGTAGGCGGTGGGTCTCCTCCGCCTCCGTGCGCACCACCAGGGCCTCCAGGATCTCCCGGATCCCGCAGGCAGCCCTCGCAATTTTTGCGGCGTAGCCCCCCTTCAGGCTCGCCGATTTCCCCGTGAGGTCGAGGATGATGTCCAGCATCCCCTCGCCCCTCACCCTCAGGTCCTCGGCTCCACCCTCAGTTGGGGACGCCGCTTTCCCCTCAGGGCTTATCCCTTCGGGGCTTCGCTGTTCGGCCTCGGGGCTCACCCCCTCGGCACTTCCGGCCACTGCCTTCCCGCTCGTTTGGGCCCGCTTCTTCAGGAACGCCTGGAAGGCCGCCTCCTTGGCATCCTCCTCCCGCTCCTTCAGCAGCCGGCGGGCCCTGGCAAGACTGGGGGCAACGCCGCCCCTCTTGCCGCGCCTGGCAGTAGCCACCTTTGCCCGCTCGTCGGGCGTCTCCGTCTCAGAGCCGGAGAAGAGGCGCTTCCCGCGCCCCATCTCCGACTCCGAGAGGGTGGGGACCGACATTGTGTCGGTATCCTCCCCTCCGCCACACATGATCTCCACCTCCACTAGTGGTGGCTCTTCCGGGAGGCCACCCTCCCCGGGACCATCAGGCCCCAACATCGTCCCGCTCCCCGGGAGCACCGGGACTCGGCTGTCCAGTTTCGTCCCTGAACCCTAGACAGAGACACAATCCACACACAACGACAAACACACAAGACACGAACAAAAACCCAACAAAAGACAAAACACACACCAACAAAAGCAAGAATGGTTCCCGTGGGAAATCCAAAAAAAAAAATTTCCATTTCCGGCGACTGAGCGCGGATCTTGTTCCGCGCTCCTCTGTACGGTCGGCCCCACGGGTCCCTGTCTAGGCCCTCCAGCAGCTCCTGCCACGCTCCCTCCTTGGCCCTACTTATGGCCATCTGCAAGGCCCTCTTCTTCAAATGGAGCTGCACCCTGCTCGGCGGCGGTGGGTCTCCTCCGCCTTCGTGCGCACCACCAGGGTTTCGAGGATCTCTCTGATCCCGCCCGCAGCCTTCGCTATTTTAGCGGCGTACCCCCCCTTGAGGCTCGCCGACTTGCCGGTGAGGTCGAGGATGACGCCCAACATCTCCTCGCCCCTCACCATGAGCTCATCTTCCTCCAAGTATGGATAAAGGATAAGGGTGAGTGCCCAGATGAGCTACCTGGGCCTCACCCTTGACGGACCATGGACCTTCGGCCCCCACTTCGTGCAGTTGGGACCGAAGGTCATCAGAGCTGCGGCGGCGCTGCCCAATGTGGGCGGGCCCAGCGCCGCGTGCAGGCGGCTGTACTCCGGCATTTGCCGGAGTATGGCCACGTGCGGTGCCTCCATATGGGAGGACGCCCTCTGTGCTCGGAACAAGGCTCAGCTGCGCAGAGCGCAGCGGGTCATAGCGCAGAGGGCGATAAGGGGGTACCGTACGGTAGCTTGGACGGCCGCGACCGGCCTCGCTGGCGACCCGCCCTGGGAGTTGGTGGCGGAGGTGCTCGCCGAGGTATACGGCTTCGTTGCTGAAAGGAGAAGTCTCGGCGAGCGCCCCACGTTGGAGGAAGTGGGGCGGTATCGCCAGCGAGGGCATTCGGAGATGATGCGGAAGTGGGGGGAGGACCTGGCGCAGCCGCGGTATGGAGTCCGCGTTGTGGATGCGCTGCGCCCGGCCCTGGAGGCGTAGATGCGCCGTAGGCGCTCACCTTCCGCATGGTGCAGGTGCTCACTGGACATGGGTGCTTCGGTGAGTACCTGCACCGGGTCGCGAGGCGGGAGGAACAGCCGGGCTGCCACGATTGTGGCGCGGCTGACGACACTGCTCAACACACATTGGAGCAGTGTCCCAGATGGTCTCGGCAGCGCCATGATCTGGTGTCCGCGCTGGGAAGCGCGGACCTCTCGCTCCCGAGCGTGGTCCGCTGCATGCTCGGGAGCGACAGTGCCTGGCAGGCGATGGCCTCCTTCTGTGAGACGGTCATGTCCCAGAAGGAGGCCTCGGAGCGGGACAGGGAGGACGATCCTCAGGCTGTCCCACTCCGGAGATGGCGATCGGGAGTGCGGTGTAGGCGCTACGCTCACCTACTGCCGCCTCCCTAACCTGTGGGACTAGGGTTCAGGATGGGAACCTGGCCCCATAATGGTCCCGCCGCCGGTGGGGCTGTCCCAATTTGCCGGTATGGCCCCTTGAGAGAAGAAGTCCGACCCCTTTTGAGGGGCTGGCCAGTCGCAGTGGTGCCCTGTTACTGACAGATCCGGGGCACCACACCAACGCGGCCGATGGCATTTCGCGGGGTCGTTTAGTGGGTATACCATCGGACAGCCGACGGGGAGTCCTACACTACCACCGGATGCCACCCAGACACCGGTGGTGTGCGTAACAGATTTTTCCCCGCGTCACAAAAAAAAAAAAAAAAGGTTTCGAGCGGTTGGGACCGAAGGTCATCAGAGCTGCGGCGGCGCTGGGTCGCCTCCTGCCCTATTTGGGCGGGCCCAGCGCCGCGTGCAGGCGGCTGTACTCAGGCATCTGCCGGAGTATGGCTACGTACGGTGCCCCAGTGTGGATTAAGTGACGGATGGCTCCCCTCCGTGTTTCGGGGGAGCCGTCGTGAGGAGTCGAGGGGGGTCAGGTGTTTGCCCCCCATATTGAGTCGGGCCCTCCGCGAGAGGGCGACTCAATATGGGGGGTAGAGGGCGAGCGGGCGCCCTCCGCGAGAGGGCGGTATGGGGGGAACGGAAGCGGGAGGGCTGGTGCACCCTGGACAACGGTAAATAAGTGCCCTTTCGAGAGTTCGTGTTTGCCGTTGACTAATATCGGACGAGGTGGTAGGAGCTCAGCTCCTTTATGATGGTCCATTCGGACAGCGGTCCTCGGACGGTGGATGGAGGGGAGGACCCCTCGGCGCGACGGTTCTCCTGTGTGCGGGTGTCGTGCGCAGGGGAACAACGTCGTGCGAGGAGCTGCGGGAGCGGGAGGCGACGCGCCGGTAGCACGCTCCCACCCCGTCGGCCTACGGTGAGGGGGCGCCGGCGACGCATGTATGCTGGCGTCCCCAATTAGAGTATCCACAGGCGGCGGGTCTGATGTCCGCGTCTTCCATCGCGGACACCAGATCGCGGCGCTGCCGAGACCACCTGGGACACTGCTCCAGCGTGTGTTGGGCAGTGTCCTCGGCCGCGCCACAATTGTGGCAGCCCAGCTCCTGCTCCCGCCTCGCGACCCGGTGCAAGTACTCACCGAAGCACCCATGCCCGGTGCGTAAAATGCTTACGCGGCAAATCTGTACGGTTGCCATGCAAATGCAATACACCGTAAAACACCATCTTTTCTTTGGTACATATAATTTGACTTTGGAAATCAAAATCGCACGGCGTGGGCCCGGCGATGATTGGAAGTCATGAGCGGCGTGCCGTGGCGACGCGTGGCGGTGTGTACAGGTTCCTCCGACACGGGACGTCGCGCAGCGATCTTCACAGTATCGTATAAACTTTTTTTGCAGTCCAATTTGACCGTAGAAACATGAAACTTTAGTAATTTGACCTCATAGTCATTTGCAACCATAGTAACTCGATTGTACTTTAGATTTTCTTTGAGAAATGATTATTACCTAAATTCATCACCTTACCTAAGAAATAATTTGCTTATAGATGAATACAGGGGTGCAGTACATTCTGGTATAGGCCATTGTACACAACTAACCTTACTAACTTAGTTTTATAATCTTAATTCTAGTTGTTTAAGTTAACTGTAATGTGATGACCTCTATAAGTATTAAAATATTATTCGGATTTCAAGTGGGTTTTTTTCCACTCTCCTTGAGATTAAATGTTCAGGCATCGCCGGACTGTTCTGTTGTGTAAATGTTTAAGTGTATATTCTGTTGTTGTGCCAAATAAATAAATATCTTGAGTTTTAGCAAAAATGCCACCAGCTTCAGACTTTATCTTGTCCATTCTGGATACTGATGAACCACCCCGAGACTTCTCTACCACTCTTTTCGGCTTCTTTACCATTCTTCATCGGCCTGTTTACTTCAATCAAAATACTTACTTTTGTATCAACATCTGGAGGCATACAATCATACAGCCCATATCATGTACAGCGATCACCGTAGCCTATTATTTTTATATATTTATTATATTTCAATCTGTTCCATTCCTGCATCGGCGGTATATTTCTTTCTTCTTCTCTCTCATACTATCACTCTAACGCAAAGATGATACATAATCCAGCAAACGCTTTCCTCTTTCTCGCAGAGGATACGACCACCGCAACCGGCAGGACATAATCACTGGAAGTCATGTCTCAGTGATCTAAGCCTTCTTTCGCACTCTCCACATACTATCTTTCAGAACTTCCCAACATTCGTCTACATCTGAGTGAGAGACTCGCGTCTGCAAGTCCTTCACTGGCTAGACGTAGTACTTACGTACTCCTTACACTTCTCGTGAGTGTCTCCACTTTTACGGTCTGACGGCAGTCGCTCCATGGAAAAATCAGTGTCATCGTCAAATCCTTAGGCTTAGGCAGCGGACCTCGCCAATCTTAATGGATTAAGAAGCGGGATAACGCGAAGAAGAACAAGTGGTCAGCTCCTAGAGTGGAGCCACTGAAGGCTCTTGTATTCATTAACAAATTTCGGAGTCATCTGTCTATCAGAATCAAATCAATAACACCTTCCCGTTCACGCCGTCTCCATGCACATCTGTGAATATCCTTGTGATGGAAGAATGTGTACGACACGAGGAGGTTTCGTTCTGTACTTACGTCTAACGGCAACTTACCATTACATTACGTTATCCATTCACCAAATTCGGAAAACCCTTACGGTCTTCTAGAACTTCAAGTTAGGTTAGGTTTTTCATTCCACCTCTCTCACGTTCCACGTACGTATACGACCCTCTCTTTGACTCTCCTTAGTAGCCGGCTCTTGAAACTATCGAAACCGTGAAACTAAGGTACAACACTGCAGTCGGTGGCAGGCGGGAATAGGTTTCATTATGCTGAAGCCTCAGTATTGACCGTAGTGTGCAGCGAACAGAGCGCCGACTCACTCGCGGCGGGCCGGGGCGGGGCCGCGGCGGGGCCGCGGCGGGCCGGGGCGGGCGGGGACGATGTCGAGGCGGACGAAATAAAAGTACCATGTGCTACTCTCATAGAGTTTATTTGTTCTTGGAACCGTTAAATTCATTCTCTCGATCACGCGGCACATGTATACCTCACAGTATAACTAAATAATTATATCAATTTCTTTAAAGGACTTTTAAAATATAATTGTTATTGTTAATTTTATAATTTTAGTATTAGTCAATGATCACAAAACAATGGATAAATTGGGTGTGGCGCTCCGAGCGGGCGGAGACCTCCGAGCGGCTCCCCGCCGGCTGCGCGCTGCACGCCGCTTAAAGCTTTACATCTTAAAGTTACGATAACAACCTACCTACGTTGTACTTGATTCAGCTATAAATAAGTAGTAGACGGGGAGAATGTAACGCTGGACGATCGTTATACGTGTTCGAGCGGCCCGCGCGCGCACGGCCTGCAGCAGGGATACTGTCAGTCAAACATTTTGAACGAGTCCAACTCGCAGGTAAAATGTAGGCATCATCTGTAGTGCTTTATGTGCAGCCGTCACCGAAACTAGTGCCGGCCGACGGCCACCTTCCGCAGCCGCGCGGCGGCGCCCTACCCGTTTACCTTTGAAATTATTAAACAAAAAAAATCCACGAATGAACAAACAGATGCATATTAAATATATTATTATTTTCACCCTCTCTTTCAATTTCATACGAGGGTCAACCGTCCATCTTCTGTGGCGTGTTGGTCTAACGATTATCATCTACCGCACGCGAGACTGCCTCCGAGACAATCATAATACGCGTCACAGAGTCGATCAGGGCAGCTGTTCGCGGATCTTTTGTTTCTAAGGTTGCCATGCGCAGGGGCGGCTAGAGAGGGCGGCGGAGTCGGTCGCATGGATGCTCTGTTCCAGGTGGCGGGCGATCGCATTGCCGAATGCAGCAGGCGGACGGAGAGGGCCGGGCGGCCCGGACGGCGGCGAGGGCCGGGCGGCCCGGACGACGTCGGCACGCATCTACTAACGGCAGCGCACAGGTGGCGGCCGAAACTAGTCCACGTGAACTAATTAACTTATCATTTTTGTAAAAACAATGTTGGAACACGGCCGGCCGCTGAAACAATGTTAATAAAATTATTGTTTTGTCCGACAGAGTGTGCGTCTATTAAATAGCGTCCATTTGACAATGGGTGTGTCACCGAGCGACTAAATTTTGGAACACCATTCCATCCCCAATTCGACATCTTTTCTCTCTTGTCGCTTTCGAGAATCGTGTTTTATCTTTTCTATTAGCAAACCAAAACGTACATATTCAGACGCGCAGTGCAAGCTGTCGCCGATTTACATGCAGGTACCCGTCCTAAGCCCTCTTTACTTAGTTACATATATAATTTCTAATCATTCATCTCATTACATGCAACGTTCGTTCGTTTAGAAGTAACAATTTTTATTACATTATTCACACACATTCACTTACTTTCTTGCAATCTGTCCTCCCGCGTTCACCTTCGCGGCGACACCGCCGGCCGCACAGCGCCGCGGTCTCCTCGCCGGCCGCCGCGCACGCGTGCCTGCACGGGCACGACACCGCTATATCTATTAGCAAACCAAAACGGATGTATTTTTTAGGAACCTATGCCTTTCTGATTACGACCTTATTATTTTGACTGAGACGTGGCTGACTGATGGTGTACATGATAGTGAACTTTTCGATGACCGGTATGAGGTGTGGAGACGTGACCGTGAGTATTCCGCTACGGGCCAGTCGCGCGGGGGCGGCGTCCTTGTGGCCGCTCGCCGTGGCATCCCTGTCACCTTGCAAAAAAGTTTTCAATCCAGTGCTGAGGATTTGTGGTTAACATTAACTTTTAATAGTCATGATAGGCGTTCTACTTTTAGTCTGCATGTATGCGCGTTATATTTATGTAAACAAAATTGTGGTCTCACCTTTTCTCAGCAATTGCATAACTATTTAAATAAACTTAATGAGATTATAACAGAAAATCCCTGCGATAAATACCTAATAGTTGGCGATTTTAACATGAGCTCAATTATATGGCCCCCGAATTTCGATTCATTGATCTCAACAGACTCGTTGTCTAAGGATGAAATAACTTTCATAGATGAAATCAACACCCATGGTTTTAAACAACACAATCGTATCAGTAACGCATTCGGCAGAATTTTAGATCTGGTTCTTTGCAATGACTATGACGTCACTGTAAGTGGTTGTCACGATCCGCTCGTTCCAATTGACCCTCACCACGGTGCTCTTTGTGTTGATATTAATTTTACACAATTAAAAATCTTGAAACCGTCGCAGTTTTCACGTTTTATATTTAATAAATGCAATTATGAGATAATTAATAAAGAAATAAGCGCTATTCAGTGGGAAAATGAATTATCCGTGCGGTCATTGGAAGATGCCGTTGAATATTTTTACAAATGCATCAATAATATCATTCATAGGCATGTCCCAGTCAAGAAGGTAAACCAAGGCTCTTATCCTGCTTGGTATTCAGCAGCATTAAAAAAACTTTTAAATGAAAAATTTAAATACTATCGTAAATTCAAAAAATATAATAACCTACCAGACTTTGAAACGTATAAACATTTACGCGAGCGCGCTAAAACTTTAGAAAGCACTTGTTATTCGCACTATTTAGCCACGCTTGAGAACTCGATTGAGCGCAACCCACATAAATTCTGGGCTTACATAAAAACGAAATCGAACTCAAGTGCATTACCTAATGTTATGAAATATAACAATGTAACGGCATCCTCAACGGTGGATATCTGTGATATGTTTTCAGATTTCTTTCAGTCCAATTTCCTACCACCTACGTATACTAATACCACAAGCTCCATTGAAACTCTACTGCAGAATACTACATCAGATATTTCATCCATCAACATTACTTATGATGAAGTGGTCAAGCTTTTGTCTGCCTTAGACCCTCGCAAGTCGGCTGGCCCTGATGGTATCCCAGCGGTGTTTCTAATACATAGTTCTAAATTTATTGCTGTCCCACTTACTATACTATATAACCGATCTATCAAGGAATGTAGTGTACCGATTATTTGGAAGCGAGCGTTCATTACTCCTGTGCACAAGAAGGGTGTGAAAACGGACGCCAATAATTATCGTCCAATATCGAAGTTGTGTATTGTAGCCAAGGTACTAGAGAAACTTGTCTATGGGCGGGTGTTCTCGGTGGTTAGGCACTCGCTATGTTCATATCAGCATGGATTCATGCCGGGCCGTTCAACAACTTCTAACTTGGTGCTACTAAATGATTTTCTGACGGAAGCCATGGATAATGGGGCGCAGGTCGATGTTATTTACACTGACTACAGCAAGTGTTTCGACAGAATAGACCATAGATTGTTATTGGAGAAACTGTTGCGTGTCGGTGTGCGGGGCAACCTACTCAGGTGGTTTGAGTCGTACATAGACAATCGTACCCAAGCTGTAGCTATCAATAATTGTGTTTCTAAGTGGTTGCCGATACCCAGTGGTGTCCCACAGGGCTCTTTGCTGGGTCCTTTGTTGTTCAACATTTTTGTGAGTGACATCGACCTGTGTCTTAAATCATCCTATATATTATGTTTCGCGGATGACATGAAAATTTTTAGGCAGATATCCTCTGAAAGTGATGCTCATCTTTTACAATCTGATCTCTCGAGGCTGGAGTCTTACTGCTATGATAACCATCTAGACTTAAACCCCGCGAAATGTGCTGTTGTCACCTTCACCCGCAAACATAACAGTTTACTTTATAGTTATACACTAAAAGGTCAGCAACTAGCAAGGAGCTCATGGATTAATGATCTTGGTGTCTTCCATGATTCTAAGTTGATCTTCAACTGCCACATTGACAACATTATCTCGAAGGCATCAAAAGCTCTGGGCTTTCTGATGCGTAATTCCAAGGATTTTAAACGGGTTAAAACTTTGAAAGTTCTATACTGTGCTTTCGTACGAAGTAACCTAGAATACGCATCGCAAATATGGAATCCCAGATATATGACCTACGTTAACCGTATCGAAAACATTCAAAAGAAGTTTATTCGGTTTTTATGTTATCGTACCAATCAACCATACTGCAGCGCCGACTATTACCGCGTCTGTATTAAGCATCACCTTCTACCGTTAGATAAAAGGCGAGAAATTGCGGATATAGGTTTTCTCCTCAAAATAACTACAAACGTCATTGATTGTCCGGACATGTTATCTAAAATATCTCTTAGAGTGCCAGTGAAATCAAATCGACGTTACGCACCTATCTCTTTACCATTCGCTAATACTAACTATCGACAAGACACCTTTATGTTTCGTGCGGGTAGACTATTTAATGCAGTTGGTCCTGAACTCGATCTAGACCTATTTAATTCAAGTTGTGCGTCGGTAAGGCGGTCGTTGACTAAGAGGTTTGTTGAGCGCTAGGCAGTGTTATGTATGTTGTTATTATAATTATTTTATTAGTTCCTCTTTTTATACGATTTGTGTCAAAAGATATTAATGTCTTACATTCAGCATTATATCAATGGCACTGAACTTTGATGATCATGATAATGTACATTTATTCGTACGCTTGTTGCATAATAATTAATTTCTTTAATGCTCATAAGTTACTTTGTCTAATATGTTGCTATTTGCGGAAACCTGTAACTGGCTCAATGTATTGTTAAACTGAATTTATAATATAGTTTTATGCTGTTGGTTTTCCAAATATACTAAAAATAAAAAAAAAAAAAAATATCATATCTCAAACACATCTTCGCGGCGGCGATTCATATTAATCGAGTGTTTGATATGTATTCTGATTTAGATAGTTTACAAATACTTTTATCGGTTATATAGGATTCTATAAAAATGGGGTCGCAGAGCCCAGCGTGAAGCACGCGACGCGACTGTCCGCCAACGTAGGGCCGGTGCAGTCGCGCGAGGTGGGCTCGCACGCGCCGCCAGCCGCGGGCGGACACGGCGCGCTCTGTATCTGTGAAGCGTGAGAGAAGCTATTGCTTCAGACATGATGAATTTGATCCTAGTTCGCCATCGAAATACAACGATTGCACGGACTCAACGTGCACGGTCAACATTAATTTATTATTAACAACAATGGTCTAAAATTTAAACATACCTACTTATATTTTCAAAAATAATTTAATATCAATCAGCTGTGTATATGCTATATGTCCGCCTACCCCGCGAGGGGCTCGGCGTTAAGTCGTAAATAGATAGAAAAATATCTGTAAATAGTAGCGCCATGAATTTTTTCATGTAAGAAAGCTCGTCGACGGCGAAGGCGCCCTGCGAGCGGGGACGGCTATGAACGTTCAAAAAGCGGGCGAGATCAACGGCCGCGTCTTGTTGTCAGTCAGTCTGTAGCCCTCGAAGGCAGCCGTGAATAATGGACAGCGAGACGCCAAGGTCATCTGATATACTCGACGAATTGTTCAGAAGGTATACCGTGACAGATAAACACATGTCGGCAGGTAGTAGGCACTCTGGAGCGTTTCTTTTTAGTTTACAAAAAATAGTTTTTCCGTTTTTTGTTAAGTTTTTAGGGTTCTATAATCAAAAGAAACCTTTAACCAAGTCTCGCCATGTCCGTCCGTCCGTCCGTCCCTACAACCTACCTATATACAACAAAGTTAAAGGGAAAACTATCGCAGCCGAGTGGTCTACGAGCGCACGAGCGAGCCGTGCGGTACACCGTGCGATACACCGTGCGGTACACCGTGCGATACACCGTGCGGTACACGCGCGTTACACCGCGCGGTATACCGTGCGGCACACGCGCGTTACACCGTGCGATACACCGTGCGGTACACGCGCATTTCACCGCGCGGTATACCGTGCGGCACACGCGCGTTACACCGTGCGGTACATGCGCGTTACACCGTGCGGTACACGCGCGTTACACAGTGCGATACACACCGTGCGGTACACGCGCGTTAAACCGCGCGGTACAATGTGCGATACACCGTGCGGTACACACCGTGCGGTACACGCGCGTTACACCGCGCGGTACACACCGTGCGGTACACGCGCGTTACACCGCGCGGTATACCGTGCGGCACACGCGCGTTACACCGTGCGGTACATGCGCGTTACACCGTGCGGTACACGCGCGTTACACAGTGCGATACACACCGTGCGGTACACGCGCGTTAAACCGCGCGGTACAATGTGCGATACACCGTGCGGTACACACCGTGCGGTACACGCGCGTTATACCGCGCGGTACACACCGTGCGGTACACGCGCGTTACACCGTGCGGTACACACCCTGCGGTACACGCGCGGTACACACCGTGCGGTACACGCGCGTTTCACCGCGCGGTACAATGTGCGATACACCGTGCGGTACACTGAATAAAATTGTATTTTTCCGATGAGAGTCGCCGTGTTGTTTATAAACGGTGATCACTCAGGAAACCGATCAAAGAAATAAATATTTCACCGTCTCTTCTCTGTATACTTATGATAACAAGTGTATAAGTGTATAAAAATAAAGTAGAGTTCAGACTTCGGCGAACTGTTCAGAGGTAGGCTCGTAGCGACAGGGAACGTTTTCATCGTAAATTGTCTAAAATAGTTCCGTCGTCGTCGGCGAGAGGCGCGTTCAGATGTCTACTGCTCGTTCAGATGTCTACTGCTCGTTCAGATGTCTACTGCTCGTTCAGATGTCTACTTCTCGTTCAGATGTCTACTGCTAGTGAAAAGACTTCCTCTACCGTTATTCACATCTAACGAAAATGTTTGAAAATGTTACATAGCAGGCAAAATTCCTGGTCCAAGGTCACCTTAAGTTTCGGGGTTTGTTATTTCTGGGCACACAGCCAGACGGACAACATAGCGGTCCTACGAGAGGTCGTTTATTACCTTTTAAAGGAACTCTAAAAATCTTAATAAAATGACGTGTCTAAGTACTCGCGAGTCCCTATTTTTAATACGACTAAAGCGACAAATAAGCGTTTAGCTCGCCTGAAGTAGAGTTACCGTAACGTATCGTACATTATTTGAAACAACAGTCGCTGTGCGTCGCCGCTCTAGAAACCACTTCACGCCTATTTTGAAGAGCCTGATGCAGTAGTTCTCGGGAAACCTCAGTAAGGAGTTCATTCCACAACATATAGCATTCTCTGGAATGGCACAGTTCGCGACCGTTGTGATTACAAGAATTCCGACGAGGGCACAATTGTACAATGAAGGCGGTGCCTGCCACCACGTGGAACAACTCTTCTGAACACACTCCGTTGCATAAATGGTAGAACACACAAAAAGAATGCAAAGTCCCTCATTAAAGTCTAGGGGGCTCGATACCGTGTATAATGTAGGATCGTCGACAATTCTCACAGCTCGTCACTGCACTGCATCACAAGGCCCTAGCTGGTGTCCAGGTGCGCCCGCCCGTAGGTGACCACTGTCCTGCGGCCTACTAGACTTATATAACACAAGTCTACGATCCGAACCGAAGAACTTCGTTCTTTTGAGCATCCTAAGTTTCGTAAATGCCAGCTTGACCTTCATCTCAAGGTTGCTCCGGAGCAGAACTTCGCTGGAGATCTCGACACTAAGAATCAAAATGCTCTCTGCGGCGTGAGAAGGGTGTTCTGGATTTGAGGAACTACAGCAAATGGGTTTTTTTTTAATGTAGGTACCTTCGCGAATTATAATATATTATAATTGATTAAGGATTTGTATCTTAATCTTCATACATAAAGTTATTGAAAAATTATATCTACCAGCGAGCATTCCTAAAAGAACAGAATTACTTGTAAGTTATGTCGAGCAGAAAAGATACCTCGTATAGAACCGACTACTGATGGCTCTTACCGTAGACATCTCTCACACTCTAAGGTTGCTAATGAATGAAAGTTTTCCCACGGAGCGTGCGGATCGCACACGGGCGGAGAAACGAACGTGGACTCGCGACGCCGGCCGAGCGAATAACGATCGTGCAGCGCCGCGCGTGCGCCGTGCGCCACGCGGTCGCGGTACATTCACCGTCAGAGAAAGTTAAACATGAAAATAGTATCTATGAGTTCTCAGGTAAATATAGTATCTCTAGAACCACTCGCCTCGATCACAGCCGACACAGCCATAAGCTCTCCCACACTAAACCCCTACCAAAATATACCGCTCTATGCGAGAGAGAGCCAGTGCACGCGCGCAGCCCGCGAGCGCCAGTGCGTGCGGGGCGCGGCTGCGCGCGTCGTCATCTAATTCCTTATAAATAATACTGGTACGTCTCTCCTCTTCCAAATATCACACACCGCTCCGTCGAGTTAATCTTACAGACTATTAGTTCGCGACAAGGTAGACGGCAGTATCACAGTGCTCAGACGCGGCCGGGCGGCGGCGCGGGCGGCTTGCGCGGCTCCACGCGCTCGTCGGCGGCCAGCAGCCGGTCCAGCTCCTCGTCCTCGTAGAACACCACGAAGTGGTCGGGCTTGGCCACGGCCTCGAAGATGGAGCACACGCTCGGCTTCACGTTGTAGAAGTAGAGCGGCTGGCGGCGCGCGTGGAAGTCGGCCGTGAGCTGGTCGATGCTCTGCGCGGCCGTGAAGTCGGCACTGTAGATGTGCGTGCACTCCAGCACCACGGGCACCGGCCGCCCGGCCGCCTCCTTGGTCACCAGTCGCCGCACGTAGTCCACCGACGGGAACATGAGGCAGCGGTCCGGCGTGATCATCAGGTACTCCACGCCCGCCTCCGTCTGCAAACGACAAAGGTCAGCTCGCGGTTGTTCTCGCAGCGGAATTGGATCCGGTACATAATTACTTATAATAAGTTGCACTTAGCGGTTTCACATCCTTTTGAAGAATCAGGAACCCAGTACTGAAGGTGTTCTATCAGAGAACATATGTAGTTACACTCAGTGGCGGCTGGTGGGTTATCGAACTGGTGGTGCACTTTACTTGCTCACCAAGTATTAATATTAGAAATTGCAACAAATCAACAATTTACATAAAAGATTTATATTAAAAAAAAAACAATTACTTAATATAAACAAACAATAATTAACGCGTCACAGATACAGCGAAACTATACTGATAAGGAGAGGTCCAATCTAGCCACCGTCGAACTCAAATTTCAACTTTCGTCAAACATCGGGTGCTCTCGGTAATCTTCGATTCGCACGTGCGGCGCACGAGAACCGCCTCATTTCTCGGTACATTTCTATGAACTATCTTTTGTTTCACGCGTCAGGCACATTCGCTAGTAACTCATACAAGTTCTGTTAGCAGTCCCCGTATACTCGCCGAAGCGCACGAGAATTTTTCTTTACAGGGAAAATAAGTCTTAATAGCAAAGCGCTTAAATTGGTTTGTCTTTTATTTGTTATAATTTTAAATTTTATTTGATATATTATGTTTTTGTATGTTTCAAATATAAATATTAATATAGTAATTTAAAAATTAAGTAATATTTTGTAATTTTAAAATCTTTTGAATTGGTGGTTCAGCACACGAGCGCACTTAAGGTACCGCTGCAATTTGGTGCTATAAAGTATACTTGTCTTACGTCGTAGTGCCGTGGTGAGAACTCAGAAACAGGCTAATCTTACTGACTAAGGCATACAGGCCCACCAGGACGACTGCTACGCCTGCGCTGACTAGTTTTAAATGCAGACTTGGAGGTCGTCCCCGCTCGTGCTAGAAATGGCACGTAGGACCGGGCGCGAAGAAGAGTTGATCAGGCGCAAGCGTGAAATTTGGCCAGCTACAGTGGGAAAGTGGCAAGCTCGTTACGATTCGGAGTCCAAAGGCGTGTCGGTAAGGCTCAGGTCACACTGCGAACTAATCGGAACATCCAACTTGGAAGGTCCTGGGGATCCTAGGTGCTTTAGTAAGCGTCTGAATGAGATGAAAATCGGGAGAGCAATGTGAGCATGCGCGAGAGTAATGAAGAAAAGAAATGACATAGTTATGGTCCTGCCGTAGGTGTGCCGACTTGCGCGAAAAACGATGGTGAAGCGCAGCGATGATGAAATGGGGTCGGTGTATTGCGAATCTGGTGTCGTCGCCGGCGATCTTCACAGCCTTCCCTAGGAGGAGGCCGCAGAGCGGACTCGAGAGCGGGAAAGGATAGAGCGAGAAATGTCCATTGTAGATTACCCAAGAGCGCCTTCGGAAGGCAGTGAAGGCGTATTCGTGGTGTTGCCGCTCCAGAACGGGGGATAGTGCGAAAATAAACGTGTGAGGGCAGATTATAATTTGTAGGGAGTCAAGAAATGCATACGGAACAGAGCCTCAAAGCAGCAAACGTCGTGTTGAATTTTTTACTACGTTCCGGGTCAAATGACCGTAAAGTTTGTGGAGCCACGGGATGGGGGCGGGGTCAGCACGAGACCGGCACTCGCAGAAAGGGGCGCGGGCGAGGGTCCTTACCTTGAGCATCTCTACGGAAAACTTGGGCCGCGCCGCGTGGTACAGAATAAAGATGATGTTGACCACCACCCCGATGAGTATACCCAGCTCGATGGGCAGCGTCAGGCACAGGACGAAAGTGCCTATTCCCGGGATCAGATCCAACTCTGTAAAATATGAGGGTGAAATCGGTTACAATCGTTCACATCGCCACGCACATAAAATGCACGACTTTCTAGTAACTTCTGATAGGTATCTCATTCAACGGTGAGTGTACTACAGAAGGTACGCACATACGCCCGCTCATGGCAGCACAGACAACGCGAATGAAATGTTTGTCAACGTTGTCAACGTGGTAGAAGACGGCGGTCTCGCCGGTGAAGCGCTAACCTGCATCTAATTCAATTATCGTGACTCACCAACTATCAATGATATCTTTTTTTGAATGAAATTTTAACTCTGCATAAGTAGTTTTTTGATATTGTTACTACAATAATCATAACGATTACGAACCAGTTAATAGATTCAGGCGTTATTTTGCGAAAGTCAAACTTACATGCAATTTGATCTAACCTGCTTTGTGTGCTTCCGCCACCAATTAGTTCATGCGGCCTAGCGCCGGCCGGCACCCACCCACTACTGTTAGTACGTGCTACATGCCGACGCTGCCATGGCTGCTCCGGTAGTCTCTGCCTCGGCTGCTGCGGCCGTCCGCCATCTGGAACAGAATCCGCATGCCCCCACCACCACCGTCGCTGCCACGACTGGCCTGGTCGTCGCTGCGACACGAGTTTCGCCTCTCCACGAGGCATCATCAGGCGTTGTAGACGTTAATCGTAAGAATAACATGCTACAAGTGACAAATCCATCGCAGTGCCGTCCCTTATATTGAATTGAGGGTGGGGTGGATGGTGTGAGCGAAAAGATATTTAATAGTGGGGAATGGTTTACGTCAGTCTGTTTGTTCATGAGAGTAATTTTAGAATTTTTATGTTTATTAATTTCTAATTGTTCCCTAAGATTTAGTTTTAAACTTTTGTCTATGGTGTGTAAAATTTGATATGTATTAGTGGGGGATAAGGTATGCCCTTTGTCTATGAGATGCTCGGCGAAGTGTGACCTTTCTGGGCGATTGTTTTTATACGCCAATACGTGTTCGTGAAATCATGTTATAAAGTTACGACCAGTTTGACCGATATAAACGTGTTCACATTCATCGCAGAACAGCTTATAGCTTTATACGGGCTGCTTTGATGCGCTCTACCTGAGAGAGGTAGAGCCTCTCTTAAAACATCCAGACCAAGACAAACAGACATGTTCATGCACACAAATGTTTGCCTTGTGTGGGAATCGAACCCACGAGCGTTGCTGTCAAAGTCGCGTTATTCACGACTGAGCCTCCGAGCTCATCAAAGTTAGTGACTTGAAACTTTTATGTTTTTAAAACAGTCAATGTCGTATAAAGAGGAGCTTTGAGTGTATACAGTCAGTATCAAATAGTTAATGAAAACCGAACAGATCGTGACATATCTTCATTACTACACAAATAAGGGTATTTGGTACTTTTACTATTTAATGCTGACTGTACTTAAAAATAAGAAGTAAAACAAAAATAAGTAAAAATGCCGAAATTCCAAAAACTACGCGGGCGAAGCCGCAGCCAAAAGCTAGTACGTGTAATCGAATTGAAAATTATGAAAAGGTTCCAATTATCATCAGTGAGTCAGTACTCCTAGTCAATCGACTAAGAGCGCCTATTAAAATATTGACGAGACAAACTAATGATTTTAGTCAGAGACCATGTGTTCGCTAAGAACGGCCCGTTCAGTCCAGTTCCTCGATACACCTCTTGACATCGCCGGGGGCACTTCGATGGTCGGTGTCGCGACCTCCAGCTCCAGGCGTATCGCGTGCACCTTGTGGAGCTCAGCCGTGCAAGCGTTATGACATACTTATAATATATTAGTTTGTAAATTATAATTACAAAATGCTCACTCTTGGCTCTCCACATGGGCTTGATGACGTTGTACTCGACCATGAAGAGGATCGCGGAGATGATGACGGCGGCCAGCGCCGCCTTCGGGATGTACTCGAAGTACTGCGTGAAGAACTGCAGCGCCAGAATCACCATCAGGCCTGCAACATGCCACGCACCGTGGTACTGTCACAATCTGTCGGTGCCCAGGGGCAGTCATCTAACGCGCTAGAACGTCGAATACCTGTGTAGAAGCCGCTGAAGGTGGTCCTGACGCCGGAGCCGTTGGCGACGACCGAGCGCGCCAGAGAGCCGCCGCCCGGGTACGCCTGCATGAACGAGTTGGCCACGTTGGCGATGCCGATGGCGATCATCTCCTGCGTGGCGTCGATGGTGCGGCCGTCAGAGAACGCCTTGCAGATGGCCACGTCCTCCAGCAGCACGATGAGCGGGATCACCAGCACGCCGGAGCCCAGCTCCGAAACCATGTCCACGAAGTCGGCCGTCGTGTTGTCGGCGCGCACGTAGCTGAGCGGTGGCAGCTGCGGCCGCGGGACGCCCGACGGGATCGAGCCTGCGGGGAGCAGACGTTACACGGCCGCCAGGGGAGCGGGCGCCGACTACCGACTACCGACTACTGTCGCTACTACTACTCATGGATTTGAGTGACTATGGTGCTACTAACCGCCAGGAATATTGTCGACTGGAGAGCATAAAACAAGAGAAAGAACCATCAATAATGAAAGACACAGTACTGACGGGACGGGACGGACGGGACACCTACCCATGAGCCGAAAGGGAGTCGCGCCGCGCGTGGCCACGAACCAGTAGCCCAGCACGCCGCTGGCCACCACCACGATCGCGTTGCGACAGATGCCCAGCGTCCACAGGCACTTGGTGAGCACCTTCTGCCGAGTGCTGGGCCCGGCTGCGTCACCGCCGCCCAGTTTCACCATGCCGATTTTCTGTTAACACGACGAGTATTAAAACAGATGATTATATATGAATACATCGTAGCAAGCAGTGCAGGCCGGCTACCGACTCCCGCCGGCCACGGCCACGGCCCGGCTACGAATTGCGCGGAGGGGAGGCTCGGCGAGCCAGCGAGTGTCGGAGGAACAATAGCACCAGTGGCGTGCACTCCATATAGGCAAAAAGACATTGCCTACCCTATCAATTTGATAAATACCATCCGATGTTTCTTAATTCTTAAACATAGTTTTTAACTAATATTTCGTATCAAAAACAAAAAAATAAAAACAGCTCCATCTATCGGTATCGGTGCAAGTTATTAATTAGTACCCGCTACATCGATGTGCTACACTAGCGCCGCAATAGGAGCTTAACGGCAGAGACACAAACTATTTCTGTCTGTCTGAGTGATAAGATGGACGTAATGAATGAGAGACGCTTAGATACTTTGTGTGTGACAGAGACTAAGCGCAAGAGGAGCGACACCGATGATCTGCCCGGGGGGATGATGGCCCTATGGTCAGGTGTAGACCGGGATGATCATGCCAGTGCTGGTGTAGGTGTCATATTCTCCTCTCTCTTAGCCTCAGGTGTGAAAGATTACTGTTCGGTAGAGCCTAGACTTCTCTAGGTTCGTATAAAACTGGGTATTACGCGAGTATTTCTGGCATACGCTCCCATAAGCTCAGCGTATGCCCAAGAACTAGAGAAGTTTTGGGAGACTGTGAGGGATGTTCTGGATTTAGCTGAAGGGAATGAAAAAGTGGTTATGTGTGGAGATTTGAATGGATGGGTTGGGACCAAACGAGACGGCTATGAAGCTGCTCTTGGTCCCTATGGAGATAAGAGAGTGAACGAAGCAGGTAAGTTGAGTCTAGATTTGTGTATGGAACAAAACCTCCTTGTGTCGAACACTTTATTTCGTCACAAGGATATTCACACGTATACATGGAGACGGATTGACCAAAAAAAGTGTGATTGATTTGATTATAATTGATAGACGTCTCCGAAATACTATAATAGATGTTGGATACAAGAGCCTTTAGAGGTCCCACTCTTGAAACGGACCACTGCCTGGTGGTAAGCCGGTTTGTGGAACTTTTCAAGAAGTGGAGGCATTGGCGAGTGCGTATCCCTTTCGGAGATCATGAAAGGATAAGGAGTGAAAAATTGCAAAATGAAAGTGTAAGGAGAGTGTATGTACATCTGGTAAGCGAAAGACTTGCAAATGCATTAACGACACAGATGTGGATGATTGGTGAAAAGTTCTGAAAGAGAGTATGGTGGATAGTGCAAAAGAAGCACGTGGATGCGCAAAGAGGCATAAAACATTGAAAGGAGATGCCTGGTGGAATGCGGAGGTTGAATCCTCCGTTCTAAGAAAGAAGAAAGCGTGGCTGGATTATGTATCATCTTTGCCCTTAAATGAAAGTATGAAAGAGAAGAAGAAAGAAATGCACCGTCAATGCAAGAATGAAACCAAGGCTTTAGTGAAAGAGAAGCATGAAAAACAAATTATGAATGAGGAAGAGAGGCTGACGAAAAACTTCGAGGCAAATACCAAACTCTTTTGGTTTGGAGAGAGGTAAAGAAGTCTCGGGGTAGTTCGTCGGCATCCAGTATGAACAAGATTAAGTCTAAAGCTGGTATCATTCTTGCAAACACTCAGGAAGTGTATGAACGGTGGAGTGAATATTTTGAAGAAATGTATGAATATGCCTCGGACGCTGACAATGAGAGTGAGTCTGATGCTCACTCCACGTTGACGGCGTCCGATGAAGGTAATAACTATGGATGAGATTGAATGGTCGATACGAAGTTTGAAAAATGGAAAGTCTGCGGGAATTGATACGAGTATGATCACAGCTGAGATGATCAAACTAGGTAGCACTTACGTCCGGGACGCTTTCTGGTACTTATGCAACTTATGCTGGAGAACTGGAAGGGTCCCAATGGACTGGGGACGCGCAGTCATCGTACCCTTGTATAAAGGCAAGGGATCACGCATGGACTGCGCCAGCTATAGGGCCATCAGTTTGATCAGCTTAGCAGCAAAAGTATATGGAAAGGTAATTGAAAGGAGAATGAGGGTGAAATCTGACGAAATGCTGTGGGAGGCACAGGAAGAATTCCGAAATGGAAGGGGATGTACGTTTGTTTTCTGCGGTGTTGTGGATCTTGAGAAGGCATCTGATAGGGTTGTGCGAAAGGAACTGTGGCGCATATTACCGAGATATGGGATTGATGGTTCACTGCTCCGTGCTGTGCAGTCCACGTACAAGGATTGCTCAGCATGTGTGCGAATAGATGGCAACATGTCACCCTGGTTTGATGTTAAAATTGGTGTCAAACAGGGTTGCATGTTATCTGCTAGGCTGTTTATTCTGTATCTCGATAGTTGTCTACAGAGAATTATTATTTTACGCATGGGTGACCCAATGAACTTTCTACTGTATGCAGATGATGCCGTCCTATTAGCAGAAACGCTATCTGAACTGCAAACACTAATCACAATGATGAAAGACGAATGTATGAAGGCTTACTATTGAATGCGAAGAAAACAAAGATAATGTATGATTACGGTAGATGATGAAGTGTTGGAACAAGTGGATGAGTTTGTATATCTTGGAAGCGGTTTCAGCAGGGATGGAAGGTACAGGAAGGTACATGTGGAAAGGCAAGTGAGTGCTGGGAATAGTGTGAATGGAGCGTTGGGAAAACTTCTTGGCAGTAAAAACCTGAGCCAGAAGGCGCAGCTGGCTATACACAATGCAGTGCTGGTCCCAACGCGTACTTATCACGTGCTAGAGCAATATACTCTACTCTATCGACTCCTCTCTGGACGGCCAATGAAGGCAAGCCAGAGCTGAGAGTCCTGCGGGCCTTCTTGACTTTTGACTCCGACCGATGAAGACACGTCGGAGAAGAAGGCCCTGATCGACTCTCTGGAGCACTCGGGTACCCGTGGTGTTGTTACGCACCAACAGCTCGCAGCAAGCTGCCCTGCGGCCTTTATTATTATTGTTATTATAGTGTCAGATATCTGATAAACCGTGGTGCGCGGCAGTTGACTAGCCGTCTCTTTGAGGCTTTTTAATGCCTTATTTGTCATATTGCTGTCTCTCACGTTGCCAAGAGGAAAAGTCAATTCCATAACTTCCTACTCTTACAAATTTCTTCTGATTAAATTCGTTGTGAGTTCCAAGGCAGCTGTAATTTAACCCCTGGGACAACAAAACTTCATTATTTATTGCCTTCTTGATGGTCGCCGCTGTTAATTCTGGCTACACAGGAGACACGGCGGTGGGCCTGTCCCGTATAAAAAATAGTATATATCCTATATGAAAGTTTGCAATACAGAACGTATCACTCGCGTGCTGCCATCTCCGCTACTGACACAGTCACTCTCGGTAGCTTACTGGTGACCACGCTCACTTGTAGGAATAGGTATAACAACCCTCCAGGGAGTTATCATTAATGCGTTATTTACTGTGAGGAAGAGGTACTTCCCTAGTCGGGCTGCTTTGTTTGTGTCGTTCCCCTCTTGAGGCAAAACATTTTCTGTTAAAAAGTTTTCTTTTTGCAAACTTATCTTCAAACAAGGAATATATTAGATGTTGTCATATACATATATGATTCCTACTGGTACGAATATCCCGTGCCCTTCGAGCTCTGTGAACACGTGGTGTGCATGCAGCCACCAACAACAACAATGACCAACGGAGTGCGCGGTGTCGGAGGGGACGTACCCTCATAGACAGCAGGAGCGCGATGCAGATGAAGCCCAGCACGGGATCCCAGAGCGCGGCCGAGTGTAGGTTGCTGAACACGGAGATCCACTGCTGCAGGAAGGTGTGGCCGGTGACAGGAATGGCGAACAGATCCTTGACCTGCGAGGTGGCGATCATGAGCGCCACGGCAGACGTGAAACCCGAGGACACTGGGCCCGACACGAAGTTGATTAGGAAACCGAGCCCGAGCACGCCCATGAGCAGCTCCACGAGCCCCGAGAGCAGCGTCAGCAGCACGGCCTTCTCCACCACACCGCCGGCCACCTGGCCCGTAAGCAGTGACGCGATAGCCGTGGGCCCGGCGGGCACGGCGCGGCAGCCGCCCAGCACGATGTACACGAAGCAGCCCAGAAACGAGCCATACAGCCCGTGCTGCGGCGGCAGGCCCGCGATGTTGGAGTAAGCCAGCGACTGCGGGATGACGGTGAGGCCGACGGTGACGCCGGCGATGAGGTCGCCCACGGCGCGCTCGGCGTTGTACTGCGGCAGCCACGCCGTCACCGGCAGCCGCTTGTGCAGCGTCTTCTTGTTGCAGCGGCGGCGCAGGCCGGCGCGCCAGCCGCTGCGGCTCGCCTCCGACACTGCAACAGAAGGTGTGCTCATTAGGAGCAGGGCGGGGCGCCGTCTCAGTCCGAGCCGCGGCAGGGACACTCACGTATGTAGTCGTTGCTGGCGTGCTTGTCATCGGGCGCCGGCAGCGAGCCGGAGGACGCGTTGTGTTTTCGTCTTGGGATCATCCTGTAAGCACACAGTGAGTGTTATCACAGATTGTACATGGAATGAACAAGTACGTTGTATTACGGTTTCCATTGTGCGCCAATCGCACCTCAGGTGTAACACCACAAAGCCGATCGCGGTCACGATGTCATTAGGAAGATCGGAAGTTACCCTTGACCTTCGGTTAAATGTAAATGATATGCGTAATATGTCATTCGTAATTATTTTGTGTTCAACTCATCGCTCAGGCTTCCTAGAGCATAGGATGCAGAGCTGATTTTGCCTTGTGTATAGTTAGCTTCAGCTTTTCACTTTAAATGAGGGTCTGTATGGATACCCAGAAGGATCAATTCTAAAGCTAAATCTGTCATTATATAATTTCATATTCAAAGTGTGTCGAATCTAAAGAAGTTCAACACACGCCTTGTGCTATGCAATGTATTGATTCAATGAGTATATTACAGTCCCAAATTAAGCTAGTCCTATGGGAACTAGACAACTGAAGAACCTATATAACCACATTCTTATATAGAACACGCCCGGACCGAGACCAACAGACACATTTAAACATACAAATAGTAGTCAGGGAGGCATTATTGATCGCTCTACTTGTATATAGGCTCGTCGAAATTATCTATCTATAACTTCACGCCAAATCCCTTGCGGGGTAGGCAGAGAGAACCGAGCGCCACGTGACTCGATCCTTACATGTCTCACTCGCTTCTTTAATATTCATTGCTCTTCTCATGCACGCTCGCCGGTTTCTAGGGCTCCCGACATCACCTTCTGATAGAACACGACCAATTTGGTCATGGTAGGTAAGTCTTGGCCTTCCCCGGCTCCTACATCCTTCCACTTTTCCATTGTATATCTGCTTCGTCATTCTTTTATCTTGCATTCTTTCTACATGTCCGAATCATCGGAGCATGCCTCTTCTTATTTTAACACCTACGCTCTCTTTCAGACCAACTCTGTTTCTAACATCATCATTGCGAATACGGTCTACAAGCCTTACGCCACAAATTTTGCGCAGCACTCGCATTTCGACCGCGTTTATTCTACTTTCATGCCCAGCTCTCGCTTCCATAAGTTAGCGTTAGGACCAATACTGCATTGTGTATAGCGAGTTGTGCCTTCTGGCTCAGAATTTTACTGCCAAGAAGTTTTCCCAACACTCCATTCACACTATTCCCAGCAGTCACTCGTCTTTCCACATCTGCGATGTACCTTCCATCCCTGCTGAAAGCGCATCCAAGATATACAAATTCATCCACTATTAGTTCACAATCCGTACATTAGTTCTGGATTCTTCTCTTTCAAATACCATTATCTTTGTTTTCTTCGCATTCAGTAGTAAGCCTTTCTCCATACATTTGTCTTTCATCGTTTTGACCAGTGTTTGCAGTTCAGATGGTGTATCTGCTAATGGCACGGCATCGTCTGCATACAGCAGATAGTTCACCACCAGGTCACCCATGAGCAATCCCACATTCGTTGACCTTATTCTCTGCAACTATCGAGATACAAGATAAACAGCCTAGCAGATAGCATGCAACCCTGTTTGACACCAATTTTCACATCAAACCAGGGTGACATGCCACCATCTATCCGCACACATGCTGAGCAATCCTTGTAAGTGGATTGCACAGCACGGAGCAGTGAACCGTCAATCCCATATCTCGGCAATATGTCCCACAGTTCCTTTCGCACAACCCTATCAAAGGCTTTCTCAAGATCCACAAAACCGCAGAAAACCTTCTGGTCTATGGCCAGATGTTTCTCTACGATATTGCTGAGCGAGAAAACTTGATCCGTACATCCCCTTCCATTTCGGAAACCTCCTTGTGCGTCCCACAGCATTTCATCGGATTTCACCCTCATTCTCCTTTCAATCACCTTTCCATATACTTTTGCTGCTAAGCTGATCAAACTGATGGCCCTATAGCTGGCGCAGTCCATGCGTGACCCCTTGCCTTTATACAAGAGCACGATGACTGTCCGTCTCCAGTCCATTGGGACCCTTCCAGTTCTCCAGCATAGGTTGCATAAGCACCAGAAGGCGTCCCGGACGTAAGTATCACCTAATTTGATCATCTCAGCTGTGATCAGATCAATTCCCGCTGATTTTCCATGTTTCAAGCTTCGTATCGACTATTCGATCTCATCCATAGTTATGCCTTCGTCGGACGCCGTCAACGTGGAGTAAGCATCCGACTTTTGCCCTTAAATATAAATATGAGAGAAAAGAAGAAAGAAATGTACCGTCTATGCAAGAATGAAACCAAGGCTTTAGTGAAAGAGAAGCGTGAAAGTGAAAGCTTCTTCATTCATAATTTGTCTTCATTCTTGCATAGACGGTACATTTCTTTCTTCTTTTCTCTCATATTTATATTTAAGGGCAAAGGTGATACGTAATCCAGCTACGCTTTCCTCTTTCTTGCTACGGAGGATTCAACCTCCGCATCCCACCAGGCATCTCCTTTCGCTGTTTTACGTCTCTTTGCGCATCCACAAGCTTCTTTTTCACTATCCACCATACTTTCTTTCAAAACTTTCCAACAATCATCCACATCTGAGTCGGAGAGGCTTGCATTTGCAAGTCTCTCACTTACCAGATGCACATACATTCTCCTTACACTTTCATCTTGCAATTTTTCGCTCATTATCCTTTCATGATCTCCGAAATGGATACGTACTCGCCAGTGCCTCCACTTCCTAAAAAGGCCCACAAACCGGCTTACCACCAGGTAGTGGTCCGTCTCAAGAGTGGGGCCTCCAAAGGCTCTTGTACCCATTATAATATTTCGGAGACGTCTATCTATTAAAATCAAATCAATCACACTTTTTTGGTTATTCCTTCTCCATGTATACGTGTGAATATCCTTATGATGAAATAAAGTATTCGACACGAGGAGGTTTCGTTCCATACATAAATCTAGTATTGACTTACCTGCTTCGTTCACTCTCTTATCTCCATACGGACCAAGAACAGCTTCATAGCTGTATCGCTTGGTCCCAACCCATCCATTCAAATCTCCACACATAATTACTCTTTCATTCCCTTCAGCTTAGTCCAGAACATCCCTCACAGACTCCTAAAACAAAACCCAAACCAGAAATACTCGCGTGATGCCCAGTTTAATACGAACCCAGAGAAGTCTAGGCCCTACCAAACAGTAATCTCTTACACCAGTGGCTAAGCGAGAGGAGAGTACGACACCTACACCAGCACTGGCATGATCGTCCCGGTCTACCCCAGACCATAGGGCCATCATACCACCGGGCAGATCATCGGTATCGCTCCCCTTGCGCTTAGTCTCTGTCACACATAAAGCATCCAAACGTCTATCATTCATGTGTTGCGGACAAATTTTAATATTAAGAACTATGTATCCACATGAAACAATAAATTTTATGACTATGACTATTCATTACGTCTATCAATTCATTCGTCTTATCATTCAATCCACCTCTCACATTCCACGTGCCGAAGCGGCACTCGGCTCCCCTCGTCCGGCCGGAATTGGCGCTGCGTGGTGGGTGGCGCATATTCGCACCGACGGGGGCGGATCGGTGCGCGTCGCCTACGGGGGACGTCCTAATCCGCACATCGGTGCGCTTTTGGTCCAGAATTGCAATCGACAGATTGGCAGGGGTCGCGAACGAGCACGCTTCTGGCACATGACCCCCTACGAAATTAAATCAAAATTATAGGTAGAAGAATGAAGTGCAGTAGCGTCGTGGCTGGACTTCGCTTGACTTGACTACTTCACTTCATTCTTCTAAACACTTACTTCATTATTGAATTTAAATAGTGAGTGGCGTGTGCCTCCGTGTCATCAGCAAAAATAGAAGTTTGATATCTAGTATAGAACGCGATGAAATAAATTAAAAGTAAAAACCTTTTTAAAAACAAGCTTTTATTTAAATGCTCTAAAAAGAAAAAAATAAACTTTTATACTATAACTTTTACTGTTAACTTATAACGTCATTTCACATTTGACACAATTTATATGATATAAAAGCTTGTGTATTTTACGATTAACGTCTACAACGCCTGATGATGCCTCGTGGAGAGGCGAAACACGTGTCGCAGCGACGACCAGGCCAGTCGTGGCAGCGACGGTGGTGGAGGGGGCATGCGGATTCTGTTCCAGATGGCGGACGACCGCAGCAGCCGAGGCAGAGACTACCGGAGCAGCCATGGCAGTGTCGGCATGTTGCACGCACTAACAGTAGTGGGTGGGTGCCGGCCGGCGCTAGGCCGCATGAACTAATTGGTGGCGGAAGCGCACAAAGCAGGTTGGATCAAATTGCACGAAGGATAATAGCCTAAACACGTAGGGATGTCGCTTATAGTTTATACAATCGTCAAAAATGCATAGTCTTATCTATATACAAAACAATTTTCCCCTGTAGGTGAATCATCAGGGATCTATAATACAAAGTTTTTCTTCTTAATTATTTTTTGTACATAAACCAGGAGCCGACTATTGTATTGAAGTTATACGTAGGTCACACTATAAGTTTTGCGTTAATTAAAAAAAACTGCCGATTGAACGCTATCACTGCCTCTTCGGAGTTGGTAAAAGTGAAACCTCTCATAAAATCTTTGATTTTGGGGAAAATACAGAAATCACAGGGTGCTAGGTCGGGGCTATGCCGCAGGATGGGTAACGAGTTGTACTTTTTCGGAAGTTAAAAATGACTTTGTTTTGTTGGCCGTGTGTGAAGAAGCGTTGTCATGATGTAGGAGAACGCGGCTTTTTGGTCGTCTTTCGCGAACGTTTTCTAACACCCTGGGTAAACAAATAATACCACTCGGCATTAACACTCTATCTATTGATCTTCAATTGGAATTGTGCGGATTGGACCCTTAGCCGAGAAAAAAAACGCGATCATTTTTTACCAACGTTTCTCGCCTGCCTCACTTTTGTTGGCCTGTTCTTATTTTCAAACACCCATTCACAAGATTGCTGTTTTTTTTCGGGTTCAAAACAATAAATCCACTTTTCGTCTCCTGTGACAATGTCATAAACAGCATCAGAATGTCCGTGGTCGTACTTCAGTAGCATCTGTGAGCACCATTCCACGCGAGCCCGCTTCTGCTGTCCGCTGCTGCTGCTGCTGTTCCTCCGCTGTCAGTTCATGAGGGATCCAACGACAACAAAGTTTCCGAACTTTCAATTCTTCGTGTAAAATTTTTTTTTTGGCTCATACCAATCCCCAATAGTTCTCGAATTGTCTCATAGGTAATCCGCGGGTTTTCTTCAATTAGCCGCTTAACAGTAGCCACATTATTTACGTTAAGACTTCCGATTCGGCTGCAGTTTTGAGCATATTTTTCGTGAGGTAGTAACGTCACTCACTCGCATGAACGCAACATCTGTCCAACGAATTGTTATTTGGCTGCAGTTTTCCGTGAGGTAGTAACGGCACTCACTTGCATGAACACAATAACCGTCCAGGGAATTGTTATTTGGCTGCAGTTTCCTGTGAGGTGGTAACGTCACTCATTCTCATGAACACAACAACATCCTCCAGGGATTTGTTATTTAATAATGCCAGAGAAGTATTACTTCTCACGCGCGTACATAAGTACACGCACCCATTTTTTTTACACAACTATTTTTACTTTTTTATTTACTACACTTATCAAAATTATAATCTTTATATTCTGAAATTTAATATTTTTACAGTAGCCTTAAATGATAGGCATTAAAAATACTTTTTTCTGTAGGAAATTTGTGATTTTATAACAAAACTACACATTTGATACAAAATAAATCTTTTTACTTTTTAGCCATCTTTTGGAATTTGTAGTTAAAGTAGGTAGGTACACGTACAAATTATTAAGAGCGGGAGCGCAGCGGCGGTGCGCGCGTGGGCGCGTGAGGTATTAAGCACGGCGCGGCGTAGCTACGACTAGCGTACCTTTATCAACGATAAATTTTTTCACTGTTTGCGTGCGACGACGCGTACGTACGGGATGGTACGGGCGCGCACACATACAAACAGAACGCGGTGCGTATCTATGAAGATAACCTACTTATTTGATTTTACCTCAGAATACAGAATAAACCAGAAGGAGCCTACAGCCGATATTACATGCCGTTCGCAGTGTCCAGAAACAATTCGCAATACCCCGCACTCCTCATACTTCCCGCCCGTACAGTGTTGATAGGTTAGTGAGAGTTCGCCTCTTTTAGGGTAAATTAAAAGTGTAATATTAAAATATTAAAGATGTTATATTAATATACTGTTATGCATAAATAAATGTTTTAGTAAAATAAAACACAAGTAATTTACAAAAATACGTCTTTACTTAGGTACATTTTGTTGTACTAATAATATTGCCATTTTGATTCTGAGTTAATCAATACATTTTTACGTTTCGACAAATGAAGAAGTCTTGCTCTTTGCTTTTATAATTTCATCAGTGGGGAACTGAAATTCTACATATAATAATTAGAATAGTTTTACACAAAACATTTTTGTAAACAAACTACTATTTACACAATTTCACATATGCAGACTATATACCAAAAACATTAGTCCTACTAATATTATAAATGCGAAAGTTTGTATGTATGGATGTTTGTTGCTCTTTCACGCTTAAACGGCTGAACGGATTTGAACGAAAGGAGAATGACCAAACTTGTATGGGAGCTCGGCCCACTTGCGTCAGTCATGCGTCTTGACCAAACCATCGGCAAAACATAGGACATATATTGTAGATGACTCAAAAGAAATATTATTTAAATATGAATAGGGGTTATCGAGTATTTTCAAATCAAATTGGGCATTTTGAGGTTATGTTTTGCGAGTGTAAAACTACAAGGTTACCTATACAGCGGGCATGTTATATTTTATGGATAGTGGTTTTTTATATATCTAGCCTTTTAAACAGACCTATAACAAATGAAGGCATAACCAGACAGATCTGAAAGATAGTCACAGAGTAGTACTTACTAGCAAGTACTACCGCACCCAAAAGGCTTGGTAAGGTAATTAGTAAGGATTATATGGATTTGTAAATACGATGCTATGTGCATAGATCAATCGCACTGTACACCTACGTAAAATGCATCTGCAAATTAAACCACAGGATAAGTAGATATTTAATTTCAACTTTTTATGTTCATATACATCTATTATACATTTCGTTTGGGGTGAAGTAGCTCAACATCACCTTTGACTAAAACAAACCTTACCTGCACATTATGCACTCCACGATACTGATGGGACGATAGCTTGACTGGGTAAGAACACAACAAGATTCTTTGGAGATCTGTTGTTCTCACGGGTGAGTGTGGCAACCATATAGCACCTGCATTGGCAGTCAGGGTGGCAATGTGCGACTTACATTATTTAGTTGTAAGCATTGGCAAGCTATGGTAACTATTTAACATCAGGCGGATTGCATGCTGATATAATTACTTACATTGTTCTTAATCACATAATATTCATTGGATATAAATAAGAACAACACCTAGTATATTGACACTTTTTGAGTTATTTATTACGTTCTTGTTCTTATATATAAAAAAAAACTTTTTGTTTATTAGAATTTTCATCATCAATAAATACATTTAAAAAATCTAAAAATGGAGTAGGAACCTGTACATCATTAAATCTACCCTAACTTAAATACCAAATTACTAAAATTATGTGCACACGTTTCATAATTTAGCATAGCATATTCTAGCACAGCTAGGTACAATATGTTGTACATTAATAATACATCTCTTATGGTTTTTGGGACCATTAAACATTCAGTTTCTCGCCCTCAAATACATGGCTAATGAAATCTGTGCAATTATAGATCTTGCGGCTTGATATATATATGTGACATTTTTCACTGGAGGAGCTGGAACTTTAGGTACAGCCTCGATGAATTTCCAGTTAATTTCCTCTAGCAGTGGTCAAATTATCATCATGGTACTGTTGTCTTTGTATTACTCAGCTGCTCGTCAACAGACCACACAAACTATTTCCAGTCTTGATACCTAGAATAACATATATGTTAGATGAAGAACATTAAATATATATATACATATACTATAGGAGTTCGCTCAAAATGACTTGAATGAAAATATAAAGATCCCAGCTAGATAAAGTAACAATGTACAAAGTTATAAAATAAAAATATTATTTTAGGAAAACACCATAAAAAATATGTTAAGGAAATTAAGTACCATATGAACTGGAATCCATTTAATTATAACATTCGATTTTTGATATTCTGGAGATAACTCTGTATAATTGAGATCTTATCATCATTATGTCAACATCCCACATTCAAGGCATACTTGTTGATGTCTAAATTCATTTGAAGGTTTGACTTCACATTTATTTAAGCCCGTATTAAATGTATATATAATTCCCGGCAGAAGATGCTACCGTCTGTGATCTGTAACAATTAAAAATTAGTTGTAAAAATGATAAACACAATAATCTAAAAACATAAGTCATGTATGTCCAGTCTTACTATCCCAGTTATTATAATATACCGCTGTATTTTATAAACAATCAATGGTGCAGCTTCTAATATGGGCTAGTCTAGATATGTCTTCACAATTCTTGTTTAGGAGGGGTCAATACTTTTATTCATGTACTTAATAAAAGATTTCCAAATTACCAATATATGTATGAACTTAAAAATAAAGTAACACTTACCGGACTGAGCACCATTCAAGGAATGTACTAGTTGTTCACCCAAGGAATGTACTAGTTGTTGGTATGATCAATGAATGGATTCTTATAATATTTCCACACGTTGATTTTACAATTAATTATTTATTTCCCATGTACAGAACAAAACAAAATAATATATATTATGGAATAGAATTCAAGATTTGACTCTTGTCTATGGACACGTCGCTCTATAGGGATGCGATTGGAGATCGATTTTAATGGGTTAAGAAAATCGATTTAATAGGCAATGAAATATACAATTATTTGTACGCATCAAAAATATAATAATAGTACACAGTTTTTTACTATATCTGGCATAGATCTCAATTCCTACTATGTTTTTCTTTCTAGAAAGTGCTACCATGAAATAAAATGGACTATACCGTTATCCCCTTACCTTTTTCTTTTGATCTCACGTAAATATAACAATGTTGCAAGTTGTTTGTTTGTGATGACATGACGTAAAGTACCTTCTGAGAACTACGTAATACTTACGTCTTATTAATAACTTAAAAGTAAAATAAACGATCGATTAAATAATCACGAATAATCTAACACTTTAACATAGTATGAAAGGGACTTAAACAAAGACCTGTATCGTTCTACTAATGGGATTAACAGGACTTTTGTCTAACTATAACTTCACACCAAATCCTTTGCGGGGCAGGCAGAGAGTACCAAGCGCCACATGATTCCCTCACTCGCTTCTTTACCCGAATAATGTTAAATCGATTATGTTATCATGAACAACATTTGTTAAAGAAATATTTCGAGTAGTGGAGTTATTCATGCTTCATGATTATCTACAAACATTTTTATATGAAGGTTAGCTATTAAAATTAATAGAAGCTTTTCATATAAGCAATAAACTATTAAGGTTCTTAATTACAAAAAAATATTTAGTATATTTTATAATCGATAATCGATTACATAATCATCGCAACCCTAAACTCATTCATTTTTTACCTGTCATTTCATCCATTTGTAATCATCAGCGGAAATGCAAATAACTTTTAATATTTAACTTTTAAACCCCTATTCCAATAGGACTGAAAAAAAATCATGAACATTATCAATTTGGAAAAGGTTTTTTAGAGTATAAATGGTTAAGACGCAAGGTGGGCCCACATTTGGTCATTCTCCTTTGGCACGTAGATAGATTATGATCTGGATTAACACATAGGTTACGTTATTTTACTCTACGCGGGCGGAGCCGCGGGCAACAGCTAGTTAATAATATTTCAATCATTTATTTCAGGCCATATTTATATTAAAAGACCTCAAATAATGTAAGCATAGGCTCATATCGTAAATACCTTAAAATTAAATAAATGTATTCAAATATTTTATATTAATCCAACTATTTTTTAATTAGGTACTTAACATGCATTTATTATTTATTTCATCAATGTCAACTTTATAAAAAAGTAGGGAAAAGTAACCAGTAAACTGGCAACATGAACAAAATGGACTCGCCCAAATTGTTTACCACTATCAACGAGTAAAAGAAATTCATTATTTAAATAAAATGAGATGTAAATGCGCTAGTTACACATGAAATGTGATCCCATCTTGTTTTTTTATGCTTCTAACTGCATTCTTGCAGGTGGGAACCGCACAAGACGGCATTATTTAATAAAAACTATCGAGAATTTTTTACGCGTAATAGACACGGTGGTCAAATATATACTAGTCGTCCAAATGTCAAACTACTCTCATTGAGAGTAGTTTGACATGACATGGCTTCAGTTTTGAGCGTGTTTGCGGTTTCTGGTTTATTCTGTATTCTGTGGATTTTACTATGCCCCGGTGCCCTGAGGTGGTACGTTCGCGACATCATACTCCTAAATTCTAAATATTAATAAATTTAGTTCCTAAATTCCAGAACACACCTCTTACCGTCACCAAAAGTATTAGGATGCTTGGCGTCGAGATCTCCAGTGATGTGCAATATCGAAATCACCTGGAGGAGAAGGTCAAGCTGGCGTCGAAAAAACTTGGTGTGTCTCAAATTCTCAAAACAATTCGACCTCAATATCATAATCGAAGACTCCAAAAACCCCAGTACACCAAAATTCCAGACGGATTGGAGCAATGGAGTTGATCGATGAGTTGATGAAAAACTCGCATTCGTATTCTCAGTAAGTCCTTTCACTTGATACCCATATTATAAGTAAGCACTTAAAACTTACTCCGCCATATTGGTTTAGAGTGACGTCACTTTATTTTTTGACTTATTCTCAGCATGCCTTTCATTTGATACTCATATTGTAGGAAAAATTGAAAAAAAATATTCGCCATCTTGGGTGTTCCGCCATGTAGGATTTAGAATGACGTCACGCAGTTAACCATGCATTGTCATCCAAACTGAACGTGTATACAAAATTTCAGCTCAATCGATTGAAGATATCTGCTTCGAAATTGATTTTCAAGCTTTAGAAGTCCGCCATATTTGATTAAGAGTGACGTCACATTATTTTTCTAGTTATTCTTAGCAAGCCCTTTTATTTGATACCCATATTGTAGGAGTGCATTCAAAATAGTTGGTCCGCCATCTTGGGTATGCCGCCATTTCGGATTTAGAATGACGTCACACAGTTAATCATGCATTGTCATCCAAACTGAACGTGTATACAAAATTTCAGCTCAATCGATTGAAGATATCTGCTTCGAAATTGATTTTCAAGCTTTAGAAGTCCGCCATATTGGATTAAGAGTGACGTCACATTATTTTTCTAGTTATTCTTAGCAAGCCCTTTTATTTGATACCCATATTGTAGGAGTGCATTAAAAATAGTTGGTCCGCCATCTTGGGTATGCCGCCATGTTAGATTTAGAATGACGTCACACAGTTAATCATACATTGTCATCCAAACTGAACGTGTATACAAAATTTCAGCTCAATCGATTGAAGATATCTGCTTCAAAATTGAGTTGCAAGATTTCACCCGAACATACATACATACTTACATTGCAAGTTAAATAAAAGCTTGTAATAATAAAACGTTAAACAATATGGGTCCTCAAAGCGAGCCCTGCGGCGCGCCGTGTTTATTTTATATCAATTTGAAGTTACATATTTTTTTCGTAGTTATTGAAGATAACTATGCACTTATTTTATGTGAGTTGATATCTATTTGTTAAAAGCCTTCAAGAGTTCTATAGACTTATTTATACATTTTTTTTTTATCGAAAACCATTAAAATTTCAATACCTACATACGATTTGGTTTATTTTTGAACTGTAAACATTACAATTCTAAACAGCAGAAACTTACCTGGAAACTGTAGTTCCTTAGAACCACATCCAGTAAAGCTCATGCATACAATTAGTTGGAGCCGTGTTGGGTTTATCGTCTTTTTATATAATCCTCTTTTGTTCAGGAAATCTCGATAGACAGAAAATCCACACAGGAACTGGATGAACGCTACGAGGAATGAGATAGCCTTCATCTTCACCACCGGACATACTCAGTGGTAGCTGCGTGGCCGTGTGGTGAAAACCGGCGGCGATCGCCGCGTGGTGGGAAGTATGAACGTGCGTCAGGCGGGGGTTCCCGCCATTGCCCACATCCAAAACCCGAGCCGTCGTGACGTTATTTTTATATAAATGGGGTTTGAACACCTTAAAACTGACGAGTTCCGATTCGGTTGTCGCGCGCGCTAGTCGTGTGCGCTCCGTCTCAATTTTTTATTCGCGTCGCGAGTGTTTTTTCTCTGGTTTGTATTGTACTACGACTGTTTTGTCGAGTACGTCGCTGCATTACACATTGTTTTTGGAGTCCAACTGTTGTATAGCTTCGGCTGTATAGCTTTTGGGTTTCACAGCAATTGTAATAGCTCGGTTTTTACCGGTGGATACCTACGGTGCCATACGAAGCCGGTAAACGTCGCCCCGGTACGTTGCTGGGTTCCTTCTGAACCCAGTGAAACCGGAAGACCCGAACCCAGTGCACTTGGCTCTCGCCAAGGGAGACGGTCCTTCTGAACGGCTATCCAAATTAGCGATACTCGTCTAACGTCACTCCCCCCGCCCCCCTGCCGCAAGGCAGGGAGGCTTTTTCGCCACTATGGCATTATGGTTCCATGTGAACGATACCAAGCAGCTTACCTGCGAAGTCCAAGACATCATTTCGATGTGCACCGAGTCCATCACCTTAGCTAGGGCCTGTCCCGCAGCTTCCACCGAGTCCATGTACAAAGATATGGCTAAATTAGTCATTGACAAATACCTCGATGAACGCAAAAAAGGCGTTGACAGGGCTGACGTTGTGTCAGTTGCCTCCATTCTGTCAAAGAGGACCGCTTCCCAGCGGGACTCCGACTCCTCCGGCGACTCTCCAGAGTCGACGGACACACTTGTTGAGTCTAGTGGCTCAACCTACCCAAAAGTCCCGTCCAAATCCACTAAAAAGCGGATGCGGCGCCTTCAGCGCCGTCAAAAGGACGCACATAACGTAAACACAGACGTGTCCGGTGCCAACTCGTCTCATGATGAGGAGGTGCCTCTCCCGCCCTCTCCTACTCCGGTAGAGATGGAGGTAGTTCCCTCGTCGTTCGACAGGGACTCCCCTCTCTCCCCGCCACCCCCCACACCCCCTCCCGCTCCTAAAGCGGCCCCTGCCTCTCAGCAGGCCGCCAGCAAGCCCGCCCCGCGCGGCACCCCCGCTCCGACCCGAGCCAACGGCCCGCCGCCTGTTTTCCTTCGTGAAAAAGGCAAGTGGGTCGAAGTCTCGAAACTTTGCGCCGAGCAAAAGGTGCAATACACCCGTGCTACTAACACGGGTGTTTCAATCAAAATAGACGTACCGTCTATTGATGATTTCAAAAGTCTTACTAGACTTTTATCCCACCAAAATATTCCGTTTCATACATACGCGCTCCCCAGTGAGCGCAAAGTACGAGCGGTCTTACGCGGAGTGCCGTCTGAGGTCTCCTGCGACTCAGTTAGGGACGACCTGCTGGCTCAGGGCTTCCCTGTTGAGGCTGTGCACAGGATGCACGGTCGCAACGGGAAGGTTTACCCGCTAGCACTGGTCGTACTAGCGAACGTTCCGACTGCCAGAGGCATTTTTAAGAGAGAGCTCAAGGTGTGCGGCCTCTCTAATGTCAAGGCCGAGCCTCCACGTTCACGTGGAATTCCAGGGCAGTGCCACCGTTGCCAGCTGTATGGTCATGCAGCTGCCAACTGTTCGGCCAAGCCCAGGTGCGTCAAGTGTCTACTTGACCACCATACTAGGGATTGCACTCGCGACCCTAGCACTCCTCCCGGCTGTGTGCTGTGCGGCCAAGTCGGCCACACAGCCAATTACAGAGGGTGCCCTCGTGCACCCCAGCCCTCTGGCAAGCCCTCTAAGGGACATACAGAGGGTCCCAAGCCGAGGCGCGCGGCCCCGCCGCCCATATCATCCTCCAAACATTTCCCCGATTTTTCAAAATCGGGCCCGGCACCGGCCGGGCGGGCCCCGGCATGGGGCCCGCGAAATGCAAACCCGCCAAAGGCGACCCCACTTCCGCCCCAAGAGGGCATTAAAACCCCGTCACTAGGAGACGACCTGAAGACGGTTATTACCGCCATTCAGGGAGTCAACTTGAAGGAGGTTTCAGTCCTTGCGGGCAAGCTTAGAGCTGCCCGCAGCCCACAGGAGCGACTTTTAGCGCTCTGTGAGCACGAACAACTTCTAAGCTCTTTGTAGCTTAACACTAGCCCCGGTTGCGAGTCGTTAGCGGCTCGCGCCGAGTAGAGCGCAGCCCGCTCGTAGGTACCTACCTAGTCCTACCTACATTCAAGCCACTTCCTAGTTCCTTCCTTCCGGTCTGTGTTTACTGAACCCTTTTAAAATTAAAAGCACCCTTCTGGTCGCTTAAGTCGCGTAGCTAGGTACTAGTGTCGACCTCCTCAGGAGGAGAGTTGGCACTTTTCTAAGCGTATGCTCTTTTAGAGTGACGCTTGCGTCACCCCGTTCCCCTGGGGTGATCGCTTCAGATGGAGCCTTTGAGGTCTTCCCGGCCAGAGGCGGTCCCAGGGGGTGTTTTAGTCAGTAGGAATCTGACATAACTAGGTTCGTTCGCACGAAACAGTATCTTATGTAAGATTTCACCTCCTCCCTCCCGTTTTCCGGAGGGTGCCCCTCACGGAGGAATGACCAATGCACATCCGGATGTGGGTTGGTCCTTCCTTTGTGGGTCTTCAATTTTCTTGGGCGAAAATCAAAAAAAAAAAAAAAAAAAAAACCTTAAAACTACTTATTCACGAGATCGATACTAAATGAGCATGTCTCTGTGCCGTAAGCGGTCACTGGCGTCCTGCAGTCGGATCGACGTATTTGTACGAAAACGTTCCATACGTTCATTTTACACGATGAATATAATTTAAAATTCATATAATAGGATGTAGAAGATCGCTCCTCTTCATCCTGTTCGTCGATGATCCTGTTGTATAAATTATAACCTTTAAAGCGGGACTCACACCTGTCTTTGAAACTATTTTTTCTCAAACAAACGATGAATAGAAACACGTGTACTTATCATCGTGAGGCTAACATTCAGATAAAAAAAACAAGTTTAGAAGCGACACGACGCCCGACACGCGACTCGCGTCGCGGCGTGAACAGCTGCCGGCAATGGTTCACTCTCGAGAAGCCGCCGGCCGCCGCGCGCCGCCGCCTGCTGGTACATACGACGACTCGTTAACAAATAATAATGTTCTAACAGCAAGCGATTCGTTGACTATTATTCGTCTAATTGTTGCGTTTGGTTTTCGTCTTTTTTTATCATTCCTTGCACGTTGTTCGAATGTACGAGTACTTCTAGAATATATTCATTCATTTTACTTCAACATATCATTTTTATTTAAGGTTTTTCACTTAAGGTTTCTTAATGACAGGGCCTCGTTTTTACATAAATGAATTCCGGGCGATTACTTATATTGTTAAGAGTTACACCGGGCGGCGCGGGCGGGCCGCGCAGTTTAGTAAAGGAATCTTGCGTTTGATATATTAGCTTTTATTTGTTTTGTTAACACTTCACGAAATCTCGCGCACGGCTCTGCTGTGCTTAATAAGTACGAGATTGTTGAAGTGCCCCGTGAACATGTGGGACAGCCGGGCTCCCGGACCGGGACGGGTCTACTTACCGGGCACGTACCGGGAGTAGGAGACGCCGCGCGCGCCGGCCATACTGCACCTGCACCCCGCCGTTTGTAACGTTTTACATAAAATTGAAACACTTTTCATTGTACCTACAGAAAACGAATATATACCTAATCTTGCCACAAATACTAAAACAAAAAAAAAAAAAAATTCTATTGCAAATAACATGTATTACTTTTACAGTGTATTAGTTTAATACATAAATATAAAACAATTTAAAATATAAAAAGCTTATTCGAAGTGGTCTCCATTGGCTCCCATACAGTCCTTTAAACGTTGAGGCCAGTTATCAATAGAAGCACGCACTCTTTCCATGGGAAAATTCTTCACTGCCAATCGTACGGATTGTTTTAGGGACTCCAAATTATCATGGCGTTTAGAGCAAGCCGTACTCTCTAAAACTGACCATAAATCGTAAGCCAGCGGATTAGATCGGGACTAGACGACGGCCAGTCTTCAGCTCTGATGAAATCCGAAACGTTCGTTTCCAACCAAGACTGCGTAGACCGAGCTTTATGACCCGGCGCCGTGTCTTGCCTGCCATACCATTCTTGGTTATTGAGCATGGTGTTGTTAAGGGGCTTCACTACTTTCTCAAGAATGGTATCTTGATACACTTGAGCCGATGTTTTGATACCTTTTTCACAAAAGTATGGCTCAGTCACTCCTTCATAGCTAATACCCCACCAAACCATCACTGAAGTCGGATAGTGCCCACGTTGCACTCTGTCGACTAATTGGGAAGCTTCCTTAGAGCTTTAAGCATAAATACGGTCATTTTGTTTCTTAAAATATTGCTTAATTGTAAGAATTTTTTTTTGCGTACCGCTTCAGTAGTTGTTTCGATTTTACCACCCTATTCTTTTTAAATTATCAGTTAAGAAATGACCAGTACGTCTCTTATAGGCAGCAAGTCCTAAGTCATCTTTTAAAATACGCGACACGGTTCTAGGTGCTATCTTCATCTCCCGAGATAAAATCTTTTGCTTTCGGACAGGTTTTCTTCGAATTCTTTCCCTTACTGATTTGACCATCTTTTTCGTAGGAACACTACGTGGACGGCCAGATCTTTTTCTGTCACAAACAGGGGAGGTCTCATTGTACATATTAATAGCCCGGTACACGAACATTTTACTAATACCAAGCGTATGGAGAGTTTTAAAAATTGCATTTGGCTCCATACCTACTTTGTGTAATGCAATCACAGCGATTCGGTTCTCTTTATCACCCCACTCCATTTTAATATCGCAAAATATTGTACAATGTATTGGCGCCAAAATGAGAAAACTCAATGAACAATCATATAAAAATGACAGATTCCAAATTCAAATGTAATATTTTGTTTATTTTTAATTGTAACAGTATTTACGACCAGCCTAAGTACATGTATAAGGGCGAGGTGCGGGCCGCCGCGCTCCCCACACCTGCACGTGCCACTACACAATGTACCGCCACCCGCCACTCGCTGCACACCGAGAAGAGGTAACAACGAGCATATCTGTCGGGGCACAGGTAAAGTCTCCGATATAAGTGTTCGAGTCGAGTGGAGTGGCGCGCGGCACGGCCACGAGGCCACGACGAGGGTACTCGCAGGCTCGACGTCGGCGGACGATCGCTTCGCGGCGCGGGGCTCTCCGACGTCCGCCAACTCCCGCCGCTGGCGACGCGGGCTGTCTTCCACAAGGTTCTCTTAGCAAAAGAACTGCTTCCGTAACGCAACAAGAAGACAAAATATCATCGTCATATTGTCGACAACATAACGTCCTGCGCGTTCTCCCCGCGAGGCTCGCCGCGCTCGGCGCCCGCTGTGAGCACCATGGTTCCATCATCTCCTCCACGCCACATCGCGTGTGCATCGGATTGTGAAATATCGTGTAAACGTATATACCTATATGCAATATATGTTTTCGCGATATTTAACTGTATCTACCAACGTCCAGACACGAACAACTCCGGGACGTGTATTACTGTAACATAGCGTCGCTTGTTGTTTGACAACTGTACATATAGACGTCGAGAGCTGCGCCCGCTCTGTGATCGTAAAGTATCCTCCAGCTCCTCGCGATGTGGACGTCCGTCGGGTCATCACGTCACCAGACCTCAACGAGGAGCACGCCCGTCGCGCTGTCGGTCGGTCGGTGGTGCGCCGACGTCCGCCACAGGACGGGCTCGTGTCCACGACACTGTAGGTAATAAAATAGTCGTCTTTCTGTTAGCGTTACCCCGGTACCTAATCTATCAGGACCGTCGAGGTCCGCTATATAATCCTAAGGACTTGGCGACGACAATTGTGTTTACCCGGAGCGACTGACGTCAGACTCCACAACCAGAGGAAAACCCAGATCTTTAATTTACGTCCCGCGCCTTTCGAAACATAACTTCCTGAACGTGCGGTTTTCCTCACGATATTTTCCTTCAAGCGAGTGTTCATTACAAATATGTACGTAAAACCGAAAACACCAATTTAGTAGCAGACGCTCGCTAAATAAATAATAAATAAATATAAATAATATAAATAAATAATAAATAAATATAAATAATATAAATAAATAATAATAATCCACGCGGACGAAGTCGCGGGCACAGCTAATATATATACAACGTGTCCCTAAATTCAACGATAAGCTGGCACCAACGGATGGACCTACCCATGGCTACTCAAGAATAAAATATTTTTTTTATGTATCTCTTTTTTTTTAATGAAAAAAATAATAAAATTTAATTTTTCTGAAAATGTACATCCCTTATGATAGTTTTAACTACCATAACCACAGTTTTCCAAATATTTTTGATTTTTTTTTAGTGTCGGCAACCTAAGTAGCACTGGTATACACTACAATCCCTAAAAACTCCAGGATGCTTGTAGTTTTTTAACAGAATAAACTCAAAGTCATTTTTCTTCCTAAAATTGTATAAGAATTTTACTTACAGACTACTTTGACTCATCGTGGTGAAAAAAAATGTATCGATACAGGTATGGCAAGTCATTTTAAAAGTTGGCGCAACTAACCAAGATTCTAAAATGGTAAAATACTCTATGAACACTAGTCACAAAAAAAATCGTAGGTACTATTTCTAAACAAGAGCCAAATTTGATAAATTGTTTTTGTTGATAGTAATCATTTTTATTTCGTACAAGTTGTTTTGTTGTTAAAATTAAATGAATCAAAATAAATAAAACAAACAATATTACATTTTATTCATTTTTAAGGCGATGTCGTGCCTGCATTAATGCCATGCCGGTGGCAAGCAATTTGAACATTTATTATAATGGTGTATTAATAAATGAATAAAATGTAATATTGTTTGTTTTATTTATTTTGATTAATTTAATTTTAATAACAAAACAACTTGTACGAAATAAAAATGATTACTAAAGTATCAACAAAAACAATTTATCAAATTTGGCTCTTGTTTAGAAATAGTACCTACGAATTTTTTTTGTGACTAGTGTTCTTAGAGTATTTTACCATTTTAGAATTTTGGTTAGTTGCGCCAACTTTTAAAATGACTTGCCATACCTGTGTCAATACATTTTTTTTTCACCACGATGAGTCAAAGTAGTCTGTAAGTAAAATTCTTATACAATTTTAGGAAGAAAAATGACTTTGAGGTAATTCTGTTCAAAAACTACAAGCATCCTGGGGTTTTTAGGGATTGTAGTGTATAGCAGTGCTACTTAGGTTGCCGACACTAAAAAAAAATCAAAAATATTTGGAAAACTGTGGTTATGGTAGTTAAAACTATCATAAGGGATGTACATTTTCAGAAAATTTCAATTTTATCATTTATTTCATTAAAAAAAGAATACAAAAAAATTTTTTTTTATTCTTGAGTAGTCATGGGTAGGTCTATCCGTTGGTGCCAGCTTATCGTTGAATTTAGGGACACGCTGTATACATACATATGTATATACATATATATATATATACAATATCAATCTGCATAATATATATGTAATTACTCTAGAGCTAATTAAAAGCCAATAGTATACATATAACACACGTAGTGCAGCCACCGAGACTGCAATATGACCCAAATATCGTTTAGGCTCTAACAAATTGACGCCGTTTTCTTGTGAATAAAAACAAAAGAAAGTGTAACTAAAGGAATGCCTAACAATATTTGACATTAGCTAAGCCGTGTCGTGGACACCAGCCCAAGGAGAGAGGCCGCGGGCGCGCCTCCCGTCAAATATCACCACCTTGCACCCTTGTTTCTTATTGTAACCCTGACGACGAACGCCCATTTTCCTGCGTTTCGTATTTTGTTCAGGTCAGCTCGATCATTTTGCTGGCGCGTGAATGTTTAACCGAGACCCAGAGACGGGTTCACGTTAGTTTAACGTGCACTTCAAGTGCACTTATTATCAACAAATATTCAGTTTAAGTTCGCGTATCCTGTACTTAATACCAATTCGCCGCTCATTACGTGTAAATCTAAAGCAGTTTCTTCAAAAATCGATTTAGAACGATTATCTATACATGAGACTTATAAAATATAATCCGTTATGTAACAGCTTCTACTTACACCGAATAACAGCTCTATTACAGCCTATATTATATATAGAAGATAGGCTATTATTTGTTTTTTTTTTTATTTTATTATTATATTGCTACTGTACAGCAAATCTGTATAATATGGGTTCTTATATTTTTTACAGCCTGAATATACAACTTGTAGCATAAAAATGTACTCAAATACTGAAACAGCTCGCGTACAGTAATACTCGCCAATTCTACTAAATAACTGCAACTGCACTGCAGCGCGGCGTGTGTCAAAATGTGCATTTTGACGTTTCGTTATTCTGTTAAGCGATCTGACAGCAGCGACGTGGCAGCAACGCTACAGTAAATTACTCGTTATTTTGTTATTAACAAAATTTTAACAATAAAAGACTCCAAAGATGGGTTTGTCAGATTTAGACGGCAACAAATTGTTGAATCGGCCACACGACGACAGATCATTGGTGGAAATGATAAGGCTACGCAATCTGTCTTCGGCTCAACATTGAAGTTTCGACGGCCATCTTTACCAGCTCTATTTAACTAAACAAATGATACTGCTGAATGCGAATTCTCGATATTTTTTTTTTGCTATAAATACCGTATAGTTATATGTGTGTGTCTATGATATTTGAGGAGTTTCCTCAAATCTTAATGAACCCCACTATCAGAACTGATTTTTTTGGTGTGAAAAAAGTGGGACCAATCTAATAAAAAAAGTTTTTTGAAATCGGTTTATAAATGACGGAGTATGAAGTAGCAAACATTAAAAAAATACAGCCGAATTCAGAACCTCCTCCTTTTTTGGAGTCGGTCAAAAAACCTGCACTGCACCTACACGTTTCCTGCATATAATCGTATTCTGTTAAATTGTTTTGACATTTGTACAGCGGTGACAGAAGTTTTGAAGCAGTTTATGTGCAGTTTTGCTGACGTCAGTCTCAAGCAACTTTTGCGAAGAGAAATTAATATTCTGAAGCGATGATTTATATTTGTTTTGTTTTGGGAGATGTTTGTGAATATATATGATTAAGTAAAGCTTCTTTTCGGTTAGAAATACCTCCACGCCGGCAACCAAGGGTGTGGGGTGTGAAACTATAGGAGTCAACGACGAACAAAAAAGAACGATAAAAGTCAACGATTTTTTGGGATGACCCAAGTGATTCGTGACATTGAAAATGTAACATATTTTAGATGTCACGAACCTATGGGTCAAATGCCATCTCCTGCAAAATCACCATCATCCCAAAAAATCGTCAAAATGAAATGCCGCCAAAATCTGAAGTTAAACTCCATATGAGATGGGCAGCTGAATTTAGGTTCTTGGTGGTCAAAATCGCCGGTATACCAAACCCCATCCTCTGCAATATCACTTTGCCTTGGTTACTCGGGCCGACATTTTTAAAAATTCATAAAAAGCAAACCTAACCTCTAAATGGGATGGCGGTCAGGAATTATATTGGGGACAATATAATTTGCATATATACCAAGCGCCATCCTCTGCAACATCACTTTGTTATAGTAAAAAAATCGACAAGTTCAAACTTTTATTAAACTTTAAAGTTAAATAGACTATAACTGGCCAATAGCCTTAATCGGTTCTAATTATAGTAATCTAACTTATATCAAAACGCCATTCTCTGCAAAATCATTGTCCAATTTTGGTGCGAGCTCCCGAGCTATTGTCTTGGCCTGGGTGTTAAAGACAGGGCGCTTCAAAGCAGCCCGACTGGGGAAGTACCTCCACCTCACAAAAAACTGCAGCCAAATAAGAACGCGGTGGAGGGTGTGCGTGTGAGTGCAGTCACCAATAAGCTCCTAAGGATTTGCTGTGTTAGCAGCAAAAAGAGGTGGCATCGTGCGAGTGATAGGTACTTAATATATTACCGGCGTTCATAGGCTACGGTATCCACTTTACACCAGGTGGACCGTAAGCATGAAGCCTTCCGACGATGTATGAAAAAAATCTTAATACAGAAACCGACCTCACCTACTAGTGGAGCACCCTGTCGATAGCAAACTCTCTGATAAAAGAGGGGTAGGATGTAATTATATGAATCAAAAGCACAACTGGAGAAATACTTTCACCTTACAAAATACCACGCTAAATATCAATTTCGTGGAGGGCACAACATCCTGTTAACGCTATCGGGAGTTGGCAGGCTGTTGCTGCGGATGAGAGCGGCACCGCGCGGACGATGCCTTTGTTACTGCGAGCGTCTTCTGGACGACGACGGAGTCCATTATATTGGATACTTCGTATGTTTATCGTGCGACGAATCAACTATAAAAAATACACTGGCTCATATACGTCGACGGGAACACAGCCGCGGGCCGCCGCGACGTCTCGTCAATACGCCTGCCGGGCCGCGGCCCGCAGCCCGCAGCCCGCGACACGCGCTCGCTGCCTTTTCTCCGACTCTACGATCAACCTCAACTTGAGTCGCCCACTTAACTGATTTCACATATTAAGTATACGATTATTTTTGTATAAAGGTGAGGTGCATTTGTAAAGATCACATTTGATACCGAGCAGGTAGCGCGGCGCGGTCCACCCGCCGCCGTCGACGAATCGTTTCTACTTCTTCGGCGAGCGAACAATACAATGTGGCCGTGACTCACTCTCCAGGCGCGCACCCCTGAACACGCGCGACGTGCACACCACTCCGACGGCTGCACACTTTACATCACTGGAGGCACCGCTCGGGACGAGCCCCCGCGAGCTAGCACCGCCGGGGACGCACGGAGCGGCGCGAGAAGTGGGTCCCGGCCGCGGACTCACCTGCGAGCGTGCGAGAGTACGATGCGGTGAGAAGTGGCGGCGTCAGCTGGGCATGCCTCTCGCGGGAAGCGAACGACGTCCGTACGCGGCGAGGTCGGCGGGGCGACTGGCGCGCGCTCCTCGCTCGCGCCGAGTGTCACCCGCCGGGGTTTCCATCAGCGATTTGTGTTTTATCATTCGATGACATCCCGCGCCGCACGGCCTCTAGCTGGCGTCGCGTCGCGCCGCCCGCCGCCCCGCCCGAGCGCGGCGTGTCTACATCACTTCACACAAACAGGACACTTATTGAGACATCTACGGAAGGCCCCCGGCCGTGTTGCACAGTTTAGAAGCGAAACGGTAATCAAACACCCTTCCTCCCCGGAACAGAGGCGTCCGCTCCTCGCACAAGGCGCAATACAAAACATCGTGTCTTCGGAACTGCAATGAAAAGATGTTTATGTCTAGAGCACCGACAGCGGCTGACAGCTATTGAACAAAATAAATACGGGGCGGGTAGTATCGCTACACTACCGTAACATTTTTTGCGTGATAACGTTTTCCAATGCGTCAAGTGCAAGGCGCTCCGAAGGCGCCTCACTCGATCTGTTGATAAATTCTGGCGCTCGTTTCATTTGTCACGAGTAGGTGTCTAAATAAATTAAAAAGGTTATTGTTGGAAAAGAATTTGTACAAAATTGAGAACTTTTTCTGTTTCGCCTCATAGTTCTTGCATGTGTCGTCATAAATTTCTTGTCATCTTGTATTTAAATTTATATAAAACTTGACTAGATTACCTGACATGCTTCGTGATTATAATCTAATATAATGACGTATTAATTAGATATTTTAGGAATATATATATTATTTTTATCAATTTCAGACACAATTGTACATTGTTTATGAATAAAATGAATTGAATGAATTGAATTGAATTGTCAGCGCTCGGATCCTGTCCCGCTGCCGCTGAATACTCTTGTTAATGCGTGGCATAACCTTAACCTCTCACTTTTATAGGCATGTATTGCTTTTACCTATATTCTGAACTTGTATCTTTCGAACTTGTCACCGAAAACAATTCAGCAGCAGGCCCGAGACGGCGGGCCGTAGGCACTGCTCCTGCAAACAGTATGGCAAATGTTAAAAGTGCACGCGCTCGCCGCGGCCGTATATATGAGCGGTCGCCCCTAATGTACAATATTTCCTGCGAAAAGTGCGGTCGTGGTCGACATGGCAGCCCCGCGCCTCCGCTCGCTGAGCCGGGGCTGCGCCGAGAGCTGCGCGACCCGCGCCGCGGCCCCCTCCCCCGCCTGCCGCGCGATGCACCTGCTGCACGGTGCAGCCCCCGTCGGTGACGTCGCAACGAATTACTAATCTTACAAAACAGACGGCTCTGGCGCCGGGCCCCGGGCGCCGGCCGTCGAGGCGGGACCGCGGGACGCTTCGTCACCTGCACGCGGTCGACATGTCAACATTAAACATTTAAATATGGAAACGAAAGGGACTTCAATGTAATGGACACCGACTCGCGGCGACTTCGCGTTGCTTTACGGATCTTCACTTCGATAAAATCACGATTATATTGATCATATTTTATACAAAGATCAAAATGGCCAAATTGAATTAATTTTACGTAACCATAGCACAAGCTTTGTTTGGGACACGATTACTGTATAATTTGTGGGAGAATATTTAGTCTCTTCTTTTAATTTGGAGCGATATAGCCAGCGTCCATGTGTTACTGTGACCGGTTCACATCAGGGAGCCGTAAGTTTATTATTTGTTAACACGTAGTATAAATAATATTTCCCATATATAATACTATTTCTCTGTTCGCCTTCCTTCACTCTAAAGCACAGTGACCACTTACATGCTATACAAAACTAAAACAAATGAATAACTTTTTTTTAAATCTTTTTGTAGTACAATAATAGCACGTTGTATCTCCGGTGACGTCACGTACGACCTCGTCGGTAGTTCGTGTGGACGCCGCGCCGGAGGCTGGAGCGGCGGTCCGCGGGTTCGACTCGAAAAATTCGTTCACCAATAGAAAGCTAAAGCCTAAAGCGACACATCTCCGCGCTATGCGGCCCGTCCCTGGCTCCCTGCAGTCCTAGCACTTCACTAATGGACTCCCGAAATTACTACATTAGTAATTAGTTATTAAGTAATAACTACATTGTGAAATTTCAATGTGAATACGTCATTAGGCTTTCACAGTTTTGTTCCACCTTCGCGTGTTTGCCGAGAGATTGATTGAAAGGAACAAGGGGCGGCCTTTTACGGTGACAAGTCCGCCTTGGTACAGCATATTTCATTCCGTTGTACATGCCCTTGGTATTTGTTACAATATTGGAGGAATCAATCGACACGCAGCATAAATATTTGAATCAATTATCACTAAAATTAGAGCAATTCACCAAAGAAACAAATACTGAAATGAAAAGAAGTTGTAACTAGTGAGTTCAGTATAGGAGCCCTAGCCGCGACCAACATAATACGACTCTTGGAAACTAATCAAACCATAGTATACCTAGTCTTAGGTTTTCGCGATTGTTGCACATTGAATTAAACAATTTTTAACGGAAGTATTGCATTTATTTAGTTTGTTGAACCTGACGTTTTGAATGCTTTGCAGCATCCGTGGTCGCAGGAAGACTAAGGTGACATTTGTCTTACATTGGTTATTCAATTATTACATCTACCGATGGATGGATTAATTATATACGTTCCGATTCACACAAAAATCGCTCACGGTGTCCGAATGTTTTTGAGTAGATCTCTGGGTTTGTCTGGTTCAATAAAATAAATAAAACACGCGATACTTCCGTTAAAAATTGTTTAATTCGATGTATTCAAACCATCTTGTTGGACACTGTGCGGACGTGTACCGCGGACGCTTCAATGCTCACTTGTTATCTCCGGACCAGCTTAAAGAAGAGATATAATATCAAGCCATCTTCCCAAAGATCTTTCTTTGCCAATTAACAACCTACACACAGATTTGAGTAAAATTTATCCCTCAATAAAGGTAAAAACATGAATGTCGGAAGATTACTTAATCTTTGAACTAAGAGTGCCATTAGTAAGTCGAGACGCCTACGAACTTACGAAAATCATCCCGATTCCACAAGTAGCCAACAACATCATGGCCAGCGTTTCTCCCGTCTCAGAGTACGTCGCAATCAACTTGAAAAAGGATGCGTATTTTCGTCTCTCGCGGTCGGCATCATGTACGGTGTATTGCATTTGTATGGCAACCGTACAGATTCGACGCGTAAGCATTTTACGGCATGTGCGCCGTTCGCCCGTAATAAACTCAGTTCGTATGTTTGCAATCAAGACATCGTACGTGCTCCAAAATATATCAAATCATATTAAACTTCATATATCATCAACATATCAAAACATCCATGTTCACTTATTAATAAGATTGAACAATATACACATTCTCCCGTAGTTAAATCAGTTTATCATTTGTATCAGAATCAAGACATTAAATATCAAGTAAGTGTGTGTGCGGTTATCAGTAGACCGTACAACGTTCGTAGACATTACATTATAGTTAAAATGCAACAATGAATCCGTTTGAATCCCTGTTTCAATAAATTTATTTCGTTTATTTAAAGATTACTAGGGAGGAACTCGATGTCCTTATGGAGCCATCGGTCTATTCCAAAATCCATTCAACCAAGTCGCAGCCTGTCTACGGCGTTTAGCCGCGGCCTCGTGCGCCGTCTGCTCGACTGTTGTCGATCGGTGACAGTCATTTACGAACGTATGTATGTTATTGATGAACCTCTACTCTGTCGGTTAGAAAACTTCATGTAGATACCGCGACTAAAACAAAACTCCACGCGAGGAAACCCTCCGACCGCGCTCCAACGAGTACCAACAATAACCGTTATCCGGAACTTAGCACCCATAATTGGCGAGTATGCGACGGCCGCGGCGCCGCGGCGTTACGCGATAACAAATGCCTCTGCGACGAAACGAAGGACACACGTCACATCACAAAACCGTTACTTTTGCTAATGTACTAGTCCAGGTCAAAGCAACCACTTACGAACAAATTGACTATTGAATGCCTCGTACATCACTACATCAGTGCGCGCAGCCCGGCTCCGTTTAATAGCAACAAACAAGCCCGTGCACACCCTTCTACACCACATGCACAATTCTGTTTACATCTTCACGCCAAATCCCTGCGAGGTAGACAGAGAGAGCCGAGCGCCATGTGACTCGATCCTTACACACCTCACTCGCTTCTTTAACATTTATTGCTCTTCTAAGGCTACTGCATTAAGATAAAGATAAAAATTCTTTATTTGCCTTTAGACCCTCGCGGACACTTAGACACGTCTTACATTTTCAATATTATATCTTATCATTTTTTTTTAAGTTTTTCTCTTTTTTAATCTACCAGCATTTCAAATGTCCATTGGCGAAGAAGAAATGCCAAAAGAAACTTGCCAATATAGGTCTTTTTTTTCAAATCATCTTATACATATTACAATAAACATAAATATAGTGATATCAAGTGGTACAATTATAGTTATATTAATCCATGTGCTGAATCATTTCCAAACACCTCTGTCAGTTAGATATTCATCGATTCTATAATAACCCTTCTTACATAGAGTATTGTTGATGTGTCTTTTGAACATATTGTCAGACAAGGACAGAACAGTTTCAGGTAATTTATTATAGAATTGAATACAATTTACAACAAAAGATCTATTAGTCTCAGCAAGCTGATGTACTGGCATACGCAATCTATTCCTGCTCCTAAGATTTTCAGTACATTTTGAAAACGAATTTATATTTTTACAAGCATACATTATGTTCTCATAAATATACTGAGAGGTAACCGTGAGGATATTTATTTCTTTGAATAGTTCTAAAGATAAAAGATAAGATAAAAATTCTTTATTAGCCATTGAGCCCTCGCGGACACTTCCATATTTTTTTTTAAATATAATCATATCATATCTTGTTTAATTGTCTTATTTTACTTTTCCTTTTTTTAATCTACTAGCATTTCGGAAATGACCACTGGCGAAGAAGAAATGCTGAAAGAAACTTGCCAATATATATCTCTTTTCAAAATTGTCAATTAGAAATTACAAAATTAAATTACATAAGCATATTAAAGATTATCAAGGACAAATAGTCTGTGCTGAATTATTTCCAGACATCTTTGTCAGTTAAATATTCTTCAATTCTATAATAAGCCCTTCTACAGATTGTATTTTTAATGTGTTTTTCGAATACATTGTCAGGAAAGGACAGAACTGTTTCAGGCAATCTATACTATCTATACTATTATTATAAAGAGGAAAGATTTGTATGTATGTTATGAATAAACTCAAAAACTACTGGGCCGATTTCAAAAATTCTTTCACCATTAGAATGCTACAATATAAATGATTAACATAGGCTATAAAATATTTTGAAAATAGTTAGGGATCCGTATGAAAATTTCGATAATGTGTGAAAAAGATACCAAAAAATCCTTATACCGCGTACGCTGCTGAAACTATTGACAATAGAGCAAAGTAATGTACTACAGTTTTATAGAGGGCATCAATATCTACAAAAAAGTCCGAGATATCATATGTCTAACTATTACAGATATACTATAACTACTTTTTCATGTTAAAATATGCTATAGTAACGCCGGTACAAACTAGGCCACATTGTTCGTACCTTGGTATTACTCCTTATCCAAATAAATCATTTCGTATTCAAGACTGTTTCAATGCCTGTAGGTTACTCTTTGAATTAACGAAATCGGACATTCCATTCCAATAGATATTACGGATTTTGTTCTGTTTCAATCCCTTGCTTGCGACACCGGCGGCCACGGCGCGTGGCAGCGGGCGGCGCGGCGCACATCTATGAGATAGGTACCCGCGCGGTTCATTCGCGCGCTACCGACATTGAATGTTTTGACTTTTTCATACCACATTTTTTTGTTCCAGTTAAAAAGTTCTTTTCAGAAAAGCGTGCCTCAAATCATCACCTTTGTGGCAATCAATTGAAACTCTCAATTTGCGCACGAATATGAGAGCACGTTTAAGTAATGACGGCAACGACAATTTCTCACAAAAATTACTTAAACTTGGAAGCGGAAAATTACCATCTCCAATTGCACATAGCCTCCAAGTATTATTGGATAATGAATTGGCTCAAACTGTTCACAGTCTAGAAATCCTAATCTATCCCGACATCGAACATCTTATAGAAAGAAATTTCGATTGGCTCTATTCGAGGGCGATCGTCTCACCGAAAAACAGCTCAGTAAATGAGATAAACAAAATGATCATTGAAAAAGTACCAGGTGATTTTAAATGTTACAAATCTATTGATAACGTGTGCAACATCGAAGATACAGTGCACTATCTACAAGAATTTTTAAATTCTCTCTATCCTGCCGGCTTGCAACCACACGAACTGAAATTAAAAGTAGGTACTCCCATTATGCTGTTGAGAAATTTAAGCCCTCCCAATATATGTAATGGCACAAGGCTTTTGATAAAGGAATTACGAGACAATCTGATTATAGCAACAATCATCACCGGTCCCACGGCCGGACAGCTAGCTCTCATTCCGCGGATCCCGATGATACCAACAGATTTGCCCATGTCTTTTAAAAGGTTACAGTTTCCTGTAAAGGTATCGTTTGCCCTTATAATAAATAAATCCCAGGCACAAACTTTCTCGATCTTTGGCATCGACCTAAGAGAAGAATGCTTTTCTCATAGCCAATTATATGTTGCACTTTCTCGAGAAGGATTCCTAAAAATCAATATATTTTGTCGCCATCTACGAATACCACAGCCAATATAGTATACAGCCTTAAGGTAGACATATAGGAAACTAAAAAAGTAAAACCTATTAAATTAAATTAATATAAAGTCTCGAAATATATGTTATATATATTAAAATAAATGTAAAAATAAAACCAAAAACAATATAAATAAATAAAAAATAAACTTTCCGATTGTAATTAGGGTTATGGATAAAAACTAATAAAAAATTAAATACCACTAAGTACGTACCACTTAAAGTAATTTGTCTGAAAAAAAAGCTACTTAAGAAAAACTATTTAAAAAACTCTCTAAAGATACATTTACTCTTCGTTTATCCCAAAATGTTTAAAAAATAAATGTCCACCCGTGCGAAGCCGGGGCGGGCCGCTAGTTTATTATAAAATCGTATACAATTTACAAGAAAAGATCTAGCAGTCCTAGCAAGATGATGTACCGGCATACACAACTTATTTCTACTTCTAAGTTTTTCACTGAAATTTGAAAACGACTTTAAAGTTTTACCGGCATACATTATGTTTTCATAAATATATTGAGAAGTAACAGTGAGGATATTTATTTCTTTGAACAGTTCCCTGAGGGATTCTCTGAGCCCATGTTATAAATAGAGCGAATGGCTCTTTTTTGTAAAATAAAAATTGTCTCAATGTCAGCCGCCGTTCCCCACAACAGTATACCATACGACATAATGCTGTGAAAGTAGCTGAAATAAACTAAGCGCGCAGTAGCCACATCCGTCAATTGCCTGATTCTCCTAACTGCATAAGCAGAAGAGCTGAGCTTACCGGCTAGTTTATTTATGTGGGGGCCCATTGTAATTTGGAGTCTACTGTAATTCCAAGAAACACAGTGTTATTAACAAATTCTAATTTATCATTCCCAATGAGAACTTCTGTATTGGCAGAACTCACATTTGGAAGACTAAATTTGATGCATTTGGTTTTAGCTGAGTTTAGCAACAGATTATTACATGTGAACCAGTTTAAAATAGCAGACACAACACCATTTAACTTGTCAATATTTTCACAACGGCGGGTCACATTAAAAATTAGAGAGGTATCATCAGCAAATACTTAGTACTATGTCCGCCATTTTCAGCACCATGTAGGGCAGATCATTTATATATATATACTAAAAATAAAAAGGGTCCCCATATAGAGCCCTGGGGCATCCCAATATTAACATTATTTATTGCCTTTAGATTTGACCCCATTTATGTCAACAGTTTGTATTCTATTGTTTAAGTAAGTTGCGATCAAATCATGGGCTTTATTTATTCACGCCGGTTTCTAAGGTTCCCGAGTTCCTGACACACGGTAGGTAAGTCTTGGCCTTCCGCGACTCCTAATTATTTTTTGTACAAAGAACCAACTAATATAATAATAATAATCTTTATTGCAGACTACAGAGCGCATAGAATTTCAATGTGTTAGTAACAATTGGGATTAAATTTATGTCAATATTGTTAATTAGTACATGAAATTAAGTTAATTTTTATTTTATTAGTCCAATACCCAATTCTACCAATGTCTTCGGATAGGCCAGTCCGGTCTAGCAGTTACCACTGTTACGTAGTCTCTGCAACAAGGAAGCCACTTTTTTACGAATGATGGCATGAAACATATATGTGAATCCGCAAACATTCTCGAGGCGCTACAGCGGCAGCCTGGCGGCAGTCCCGACAGCATCCTGAAAGCATTGTTTTACTGAACTCGTAGGAAGTCATAGGTTCGGCGCGTGTACGTCACCCACAGGCCGCGCGAGCAAAACGATTGGCAGAATGTCTTAAAGAGAATCACTTTAACGTGTGCGGTACACCGATCAAACCTGTGAGTGAGCATATCCCTCCTCACTGCCGACGCCCTGCGCTCTCTGCGTGTCACTATCGCCCCTTGCAGGCACTTAGTGCATCGTGCACGTCGATAAGCGAAGCGAAGTGATCGTCTGTCAGTCCGTCCCATGTCAGCCACTTAGTATATATAAAGCTGAAATACTGCCTCCACACACTTCTAAGTGTCAAATTACCCGGTAGTTGATACTACCGGAGACTGCCCGGGCAAAGACGCTTAGCTCGAGGCCCGTTCGCGTCTGTATTTTACAGACGCATGAACCATTGACTGACTGACTGACTGACCGGCAACTCCTAGGAGGTGTTTAGTTAATAAGAGTGCGACATAACCCGTGCGGCCGACCGTAGAGTGTGTCATTAGAATTCACCATCTCCCACCCGTCGGATCCCGGAGAGTGGCCCTCTCAAAATGCTCGCTAAACTACGATTTCATTAGCTTAGTTTGTAGACCGAGGTTAAATACATAGTTATAAAATAGTGCAACTGTGCGCCCCTCGATCACATTTTATTAACAACCAGTCTAGAATGCGCAAGCTTGCATTGCCAGAGGAACACCTGGCACGCCAATTATATAACAATTTAACTAGTAAATAACAGCAAGCTGTATAGGCAGAGCTGATATTTTTTAAATTTAAAAAATATTTAAATATTTTATTTTTAATTTTTTTAAAATATATGGAACCCTGTACGACATCTAGCGACGAGTGCTGTTACTTTTTCTGTTGATGGGAGTGCAGTGCAGACTCTGCACTGCAAAGTGGCCGGCCATACGTTTTCCCATATGTTTTTTTTTCTAATTGGAACGATTTTGGACCGTTCTTCCTCACCAACGAACATTTAAATTTCAAATTAAAGGATACAAAACTACAATATGTTAGCTATTAGTGTGTCGATTTTGGAGTTTCTCACTATTACCGTCTAAACGCTAGCTGGATGACATCAGTCTACCCCAAACGGCAATTTTGAGGGTAATGTGGCTCCGCTGGCTATCGCAGCTCTGCCAATTATTATTTTAAAACTTTGTCGGCCATTTTGACCATGTTCCTTAAGAAAATATGATATTGGTTTTTAAGAGATAGGAGGTTGGTTTTTCAAACATTCCTATTCCACTTTTTTATACTGAATCCGAATCTGAAGTCAAAATTCGAATATTCGCATAAAAGCGACAGACACACACACAGAGACAAACGCACACACAGTCAAACAAATACATTTCATATAGGAACGGTGTTCCTGAAAAATATTTTTTTTTCTAATGGTTAACATAATATATTTATATATAATAATAACTTTTGGAGTAATAAATATTATACGTAATTAAATAAAAATACAACCGCTTAGATTTTTGTTTAGTTGATCCAGTTTTCAGAGTAACACAGAATGAGTTGGCCGGCCACCGCGCATGGCGCACCGCGCACTGCTCACCGCGCACGGCGCACCGCACACCGCTCACCGCTCACCGCGCACGGCGCACCGCGCACCGCTCACCGCTCACCGCTCACCGCTCACCGCTCGCCGCGCACGGCGCACCGCTCACCGCGCACGGCGCACCGCGCACCGCTCACCGCGCACGGCGCACCGCGCACCGCTCACCGCTCACCGCTCACCGCGCACGGCGCACCGCTCACCGCTCACCGCGCACGGCGCACCGCGCACCGCGCACGGCGCACCGCGCACCGCTCACCGCTCGCCGCGCACCGCGAGGGACTCCCTCCGACCGCCGACCACCCAATGAAAAGATACACTGGACTTGCACGTGGAAACATTTAGTATTACCCTACTAATATTATAAATGCGAAAGTTTGTATGTATGGATGTTTGTTGCTCTTTCACGCTTAAACGGCTGAACGGATTTGAATTAAATTTGGCACGTAGATAGATTAGGACCTGGATTAACACATAGGCTACGTTATTTGACTCCACGCGGGCGGAGCCGCGGGCAGCAACTAGTAGTTGATTTAAACTTTTAAATCGGGACAGGCCCACCACTCATACCCACCACTGTGTCTCCTGTGTAGCCAGAATTAACAGCGGCAACCAACAAAAAAGGCAATGAACAGTGAAGTTCACTGCCGTCCCGGAGGTTAAACTACAGCTGCCTTGGAAGTCACAACGAATTAATCAGAAGAAATTTGTAGGAGTAAGAAGTTTTGGAATTGACTTCCCCTCTTGGCAAAATGAGAGACAGCAATATGACAAATAAGGCATTTAAAAACCTCAAAGATATGGCTAGTCAAGTGAAGCTCAACTGCCGTGCACCACGGTTTATCAAATATCTAACACTATTGGGACCTAAACTGTAAGTTGTTACCTAACACATCGATTCCAATAATATAGATTGCAGAACCGCCTAAACATCCGGTAATTCTCCCTTGTTGCCACCAAATCAGAATAATATACTCGTACTACCCCGGACGTGACACGCAAGGAATTTAACATATCGTCCCGCTCCTGACGCCAGAGATCGCACTCCCAGAGAACATGATGTGCTGTTTGTTGGAATTCATTATTTGTCGTAGAACACTCGCGAAAGGCGATGACACAAGTCTAAACGAAAAGAGCTTAGCTCTAAAGTTTCCATGTCCAGTCAAAAATTGCGCAACGGGATGATCGACTTCTAACCACTCTTTACTTAATCTTAATAGGTTTACATCTATACAGATAAATAAAATTGGAGTGTCTGTTTGTAATATTAAAATAATCGCTTTTTATTAAATGCATATGGATGTATACACGGTACATACCTATACCAAAATATTTTTTTTACATTTTTTGTCTGTCTGTTTGTCCCGGGTAATCTCTGAAACGGCTGGACGGATTTTGACGGGACTTTCACTGGCAGATAGCTGATGTAATAAGGAGTAACGTAGGCTACTTTTATTTTTGAAATTTTATTTATATAAATAAATGATATAGAAATAACCATTCCGCGCGGACGAAGTCGCGGGCACGGCTAGTTACATTATAAGGCGCGCGTTGCCGAGCCGTGGCCGTGCCGTGGTCGCGCGACGTGAATCTCTCATGGATCTTATTCAGACCGCCAACGGCCACTCAAAGTATAAGTAATAAAACGGCTAAAAAACCTAACCCTGTTTTAATATGTATAGCTAGCTATATTCTTCTCATACACGTTGTCTAATATGATTTTTAATCGGTTTAATATCAATTACAGAAAAATGTACCTACACAGAGGTCTCGTTGTACCACTTTACACTTCCAGCAAATTATTCAGCATTATTGACTTTTATTTTTTATTATTATTTTTAGGTAGATAGATATATATTTTTAGAAGGGGATGTATTTTTTAAAGGATGTGTTTGGGGTTGACTTCAACTCGCCCGAAGATAAAATAAATGAAATGTAAAAAATATTTTTAAAACAACTAAACCTGAACTAAAAAGTTTCACTTGTCATGTATGTATGTATGTCCTGTGTTCAGAATAACTCCTACTTAGATAGGTAAGTTTTTAGGGACATTATATATAAATACAGATATTATCAAAATGTTTAATGTTTATAAATTTTAAAATTTTGAGTATATGTGTAATAAGTTAATAACCAGGTACAACGGACGGCGCGCGGCGTGCGGCGTACGTCCACGGACCGCGTGTGCTTGACATCCGCAAAGAATCCCGGTGCCGAGTAACATACTGCGGCTGCGGCGCACTCGGCGGCCGCGGCGGGACGGCGGCGTGCATCGATGAATAGTGCCATATAGCCTGCTGTCGTCGCCATGGACAGCGGGGGAGGTCTCGAGAGCGAGAGGCGCCGGCTCCGCTGCCGGCGTGTCGAGTCGTCGCCCGCCCTGCAGAAGTATGCCGAGCTGCCTCAATCGGATACTAACAAGTGGATGGTTCACTAATTTAGAATAGGACGACTAATTTAACGCTCGGTCTCTGTAATTTGACGAGCTCGGTGGCTCAGTCGTGAATAAAGCGACTTTGAAACCAATGCTCGTGGGTTCCATTCCCACACAAGACAAATATTTGTGTGCATGCACATGTCTGTTTGTCTTGGTGTGGGTGTTTTAAGGGAGGTAGGGCGCATCAAAGCAGTCCGTCTAAGGAAGTGCCTCCACCTCACAGACAACCGCAGCCAAATAACCCCACAACTCCCTGGATGGTTGGAGGGAGTCAGGTCACCAATAAGCTCCTAAACATTTGTTGTGTAAGCAGCAGAATGGGCCTCGCGCGGGTTATACTTAAGATATTACAAGCGTTAATAGGCTACTGTAACCGTTTTACATCAGGTGGGCCGTATGCTTGTATGCCTTCCGACATTGTATAAAAAACCCTGTATAATGCCTTATATCTCATTCTCTCGCACATTAATCCTATAGATGTATGTAGTAGTCTCTTTTTACTGTCGCTTTTTCGTTTCGTCAAGTTTCAAATTACAAGGATGCTGAAGAAATCTTCACTTCAAAACGTTCAATAACAGTGTTTTTTCGCACAATGATTTGATGAATCTTTTGTGATAAACTGAAAAATTATGAAACAGAACTTGTAGATAACAAAGTGAAACCTCGTTGAAGTCGGCCTCGGAAAATAATATATATATATAAGGTGTTTTTTTTTTATATGCCCGAACTTCAATGGGAGAAAGAATATCGTTTATCTGTTACGATAGACAAGAAACTTCGTGTCCCGGCATCGTCAAAAAAGTTTGAAAAATCAAATAAATAAAGTACCTACTTGGTTCATGGTGCATAATGATTGCCCCGTCATCATCATCATCATCATCAGTTGTTAATAATTCAGTTTGACGGGGTCGATGCACGGGTCGCGGGTCAAATCGAACACGCCATTTACGCAGCGACGACCACAGCGTTTATAGGCTACGATAACCACTTTACATCAGGTCGACCGTACGCCTCCCAACGTTGTATTCAAAAAAGTAATACCTATGACTATGCCGGTAGAGTAACGCTGATAGCTACCTATCTATTTAAATAAAAATGGAAATTTAGAATACTTACCGGATATAACAGCTGATCCAATTTTATTGAAAAAGGTCACAAACTTTCCATCACACTTTCACACAGGCTTTGGACTGTCAAATTAATGTAATAACGTTAAATTTGAGTATTTAGTGTTTGTTACGACAACATTAAAGACTAGATAGACGTGGATATTTTGATATTGAAAAATAAAAAGCTATCGGATAACGTTTGTTACATTAACTGGGCTTGTTTAAAAGTTCATCAGTTTATTTACAAGTTATTTACACATCTCAATCACGACACTAAATACAAAATTGTTGCACGCATTCTGGCGTTCTATACAAATGTTCCTATCCACCTCACATGGCGTACGTAACGTCCAGATACTCGCGAACACAAGGCGTAATGGGCTGGTGCTCCATCGTGCTGGAAGTATAAACACGTACGCTTCTGCAGTGATGTTATTAGACTCGCGATAACAAAGTACCATTTGGAGATACTCCTGATTAGAATAACGACGTCCAGGCATGATTATGGTCACGCGTACTAGTGTATGTAATGCGCGCCACTGGGAAACAATGGCCGCTCGCGCCGCGCGTGCGCCTTGTGGCGTAGATGACGCATGCGCGGGAAGGCGTATTGTACCTGCGTACCGTAACGGCATGCTTGTATTTCCCTAGCTGGTTGGTACATACAACAGAAAGCTATTTTTTATGACGGATTTTATTTTTCTATGAAAGAATTTGTAACACGTGGGGCATAAAATATATTTACTATCATAATCAGCATACATAATACTATTTCCCATTTCAATTTGGGCATATACTTTAAGAACACCATATATATATATATATGTTCATTGACTGACGAGCTCGGTGGCGCAGTGGTGGAGCACGCTGTTACGCTACTTTGACATCAATGCTCGTGGGTTCGATTCCCACACAATACAAACATTTGTGTGCATGAACATGTCCGTTTGTCTTAGTCTGGGTATTTTCTATGTATAATAAGAATGTATTTACAAAAAAAAAATGTATTTACGTATGTTTATCAGTTGTCTAGTAGCTATAACACAAGCTTCGCTTACTTTGGGGCTGGATCGTGATGTGTAATTTGTCCGACAATATTTATATTTATTTATTTATTGACTTCCACTTACCTTCAGTCGGTTTTACAATAAAATGTTCTTATTATAAAAAAAAAACAGGCGGGCCGTACGCCCGTTGGCCGGCTAAGTAGTATTAAAAAAAAGAATCGTAGATAATGTTAGGCAGAGAGGTAGTCTGTGCCCAGAGAAAGACCCGCGGCGCTGCGGGCGGGGGCTAGTCGGTGTAATGTTATAAACGCGACTATCACCTTCAATGAATATGTAGACAACTCATCAATCAGTGTCGACTGACCGCGGCCCGCGGCTCAGCGGCAGGCGGCAGCGCGCCGGCCGGCCGGGCGCGGCGGCGCGGCGGCGGCGGCGGCGGCAGCGGCGCGGCCGCACGGCCCGAACCGCGCGCCTCGCACGGACTGGCCTCTTGACGATTGCATGCTATTTGGAATGATCTGCATACGGATACCTCTTTGTAATGTAAAGACAAAATCTTGTAGCACAATAGAAGTTCTGTTTTTCAAATCGTCAATTAGACATTGCAATAATACATCAGCGTATCGGTGTAATGATAATTATATCAACTGGTAAATATGTAAGGATGCTCGCCGGATCATATCCAGACATCGTAGTCATAGATACTAAATCTCTATTTTTATATTTTCGTCTTCTCAAGATATTGTCGAAAGCACAGCATCGAATACGATTTACAACAAAACGCCTCCCTGTTCCAGCGAGCCGCGTGCCGGTGTGCCGGTGTGTGCCGGTGTGTGCCGGTGTGCCGGTGTGTGCCGGCGTACGCAGCGTCTAACATTTACACAGAACTTTGAAAACAACTTTATATTTTTGCGTATAGACGATGTTTTCATAAGATAAGGTGACGGTGTCCCTGAGAGGTTTCCCGAAGCCAATGTCATACCTACGCAGACGTATTTTTTTTACTTGTAAAATTTAATATTTGTAAAATGAAAATTGAATCAATATCACCGTGTTTCCTCGTTTCGTTTCCGAGAAAATATACTCGCATAGCAGTACTTACACCGTACGATACGACATAACGCTGTGAAAGTAGTTGAAATAGATTAAGCGCGCAGTAGCCACGTTCGTCAATTGATCGATTTTTTTTTTATACCACTAAGGTGACAAACAAGCACACGGCCTGCCTGATGGTAAGTAGGTACCGTAGCCTATGGACATTTGCGACACCAGGGGTGTCACTCTTGCGTCGTCGACCGACCGACATTCTCCTGAGTGCACATGCGGCGGAGTAATTCCGACTTGTTTGCCATCGTTGTTAGTTTCTTTTTACTTTTACGAGTATTATGAGCACCGATGGCAACTTACTATGAAATGGAATATTACATTCAGCGCAAAATTAAATAAAAAATGCAACAACTATTAATAGGTTTATTATTTTTTGCCAGAGAGGCTTTGTACGAAACTCGACTGCGTGGGCACCTCTGTCTCACTTATTTCTACCACCAAGCAGCTATATTTGTGTCGTGTGATCCTGTTTGAATGGTGAGGTATGGCTGAATTCATGAAATTCCTGGGTACTGTGACGAAACAGCCTTCACGTCACGTCTCAACGTCACAAGACCGGCAGCGGGCGAGTAACATCCCCGTGGTGCTGCGAGCGTCAATAGGCAGCGGTGACCGCTTACCATCTAATGCGGACCGTATGGTTGTTTGCTAATCTAGTTGCATAAAAAATTGTATTTAATTTCAATTCATTTCACGTCGTGCACTTGTAATTTATATCAATGACCATCATCCCACTGCTGGGATTCCGAACGAAGGAGGTCTAGCCATAGTTCTACCTACATTATATTTAAGTTTGTAAAATTGAGCACAACGTGGACGTGTCGGCGGCGGGCGGCGGGCGGCGGGCGGCGGGCGGCGGGCCTTGTTCCGCGAACATTACCGCTGCAATTAAGATTGCAAGCGGTTTGTTGATAAGTTGAATCAATGCAGGCAGTGACGAGCCCCCCCCCCCCCCCCCCCCCACGGTCACATGCTCGGCGCGGAGTGGAGAGGGGGGGGGGCACCTGCGCGCACGCTCATCAATTAAATAATATGTATGCCACTATAATAAGTAAGGCTGTCTGCACACGACGCTGGGAACCGCAGCAGCATGAACACGCTAGTCGTGACTGATGTCGCCGCATCCGTGGCCGATCACATTTCTAGCTTATCTGTCTGTGTAGAGCATACTCCACCACGATGCTCAAATGCGGTTTGGCGAAGGTTAGTAATTTCAAGCCGCCCGAGCGCCCGAGGGGCACTGACTTAGCTTAACATGCCCTCCGAAGCACGGGAAACTCGAGATAGACAAACCCATCCATAGACAGGCTGCGGTGGACGTTGCTTAACCTGCGTGTTCGGTTAGAATGACACGCGCAACCACGCCATCGAGCTCTCAACTACAGTGACAGTGTACATTCCGACGTGTGAGAATCATTTTCCTGTCGATGGTGAGCGGTAACTGTTTACGTCACACACGCCGTTGGCCGGGGCTCCGACTATGTATTGTCGGAAATATACGATAACGATCTCTGGATCGCCAGTCGGATTTGAAAATTTATTTTTGCATTTGATTTTATTCTTAGGGAAATTGTAGACTATTCAGCATCACGATATGGCCTTTAAAAGCACAGGAAAAAGGAATACAGTAAGAAAACGCTGTTCTCAAGGTATACGCGCGGACGAAGCCGCGGGCGACCACAATAACCCGTCAATTTGTCGAAGCTTACAACTGTTTGATTGTAAGAGCTTACGGCAGATGGACAAAAGGACAGGCATCAATATGAGGCGATGTCTTTCCTTCGGTGGTGTTTAGCACGGAGCGAGTGTTCGCGCCGCGGGCAGCGGTCGGCGCGATCCGCGCGATGCCGCCGACGCACTCGCATAGCGGCCGGCCGTTGACCCGGCGCCGGCGCTGCCGCGAAACACGAACGCCTTCATCGCGGCCGTTTCGTAAAATACTCGAGAGGGTGCAAGTGCGAAAGCAGCGGGACGGGACGAGCGGCGCCACCGCACCGCCACCGGTGGACTCGCACCGCGCCCGCGGGCCGCGACCGGTCGAGGGCCGGTTCCGTGAAGAGTGCGGGTCGGGGCGCGGGGGCGTTCGTCATGTGACTCCGGGGATTGAAGTGACGGGGCGCGAGGGGAGAGCGGCGGCACCCCGCGCCCTCCCCTCGTCCATTGATGATGCCGGGCGGATGATGCCCGCCGGCCGGCCGGCGAGTCATGGGCCGGGGCTGTGACGTCACGCCGGCCGGTGCCTACCTGATCTCGTTTAGAAAGTCTTTCGCAGTACTAGCAAAACGAGAAGTGTCTTTCTCCAACCAACCAGCAGTAAGTGAACTATAGTGTACGAGAATAACTATGTACTGCCGACATAATATTTATTTTTTATTTATAGCACTAAGGTGGCAAACAAGCATACGGCCTGCCTGATGGTCAGCGGTTACCGTAGCATATGGACGTTTGCGACACCAGGGGTGTGACTCTTGCGTTGCCGACCCTGTAAGAACCTCAATATATTTTGAGGGTATTTCCCAGAGGTGTAAATAACGTAATATTTAACAAACGCTGCATTACGGAGAACACTCCGTGCCAAATACGACGAGTCACTTGGTCACGAGCGCATGTTCCCGCTCCCGGGACGGACGGACGGACGGACGGACGGACAGCGGGCTGTGACCAATTTACATACATGTTAACTGGCGGACCGACAGAAGGTCCCCCGCCCGAAAATAAATAAAAATTATAGAACCGTAGTCCAATTGTGAATGTAAGCCATCCGGTGACCCACTCGGCCATACACCAAAAACATTTTCGAAACCGGTCCAATCGTTTAGCAGGAGTTAGACACGTGCTGTGTGGACGGACGGGCGTACGGACGCATGCATATTCATTATACATATATTACAGTTCAAGGAAAAGGCTTTACCGTATTTTATAAATAAAAACTTGCAGCAAAATATCCTTGTTTGTAGTGTTTGTGGCTGGCTGGTTCTGATACCATTAAATAGATGACATTTAAAAAACAGATAAATAATAAGAAAATCGGTTTCCCGCCATTTTTCTATTGCTTTTCTGTGAGTCAGAACTAACGAAGAAAATCAATTTATTTTGAAGATTTATTACACAAGAATGAAATGCGACGCGAGCGGCGGACAAACTACTTGTGACGGTTATGGACTGGACACGGTGCCAGCGAGAGGAGCACGGAGTTGGTTCAAAGGTTTCCAGTCCGAGATATACTCGTATGATGTCAAGAATGAAGCTCGCTCTAGTCGACTGGTCGCGGGTTGTCGACACCATTTTTGAAAAAGTGGAGCAAGATCGCCACGTTGGTTGTTGTGCGCAAAAGTTTTGACCCCTTTGTCAAAGTCTGGAAGGTAACAATGACGCCGCTTCCGCCTGTGCTCCGCCGCCCGACTGGACGCAATCGTCTTCTACTGGCGGCCGTGCGTCGGGGCGCCGCGCAGGCCTCGCGGCCACACACATCAACAAATAACTTTCTTAGGCAAATTAAGTAAACCGAGCGAGTGCGGTCCTCCGAGCCACAGTCTGATGTACGAGTCTTGAATAATACCGCCGAGACGTTTCGTGCACACCGGCCAATTTCATCAAAAACAGGAAATCGAACCGAAACTTATGGACATAACATTATAATTATGCGAATTTTCAACAAAACGACTTAATTAATCAAAAATATTTTATCAAACATAATTCACGCGATTCACGATCCTGGACCCCTCGCGAGTGACCAGCTAATGTTTTAGTGTAACGCGACCCTAAAAATCATATTTTAGTCCGGCAGCGGCAGGTGAACATTCGCAGTATACATCCTCCGACCGAGTCGATCGAGCGCGATTACGTAGACAATGAAATTTGTTTGTGGTGTAGTGGCAGTGCACTCGGAGAGCAGCGGGCACGTGCGGAGGCAGCGCGGCGTGCGGCCGGCGCGTGGCCGGCGCGTGGCCGGCACGTGGCCGCGACGCGACGTGCGCTCCCACTACGAGTATGTAGTAGTGTAGAGGCGCGCGGCCGACCGCGAGATATGGCCGATGTAAGTACAAGCGCTCCGTCCTCCCGGCGGCGCCGCGGCGCGCGCCCGCGCGAAGTGCGCGTCCCGGCCGCAGTCACTCGCCGCGCCGCCAGCTGCCGATTTACCAGGTCTGTTTTTTTATACAACGTCGGGAGGCATGCAAACATACAGCCCACCTGATGTTAAGCGGTTACCGCAGCCTACGGACGTTTGCTATAGGTACATGAAGTATCACTTGCGCGTTGCCATCACTGCTGATTACATAGCAACTACTAAAAGCTTACTGATTATCCTCACATTCGTCGGAACATAACGACCCTCCAGGGGGTTGTTATTTGGTCGCGCTTTACAGTGAGGCGGAGGTACTTCGTAAGTCCGGCTGCTTTGAAGCGTCCAATCTCTTGAAAATATCTAGACCAATACAAACAGACATGTTCATACACACAAATATTTGTCGTGTGTGGGAGTTGAATCCACGACCGTCGGTGTTAAGGCAGCACTGCCAGCTGCCCCCGAGCTCGCCATCATCTCGTGCGACGTCGTCACGGGGATTCTTAGAAGCACCACTCGCGGACTTATTAGGTACTATTCATCAATGTTAGCGAGGCGTCGCCGCGTCGTTCAGTTAAACAGGCTGGCTGGTAATTCAGTGTTACACAAATAATTACTGACTTGCAGAGTAATTAGACTACTTCATAATTCCCCTGCGAGGTTCCTGCGGTGAGCGCCTTCGTCCGCAAGCACTCTATCTCTCTATGTGTATCTTCATGTTAGAGTTATAATTACGTTACGTAGCTATAAGTTTTCGCTGACGGGTCTTCCCACATCGGCGGTGTACCTTCCATCCCTGATGAAAGCGCGTCCACGATAACCAATCTCGCCCACTTGCTCCAGAACAATATCCACCTAATATATTATGAATGCTTGTGTTCGTTCTGATTTCTTCTTTTTCAATTACGAGTATCTTGACTTTGTTCGCATTCAATTGTAAGCCTTTCTTCAAACATCATCTTTCATTGTTGTGACTAGTGTTTGCAGTTCGATGGTCCCCCACGATGGACCACCAAGTCTCCTATGATGGACTACGATGTGAGTGACTCAGGGGTGTCGAGAGGTGTGCTTCCACCCCTGGAGCATATCACCTGCTAGAGCTATATACTATATCGACTCCTCTCTGGACGGCCAATGAAGGCATACCAGAGCTGAGAGTCCTGCGGGCGGCCTTCTTGACTTTCCACTCTGATCGATGAAGACACGTCGGAGACGAAGGCCCTGATCGACTCTCTTGAGCACTCGGGTACCCATGGTGTCGTTACGCACCAACAGCTCGCCACAAGCTGCCCTGCGGCCTTTATTATTATTGTTATTACTATACGTATAATATCTTGTACTTTCGCTCTTGTATTGCTACAATACTGATCCCAGAGAGAGGCTGCACGAGCACAGGTTCACACCTAGTACAGACTCCTGACTCTCACAAGGACTACTTAATTATGACTAAACCTACCTGTAAGTACCAAAATTGTGAAAACCTTGTGAGAAGTAAATAAAACATATATTATATATTATTAATAATCAGAAGGACATTACTATATGATTATCTACTAGCTGGCCCGGCAAACGTTGTTCTAAAAAAAAAAAAAAATAGGTCGAGCCGCTTCGCAGGAGTGCGACCACAAACACCGTGACACGAGATTTTCAGGAACACCGTTCCTACCTCTAGAGTCAAAGTGGCCGACAAATAAAAAAACAAAAGAATTGTTATATAATTGACGAGCCAGGTGTTCCTCTGGCAATGCAAGCTTGCGCATTCTCAACTGGTTATATATAAGATAGATATATAGGTAGGTATACAGCGGCTGTATAGAAAGCCGAATAGTCGTGAGTACAATGTTTTTGTGGATTCAATATAACAAAAAATAGTTTTTAGGAAAATAAATCCAAAACGTTGACAGCGTATAGATTGGTATTAAATTATGAATTGATAAAAAGACAGTCTGTTTCTTTGTGTATAAAAGAAACAGATTTCAACGATATTTTTCGATATGAGTAAGCGTTTGATTTTGTTGATAATAACACAGGTACTAAACAAATGTGAACGGTATATAATTAGAGGTAAAGCACTTGACCCTATAGATAGTTTCTAAAAAACCGTTAGCGGACTGCAGAGATATCAAAACTTACTAAAATTTAAATGACGTAATTGACTGATCAGTCAATTACGTCATTTAAATTTTCTTAGAAGCAATATAATTACGGCGCGACACAAGGGAGCGTGCTAGGGCTAATAATTTTTCTAATTTGATTTAAGCGTTATCAAGTCCAAAAAACTGTTGATACTTTTCACCAACCCAAGAGAAAAATCTAAAAATCTATATTCAGGTATTTGTGGCAGCAGTTCAGATTCTAACAACAAAACCATTATATTCTCAGACAGAATAGGTTCTAATCTAGGCCCTTTGTTAAGCAACCACGTAAAAGGCTTGTTATTAATTATTGTATGCCATATGCAACATATAGCCAAATCTATACTATCTATACTATTATTATAAAGAGGAAAGATTTGTATGTATGTTACGAATAAACTCAAAAACTACTGGGCCGATTTCAAAAATTATTTCACCATTAGAATGCTACAATATAAATGATTAACATAGGCTATAAAACATTTTGAAAATAGTTAGGGATCCGTATGAAAACTTCGATAATGTGTGAAAAAGATACCAAAAAATCCTTATACCGCGTACGCTGCTGAAACTATTGACAATAGAGCAAAGTAATGTACTAGAGTTTTATAGAGGACATCAATATCTACAAAAAAGTCCGCGATACCATATGTCTAACTATTACAGTTATACTATAACTACTTTTTCATGTTAAAATATGCTATAGTAACGCCGGTACAAACTAGGCCACATTATTCGTACCTTGGTATTAATCCTTATCCAAATAAATCATTTCGTATTCAAGACTGTCTCAATGCCTGTAGGTTACTCTTTGAATTAACGAAATCAGACAATCCATTCCAAAGATATTACGGATTTTGTTCTGTGTTTCAATCCCTTGCTTGCGACACCGGCGGCCACGGCGCGTGGCAGCGGGCGGCGCGGCGTACATCTATGAGATAGGTACCCGCGCGGCTCATTCGCCCGCTACCCACATTGAATGTTTTGACTTTTTAATACCACATTTTTTCTGTTCCAGTTAAAAAATTCTTTTCAGAAAAGCGTGCCTCAAATCATCACCTTTGTGGCAATCAATTGAAACTCTCAATTTGCGCACGAATATGAGAGCACATTTAAGTAATGACGGCAACGACAATTTCACACAAAAATTACTTAAACTTGGAAGCGGAAAATTACCATCTCCAATTGCACATAGCCTCCAAGTATTATTGGATAATGAATTGGCTCAAACTGTTCAGAGTCTAGAAATCCTTATAGAGACAATCTATCCCGACATCGAACATCTTACAGAAAGAAATTTCGATTCGCTCTATTCGAGGGCGATCGTCTCACCGAAAAACAGCTCAGTAAATGAGATAAACAAAATGATCATTGAAAAAGTACCAGGTGATTTTAAATGTTACAAATCTATTGATAACGTGTGCAACATCGAAGATACAGTGCACTATCTACAAGAATTTTTAAATTCTCTCTATCCCGCCGGCTTGCCACCACACGAACTGAAATTAAAAGTAGGTACTCCCATTATGCTGTTGAGAAATTTAAGCCCTCCCAATATGTGTAATGGCACAAGGCTTTTGATAAAGGAATTACGAGACAATCTGATTATAGCAACAATCATCACCGGTCCCACGGCCGGACAGCTAGCTCTCATTCCGCGGATCCCGATGATACCAACAGATTTGCCCATATCTTTTAAAAGGTTACAGTTTCATGTAAAGGTATCGTTTGTCCTTATAATAAATAAATCCCAGGGACAAACTTTCTCGATCTTTGGCATCGACCTAAGAGAAGAATGCTTTTCTCATAGCCAATTATATGTTGCACTTTCTCGAGTAGGATTCCTAAAAATCAATATATTTTGTTGCCATCTACGAATACCACAGCCTTAAGGTAGACATATTGGAAACTAAAAAAGTAAAACCTATTAAATTAAAGTAATATAAAGTCTCGAAATATATGTTATTATATATAAAATAAATGTAAAAAAGAAATGTAAAAATAAAACTAAAAACAATATAAATAAATAAAAAATAAACTTTCCGATTGTAATTAGGGTTATGGATAAAAATTAATAAGAAATTAAATACCACTAAGTACGTACCACTTAAAGTAATTTGTGTGAAAAAAAAGCTACTTAAGAAAAACTATTTAAATAACTCTCTAAAGATACATTTACTCTTCGTTTATCCCAAAATGTTTAAAAAATTTATGTCCACCCGTGCGAAGCCGGGGCGGGCCGCTAGTAATTGATAAAATTGTAAATGATGTACAGGTGGATGACAAAATCACTAAGACAAAATAACAAAAAAAAACAAGGAATTAAAAAAAGGATATAACTAGTGGATAGGATAAACTATATCATAAGTAAATAGAATAGAATATTGTTATGCGCACTACCTTATACATGTTGTCAAAAATTGAATACTAACATAATTTATTAATACATTACAATTTATACAATTTATTAATTAATTAATACAATATTAACATCTTATACCTATCACTTGACATGTTGTCATAGTGACAATTTTGTATTTCTTGACTCTAATAATTTTATTAGTGACTTTTATTTGACGAAAGATATATTATATATCTACCTATCTATATCTGTCTATAACTTCACGCCAAATCCCTTGCGGGGTAGGCAGAGAGAACGGAGCGCCACGTGACTCGATCCTTACATATCTCACTCGCTTCTTTAACATTAATTGCTCTTATCATGCACGCTCGCTGGTTTCTAGGGCTCCTGACATCACCTTCTGATAGAACACGACCAATTTGGTCATGGTAGGTAAGTCTTGGCCGTCCTCGGCTCCTACATCCTTCCACTTTTGTATTGTATATCTGCTTCGTCATTATTCATCCTGCATTCTTTCTACATGTCCGAACCAACGGAGCATGCCTATTCTTATTTTAACACCGACACTCGCTTTCAGACCAACTCTGTTTCTAACATCATCATTGCGAATATGGTCTACAAGCCTTACAACACAAATATTGCGCAGCGCTTGCATTTCAACCGCGTTTATTCTACTTTCATGCTCTTTCTGCCATACCCAGCTCTCGCTTCCATAAGTTAGCGTCGGGACCAACACTGCATTGTGTATAGCGAGTTGTGCCTTCTGGCTCAGGTTTTTACTGCCAAGAAGTTTTCCCAACGCTCCATTCACACTATTCCCAGCACTCACTCGTCTTTCCACATGTACGGTGTACCTTCCATCCCTGTTGAAAGCGCATGCAAGATATACAATCTCATTCACTTGTTCCAACACTTCATAATCAACCGTAATCCTTATATTAGTTCTGGATTCTTCTCTTTCAAATACCATTATCTTTGTTTTCTTCGCATTCAGTAGTAAGCCTTTCTCTATGCATTCGTCTTTTATCGTTGTAACCAGAGTTTGCAGTTCAGATGGTGTATCTGCTAATAGCACGGCATCGTCTGCATACAGCAGACAGTTCACCACTAGGTCACCCATGCGCAATCCCACATTCGTTGTCCTTATTCTCTGCAAACAACTATCAAGATACATGATAAACAGCCTAGCAGATAGCATTCAACCTGTTTGACACCAATTTTGACATCGAACCGTCAATCCCATATCTCGGCAATATGTCCCACAGTTCCTTTCGTACAACCCTATCAAATGCTTTCTCAAGATCCGCAAAACCGCAGAAAACCTTCTGGTCTATGGCCAGATGCTTCTCCACGATATTGCGGAGCGAGAAAACTTGATCCGTACATCCCCTTCCATTTCGGAACCCTCCTTGTGCCTCCCACAGCATTTCATCGGATGTCACCCTCATTTTCCTTTCAATCACCTTTCCATATACTTTTGCTGCTAAGCTGATTAAACTGATGGCCCTATAGCTGGCGCAGTCCATGCGTGACCCCTTGCCTTTATACAATATTTTATATATATATCTTTCAAATAAATCTAGAATTAAGATATCCACTTTAGTGGCTTATAATGTCAATAGTCTTAACAGTTTACTCGTACATTGTAAACGACAAATTAAAACTCCAGTCAAATCAATACGATTATGTATTGATTTGACTGAAGATTTAAACTGCTCGATGAGACAGAAGGAAAGCAAAACTTAAATCTTGTACACCAAAATATTTAAGGCTATCCTGGCTATGAAAATGTATTACAATTATTTTTGGAAAAATACAACATAGATATTTTATGTTTGACTGAGCATTGGTTAAAAAACAGTGAAAAGTTATTTAGCATTAATAATTATAAAATAGCCAGTTGCTTTAATACGCATAACCACCTCTTCAATAAGAGGTCGGTCAATTATTGTGTTAAAAAATTACCAAACAGTCAAAGAAAGATTAGATATTGTTAGGCTCTCTATTGAGTGCACTATCAAGGGTCTTGTGCTGACTTAGAGAATTATGTAATTATTTGTGTATATAGACCTCCTGGTGGCGATTATTTGCAATTTGAGCAAGTAATGGAGGATATTTTAAGAAAAGTTTTCAAAAGAAAAAAAGACAGTTGTGATTATTGATATATTAGTAGAAATACAAACAAGTATTAGATTTTTAGATTTATTTAAATCCTTTGATCTAGAAAATATATTTCTGGAGTCTACGCGTATAACGGCCACATCTGCAACTTGTGTTGATAAAGTTTTCTGTAATTGTGACCCTGTAAATAAAACAATAATTGACAACTTGCTCTAAGATCATTGCGGTTAGTTGGTAGTTTATCAAGTTCATATAATACATATTTGAAAAGTCATCTCTTGTGCAGACCAATGACCAGAAACAAACTTGTTAGATACAATAATGTATTGGGGGACAAGTTGCAATTGTTGGATTACACTGTAGACGACCCTAATTTTCTTTATTCCTATCTGTTTCATGCTATATCCAGTGAAAATGAAAAAATAATTAAACTCAAAAAAATTGACATTACAAATAAATTTGACTTTAATGTTTGGGTAACTACAAAATCAATTTTTGTTTCTACTTAGCAGAATACCTGCTAAGTTGAAACAAAATTTGATTTGCAGAAAAGTCTTACAGCCAGTTTTTGTCAATTATGTTAAGAATAGAGAAGCAAAGTCTATATGTATTACGAACAAAAGTAAGCAATCATCAAATAAAATTAAGGCTGTATGGGATATTGTTAGTAAAGAAACAGGTAAATATAAGCCACGGGATAATGAGTGTTCTATAAAATATGACAATCAAAGTATCACAGACGTTAAACAAGTAGCAGATCTATTTCAATACTACTTCATCAATATCGCTTACCATACCACTAACTCGCTTTATTCATTTCTAGATGGTGTTGCTGAGTTGTTAAAGGAAAACGTACGACCTCGTGTGGAACATTTTCAGTTTACATACATTGAACCAAATAATTAAAACTTTTAAACAATTGAACATTAAAAACTCAGAGGAAAAGAGCGAGCTGGGGAATTACAGACCCATATCTATACTGCATGTTTTGAGCAAAATATTCGAAAGGATAATGCTTGATCAATTGCAACTCTTTTGCAATTTTAAGACCAATGACATTTTTAATGATGCGCAATACGGTTTTACAGCTGGTCAATCTACTACGGATGCAGGTGTGGCATTGATTAACCATATCCTTGACGCATGAGAGAGATCACAGGATATTGGGGTTTTCTGTGATCTCTCTAAAGTTTTTGACTGTCTCGATCATCAGACATTGTCTTTTTTTAGGGTTCCGTACCCAAAGGGTAAAACGGAACCCTATTACTGAGACTTCGCTGTCCGTCCGTCCGTCCGTCCGTCCGTCCGTCTGTCACCAGGCTGTATCTCACGAACCGTGATAGTTAGACAGTTGAAATTTTCACAGATGATGTATTTCTGTTGCCGCTATAACAACAAATACTAAAATATAGAATAACATAAATATTTAAGGGGGCTCCCATACAACAAACGTGATTTTTTTGCTCATTTTTGCTCGATATTGATAACGGCAGCAGGTAGATGCTTGAAAAATTCACAGAATATTTAGTTATATATTCACTTTAAGAATAAATAATTAAATTAAAATAAAACAAATATTTAAGGGGGGCTCCCATACAACAAACGTGATTTTTTTGCCGTTTTTATAGATAGTGGTACGGAACCCTTATGCGCGAGTCCGACTCGCACTTTGCCGATTTTTTTAATATGTCTTGCACCCCTGCTATGGGCAAGGCTATTTTGATGACATTTAGGTATTAGCGAATTAATAAATTATAACACATTCATACACAATACTCCCTTTCATTCCATAACTCTTTCATTCATTCATCATCTTTCGTTTTAGACCATTTTTGAACGCCGGCGAATCGATTTTTACTGTTCTAAATTTCCCTCCCCATACTGTGTCAGTCCAGCCACGGGCGACAGCGAGCCTCACAGCTCCATCTAGCCAAACGCGATCCCATCGGCTATACAGAGTATAGCCGAGGTATACAGCATTAGTCCTAGGTGGAGCTGCTTTGCTTGTTCCGATCTACATATGACAGCCATGGCTAGACTGATGCAGTATTACAAAAATTTTACTCTACTTTTCCCCACCACTATTTCGGAGACCGTTTTTTCGGTGACTCGCATTCCCAACTCCTACTCCAAGTCAAATCTCTGTTTGGAGAATGCGGGACACCGAAACAATGTGTGCTGCACTGTCTGGTACACGCCGGGCTTCCGGAAGCACGATGGGTCATCCGCGCACTTGAATCTGTGCAAGTACGCGGAGAACCCACCATGCCCCGAGAAGACCTTTTTTTTTTGTGACGCTGGGAAAAATGCGTTACGCACACCACCGGTGAAACCTGGGTGGCCTCCGGTGGTAGTGTGGAACTCCCCGTCGGCTGCCCGACGGTATACCCACTAAACAACCCCGCGAATTGCCATCGGCCGCGTTGGTGTGGTGCCCCGGATCTGTCAGCAACAGGGCACCACTGCGACTGGCCAGCCCCTCAAAAGGGGCCGGACTTCTTCTCTCTAGGGGCCATCCCGGCAAATTGGGACGGCCCCTCCGGCGGCGGGACCACTATGGGGCCAGGTTCGCATCCTGACCCCTAGTCCCACATATTAGGGAGGCGGCAATAGGTGCGCATAGCGCCTACACCGCACTCCCGTCCGCCGTCTTCGGAGCGGGACAGCCTCGGGATCGTCCTCCCTGTCCCGCTCCGAGGCCTCCTTCTGGGACATGACCGTCTCACAGAAGGAGGCCATCGCCTGCCAGGCACTGTCGCTCCCGAGCATGGAGCGGACCACGCTCGGGAGTGAGAGGTCCGCGCTTCCAAGCGCGGACACCAGATCGTGCCGCTGCCGAGACCACCTGGGACACTGCTCCAGCGTGTGTTGGGCAGTGTCCTCGGCCGCGCCACAATCGTGGCAGCCTGGCTGCTCCTCCCGCCTCGCGACCCGGTGCAGGTACTCACCGAAGCACCCGTGCCCGGTGAGCAGCTGCACCATGCGGAAGGTGAGGGGTTTGCGCCTGCGGCGCATCCACGCCTCCAGGACCGGGCGCAGCGGATCTGCAACGCGGACTCCATACCGCGGCTGCGCCAGGTCCTCCCCTCACCTCCGCATCATCTCTGAATGCCCTCGCTGGCGACACCGCCCCACCTCCTCCAACGTGGGGCGCTCGCCGAGGCTCCTCCTTTCCGCAACAAACACGTACACCTCGGCGAGCGCCTCCGCCACTAACTCCCAGCCAGAGCCTTGTTCCGAGCGCAGAGGGCGTCCGCCCATATGGGGGCACCGTACGTGGCCATACTCCGGCAGGTACCGGAGTACAGCCGCCTGCACGCGGCGCTGGGCCCGCCCAAATTGAGCTGGAGGCGACCCAGCGCCGCCGCAGCTCTGATGACCGCTCGAAGTGGGGGCCGAAGGTCCATCTCCCGTCAAGGGTGAGGCCCAGGTACATCATCTGGGCACTCACCCTGATCCTCTGTCCTCCTATTTGGAGGTGTGCTCCGGGGGGAGGGCCCCATCTGCCGGTCCTGCGGAAGAGGAGGGCTTCGGTTTTCTCCAATCGGACCCGAAGCCCAAGCCTCTCTATACGGCTGATCACCAGTCCCACCCCGACTTCGGCCAGCCGCGCCGCCTCCACGAAGGTCTTACCCCGGGATGTGACAAGGGTGTCATCTGCGTAACAGATGACACTCATCCCGGGGAGGAGACGGCCCCGCAGGACCCAGTCGTACGCGAGGTCCCACAGGATGGGGCCCAGAACGGACCCCTGTGGGACACCGCACCCGACGGGCCTCCTCACCATTTGGCCACTCGCGTCCTCGTAGCACACCTCCCTGTCCTCTAGGTATGCCTTCAAGAGTCTCCTCAAGTGCGGAGGCACCCTAAAGTATTTGAGGGCCTCCAGGATGGTACTGTGGGGGAGGCTGTTGAAGGCATTGGCGATGTCCAGCGACACCGCCACCACCACGTCTCCCTCACGCTCCACATCCTCCGTCACCGACCTTAGGCGCCTTATGGCGTCGACGGTCGACCGTCTGGCCCGGAACCCGAACTGGGCATCCGAGAGGCCCGGTCCCGGGCCATCCTCCAAATGCTGAGCGAGGCGGGAGGCAACAACCCATTCCAGGGCTTTGCCCGCCTCGTTCAGCAGAACGACTGGTCGAACCGCCGACCCCGAGTTCGGGGGCCGATCTCCCTTCAACAGAAGGCAGAGCCGGCCCACCCTGAAGGGTCCCGGGCAGCACCCCGACCGCAAGCAGCAGTCAAGGAGCTCCCGGAACCTGTCTCCGAGGTACACGAGGGCTAGGGCTAGCACCCTTCCGTGCACCCCGTCCGGACCCGGCGCCCTCTTCTTGTTTCGGAGGCGGTCAATGACCGCCTCCATCTCCTGGTCGGTGACGGCCGGCGGAGCGCCCTCTACCTCTCCTCTGGAGTCCGGTGATCGGGCCATCCTAGGGGGAGCGAAACCTCGTGGGGTGTCGGGGAAGAGTTCCCCGACAACCCTCTCCAGCAGGGCCGGCTGGAGGGTCTCCGTCAGCGGGGCCGACTGAGCGCGGAGCTTGTTCCGCGCTCCTCTGTACGGTCGGCCCCACGGGTCCCTGTCTAGGCCCTCCAGCAGCTCCTGCCACGCTCCCTCGTTGGCCCTACTTATAGCCGTCTGCAGGGCTCTCCTGCTCTCCACGTAGACGCCGTGCAGACGGCTATCCCTTCCCCCCGAGAAGACCTGCGGAATTGATGCTCGACGGCACTATTTTAATACAAATAGGGAATAACAGCTTCGTTGTCGAAGCTGTTATTCCCTATTTGTATCTCCTGTCCCATACGTCAATGGTCCCTTTGCGGATCATACCCTTGACGAACGAGACAGGGCAGCGGTCGTAATCTGGTCTCCTCCGCAACCCCAGTGCGTCGCTCCTGGCGAGTCCATCGGCATGTTCGTTCCCCTCCAACCCCGCGTGTGTCTTAATCCAAAACAACGAGATCCTCTTACCCTGGCTTTTGCACAGTTTAAGAGCGTCCCGTGTTTGCACCGCCAGGGGATGGGAAGACTCGACGTTCGCCACCGCCTGGAGCGTCGCCATGGAGTCGCTGAAGATGCTGCCAATGCTGGGTCCATCGCAGCTCAAAGCGCACTTGGCCGTCGTGCAGATAGCCAGGAGTTCCGCCTGGTAGACGGTACAGTAGGACAACAAAGCAAGCTTGATGGCCTTGTTTTCCGCGCCGCCGTTCCATATGGATACAGCGACGCCAACCCGGCCCTGCCGTCCGTGTACATCTGCCTCTTGACCTCAGAGTGCGCGAGGTCGCCTCTTTATACGAGACCAAAAGTGGGCTACCCCATCCGCTGCTCGGGGACAGCAAGATCGAGAGTCTTTGCCTGGTTTCCGAAGGACAATTACGAGGGCCCCCTTCCACAGCCGAGGAAAGTAGCGGAGGGTATCAGACATTGTTACATACACTGAAATATTATGGAATTAGGAGTAAAGCCAAGAACTTGATTGCATCTTATTTAAATAACAGAGTGCAGACAGTTGACAAAAATAGGGGTTAAATCTAAACGCAGTAGTCTATGTTAATATCGGGGTGCCAGGGCTCTATTTTAGGTACCTTTTTATTTTTAGTATACGCGAGTGATCTGCCCTACATGTTGCAGAAAATGGCGGATATTGTACTATTTGCTGATGATACCTCTCTAATTTTGAATATGGTCCCCCGGTGTGAAAACATTGACAAGGTAAATGGTGTTGTGTCTGCTCTTTTAAACTGGTTCACACGTCTTCCGAATGTGACTTCTGCCAGTACAGAAGTTCATTGGGAATAATAAATTAGAATTCGTTAATAATACTGTGTTTCTTGGAATTAAAGTAGACTCCAATTTACAACGCCCCAATAAATAAATTTGCCGGTAAGCTCAGCTCCTCTGCATATACAATTAGTAGAATCAGACAATTGGCAAATGGGGCTACTGCGCGCTTAGTCTATTTCAGCTATTTTCACAGCATTTTGTCGTATGGTATACTGTTGTGCGAACGGCGGCTGACATGGAGACTATTTTATCCTAAAAAAAATCGGCTAAGTGCGAGTCGGACTCGCGCACGAAGGGTTCCGTACCATTATCTATAAAAACGGCAAAAAAGTCACGTTTGTTGTATGGGAGCCCCCCTTAAATATTTGTTTTATTTTGATTTAATTATTTATTCTTAAAGTGAATATATAACTAAATATTCTGTGAATATTTCAACCGTCTACCTGTTGCCGTTATCAATATCGAGCAAAAATGAGCAAAAAAATCACGTTTGTTGTATGGGAGCCCCCTTAAGTATTTGTTTTATTCTATTTTTAGGGTTTCGTACCCAAAGGGTAAAACGGAACCCTATTACTGAGGCTCCGCTGTCCGTCCGTCCGTCCGTCCGTCCGTCCGTCTGTCACCAGGCTGTATCTCATGAACCGTGATAGTTAGACAGTTGAAATTTTCACAGATGATGTATTTCTGTTGCCGCTATAAGAACAAATACTAAAAAATAGAATAAAATAAATATTTAAGGGGGCTCCCATACAAGAAACGTGATTTTTTTTGCCGTTTTTATATATATTGGTACGGAACCCTTCGTGCGCGAGTCCGACTCACACTTGGCCGATTTTTTTTAGTATTGTTGTTATAGCGGCAACAGAAATACATCATCTGTGAAAATTTCAACTGTCTAACTATCACCGTTCATGAAATACAGCCTGGTGACAGACGGACGGACGGACGGACGGACGGACAGCGGAGCCTCATTACGCCTTCAGAACCCGTTATATACCTTTTCCCATTTTGTTATGTTCCGTTTTACCCTTTGGGTACGGAACCCTAAAAAAGAGCTATTCGCTCTATTTACAACTTGGGCTCCAGAGAATCACTCAGGGAACTGTTCAAAGAAATAATATCTTTACCGTTACTTCTCAATATATTTATGAAAACATAATGTATGTCCGTAAACATATAAAGTCGTTTTCAAACTTCAGCGATAAACTTAGAAGTAGTGTAAGTAGTGTATGCCGGTACATCGCATCGATCGACTGGTAGATATTTTCTTGTAAATTATAATTATAATATCGATTTTATAATAAGTTGCCTGAACCAGTTCTGTCCTTTCCTGACAATGTATTCAAAAAGCACATTAAAAATACTCTATGTAAAAGGGCTTATTATAGAATTGATGAATATGTAACTGACGAAGATATCTGGAAATAATTCAGCACACTACGACCTTTTCTTAATAATCTTTAATTCTACTATTTCTTTTCATTATTGTACCAATATGCTGATGTGAATTTACAGTAATATCTGATTGTCAAGTTTCTTTCGGCATTTCTTCTTTGTCAATGGTCATTTCCGAAATGCTAGCAGATTAAAAATAGAAAAATAGTAACATAAGAATATTGAATAAGATACAATACGATATTACAAACGACCAATGCGCGGTCTTCGCTTCGCGACGACGACACTTGAGTCTAACAACAATTTGCACTTTTAATATAAATATTTCACAAACGGGTCACTAGGTATATCGAAAAATGATCTTCCCAAATCCTCGATGTTTTTAAAAACCTATCGAACGACTCCCCACACCATTGGGTGGGTACGAATTAAAAAAATCATTCCCACATTACGTGTACCACCAAAAACCATTTTTCGAAAATTTTATTTTACCACGTTGTCAGCATAGTTAATATGTATATACATGCCAAACTACAGCTTTCTAGTGTCGAGCGTGTCTGAGCTAGACCGCGGACAGACGGACACAGCGAAACTACTCGTATAAGGTTTCCTTGTTTACTACGGAATCCTAAAAAAATATTTGAAACAAAAAAATTTTTGGAGACTAACAAGGTTCACCATTAGAGTTGTGACCACAGGAACTTGGCAAAAGTGTGGTTAAGGTTTGCTTTCATACCTATTTAGAATTCCAATTATAGACCTTTCATACCTAGATAAAGTTAAATGAGCATATGATAGGGAACTGATTGACAAAGCGGGTAAAAATAATAAAAAAATCTGGGAGGCAATTAAAAATATTACCAACACTGGAAACTTATCCAGAACCTATACCAAAGAGCTGCTAGCATTGACCTCAGAACCGCAGAAATCCATCGATCTCGTAAATGAATTCTTCACGAATATTGGCAAATCTCTCGCTGACAGTTCGACTAGTGATCCAAATTATGTCCCCCCTGAAAATCTGAACTCAATATCCAATTCTTTTGTTCTCTTAGCCACAACGGAACAAGAGGTATAGCAGCTTATTCTCGATTTGAAAGATAATTGTTCGTCTGGAAGAGACAAAATTTCAAATAACTTTTTAAAGGATTTTAGGGTCGTTCTAGTGCCTCCACTAACCCACATTTTCAACATTTGCATTGAACAAGGTATTTTTCCTTCAGTCCTCAAAAGAGCAGTTGCAATATCTATCCATAAGGAGGAGTCCTCCAGCTTCGACGCGTGGAGGTCCTGTAGCATACTGATTTGCTTGGTGTGGGCACGTTCTACTCGAACCAGTTCCTGTGCGTGACGGGACCGCTCTTTCTCCAGGTTGTATTTATGGTGAGAGCGTGAGTCCGAAATGGCAAGTACTGTCTCATACAGAGACTGTAAGCATTCGAGAGCCTCCTGCTTGCACTCTCGCTTCATATTACCCGCTGCCTATATAGCATCCTTTGCTTTGAGGAGACTTTCATTGGCAAGTTTATTAGCGAGATCCATCTCCACCCCCCGGTGACTGCTCGAGGATAATTTTATGCTCGATCTTCTTGAGCATCGGGCTATGTCCAGCGCTGGGTCCACTTCCAGATCCGACAAAACTGAGGACGCCGCCGTTTCCGGACCCGTTATTTCGTCATCCGAAACCACTGGTCGAGGCTCATCAACTCTGTCCCAAGTCATAACCTTGTCTGTTGCATCGTTGCAATCGGGCCGCACACCCACAACCTCGCTGGTCACTGTGCCAACGCCCGAGTTCTTGGTTAACACCCTTTCTCTCAGCGATCTAGGGCCACCCGTCGTCGCTTAATGGCGCGAGGACGCTGTTTTAATTAATGGAGCTGCAGCAGAAGACATGGCATCAGGGGACACTCTTTTCCTACGGGAAGTTGACATTCTGAAGAAAAGGTGGATGCAGACCCAAATCGCGGTCTCGAATTCGTTAAAATCCACAACCGCTGTCGTGTCGGTATTGCCTTCTTTTATATCCTTGAGCCAAAAAAGGGCGTGGTGGGGAGGCGTTGTTTCGCTTTTTTTGGCTCTGTGATCAATGAAATATTGATGCAGCAGTGTGCCTCACTCGCTCCGACAGCAGATGGCACACAGAAAAGCGCAAAAGAAGCGAAGAATTTATTAAAATTTGGAAAAACGCCGAAAAAACGTTGAAAATCGGATCCCGACTGCATTGGTAACTACAGACCCATATCTATACTGCCACCACTATCAAAAATATTAGAAAAAATAATTAATACTCGTCTGATTAACTATTTGGATAAGTACAGGATACTTTCAGATAGGCAGTATGGTTTCAGACATGGCAGATCAACTGCTGATGCTGTACATTCACTGACTGATTTCATCTCCAAAAATTTGGACGTGGGAAGCAAATGTCTCGCGGTATTCCTTGATATTTCCAAAGCTTTCGACATGGTTTCAATCCCTATTCTGTTGAGGAAATTGGAATAAGGGACAGACAGTTACTGCTTTTTAAGAGTTATCTGACGGATCGGTTCCAAAGGTCCAGAATGGTCTAAACGCAGTGACTGTCTACCTCGGTTTTAACCGGCTGTCCCTAAATGTTCAAAAAAGCAAATTCATTACTTTCACCATCCGTGGCAAGGAACCCACAAATTCTTTTAAGTTAACTGCTCATAGCTGTGCGACCGTGGACACCTGTAGCTGCCTGCCAATAGAACAAACATCCTACATAAAGTATCTTGGAGTGATCATTGACAAAAATCTGGGATTTAAAAAGCATATAATAGGGCTAAGTAAAAAAGTTCGAAGGCTCACAGCGGTTTTCAAAATGCTTCGACATGCTGCAAATCCCACTATTTTAAAATCAATCTACCTTGCATTGTGTCAATCAATTTGCACGTATTGTACTGTTTGGGGGGGAGCTACTGGATCCACTCTCAAATTCCTAAAAATAGTTGCACAAAGAGCTTTACTGAAGATATCAACATATCGACCCTTCCTGTACCCAACTGCACTTTTATACCAAAACTATGGAGTGTTGACAATCCGCCAACTGTACATCCTTAACACTATCGCTAAGCAACATGGTGATATAACGTTTGTATCCAAAAAACTATTTTTAATACAGCTTTCGCACATAGGTTCTTTCCCTTTGCGGGCCCCTATCTCTATAACAAAGTAAACAAAAAAATATCCATATAGGTATCATCTGACCAAATTTCAATGCAAAAAAACACTCACAGCTTGGCTGGCAATATTGTCGTATGAAGAAACTGAAAATTTGCTTATTACAATTAAATAATGTTCTCATTCCGGTTGTGTACATGAGTGAGATCTATGTGCATGAGTATCTATTGTGTCTGTGTTGCACGTGTGTGTTGTTGTTTACGTGTTTATAAACATTTGTATGTTAAAAAATATTTTTTATGAACATTTCCTAACCTTGATATACTCTTTTCAAACTTGCAGTTTAATTACCTCTTTATATTTATATGTATCTCACAAACAGATGTCACGGTAACTTAAGTTGAAATATTTCTATTATTAAGGCACAAACCGGGAGACAATCAGTAATACAGGTTCCAAACCTAGTACGGACTCCAGACTCTCACAAGGTTTTCTTTTAATTTCCTTGTGTATTTAGTACTTCTGTAATTTGTTAAAACCTTTGTGAGAAGAATAAACGTTATTATTATTTATTTGAATTGAAATGATTTTTGTAGCTTCGTCTGACGAGTCCGCCGGCCGAGTGGCGATGGCCGCCACTAGCTACTGCCGAGCATACTCCGATTACCGCTCAACGCAAATTTTTGTGTGCATCAACATGCCTCGGTCTCTGTGTGTTCTATGTATCAAATGTACGTATATAAAGAAGTCTCTCGTCTTCCCAGCGTTTCCTAATCCCGTAGGATTGGCGAGTCTGCTACGTAAGCCGAAGATTTGGCAGTAATGATGAACGACGTCCGCACGGAAAACGTGAAGTGGTTTAGTAGCGGTTTTAACGATGACGTACCGTGCCGCGGGCGCCGGCGCTACTGGCCTACTCACCGGCATCGAGATGTTACTCCTCAATAACATGAACATTACGTGCAAACTTTGCATAATAAAGTCAAAGTCTTTTATTCCGTTTTTATTCCGTAATAATGGCTACATTTGTTTGGAATCGTCACATTTTTTTTCCCTACCGTGCAGTTCATGACTAGGTGAGCACTGATAAAAATACTGCCAAAAAACTCAGGCATCCCTCTTCTGGTATCCAAACAAATTTACATAATTTATTAATTACATTATAATTGGATCGACTCAATCCCAGGCATTTTTATCATTAATATAGTCAGATACTTTATAATATGCCCTGCTACACAATTTGGCTTTAATAGTAGTTTTAAATTTGTCGAGCTCGGTGGCGCAGTGGTGAAACGCGCTGTTACGCTACTTTACCACCAACGCTCGTGGGTTCGATTCCCACACAATATAAACATTTGTGTGCATGAACATGTCTGTTTGTCTTGGTCTGGGTATTTTCTATGTATAATAAGTATGTATTTACAAAAAAAAAATGTATTTACGTATGTTTATCAGTTGTCTAGTACCCATAACACAAGCTTCGCTTACTTTGGGGCTAGGTGGCGCTGTGTAATTTGTCCGACAATATTTATTTATTTGTTTATTGACAATTCTCTTATATTGCTGGGAAGTTTGTTATAGAACCGTATACATTGCCCCATAAAAGAATTACTTATTTTGTGGAGACGGCTTGCATGTAACACAAGATTATGCTTATATCTAGTATTTATGTTATGAGTATCACTCTTTTTACAAAATGAGTCTATGTTTTTATGGACATACAAAAGATTTTCATAGATATATTGCGATGCGACTGTTAGAATATTTATTTCTTTGAATTTTTCTCTAAGGCTCTCCCGGGGACCAAGTTTGTAGATAGCTCTTATGGGTCTCTTTTGCAATAAAAAGATGGGTGTTAATGTCCGCGGAGTTACCCCAAAGAAGAATTCCGTATGACATAATACTATAAAAGTAGCTGAAATAAACTATTCTAGCCGCATCAACATCAGTGAGCCGTCTAATAGTTTTCACTGCATAGGCTGCAGAACTTAGTTTTCCTGATAATTTTTCAATTTGTGGGCCCGATTGTAGTCTGGAGTCAATTGTTATACCCAAGAACACAGTTGTCTCCACAGGGGCTAAATTAGTTCCATTAACATGTACATTGGTAGCCACCTGTCTTACATTAGGTGTTGAGAACTTAATTACTTTAGTCTTTTTATCTTTTATAAGCAGATTATTAACATTAAACCAATGCATAACTTTAGAGAGAGCATCGTTAACTACGTCATAATTACCTAACTGTCTATTAATTTTGAATGTCAAAGAGGTATCATCCGCAAACAATATAATCTCATGTTTATCCTTTACAAAGTATGGTATACTGCGCACTGTCCAACGGCCACCACACCGTTTCTGGCGAGACCTTTCGACCGTTATGATCAAAACATGCATGGTGTTAATACAGACTTCCATGGACGATATAGGCGGCTTTTTGGAGTACTCCTTACGACGAGCAAGCGGCGGGCGGCAGGCGGCGGGCTGCGGATGGAGCGCCGCCAGAGCCAGCACGCGCGGCGGCCGGGCTCGGGCTCGGGACCGGCGATGGCGCCGCTCGAGCCGCGTCGGCCGGGCTCGATCCAATCGATCCAATATGTATATTTATGACTCCCTGGTCGTGATGATTAATTCATCGTCGCCGACGTCGGCCGCGCGACCTCTACGTTTAAAGTGTTTTATCTGCGTTTTAATTGAGTCGACGATTTGCGTCGCACAAATCGATTACTAGAAAAAATATGCAAAATCATGATCATTAATAGAAGTGGCGGAATGAACAATCACTGAAACGTAACCAGTATTTTATTAGTAGCGAGTACATGCCGCAGCGACGCTGCGTCACGCGGCGCCGCCGCAAGCGGTCTCAGGCCGATCGGTTGTTTGTTATACTTGAATGATATTGTGCGATCGGGAGCCGAGTCGCTCGGGACCAGCTCAGTCTCTGTGAGTAAAGCGTTTCGTAACCCGGCCAGAGACGAAGTCGCGACGAGACAGACCGACGCTGCCGGCGGACAGCCTCTTCCGGATACTTAAATTATGTTTATGAAATTATCTACCGCCGCACGCCGCGCCGGAAGGGTGCTCTGCACGAGGAGCCGTGCACGTGAAGCGGGGCGAGATGCGCGCCGGGAGGTCGCGGCCGCCCCGCGAGACACGCCGGCGGCGGCGGCGGCGGAATGCGGCCAAGGGCGGGCCGCGGCCGGCGCAGGGACGGGGCGCGCTCGCCGTAACACACGGACAATGCTCGTAAAGTGTTTATGACGCGCGTTCATGATGTACATACATCCGTTAAGTTGTACATGAGCTGCGGCCGGCCCGCGGCTCGCTACACAATGCTCGATAAATTAGAACGAAACCACGAACCGGTGCCTCTGTCACGTTGTCAATTAATATTAAATATACTCCATAATTCTGTAGTTCAGTTTAAAGTCCTCCGAAGGCGGAGGGTCAGACCGACGTCCTCGGTGTGCTCCACAGAGAATTCTTCAGCTCGAAGACTTATGTGAAGCTTGTATACAAGTGTCGAGTCGTCAGATCGCACACGGAGTACTGTAATACATTTCACGAGACCGCCTGCGACCGCCTGCGACATTGACCTCTCCAGTGGAAGAAGAGCAAGGCTATGCTCTTCTCGTATGTTCTATCGATTTTACAAAGCGTTGTGTTTGTTAGAGAAATCGTTTACAATGATGCCACCTCCCTATTCAAAGGCACCGCTCCTCACTGACAAAGACTTGCGAACCCTTGGCTTGTGAAGTGAACGGCTGGCCAAGGTCCCGCGACGCCCAACTGCAGCATGGCACTGTTCAAACTGCGCTTATGTATGGGTTTTACAGGTGGGCAACACACGATTAACGCCCCTCGAATTGTAAAGAGTTCTCAAGCTGTGGCAGCTGCTTAACATCAGGTAGGCGGTACACTTTTTTGTTACCTTAATGGTTTATAAAAATGTGATCCGGTCACAATAACAACTTGCAATTTGATCTAACCTGCTTTGTGTGCTTCCGCCACCAATTAGTTCATGCGGCCTAGCGCCGGCCGGCACCCACCCACTACTGTTAGTGCGTGCTACATGCCGACGCTGCCATGGCTGCTCCGGTAGTCTCTGCCTCGGCTGCTGTGGTCGTCCGTCATCTGGAACAGAATCCGCATGCCCCCACCACCACCGTCGCTGCCACGACTGGCCTGGTCGTCGCTGCGACACGTGTTTCGCCTCTCCACGAGGCATCATCAGGCGTTGTAGACGTTAATCGTAAGAATAACATGCTACAAGTGACAAATCCATCGCAGTGCCGTCCCTTATATTGAATTGAGGGTGGGGGTGGATGGTGTGAGCGAAAAGATATTTAATAGTGGGGAATGGTTTACGTCAGTCTGTTTGTTCATGAGAGTAATTTTAGAATTTTTATGTTTATTAATTTCTAATTGTTCCCTAATATTTAGTTTTAAACCTTTGTCTATGGTGTGTAAAATTTGATATGTATAAGTGGGGGATAAGTTATGTCCTTTGTCTATGAGATGCTCGGCGAAGTGTGACCTTTCTGGGCGATTGTTTTTATACGCCGATACGTGTTCGTCACGCTTCGCCGAGCATCTCATAGACAAAGGACATAACTAACACGCACGTGGCTACTGTCTGTAAAAGGGCACTGGCCATATACGGGCGCCTTGCGCATACGGCCCGCGTTAGTTGGGGGCTCAACCCTGAAGTAGTGAAGATCATATATTCAGCCGTAGTGGAACCTACGATATTGTACGCTGTCACCGCATGGGCTCCAGCGGTCAATAAGCTGGGCATCCAGAAACAGCGTACAGCGGGGCTTCGCGCAGAAGATCTGCAGAGCCTACCGCACGGTCTCCCTGAACTCCGCACTGTTGCTGGCCGGGGTGCTGCCTCTTGACCTCAGAGTGCGCGAGGTCGCCTCTTTGTACGAGGCCAAGAGGAGGCTACCCCATCCGCTGCTCGGGGACAGGGAGATCGAGCGGATGGCCTGATGGACGAGGTACAATGCAGGGCACACTCCAACTTTGCCCTGCGAATTTACACGGACGGCAGCTAGGTTGAGGGCCGGGTTGGCGCCGCTGTATCCATATGGAACGGCGGCGCGGAAACCAAGGCCGCAAGCTTGCTTTGTCGTCCTACTGTACCGTCTACCAGGCGGAACTCCTGGCTATCTGCACGGCGGCCGAGTACGCTTTGAGCTGCGATGGACCTAGTATCGGCATCTTCAGCGGCTCCATGGCGGCGCTCCAGGCGGTGGCGAACGTCGAGTCCCCCCATCCCCTGGCGGTGCAGACACGGGACGCTCTTAAACTGTGCAAAAGCCAAGGTAAGAGCGTCTCGTTGTTCTGGATCAAGGCACACACGGGGTTGGAGGGGAACGAACGTGCCGATGAACTCGCCAGGAGCGCCGCACTGGGGTTGCGGAAGCGGCCAGATTACGACCGCTGCCCTGTCTCATTCGTCAAAGGTATGATCCGTAAGGGGACCATTGACGAATGGGACAGGAGATACAAATCGGGAACAATAGCTTCGACGACGAAACTGTTCTTCCCGAGTGCGGCGGAGGCGTACGGCATCGTGGGCAAAATGGTGCCGTCGAGCATCACCACGCAGGTCCTGTCGGGGCATGGTGGGTTCTCCGCGTACTTGCAGGTTCAAATGCGCGGATGACCCATCCTGCTTCTGCGAGCACATATTGTTTCGGTGTCCCGCATTCTCCAAACAGAGGTATGACTTGGAACAGGAGTTGGGAATGCGGGTCACCGAAACTACAGTCTCCGAAATAGTGGTGGGGAAAGGTAGAACAAAATTTTTTAAATACTGCGTCAGTCTAGCCACGGCTGTCATAGATAGGAACAAGCAGAGCAGCTCCACCTAGGACTAATGTTGCATACCTCGGCTATACTCAGTATAGCCGATGGGATCGCGGTGGCTAGGTGGAGTTGTGAAGCTCGCTGTCGCCCGTGTCTGGACTGACGCAGTATGGGGAGGGAAGTTTGGAAACAGCCATTATCGTTTCACCGACGTTCTAAAATGGGCGAAATGAAAATTTGTAGGAAATAAAACTGAAAGATGATGAATGGAAGAATAAATTGCGGAATGAAGGAAAGGATGATGTATAAATGTGTTATTATTTATATTTTTAACGATTTAAATAAAGTGTATAATACGTATGTATATATATATGTATATATATATATATATATGTATATATATATATATTGTAAAAAGCGCCTTGCCCATGGCAGGGGTATATGATTATAAAACAAAAAAAAAATCAGTATGATGCAAGAGGATGCGGATCACAAATAAATACGAACATATACAATATTAACAATCTCCACATATTATCACCTGACATGTTGTCACAATGACAAATTTATGTTTTTTGACTCTAATCATTTTATTAGTGATTTTTATTTGACTAAAGATATGCTGTATCCTACGAATAAATAATATGTCGTATCTTTAAAAATATGTAGGTATAAGATAGCCACTTTAGCGGCCTATAATATTAATAGCATAAACAGTTTGCAATGTAAACTAAAAAGGAACTGTATAGATTTGACTGTAGATTTTTAACTACTGAAAAAGACAAAAAGAAAGCAAAACCTAAATTTTGTACACCAAAATATTCAAGGATGCGAACAAATTGTACGGTTATTAGAATAATATGATATTGATGTTTTATGTTTAACTGAACACTAATTAAACAAAATTGAAATGTTATTTGAGATTGATAATTATAAAATAGTTAGTTGCTTTAATAGAGAGTTTTCGATTAGAGACGGTTCACTGATTACTACAAAAATGCCACAAAGCGAAAGAACGTAAGGGTATTGCTAGGCTCTCTATAGAATGTGCTATTGAGATGTCATGTGCTGAATTAAATCATATCATAATTATTTGTGCTATACAGACCTCCTAGCGGTAACTTTACACAATTTGAGCAGGAAATGAAGGATACTTTAAGAAAAGTTTTCGTATGTAAAAAAGACATTATAGTCTGTTGTGATTTTAATCTAGACAATCTAGTAAATACACAGACAACCATTAGATTTTTAAATTTATATAAAACATTAAATATGCAGTACGTTTTCCTCGAGCCTACACGTGTAACAGCCACATCTGCAACTTGTCTACATAATATCTTTTGTAACTGTGATATCACCAAATCAGTAATCGGCGACTTGCCCGCAGATCATTGTGGTCAGCTGGTAGTATATCAATATTCCAAGAACACAGATTTAAAAACTTATCTATTGTATAGACCACTGACCACAAACAAACTTATTAAGTACAACAATGTACTGGGGGACAGGTTTCCTTCATTGGATTACTCTGTAGACAATCCTGAATTGCTCTAAACAAATTTAGTTCATGTTATTTATCTATCTATCTATAACTTCACGAAAAATCTCTTGCGGGGTAGGCAGAGAAAAGCGAGCGCCACGTGTCTCGATCCTTGCATACCTCACTCGCTTCTTTAACATTCATTGCTCTTCTCATGCACGCTGGCCGGTGTCTAGGGCTCCTGACATCACCTTATGATAAAACACGACTAATTTGGTCATCTTAGGTAAGTCTTGGCCTTCCTCGTACATCTTTCCACTTTTGCTTTGTAATTCTTTCATCCTGCATTCGTTCTACATGTCCGAACCAACGGAGCATGCCTCTTCTTATTTTGACACCGACGCTCTCTTTCAGACCAACTCTGTTTCTAACATCATCATTGCGAAAACGGTCTACGAGCGTTATGCCACAAAGTTTTGCGCAACGTTCGCATTTCGACCGCCTTTATCCTACTGTCATGCTCTCTCTGCCGTACCCGTGAGAGCTCTCACTTCCATAAGTAAGCGTTGGGATCAGCACTGCATTGTGTATAGCGAGCTGTGCCTTCTGGCTCAAGCGTTAACTCCCAAGAAGTTTTCCCGACGCTCCATTCGAACTATTCCCAGCACTCACTCGTCTTTCCACATCTGCGGTTGCTGCTGTTTCCCAGCCAGTGAATATCAAAAAAAAAATCAAAAATAAAAAGATGAATATAACAAATAAATTAAAGTTACGCAAATACAGGTATATTAGCTAGCAGAAACAAAACTTTTTATTATACTCAGAATTTGTAAATATGTTAAAAGTTATTCTAAAATAATTAAAAATGTTTGCAAAGTTGCAACATCTATGTACCTATATATTAAAAACTAAATTGAGCAGTCGAAAAATAAAATAAAGGCAGTAGGGGATATTGTTAAAAAGAAACAGGTAAAGATAAAGTACAAGATAATGAGTATTCTACGAGTATGAAACATAGTAACGAAACTGTAAGATGATATTATTACACTACGTCGGGAGGCGTACAAGCATACGGTCCACCTGATATATAGCGGGTACCGTAGACTATTCACGCTTGCGATATGTTAATTATCACTCGCGCGATGCTTCCTCTGCTGCTTGCACAGCAACTCTGTTTTTTTTCTGTGAGGTGGAGGTACTTCCCACCCACACACATGTTGCCGCTGAGTTATTAAAGGAGGATGTACAACCAAGGCTGGAGCTTTTCAATTTACACATATTCAGTCAAGCGAAATAATTAAAACTTAAAAAAAGAAATACATTAAAAGCTCAGAAGATCATTGGGGAATACCCATAAAAGTCTTTTATTCTATTATTGAGCCAATAACTCCACACTTGGTATTTATTTTTACTCCATATATAGATATGGGTGTGTTGCTAGACTTGATCAAATTAAGTAAATTAATTCCATTATTCAAGCCCGGTGAAAAAAGTGAACTAGGGAAAACAGACCCATATCTATTTTGCACGTATTGAGTAAAAGTATTTGAAAGGATAATGCTTGATCAATTGCAACTCTATTTTAAGACCAAGTTTTTTTTTAAATAATTTACAGCGGATAAATCCGCTACAGATGCAGGGGTAGCATTGGTCAAGCATGTTTTTAGCGCATGGGAGAGATCCCAGGATGCTATTGGGGTCTTCTGTGACCACTCTAAAGCTTTTGATTGTGTCGTCAATTAGATATTATTGCTCAAGCTGTGCTATTATGGAGTTATAGGTAAAGCCCAAAATTTTATTTCAACTTACTTAAATAACAGAATACAGACTGTTGCTATAAACGGGGACAAATCTAAAAGCTAAGTTAATATTGGGGTGCTCCAGGGCTCTATAGTGGGCCCCTTTTTATTTTTAGTATATGTGAATGATCTGCCCCACATGGTGCAGAAATTGGCGGACATACTAGTGTTTGCTGATGATACTTCGTTAATTTTTAATTTTGTGTGCGAAAATATTGACAAGGTAAATACTGTTCTATCTGCCGTTCTAAATTTGTTCGCATGTAATAATCTCTGGCTAATATTGAAACTATTTTTATATTTCAAAAGAGAGCCATCCGCTCTATTTAAAACATGTGCTCCGGGGAATCACTTACAGAAGTATTAAAAGAAATAAATATCCTCACGGTTACCTCTCAGTGCATTTATGAGAACATAATGTATGCTCGTAAAAATGTAAAGTCGTTTTCAAAATGTAGTGACAATCTTAGAAGCAGGAATACATTGAGCATGCGCCGGTACAGCGGCTTGCTAAGACTAGTAGATCTTTTGTTGTAAATTGATTAAATTCTTTAATAAAATACCTCAACAGTTCTGTCTTTGCCTGAAAATATATTCAAAAGGCACATCAAAAATAATATGTAAGAAGGGTTATTACAGAATCGATGAATATCTGACTGAATGTACACTCACATGTATTTATTGTAATATAAATTGATAATTTGAAAAAAAGACCTATATTGGCAAGTTTCTTTTAGCATTTCTTCTTTGCCAATGGTCATTTTCGAAATGCTGGTAAATTAAAAAAGACAGATTAAAGCTATGAAATAATTAATAAGATATACCTAATATGATTTGATTTATATAATGTAAGACGTGTCTAAGTGCCCGTGAGGGCCTAATGGCAAATGAATATTTTTATCTTTATCTCAGAGAAACAAACAAACAAAACATACATTTTGTTATAACAAACATATTTTTTGTTAAAAGTTATAATATATTTTCATCGCTATCTTTCAGTGTGGCCCTTGCATAAGACGACATAGACAATGTCGCAGCTGAGTAATTGCTTTTTATACGACTTGCATAATTAATAATATATTGTCCGGCGTACGGAGGCGGCGCGGCGACCGGCCGTCGGTGAACTGCCATGCAATTCTCTAAGCGACTCGTAATGGCTGTGTGCGTCGCTGTGATCACAGATGTCACAGCTTTGACATTGTCTACTGCGATCACGGCTAAATTATTTGATATTCTATAAGGCTGTAAGCGTACGCGAGGCTGTTTGCCTTGTAGAATTCCAATTCCAAACACAGCCTTGCGGCGCACAACCATGAAAAGCGACACCAAAGAATTGCAATTTTGTGTTCAAGGCTGTAACAGCCGATGTTGTAAGGACGTTTGCTCTTACAGAATTGCATGGCCGGTCCGCTGGTGAGGCCGGCGCACCCGCCGCCGCCGCCTCCTGCCGCGCTCCTATTGGTTCCTGTAATGGACCGCAGCGCGACCCACCCTACCTACCTACTGCTTTTGCCTCGGGATGTAAATGGAATGCAGCGTGCCTAAGCCTACTTACAGATATGCCTATTGGCTCCTACCTAACTTAATGGACTGGAGCGTGTCCAGCCTATCTGCCTACTATTATTGCCTCTACCTACTATTTAACTACACCTACTGCTACTGATGAACCCTACCTAAATCTATTGCTATTTTGTTATTATTATCTTACCTAACGAACTAAACGTTCCTGCCTTGCTAAGCTCTACAAATCTTCCCTACCTAATGTCCTAACTTCCCTACTTATGTGCCTAACCTATATTTCTTTTATGTACTTGTTCTAAGATCTACATATGTGTTTAATGTTACGTCCTACCTAGATAACATACCTATTTGTCTTTTGCCCTACGTGTGTCTAATATAAGACCTACCTAGATAACCTAATCTCAGTTTTAAGCCCTACCTATGTGTTTCGTGATCAAACCCTACCTATGTTACCTAGTATCGTCTTATGTATTCTGTATTTACCTAAAAACCTATCTCCCCAGCCTATGTACAGTTGAATTAACAGTTCTACTTCGATTTGTTGATATATATATATATTGATGTAAGATATTTCAATGTCTTAATGCCTAGTGTCGTATATACGAGTTAATAATGATTCGGGATTAATCGAACTTCATTTGCATGTGTGTGGTTCATATTATAGTAGTTATATCGTGGCTTAATTACCCTGGCCGGGATTTCCCAACACACAGCTAAGGTCTTTGGAGCTGGTTTCTTCGCAAAGAAACAATGTATTTATATAAACATGTATTTGTGTGCGTACGACTTTTATTTAATATTTTGTTGTTGCAACTAATAGCCACTTGCTCCAAGCCTTACTATTCCAAGTCCATTGGTATAAATTTATATATTATAAGTTATATGTGCGCATTATTGATTGTGTAAGAGCTCTTAAACCCTGATCGGGTTTTACCAATTAATGGGACTGGATTGGAGTGAATTGAATACACTCGGCGGATTGCCTTAACATTTTAAAGACATGTTAATTACTTTCTCGCTATACGAACGAATTACAAGCTTATCGGAAATCAAAGTCTATTGACGCTTATAGCGTTCTTTTGCTTATTCACGCGGGACGTTATCGCGCAAGTTATGCTCTCGTGTTTATGGTATTCCAACCTTACAGTACTGTAAAGAAACTTCATCATTTATTGTAAAGTGTACGGTACCCTTACCATATTAGTCGAGTGAATAACCGTCTGATATGCGTGCTTTCAAACTGGTTACAGGCCCGACTAATCCGCCACTAATCGCCCAACCAAAATTAATCAATGTTCAAAACCACGGGGCTAACACGGATTAATCTTTACCGCACACTATGATGTTACATTTACTGATATAAATATATCCTTTTTTTTCCAAAATAAAATAAAATGAGAGCGTTATATAGTCAAAATCGCGAGATCCTTATACTACCAACCACCTTATTCAATAAACATTCAAACTCATGCGAACAAGCACTTATTTATAACTTAGCCGACAATGGATTCTATACGGAACCTTACAACTTAAATTCTCTAATCCTAATCCTAATTATCTAACAGAAACTATCGCGGATTCAAAGAAACAAGACCCGGGGTATGACCTAACGCCCTAACGCGAGTGTGTCTAAGAACGTTGTGTATAGATAGTTGTGTTATAAAATATATATATGTGTATATAACTTTGTGTAGACAACTGGCAGACGTGTGAGTCAATGAAAGCCTAGCCCTACGGTCCACCAATTACGGAAATGTAATCATCACAGACTCATGACAATTCAAGCTAGCTTAACTATGAAGTTAGACCAGCCTGCGGGATTGTAGTCGCCCCGACATTCCGTGATGTATGTACACACTTCACGAACGCTTTATTTCGCGTTAGAGAGGTGGGGCCCTAGTGTTCTGTGGAAAGATTTAGGTACAGCTTACCTATCCGTACTAAATCGTGTATTTGATTCTAAACCCACTCAAACTTCGCTCAGTTGTCACAGTCAGTTTACCACGGAGTTTGAAATGTATCAATGTTGCTTAATAACAAGCCACTTTAAACAAACTTTCGTGAATTTAAAGAAAACTATAAGAATTGGTTAACAAATCTTATAGCCAAATAGCCCAAACGAATACTGATTACTTAAGTTACAAAAATACAACGTTTTAAGAATTCCCGAAATACGCTCCGACTCACTAGTCAGTATTGGCTATTCTCTCACGTCTCCTCGATCCCCATTGCCTATATAGTCCTCGACAACCCCGCGCGCGCTTCAACCCCGTAAAACCGCCACGCCGATCTGTGTTTAAACGCAAGGTTCCGTACACATTATCCACTCCAGACTAGGTCTTACAATTAACTTAATTTACCGAATAATGCATAATTTACACATGCTAATTAACTGTGATTAGTACCCAAATTAGATCTTATTCTAAATACCCGAATAAACTCCAGACATAAGTCTTGGCCGCCACATCTAAGAGCTTCCTCTTAGGGGCAGGGATTGCGTCGATCCACTTGTAATCCAATTATTCTCAAACATCTATTTGTCATAATTATTTCCAACAGATCGGTTCGATCTTGTATTCATTATCAATTTTGAATTTCATCAAAACATCGACATATCTTACGTGGGTTCGTTCTATACTCTTAGGTAACCCTAATTTGATTGCATAAGCTCGACGAGCTCCGTGCCAACAGACAAAAAAATAATGGGTTGCACATGTGCGTACAGCCATGTTGCATTCGACCATACACCAATCTTAAGGAATTTTTAACCATTTCAATTTTGAATAATATTGCGCAATCTTATTGCCGATAAGATTTGCTGGTACCATTACATTCCGATGCGACAATAAAACCGAATTGAAGTCGGTAGGCTCCGACGGCCCCAGCCGCCGGCGCCGCCGCGGGCCTGACGTGAGACCGACCACCTGCACTTGGACTCATGCGACACGATCATTCAGCATCAGGAAATTCGATCATATCATACAGCACTCGTCACGCGTGCATGTCGGTAACGACTTATGTAGTTTAAGTACAAAATAATACGGCTCAGAGGCAGCGCTGACTATGAAATATTCAGTGACGAACAAGCCCACTAGTCCCGCCGTCACCCCCCCTCTCGGCACTCTGTTCGAAGAAAACAGGTGGCGTGAATCACTGTACATTCAGTTCATAATAAATCAATGTTACATTAAACCTTTTGTAAAATCAATCAATCAATCGTTTATTACGTGTAATGAACAGTTATTGGTGAAACGTTAGCTCCAATATACGTATTCTGTTGTTTCAATCGGCCGCGGCGTGCAAACATTACAAGTGTCGATATTTTTTTCTAAAATATTTCAAAAGGCCTAGCAATTTGTGATTAAAGTCAATGATCCATATATACGTAAATATGTCGAAATGTGTAAATGTAAAACATGCAATCAGTCAATTTACAAAATAATTAAGTAATTACAACTACAATTGTCAAGTCATCAAGAATACAATGCACCGAAGTAAATCACTTTGATAAACGCCTAAAATACGAACAACGCTACAGTTCTGAACTCAGGAGTAAACCGTGTGGTGCGCCTCAGGGCTCAGTAATCATTCAATGTAATGACACTATGACATATGGAAATGACAGTAATTTTTCTATTAAAAATATTATTCAATGACTGGACTCAAACAAATTAATTATTAATTTAAATAAAACGAACATTATGCATTTTAGACAAAGAACACGCAGACCTATACGTACTAAAGCCACATGCCACATTACATGAACACAGAAATTGCACAGGCGAATGAAACTAAATTCCTAGGAATTACGCTAGACAGCTTACTAAATTGGAAACCACATGCTGTTGCACTATGTAATAAAATAAGCAAATATATATGTGTTTATATATATACTCAAAACCCTTCCTAAAATATCCAGAGTGACACAGCGCTTATCGCATATAATTGTTACATCGCATCTGTTCTGCGTTACGGATTTATTTTTTGGGGTATGTCTTCGTTCAAAGCCCAGAAGAGATGCGGAAGAGCCACATGTGGATTACGACAAATTGATTCTGTACGTCTTACTTTAACTCTCCCAAAACACTTACTTTATATGAGATAGCGGTGTTTACAATTACATTGTGTTTAAAATAGAATACACATTTATATACATTATCTTCGCAAGTGCAAACGCGCAGCTTGAGGAATCCGGACAAGTTATGTTTAGGACCATCGCACACGACGCTTCATAATAAGAGCGTTTTCCAAATGTCGGTATTTATTTACAACCACATACTAAACTATATAAAGGAGCTACAATTACCTATTTTCAAAAATCGACTTAAAGCATTGTTGGCAGACAAAGTTTACTAGCGTGGCGATCATTTTTTAAATTTATCTATTGCGACATGGTGTTATTATTTAACTCAATTGTTATAGACATTTTAATGTCATTTTTTTAATTCAAGTGAAGTAATTTGACTAATCCTCTTTCATTATGGCCTCTTGAGATTTTTTGTTTAGTTTTATATACATATGATATATTGTATAATATCCTTTATTGCATAACAAACATATACAAAGTAGGTCATACAGAAAATGGTGTGCAAAGGTGAGCTTATCTCTTTAAGAGATATCTTCCAGCTAACCCTAACGTATGTGAATTAATTTTATTTTGGCTGGGAGTTAAAATTATACAGAATTATATTTTCCATATTTATACATAATCTATAGTTATATATATATAAACACATAGCATTGAATACATATATACTATACATATAATATTACTTATCATGTGTAAGATAGTGATCACTTAACTTCTTCTTGAAGGAAGATACAGATCCGCTGTCTCGTATTTGCAGTGGTAATTTGTTCCACAGCCGTGCGGCATTAACGGTGAATGACCGAAAGAAAAAAATTGTGTTGGATGAGGGATAGTTCAGAGTATTGGTAAGACAAGGACGTTGGGAACGGATGGGAGTTGTCTTATGAGACAATCGGGATCGTAGGTATTGGGGTGCCTCAGGATTATTGAGGATTTTGTATAGAGAGCATAATATGTGCACATTTCTGCGAAAGCGGATAGGGAGCCACTTTAAACGTGTACGGAATTCGGAAACATGGTCATATTTACGCAAGCCGTAAATATAACGGATAGCCAGGTTTTGTAGGCGTTCTAATTTATTAAGTAGCTCCTCGGTCGCATCTAAATAGCAAATGTCGGCATAGTCGAGAATAGGGAGGAGGAGAGACTGCGCAAGCATAACTTTAGTTTTAAACGGTAAGAAGTTCTGGAGCCGCCTGAGTGAATGAAACGTGTAATGCATGCGTTTACTGACATTATTGACCTGCGCTGTCCAGGATAGAGTTTCGTCGATGATCAGTCCCAAGTTTTTTGTTTTATTGGTAAAGGCAATCGGAAGACCATTGTAAATAACCTGTGGCAAATCACTAACCTTGACCCTATTTTTCAATTGCCGACTACAATGGCCTGTGATTTGGATGGGTTGACTAAGAGGCCAAAGCTATAAGCCCATTTCTGGACTTCGCACAGCTCTTCATTCATAGCTGCAATAGCACCAGGTGCATCAGGTAATGAAAAATGTCTATAAATTTGAAGATCATCTGCATATAGATGGTAGGGAGAAGTAATTACTTTGGATAATTGGTTAATGAAAATCGAAAAAAGTAATGGAGATAAAACACCATCCTGTGGCACGCCAGCAATTAGTGGGGTCCAATCAGATGAATATTCATCAAGTTTGATACATTGCCAGCGTCCGCGAAGATATGATTCAAACCATGCCGTTACAGACGAGGACAAATTCAAAGAGCGAAGAATTCCTAGGAGAATGTCAAAATCGACAGAATTGAATGCGTTACTGAAGTCCAACAGAATAACCAGGGAAAGTTTTTTATTGTCCATAGCAAATCGTATATCATCTGTGACATTCAATAACGCACTCGTTGTGCTTTGATGAGGACGAAAACCCGACTGAAAGGGGCTAAGAAGATTATGCTGATGGAGATATGAATTAACTTGTTTATGTACAACGCTTTCAAGAACTTTAGACAGCAGTGGAAGAATGGAAATTGGCCGATATTCGGAGAAGGCTGTAGGATTAGAACTTTTAGGGATTGGGATGACTTGAGCCATTTTCCAAGCTTTTGGAAAAACGTTAGTGGACAGAGAAAAATTTATTAAGTGTGTGATTGCTGGGATAATATAATCTAAAACTGGGATCAACATGTCGCGACTCAAGCCATCACTGCCAACAGCTTTTGTGGTGGTGGATAAGATGCTCTTTTTAACTTCCCCCTCTGTGATGCAGCGAAATGAGAATTCGTCACGTGCGGGTTGGACGAGTTGACAAATCGAAGACAATGTAGCATTTTTAGTTATCTGCTCAACAGAAATGGGCGGAGTACAGAAATGTTTATTTAATGAGTTTAGATCTAAAGACCCACTGACATTCTCTGAAGATTTACCCACACCCAGTGAACGTAAGAATTTCCAGATGTATGGCTGGGACATATTTTCCAGAGAAGAATGAATATATTGGCGTTTTGCATCCCGACATATCCTATTGCAGATGTTCCGCAGTCTTTTGTATTCAATGGTTTTCACTTGGATTTTTTTTAAGTTTCGACTTGGCTTTATCCCGTTTCCGCATAAGGTTTTTGATAGATGAAGTAAGCCAAGGTGCTGGTGGATGCTTTACTTTTATGGGTCTAATTGGGGCGTAAATATCGTAAAGCAAGGTCACAGTAGAGTTTAAAATGTCAACTTTCTCATCGATGGACGTAGCTGCATAAAAATTAGTCCAGTTAATATTACAGAAGTCATCCCTCAAACGACTCACATCCATGTTTCTAAAGTTACGCTGAAAAATTGTTATATTAATACGTTTGGGAGGACGCACCCTATATGAAAGATATAGCAGGTCATGGTAGGAGAAAGGTGCTGTAAGTTGTCCATGACAAACCACTGAGTCAGCATCAGAGACAAGCATTAGGTCGATCAGAGAAGGCCTACAATTTGGAACGTGATGCGTTGCAGAAAGAGGAAGTACACTAAGGTCCAATGAGGTTACAATACTTTTGATTTTATTTGCCCTATTATCCTCTTTTAAAAGGCAGGTGTTAAGATCGCCCATTGTAACAATGTGACTATATGATGGACGAAGTTGTTCTAACACTGACTCAAAGGTCTGGAAATAGTCTGTTTTGTCACTGGGGCTATAAGTTACTGCTAGTAAGACTTTTGTATGATGGAGAGTAATTTCTAGAAATAGATATTCTAGAGATGCAGAATATTCATTAGCGGATTGTGCAATAACAACACCAGGAATATGCTCACGGAGATAGATACATTGTAAGCCATGTGGCAGGGCATAGCTGATCCCATTGTATGTCTGTAACACCTTTATTTATACCTATGTACCACAATAAAGAACGTTTATGATTATCATCAGAAACCGTTTCTGGTTCGATATCAGATTCAAGAATCAAATTGACCCGACACTACACCGAGGACATCGCGGACATCAGCCTGTACGAGATTACCATGGCTCGTGAACAGCATCAGAACAGCAAAGTCCCGGACGATGACGGAGTGATATCGATACACCTGGGGCGGAAAACCAGTACTTAGGGTCCTTCTGAAGCTTTTTAATACCGTTATCCTCGGAGGCAAAGCGCCACAGGCATGGAGCAGAAGCATGGTGGTGTCGTTTTTTAAGAAGGGTGACAATGCGTCATTGAAGAACTAAAGACCCAGCTCCCTTCCGAGCCACGCCTGTAAGTTGTATCAAGGAACCTCACGACCATTTTGTTTCATCAAGGGGCATCGTCTTGCGCAGGTTTAATGACTTAATTTGGTTTTTAGCCAACAATACATGTTTTTTAAATAGTGCCATCTCTGTCTCAAGTATATATTCATATTAGGCATATATATAAAAAAGGGTATATGTGGACAAACATACAGATTTCAAAATCTGGTTAAAACCTTATGCTTCTGTATAAAATCATAAGAGCAAAGGAAAAAATATAAGAAGTATCATTTTAAATATAATTACGATTTTATATACATAAAACATTTCTTTATGATACAACTAACACAATATCACTAACTTCCCAGTTACGAGTATTTAGGCTAACACATAAGATCGCAGTGACCACGAGCCGAGAGCCGACGAGAGGCCGCGGGCCTCTCACGTTGATGTCTTTTGCAGGCCGGCGCGGGCCGTCCGCGTCGTCCGGCGCGGGCCGTCCGCGTCGTCCGGCGCGGGCCGTCCGCGTCGTCCGGCGCGGGCCGTGACGGGCCGTCTCGTCCAGCGCGGCCGGCCACTTTCGATGAGCCCGCGACCAATTCCTCCACCGCGTCCAGTTCTTGGTCATATATACGAGTACGTGTATTCCACGTATCTCGGAGACTGCTCTTACGGTTTCGGTCAACATTTGTATTTAGTTGACGTTTTGTTTTTTTAAAAAGATTTTGTATCTTAAAACTCTTTCCAGAAAAAAACTCGATTTTACACAAAAATATATAAAAAGAGTTAGCGATCATCATTATCACTACAGTGGCCCCGCCGCCGTCGCCGCTGCCGCCGCCGCCGCCACCGCCGCCGCCGCCAGCGACCACCACGCGAAGCTCCAGCGGAAACCGTTGGTAACGAAAGCATTAATGACGATAAGCGCTACTCGAATATTGAAGTTGCGCTAAAGCCTTACTCTTGGGTTGCGTCGTGCACCGGCGCGCCTGTTCGCTCTCTCGAACTCCTCGGGTCGTCTTCGCGGACGACCGTCGACGGCCGCTCGGTGACCAGAAAGGGCGATGTATCAGAGCGGGACCCATCCAATTACTCTAAGTTGTAAAGTGAGCTCTCTACAGGTAGCGGGGTCTGAACTTCGTCACAGCGCGTCGGGTGCTCTGGACTGGTGGTACTGTCGTAAGAACTTTGTTTTCACTCACAAAACAGAAGGACATTATTATAATAACAGTAGACATTTTGTAGAGTGCACTAATTGAAATTCCCTTGATGTTTGAACCTCGCTGCAAGCCGGGCCGTGTGCTCGGGATATTTGTTTACAACTTCATTGCTCTTGTTCTCGACTAAATTTAAACTATGATTGGACATTTACATTCAGCTAACCACGGAGTCACGTGTTCACCACATTATCAAGTAGTCGTGCAGCAGACGTTCTGCGGAATCAATGCCCCGTGTACACACGGCGACAAGTTATGTACGACAGTTGCATTTTACTATTATTGCGTGCGCCATAAGAAGGGTACAATCAGAACGAAGTAATTCATTTTTGCAACGTAATACCTATATCTAAAAGTAGTGAAGGGAAACGGCTAGCAGTAGAGTACCAGTATATTTTTTTCAACACAGCAGCGCCGCGCCGCCTCGCCGCCGCACCGTCGCCTCGCCGCCGCACCGCCGCCTCGCCGCCGCACCGCCGCCTCGCCGCCGCACCGCCGCCGCGCCGCCGCGCCGCCTCGCCGCGGCCGTGGCGGTGAGGCGCGCCTACCTGAACATGATCTCATTTTGAAATTTTTTGTACCTTTAAGTACCACGAATTGAAAAGCAGCCTGAATTAGAAATGAACTGTTTGGGCAGTAGAGAATATTTTAAAACAAACTTCAGTACAATATTAATCACTCGATCGGATGCCAATATTGTACGTACGACACTTGCTGATTTAGTAGATGATAAGGTAATGGTTTAGGAACCCTTTATACAGTATTTATAGGTTGGGTGTAGATGACAGCCGTTACCTACTTATTGAGCTAGACATCGATGCCGGTGTCTCGCGAGGCCCTGCGCTGTCCGGACGCTATTTCTGGTGCAAGTCAATGATATGTCAATAGTCAATCAAGTGGACCCGCTCGTGCGCCGCTGGCCGCTCGTGCGCCACTGGCCGCGCGGCGCCGGCGCCGCGGCGCGTGCGCGTGTTTCCATCCATTCATGTCGGAGTGTGCCGAGTGAACTACATTTTAATATGATATGCAAAGATAGTGTACAAGTACATTACGTATTGAATACGTATTGAAGGCGATCGAACGTGATATTTAAACTCCATGTGAACCCCGCCGGCCGCGCCGACACTCATCAATTCTAGAAGACGTGTTTTACAATCGCTAAGAGACGTGAATCTGAACTGTACGTCTCAATCGAAGCTCGTCTTGTCTGGTGTATCGATTTCCATCAACAGATGTATCGATGATCTGATCTCAATTGGATGTAAACGGACGATCGGTCCGAGAGAGACCTGATGGACCCTTTCTGTGGAAACTACCACCGCCGGCTGCCGGAGGTCGCGGACCGCCGCGTGTTGGTCGCGGAAAATGGTACCGCTCCACGGTGACCATCGAAACCCTTCTACAGGGGACTTAAATGATGATTATGAATGATTAATTTCATACTAACTAGAGAGTGCAGTCAGCATTCTCCCGAAATGATTAACTTGACACAGATCACGTATGTGACTGTGCCGCCGCCGTTTGACAGTGAAGGGCGGTCACTCCTGGACGAGGAAACTCGATCAAGGCATATCCACAAAGACGGTCTTCGATCACAAGAAACCCACATGAGTGCAGTGCTCACAGAGCCAGCGGGAGTGGCAACGCTCCGTGAGCAGTGCATTTGTTTGCCTCGTTGTTGTGTTTGTTTGCGCTCGGTCATAGATAACGGGGAGCGCGGCCGACCTCGTCCGCGGCGCGCCGAGTCAACACGCCCGCGTGTATTGCTTACCTTCATAAATGGACTGTCGTGTACATCCACTATACTATTATTAGAGAGGAGCCGGCCCGCGCCGGCGCCGCCATCCCACTGAAACACCGGCCTGCACGCCGCCATATTCCTGGGCGGACATATTCCTGGGATGTGCTTCGGACGACCGCTGCTTTGGATCGGTCTAGAGTTCATTTGTAATGGTGATGTCGTCCTGGACGGAAGGTTGTTTTTATTCAAATGCCCTCTAAACTACAATTACAACAGGAAATTAAAGAGATACAAATGGGTCTACTGTGGGTCAAATATAATCTGCTGGCGGACAGGCTCGAATCATGCGACAACGTGACAATTTAGTTTAATATCGAGTACAGTTTACAATGAATTAGTCCTCCGGTGTTATGTATCTCCCGCCTGCCTGTCAGAGCACAGCAAGCCGCGAGTGCTGGCCACAGCACGTCAGCAATAGACGTCTGTGTATTTGATACAAGTAAGAATATTGCATCCGTAGATGTGTCAGCGAACGTTTTGTATCTCGGCAGCTCGGAGCTCCTTACTTTTTTTTTTATACCACTAAGGTGGCAAACAAGCGTACGGCCTGCCTGATGGTAAGCAGTTACCGTAGCCTATGGGCATTTGCAACACCAGGGGTGTCACTCTTGCGTTGCCGACCCTGTAAGAACCTCTTCACGCCTTTTTTGAAGAACCCCATACTGTAGTCCTTTGGAAAAACCTCGGCAGGGAGCTTATTCCACAACATAATAGTTCTTGGTAGAAAACTTCTCGTGAAGCGCACAGTGCGCGACCATTGCGGTTCCAGTGTGTGCGGATGAACTCCCAGCCGCCGGCGAGCTGTGCGATTGTAAAACGAGGCTGTTGGTATAATGTCGAACAACTCTTCAGAACACAACCCATTATACAGCCGGTAGAACACGCTGTTTGCGTGTGTCCCGGCGGCGGCGGCGGGGCGGCGAGCTCCGTATGAGCATTGTCAGTGACACGGGCGTCCAGCGGCGGGCAGCCGGCCGGCGGGCCGCAGGTCATAATACTAACAGCTCGTGTCAAATAAACAGACACATCGACGATGTCACGACGGCAGCGCGGCCTCTACCTATTCGAAGATGGCCGACGGCCGCGGCCCTCGCACACCACGCTTTATACTTTACAGAAATGCTTCTTCTACAATCTGATCCTCATTATACAAGCGGAGAAAAATAATAACGGTAGTTCTCCGGCCGCTGCCGCCGCGCCGCGCCGCGCCCCGGCCCGCGCCGCGCCGCCCCGGCCCGCGCCGCGCCGCGCCGCGCCGCGCTGTGTCGGGGCGGCGCGTTCACTAGTTATCACGAGATAACAAATACGACTGTCATATAATTGTATGGTTAGGAAGGTTAGTGCGGAGGTCGTTTGTCTCTCGGTTGTTATTTGTGCGGGCGCGGGGAGCGGGGAGCGGGGGAACGCGGGATTAGTCCCTATCCCAGTAGTCAAGTTGAATACGTTTGAACTTCGGCCGCACGAACTGAACCAGAAGCCAAGTTTTCGGACGTGCAGTCAAGTATTGTAAATGAAGAAATATGCTCCGATTCAGAGAAAATGTTAAGTACAGATCACGAGTAGCGGTGTACTCGAAAGAGCACACTGACACGATGTGAATGAGGCGCGAGCCGCGCTCGGAGCGCCGGCGCCGCTCGGCTGCCGACTTCGTACGGCGTACGGCGTCATGCGGCGAGTATATGTATATCGCCAGCTAACAAAGCATATTGTAAAACTCCCGTGGAATACGCGAAGGATGTCGCCAGAGGAGCCCTTCTGTGGCTTTCCAACAACGTAGCGAACTGAACACAGCGTGCACGAGCGCCGAGCTACCGGCGGCGTTTAGCACACAATCACGGCCCGATGGCCCGCCGCCGCCGCCGCCGCCGCCGCCCCGCCTCTACTAAACGGAGCGAGCCGCGCCTCGCCGACTGTTGACGGCTCGGCGACGGCGCGCGGCGGCGATCAATTTGTATCAATAAGTTCAATAAGGCCGATTGCCGCCGCGTGTCGCAGCGCCGTCGATAACGACGTCCAATTACGAGCTCGTAAATAACTTCTCTATTGGATTACAAATCGCTCGATGACCGACATCAGGAAGAAAATTGAGAATCACTGTTACGACAATTATAAACAATAAACAGGTAGACAATGGACCGGTCCCCGGCGACACCGGCGGCCGCTTACGACACCGCGCCACGGGTATCGTGCTGTTGGTCACGGTGACAATGGTGGTCGGCGGCCGCGGAGCCCATGGTGCAACGCGCCGGCGGAAGCTGCACGCGACCACCGCTATTGTTATACGTCGTCCTCGATTGTGTCACAGAGCGAGCCATCTCCGCCGGTACTCTGAGCGCGCAGGTTACTCGCTAATGGAAGGAAAATTCTATCTATAACACCTCAGGAAATCCCTTGCGGGGTAGGCAGAGAGCACCGAGCGCACACTCTCGGCCCTTACACACCTCACTCGCTTCGCCTTCATAGATCTTCTCACCGGTTTCTAGAGCTCCCGGCATCATCCTTCTTATAAAACCCGATCAATTAGGTCATGGTAGGTGAGTAAAGAATATAATCTTGTGCAAATATAGTCCGGCACGAAAATAAACAGTTAATAGTCGAGAAACATTCGAAGCAAGACTTGAAGCCGAGTGAACCTATATATATATATATATATATATTAGTTCGTATTAAAACTACAGTATTGCAAGTCATACAATTGAGTCATTCAGTCGACAGTCACTTGAGCTCGATTCAAAAAACAATAGCAAGTGTTATTCGCAAGTACCTACTTCCAAGAATTCTGTAGCTACATGCACGCGCACGCTGGACTTGCAAAGTCAAAAACTTTCACACCATTTGTATGTGAGACGTCGCAGGAAATAACAAGATCTTACGAGGATCGAACATCCATCCTTATCTCACATCGAAGTTATGGCGAGCACAGTTAAAGACAAGTGTTAGCTGTCCGCGCGCGGCTTGCTGTGCGTGTCGCGTTCCGCAGGGCGCGGCCCAGACGGCGACAGGACCACGCCCGAGCGAGCCCTCTGTCAAATGAAAGAAACGTTGTCGCGAACTTGGACTGTGTTTACATTTCAAACTGTTTACTGATGCCGAAGACAACTAGACGAGTAGATTGTGGTGTAATTGTTAAACAAGTAACGCGTCGTCATCCTTCCGTCGTCGGCCTTAACGCGTGCACCGCGAGCGAACCCTCGCTATGCCCATCGACCGGAGCTCGCCCCGGCGGCCGGCGGCGGCGGCGACGAGGTCTCAACGTGAGGATGAGGCCGTCCCCGGTCTCGTGGTCGACTCCTGTGAATGTTCGTCGTGGCGAAACGTTCCGCGCGCGCCTCCTCCCTCACACTCGCCCCGCACGATAGTGTAGTGGTCGTTGCTACGACGGCCGTAATGAACTGTCTAATCAAATAAGTAAGTGTCCGCGAGCGTCTCGACTGTCGAGCGAGCGAGGCCCGCCCCGGGACCCACAGGTCGCCGACGTGCACTCGAATGTTGCAAAGAGTCGTGTGGTCGCCGAGCCGGCCGCCGCCCGCCGCCCGCCGTCGCCGCTCTAATGGCCGCCGCTTCCAGTTAAACGGGCCACTTACATACCGCTCATTACCGTCTAATGAAGAGATCTCGTTGAGAGCGAACTGCACAATTATTTATGCCTAAAACACGCAAACTAAACTAGTTGAAATGACATTGTAATAGCGCGGCCCGCGGCCCGCGGCCCGCGACACGCGACACGCGACACGCGCCGCTACAACAAACAACATGCGGGCGACACGAGCCCGCGTGTCGCGGGAATTACATCCGTTTGTATGTTTGACCGTCGTGATTGTTTAATTCGTTAACAGGCCTCCGTTAAGACGCGAAATAAAACATTAATTATCATGATCGTCCCCGCGGCGCGCGCGCCCCTCGCCCGCCCCCCGCCCGTCCCTCGCGGACGGACCGCCTGCCCACGACAAATAGTTCGATGGTGTAATTTCCCAAAGGTCGCCGTAATACTCACCAGCCTCGTCACTGTCGCTATTTGAACACGTGACGGTTTTTTTTTTATACTACTAAGGTGGCAACCAAGCATACGGCCTGTCTTATGGTAAGCAGTCACCGTAACCTATGGACACATGCAACACCAGGGGTGCCACTCATGCGTTACCGACCCTCTAAAAACCTCTTCACGCATTTCTTGAAGAACTCCATGCTGTAGTTCCTTGGAAAAACCTCGGCTGGGAGCTCATTCCACAGCTTGAGAGTTTTCGGAAGAAAACTTCTCTGGAACCGCACAGTACGCGACCATTGCTGTTCCAGCGTGTGAGGGTGAACTCCCCGCCGTCGGCGAGCGGTGCAGTTATAAAAAGTAGCTGTCGGCATCATTTCGAACAACTCCTCAGAACACACCCCGTTGTACAATCGGTAGAACACACAAAGGGAGGCAAAATCTCTCCTTAAACTTAAGGGTTCAATACCGTGTGTGAGCTTAGGATTGTCGACAATTCTCACAGCTCGCCGCACTGAAGTGCCACTTAGCCCTGTTGAGCACATTGAGTTTTTTGGACGCCAGCTTGACCTTCTCCTTCAGGTGATTTCGATATTGCACATCACTAGAGATGCCGCCAAGCATCCAGCACAGCAAATGGAGTTTCCTTAGCGGTAAATGCGCAAACTTGTGTCTTCTTGGGGTTGAATTAGACCAAGTTAAGCCATCCCCAGTCAGATACTTTAGCCAAAGTACTATCCATTTCAGACACGAGTTTATCGCGGCTTTCCTCCACAATGGAACGAGGGAGGTTTGCACGGCCTGTGTAATGAGTGTCCCCGGTGCTGTCGTCCGCATAACAATGAATGCCATGAATTGATAAAATATCAGTGATATGCAGCAGAAACAGCGTCGGAGACAGTACAGATCCCTGAGGGACGCCAGCATTGATATCCATACTATCGGAGCATCCACCGTCAACTACGGCTTTTATGCATCTGTTGGATAAAAAGCTGGCGACCCATTTACACAAATCCTCGGGCAGCCCATATGATGGTAACTTCAATAGAAGACCCCGGTGCCAGACCCGATCGAACACCTTCGCCATATCTAGGCTGACAGCCAATGCCTCACCTTGACTCTCTATCGCCAAAGCCCAGACGGACGGTGACGGGAGACGGTGGAGACGAAGCTCACAAAGTGATGAACTCGCGTATCCATCGCTACCTACAGCGCAGTCAAGTAGACCGCCGTCAATATTGCCGCTTGAAATGTAGCCGAGGAGTGCGACAGGGGGATCACCTCGACGGTTCACAGCTGCTCTGGAGACCGTGTCCGAGACGCTGGACTCGAGAAAGCCAATAAAAGGTTCCCACAGATAATATACTTAAGTGCTCCTGTCCTACTCACAACATGCACACAGTTACTATTACGAATACATATTTTTTGTACCGTGTTAATCAAAATTTATATAAATCTTTTAAAAAACCGTCCGCTTAATTGTCGCCTCATCGATGTAACGATGGAAGGTAATACTAGGATTACGGTGGAAGATGTAGTGTTGGATGAGATTGTATATCTTGGAAGTATTTGTAGCAGGAATAGAAGGCACACCGCTGATGTGGAGAGATGTAGGGAATAGTGTAAATAGAGCATTAGTAAACTTCTAGGCAGTCGAAATTTAAGTCCCAAGGCATAGTTCGCTGTACACAACTAATCGCCACGCTAACTTATGGAAGTGAAAGCTGGGTATGGCAGAGAGAGCATGAAAGTAGAATAAATACGGTTGAGATGCGAACAATGCGCAAAAATTCTGCCGTATCACTTGCTGACCCATTCCGCAATAATGATGTTAGAAAGAAAGTGTCGGTGTTAAGAAAATAAAAGGCATGTTCTGTTGGTTCTGACATGTAGAAAGAATGCAGGACGAAACAATGACGAAACAGATATACAATACGAAAGTGGAAGGATGGAGGAGCTGACTACCACTACCTAACTGGTCGGGGTTTACCTCGAGGCACATCAGTATGCCTAGGAACCGGCGAGGATGCGTGGAAAGAGCTATGATAATGTTAGAAACAGTATTTTTCTGTGTGTTAAAATAAGGAAATGCATGATCCGTTGGTTCGGACATATAGAAGAAGAAGAGCTATGAATGTTAGAGAAGCGAGTGAAAAGTGAAAGGCCGCGTCTTATGGCGCTCGGGTCTCTCTGCCTACCCGGCAAGAAACCTGGTATGAAGATATACATACCTACACCAGAACTGAAATAGTGAACATAGCTGGAGTATCGTGGAAATGTGACCAGTTTGTTATAAAAGGTGTTTGGGGAGCTATCAACGACCGCTGCAAATTTTGATCGCTTATGCTCAGCAGGCATACATTTCTTACATCTCTCATATATTGCATTAATTTTAATAATAAACAAACATCAAATAAAAATATGAGTTTCCGATGGCACACAATTGTGTTCTGTTCTTTAGAATAATATACTAACCCGGACGTGACACGCAAGGAATTTAACATATCGTCCCGCTCCTGACGCCAGAGATCGCACTCCCAGAGAACATGATGTGCTGTTTGTTGGAATTCATTATTTGTCGTAGAACACTCGCGAAAGGCGATGACACAAGTCTAAACGAAAAGAGCTTAGCTCTAAAGTTTCCATGTCCAGTCAGAAATTGCGCAACGGGATGATCGACTTCTAACCACTCTTTACTTAATCTGTCCACACTGATTGAAAGAACAGATACAGTGGCGTCCTTTAGTAGAAGCTTCCCATCTTTCTTGCCACTCAGAAAGTAAAGTTTCAAATACCTCGTCAATTGGTTTGAATAATCTAAGTATTTTACACAAAAAGATTGTGAAATAATATGTTACTCAGTGTTAACTTTCGATATGATTCCTAATTTTACTGATTTTTGGTGGGCAGGCGTGCGGCGTGCGGCGTGCGGCGGGCGGCGGGCGGCGGGCGGCGGGCTACCTGCCGATGTTTTCCCAAGGAACTACAGCGTGGGGTCCTACAAGAAACGCGTGAGGTTTTTATAGGGTCGGCATAGCAGGACCACTGGTGTTGCACGTGTCCATAAGCTACGGTAACTAACTTACTAAACTAACCATTGCACAATATATTGGTAAAAAAATAGACTCTTGTAGACGTCGTTCGTGCGTTGTCCACTCTGTAAAAACGTCTCCAACCCTTTCTCGAAGACGCTCACGTCGGCGGCCGCGGCGTCCGAAGTCTACCGACCTAACAATAACACCCACAGATGGAATAACACCCGAGGAGACCGGAAGGTTGCCTTCGCCTCGGCAACGTGATAAAGATACTCCGCGTGTTGCACGCGTCCCATAGGCTACGTTAACCGAGTGGTAAATAATACAAACCAAATATACGACAAAGTTTCTCGCTCGAGACAAACGTTTGTGTGCATGAAAATGGTTGTTGATTTGAGTGTGATTTTTGTCACTGTTTGTCAGTTTCCTGTAGCACTCTACAGGAAACTGACAAACAAACAACCTGTTGGGAAATACTTACCGTGACTAATTTACTTGCAGCAAGGAGTACCACGCCACGACTGTTGTACTGATTTACTAACTGTTCAAACTGTGCTATTGAATACGGCTTTGTAATCGATCTAAGGGAATATAAAGTAAAGCCAGTCTTCTACGATACGATGGTTCGTGTCATCGGTCATCGCCGGCCCTGCAGTGCTGTGTGCGGAGCCAATCACATTTAAAATCCTACTGGGCTGCAATTTGTAATCAAATTCCTTTAGCCTTCGTGGTTCAAGTAAGTAAAGATGGGGTTTGTCTTGTGTTCGCGATGAGGGCATTAACGTGCGCCCGTCGCCCGGACTGTGAACTTCCGTCAACTCGCAAAGTTGCCAAATCCGCGCGCTCCTTCGGGCGCTGGCGCCGCCCTGACAACGGCACGGCCGGTGTCTGCAGACCAGACAACGTCCACCAGAGTCCACACACAGAGTCCGGTCCGAACCTACTCAAGTCGAGTCACTTTATTATGAAAACTGCCTAAATATGTATATTTAGTCTTCATATGAATACTTAGTGAAAACCAGTCTCAGTATTAATGTTTTCAGATAATAGCATATTAATGAAGTTCCACCCGGAAGTGGCAGCCAGTTTATAGTACAATAACATGTACGGCGCGGCGCGGGCGGCGCGGAGGGCGCGAGAGGACGGGAGGCGCTCGCGCACACTTTCGGCATCTCCTCGGCCGCCTCCGTCGGACGGCCGCGGGGCCGAGGGGCTCGGAGGCTCCCTACGACGCCGGCCACGTGTTATTGGTGTGTAAGCTCTCAATTCGTCTGTATAATTCCTATATTTTATGCATGTCGAGAACGAGATCGTCATCAATTGGGAACTTGCCGGCGGTCGAGTCGTTCGATACAAAATGGTGGCGTATGACTCAAACATAGGTATGTTTTTAAGAACCGTGGACGAGAAGCGTCTGTTCCTTTTTATACCTTTGTAATTATTAGAGACAAGAGCCGACGTAAAACATGACACTTGAGACACACTTGTTCAGCTGTGAATTAATGGGTGCGGAACAGCGAGCTCGAGGGCGAGGCCCGAGGCCCGAGGAACAGGCGTCGCCGCGCACTCTCACATCACATACTAAAAAACTATAGTGGTTACAATTGAATACAGTAGTAAGAGGTACAGTCCGGCAGCGGCGGTAACGTCACCGGCCGACTTTGTAACTATCGTTCTCAATGTTCAATACGTTCACTACTTTGTATGTTTATGACACCGGTTAGCTCATGTGAACCAGCGCCGGCGAACAGCAACCCGATATCGTGACCGGACCGCGGCAACGTGTATTGAAACGGAGACAAGGCGAGGAGCTGAACGGAGCTGAAGTAGAAGCGCGCGGCGCGCTGACTCACGCGCCGCGCGTTATCGCTGCGTCGACCCAGATTCACTATCATAAAGTGTAATGAGTATTGACAGTGAAGATCGCGCGGCAGGTCGTCGGCTGGCCGTGGCTGCACGCACACCTGACCTACACACTCGGTAAACTTTGGTGCAATCTTGTTCAGCTCACTGCGGCGCGCGGCGGGACGGAGGGGTGGCAAGCACCGCGCCCACGCCCGCTCTGCTTACTGCTACGACATTTCGTATGCAACGCGGAATACAAATAAGAATATGGGGCGCCTGCGCTGCAGTAACCGCTTCACATCACCACCTCCACGTCGTAGAAGATTTCCGTTAACCTGATTCACACAAACACAACACTCGTCCACTTAGTGTCTGGTTGCGGTCTTCTGTGTGCTGGAAATACTCCCCGGGCGGGATTTTCCTGAGTTCATTTTTTAAGGAAAACGCGTCACGTCAGCCTCAGCACGGCGCCGCCCGCCGCCCGCCGCCCGCCGCCCGCCGCCCGTCGCCTCGACCACACAACTCGCACACCAGCTGCCGCCCGCTGCTCCGCTCGCCTGCAGTTCGACTTTTGAAACCTTAAAGATTTTTATAGAATAAACAGTAGAAAATTAACGAACCACAATACATCTTCACATTAAAATATATTCATTATGTGTATGTATTTATATATATATAATATAAATAAACACTGAAAGATTTTACTATTGCCCAGAAACAAGCTGTTGATCAAAAACTTGTTTAAGTTTCGAATAAGGAATTCCTAGGAAAGGTGTACATTGTACTGTACATTGAATACGTATATGCGGCTTCTGCCAATACAGAAGTTTTCATTGACAATCAGTTGAGAATGCGCAAGCTTGCATTGCCAGAGGAACATCTGACTCGGCAATTATATAACAATTCAATTTTTTTTTTATTTGTCGGCCATTTTGACCATGTTCCTTAACCCTTCGAAACCCGGGTGGTCGTATACGACCGCGAAATGTATGGGAAAACGTATATAACGGGTTCTGACTGCTCAAGAGATAGGCACGGTGTTCCTGAACGAACATTCCTATTCTACTTCTTGTTCCTGTGCTGAATCCGAATCTGAAGTCAAAATTCGAATATTCTAAAAAAAAGCAACAGACAAACATATAGATTCCATATAGGAACGGTGTTCCTGATAATTACTAGAATTTATTAATGATACTGTATTTCTTGAAATTACAAAAGACTCAAAACTACAGTGGGGCCCCACATAAATAAACTGGCCAGCAAGCTCAGCTCTGCCGCATATGCCGTTAGGAGAATTAGACAATTGATGGATGGCAGATGGCAGTGTCAGCTACTTTCACAGCTTATGTCATATGGTATACTGTTATGGGGAAGAGCGGCTGATATTGAAACTAATTTTATATTTCAAAAGAGAGCTATCCGCTCTATTTCTACGAGTGACATGGGCTCCAGGGAATCACTTAGAGAACTATTCAAAGAAATAAATATCCTCACGGTTACCTCTCAGTACATTTATGAGAACATAATGTATGCTCGCAAAAATATAAAGTCTTTTTCAAAATGTAATGAAAATCTTAGAAGCAGGAATAGATTGCGATGCCAGTACATCGGCTTGCTAAGACTAATAGATCTTTTGTTGTAAATTGTATTCAATTCTATAATAAACTATCTGAAACAGTTCTGTCCTTGCCTGACAATATGTTCAAAAGGCGCATCAAAAACACTATGTAAGAAGGATATTAAACAAGTTGAGAATGCGCAAGCTTGCATTGCTAGAGGAACACCTGGCTCGTCAATTATATAACATTTTTTTTTTTAATTTGTCGGCCATTTTGACCATGTTCCTTAAGAGATAGGAACGGTGTTCCTGAAAATCCATGAATATCTAACTGACAGAGATGTATGGAAATGATGCAGCGCATGTTTTAATATAACTTTCATCGTACCACTTGATATTTCAAAATAAAGCTTTTATCTTAAGCTCGTAACATGCATTTTTAACTTTTTTGTCTGTCTGTTATCCGGGCTAATCTTCGAAATGGCTGAACCGATTTTGACGGGACTTTCACTGATAGGTAGAGGACTGTTCAGAGCATGAAGATTAGCCCGGACTAACAAACAGACAGACAAAAAAGTTAAAAATGCATGTTTAGGCTTTGGTAACGTGAAAATAACAATATGAGTTTAAGATAAGGGCTTTATTTTGAAATCACAGACAGACACTTCAATTTTATTTATATGTATAGATGATTTGATAAAAAAACCTATATTGACAAGTTTCTTTTGGCATTTCTTCTGCGCCAATAAGGTCATTGGCGCCAATGGTCATTTGAAATGCTGGTAGATTAAAAAAGGGAAAACAAAAATATGAAAAATTAATAAGATATAATATTCAGAAGATTCAGGTCTAAAGGCAAATAAAGAATTTTTATCTTTTTTTTATTACGAAATACCATCCACGGGACCACTGTTTATAACTGGTTTAATGAGTTTAAACGTGACCTTTACTATTTAAAATACCCCACGACGTACAAAGCTGACACGTACCTTATTTTAAAGCTTTAGACCTCTAGTTATGTTGACATAACGGGCGTTATTGTGGTGTACGGGAATATCGAGCTATAATGAATCTAAGCTCATTAAATTGTGACGATTCCAAACAGATGTAGCCATTTTTACGGAATACAAAGATTTTGACTTTGACATTATTTACTTCTCTTTTGAAACTAGTTTGGCAGACAAGCATGCGGCCCGCATCAGATGGTAAGCGGTCACCGCAGCCTATTGACGCTCGCATACCACGGGGATGTTACTCGCGCTCTGGCAATCTTGTGACCTAAGGCTGTTTCGTCACAGTACCCAGTAATTTCTCTGCCATATCTCACCCTTCAAAGCGGAACACTGCTATATAAATATATCTGCTTGGCGGTAGAGATAGGTGAGACAGAGGTACCCATGCAGACGACTTTTGTACATAGTCTCCCTCTAGTAAATATTGTTTTGCTTTACACGACACGGCAGGTAGTAACAATAACTCTCGTTGACATACTTCTACTTGCATTACATATGGATATATACTCGTAAGGCAGTCACGAGTCCGCCGGAGAGTTACTGTTTAATGTCAAACTATTATTTAGACGTGACGAGTAGAAGTGACATTGTATTGTTTAACAACGGCATGTTTTACTCGTACTTTATTGTTATGGAGCCAGTGTGTCGCAAAACCTTTTAGGGCAGTTTGGGTGTCATTGTGGTGATTGGCAATCTATATGTTTATCTATGCGTTTGTCTACGTGTGCGTTTTTTTAGAATATTCGAATTTTGACTTAAGATTCGGATTCAGCATAAAAAAGTAGAATAGGAATGTTCAGGAACACCGTTCCTATCTCTTAAGGAACACGGTCAAAATGGCCGACAAATTAAAAAATAATAATTAATTCTTATATAATTAACGAGCCAGGTGTTCCTCTGGCAATGCAAGCTTGCGCATTCTCAACTGGTTGTCAATGAAAAGTGAAAATAAAAACTTTAATTTCACATTTCCATAAGGTATAGAAAAAAATGCACAATGATGCATGTCAAGATTGTTACATGTTATTTTGACAAGTTTCATTTGTGTAAGCTACTTTTCGATAAGCACGAAGGACCCAGTGGCCTTTAGACATTGGTATGAATCGGGTACAAAAATCTCACACAGAGTATTCAGACGAGAACAAGTCAGAAAGCTTTGTGCAGATGGATATCTCAGTATTTGACGGAAGATAAAAACACCGTCATTAAAATTGATGCCGCGAAACGTTTGAAAGGTGTAAGGGAGACGACTCGAATGCCTTGTATGACGTTCTCATGGTGATAAATGCCGGGTGTAAGATATCTGAATGGAAGCAAGATCCGCCTCCGTCGCGAGAACGCGCCAGCCCACTCCGCCGGACGGACAATCGAATTCATTTACAGAATGTGCGAAATTAGCAAGTCATTCTCTTTACAGTCCCAACTTATTTATAGGCACTTCGCGGCTTTTATTTCCAAAAATAAAAGGATCACTCAGAGGAATCCGCTTTATGAACACTGAAGATGGCTGCGTTTGGAAAAAAGCGTAAAAGATATCCGAAGAGTGGTACTTAGAGAGAAATGGAGACTACTTCGAAATGCAATAAAAACTCTCTCACTCTGCTTTGATTTTATAAAAACTTTCAATGGAACCCCTCGCAATAAAAGAAGCCTCGTTCTGTTTCAGATCGCCGGTCTATCTTCGATCGTCCTGCCCTCTGAAAAATTGGACACACCAGTACGTGCATACTCTCTATAAACGTGGTAAAGTGGTTGATGAACTCAATGTAATTAGTGGCAGCACCAAACTCAAATTCCAACGGACAAACCAGTGTAACCTTAACAATAATTTACGTATAAATACATATAACTAAAAAAGTACCAAAACTTTTTATGTTTTGTTTCATAAGGTGAAAGCAAAGGCCACGGCGAGCTCCATTCGTCCGTTATTTATATGTTTTCCAAAACAAATGATTGTGAAATACTTTAACAGCAACGTGTTTGCGTTTCGAGCATCTCAGTAAGCAAAGTTAAAAAAAAACGTGTGCGTCTTGGGACGCCCGACAGAAGTGATAACCTAAACTAATCCTCTGCCGCATGCGTGAGAGAAAGGGAAGCCAGACAGACAGGCGCCGTAACGCGTTACGTGACGAAGCGGTTTAACCTCCCATAAGAAGTTATCACTTCAAAAAACATTTTTTTACTAAGATGTGACGCAATTAACTTTTAATAAAGCTGTCGGTGTATAACTATGTACGAACAAGCAGAATGAAAAATCTATTACATTGATGATGGGCGTGCTCACGAAGAACATGGTAGCTGAACAGGCTGCTGCACGAAACAAATTCGACGATGCAATGCGAGCTGGAGCGCGCGGCGTCGCGTGTTTGCGGTGCCCGTCCGCCGACGGCGCGCGGCGTGTGCTGCAGTGGCGACGCGCCGCGGCGGCGCCAACTTCCACGGTCGTTCTTTTGATCGTACCGTAGACAAGTACATACAACGTTCTACAATTCACTAAATATCAAATAGCTACTTTCTTCGTTTCGAATTCTAAAATTATACAAGTTTAAAATTGTTAATAAATTACGTTGCAAAATGTTAATCCTCTAAGTATACCTACTCTAAGCGTCGCCGAGAGCGCGCGAGCGTTTCGAACATTAGGTACGTTTGGAATTTAAGTACAAGTCAAGATTTTTAACTTCATTTGTAGACAAGTGACCCTCGCCAACGTAATAAACGTGATCAGTACTCGTAGCGGTTGACGAAGCCCGAGCGACTCCTCAGACGGGTCTGCGACTGACCTCAAAAATCCAGGTCAGGTAACCAGAGAACATTTGGTAATTCCCAAGTCGACTTTTGGTCGCACTGATCGAGTATATAGATACTATGTTATAATAAAACGATTAAAATGTTTATCCTCGCGGTTTGCGGTATGTTTACGTACCTCTATAATCTGTTGTGAAAAATAAAATTGAAGGCGTGTTTTCCCCGTGCGAACGGTCGCACGTCATTGCAGCGCCCCGCCCTGTCGTATTTTTGGTCAAATGGTTTTGAACTAATAGGAATCTTGTGCGACAGATCTGCACTTCTTGGGAACATATCAGACTTTCACACTACTCACATTTTGACACAAATTCAGTAAAATTCTCCAAAAATACACCTTTTGGAGACAAAAAGCTTTTACTTAACCTTTGACCTAAGTTTTAGTTCAAAATTTTAAATGTATTTTAGGTAGAATCAGTACCGGCGACGGAGGCAGGCCGCCTCACGTCTTCACGATTAAGAGACACAAGTATTTAACAAAAGCAAGTCATCAAGTATAGTGACGGTGACTAGTTTAATATCAAGTATTCGATACTTAAACTATCGATCGACTCCAATATTGTATGTAGGTATACATAGTAATGCAAGCAGACGGTCGTTTGTCGCCTCGTCAATATATAAACAATACCGAGCGATGTCACACGGATGTCCGGCGACAGGAGCAGGTTATCGGCGGCCACTACACTCTCAACCCTGGAGGCTTCCTTTTACGGCGCGCGATGAGGAAAACGGCAGAAATATAATCAAGTAAACTCATAAATTAAAACATGACTTTGGCCACAAGCGGCGCCGAAGGAGAGCGACCGCGACCGCCCGCCGTTTCTCACAGCTTTGTTTTCAGGAATATGTTTTTCCTCACTAATTATGAAAAATTCAAGAAACAAAATATCCTCTCCTCCGTCCTCTGCTCGTCCCCTGCGAGACAGACTGGCGCTCGACAATTTCGTACCTACTTTGTTTGATATCCTCGCGTTGCGCATTACAATTGGAACACTTTCTAAGCGAGTACTAAGTGTTACTTACTTAGTGATTAAGGAAACACAGTTTGTAGATCGTCCTCGAGAAGTTCGAACGTTACAACTAGTGTTGTGAAACACTCTCGTCTGGGAGTCTAAATTTGTCAACTTAATTTCGCGTGGTCGGTTGAGCAAAACGTTCACGAGTCCAGAGTCGAGCGAGCGCGAGCCCTGGAAGCACCGACTCGACTCGTAAACCTCTAACTGACTCGAGTTCTGAGCAATACTCGAGTACGAAAACCAGACTTGAAGCAACTACTACTACAAACTCTCGAGTAGGTACGACAAGCAGAGTTTAATTTTACTAATCATCTATTATTTCCTACACATTCATCTGAGCATAATTCAAATTTCCTATGCAATCTTTTAACCATACTATTTGTTGGGGTTGAGTTTGGGTGCGGAAAATATATATATGTCAGAACGTGGATGTAATGGTCGTCAGGTGGCTCGTTGTTCATGGCGAATAAAGCGAAATACCAGCGTAGTTAATCTTCTCAATATTTAATCAGTCCATTACAAAAGTAACTTTAACAACAAAAGTTATGCTCAGATCGTAGATTACAACGGATTCAAAATGGCTCCATTGCTCGATTCGTAATGCGCTTCTAATCTAATCTCTTCTTTGTGGCGTTCTTGCTGTTCTCGCCAATGACATTGGTAATGCGCTTCCAATGACGATATCTCATCTTGACGTTTTGGCAACTGACAACAATCGACATTTCGAGCAAACCATAACAAACACAACCGGTGTTGCCAATCCAACGATGTCGATTCCACCCAAGCGCCGACTTGACATTTTGATCCGTTATTATTAAAACTAGCATCACGGGGATTGATTTCTTCCGGGCTTCTCAATATGGTGTTGCTACCTCTGCGACACGGACATTCTGATGCATCACACGTCCTCGTGTGCGTAATCTGTAACCAAAAAAATCTGGGCAGAAACAGATCTTACTCCAGCTCGGCCACTCGGCTATGGTGTTGCTACCTCTGCGACATATATATAAAAGTAATATCTATCTATAACTTTCCCTTGCGGGGTAGACAGGGAGAGCCGAGCGCCTCATGACTCGACCCTTACAAACCTCACTCACTTCTTTGACATTGATCGCTGTTCTCGCGCACGCTCGCCGGTTTCTGAAGCTACGGACGTCGCCTTGCGTGAGAACTCGACCGCTTTGGTCACGGCAGGTGAGTGCTGCCTTCCTCCTAATAAAAGTGATATAGTCATGTAAAATGTATTTTAACGTAAATTATACAAACTAAAAATACGTACAATACAATACAATATAGTCAAAGTCAAAATCTTTTTATTCCGTAAAAATGGCTACATTTGTTTGGAATCGTCACATTTTTTTTCCCTACCGTGCAGTTCATGACTAGGTGAGCACTGATAAAAATACTGCCAAAAAACTCAGGCATCCCGCTTCTGGTATCCAAACAAATTTACATATTTTATTAATTACATTATAATTGGATCGACTCAATCCCAGGCATTTTTATCATTAATATAGTCAGATACTTTATAATATGCCCTGCTATACAATTTGGCTTTACTTTTAAATTTGTTTATTGACAATTCTCTTATATTGCTGGGAAGTTTGTTATAGAACCGTATACATATTCTTTATTGCACCACATGAAACAATGAAATACACGAAATTAACTTATAATTAATGTACAAAAGGCGGTCTTATCGCAATCTCTTCCAGACAATCTTAGGGTAGAGGAAAAAAAAGTAAATAATTGATGATTGTATTCAGTTGATTGTACAGCTAAGTGCAGCTCAAGCTTTACACTTCGACCTTTGTACCGTTCTTATGTAGTTCGTAATAAGGGTTACAATCGCAATTCGACTATTTAAGCATGATCTGCTCTTAGTTGTACTTGTACAAATAGTCTCTATAAATATTCTTCGACTAATTCTGTGATCACTATTTATTTAAATTACTTTGGGGTTTGGGGTATATATGTGGTTAAAGAATTTATTAACTCATAAGACAATATACATGTCACTTAAATGAGAATAAATAGTTCTAATATATATATGTATATCTCATTTGATACCCCACACGGCATCATTAAACCTTTTTTTCAGTTTATGACTTTATGTTCTCTAACCAGTGGACGATCAAAACGCCAATCCAACGATACTTTATTTGTCTAATTGTGATAAATGGTTTAGAAGCTATGACGGAACATACATACATACCGGTCAAACACATATACCCTCCGTAGTCGGGTAAAAAAGTTCACCTGCTAAAGCTGAGGAAATAATACCAACTGTAACTGAAAACAGTAAATCAGTTCAATAATCTGTTGAATTCATCTGCTATGTTTTATTTATAAGGTAGGCACTAGTTTCCGCCAGCACCAGCAGAGTTCGGGAAAGTCGCCTATGTACTTCTACAGACTTCCCACTACTTATCTGCATGCCAAGTTTTATCAAAATCGATTCAGTGGTTTAACCGTGAAAGGCGAACAAACAAACACACTTTTACATTTATAATAGTAGTGTAGGGCGAACAAGCTGTATTTCAACATCGAAAAGTGCCGCGTGATGACTTACAGTCGTGCTAGATCCCCGCTGAAGGTTCATTATGAAATGGATTTAAAAGTATTACCGCGCGTAAATCACATGATAGACTTAGGTGTCGAAATGGTGCCTGAATTGACATTTCGTATGCACAAAACAGACAGCTGTGCCAAATCCTTCAACAACTTAGGTTTTATATTGAGGCAGTGTAAGGATTTCGACAACACTACAGTTGTCAACATTTTGTACAATGCACTTGTTCGAAGTCATCTCGAAACTAGTTCAATTATTTGGAATCCCCACGAGGAGAAACATAGTCTCATGATCGAAAAAGTCCAAAATAAATTTACTCGATTTTTATATCGTAAAGCGTACGGGACATATCCCTACTACCCGCCGATGTATCCGAGTCTGTTTGTCATAGGCATGGTAGGGTACAGCCGACTAGGGGTGAGGAGGGATGTTGCACTAACAAAATATTTAATAATTGTTTTACGCGGATGGGGGCATCACCCAGACCTTTTAACGATGATCCAGCTGCGAGTCCCGGATGGGTATGTGGTCGCGCGTCGCCAACCCGCTACTTTGTAAATGCCTTATGCTAGAACTAACCTACTGAAACTCGCCCCTTTGTCACGAGCTAATCGAATCTTAAATGCCATTGCAAAAGATGTAGACATTTTCCACACTAATCTGCCGAAAATCATGGAAGTAACACAGAAATACTTAGAAACCGTATAGTATGTAACAGTAAGATTGTACTCATATTGTACTACAGATCTCTCATATATATAGATACAGATCATTGGGAGACAAAAGCTCTATTTATATTATAGTCATAGCTTTGTCCCCAGTATTTTATGCTATAACGAAGCTTGGATTCTACAAGTGCAAAGTAGACCATTCTGAGCCTCTCCAAACTAATTTTGTCACGAAGACTACGTAATGCATAAGAAGCCGATGCAATAGTACTTTCAATTGATGATAGTTCTTTTTTTCAGTTTATATACTCATCAATATATGTGCCCAAGAATTTAACATTATCGACAATGTCAATTTGTCTATCATTGAAGTTAATGCCCACGTTTGCTTGTTTCCTACTTGTTGATTTAAATAATATGATTTTTGTTTTACTTGCATTTAATTTTAAATTATTATTTGTAAACCATAAGTGAAAAGCCTTTAATGCATCATTCGTCTTAAGATTTAAGGATTCAATATCAGTATGATGTATAATAGCATTAGTGTCGTCAGCAAAATTTATTAATTCAATGTCAGGTGCACTTTTTTTAATATAATTAATTAAATCATTTGTAAATATTATGAATAATATGGGCCCCAAAATGGATCCCTGTGGGACACCTCTTTTAATGATTTCAATTTTAGATTTAGCAATTTTTTCCCGGCCTTCCTCTATATTACTTAATTGTACAAATTGTTTTCTATTCGTGAGATAAGAACGAAATAAATCAAAACATTTACCCCTAACTCCCAAGTGTTCAAGTTTTTTCATAAGTATGTTGTGATCTACACCATCGAAAGCCGAGCTTAAATCAAGAAATAGACCCACCACCTTTTTCTTTTCATTAAGTCTAGATGTTACTTCTCCAATTAAGTTATCAATTGCATCTCTAGTACCTTTACCTTTTTGATATCCAAATTGTTTGCAGCTTAATATATTATTTCTGTTTAAATGCAAAACTAATCTTTTCTTCATAACTTTTTAAAAAATCTTGGAGAGTACAGATAGTAAGGATATCGGCCTATAATTTTTCGGATCTGTTACCTATCCATAAGAAAGGTTCTAACCTTTCTTATGGATAGGTATAACCTTAGCAATCTTTAACTGATCAGGAAAAATACCCTTTTCTACACATTGATTAATAAAGTGGCTAAAGGGTTCAGCAAGTAAGTTTATATTTTCCTTGATTAATGCAAGGGACATACTTACATTTTTTTGGACCTCAATGTTCAGGCCATCCTGTATAATATATCCATCGGTTGTTAAAACTTGTGATATTACAAGGAGCGTGTGGCCGGCCGCGCGGAGCGGAACGGGCCTGCCAACATGTCTATCATATCTGTCTACATTAAATAATAAATAATTTAAGAGGTCGCGGTTATTAGAAATAAAAAAGATAATTTCTTAAAGCACTCCATAGCCCAACAACTTAAAGGTTTTCCAAATCAAAATACCGTTAATAGTGAGGCCAAGACGTTGGTATCTGTCAGGCAGAGAATTTTAACCGATAATATTGTTTTATCTAAAGCGGATAAAGGAAATACGTTAGTCATCATGGACCGTAATGAGTATAACTCCAAAGTCAGTGATGTTTTACAGACAGACAGCTTTTTGACGGTAAGTCAAGATCCCACCAACAAATATTTGGCCCAATTAAAGTTAACTGTTAACGGCTCGAAATATATCTTTCCGGATAATTCATATTCAAAATTCAAAATTATTCCCATGAATCCCCATGCTTTATGGTTTTCCAAAATTACATAAATTCAATATTCCAATAAGGCCAGTTGGGTCGTACATTGGAGCACCCACCTATAAGTTGGCAAAATTTCTTAATGTACATATCCGTGAAAGGATATCTTTTGAGCCAAAACAGTCTTAAAAATAGTTTACATTTAATAGATAGTATAAAAAACTTAACACTACCCCCTTCTTCCAAATTAATTTCACTCGACGTTGAAAGTTTATTTACTAACGTACCTTACGAGGATTGTCTAAAAATCCTCAAGTCCTCGTTAGAAAATAAATTCATTCATCCTGGCAAGACAGATGACATATTACGACTGACAAGACTTTGCATGTCTCAAAATTATTTTCAGTTTGATAATAAATACTATTTTCAAAAAGAAGATTTAGCAATGGGGTCCCCTCTTAATCCATTGATGGCTAATTACGTTATTTATGGATAATTACGAACGCTAACACATAATCGGTAAACCACACATATTCTATTACTATAGATATGTCGACGATATTATCATATGCTGGACAGGTACCAATCGGCAATTGGATCTCTTTCTTTCCAAATTAAATAAAATCCACCCTCAAATTAAATTCACTTTAGAAATAGAACAAAATAGTTCACTTCACTTTTTAGATTTAACCATAACTAAAAATCAATCCCTCCATCAATTTTCGATATATCGTAAACCCACTCATACCGATACCACGATTCCCGCGTCATCCAGCCATCCTTGGCAACACAAGCTCGCAGCGTATTAAAACTATGATACACCGTTTGATGAGCGTTCCATTAAGTAAAGATAATTACAACAAAGAACTTGATGTAATATATCAGATCGCGAAGTCAAACGGTTATTCCAAATCTACCATCGATAAATTATTGCGTAAAAAGACGAGTAGTATCGTTAACAGACTATTGTACGCGGTTCCATATATTTCGACAAATAAATACACTGCGAGTTTGTCATACCTGGGAAAAATCTAATATAGTTCACATATTTAGAAAATATAACATACATGTTGCTCTCAAATCCATAATTCACTCAAATCACTTTGTAACACTAAAGATAAAATCCCGCCCAATAAAAAATCCGGTGTCTATAAGCTGTTCTGCGATGAATGTGAACACGTTTATATCGGTCAAACGGGACGTAACTTTATAACACGATTTCACGAATACGTATCGGCGTATAAAAACGATCGCCCAGAAAGGTCACACTTCGCCGAGCATCTCATAGACAAAGGACATAACTTATCCCCCACTAATACATATCAAATTTTACACACCGTAGACAAAGGTTTAAAATTAAATATTAGGGAACAATTAGAAATTAATAAGTAAACATAAAAATTCTAAAATTACTCTCATGAACAAACAGACTGACGTAAACCATTCCCCACTATTAAATATCTTTTTGCTCACACCATCCACCCCCACCCTCAATTCAATATAAGGGACGGCACTGCGATGGATTTGTCACTTAGTCGCAGTTTGGCGCCTCTACATACTCGGCCGCCGGACGGACGCCCTTACGCTCGTGAGTTACTCGCGAACAACAACATAAGCCGCGATGATTCCAGTGAACTAGAAACATAGAGCGCATCTAGGTCTATACGGCCAACACAACGCCCGGTATGTATTCACATACTGCGATTGACACCTCAGTAGAGAGATATATATCTCGTAACTGACTCCCCAGCCACCGTGAGGAGGTTGTGAGATGACCCACACTACTATTTGTCACTTGTAGCATGTTATTCTTACGATTAACGTCTACAACGCCTGATGATGCCTCGTGGAGAGGCGAAACACGTGTCGCAGCGACGACCAGGCCAGTCGAGGCAGCGACGGTGGTGGTGGGGGCATGCGGATTCTGTTCCAGATGGCGGACGGCCGCAGCAGCCGAGGCAGAGACTACCGGAGCAGCCATGGCAGCGTCGACATGTAGCACCCACTAACAGTAGTGGGTGGGTGCCGGCCGGCGCTAGGCCGCATGAACTAATTGGTGGCGGAAGCACACAAAGCAGGTTAGATCAAATTGCATGTAAATATTTGTTTGTTCAAATCCGACCACATAATACTGACTCATGAATAAAACAAGCGCACAATAATATATTTATTATTTCGCAAAATATCCTCCATTGCATTTTAAAGATGTTTCCATTCAGCCGAACGTTCATTGGATCATCACAGGACTGTGTCTTCCCGGTGCCCATCGAAAGCCATTGCTACTTTTCCTTTAATGTCAATTGGCCCTGGGAGGTGTCTAGCCTGAGCTCGTCATCATCTGTTTGTGATCCTGACCCCTCTTCTTCTTCCGTGTCGACTGTTAAGTCTCTTAACAATACTTTTTATTTGCTCCCTCACTAAAGCCTGTGTAGGAACTGGAAATAAGTCATGCCATTCCAAATCCGATAATAACTGGTTTTTATCATCTTTTCGTGGATTTGGTAAATAGTTTAACACACCATTAAATTATCACTTCGCCGTTGCTTTATACGGTCCACTAAAAATGGTTTTATTTTTATGTCAAGTGCTGAGTTTTTTGCGACAGTTTTTTTATAAGAAATTTTAAAGTAGCATCAACTGTGCATAAATTAGCATCTCGCCGACAGATTGCTTCTCCTGTCAATGTAATTGGGGTCGGCACTCCCGAAAATCCCGAGATTAGCCAAGTAAGTACAGTCCCGGGATTTACGGGGCTCTAGCTCTAGCTATAAGCTACGGCAACCTCTTTAAATCAGATCCGTATGCTTGTTTACCTCTCAACATTGTAAAAAACTGTCAAGATGTAATCGTCCCCCGTGGCCGATACGTAAGCCTTTTGACGAGCTACTTGTTAGCAATGTTATTTGTTCGATTGTTCATTGTTCGATTTCCACACGGTATACAAACATTTGTGTACATGACATATTTATTTGTCTTGGCCTGAAAGTTTCCAAGGGAGGCAGGGCGCATCAAAGCACCCCGACTAGGGAATACCGCCACTTCACAGAAAACATAGAAAGTTCCCGAGAGTGAGCGACGCTAACCATTAAACTCCTAAGTATCAGGAGGTGCAACGCGCAAGTGATACTTCATGTATCAGCTTATAGACGCCGGATTTTTTATTGGGCGGGATTTTATCTTTAGTGTTACAAAGTGATTTGAGTGAATTATGGGATTTGAGAGCAACATGTATGTTATATTTTCTAAATATGTGAACAATATTAGATTTTTCCCAGGTATGACAAACTCGATACCTACTTCAATACCGCAAGCGTTCATAGGTTACGGTAAGTGCTTTACTTTGCTTGCTTACCTTCCGAAGTCGTATAAAAACCCCATGAGAAATAAGTGAATTTCAGACACCCGTTCGTCCCGAGTCCTGACACTTCTGGCTTCTGGCCGCCAGATCACGTGCACGTGTGCCATAATTAATTGTAATAATTGTTAGCAAGGTAGTAAAAACTATTTTAATATTAGAGTAGCCGCACACAAGTAAGCTAGCGCGCGTCCTTCGGCCGGTTGTGCCGGTCGTAGGCAAATGTTCACAGATACGTATCTATAGTGAAGAGCTATTATTGCAATAGCTCTTGATGATGCGTGACGAAATTTCTAGACTATCGATACCTACTTCAATACAGACGTTCCTACAAGGGCCGTCCCAAAAAGACTGTTGTCTCTGATATAAGCACATGTTGCTAGTCATCACATCGACCTGAACTCGCGGTGTACTTGATACGTGTCCTTACGTCTCGTACTAAGTAAGTAAGGTGCGCTATATATCTTACTTATGTATACTAAACTCGTACCTATTTAAAGTTTATCATATCACTCAAACGGCGGGTATAAAGAAAATGTCTTAATCTTGGAATATATTACGGACCCACTTTGTTTACATGTCATACATTTGTGTATTATTATTAAAAACTATTTAAAACTGTAATTTAACTGTCGCTTTACAAAGCACGGCAGTGTACCGGCAGAGCAGCGCTCGCCGCGACCGACCTTCGAACTCATTACATTTTACTGATTGAATACTTATTAGTTTTGTTACGTATTGTAACTAAGAATTCCAGTTGACTTATTCAAGAGTACCGACACACTCGGTAAACAGAGAGACGAGCCCGGTGGCGAAGTGATCAGCGATGCTACTGGGACACCAATGATTGTGGGATCGATTCCCACACAGGACAAACATGTGTATTGCGAGCGTTCATTGGCTACTGTATCAACTTTACATCAGGTGGACCGTACAGCTATGTCGGTATCCTCCCGATGTTGTATAAAAAGCACAAAGAGATTATATACAAAATTGTTGTTTTGATTTTACTAAAACTGACTCGACTCTTCTTAAAATGAGCTTACAGCAGCCCGCGCCAATGGCGTCCTCAAAAATCAAATCAAAAGGGATTGCATTCCCTTTTGATTTTTGTTTTTTTGTTTTATTTTTTTTTTAACGTGCGTGTTCGCGGAAGGAACAGAAACAACTCGAAAATCAGGAAACATTTTATTTTAGTTTCCCTGCGCGAGGTTTCTCTGACGATCCTGAGAGGTATAGATGATGCCGAGCTGCGAGCGGCTCCCTCCGCGGAGGCAGCGCCGCGCCGTGGCATCCGCGCCGGCCGCGCGGCCCTCCGGTGTCGGAAGTGTGGCCACATGTCAACCCGCAACCGCGGCCGTGTTCGTTTACCTCAATTAATCAAATTGCAACTTTGCTCGGCCGTTTTCGTATTTTACAACCGGATTTTCCTGCTGACATAAGCAAGTGTAGGTATTCAAGTAGCGCCAGTGCTGCAGTGGGAAGGTCGACAGTCAAGCTCGCCTCCGACCGGTGTGCTGTTACCATATGAACGTTTGAAACCATGGCAGTTCTTGTATACCTTGTTAGCCGTGTGCTGTTACCATATGAACGTTTGAAATCATGGCAGTTCTTGTAAACCTTGTTACCCGTGTTACGCTCGCGTATTCTATTATTTTATTAATGTTTACAATTATTTACTCATAACATATTATTATATATTATATTTATTTTCCCTTTTAATGCTATTTATTCATGCGTTATTATTTAATATTATAATAGATTTAAATGATTAGGAATAAATATTTAAAAACTGGTTTCCTTAATGCTGGATCACTGGGATCGAAACATGGCGAATTCTTGATGCTATGGCGCTCCATTCGGTTGACATTATGGCGATTAATGAGACATGACTGCGGCCAGGTGAGGGGGGACGAGCGCCCGTCGTGCCGGAGTATCGCCTACGTCATGTGCCCCGCCCAGCCGACTTGCGAGGCGGATGTGTGGGAGGTGTTGGTTTTTATGTTAACGATGGTATTGGAGTCCGGGTTCGATCCCATCAATTTATAGTTATGTTTAAATATAAATTTGAAAAGAATTCTTATAGGAACAGCATATCGCCCTCCTTGGGTAAACACTGATATTTTTTAGACGCTGTTACTAGTACCTAGCTTACATGCATTGGGGCCTTATGATGACGTTGTACTATTGGGTGACTTTAATATTAACCTTTTGCATCCCGAGGATACTAAGTGTAAAAAACTTAAAGAATTTTTACACCATAATGGATTGAATCAAGTGGCCACCTCTCCAACGCATACTTTTAACGACACCCAAACGTTAATAGACCTTGTCTGCACGGATGCGCAGGTAAATAATGTCACAAATGATTCGATTGAAGAACTAAATCATCACTCATTTCTAACATGCGAGTTTACGTTTAAAAAAGAGGAACTAAAACCTAAATACATTCAATATCGTCCAATAAAAGACATACTACCAGAGTTTTTCGAGAAAGATCTAAACATGATACCGTGGTCTAGTATTTGTCTGCTGACTGACGTGAATAGTATGGTTAATTGTCTAAATTATTATATTTTGTATTTATTTGCTGCTTGCTCCTGTGAGGTCAGTATTGGTTGGTGCCATTTTTGGTGACGTATCGATATTTACGAGTAAAGTGTATTATTGCAAAACTATTTTATTAAATTTTAATTGATATATAATATCTATCAATCTATAACTTCACGCCAAATCCCTTACGGGGTAGGCAGAGAGAACCGAGCGCCACGTGACTCGATCCTTACATACCTCACTCGCTTCTTTCACATTCATTGCTCTTTTCATGCACGCTCGCCGGTTTCTAGGGCTCCTGACATCACCTTCTGATAAAACACGACCAATCTGATCATGATAGGTAAGTCTTGGCCTTCCTCGGCTCCTACATCCTTCCACTTTTGCATTGTATATCTGCTTCGTCATTCTTTCGTCCTGCATTCTTTCTACATGTCCGAACCAACGGAGCATGCCTCTTCTTATTTTAACACCGACGCTCTCTTTCAGACCAACTCTGCTTCTAACCTCACCAGTGCGGATACGGTCTGCAAGCGTTACACCACAGATTTTGCGCAACGCTCGCATTTCAACCGCGTTTATCCTACTTTCATGCTCTCTCTGCCATACCCAGCTCTCGCTTCCATAAGTAAGCGTTGGGACCAGCACTGCATTGTGTATAGCCAGCTGCGCCTTCTGGCTCAGATTTTTACTGCCAAGAAGTTTTCCCAACGCTCCATTCACACTATTCCCAGCACTCACTCTCCTTTTCACATCTGCGGTGTACCTTCCATCCCTGCTGAAAGCGCATCCAAGATATACAAACTCATTCACTTGTTCCAACACTTCATCATCTACCGTAATTCTTACATTGGTTCTGGTTTCTTCTCTTTCAAATACCATAATCTTTGTTTTCTTCGCATTCAATAGTAAGCCTTCCTTCATACATTCGTCTTTCATCATTGTGACTAGTGTTTGCAGTTCAGATGGTGTTTCTGCTAACAGGACGGCACCGTCTGCATACAGCAGACAGTTCACCACTAGGTCACCCATGCGTAATCCTACATTCGTCGATCTTATTCTCTGTAGACAACTATCGAGATACAGAATAAACAGCCTAGCAGACAACATGCAACCCTGATTGACACCAATTTTGACATCAAACCAGGGTGACATGTTGCCGTCTATTCGCACACATGCTGAGCAATACTTGTAGGTGGACTGCACAGCACGCAGTAGTGAGCCGTCAATCCCATATCTCGGCAATATGCACCACAGTTCCTTTCGTACAACCCTATCAAATGCCTTCTCAAGATCCACAAAACCGCAGAAAACCTTCTGGTCTGTGGCCAGATGCTTCTCTACGATATTGCGGAGCGAGAAAACTTGATCCGTACATCCCCTTCCATTTCGGAATCCTCCTTGTGCCTCCCACAGCATTTCGTCAGATTTCACCCTCATTCTCCTTTCAATTATCTTTCCATATACTTTTGCTGCTAAGCTGATCAAACTGATGGCCCTATAGTTGGCGCAATCCATGCGTGATCCCTTGCCTTTATACAAGGGTACGATGACTGCGTGTCCCCAGTCCATTGGGACCCTTCCAGTTCTCCAGCATAGGTTGCATAAGTACCTGAAGGCGTCCCGGACGTAAGTGCCACCTAGCTTGATCATCTCAGTTGTAATCATATCAATTCCCGCAGACTTTCCATTTTTCAAACTTCGTATCGACCATTCTATCTTATACCTTTATCGGACTAAATATTACATTCTATCTTATACCTTTATCCATAGTTATACCTTTATCGGACGCCGTCAACGTGGAGTGAGCATCAGACTCACTCTCATTGTCAGCGTCCGAGGCATATTCGTACATTTCCTCAAAATATTCACTCCACCGTTCTAACACTTCCTGAGTGTTTGCAAGAATGATACCAGCTTTAGACTTAATCTTGTTCATACTAGCTGCCGACGAACCACCCCGAGACTTCTTTACCTCTCTCCAAAAGAGTTTGGTATTTGCCTCGAAGTTTCTCGTCAGCCTCTCTTCCTCATTCATAATTTGTCTTTCACGCTTCTCTTTCACTAAAGCCTTGGTTTCATTCTTGCATTGACGGTACATTTCTTTCTTCTTCTCTCTCATACTTTCATTTAAGGGCAAAGATGATACATAATCCAGCCACGCTTTCCTCTTTCTTGCTACGGAGGATTCAACCTCCGCATCCCACCAGGCATACCCTTTCAATGTTTTATGCCTCTTTGCGCATCCACATGCTTCTTTTGCACTATCCACCATACTTTCTTTCAGAACTTTCCAACAATCATCCACATCTGTGCCGGAAAGACTTGCATTTGCAAGTCTTTCGCTTACCAGATGCACATACATTCTCCTTACACTTTCATCTTGCAATTTTTCACTCCTTATCCTTTCATGATCTCCGAAAGGGATACGCACTCGTCAATGCCTCCACTTCTTGAAAAGTCCCACAAACCGGCTTACCACCAGGTAGTGGTCCGTTTCAAGAGTGGGACCTTTAAAGGCTCTTGTATCCATTACTAGCTTATGCCCGCGGCTTCGCACGCGTAGTTTTTGGAATTTCGACAGTTTTACTTATTTTTATTTTACTTCTTATTTTTGGTACAGTCTGCTTTATATAGCTAGTAAAAGTACCAAATATCCTTATTTGTATGGTAATGAAGATATGTCACGATTTGTTCGGTTTTCATTAACTATTTGTTATTGGCTGAATACACTCAAAGCACCTGTCTATTAAATACACAACATGACATAACTGTACAAAGTCACTAACTTCAAAAGATATTTCTACTCCATACAAAGTGTCAACCCCTTTTTCAGCCACGTAAGGGTTTGAAAAATGCTGAAATTACTTTTTTGGTGTTTTGGTTGAGAATATATTTACCAAGCCTAAAATAGCTCACTTTAAAAAAAATCAATCCCTTAACAGTTCAACTTTTAATTCAAGAAATACTTTTGACCCCCATTATACACTTTAAGACGTGGAATTTTTAAAAACGCTGAAACCACTTTTTCCTTATTCTAATAGAGAGTATCTGTACAAAGTTTCAAGTTACGAACTTCAAAACATATTTCTGCTCCATATAAACTGTCAACCCCCTTTTCAGCCCTCTAAGGGTGGAATTTTGAAAAACGCTGAAGTCACTTTTTTGACGCCTTGATTGAAAGTATATTTACAAAGTCTAAAGTAGCTCACTTTAAAAAAATCAATTTCTTAAACAGTTCAACTTTAGATCAAGAAATAATTTTGACTCCCATTACACACTTTAAGGGGTGAAATTTTTGAAAACGCAGAAACCATTTTTTATATTCAAATAGCTCACTTTAAAAAAAATCAATCCCTTAACAGTTCAACTTTTAATTCAAGAAATACTTTTGACCCCCATTATACACTTTAAGACGTGGAATTTTTAAAAACGCTGAAACCACTTTTTTTTTATTCTAATAGAGAGTATCTGTACAAAGTTTCAAGTTACTAACTTCAAAAAATACTTCTATTCCATACAAAGCGTTAACCTCATTTTCAGTTACCTAAGGATGGAATTTTGAAAAACGCTGAAATTACTTTTTTGACGTCTTGATTGAAAGTTTAGTTACAAAGTCAAAAGTAGTTCACTTTAAAAAAAAAATTTAACAGTTCAACTTTTAATTCAAGAAATACTTTTGACTCCTATTACATCATTTAAGGGGTAGAAGTTTTGAAAACGCGGAAATTATTATTTTTTTGATTCTAATAAAGAATATCTGTACAAAGTTTCAAGTCACTATGTTCAAAAAATATTTCTGCTCCATACAAACTGTCAACCCCTTTTCAGCCCCCTAAAGGTGGAATTTTGATAAACGCTGAAATTACTTTTTTAATTCCTTGATTGAGAGTATACTTACAAAGTATAAAGCAGTTAGTTCACTTAAAAAAAAAAACAATTTCTTAACAATTCAACTTTTAGTTCAAGAAATATTTTGACCCTCATTACACCCTGTAAGGAGTGGAATTTTTGAAATCGCTGAAATTACTTTTTTTGGACTCTAATACAGAGTATATGTGCAAAGTTTCAAGTCACTAACTTCAAAACATTATTCTGCTCCATACAAACTGTTAACCCCCTTTTCAGCCCCCTAAAGGTGGAATTTTGAAAAACGCTGAAATTACTTTTTTGACGTCTTGATTGAGAGTTTATTTACAAAGTCTAAAGCAGGTCACTTTAAAAAAAATCAATTGCTTAACAATTCAACTTTTAGTTCAAGAAATATTTTGACCCCCATTGCACCCTTTAAGGGGTGGAATTTTTGAAAACGCTGAAATTACTTTTACATTTGGTTCATGACTTTCAATGAAACACCTTAATATTGAATTTCAATCGAATAACTTCAAAAACGTAAAGTTTCATACTAACTTTGCATCTCCGTTTTATGGCCCTTAAGGGATGATTTTTGAGAAAAATATTTTACTCGTGTTTCATGCCTTTCAGAAAGAACCTTCATGCTGAATTTCATTCGAATAACTTCAAAAACGGTAAAGTTTCATACTAAATTTGCACCCCCGTTTTACCCCCTTAGGGGATGAATTTTCAAAAATCCTTTCTTAATGCTCCCCTACGTTATAAAAGGAACCCCTGAGCAAAATTTCAAGTTTCTAACCCTTATAGTTTAGGCCCTGCGTTGATATGTCAGTCAGTCAGCTTCTCCTTTTATATATATAGATAGTATTTCGGAGACGTCTATCAATTATAATCAAATCAATCACACTTTTTTGGTCATTCCGTCTCCATGTATACGTGTGAATATCCTTGTGACGAAATGAAGTATTCGACACGAGGAGGTCTCGTTCCATACATAAATCTAGAATCGACTTACCTGCTTCGTTCACTCTCTTATCTTATATATATATAATATAATGATATATAATATAATTAATAAATATTAGATACACACTTCAATTATAGTAACCTCACTCACTCGTAAGAACACAACAACCCTACATGGAGTTGTTATTTGGCTACGGTTTTGTGTGACGTGGCGGTATTTTCCTAGTCGGACTGCTTTGATGCGCTCTTACTATCTTGATCTGAATATTGTTTTTACTAGGTCAATGTAAATGTATAAAAAAAACATTTAATCTATTAATTAATAAAAATTAATTCAGTACATAATAAAAATTTTAACGTATTAAATTTGACTAAATAGTATTTTTTATGCAACGGCGGTAGGCATGCAAGCATATGACCCACCTGATGTAAAGCGGATACCGTATCCTATGAACTCTTGCAATACGTAAAAACTGTTTCAGTTATAACGTTTATTATTACATGTTTACACTTATTACCATAGCAAAACAAATATTTTAGTATAAAAATACTATCGCATGCCCACACACCCTGTCTATTTACCGATATCGATAATAATATTCTCGTGCCCAAGTTTAGGGAGACGTATGACCTAGTGTCGGCCAATCGGAGCACAGCGGTCACCACGATGATTTGGCGGAATTATTGTCAAACAAAATAAGCAACATTTCGTCTCTATTAGGTTACGTACTCGATGAGTCTCCGGGACAGAATATCAAGAAGCCGTTCAGAAATAAAAGTAATCCAGCTGTTTATGTTTTTCAAATTAAAACATAATTAATATTTTTTCAAATGTAAAATGTTAATACAAAAAGAATATTCATATTTCAAAGTTTTTGTCCATAATTCACTCGAATATTTCATAGAATACTTAAGATAAAAATTACAAGAACAACCTTCATCTAATTTCAGAACGAATCGTTCACTCAATTTGTTCGTTATCGGCAAAGACTTCTATGTACCTATACATAGAAGTCTTTGGTTCCCGGTTTACGTAGTATCGAAATGCTATCGAGATCATTATTTCAGGGAATAAAGGAGAGGTAGGTACAAACATTTAAAATGTTTTTGTTTAATTACATTCTATTGATCGTATAGTAATTGCGCAGTTCGTTCTCATTTCACAGCCCACTTAACAATAACACGCAGTTTTGTTCTGGTGCGGAGTGCCGGCCGCGGCGTGTAGAAGTGCGGTGCAGGAACTGCGCCTAAAGATACATCTACATTTGGACCAGTGTCCAAGCGCCGTGCGTCGGCTCCGCGCTAGACGAGCCGCGCGCACACTCGGCCCTGTCGGTAGATCCTTTGCTCGTCGACGGCCACGACGACGTAGTAACTATAAGCGACGTCGGGCACATTGGCATAGTAAAATCAAATAAGTAGGCCGACTCGACCGCCGAGCGAAGGATAATAGCCTAAACACCTAGGGATGTCGCTTATAGTTTATACAATCGTCAAAAACGCATAGCCCATCTATATACAAAACAATTTTCCCATCTTTTATAACAAAATTACACATTTGATACAAAAAAAAAATATCTTTTTACTTTTTAGCCATCTTTACGAATTTGTACTTAAAGTAGGTAGGTACACGTACAAATTATTACGAGCGGGAGAGCAGCGGCAGTGCGTGCATGGGGGCGGGCGATATTAGGCACGGCGTAGCCACGACTGCCAAGTGCCAGCCTGGCGCCGAGTACCTTTAGCAGCCGATAAATTTTGTCAGTGTGTGCGTGCGACGACGCATACGTACAAGCGCGCAAACATACAAACCGAACGCGGTGCGTATCTATGAAGATATCCTACTTATTTGATTTTACTATGACATTGGCTAAAATGGACCTAATGTATTATTTAATTCCCGAGACACAAATAACAAATAATAACATTCAAAATTTTATATATAACTAGCTTATACCCGCGGCTTCGCACGCGTAGTTTTCGGAATTTCGACAGTTTTACTTATTTTTATTTTACTTCTTATTTTTTGGTACAGTCCGCATTATATAGTTAGTAAAAGTACCAAATATTCGTATTTGTGTAGTAATGAAGATCTGTTCGGTTTTCATTAACTATTTGATATTGACTGAATACACTCAAAGCACCTCTCTATTAAATACACAACATTGCCTATTTTAAACACATAACTGTACAAAGTACAAACACACTAACTTCAAAAGATATTTCTATTTCATACAAAGTGTCAACCCCCTTTTCAGCCACCTAAGGGTTTGAAAAATGCTGAAATTACTTTTTTGGTGTTTTGGTTGAGAATATATTTACCAATCCTAAAGTAGCTCACTTTAAAAAAAAGTCAATCCCTTAACAGTTCAACTTTTAATTCAAGAAATACTTTTGACCCCATTATACACTTTAAGACGTGGAATTTTTGAAAATGCTGAAACCTCTTTTTTTTTATTCTAATAGAGAGTATCTGTACAAAGTTTCATGTTACGAACTTCAAAACATATTTCTACTCCATGCAAACTGTCAACCCCCTTTTCAGCCCTCTAAGGGTGGAATTTTGAAAAACGCTGAAATTACTTTTTTGACGTCTTGATTGAAAGTATATTTACAAAGTCTAAAGTAGCTCACTTTAAAAAATAAAATAACAGTACAACTTTTAATTCAAGAAATATTTTTGACCCCTATTTCATCATTTAAGGGGTAGAATTTTTGAAAACGCGGCAATTATTATGTTTTTGATTCTAATAAAGAATATCTGTACAAAGTTTCGAGTCACTAAGTTCAAAAAATATTTCTGCTCCATACAAACTGTCAACCCCTTTTCAGCCCCCTAAAGGTGGAATTTTGAAAAACGCTGAAATTATTTTTTTCTTCTTCGTCTTCATTGAGAGTTTATTTACAAAGTCTAAAGCAGGTCACTTTAAAAAAAATCAATTTCCTAACAATTCAACTTTTAGTTCAAGAAATACTTTTGACCCCCCATTACAGACTTTACGGGGTGGAATTTTTTAAAACGCTGAAATTACTTTTACATTTGGTTCACGACTTTCAATGAAACACCTTAATATTGAATTTCAATCGAATAACTTCAAAAACGTAAAGTTTCATACTAACCTTGCATCCCCGTTTTACCGTTAAGGGATGATTTTTGAGAAAAATATTTTACTTGTGTTTCATGCCTTTCAATAAAGTACCTTCATGCTGAATTTCATTCGAATAACTTCAAAAACGGCAAAGTTTCATACTAACTTTGCGCCCCGTTTAACCCCCTAAGGGATGAATTTAGAAAAAATATTTTACTCATGTATATAAGACCACTTCGAATAAGCTTTTTATATTTTAAATTGTTTTATATTTGTACGGGTCCCTTCGATACGACCCGTACACTTTCGTAAACGAATGTTGTAAAATAATAATATGTAGGTACTGGCGGGTTTGTTCTTCAACCTCCGGTTGTAAATCGCAGGTCTGGGTTGGTGCAGAATGAAACTCCTGATGCTGTCTTGAGAAGTATGGAGCCGCAGGTACTTCTTCCAGGTCTGGACTTGTCTGGCTTCCAAGTAACTTGGTTGGCTAGTTCTCTGTAGTGTGAGGGCAGTGCTGGCAGCAGTTTTTCAATCACGCTGCGTACTACTTCGGCGTTGTGTAGGTAGTGGTGCTTCTTCAGTGCTTTAACTGTGGCTGTGACGTTAAGCACCTTCGAAGCGAAGATGCAGTTGTCTCTTGGGTTCCCGGCCAGTCGTGGTAGCCTAGTAGCGGCTTTGCTAAAAGTTATTGTTAAAACCTGTGGGTCAGTGAAGTTTTACACATGAAATGTTTTTATTACAGACTTACAACTATGATGATAGGTACATCTATTTATCATTGAGCTGTTGCCGCCACTAATCAAATATCTATAAACTTTATTACATATTTGGCTTGCAACAGCTCGTACCTATAAATAATGTAAAAACGTGTAAACTTATATCTAGAAAACTAAGTATGTAAACTGTATAAAAGCTTATTCTATGCATTTATATAAAACAACTATAACTATTAAATGTGCCTTACTAACTACGCGCGACGGTTATTTATCCATGTACAATAGTTGTCGCGAACAATATTTATGTATTAAACTAACACACTGTAAAAGTAATAAATGTTATTTGCAATAGAAAAATATTTTTTTTCTTTGTTTCAGTATTTATGGCAAGACTAGGTATATTCAACAGACACGACATAGGAAGAGTACAATAGGCGGTCTTATCGCTTAAGCGATCTCTTCCAGACAACTGTACAAGGAAGAGAAATAATCGTTAAAAAGATTAGGCGGGAACAGCCTATAATGATAGCTTGTGACTTTATAGGATTGACCCTTAGACCATTCAACAAAAGGACTCGCCATATGCGTGATTCTGTTAGTAAATAATTCTGCTATTTTTGACGGAGGACGAGGTAACTACTACATAGAAACGAAAATAATGTTTTAAGGAAATGTCAACCTTATTTCGAGGCACGTACAGTTCAAAGTTATTTTATTACCGCTGCCTGCCATCTGTTGTGGAATAGCTGAATTTCTTCGTAAATGGAAGCTGGTAGATTCAAAATTACGAAACGTCTTATATACTTTTTTTTGTCTTTAGCTAAATGAACTCTATTATACAGCATGAAGAACTGTTTTGTTTTACAGTTTGTATAATTTACGCTAATTTGGGATAGATAGATGGAATATGATTCGATTGCATCAGTACTCGATTACTGAATCGATTTCTCATGTATTAATCGTTATCACACTATTTTAATTTCTTTTATATGAAAGCAAATAAAATAATACTTGCATGTGAAAGGTAACTCAATATTTTTGCAAACTAGAAGTGTTCGACCTTTTTTTACATGACATAACTGCACAGTTTTGCATTTTTAGTGTGACACTTTATGATGTTACCTGAGCGATAACGATTACAAGACTGTTAGAGAATCGATTTCGCACGAAGTATTTATGCGCGCAATGGATCAAAATATCTTGTATCATGACAGATGGGAATGATCCTACGAGGCTGGTCCTTTAGTAACATGTCTCTGGATTGACCGCAAGGCCGTTAGACTTCCTCCATTCAGATATGCATATGAGGTCTGAATTTACTTTCGCATTGGGCAGATTAGTCATAGAGTCATGTAAATAATCAGCATATGAATGGCAGAAGGATTGAAGATTAAACGTAATAGAATTAATGAATATACAAAACAGAATAGGAGACAATACGCCACCCTGAGGTACGCCGGCAGTCGTAGAATACCAAGAGGAAAGTTTATCGTCGAGGCGTACACGCTGCCGTCGACCATTCAAGTAAGAATGAAATCAGTCAATTGTTGTAGGAGATATGTTAAGAGAACGTAGTCGCTCTAAAGATATGTCAAAATCGACTGTATTAAATGCATTACTAAAATCTAATAGACATAATATAGTAAGTTGCGACGAGTCCATTGCAAAGCGGATATCGTCCGTAATTTTAACTAAAGCACCAGTCGTACTATGACCAGGACAGAAACGAGACTGTAAAGGATTGAGGATATTCTTAAAACATGCCCCCTACACATATTTGGAAATTCCTTCGGTCACTGGGTGTAGGAAAACAGCCAGAGACTCTTGACAAAATTCCTGACTTAAACTCTCTTAACAAACACTTTTGTACTCCCCCTCCTTCTGTGGATGTTCCAACTAAAGTCTCTACTCTGTTTTCTTTCTCAACAGTCTCTACCCAACTGTGACTCTTTCGTATTTCGCAACATCACGGAGGATGAAGTAAAAATCGGCCAAGTGCGAGTCGGACTCGCGCACGAAGGGTTCCGTACAATTATCTATAAAAACAGCAAAAAAAAAATCACGTTTGTTGTATGGGAGTCCCCCTTAAATATTTGTTTTATTTTAATTTCATTATTTATTCTTAAAGTGAATATATAACTAAATATTCTGTGAATATTTCAAGCGTCTACCTGTTGCCGTTATCAATATCAAGCAAAAATGAGCAAAAAATTCACGTTTGTTGTATGGGAGCCCCCTTAAATATTTATATTATTCTATTTTTTAGTATTTGTTGTTATAGCGGCAACAGAAATACATCATCTGTGAAAAATTCAACTGTCTAACTATCACGGTTCAAGAGATACAGCCTGGTGACAGACGGACGGACGGACGGACAGCGGAGCCTCAGTAATAGGGTTCCGTTTTACCCTTTGGGTACGGAACTCTAAAAAAGAGCATTTTATCCATTCCTACTTGGTTGTAGGTAGTGATGGTGTGAGTCGTGATATGCTGCTCCCGATCCTTGACTGTGTTACGCCAGGGATCACACATATTCTTAACTTTTCACTCACTAACACACAACTAATGTATTTCCATCAGGTTGGAAACTTGCTCATGTCATCCCCCTCCCTAAAATTCCGAACCTAAAGTCTTTCTCTCATTATCGACCCATTTCTATTCTTCCCCTGCTGTATAAAGTTCTTGAAAGTGCCGCATATAATCAACTTCATGCCTACTTATCTCGTAACAACCTTCTTTGCCCTTTTAAATCTGGCTTTCGCCCCAATCATAGCACAGTGAGCGCGCTACTGAATGTCACCGACGACATACGCCATGCTATGGACAATAAAAAATTGACCTTGCACATTTTATTAGATTTTAGTAATGCTTTTAACTCTGTCGATTTCGATATTCTCTTAGGGATACTTCGCTCGATTAATATCTCTTCCGCTGTGATTGCATGGTTCAATTCATATCTTCGTGACCGACAGCAATGTATTAAAATCGACGAATCACTGTCAGATTGCACTGATCTATTAGCGGGTGTGCCACAGGGCGGCGTGTTATCCCCACTACTTTTCTCAGTTTTTATTAATGAACTATCTAAAATTATAAATTCTCCTTACCACCTATATGCAGATGACTTGCAGATCTACAGTCATTTCTATCCTTCAAAAATGATTGAAGCATTCTACGACATTAACAGGGATCTTACTGCTATCAAACAATGGGCCAACAGCTATGAACTGCTGGTAAACCCAACGAAGTCTCAAGCTATAGTGGTTGGTAGCAGACAGTTAAGAAGTAAGCTGAATTTTGACGATTTTCCGACTGTTCGTTTTGATAATTACAAAATCTCGTTTACTAATAAAACCACGAAGCGCCTGCAAAACTTGGCGATCCGGTTCGTGTTTGGTCTCAAGAAGTTTGATCATGTGTCCGAATTTCGTTCTTAATTGAAGTGGCTCCCTATTCGCCTTGGCAGAAATGTGCACCTGATAACTTCTCTTTATAAACTCTTCAATAACCCCGGCTCTCCCCAATACCTCAGTTCTGGCTTCCAACTATTACCACCCCCCACGCGATCCTAACGTCCCTGTCATATTCAAACCTAGAATTATCCCATGTCACACATTAATTCTTTTTTCAACTTTTTCACTGTTCGTGCTGCGCTGCTCTGGAACAAACTGCCACCACAAATATTGGACTATCCATCAACCACGACTTTTAAAAAAAGGTTAAAAGACTATATTATATATATATTATATATTGTATTTCTCAAACTCTGTAATTAAACATGTATTTGTTTATTTGTATTATATATATATATATATATATATAAAATAAAGAAATATATATATATATTGAAATATCTATCTATTGTATTTGTAGACTATGAATGAAATATTACGTATAATAAGTATAGGTTCTTTTCTTTATTCATAGTGCTATCTTTACCTACCAATTATTATTTTTTTACCCGGCCAATAATGATTTCTTTTACTGCCTGTGGGGTTGGCTGGAAGAGATCTCTTTTAGAGATAAGCTCACCGCGTGTACACCTTTAATATGTGTAATTATAATTATATGTGTAATTATATGCAATAAAGAATAATTCATTGTTTTTGGAGGATAAGTACGCAAGTTGTTTTTCAACAAGGCGTTCAAGAACTTTGGAAAGAAAAGGAAGAATTGAGATTGGACGATAATCCGAATGAGAAGGATTCAACTTTTTAGGTAAGAGAATAATGTTAGCTATCTTCCAAGCGGAAGGGAAAATACCAGAAGTAAAATAATATTAAGAAAGACGAGTGACCTTACCTAACAATGAATAGATAGTGCATCTAGTGCACCAGCTTATGAATATCGGGGAAAAATACAGAAATAAATATAGTCCGCACATGTACGTACAGAGGACTTCAACTCTCACAGAATACTTTCATATAAATTTCTATATGTGCTTCTGCCACCAATATACCATATTATGATGCGATCTAGTGTCGGCCCGCACCTACTGCCGTCTATAGACGCATGCGGTCGTTACCATGGCTGTCTGTGATACGTGTCTAACTTTTCCACGAGGCATCCTCGAGCGCTGAAAACATTAGTCGTTAGAAGAAAATACTACGAATGACAAATCCATGCTCCATCCTCATATTGAGTTGAGGGAAGAAATAAAGGGGTGGAAGGGTTGGATATAGGGGCATAATAAAGGAAGTTTATTAGGTCTGTGTGTTTGTGTGCAGCAGCCGCGGCGCCTTAATACTGAACCTGGAGTTGAGGAGTATTCATACCTATGTAGTACAATATATACCTGATATAATGATTAAAGCGAGTTGTTGGTTTAAACAACGCAATGCAAGTAAAGATGACAATGTACTTATAAGTGTAATCTTGGAGCTGTCTCGTCGAGGCCGCGGCTCTTCTCGGCCGCGGCGATCGGGCGCCGCGTCGCGGAGCTGAGAGCGCGCCGCCGCCCTCCAGTAATCCCGCCGGATTACTTCATTGTTACAGATATCGCAATCGACGTAGATAAACGTCCACTCTTATGCATACTGGCGCGGTTTATTTAAAGACCGGCCGAGCGCGAGGGGACTCGCCGGCGGTACGGGTTCCGTAACAACGAACTATTTAATACACAAAAAATGACAATAAAGAAAACTTTAGAAAGAAATCACGTTTCCTGTATTTCCATAATTTTATTTTTTTTACATTTTGGCAGGCCTCATTAACAAAAAAATCCTTTATTCATTATCTTAATATGCATTTCATATTACTATAGCGACCATCGTAATTAATACACACTGTGAAGTTTTAAGTGTCTACCAATTACGGCACGAAATAAAATAACCCTGTGACAGACAGACGAAAAGACAGCGGACCTTTAGTACTGAGATTCCGTTGGCGTCCATCAGCACGGAGAGCGGAGAACGGAGAGCACTGAACGTTACAAACTGCAGTCACAAAGGGGCCGCGGCCCTGGTTCCTTGTCGTCGGTATACAGAGTGGTCTGCCCGCCCACAACCACCGCTAGCCGGCGAACAAGGAGCCGGCCTGTCGGCCAGCCGGCGCCCGGTTCGAGTCCTAGCGTGTACCACTAAATTCGTGTTTACTGATTTATGTGCATTCACATGCTTATTTTGCGCTGTCCATCATACTTTCTTTTAAAACTATATATAGATCTTCGAATGCGGTACTTGAAAATGCCAATAAACCGGCTTATCGTCGGGTTATTTCGGAATAAATTGTCTATCAAAATCTAATCAATACCACTTGATCAATCCGTCCCTACGTCTTCGTAAGAACATGTTTATGTCATCGTGCATACGTCTAAAAATGACTTATCTACATCGTTCACTTAGCACACCACGGCAGCCTCTGGCTCGGTTCCGACTTAACAATACAAATCTCCACATAGTCTTTCATCTCTTAAGTTAAATACAAAATATTCCTTACACACTCCCAGAACTTTTTAAAGTCTTGTACATGGTTAGAAAAAGATGAAAGGAATATATTGTCGATTAAAATGGGTGCGTGTACTTATGTACGCGCGTGAGAAGTTATACTTCTCTGGCATCATTAAATAAATATTTAACATTAATAGCTTAATAATAATTAGTATTAAATAATAATATTTTATTTTTAACTATAGCGTCATCTACCGGTAATACCGTGAAACATTTAGCAGTTTTAACCTATTGCACATTTTTAACTATAGCGCCGTCTACCGGTAATATCGTGAAACATTTAGCCGCTTCAACCTGTACTTTTGTGTTCGAGTGCCACGCATTCACTCTCGCTCTGTCTCTTTGTATTCCCCCTCCATGGTAGCGTTAAACGTTTAACGCAACCTTTTTGCAAGTCGCATTAGCAGTATAACTTCAAAAAACTTTAGTGAAAGTGAACGTGAAAGAATTACTGCGAAATAGGAAGAAAGGCTGACGAAAACCTTCAAGGCGAGTATCAGACTCTTCTGGAGTAAAGATGTTTCGTATGGTTCCAGATGAATATGATAAAGTCAGAATCTGCTAACATTTGCTTATGTCTCTTAATGTGTTAGAACGGATGGAGTAAATATTTTAAATGTATGATTATGATTACATACAGAAAATTCATAGAATATACTTAGTACGGCCATAAGGTACCTATGTTACAAATGAATATGCATTTATTTTTTTATGAAGTAATGTAATCTTAATAAAACTTCTATCATATTTATGGAATTCTCAGCAAAAAAATAAAAAAAAAATATTCTATCCGAAATGGCCACCGTTGGCTTTGATACAGGCCTTTAATCTGTCTGGTCACGAATATATGGATTTGCGCACTGTTTCCATGGGAACTTTAGCCACAACTTGCTCCAGAGATTTCTTGAAACACAATGTCAGCGTGTCGTTTCGAGTAGGCCGAGACGAGGACTAGTATTCAGCTCTTATCCGTTACGTTAGTCCGGAACGTTGTTTTCGAGCCAGGCTTGGGTAGTTCGAGCCTTGTGATCAGGTGCAGTCCTGCTGGAAAGTCCACGGTACATTTTTAAAAAGTGTATTTCTGAGAGACTTCACAACACGATCCAAGATAGTCTGTTGATACACTTTGGCTGAAGTCTTCACTCCTTTTTCAGAAAAATGAAGCTTTGTGATTCCTTGATAAGGCACCCCCCACCAAACCATTACAGACGCAGGATGATGACCACGTTGTACCTCTCTGACCACTTGCGCGGCTTCCTTAGAACTGTGTGCGTACACTTTCATCAGCAAAGAGGATATTTCTATGCCTTTCACCTGCGTATCGGGACAGAAGGCGTTTTGATCGATCCATTCTCTTCAAGTGAAGGATTGATTAAAGGCATGTCCTGTATAGCGACGATAAACGCCGAGATTCAGGTCTTGTTTTATTATACGCGACAGAGTCCTAGCGAGAGTCTTCATTTCTCGCGATAAGATTTTTGGTTTCCTAATGTGATTTCGGCGAATTCTGGCTGTAACAGTATTTGTAGTTCTAACAGCACGCGGTCGCCCCGATCATTTATAGTCTTCAAAGGAAGTCGTCAACAGAGGAAGTGTTGGTATATCTGTTGATAGTACGATATACGAACATACGGCTGATACTAAGATTTTGAAGTGTCTTGAATATGACCGACGGATCCATACACATTTTGTGCAAGGCAATCACTGCAACCCTATTTTTATTTAACACCCCAATTTATATTGTAATTTGATAATAAACACGAAAAAAAATATGTAAAACGGCAGGAAATCGAAAGAAGTTTTTAATATAATAAACGCGTTCCAAATTCAAAATAGTTGAAGAGTTGAAAAAAAGAAAAGCTTGTAACAGCATTTATGGCTAGCCTAGTTAGAATAGAAATATATTTATTCCAACTTCACATAATAAGTTTACAATAAGGTACACATAGTATTGTCTTAGATTTTCGCGATTATTACACATTGAATTAAACAATTTTTACCCGCGACGGTCACGGAGGCGGTATATGCGTTTGGGGTAAGAGGCGTTTGTTTGTTACATTTTTCTCGAAAACTACTGAACGGATTTTGATTTTTTTTTTGTTTCAAAGGTGACATGATTGGGAGTGTTCTTAGCTACCATTTAAGCAAATCTGTTCAGCCTTTTATTTACGACGGGTTTTTTTTTTTTTTAATTTGTACGTGCATTATATATAAAACGGATTTTATTTATATATTATAGTTATATTATATTAGTTTTAGTTTGTATAAATCGCATTTACTATTAAAATTTAAAAAAGCCACAAATAAAATATAATTTAAAAATTTTAAAAACCCACGACAAAAAAAACTTCAAATAAAACATTTCAAAAACCCACGACATTAAAGCGTATTAGGATTCATAAAACAATTAGATATAATTCTCATTAATAAAGTCAATAAATGAAAACATATTAATAATTACAATATCACAATAACTATTAAAAGATAAAAAATCTTTATTTGCCATTGGGCCCTCGCGGGCACTTAGACACGTCTTACAGTTTTTGAAATATAATCTTATTGTATCTTATTTAATTCTCTTTTTACTTTTTCCTTTTTTTTATCTACTAGCATTTCGGAAATGACCATTGGCTAAGAAGAAATGCCGAAAGAAACTTGCCAATATAGGTCTCTTTTAAAATTGTCAATTAGATATTACAAAAAAAAAAATACATAAGCATATTGGTACAATAATGATATCAAATGGTAAAATTAAAGATTATTAAGAACAGGTAGTCTGTGCTGAATAATTTCCAGACATCTTTGTCAGTTATATATTCATCAATTCTATAATAAGCCCTTCTACAGAGAGTATTTTTAATGTGCTTTTTGAATACATTATCAAGAAAGGACAGAACTGTTTCAGGCAACTTATTACAAAATCGAATACAATTTACAAGAAAAGATCTACCAGTCCTAGCAAGCCGATGTACCGGCATACACAACTTATTTCTACTTTGAAGTTTGAAAACGACTTTAAATTTTTACGGGCATACATTATGTTTTCATAAATATATTGAGAAGTGAGAATTGTGAACAGTGAGGATATTTATTTCTTTGAACAGTTCCCTGAGGGATTCTCTGGAGCCCATGTTATAAATAGAGCGAATGGCTCTTTTTTGTAAGATAAAAATTGTCTCAATGACAGCCGCCGTTCCCCACAACAGTATACCATACGGCATAATGCTGTGAAAGTAGCTGAAATAGACTAAGCGCGCAGTAAACACATCCGTCAATTGCCTGATTCTCCTAACTGCATATGCAGCAGAGCTGAGCTTACCGGCTAGTTTATTTATGTGGGGGCCCCATTGTAATTTGGAGTCTACTGTAATTCCAAGAAACATAGTGTTATTAACAAATTCTAATTTATTATTCCCAATGAGAACTTCTGTATTGGCAGTACTCACATTTGGAAGACTAAATTTGATGCATTTGGTTTTAGCTGAGTTTAGCAACAGATTATTACATGTGAACCAGTTTAAAATAGCAGACACAACACCATTTACCTTGTCAATATTTTCACAACGGCGGGCCACATTAAAAATTAAAGAGGTATCATCAGCAAATAGTACTATATCCGCCATTTTCTGCACCATGTAGGGCAGATCATTTGCATATACTAAAAATAAAAATGGACCCAAAATAGAACCCTGGGGCACCCCAATATTAACATTATGGCCTTCAGATTTAACCCCATTTATGTCAACTGTCTGCACTCTATTGTTTAAATAAGATGCAATCATGTTCAGGGCTTTACCTCTAACTCCATAATAGTTCAGTTTGAGTAACAATGTCTGATGATCTACACAATCAAAAGCTTTAGAGAGATCACAGAAAACCCCAATAGCATCCTGTGATCTCTCCCATGCGTTAAGGATATGCCTAACAACAAGGCTGACAGCCGTTGACCTAATTTCTATGTGACCTTTTACGCCTTAACTTGATAAATACGTGAGTAACACCTTCACGAACACTAATATACGAGTTTTAAGCACTATAGTTGCTAAAATACACTTTAAATACAGATTTACAATTATTAAACTAATTAATTGCAATTTTAAAATACGGAGTAAAAATATTGACAATTATACTACAGTGTTGCCAGCGACCAAAAAAACTATGAAACTATGTATTATACAGAATATTATTAACAGCCGTCGTGCATAACAGTTTACAACATAGGTTTATTGATTTATGAGCGATTTTTGTGTAAATCGGAACATATATAATTAATCCATCCATGTCGGTAGATGTAATAATTGAATAACTAATGTAAGACAAATATCTTTTTAGTCTTTCTGCGACCACGGACGCTGCAAAGCGTTCGAAACGTCAGGTTCAACAAAATAAAACACGGGATACTTTCGTTAAAAATTGTTTAATTCAAATAAGGTACACACACAAACAAATACAAGTGAAGTCAGAATTGACCCTCACTCAGGTTTCTAGGCTAGGAACTCACAAAGAATTCTCAGCCCTGATTTTTAGTGAAGGTACAACATGGAACGAAATATACAACGATATTTATTGCGTTGCATAAAAATAAAAAAAAATTGTATGTCGTTGCTGACCAGATCTCAGCGTAGACTGCCGTTGTTTTTTCTGGACTTTCAGAACTTTTTATTTTATTTTAAAATTTAAGACATTAATTTTTGGTGACACGTTTGCACGATCCTCTGACTGACAGAAGACGAAAATGGTCGCGATGTAGTAATGTCGAAAAAGTCGTCAATCACGTTTCGATCACACAGAATTTTACAGAAAGCTAAGATATAGTACTTGTATATATAGAACAACTACGTTTATGCTACCATTGTATGCTATATAATGTTAGCATAACATTTAGCCAATTATATGAACACTAGCTCATGCCCGCGGCTTCGCACGCGTAGATTTTGGAATTTCAGCAGTTTTACTTACTTTTATTCTACTTCTTATTTTTTAGTACAGTCGGCATTAAATAGTAAAAGTATCAAATATCCTTATTTGTGTAGTAATGAAGACATGTCACGGCCTGTTCGGTTTTCAATAACTATTTGATACTGGCTGTATACACTCAAAGCACCTCTTTATTCTCAACATTGCCTATTTTAAAAACATAAGTTTCAAGCCACTTAAAAAAATATCTGCCTGGGTTGAAATTCAAAAAAATCTTCCTTATCTCTCATATGCATTACAAAAGGAACCTATTGGTGAGTTAGTGAATTAGACAGGAACTCCATTTCTATTAATATAGATTAGCGTCTCGTTCAATCACAATTTCAACCCCCTTTTCACCTCACCTCACCTCGCTAAGGGTGGAATTTTTGAACGCGTTGAAACTAATTTTTTTTGGATTCTAATAGCGAGTATCTATACAAAGTTTCAAGTCACTAACTTCAAAAAGTGGAAAGGTGGAATTTTGAAAAACGCTGAAATTACTTATTTGACGTCTTGATTGAGAGTATATTTACAGTCTAAAACAGCTCACTTTAAAAAATAACAATTTCTGAATAATTCAACTTTTAGTTCAAGAAATACTTTTGACCTCCATTACCACCCAGGGTGGAATTTTTGAAACTACTTTTTTGGATTTTAATAAAGAGTACCTATCTGTATAAAGTTTCAAGTCACTAACTTGAAATAATTTTTCAACTCCATACAAACTGTCAAGCCCCTCTTCACTCCCGTGAAGTTTATAAAAGTAACCTCTTTGCAAAATTTCAGCTTTCTAGGTTCAAGAGTTTGGCTACAGAGTTGATGAGTCAGTGTAGTCAGGAACTCCAGTTTTATATATGTAGCGGGCTGGCGACTCGGTACGAAAAGTGCATGCTCGACACTTTCGGCACAGCGAGCCGGTTGCCACGCGCACGCGGCTCCAGTCGTCCCTTGTCGCCCGCTCGAGCTAGTTTCCCCAATATATGTTTATATAAATATTGAATAGCATTGTGTAAATGTAAATGACATTTCGTGAAGTTAAGAATAAACAGTGAACTTTCTAACAACTCTCATTTACCTAACCTTCTGATCTGGAGTCACCAATACAAAGACCTCAAAAGTGGTGACCCCCGACAATTTGGACATGCACCCGGATCCCGCATTGTTGAACACGTCAGCGCAGACAGTGAATAGTGACGTATAAGGCGTCTGAGCGGCGACCGGAAGGACAAGAGGCGACTCCCCTGGACTCTCAGGGTAAAGACAGAGATATACGTGGTTTAGAGTACATACGAAAAATAATGGTTCTAACGACACCGACGACAACCAGAGAGGCAGACCAAATTTGTGATTAACAACTTTAATAACCACAAGGAGTGGTAGCTTCAAAGATCATAATATCAGTAGTAACAGAAAAAGCATGGTAACCGATCATAGTGAAGTGATAAAAAGCATCAAGTGCATTAAAGTGTATTAAGTGAAAATCAAAGTGATATATTTTTTTTAAAGACACATCCATAGTGTAATATATCTGTTTTAGACACGCGAAATCATTGGTATAGAATGTATGTAGCGATAAACGGAATTATTTACTATGATGTAGATGTACTAAAATGGCGTAAATGTGAACTGACTTGTAGTTGAAATTTTTAGAAAACGTAATTAGAGATTGAGAATATTTTGAGAATTTAAGACGGTTGACACCTAAAGCTGATTTTTTAATTGTTGATTGAGTTGTAGATAAATAACCTATCTTATAGTATTTCGCTCGAACGTTTTGCATTTTTGTAGTACATTGCTCGTCTGACCTAAGGAAGAATACTAGGCATTCGAGGCAATCAGGTATGTAGAGGCTTAGGGACGTCAAGATGTAGTGTATAGAAGTCACAAACCCTAGACGTTTTCTCCTCCTAAGTAACACATAGACCCTCAGGCTAAAGAGCTGAGGTAGTTGGCAACGTTCTCGAGGAGCAATCATTGAGTCAAACTGTGATAATCATAGGTTATTTATTTGTCAAGTGTAACTGTAAATGTTTTTGTCAAGGATAAGGACCACCCAGGAATCCGCGCGTCGCGTAAAGGAGCGAGCCATTCCTCAGGGCTGGGCAAGCGGAGCGATGACGCTGCTCCCGATTCATAGAAACACGTGTCATTTGTTAGATTATTCTAGGTCAACCGAGCAAATTGTTGTTAAATAGTATTGAGATAGTTTGATTGTTACACATATGTTAAATATTCCAAGAGAGGTCAGTGTCAAAGCCTAGTAATATGTCGTCGGGTGAAATTAGCTGAATATACATTTCACAATAATTGTTTGTCCATTGTTTTTAGTAACAAAGAGTAAAGTGATACCTTGTTTGCCCATAGCACACAGGATGTACAGAGTTGCGATAGCAAAATGCAACGTAACGAAACTATAGATTTGTTGTTCAGAATGCAGACTTGCAACTAAGCATAATTGTACTTAGCAAGAATTTGAACTTTAGATGATGCAATGTTTTCAATATTTGGATTTAACGTAATTTAGGATTTTTTTGTTGTGAAAATTAAATGTTGTTAACAGTAAGGCTCCAGAAGAGAAGCCCTTTGATAATTGTTAGAAACAGTACGTATAGATGTGATCTGTAATAACTTTAATTTCTGTGTTTAAAAATGTTTAAATTTAGTTCGTCAAAAGTTTTAATATATGTGTTATGTTTAATGTAATGAAACGTACATGGCGATTTCGAGTGAATTACGAATAAGCAGTTTCATTTGTTATTGTAACGTGTTATTGTAATTAGACACGTATAATGATGTCACCATGGCTTTCCGGTCGCACGGCTGTAGCGTGCTGACATTATTATTTCATTGAAGTTAAATAATAGTTTGATTTAATGTTTTCATTTTTTCTAGGGTTGTGTCTAGTGGCATTTAAGTTCACGTTAATTGACCGATTCCAAGAGTTCTCTCGTAGGGCTAGACACAGCCCCAGAATGTTTTGCATGTTTGTGCGAATAACATGTTTTATGTGAAAAAATTTTTTTTCAAAAAAAGGAAGGGGTGTGGTGTAGCGGGCTGGCGACTCGGTACGAAAAGTGCATGCTCGACACTTTCGGCACAGCGAGCCGGTTGCCACGCGCACGCGGCTCCAGTCGTCCCTTGTCGCCCGCTCGAGCTAGTTTCCCCAATATATGTTTATATAAATATTGAATAGCATTGTGTAAATGTAAATGACATTTCGTGAAGTTAAGAATAAACAGTGAACTTTCTAACAACTCTCATTTACCTACCCTTCTGCCCAGAACACAGTTATAGGAGACTTATATAGACCCAACATAAAACCTCAAAATATATATAGATATCCGCCTTAGATTGTGATAACACGTCCTATTGTAGGCAATTTCTTAATATTACCAATCTCTTAATTTAGTATTATGGAAAGATTTGACGAGCTCGGTGGCGCAGTGGTAAAACGCGTTGTTACGCTACTTTGACACCAACGCTCGTGGGTTCGATTCCCACACAGTACAAACATTTGTGTGCATGAACATGTCTGTTTGTCTTGGTCTGGGTATTTTCTATGTATAATAAGTATGTATTTACAAAAAAAAAATGTATTTACGTATGTTTATCAGTTGTCTAGTACCCATAACACAAGCTTCGCTTACTTTGGGGCTAGGTGGCGGTGTGTAATTAGTCCGACAATATATATATATATATATACAATATAAAAGAGGAGATCTTGTTTCCATAAATATTTTTATAAACCAGCATACGGTCTGCCTGATGGTAAGCCGTCAGCCTAGTCTATGGACATTTGCAACATCAGGGTTGTTACTCGTGCGTTGCCGACTCTGTACTAAAAATAGAATAAATAATAATAATTAATCCGAATATTGCAACATTTTTTTTTTGTTATAATAATCAAGGTGATCATCACCTACGCTACGTCGAAGTACGAACGTACGAACATTCAAATCAGTCTTTTTTTTTGATCTGACTATGTAGTTAGTCTCGAGTGGGCTGTTACTACGTCACCGGACTAAAGTGGCGGGCGTGAGGCGCCACAGCCTAGCAAAACTAACAAATCAGTCTTTTTTTTTTTTTGACCTGACTATGTAGTTAGCCCCGAGTGGGCTGTCACTACGTCACCGGACTAGAGAGGCGGGCGTGAGGCGCCACAGCCTAAAAAAAAAGTTAAGCGACAGCCTAAGGGCCCCCGAGAGGGGTCGGACCTCGGCTCAGGACGTCGCTGGAGAAACAAATCGAACACGTGGGTTCGTGCCTTAAGGGCCTGTCGGAGAGAGAGGCGCCTAGGTACCGTGGGCTACCGGTACCTGGTGTATCGCGCAGAAGTCCTTACTCTTCGCGCCCGGAGCCGCCGAGCGCGGTGTGTGTCTGGAGTGTTGGGGTTGGAGGGGGAGAGGTAGGGGGCGTTCGCAACAGTAATGCGATCATCGGGATCAAAGAGTGAATTCCGCGGTCTGCAACGGAACCCCCGGGCGTCGATCCGCGGGGTGTAATTGACAGCGCGGGCTATCAATGGGTTGGGGTGTTGGGAGGCAGTTTCGAAGTAGCGTCTAGACGCTTTCTTCATGAAACTAATGATGGAAGGGAGTTCAAGGTCGAGATGGAGATCTGCGACCCTGAGATAGTGAGGGGCAGCGGTTGCATTACGGGCAAACCGGTTTTGGATAATCTGGAGCTTAGCCAGATGGGAGCGCGAACGTGTGCGAACACTACGCTAGCGTATGTGAGAACGGGGTGGATGCAGGCTTTGTAGAGTGTATACTTATTTCTAAGTGACATTCTACGATTCCTGAATATCGGACCGAGCCGGCCTAGATAGAACGCGGCTTTGTTCCTAACAGCGGTGATGTGAGGTCCAAACGTCATTCTGGAGTCTAGGATGACACCTAGGTATTTGGCCTTCTCGACCCATGGGATGGGTCGGCCGAACAATGAGATGGGGCGTACGGTCCTATGTTGGGAATCGGGTCTCGTAAGACCTCGTGGATTCCGAGAAAAGAACACTGCGGCACTTTTCTCCGGATTCACCTCGATTCGCCAACGTCGGAACCATTCGCCTAGAGCGTTAGCCGCTCTCTGGAGCCTATCCGATATGTTGGATTTGGCTCGTTCGGAAGTGTAAAGTGCCGTATCATCGGCAAAGAGGGCTAGCTCCACGAAGGGAGTCTTGGGAACATCGTTGGTGTACAACGTGTATAGGATAGGACCGAGCACGGAGCCCTGACGGACCCCGGTTCGGATAGGGTGCGGCCTCGAGAGAGTGCCGTGGACTCTGACGCGGAGGGAGCGATTCGACAAGTAGTCTCGTAAGATGTGCACGAGACTGTCTGGCACTTCCATTTGGTGTAGCTTATATATTAAGCCATTGTGCCAGACTTTGTCGAACGCTTTCGCGACGTCGAATAACAGGGCACCGGTATGGCGCCCTGTTTGAAAATTGGAGAGGACGTGCTCCGTGATGCGGTGCACTTGGTGGACTGCCGAGTGTTTGGGACGGAACCCAAACTACTCGTCTATGAGAAGGCCTCTAAGTTCAACGAACTTTTTGAGGCGAATGGCTATGATGCGTTCATAGACTTTCCCCAGGCATTTGAGGAGACTAATGGGCCTGTAAGAGGCGGGGTTCTTCAGGCATTTGCCTGGTTTGGGGATGCCAACTATGTCTGCATCTTTCCAGGAGTCTGGAAATCTGCAGTTCGCGAGAGCGGCGTTGAATATCGCCACGAGAAGGACTATCAGGGGGCCTGGGAGGAGTTTGAGGACCGAGTTCGTGATGCCGTCAGCTCCGGGAGCTTTCCGGCTCCGAAGGTCCCTGATGATCGTTTGGACCTCCTCAACCTTAGTGGTCGCTGGGGTTTTTGCCTGAGGGGCGGGGGGTGCGGGGTTTGTTCGGCACCAGGTGCCGAACCCCGTTAACAGGTCGGGGGCCATCGAGGCCACGTACCTACGCAGCATGTGAAGCTGCGTAGTTGGATCCAGCCGGGGATCCATGGCAGACATTTGCCAACTGAGGGGGGGTGAAGGGCCGCCCGCGGGGTACACTCGGGCGGTGTGTACCCTGCGTGGAAAAACCTAACCTCCCGGCCGGGTATAGGCCAGGAGGGTGCCTAGTCCCTAGTGTGTGTGGACCGGTGCCAGTCTTATTGTGCACCGGTTTGAGTACCTAGTCTTAAAACTAAGAACCTTAACTACCTAACCGATAACTGGGGTTGACGAGGGTAGCCCCCAAGGCCAGTGGTCCCAGTCCCAGCCGAATGACTTGCCGTTCCCAGAGGGGGAAAGGCTAGCGTACGGGTCAACGCTACGACTCGCTTTGTTGGCACGTTCGCAAATTCACCACTGCCGAAGCAGCGAGGTGGTCAGCTACGCTTTCCTCTGCCTTGGAGCTAGCTCACAAGGCGAGTACCTCACGTTTGACTGCTAACCTAGTGAGATGCCGCACTTTCGTACGACAAACTCACCGTGAATTGCCGACACGTTTTCCACAAGCCGACCGCACTAAAATCGTGTGGATTTGCAGACCGCTCCTTAGAAACTTTTTCTACTGAGGCAAGTTCTGAAAAGAACTTCAACCTCACTCGAAGTCAGCGAAAAATTAGTCGGGCTAATATCCGCTGTAGACGGGCCTGCAGTGGGTCTATACTAGACCGTACAGTACCTCGGGACACGAGCTGCAGAGGGTCTTGAGAAAGACCGTACAACGAAGCGTGTGTATAAGGCGGAAGCCTGTCGGGGAATGGCACAAGTAGGGATATTCCGATACTAATAAATACGAGTAGGTACTCGATACTTTTGATTCGATACCAAGTATTTATTGTATCGAATCAATTTTGCGATACATAATCGGTATCGAAACAAAAATACTTGGTATCGAATCGAATCAGCAAAACAACCGAAAACAATAAAAAAAACCGAGAACGCATCATACAGAACTGAGAGAGCAAAAACAGTCAGCTAATCAGCTTTAATCGGTTACCGAGTTACCGGTATTCGTCGCGTGGCGGCGTGAGTGACGCGTTGTCTCGCGCTAGGCCAGCCGAATTCGTCCGACTTCAGCCGAGCCCGAGCCGAAAGCGAGAGAAGTAGACACCCGCGTCCCGCACCCGCCCGCAAATCATCTCGCCATTCCGCCATTGTGAAAGTGATAAGTGATTGTTTACAAGTAATTTTATTAATTGTAATCATCAAATTCATCGGTTTATTCCAATGTTATCATGGCACCACCAAAATCTATAATATGGACACATTTTACCAAAACAAACGAAACAATTGCAAAATGTAAACAGTGTTTTAAGTCTGTGAAGTATTGTGGGAATACGTCGAATTTATTGAAGCTTTCTAAAATTTTAAATTCTAAAGTTTTTTGTTTAAATTAATAATAAGCCTAATAAACATTTATAATAAATAAATAGTTATTTTCTTCTCAATTTTGTTTAAATTATTGTCCTTCAACGTTCATTGATAGCACCCTCAAAATAATAAAACAAAATAAAAGTTCCAAAAAGTATCGATATCAGTAAGTATCGATACTTTAGGAGTACTTATTTAAGTAGTATCGAAAAAAGATTTGAGTATTATCGAAATGAGTAGGTATCGATACTTAGGTGGTATCGGAACATCCCTAGGCACAAGTAGCGCACGGATCCGAATCGGTAAGCGGGAGCGAACCGTGACCGTCTCCGAGCGCTGCTCAAACCGGACTGTGTGACAACAAATCAGTCTTTTTTTTTTTTTTTTAGTTGACCTGACTATGTAGTTAGCCCCGAGTGGGCTGTCACTACGTCACCGGACAATCACTGAGGTCTATACTTAATGAGCTACAAAAGAAACCATAGCGCGTTTCAATTTGGCTTATGGCGCCATCTTTTAGCAATAATTGGAAATAATCGAAACTAATACATATTTTATGCCTCTGTTTTTAACCCCCGACGAAAACACGACGGGGTGTTATAAGTTGACATGTGTGTGTGTGTATATGTGAGGGTGTGTGTGTGTCTATGTGATTCTGAGTCTTTCTGTGTCATCGGAGCTCCCGCACGGATGAACCGATTTAGATTTATATTTTTTTGTTTGAAAGGTGTATTAGTCGGGAGTGTTCTTAGCTATGTTTGGTGAAAATTGGTTCAGCACTGAAATGAAAGGCCGAATGACGAACTGACTTTCTGGACTGTCGGGGAGGTTTTAAATTTTAAACAGTTAGATATTTTCTGCATTCGGGTTGCCCACTTGTCGACCGCGGCACATCCGGGCGCGCACGGCCCGCGATATAGAAGAGTTTCGACAGGTTCGAATCCGATAATGTAGGTAAAAACGAAAATCTTTTATACTTATTAGTTTAGAAAAAAATATTTTACATTTGGTTCATGATTTTCAATGAAACTCCTTAATATTGAATTTCAATCGAATAACTTCAAAAACGGCAGTTTCATTCTAATTTTGCATCTGTTTAATGTTAAACTGTTTAACTGTTAAACAGATTAATAATACCTGTTTAACCCCCTAAGGGATGATTTTTGAGAAAAATATTTTACTCGTGTTTCATGCCTTTCAATAAAGAACCTTCATGCTGAATTTCATTCGAATAACTTCAAAAACGGCAAAGTTTCATACTAACTTTGCGCCCCTGTTTAACCCCTAAGGGATGAATTTTGAAAAAAATATTTTACTCATGTTTTATGCCTTTCAGTAAAGAACCTTCATGCTGAATTTCATTCGAATAACTTCAAAAACGGCAAATTTTCATACTAATATTGCACCCCCGTTTTACCCCCTAAGGGATGAATTTTGAAAAAAATATTTTACTCATGTTTCATGCCTTTCAGTAAAGAACTTTCATGCTGAATTTCATTCGAATAACTTCAAAAACGGCAAAGTTTCATACTAAATTTGCACCCCCGTTTTACCCCCTTAGGGGATGAATTTCCAAAAATCCTTTCTTAGTGCTCCCCTACGTTACAAAAGGAGCCCCTGTGCAAAATTTCAAGTTTCTAACCCTTATAGTTTAGGTCCTGCGTTGATATATCAGTCAGTCAGCTTCTCCTTTTATATATATAGATAAACAGTAAAAGTTTACGATGATGTCCGCCAAAGCCGATCCGTCACGAAAATATCAAATAAGTTGCGGCCAAAGATCAGTATCTATACGGTTTCCTACTTGCCGTGGACGACACTTTACTTATTACGATTAAAATACTGCAAAAACTGTACTACGTATGGACTTGAGGAAACAGAATGAAAGTTTTCGAGTAGGTACACCATATTGGGCATAATCGATGTCTTTACTTCAATGTTTTTCACGATCGAACAGTTTTTGGGCGAAAATGATCCCTAAGGTGATCACACACAGACCTGACTTTCAAAATTACTACGTATTTTTAGTTTTTTTTTTTTTTCGCCCAAGAAAATTGAAGACCCACAAAAGAAGGACCAACCCACACCCGGGTGTGCATTGGTCATTCTTCCGTGAGGGGCACCCTCCGGAAAAAGGGAGGGAGGAGATGAAATCTTTCAAAGATACCATTTCGTGCGAACGAACTGGTTATGTCAGATTTCCACTGACTAAAACACTCCCTGGGACTGCCTTTAGCCGGGAAGGCTATAAAGGCTTCATCTGAAGCGATCACCCCAGGGGAACTGGGTGACGCAAGTATTTTTAGCTATCCGACAATATACGAGTATAATCTAGGATAATATCAGATTTCATAACAAAAAGTTTTTAAAGTCTATAGTTGTAGCAAAATGAGTCTTGGTGCTTATGAGTCATTTATCACCTGGCCCTAAAAAGCAAAATGAAATAATACAAATAGGTAAGTACCCACATGAAGTTATTTATTATTCTAAAACAGAGTGCACAAGTCCTCCTTCGTTTCGAACATATATCCTCATCGTTTTCCTTAAACCATATTTTTCAACAGCAGTCAGACTTCGTCTCATTTCATTTACCGCATCGATTGTTCTCCGTAATCCCGAACGAATGAAGGCGATTTCATTTGAATGTGTGGATGTATATAAAATCAAATTGTTCGATTGGCCATTTTTCGGGGAGACAGTAAGCTCCCCGAAAAATGGTGAACATACGAAAATCTTCTGAGGCAAGATTTGAGGGAAGTATTACAACTTAATCTGATACGAGATATGTGGTTCCAGCATGACGGTTGCCTGCACATTACAGGAGAAGTGTAAGGGAATGGCTGCAATAAGCAGATCGGAAGAGAGGGACTCATACAATGGCCAGCTAGAATACACACATGAAGAGCCTCGTTTACCGAGTCTCAACCAATCATATCTGTTGATGTCTTGAGACAGAGAATTTAGAAATAAAATAATGTAATAATCAAAAAATCGTCAATTTTTATAACAAACTTCAAAGTGAAATATTTGGAAAACGGTTGTGTCGCGGCGACGAGCGCCTGTCACTAATTGAACCGCAAACGGACGGACGGTCAATTATCATCATTGTGCCCGGTGCTGTTGTATGTTTGGTAGGCGTGCGTATTATGAAAATATTGTCATTTTTTTAGATATGTTAGAATACGTTAACAAGCGAGCGTTTCGCCGAGCTCGCCGTGTGTCGGTCCCGCAGTGGACGTTCGTCCCGGTGCGTGCGGCCGGCGGCGCCCTCGGTCGGTCATCACGTGTGGACACGGTGGCGTTAAAATAATGAACATCGGGTCGTTCTCGCTGTATCGTCTACGTCTCTACCATAGCAAAATCAAATAAGTAGGCCGACTCGACCCCTGAGCGAAGGATAATAGCCTAAACACGTAGGGATGTCGCTTATAGTTTATACAATCGTCAAAAATGCATAGTCTATCTATATACAAACCAATTTTTTTTTATTGTATTGAAGTTATATACTCCTTTAGGCGCGTTATGAAAAAATGATGAGTGAAATTTTAAGATACTGTAACACAAAAGTAACAGGTTGAAGCTGCCCGCTAAACCGCTCATTAAGTCACGAAAAATATGCTCAAAGCTGCAGCCAAATAACAATTCCCTGGAGGATTATTATGTTCATGCAAGTGAGTTATTACCTCACGGAAAACTGTATCAACCTTTTTCACAAAAGTATGGCTCAGTCACTCCTTCATAGCTAATATCCCACCAAACCATCACTGAAGTCGGATAGTGCCCACGTTGCACTCTGTCGACTAATTGGGAAGCTTCCTTAGAGCTTTGAGCATAAATACGGTCATTTTGTTTGTTAAAATGTTGCTCAATTGTAAAAATTTTCTCATCCGTAAACAACATTTTTCTGTGACCTCCCTGTGCGTACCGCTTTAGTAGTTGTTTCAATTTTACCATCTTTTAAAATACGCGACATGGTTCTAGATGCTATCTTCATCTCCCGAGATAAAATCTTTTGCTTTCGGACAGGATTTCTTCGAATTCTTTCCCTTGCTGCTTTGACCACCTTTTTCGTACGCACCTGTCGCAAATGTACACGGCTGGTAATGTCAATAACTATAGTCTCCTGAACAGCGGTCTGCATGACTTTTGGATCAGAATAGCGCAATTTACATCAAATTAATGTTCCCACGTGAGCCCATATCATAGATAAGAGCATACGAAATTGTGGTATGCCATCGTTCCGGTTTCAAAGTTTTGTCAGCAGGAATAGAGCATCATAGACAAATGTTTATTTTTTACAAACGATATCTATATAGGTACTCTTTTCATGTTAACTTCAGAGTCTAATGTTATTACCAGAAATTTAATGATTTTGCATTCATTGACTGGATTACTACAGTATGATGTTATATTTTACTAGAAATGAAGTCGGTTGTAACGGTGTATCCGTTACAAGCTGCATAGAAATCCCAGGTCCGTAAATTTAAAATTCTCTAATCAAAATAATCAACAGACGGACGTAATCAAACTTTAAATTCAAATCTTGTGTTGGAACGTTGTAGCTATCGCCACTTAGTCGGTGAAATGCACGCTTTGTATTGTGAACACGTGCAAACTACGGTAGAGGTCGCTATACGACAAGATAAATCTATTACTTTTTAACAATTAAAATCCATCAAATTACTTTAAAAATGTATAATTCTAGTATTCTGTTATAAAATAATTCTCAATTTCTTTTTTACATTAGGAAGTTCTAGAAGGAACGGTTTGTTTAAAATTCATATCTCGATGGTTTTATAATTCGGTCTGTTACTCAAATCCGGTCGACTTTGTTCGAATCAGTATAACATTATAAACATATGTACATATAAGAACTTTTTTACTCTTTGTACATATAAATACGTCGTTCGGCATGTTATGTATAAATTTATCTTACCTTACCTAAATTTTAAAATAAAATAAAATTTTCTGTAGTCGACTGACCAGAAAAAACAACGGCAGTCTACGCTGAGATCTGGTCCGCAACGCACGGGGTACTGACTATCGCGCCTGCTGTGTTGGCTACACGGTGTATTTCGGCGGCGGCACCTGTTGACCGCTGCGGTGGTGGACCGTAAGGCGGTCCCCACTAACTCCTACTCTCTACTGCGCCTTGGGATCTCCGACGTCCGTGAGTCCCTGACGGACTTGCTCGCTGGCTGAGGTTCGCTGGCGAGCTCTACAGCCGGCGGCCTACATTTCCATCCGGATCGTGGCCGGGTACTGCCGGCCAGTGAACAGTGAACTTTGGTTAGATTGAACCAACGCAACTCAAAGATAAAACTAGTCGAACTTTAGAATTCATCTTTTTTGTAAATGTCAGTCCTAAATAAATTTGTTATTCCCCTTTCAGTAGCCCCTTTTTTTAACTAGTAATATTACATCAGTCGTTCAAAACGGCGTAACAATGTCAATTTCTTTCTCGGATGTAGCTAACGCTGGTCACTGAGTGTCTGATTGGGGGCGGCTTAACTTGGTTGAATTCAACCCCAAGAAGACACAAGTTTGCGTGTTCACCGCTAAGAAAACTCCATTTGCTGTGGTTCGTAAATTCTGGAACACACCTCTTACCCTCTTACCAAAAGTATTAAGATGCTTGGCGTCGAGATCTCCGGTGAAGTGCAATATCGAAATCACGATAGAGGAGGAGAAGGTCAAGTTGGCGTATTCGATTTAGAGACGAGCTGTGACAATTGTCGACAATCCTAAACTTACACATGGTATTGAACCCTTAAGTTTAAGGAGAGATTTTGCCTCCCTTTGTGTGTTCTACCGATTGTACAACGGGTTATGTTCTGAAGAATTATTTGAAATGATGCCGACAGTTACTATTTATAACCGTACCGCTCGCCGACGGCGCACAGTGGGCTGAGATTGCAAAGTTGGGACTTAAGGGCTGAAATTTGATTTTTGGTATCTAGGCATATATTTAAAACGTTTTTATTCTTTGACTTTTTTTAAATTAAACTCGTAGTTTCGGAGATATAGCCATTTCAATTTTGTATGAAAAAATCATAATTTTTTTGTTTAATAAACCATAAAAAAGGATAACAGAGTATATAAATGAACTGAAGCGGAAAATAATTTATACAAAACTGTGACCGAAGCATTTAAATAACAAAAAAATATATATTTGGCAGATTTTGACGAAATACTTACTTATCATCTACTTTATCAGCAAAATCAACTTTTAAATATTTCCTTAAAAAATTAAAATTAGTGTTCGATTTTTACACCACCCTATGATGTCATTTGTTTTGACACTTATTTACGGAAAACAAGTGATAAGCGCGCCCGGCAACAACAAGTCATGACTTGTCGTAACGTGATTGGTGCATCGACAGTGTACCGTTGCATTCCAATTTACAACCCACTTCAGTGTTCTATTAACCACCATAATAGACGCACTACTCCTACTAATCTACTATTGTTCATTATTACTATTGTTTGTTATTGTTCTACTATTGTTGTGTTATTAGTTCATTATTTATTTGTTAGTACTACGTTTGTGAAAATGTTACATGATTTAGTGACAAACCTTGATCTCTTCGTTATTCTGAAAACCAGTGGTAGTATTAAAAATAATAATAACTTATACAGCGAAATAAGGTCCAGACTTTTAGTCGAGTTAAGTGATGAACACCCACCCGCCCCTGAGCGTCCGGCTCAGCGTCCGCGATCTACTGAGCGGGCGAACTCTGTATCATTCGCGAATCAACAGCTGATACATAGTGATGATAATTTTATGCCGCGGTGGAATTTTTACAAAACTGATTATACTTACTATATGAATCGATTGCTGATATAACATGGTCCGAATTGTATCAGTTAACTGACGTTAATAAAGCGTTAGAAATATTTTATTCTAAATTAAAGCACTGTTTTTTAAAATGTAATGTTCCCATAAAAAAGAATAAGCATGACTCAAAATACAATTATCCGAAATGGTATACGAAAGAAATTATTGACAACAATTTTAACGGACAAATGTTTAAATATTATAGACAACACACAAAAAACTTAATAAAAGTAGCTTATAATAATTTTATAGAACGAACTGAGACAAATATAAGAAAGGATCCAAAGAGCTTCTGGTCGTTTATGAAGGACCAGCGGTCGTCTAGATATACATGTAACGAATTTGATTTCAACGGGAAGACAGTATCAGGCCCAGGAGCTGCTGATGCTTTTGCTGAGTATTTTAAATCTGTATTTTTGACTGTTAAACCAACCCTGTCAGCAGCACGTGCAGAGGGGGAAGCGGCTAATACAAGTAATCACTACCGTATTGCATTAGATCACATTACCTCAGCAGATCTATTACATGCCGTAAAGCGTCTTAAAGATACAACTGCCATAGGACCGGATGGCATCCCATCTTATATTATTAAAGACTGTATATCTGTATTTCAAAAGCCCCTTCTCTATATCATGAATTTGTCACTACAAACAGCTATCTACCCAGTTCTATGGAATGAGTCACAAGTAACGCCGAGACATAAGGAAGGCTCTAAGTCCCAAATTCACAACTACAGACCTATTGCCGTTCTTTCAGCTTTTGGAAAGTTATTCGAGTCCATCTTAAATCGGTACATAATCGGTCTGCTAGCGGTACATACAGGTTCGTACACAGCTCAGTGACTGTCAGCATGGATTCCGAGCTAGTAGGTCAACTGTAACTAACCTCGTCGACTTTGTGGACTATGCTGCTACGAAAATGGACCAGCGCAAACGAGTCGACGTAGCGTATTTTGACTTTAAAAAAGCATTCGACCGAGTCCACAATGATGTGTTGTTAAAAAAACTATCCACAATAGGATTCACACCTAAGCTTCATAAGCTTTTTGCGAGTTACTTTTCTAGTCGCACACAATATGTACAACTCTCTAATTACAGATCTAAGTCATATGAGACCTGTTCTGGTGTAAGTCAAGGTAGTACCCTGGGTCCAACCCTGTTCTTGATCATGATTAATGACTTGCCAGAGTCTGTTAACGCGGCCCAGTGTCTAATGTTTGCTAACGATGTAAAGTTGTTCTTGGGTATTAACACCCTTGAAGATTGCCAAACACTTCAGAGTGATATTGACAGCGTGGTGGCATGGGGAGTGCGCAACGATCTAGAGTTCAACATCTCTAAGTGCAAAACCATAACACTGACACGGTCACGCACTCCAAATCAGTATAATTACACAGTTGCTGGAAATTTGTTGGATCGGGTAACCCAAACTCGCGACTTGGGCGTAATAGTTGATAGCGAACTCACTTTTAATCCGCATATTATTAGCTTATGTGGGCGCGCGTACAAGGCTCTCGGCTTTCTTATGAGACAGTGTACTAACTTCAGGAACAGGGATGCACTTATTCTCTTGTACTTTGCCTTTGTTCGGAGTAAACTTGAATTTAATCACTTAATTTGGGACCCGCACGAAACAAAATATAAACTTATGCTAGAGCGCGTTCAACGGAAATTTGCCAGACAATTATATTATAAAATGTACAGTTATTATCCCTACTTATATCCGTCTCTGTTTGTCTCGGGTATGGTAGGCATGGATACACTGGAATTGAGGCGTAAACTGGCTTTGACCATGTATTATCAGCAACTCCTAAATGGCAAGCTTGACAATCCTGCAGCTGTGTCACGCTGTCATTTATTCGCCCCGGAGCAGTATACGAGACTGCGATCGCGCCGTCTGCTAGCGGTTCCGTTTGTACGCACATGTACGGCGCAGTTTGCACCAACGAATCGGGCTATGAACTTGCTCAATGCTTTGATTGCCCAGCACTCGGACGTCGATATTTTTAACTGTAATATCACAGAATTCACACAGAAGTGCTATTTTTATTTGTGGAATATTATCAATACAATTTAATAATGTCTATTTAATATGTTTATGTATTCAATTGTATTTGTATTGTAGCTTACTACACGCTTTGGTTTTTTTACTGTAAGTGTAGTGAGCAATTGTAATAAATAAATAAACACAAAAAGACCCTACCCTACAATGCAAACCCTACAATGGTTTTGCGCAAAATATTGTTATAATTTAAATAGAAGATGGCAAAACGCTCATAGTAAAGAGGATGTATTTAAAACTAAAAATAGTGGATGGTTACAAGCAAATATCATATGGCCAGACTTTATCACATGTTTATTAGGTAATAATGAAGATCACTCAGTACCCAGTACATCAACTCAGTTTGTGACACCTGAAAAAGTTTCTATCGGTATCTCTACCGAACAAAGCCTGAGAAAGCCATTTTGTGAATTAGCACCTAAACAGAAAAAAAGACGTGCTGAAAACTTTTATTTATCTGCGGATGAAATAAAATATGCTTATTGTGCGCAGTTAAAAGCAGATGGCAATGAAGAAATTGCTGAAATACTGGAACATTTACTTAAGAATCCACAAGATGTAAAAAAAAGCAAAAGAGTGCATATCTGTTGAAGAAAAAACACCTGCGTACTCTCCGGATGAGGCTTTGGGGTTATTCTTATCACTTAAGCTGACCAAGTGGCAATACAATACTGTAAGAAAAAGTGTTATAGAAAAAGCTAGCAATATATTTCCATCTTATTATAAAGTGCAACAGGCGAAACAGGAATGCTATCCACCAAAAGACGCTATCACAGTGACAGAAACCTTTGTGAAATTAAAGTTACAAGCTCTACTGGATATAACGATAATAAGAATAATGACGTTACTCGACATCGATAGTGATTGTAAAGAATTAACACTCATCAGTAAGTGGGGATTCGATGGTGCTTCTAATCAAGCCAATTACAAGCAAAAATTCCAAACAGACGACGAATCTTTAGAAAGTCAACTTGATGATTCAAGCGTATTCATGGGAAGTTTAGTGCCAATCAAATTGGTTTGCGGCGAACAAGTTATCTGGCAAAATGATTCACCAAATTCATCATACTGGTGTCGTCCAATCTTTTTCGAATTTGTGAAAGAAAACAAGGTTACCATATTACGGGGAAAAAGTGCAATTGAGGATGAGATTGCTAATTTAGTAAAGACAGAAGTTGGAGAAATAAAGATTTCGCACTCTTTATTAATGACTATGATAGATGGAAAAGCAATATCAATTTTATGTGACACTTCATCTCAAAGATGCGATATTTGTAAAGCCACTCCAACTGAAATGAATAATTTACCCCTAATTACGTCAAAACCGGCTGATGCAGATCTATGTAGATACGGATTATCATCATTGCACATTTGGATACGAATGATGGAATGCATTCTACACATAGCTTACAGATTAACCATTAGGACATGGACTGTGAAGGGAGACAACAGGTGCATTATGGAAACCAGAAAGAAAGATATACAAGACACTTTTAAAACTAAAATGGGGCTTTTGATTGATGTAGTCAAACAAAGTCACGGCACAACTAATGACGGAAATACCGCTAGAAGATTTTTTGCAAATCCAAACATGACTGCTGAGATAACTGGTATCAGTGAGGATCTAATTAGGCGGTTTGCAACCATTTTAGAGGCTATTTCATCGGGCTACAATATTGACACAGTGAAATTTCACGAATATGCTCAAGACACCATGAAACTCTATTTGGACTTATATAACTGGTATTATATGCCTTCAAGTGTTCACAAAGTACTTATGCATGGCGCAGCTATAATTGAAAGTTTTGGTCTAATACCAATTGGACAGCTATCTGAAGAAGCTGCCGAAGCCAGAAATAAAGACTTCCGCAGGTACCGCCAACACAATTCAAGGAAATGCAGCAGAAAAGCTACAAATGAAGATATTTTGAACAATTTATTAACCAGCTCTGATCCGTTAATATCTACAAAACGCCATAAACTCTGCAGAAAACATAAAACTTTGACAAAAGACGCACAAAGTTTATTAATTATTAAACAGGCATTTGATGATGACGAACAGGAAAATTTCGCATTCGTATGCGTGGATACTCTTGATAGTGATTAAATTAAAACTGATTAGCAGTTTTTGCGACCTTATTTCATTTATTGCTTTTTAACTTTTTATTATCATTATTATTTTATCTATTTTTTTTAGGGCATAGTCATGACTCTAGTCTGAGTATAGTCGCTAAAATAGAATAAAAATACCTTCTATACATACGTGAAGTCAATTTTTTGAGAAAATTTGAGAAGATTTTCATATTTTTATGTTTTGCTCCATACAAAAATAAATTTGGAAATTAATAACTCCGAAAATACTAAGTTATCTGAAATACCGCCATAGTAAACGTTTCTTATAATTGATAGATCAAACCAAAAAAAAATAATTAATTAAAAAAAAAACTTTTTTTTTTAAATATGCTAAGTCTATTAGCGGCCGGTTTCGTTGCACCGTGCGGCGGGGCGTTCCCCTCACACGCTGGAACCGCAATGGTCTCGTACTGTGCGGTTTTAGAGAAGTTTTCTTCCGAGAACTCTCAAGCTGTGGAATAAGCTCCCAGTCGAAGTTTTTCCAAGATACTACAGCATGGAATTCTTCAAGAAATGCGTGAAGACGTTTTTAGAGGGTCTGCAACGCAGGAGTGACACCTCTGGTTTTCTAACGTCCATAGGCTACGGTGATTGTTTACCATCAGGCAGGCCGTATGTTTGATTTCCACCTTAGTGGTATAAAAAAAAAGAAATGGCGTAAGCTATGGGACGTACTCATCTATATGGGAGTACTTAACCACCTAGTCCGTCTCATACGCGCCTATACGAGGACGGAACTGCGATGGTTCGCTTAGATGACGTCGACTCGAAGAGTTTCCAGGCACGGGCTGGGGTCCGGCGGCGGCATTCTTTCTCCACTCCTTTTCAACATCTATACGGAGAGTATTATGAGATTGTCCTGGAGGAACGGGACAAGGGTGTTTCAGTGGGAGGCCAGAAGACATCCAACTTAAGATTCGCCGACGACACAAATCCTCTCGCCCAAACAAGGGAGGACATGGCAGAGTTGTTGACACGCCTAGAGACAACAAGCCTCTCCTTCGCACTAGCGATCAACAGAGCCAAAACCAAGATGATGATTGTAGACCGAGCTGAACTAAATCAACCGGATATACCTACGATTGGCAACTATTAAGTTGTTCAAAGCTATGTGTACCTCGGCTCTACAATCACGATCATCCGGAGATGCGAAGATGAGATCCGAAGATGTGCCATCACAAGATCTGCCGTGGAGAAACTGAAGTGTCTGGACCGACTCGTTGTCCAGGGACAAGAGGAGGGCGAGCGGCCACGAGGTTGATCACCATTTTACAGGACAGATTTGATAACACCAACGGATAACACCATAGTCCAATGTTTCCGTAACGCTGAAGACGGCGGAGGCGGCATTGTCCAAAGAAGATGCGTCGTCATGAGACCACGACCACTCTGTCAAGAGTGAACTACTAAGGAAGAACACTGTATAATATAGGTTAACATTATTAAAAGATATTTCAGTTTATAAGAATTGGATTCTTATTGCTAAAATATATACACACATCAAAAGTGTCTAGGGATCAAGCATTTTTATGCGGATTTCTTGAGATTGAGATGTGGCTTTGTAATAAAAAAATATATAAAATATATAAACGTATACGACACTGGAGAACCCCTGGACGCCAACAGCGATTAAAATCCTGCCAGGAAGTCCATCCTTATAGTGGTGGAACCATCATGGTATGGGCGGGTATTTGGATCGGCGGAAGAACTGAGTTGATTTGGATCAGAGGCAACCTCAACGCTCAAATTTATGCTGAGACGATTGTATCAGACGTCATCGTTCCTCTACAAGTGCAAATCGGTCCCTTATTTCAGTTAATGCATAATCTCGCCGCAGCTAACATCAATGTCATGCCCTGGCCTGCTCAGTCGCCAGACTTGAACCCGATTGAGCATGCATGGGATATGCTACAGAGAAGAGCTCTGCCGAATATGGAGGGTATCCAGTCGCAAGAAGACCTTTTTTTGTTGTTGCAACGAACATGGGCGGCCATTCCACAGCGTGATTTGGATGAACTCATTTTGAGTATGCCAAACCGATGTTCTTGTGTTGTTAGTGTTCGCGGTAGAAACACGGATTATTAATTGTTTAAGTTACCCAATAAAATTTTAAGGAAAACTGTTATTTCAGTCTTTTTTTCGAACTTTAATGTTAGTGGTTCAAATGTCAAAAATCCCTTTATTATGAAAATGGCAAATTTCTTTATTAATGCAAAGGTGACTTGGTTTATCGTTACTGTAGACAAACGAAAACACTTTATTTGATGAATCCTTAAAGAAAATTTTAATTAATATCAATCAGGAGAAAAGTTATTGCAAAAATATATGTTGATCCCTAGACACTTTTGATGTGTGTATTTTAGCTAATTTTTTCGATACGATTGAAGAGATCTGATCGATCCACGTAAAACTAGTAGAAATTATTGTTGGCTAGAAATGTATATCTATTTAATTAGTTTGGTCGGTTTGAATACGATGTAATTAGATAGATGATAACAAATTTATTTGTATCAGCTTAGACATACACACACACACTCAATAAATGAAATGAACATATTCAGTATAAAAGTTGCGTGCGCATGCCGCAGTGATACAAACGAGCAACATTTCAATGTGATGTTTACTCAGAGGAGTAAACCACTGATATTCTGAAGTTGCCCGGAGCAGGCGGAGAACGCCGTCCGCGGTACACACGTTTCAGAATTTACTTTAAATTGTACTTGTGCAACACATACCTATAAATAAATAAATATGTAAAACAGAACAGAATGTAAAACACACACCGTAATACACATAATAGCAAATTATGATACATATTGACACACATCAATTAACAGTCCAAAGTCCAAAACCAAATATAGGATAAATAACTAGTAAATAACAGCACGCTGTGTAGGCAGAGCTGATATTTTTTAAATTTAAAAAATATTTAATTTAATTTTTTTAAAATATATGGAACCCTGTACGACATCTAGCAACGAGTGCTGTTACTTTTTCTGTTGATGGGAGTGCAGTGCAGACTCTGCACTGCAGAGTGGCCGGCGTACGTTTTCCCATATGTTTTTTTTTTCTAATTGGAACGATTTTGGACCGTTCTTCCTCACCAACGAACATTTAAATTTCAAATTAAAGGATACAATACTACAATATGTTAGCTATTAGTGTGTCGATTTTGGAGTTTCTCACTATTACCGTCTAAACGCTAGCTGGACGACATCAGTCTACCCCAAACGACAATTTTGAGGGTAATGTGGCTCCGCTGGCTATCGCAGCTCTGCCAAATATTATATTAGTGTAGCATGCTGCTGTATCCCCTTAACTTAAGCAGCCTTTTAACGAAGTTCGCGTCCACCACCAATGCGACCAATGTTAACCCAAAATTTGCTCATCAAGCAAGTAACGTTTAATTTTTTTTTTTTAAAGTTTACCTATTAGTTAACGCTCTTAACCCTTCGAAACCCGTGTGGTCATATATGACCGCGAAATGTATGGGAAAAGGTATATAACGGGTTCTGAAGGCTTGGAGGAGGTATATTATTCCAACATTTGGTCGCTTGGTAGCGGAAACAACCAGTGAAGGCAACAGTTTTGAACCTCTGGTTCGCCAATGGCGGACGTATCGAACGAGGTACACCAGGACCGTACAAGTTATAAAAATTGGAGAAATTCAGTTTAGTGTAAAGATACTCCGGGTTCTTGTACTTCATGAGGTCGAACATCAAAGCTGCAAGATGGTATTTCCTTCATGAAGCCATATGCAATGAAAATCTGTTCAAATACGGTGATACATGGGTGCGGGGAGGAATATTGAAGCAAAATCGACAACATGCATTCTGTATACGCTGAATTAAACGCGCCGACTTACTCAGTAGGCGAGGCCCATATACTAGATCAGGGCTATCCAGACCAGATACGATCGCGGGCTAATACAAATCACGGTAAATATTGGAGGTCCGCAAAAACAAATACCTAGCGTAAATTAAAAATCGGCGATAATGTTAATTTTAGTTTTATTAATTCTTCATTAATTTATCTTTTACAAATTCTATCAATATCAACATTAATATTGGTTATTGCCAAGCGCAGTGCGTGTGTAAGTGAATTATCAGTCAGTGTAGACCTATATTAAAATTTTATAAAATTGTCGCGGGCCGCATTAATATTAGGCGCGGGCCACATGCGGCCCGCGGGCTGTGCTTTGGACAGCCCTGTACTAGATCGCCATAGTTCAACCTAGACAGAATGAGCGCCTCGCATAATGCAATTCGTGTCTTTTCGCTAAGGTAGTTTCTTATTTTGTACAATATTTTTAACCTATAAAAACAGTTCTTAATTAAGTTTAAGACATGAGCCTCAAAGCGTAATTGGCTATCAAATATGACACCCAGATTTTTTATTTCGCTAACTTGTTCAATACGAGTGCCGAGGATCTTCACGGTGGAATTGCTACGATGGAATTCATCACAGTTTTTTTGAGCCCAAAATCATAAATTTAGATTTTGTTGGATTCAGCACAAGACCATTGTCAGTAGACCACGCAGCGATACCATCCAGATCCACGTTCAGCCTTTGCACAAGTGTACTTATGTCATTAGAAGGTCCCGATAAATACAGTTGTACGTCATCGGCATAAACATGGTATCTCGCGCTCCTAACCACACCTGGAAGATCGGCACTGTATATAATAAATAGAAGAGGACCAAGTATAGAGCCTTGTGGGACTCCTCTCCTTACCAGTTTAGGAGCCGATAACAAGTGAGTGCCATCCACTTTCAAGAGTTTTACAGATTGAGAACGTTGACTGAGGTAACTACGGAACCACTCAATCGATGTATGATCAAAACCATAGTACAACAGCTTAGACAGGAGTAGCGGGACATTTAAACATTCAAAAGCACGAGAGAAATCTAGAAGTGTTAGTATAGTACCCATGCCTGCATCCTGATCAGCCAGTATATTGTCGGTCACATCGAGTAGGGCAGTAATGGTGCCACGGCCTTTTCTGAAGCCCGACTGATGTAACGGCAGTATATTATTTTTTTCGATATACCTAAGTAGCTGATCATAAATTGCCTTTTCTAAAACCTTGGACAAGAACGATAAAATAGTAATTGGTCTAAGATCTTTAAGATTGCTAGGGTTATTAACTTTAGGCAATGGTGTAACTAGGCCTTTTGTCCATTGAAAGGGGAATTTACGGTGGAAATGGAACAGTTAACTATATTACTAATAACGGTTAAAGTCCAAGGCAGTGTAAGCAAAGTCATGTCCCGACTAATCCCATCACATCCGGTGGCATTCGATTTAATTGAAAGTATGTACTTTGCTACTTCTTCTTCACTGATGGGTTTTAACTTCAAAGGAGGTGTTGTGCTATCAAATTGGTGATGTTCAAAATACAACATTAGTGAAATAGGAACTGTTTCGGGACCCGGTACATTTAAAGTGATCATTAATTTTGCTTGGGTCACCAAAACAATCTGGAAGACAATCACTGCGTCCGACACGCAGTGATTCCAGATTGTTTTGGTGACCTAGAATTTTCTTTTTCAGGTTCTTCCAAAATTCTTTACTATTGCTAGCTCTTGAATTAAAATAGTGATCGAAATAGGCTTGCTTCTCATTGTTGTATTAACATAGTGATCGAAATAGGCTTGCTTCTCATTGTTGAATTAACATAGTAATGGAAATAGGCTTGCTTCTCATTGTTGAATTAACATAGTGATCGAAATAGGCTTGCTTCTCATTGTTGAATTAACATAGTGATCGAAATAGGCTTGCTTCTCATTGTTGAATTAACATAGTAATGGAAATAGGCTTGCTTCTCATTGTTGAATTAACATAGTGATCGAAATAGGCTTGCTTCTCATTGTTGAATTAACATAGTGATCGAAATAGGCTTGCTTCTCATTGTTGAATTAACATAGTGATCGAAATAGGCTTGCTTCTCATTGTTGAATTAACATAGTGATCGAAATAGGCTTGCTTCTCATTGTTAATTGCATTCTTCACGGTACTCTTCAGATCCAAATAGTATTTCCTGTTAATTGCTGATTTATTTTTACGATATTTGACATGAGCCTTGTTCCGGAGTTCAATCATAAATTTTATCATATCGGTGATCCATGGTAACGATTTATCATGTCTGAATTTTGTCGTGACCAACGGAGCATGCTTGTCAAAAAGGGAAAGAAAAGTGTTGAATCTATCTACCATACTATCCACTGAAGTCAATCCTGATATGGCGTTCCAATCCATACCTAGAAGGTCCCGTTCGAATTCAGCAAAATTGATACTTCGCAATCGTCTATGTGTGAAACGTCTAGGGGGTAGCTTTGATTTTTTTAACATGAGGGTGACATTTACCATTGAGTGCCCTAGAGAACCCGTAACATTTGTCACTGAGACATCATGCACTTTGCAATTGGTGCACACAAGATCTATCAGCGTATCAGAAGTACTCGTGAAGTGCGTGGAGTCTCTCACTACCTGTTGCAGATCTAAGTAACTCAAAAACTGTTTAAATTTGACTACGTCGGGATTAGAATGATCATGCATATTGATATTAAAATCACCCAGTAATACTATACAATCATAGTTTGAGAAACACGTAACGGTTTCCGTAATACATCGATGAAAGAGTCTACATTAACCCATTGTGCTCTACATGCAGTTCCTATTGCTATTCGATAACCGTTCGCTTTTGTTGATAGCCACAACTGCTCGATATCACTTGCTGGATGTTTAATGAAGCGAACATTAATATCTCGCATTACGTAAAAAGCGATATTATATATATATATATATATATATATATATATATATATAGAAGCGATAATTAATAAAAATGTTTTTAAAAGTAAATCTTTATTAAGTTTTTCTTCAATCAAATTCTTCACTTCCGTTTCGCACAAAGGACTCGCCACTTTAACGGCCGTCACTTTCTTTAGACAGGGTGCAACAAAAATAAGTTAAAAATTAAAACAGGGTGATTCGACCCATGAGAGCTCGATGGCGTCGTTGCGCGTGTCATTACAATCGAACACGCAGGTTAAGCAACGTCGACCGCAGCCTGTCTATGGATGGGTTTATCTATCTCGAGTTTCTCCGTGCTTCGGAGAGCACGTTAAGCCGTCGCTCCCGGCTGTTGTCGATAGATGACAGTCGTTAAGCTAAGTCAGTGGCCATCGGGCGGCTTGAAAAACTGGTCTCCGCCAATCCGTATTTAAGCAGCGTGGTGGAGTATGTTCTAAACCCCTTCGGTTGAAGGGAGACCCGTATCCCTGCAGTGGGATGAGTAAGGGTTGATGTGGATTCGACCCATCATACTCAACAACTTTCCATAAGAAGTTAAAAAAATATATTGAGAATCGTATATATGGTGTTCTTAAATAATATGCCCAAATTGAAATGGGAAATAGTATTATGTATGCTGATTATAATAATAAATATATTTTGTACCCCGTGTTACAAATTCTTTCATATAAAAAAAAAATCCGTCATAAAAAATAACTTTCTGTTGTATGAAACCAACCAGCTAGAAAAAGTACATACAAGCATGCCATGCGAATGCGCTTCGGTACTACGCGCATGCGTCATCTACGCCACAAGGCGCACGCGCGAGCCGCCATCATTGTGTTTCCCAGTGGCGCGCATTACACTAGTACGCGTGACCGTAATCATGCCTGGACGTCGTTACTCTTATCAGGAGTATCTCCAAATGGTACTTTGTTATCGCGAGTCTAATAACATCACTGCACAAGCGGTGAACTTGTACGAGCAATGGTTCGGAATACGAGTGAGCCATCACACCATCCTCGACGGCGGAGCTGCCGTTTTCAATGTGAGCAACAGTTACGTGTGGCAGTTACTTAACGATGAAGGGCTACATCCATACCACTTCACTAGGGTACAAGAACTCATGCCACAAGATCATGCGCCTCGCGTTGACTTCTGTCATTAGCTTCGTGCGGAGCGCCGCAACATTTTGTGGACAGAATGCAGATACCTATCTTCACCTACTGCAAACACAAGTAGATAGTATGCTGGAAAATGTTCCACTTGAACATCTAAGGGGTTTATACTTCCAGCACGATGGAGCACCAGCCCATTACGCCTTGTGTGTTCGCGAGTATCTGGACGTTACGTACGCCATGAGGTGGATAGGAACCTTTGTATAGAACGCCAGGGTGCGCTTGTGCAACAATTTTGTATTTAGTGTCGTGATTGTGATGTGTAAATAACTTGTAAATAAACTGATGAACTTTGAAACAAGCCAAGTATCAAACGTTATCCGATAGCTTTTTATTTTTCAATATCAAACCACGTCTATCTAGTCTTTAATGTTGTCGTAACAAACACTAAATACTCAAATTTAACGTTATTACATTAATTTGACAGTCCAAAGCCTGTGTGAAAGTGTGATGGAAAGTTTGTGACCTTTTTCAATAAAATTGGATCAGCTGTTATATCCGGTAAGTGTTCTAAATTTCCATTTTTATTTAAATAGATAGGTAGCTATCAGCGTTACTCTACCGGCATAGTCATAGGTATTTCTTTTTTGTATACAACGTTGGGAGGCGTACGGTCGACCTGATGTAAAGTGGTTATCGTAGCCTATAAACGCTGTGGTCGTCGCTGCGTAAATGGCGTGTTCGATTAGACCCGCGACCCGTGCATCGACCCCGTCAAACTGAATTATTAACAACTGATGATGATGATGATGACGGGGCAATCATTATGCACCATGAACCAAGTAGGCACTTTATTTCTTTGATTTCTCTAACTTTTTTAACGATGCTGGGACACGAAGTTTCTTTTCTATCGTAACAAATAAACGATATTCTTTCTCCCATTAAAGTTCGGGAATATAAAAAAAAACACCTTATATATGTACTTCAGGGAAAGTAGTATCGAGGCTACAATCACCGCTTTCGGCTTTTAACATGTTATTGTTAGACGTGTGTGAAATTAATATGTACTTTGTCCATTTATAATTTTTAGACAGCCTGGTGAAGCATAAAGTTTACAGATTTTCGCTATCAGTTTTCGTCACTCTCACGACACGATGGTAAAAAATTCTACACTATTTCACGATTTCTGGCAAAGTTGATGGCTTTACCCGCGTACAGCAACAGCGATGTATTCGTTTGCGTATCATTTCTGGGTTCGTCTCTTCTGTGCCTTGATGTCGCGGTAGGCGGCCACGGCCTCGAGCCGCGCCCGCTCGCGTCGCAGCCGCTCGGCTGCCGGCGGAGCGCCGCCGCCGCCGCCGCCCGCCGCACCGCCTGCCGCGCCACCCACCAGCAGACTCGTCAGCAACAACGAGCGGCGCCCCGGCTGCACACAATACGTTTCAATTAAATGTATATGCTAGCTTCAACGTGCACTATGAATACGTAAATAGTGTATGCCACAATGAAAGTCGATATATCGATAAAAATGATCTGTTCTGTTATATGTATAGAAGGAGCGTCAGTATTTGTCCATGATAATAAGTTTGGACAGTGTCGAGTGGTGTGGGCCTCGCTCCACATACAGTCTGCACTACGTCGCCACAACTCTACTGGTACAGACATCCCGGCGACAGGGATCGATAAACTCGTTAAAGGTCACGTCATATTTACACCGGTTCATCATATTTAAATTATATATCTGTAATAATAAGATACCCAAAAGCTTGTAATCGCCAGAACAGGGTTTGGAGTACATTAATAATCCTCAGTAGAGTATAACATATCGACCTTCACACCGGCCACTGATAAAAGTCGACAATTTCATATGATTTTTTAGTTCTTCTTTTAAGATTTCCCTGGATTTTGTAATGACTTTATATTTTTATAATAGTTATTCATACATTATGGTTTTATAAATATAAATTAAAATAACAGCGAGAACATTTACTTCTTTAAACCGTTCCCCCCAAGTGATTCCTTGGAGCTAGGGTTGCCAGGCGTCCGGATAAAGCCGGACACAGTTAGGCTTTTTGCATGCGTGTCAGGCAAATTAGACGGTGTCCGGCCTGTCCGGTTTTGTTAGGCTGATTACATTTGTCCGTAACCTCGGCCGAGTCAAAGGCGTCCCGCTCGTCCCACCGCCCCATTGAAAACGTTCCAGAATGGAGTCAAGTTTCGGAAACTCTAAGTATTCTAGCACAAAGTAACGTTAAAGTTGGCGATAGCAAATTTTGTTTTTGTATAATATAAAGTATACGATCCGCCGATTTTTGGATCGGACCGGGACCATACGATTTGATGGCGGACCGACACTGAACTATAATGATCGGATCGCTCACATTGAATGAATTAAAACGCAGTTTATTTACCTACATATAAGTCGGGTACTTTTGATCTTTTGTTATGAAGCGAACTTGATCTTTTTGTTTAAGTTACGTTCTTGTTACATTTTATTGTAAACGAATTGTGTGGGTAGCAAACATTAAATGTCTGATTACTTTTTATTCGTTACTGTCTTTGAGTGTCTCAGACGCACGGAAGTTTTGTTTTTATAAAATTGTTTCGTGAAAACATGATGCCTCCAGAAGGCGGAAAATGCAAATAATGTTGACTGTTGTAAAAACAAAAGGAAATGCGACAAACGTTTCAAGACATTTGCTACGCCATCATCCCATGCCACCGGCCGGGGGAAGTCAAATTTCGTTGTTGCCCTCATCTATACGAACGACTTTCCTTCTATATAATAGATAATGCTTTTCGCTATTTCGTATGTGTCCCAATCAATGATATTAAGAGTATAATAAAAAATACTGTCCTAATAGTAAGAGTTGTTCGTATTGATAAATACATGCATTGTTTTTCTTTTCAATAATAAATATCTAAAAATAATTGTGTCCTACTTATTTGCATCCGATCCGGATCCATTTCCTGAATATCAGACCGACGGCGTGCGATCTGATCCGCGGATTGCATCCAGGTACATATTACGATCCTTAAAATCGGAACGACAAACAGGATCGCGTACCCCTGACCCTTCACCGCCGCGGCCGGCGCGCTGCCGTACTCATATTCGATTAAATGCATCTCTGAAAGAGCAGCTCTCGAGTGTCCAAACACTGACCCGCGGCGCGGAGCTGGCCGGTGCGGCGCGGCGTGGCGCCGTCAGCGTGGGCGGCGCCGCGGCCACCTCGCCGAAGGACACGCGCTCGTATTGAGGCTGCGCGCGTCGCTCCGCCGCCGCCTCCTGCAACACGTTACACACACTCACTTTGACTGCCTTTTTTTGTAAACGTCAGGAGCCATGCAAGCATATCGTCCAACTTATGTTAAGCGGTTACCGTAGCCTATGAACACTTGTAATACATTAAGTATCCTCAGGGATTACTGGTGACCTCACTAACACGCAGGAACACAAGCCTCCGTATTCATATCCATTGATACACAAACTCCATCAGCCTGGATCACTAGCCACTATTGATGAAGGTCAGGTACCTGTAAAGCGTGTAGTTTCTTCTCCTTCTTCTTGAGCGCGAGTCTCTGCGTGCGAGACAGCGCGGCGGAGGCGGCATCGCGCTGACCGCGCGCTGCGCCGCGTCGCCGCTTTCTCTCGCGGCGCGCGCGCTGTTCAGCCATGCGCTCGCCCTTCACGTCATCTTCGTCCAAGTCTTGCTGCACACACACACTCATCCTAATATGGCCGGTTATATAAGCAAGTATACCAGCGAATACACCCGCCCCACTCGGGTTGTACTCGCCCTATTCGCATGTGGGTGTATTATAAACAATGACATCGGTGAGAACAGCGAGATCTCCACAAAAAAAGAAATCAATTGAATGTGTAATGACTTTACATCAAAAAGGAAAATGCTATGAAATTCCTGAGAACGGCTACAAGAGGCGGCGCGAGGCTCACCGGCCCAACACCAGCTGTTTCATTGAAGTGCAAGCAGTAAAAAAATGAGAATAATTCTTTATTTGCCTTTAGACCCTCACGGGCACTTAGACACGTCTTACATTGTCAATATTATATCTTATAAATTTTTCAAAGTTTAGATTTCTCTTTTTTAATCTACCAACATTTCAAATGATCATTGGCGAAGATGAATTACCAAAAGAAACTTGTCAATATAGGTCTTTTTTCAAATCATCTATACAAGCTTACTAATATTATAAATGCGAAAGTAACTCTGTCTGTCTGTCTATCTGCCGCGCTTTCACGCCAAAAATACTGAACCGATTTAAATGAAATTTGGTATACAGATAGTCTAGACCCTGAGAAAGGACATAGGCTACTTTTTAATGCGAAAAAAGGGTTGCAAGGGGTTAAAAGGGGAGATGAAAGGTTGTATGGAAGTATCGTCATTTTTAAAGCTAGAAGCTTGAAACTTATTTTTTAGGCTGATGATTAAATATAAATAAATATGACATTCAAAGTTTGTAAAAATTTTACTCTTAAGGGGGTAAAATAAAATAGGGGATGAAAGTTTGTATGTAAATTCGTCATTTTTGAAGCTAGAACGATGAAATGAAACTTTTTTCTTTAGTTTTTTTGGGTTAGATTATTAAATATTTATCTTTATTTGGGTCATTCTTTTGTATATTTCATTCGTCAAAAGTAGATTACTTTCGAATTTAGTTAGACGTTATTACGTCAGCAGGGCAATATGCAGCTGCTCTTCTACAAATCGGAGAAGATTGTATGCCAACTGACAGTAACGATATGATTACACTGAGCCGTGAGTTCTGTCAAATTGTCGATAGCACAGATGACCTAAAAAATAATGTATATCGTGATCTTCAAATAAATATGGCAATCGAGAATGGCTGTGTGAAAGGGCAATTTTGGCGCCGATTAATGAGATAGTTAATAAAATAAACGAACAAATCATGTCAGACGTGGAGGGGGACGTTGTCGAATACCTCTCAGTAGACAATGTTATGGACACTGAACAAGTCACTTCATACCCTATAGAGTTTCTCAACTCTTTAGAATTATCAGGAGTGCCTTTCCATAAGTTGAGGCTGAAAGTTGGTATTCCAGTCCTATTAATGCAAAATATTTTGATTCCCCGTATTCCAATAATTCCTACTGATTTGCCATTTCAATTTAAAAGAGTGCAGTTTCTCCTGAAAGCAGCATTTGCAATAACAATTAACAAAGCTCAAGGTCAAACGCCTAAAGTTGCAGGAGTTCATTTAGAAAAGAAATGTTTTTCCCATGGGCAACTCTGTGGCATGCTCACGCGTATCAAATCCGCAAATTCATATGTTTTGGCAAAAGATGGGAAAACACGAAACTTAGTTAAAAAAAAATGTCCTTAAAAAAACTCATCGTATAAATACTTTATACGAGGGTCATTTGAAAAGTTCTTAGCCTAACATACTTAATGAAACCACACGATTTTGAGTTTATTTTTATTTTTCAACATACGGAGAGTATGTTGAAAAATAAAAATAAACTCAAAATCCGAGCTCAAAACACTTTTTCCATCGACCCGGTAAGGCTTCGATACCCGTTTTAAATAAACCTTCGTCTAACTCCTCAAATAAGCGTCCACGGCGGCTATGACCTCTTCATTTGTAAAAAAATGTTTACCACCAAAATATTTTTTCAGCTTTGGGAACAGATAAAAGTCGGACGGACGGTGTTAAATCCGGTGAATATGGGGGATGAGATAACAATTTGAAGCCACATTGATGGATTTCTGCCATGGATTGCACAGAGGTGTTTAAATAATCCACGAGAATTATACCCTTTGCATCCCAAAAAACGGATGCCATGACTTTGCCCGCCGATAAAACCACCTTTGCCTTCTTTGGGGTGGGCGATCCTGCTCTTTTCCATTGTTTCGACTGTTCTTTTGTCTCGGGTGTATTGTGGTGAACCCAGGTTTCATCCATGGTTATAAATCTTTCAACAAATTCTATTGGGTCAGCTTCATATAACTCTAAACAGTCGCGAGAAGTTGTGAGTCGATTGCGTTTTTGTTCTACTGAAAGCAGTCGCGGTACCCACCGCGCAGACACCTTAGAGAATCCAAGTTCAGTAGTAATTATATGATGTGTTCGCTCAGATAAGATGCCTACAGTCTTAGCTATCTCCTCGACAGTCAATCTTCGATCAGATAAAATTAAATTACAGATTTTTTCTTTGTTTTGATCAGTGGAAGCAGTCGAAGGCCGGCCACTACGGGGCTCATCTTGAATGGTCTGACGACCACGTTTAAACTCTGCCACCCAGTTTTTAACAGTCGCATACGAAGGAGCAGACTCACCCAAAGTAGCAGACATGTCTTCATGTATAGCTTTTGGAGTTAAACCTTTCAAATTCAGGTATTTTATCACTGCACGATGTTCAATTTTATCCATTTTCAAAAATAGCTCTGACTTGACTTACGGTATCACGTGTAAACGAACAATGAGTTACTGTGAATAAACTAAACTGTGCATACTTGTTGCTAAACAATGTAACTACAAAATGAGGGTAGTTATAAAAAAAACCAATGACTTTAACCATGTTAGGCTAAGAACTTTTCAAATGACCCTCGTACATTATATATTTTATATGAATATTTTAATAACTCTTTGCAGTGAAACATTGCAAATAGCTTATTAAAGTATTTATATGTACGTGTCTTATTTGTAAAATAATTAGCCTAAATAATTAAAAATAATATCCAAGGTCACTATTCCACGCGCGCGCGCTAGCGAGCAATACACCTGCCATTTGATTCATAGGTATATCCGTATAGTGCATATGTAACAATGTGATTAATAATGCTACAGCTATGTGTTGTGGTCGCGTGCGCAAAGAAAAGTACATCTCTATTTCATGTTTCACTTTACCAACCACTTCCGTTAAGGTGACGGACACCACCACTACCACCTTACAAGTTTACGAATAAATCATAAGTCAGGAACTCTAACTCAGAACAAATTCCACACATAAAGCAGCGCTACGTGAAACCAAAACGACGTACGTTCAAATTATGAATCAATTAGGTTACACTAAAAAAAAACACATGCCTAGTGATTGGTTTCAATTCAAAACAAGAGCACAGATTAGTTCGCGCGCAGACTGCAATGCCTGTTGCGATGTTATGCTATAAGTGAAAAGGAACAAATATATAATAAAATAATATTTTTCATGCTATGAAATAAATAGATTTTTTTTGTTATGTTTTAATTACAATTATTTGTTAAGTTGTTATACATACGAATGGATTCTAAATTAGTATTTAAATAGAAAAGTGAAATGATGATGTCATAATTATGTATGTATGTAATCAATTTATTGCACAAAATAAACAGAACTAATTAAACAATATAATTTAAATGCAATGGCGGACTTATTTACCTACATGCCAGCCATAACGTAACATAGTTGATAGGAATTCCACTACGATTAATTATTTATGACAATATTATTTTGACAACCCGTATAACCTTGTTAGCAGTGTAGCTGTCTCCTGTTCATAGGTCCTGGGTTTGATTCCCGGCTGAGTAGTTATTTGAACTCTATCTATCTATAACTTCACGCCAAATCCCTTGCGGGGTAGGCAGAGAAAACAGAGCGCCACGTGACTCGATTCTTACATATCTCACTCGCTTCTTTAACATTCATTGCTCTTCTCATGCACGCTCGCCAGTTTCTAGGGCTCCTGACATTACCTTCTGATAGAACACGACCAATTTGGTCATAGTAGGTAAGTCTTGGCCTTCCTCGGCTCCTACATCCTTCCACTTTTGCATTGTATATCTGCTTCGTCATTCTTTCATCCTGTATTCTTTCTACATGTCAGAACCAATGGAGCATGCCTCTTCTTACTTTAACACCGACGCTCTCTTTCAGACCAACTCTCTTTCTAACATCATCATTGCGAATACGGTCTACAAGCCTTACGCCGCAAATTTTACGCAGCGCTCGCATTTCGACCGCGTTTATTTTACTTTCATGCTCTTTCTGTCATACCCAGCTCTCGCTTCCATAAGTTAGCGTTGGGACCCACACTGCATTGTGTAGAGCTGACTCTCGCTTCCATAAGTTGGCGTTGGGACCAACACTGCATTGTGTATAGCGAGTTGTGCCTTCTGGCTCAGGTTTTTACTGCCAAGAAGTTTTCCCAGCGCTCCATTCACACTATTCCCAGCACTCACACGTCTTTCCACATCTGCGGTGTACCTTCCATCCCTGCTGAAAGCGCATCCAAGATATACAATCTCATCCACTTGTTCCAACACTTCATCATCAACCGTAATCCTTACATTAGTTCTGGATTCTTCTGTTTCAAATACCATTATCTTAGTTTTCTTCGCATTCAGTAGTAAGGCTTTCTCCATACATTCGTATTTCATCGTTGTGACCAGTGTTTGCAGTTTAGATGGTGTATCTGCTAATAGCACGGCATCGTCTGCATACAGCAGACAGTTCACCACTAGGTCACCCATGCGCAATCCGAAATTCGTTGACCTTTTTCTCTGCAGGCAACTATCGAGATACAGGATAAACAGCCTAGCAGATAGCATGCAACCCTGTTTGACACCAATTTTGACATCAAACCTGGGTGGCCACCATATATTCACACACATGCTGAGCAATCCTTGTAAGTGGACTACACAGCACGGAGCAGTGAACCGTCAATCCCATATCTCGGCAATATGTACCACAGTTCCCTTCGGACAACCCTATCAAATGCTTTCTCAAGTTCCACAAAACCGCAGAAAACCCTCTGGTCTATGGCCAGATGCTTCTCCACGGTATTGCGGAGCGAGAAAACTTGATACATCCCTTTCCATTTCGGAACCCTCCTTGTGCGGCCCACAGCATTTCGTCGGATTTCACCCTCATTCTCCTTTCAATCACCTTTCCATATACTTTTGCTGCTAAGCTGATCAAACTGATGGCCCTATAGCTGGCGCAGTCCATGCGTAACCCCATGGGTTTATACAAGGGCACGATGACTGTGCGTCTCCAGTCCATTGGGACCCTTCCAGTTCTCCAGCATAGATTGCTTAAGTACCAGTAGGCGTCCCGGACGTAAGTGCCACCTAGTTTGATCATCTCAGCTGTGACCAGATCAATTCCCGCTGATTTTCCATTTTTCAAGCTTCGTATCGACCATTCGATCTCATCCATAGTTATACCTTCGTCGGATGCCGTCAACGTGGAGTAAGCATCCGACTCACTCTCATTGTCTGCGTCCGAGGCATGCTCATACATTTCCTCAAATTTATATTCCCTTCAGCTAAGTCCAGAACATCCCTCACAGACTCCCAAAACTTCTCTAGTTCTTGAGCACACGCTGAGCTTACGGGAGCGTATGCTGCAACCAGAAATACACGCGTGATGCCCAGTTTAATACGAACCCAGAGAAGTCTAGGCCCTACCAAACAGTAATCTCTTACATCAGTGGCTAAGCGAGAGAAGAGTACGACACCTACACCAGCACTGGCATGATCGTCCTGGTCTACACCAGACCATAGGGTCATCATCCCACCGGGCACATCGTCGGTGTCGCTCCCCTTGCGCTTCTAGTCTCTGTCACACACAAAGCATCCAAACGTCTATCATTCATTACGTCTATCAGTTCGTTCATCTTATCATTCAACCCACCTGTCACATTCCACGTGCCTATGCGGCACTCGGCTCTCCTTGTCCCGCCGGAATTGGCGCTGCGTGGCGGCCCCCACCGCCGCATGCAGCTATATTCTCACCGACGGGGGCGGATCGATGCGCGTCGCCTCCGGGGGACGCCCTAATCCGCACGTCGGTTCCCTCTTGGTCCAGAATTGCAATCGATTGATTGGCAGGGGTCGGGAACGAGCACATGCTTCTGGCACATGGCCTCCGAGGAAGTTATTGAACGATGAGTTTAAATATCCTTCTTCTTCAAGCGGTAAATCGCAGTTGCATCCACTAAGGAGCCTGAAGTCCCTGGAGAGGTTACATCTTGATGTGACGAGAGTCCAGCTTATATTGGAGCGACTACCGTCTGACCCTTCTGTTATCTATGGTCTGACCTCTGTAGCTGACATCTTTCTAGCCTAACTGCAACTATCCAATTATTTTGACGAATTATATCAGTAGGAAAATTAAAAGTAAAGAAAATAAGCAAAATGTATTAGTTATAAAATATATTTGATAATTTTATCATTTTAAATATTTTATCAAGAGGAAAAAAAGATCCTACTAAAGTCTAAAATTGACTGACTTCATTTGGCATAATATTGACGATCTCGATTTCATGGCGTAGTTAAACATTTGAGCAACTATTACTAGTGAAAAGTGATCCCAGGACATTTAAATCTTGTATGGCTCCTGCACCACTTCACAACATAACCTATCATGATGATTTTTAGTTGATTTACAGTGATGAACACATACACAAAGATTTGACATGTGCTTGCTTGTGTGGAAAATGTTTGACTAAGTGACGCATGTACACGACTTTTAAGCCCCGCCCACTTGTACACGACTTTCGTTGGGTCAATTTTTGAGTGCAGTTACATTTCCTGACTTATTATTTATTCGTAGTTACAAGTACATACAACCAGTATAATTTCAGACCATGCTCTCTCTCTCTCAGATAGCATTTACAAGTGTCGCATCGCTGGCAGGGCATTCTCACTCACAGGGTAGTCGTGTTGCTCCTCAGACTGGTGCAGGGCTTTGATGGTGCTGTTGATGCGGAGAGAGAAGCCGCGACCAGACTCGCCTGGAAGCTTCCGCAGGGCACTTATTGGGTTCCTGACGTTACTTGATTCAACACGGCCTGCAACAATAATTATGATATTAAGTAACATACAATATTACACCATATAATAAAATAAAATGCTTTTAACAATTAATCATAGACATTATCAACAAGTACTTGACCGAATTACTCAGGTCAGTGTAAGCAGTGCAGTGAGCCACCAGGCAATACCTCACCCCCCTCGAATCTTCACATTCCAAAGCCAAAAAGAGCAGTTTGCTTAGTATTCCTGTATCATAATTTGACTCTGTTTTTCCAATATAAATCAATAGAATAAAAATAAAAATATTAAACTTAATTAACAATAAATTACATTAACAATTACTCAGCAGTGTACAGGTACTATAAAACTTTGATTACATGATTTCATGTACACATAAGGCGGTGAACAAGTTACCGCTGCTTAACATATGGATGTACAGTAACTAATATGTATAATTGGATCAGTACTTGCAGAGGCATGTGTGCGCATTCTTTTCGGTTTAGTTGTATCAACATTTTGGAATGCAAATAGTTGAGTAAGCGACCGCGGCACGGGTTGCTCGTCAGGGTCTTTTGGAGGTGCGTTGATTTTCGTCTTTAGGCTAAAACATAACAATAAACAATATTTAATAACAATATTTGCCCGCAGGGTAGCTTGTGGCGAGCTGTTGGTGCGTAACGATAACACGGGCACCCCGAGTGCTTCAGAGAGTCGATCAGTGCCTTCGTCTCCGGTGTGTCTTCATCGGTCGGAGTGGAAAGTCAAGAAGGCCCGCAGGACTCTCAGCTCTGGCTTGCCTTCATTGGCCGTCCAGAGAGGAGTCGATAGAGTATATTGCTCTAGCAAGTGATATGTTCCAGGGGTGGAAGTGGTAAAGGGCATAACGCCGCTAGTAACTTCGGAGAGAGCGCAGCTCTACACCCCTGAGTCACTCACAACGGTATTGCCCCTGGCCGATTATCAGTGGCATTTCGGGGGTCCATCTAGTGAGTGGCGAGCCACCGCCTGCCGAAAGTAACATCAAATTATGATAGTTATGGCTGGCGTCCGCCCCTCTTCTGCAATAGCCCAATTACAATGAAACCTCCAGATCTCATTTTAATAGCCCGGTTTTTTCCGCCACATTACCAGTACTCCCAATACCTGCCATGACCTGTTCTTGGGTATATTATCCCATTAATATCTCCTGAAGCAGGTCACGGCGGGTATAATACATTACATCATTCTTTACGAAGGGGGCTCTATGAGTTAGATTAAAACCCGTGAAATAAAAGAAAACAATATAAATAATAAACAAATCAATTGTTAAGCAGGACATGCATGCATTGCTCGCAAAAGCACTTTGCTTGAGAATATTCGTTACGTACACTTGCAAACGCCTAGCTTGTTGCTCCAATGGATCTTTTACGCCGCGATGTTTCTTTGGCCGAATTTTTCGCCCCATTTCTTGTTTGGTAGGTTATGTTTACAATGTTACTATTAGGTTAACTTTGAAAGTTTTATTATTTGATTACAAACAATATTAGAGACACCCATAAAACTTTCAATTGTATAATTATGGTGCCGAAATTGAATATTATTTATAGCGGCAGGATATTGGTGAGACTCGATATAAAAAATAATGAAATTGAACGAAAATGTGACTGTAGTCTACATTCTCGAACCCTCAGAGCTCGAACCGAACGTAATAGTTGGTTCTTTTTATCCCCGAGGGGAAATGCAAAGGGATCTAGCCTATACAGCCAAGTCATCAGTTTAGTTAGAACCATTTGAAAATCTTAATTCTATGTTCCAGCTTCAGGAACTGTGCTGAAAAAATACTTGGGAAGGGTACCCAGACCCAATCAACGCAGTTTCATTACCCCCCGTAAAACGATAGTGATTTTTACAAGGTTTTCTTGATGAACTTATTCACGACTTACAAAAAGTGCATAACCATGTTATATTTGAGTTTTTTCATTACTGTATAATTTCACTAGCACTTATGTTACAAAATACTATCAAAATTGTCACATAAAACTAATTTTATACTGAAATTTAAAAATTTCAAGTATAAGAACAATTTCACTCGTCAAAAGCGCGGGAAGAAGTCCCGTAATAGTTGGTTTGGTCATTCACCATCTCAGAGAAAGTATATACCTAGAGTTGACATACGCGTACACCCGTAAGGGACGGCAACAAAAGTACATTCAATAACAAGGTTACCAGACTGTGGAAAATTTACCCCACTACATAATGCGTTTCGGCAATTTGAATTTACAATCTACCCAGATAACTATTTACCAGAAACTTGCATAGAATGTGTATTGTGTGCTATAATAATATACTCATAATATGATATTAGCAATGTAAAAAAATCGAATAAGTCGATACAGCCATTTCTACACACAAAGTAATAAAAGTTAATATTTACATACGTATGAAAACTACAGTATCTGAATAGATCAACAAACATATTTGCACTTTAATATTATTAGAATAGTTTATTTTTTTCGCAAATCGAGTTACTGTATAGATCTATTAATTAATAGTAAGCCTGAGTTAGTTTCAGTAAGATATGTGAAATCATTGGAATAAGGATAGGAGATTGGTCAAACCTAGCAGAGTTATATAAATTAAACAATATATTTTTCTATTTTAGACATATATTTTAAAATACAGGCGATGACATGATACTAAATATAGGCATAGATATGAGATAAAAGATAAAAAACACTTTATAGACAATTTGTAAATAAAAATATTCGTGCCTTACAAAAGGTGGTAAACTGCTACGGTTCCTTAATTCCCTAGTTCACTATTTTCCTCTAACTTGTATAATGATACAAGTTAGAGGAAAATGTATAGATATATCATCTATACATCGATTACATTAAAATTCTGTATAATGACTGATAGTTCAGCATTTTTATTTCAAGTCGTTTAGTTTTTGACGTTAATATAGCTAATTTCTTCTTGCGTGACTCAGCCAGTAATGTTTTCAGTCTCAATTCAAAAGTAAGCTTTAATTTTCATGGTGTTAATGTAGTGTCTGTCGCTATTGGAAGCCCTGGATAATCGGTCTCGAAAATAAGACTATTTTAATTTTGTAACGCACAATTAGCATGTAATATCGAGCCTAGTACCAACTACTGTCAATACTATAATTTAATTGAGCTTTACATATTTAAAAGTTTACAAATTCAGACAATATAAAATGCTTGATTAACATTTATATGTTGACACAAAAGCATCTTCGGTTGTCGGAGTCATTGGAATATTTTCATATGTTTTTGTACTTCAATTATACGCTTCTACGACTAAAATGTAACTATGTAAAATTTCAAGTCTGTACGTGAAACTTTCTAAGACAGACTAGCAGACGAACAGGCAGACATGTAAATAATCTAATTTAGTTCCTTATTTTTTTTAATACCTATCATCATATATACTCGCCAACAAACTGTTATAACAGTTTGGCGAACATAATAATTTGTACTATGTAACTGTATCGTGTAAATAAATATAAATAAAAACAATATAAATCAGTTGAGAATGCGCAAGCTTGCATTGCCAGAGGAACACCTGGTTCGTCAACAAATCAAATGTTGATGAACCAGGTTAATAAATGTTAACTTACGTGTATGGTGGATGTTGAAACTGACGATTTATCCAAATAAACTTCTTCCGAAACCAGTGGTCTTTAAAATGTTTGGAACATATGCGACTGTACTCGGCTCCCAATTCTGTCGTCCAGTAGCAAAAATCCATGCATTACGCACACTGACGACTTTAGGAAATCTAAAAAATAAACATACATCTAAGATTAAACATGTTAACATTTTTAATTTAAAAATAAATAAATAATTTTGACGAAAAATTATAAACAAAGAAGTATACAAAAAGTAAGAAGTTAAAAAAAAGGTGTCTGTACCCATATAATTTACCCATAATTTCGGGGTGTTTTCCCATACAACATACTGGTAACCCTAAAACGCTAATTATACCAATAAATTGAAAATACAACAGAAAATGGCTGACGCATTACCCACAGACAACCTTCAAGATTTAGGCGGTTTTTACTAGAAATACTTTTTGTAAATTAAACCGATATTTTCATTGTTTTTACGTTATTATACAAACAATTTATTTAAAAACTACATGTGTATCTAATTTTCGCAAAATATTTGATAACAACTATTAAAACTTTATACTTACGTATGAAAGGTTATGTTTTCGTATTTTTACTAACTGAGGCTTTTGCAGCCTTTTACACAACAACGTACCATTGTTAAAGTAAAAAGACAATCCCAAACAAGCAAAAGAACACAAATATGCACTAATATTTGCCTTATATTTAGTAATTTATGCAAAAAATTTGTTGTACTACAAGGAACGAATGATTGTTTGCCACGAATTTGTTTTTGTGGCAAACACAAAATAGTGAAACTATGACAGGGACAAAAAATATTTTATCTGTCTCTTTCCTACTTATGAGGAACTGTATACATCTATCACGTTGTATCTTGGTATTATTATTTGCTTGTCACCTCTGGGTATCTTTCCTCTGAGTTCACCATAGGGCAAAATCGGTAGAGTTGCCAACTAAAATCGGTATATTTGTACCCAACATCGATATTATCTATCTATAACTTCACGCCAAATCCCTTACGGGGTAGGCAGAGAGAACCGAGCGCCACGCGACTCGATCCTTACATACCTCACTCGCTTCTTTCACATTCATTGCTCTTTTCATGCACGCTCGCCGGTTTCTAGGGCTCCTGACATCACCTTCTGATAGAACACGACCAATCTGATCATGATAGGTAAGTCTTGGCCTTCCTCGGCTCCTACATCCTTCCACTTTTGCATTGTATATCTGCTTCGTCATTCTTTCATCCTGCATTCTTTCTACATGTCCGAACCAACGGAGCATGCCTCTTCTTATTTTAACACCGACGCTCTCTTTCAGACCAACTCTGCTTCTAACCTCATCATTGCGGATACGGTCTGCAAGCGTTACACCACAGATTTTGCGCAACGCTCGCATTTCAACCGCGTTTATCCTACTTTCATGCTCTCTCTGCCATACCCAGCTCTCGCTTCCATAAGTAAGCGTTGGGACCAGCACTGCATTGTGTATAGCCAGCTGCGCCTTCTGGCTCAGGTTTTTACTGCCAAGAAGTTTTCCCAACGCTCCATTCACACTATTCCCAGCACTCACTCGCCTTTCCACATCTGCGGTGTATCTTCCATCCCTGCTGAAAGCGCATCCAAGATATACAAACTCATTCACTTGTTCCAACACTTCATCATCTACCGTAATTCTTACATTGTGTCACATCTCTAGCGGATGGATGAGAAACAAAACTAATATATATATATATATATAGTAAAAGTATTTATTATGACAAAATATTGTAGAGGGTGTGGGTACTTGAAGTTATCGCAGACCGAATAGTACAACAGACAAACAATAATACCACTGCCCTGTTTGGTCCTCGTTAATGATCGCCGGCAGGTAGGGGAGTCCTTGTAGAACCTTGCTTCGGAGTGGTTCGCTTGTGGTAGTGTGCGAGCAGGATGACGTTCCTGGATGTGGTGTTATAGTAGCGCATAGGATAATTGTTGCAGAGGAGAGGTGAACCCTGGAACGGTACATCCGGACATTTTACAAATTGTCTGATTCGGTCTCTTGACTGCCACATCCGATAGTCACATCCCAAGAAGCAACGTGAGACAAAGAGGTGCAGATGGTAATGATTTGCATAAAATAGTAATCAATGGTGAGGCAGTCAAGAGAATCTAACATAGCATAAACTATTTGTGGGCACTATAATTTGATAATTTATCATATCGCTGAGGGTAGCCTACAAGCCTTGCAAAACACATACAGCAAATGTAGCAAATTTAATAAATAGGATACATTGTTACACAGCGTCATGTATTTAATTAGACACGTTAAATTTTTAGAACATAATATAATAGTGATAAATTAGGAAACAATTAACAAAATATATTGTTTTATTTTTCCAGCAATACATAAAGTTCATGTATAGAGAGATTGAACCATTCACACTTTAGGCACAGAACCAATAATAATTAATTACATAGTAGAAAATACATTACGGTTGATGGTATTCATAATGAAATTATTTTAGTGTAACTTACAGTAATTACATGACGCTGCACTTTGATGATTTCAACTAGCTTAGCATTACACCTAGGCACATAAAAAAACTTACGACACTTACCCAGTTTTGGGGCTAAACACAATTTGAAATAATATATTTCGTTTATAGTTACAGCAGTAGTAGGTAGCACTGTTTTTATTTAAAACTTGAGCACAACGTCCGACCTTAACGGCGGTTAGCAGGGAATGTTATATCGTTTTCGCACTGTACAGCTCATTCGAAAATCGTTCGTTCTTCTACTCATAGTCACGCGTAAGTTTTGTGATTTAGAAACAAGTGATTTTACGCAGCTTTGCTTTAGAGTTAATATATAGTTTTGTAAATATTATTTTTTTATATTATATTTTTAGATTATTTAATGTTTTGCCAGTTAAATATAAGTGTAGATAGTTTTGTGTTGGCTATTATTATTTAATATAACGTAAGCGTTACATACCCCCCTTTTTTGGGTAGGATTTTACTAGATAAAATCCACTAATACTGCTCAAATTTACGTAAGTTTAAAGTCCTTAATATGCCAGGTTCCCAGATTATTCCTTTTCATATCCTCGAGAACGTAAATAAGTTTAGATTTTTTTTCTACGATTCGGCATTTGATGAACTTAGGAGCTAACTTTTTAGAAAATCTGTTATTTTTGTCACTTTGGTAGAAAGTGCGTTTCCACACAATATCGCCGACGTTGAATTCAGTATTTTTACGGCGAAGGTTGTAATAGGTACTATTTCTGGAATGAGCTTTAATTAGAGCAGCTTGCACCTTATCAAATATTTTATGGAGGCAACCTAAGTTTTCTGCGTAACTATCACGCGGTGCAAAAATTAAATGGTCGCCTACATCAGCATCAATATAATGGGAGCCACAGCTAACTAATTCGCGGCCAAATACCAAAAATGATGGTGTAAATCCGGTCACTTCACTAACTGCACTATTTAGAGCAAACTGGATTTTGGGAATCAGGATATCCCATGACCTATGATCGTTTTCAATAAAAGTGGACACGGCTGTGATAATCGTTTTATTATATCGTTCAACAGCATTTATTTGGGGTGTATACAAGGGAGTATAATAGACGTTTGGGATGTTGTAAGTTGAAAGTAAATGTTTAATAGTGTTGCTAATAAATTGCCTTCCATTATCCATTATGACAGTGCTAGGTATTCCATGGACAAGAAAAATATGTTCCTCTAAAATTTTAGAAATTATATCAGCAGTTGCGCGCCTAATAGGGAATAGTAAACAGTATTTAGAGAAACAACAATTAACTACCAGCAAAAACGTATTTTGCTTTCTAGTAACCGGCAACGGTCCTACTAAATCAATGCTTAACATTTGGAACGGACGGCAACAGTCTTTTGGTCTACCCATTGTACCTGCAGTTATGTGATTGGGGTGCTTGTAAGAAAGACAAGTGTCACAATTTGAAACAAAGTTGGCTACGTCCCGGTGCATACCAGGCCAAAAGTATTTAATAGATAAGCGTTTATGGGTTTTGAAGATACCCAAATGTCCAGAAGTAGGTTCGGAATGGTTTAAGGAGATAATCTTGTGGCGATCTTCTTTAGGTATCACTTCCTTCCACTCGAATTCTCTAGTAAGAGGGTTAATAGATTTCATGTACTTGTACAGTTTGCCACTAGTGACGCGATAATTTATAAAAGATGTTGGGGACGTAATACAGCCAGTAAAAATGTTTAGATACCAATCGTCGTCAGTTTTAGGGACAGCATAATTATTGGTTGATGTAATATTTGGGTCATTGATAGCGGCGACAAAAACGGATCGAGACAGACTATCAGGAACAACATTATCTGCGCCTTTGCGATGTTTTATTTCAAAATGGTATGCAGAAAGTCGGACACCCCAGCGGGCTAGTCTGCCAGTGGGATTATTGAGACTTAAGAACCACTTCAAGGAGGAATGGTCTGTATATACAGTGAAGTTACTACCGTTATCCAAATAACATCGCCAATGTTCTATAGCGGTTAAAACAGCTAGTGCTTCGCGTTCCGTAGCACTGTAATTACGTTCCTGTTTAGACAGGGACTTACTCATGTAAGCAATCACCTTTTCCTGACCATCGAGGATCTGTGTAAGTACAGCTCCCAACCCGTAGTCGCTTGCGTCAGTGTGCACTTCAAATGGCTTTGAATAGTCGGGGCATGCTAAAATAGGTGCCGTAGATAGGTACTGTTTAAGTTTTTTGAAAGCCTCATCAGCTTCTTGGGACCAAATAAAGGGAGGAGCATTTTTGCTTTGTGAAGTAAGCCTATTAAGCGGTGAAGCTAGGGTGCTAAAATTCGGGATAAACCTGCGATACCAAGAGGCAGTACCTATAAAGCGGCGGACCTCTTTGCAGTTAGAAGGGGTAGGGTAGTTCGTTATTGATTCTACTTTTTCAGGATCAGCCTGTAGTCCGTTAGAGTCAACAATGTAGCCAAGATATTTTAGCTGCCTTCTGAAAAACTGACTCTTTGTAAAATTTATAGTGAGACGGGCCATTTTTAACTTTTCTAAAACCCGATTTAATAATGAGATATGTTGTTCAAAAGTCTCGGATACTATTATGATATCATCGACGTAAACAAATACTCTATGCTCAAATTCCGGACCGTAAAATAGTATATCTACAAGTCTTTGTTGTGTCGCTGGGGCATTAGTAAGACCGAATGGCATAGATTTAAATTGGAAGGTACCTCGCGACGGAATGTAAAAGGCAGTTTTGCATCTATCCTCCTCGCGTATTAATATCTGCCAAAAACTTTTAGAAAGATCAATACTGCTAAGGTATTTAGCATCGCGAAGGTTGTCTAAAATTTCTGTGATATATGGCAAACTGTAGGCATCTTTCTTTGTTACAGTATTCAGTTTTCTACTGTCAAGGCAAAATCTGAGTTCTCCATTCTTCTTGGGTGTAAGAAGAACAGGAGACGACCATGGGCTTTCGGATGGTTCAACAACGTCATCCTTTAGCATTTCGTCTAGTTGTTCGATCAGAATCCTCTGCTTCTCAGGAGACATTCTGTAATAACGTTGACGTATGGGGGCAGCATCCCCAGTATCAATTGGGTGCGTGATTAATGGTGTGCGACCCAAACCACGCTCCTCATATGAAATATCACGAAACTTTGAAATGAGTTTGTCAGCCGTGCATCTTTGACTATCCGTCAAATGTTCGTATGAACGCAAAACAGCTGGCCTATCTACGGAGTTGATAGTGACATGTGTCTCTAAATCCTTACAAAACGTTATAGCATCTAAGTGTTTAGGGAAAAGACCAAAAGCCCGCCAAAAGTCAATACCTAATATCAGGGAATAGTTTATCCCAGGTACTACATAGGCCGTGATAAAGTGTTTTCTGTTTTGAAATTGTACAGGAAGGGAGATAGTTCCGATAGAGGTTATTTTCTCTCCACCGGCCGCAACTAATTGAACAGGAGTAGTGTCCTGCAATTTTAATCCCTTGTTGAGTAATGTTATGTGCGACCCATTTCCCAAAATTGTAACACAAGACCCCGTGTCTAATAATCCAGTTAATAGTTGATCTAGAACCTTAATTGAAACATAAGGTCTAAGTTGTTTAGCAGATTTTTTGTTATGACTATCGATTGAGGCGACAGAATTAAGTGTGAAAAAATTTTTAATAAACTTCAGCCAGTTTCTCCATTCACTAACTTGGTCACCCCAATCGAACTTATTTAGTTTTTTGATGAACCATCTCTAATTTCTGGGTTACAGTTGGGACACTCTGGATAACGTACGTCCTTTTCACCACACTTAAAGCAAATAAGAATTCGCTCCTCTTTACAATTGCTAAGTGAGTGAGTATTAGATCTGCATCGTGGGCAATAGGGCAGTCTAGGTGGTGTCACATTCAAGGCGGCGGTTTTTAAGTTTTGATTATCGTGCCAAGAATTCGATTTATTAGGTTCGTAATTATTAGCGTTTTTAGTGTCAGTATTAGAGTAGAATTTTCTTTGATAAAATTGTTTATTATTATTATGAAATTTGTTTTGTTGATTGACTCTATTATTACTATTATGAAAAACATTAGGTTTGTAAGCAAACTCAGGGGCCAGTGTACTACTAGTTACTGTAGGTGGTTCATTAAACTGTAGGGATCGCAATCTAAAACTTTCATAGTGACGACACACTGACTGGAGCTCCTCGATAGATTTGATACGAGGGGATGCAGCCATTGTACTATGGTAACATGGACGAATATTATGTAGTAATATTTCAAGTTTGTCAGCTTCAGATAAAGGATTTGAGAGTCGTGAAAACATACCGTGCATAATAGATAAATAAATTACTATGTTTTCATGCTCTCCTTGAGTGCGCGAACGAATTTCGGCGGCAAGCCTGTAGTCGTAGTCGTCGCTGCTAAAGTCCTCTTTGAGAAGTTTACATAAATCATCCCAAGAGTTAATTTTATCTTTATTATATCGAAACCAATGCAATGCATCGTCAACAAAAATTTCGTAGGCTAGTGAAAGTATTTTTTCGAATGAAATACCTCTGGATTCCACAAATTCTTCGACTTTTTGTATAAATGAGTGAACGCAAGACTTTCCAGAATACTTCAGTTTATTAATATCGGAAGTTAGGCTACGTTCGCACGTGATCGCTACACTATGAGGTTCTGAAATAGTATCTGCGACTGCGGTAGAAGTTTTAGATTGGGCACCAACTGGTTGAAGGGAGGTCAACTCTTTAAGTTGGGAATTCAAACTAGATATGCATACTTTATAGACATCGTTCACTTCTGGTGCATTAGAAATTCTGTTTATACGATGGTAGATGTGATGAAGTAGTGTTTCGGTACGGTTGAACAGATTTTTGTCAAATTTAGATTTGAGAGAAATTAAATTGTTTTGAGATTTTAAAAGAGATTCTTTTGCCTCTTTTAAATCCTCCTTAGGGTCTTCTATGTGAGACTCAAGAATATTCTCCGCTGGTAGAATTGGAGAGAGTTTAATAATCTGTTTTCTCAGTTCTTGGACCGAGTCACCAGTTCCGCCACGAAGTGCTACTTCGTATTCCAATTCAAATTTTTGTAGGGAGAGAAAGTTGATTGGGTATGCCATGGTTAAAAAAAATATATATATATATTTTTTTTATTTAAGTACTGGGTGAGTGTCGCAAGACTCAAGCAAACTAATACAAATGCAAGCCGTGACACAATGTGATACTAATGAAATGAAATAGATGTTTTACAATAATTACAGGGGTTAACCAGTGTGTGACAATAATAGTAGTGTTTTTGTTATCAATAGAGGCGGAAAGTAATTAAAAAAATGAGAAGAAGAAAAAAAAACGTACTACCACAGATGACCACACACTAGTCAATTTGAATACAATCAATCTTAAAGCTATGAAGTTAGAAACCAACACCAAAGAAAACTATAATATGAATGATAGTCCTATTACACTATTCGGTCAGCGAATTAATCCTTTTGTTAGGCGCCAGTGTCACATCTCTAGCGGATGGATGAGAAACAAAACTAATATATATATATATATATAGTAAAAGTATTTATTATGACAAAATATTGTAGAGGGTGTGGGTACTTGAAGTTATCGCAGACCGAATAGTACAACAGACAAACAATAATACCACTGCCCTGTTTGGTCCTCGTTAATGATCGCCGGCAGGTAGGGGAGTCCTTGTAGAACCTTGCTTCGGAGTGGTTCGCTTGTGGTAGTGTGCGAGCAGGATGACGTTCCTGGATGTGGTGTTATAGTAGCGCATAGGATAATTGTTGCAGAGGAGAGGTGAACCCTGGAACGGTACATCCGGACATTTTACAAATTGTCTGATTCGGTCTCTTGACTGCCACATCCGATAGTCACATCCCAAGAAGCAACGTGAGACAAAGAGGTGCAGATGGTAATGATTTGCATAAAATAGTAATCAATGGTGAGGCAGTCAAGAGAATCTAACATAGCATAAACTATTTGTGGGCACTATAATTTGATAATTTATCATATCGCTGAGGGTAGCCTACAAGCCTTGCAAAACACATACAGCAAATGTAGCAAATTTAATAAATAGGATACATTGTTACACAGCGTCATGTATTTAATTAGACACGTTAAATTTTTAGAACATAATATAATAGTGATAAATTAGGAAACAATTAACAAAATATATTGTTTTATTTTTCCAGCAATACATAAAGTTCATGTATAGAGAGATTGAACCATTCACACTTTAGGCACAGAACCAATAATAATTAATTACATAGTAGAAAATACATTACGGTTGATGGTATTCATAATGAAATTATTTTAGTGTAACTTACAGTAATTACATGACGCTGCACTTTGATGATTTCAACTAGCTTAGCATTACACCTAGGCACATAAAAAAACTTACGACACTTACCCAGTTTTGGGGCTAAACACAATTTGAAATAATATATTTCGTTTATAGTTACAGCAGTAGTAGGTAGCACTGTTTTTATTTAAAACTTGAGCACAACGTCCGACCTTAACGGCGGTTAGCAGGGAATGTTATATCGTTTTCGCACTGTACAGCTCATTCGAAAATCGTTCGTTCTTCTACTCATAGTCACGCGTAAGTTTTGTGATTTAGAAACAAGTGATTTTACGCAGCTTTGCTTTAGAGTTAATATATAGTTTTGTAAATATTATTTTTTTATATTATATTTTTAGATTATTTAATGTTTTGCCAGTTAAATATAAGTGTAGATAGTTTTGTGTTGGCTATTATTATTTAATATAACGTAAGCGTTACAATTGGTTCTGGTTTCTTCTCTTTCAAATACCATAATCTTTGTTTTCTTCGCATTCAATAGTAAGCATTCCTTCATACATTCGTCTTTCATCATTGTGACTAGTGTTTGCAGCTCAGATGGTGTTTCTGCTAACAGGACAGCATCATCTGCATACAGCAGACAGTTCACCACTAGGTCACCCATGCGTAATCCTACATTCGTCGATCTTATTCTCTGTAGACAACTATCGAGATACAGAATAAACAGCCTAGCAGACAACATGCAACCCTGTTTGACACCAATTTTGACATCAAACCAGGGTGACATGTTGCCATCTATTCGCACACATGCTGAGCAATCCTTGTAGGTGGACTGCACAGCACGCAGCAGTGAGCCGTCAATCCCCATATCTCGGCAATATGCGCCACAGTTCCTTTCGCACAACCCTATCAAATGCCTTCTCAAGATCCACAAAACCGCAGAAAACCTTCTGGTCTGTGGCCAGATGCTTCTCTACGATATTGCGGAGCGAGAAAACTTGATCCGTACATCCCCTTCCATTTCGGAATCCTCCTTGTGCCTCCCACAGCATTTCGTCAGATTTCACCCTCATTCTCCTTTCAATTATCTTTCCATATACTTTTGCTGCTAAGCTGATCAAACTGATGGCCCTATAGTTGTCGCAGTCCATGCGTGATCCCTTGCCTTTATACAAGGGTACGATGACTGCGCGTCCCCAGTCCATTGGGACCCTTCCAGTTCTCCAGCAAAGGTTGCATAAGTACCAGAAGGCATCCCGGACGTAAGTGCCACCTAGTTTTATCATCTCAGCTGTAATCATATCAATTCCCGCAGACTTTCCATTTTTCAAACTTCGTATCGACCATTCTATCTCATCCATAGTTATACCTTCATCGGACGCCGTCAACGCGGAGTGAGCATCAGACTCACTCTCATTGTCAGCGTCCGAGGCATATTCGTACATTTCTTCAAAATATTCACTCCACCGTTCTAACACTTCCTGAGTGTTTGCAAGAATGATACCAGCTTTAGACTTAATCTTGTTCATACTGGATGCCGACGAACCACCCCGAGACTTCTTTACCTCTCTCCAAAAGAGTTTGGTATTTGCCTCGAAGTTTCTCGTCAGCCTCTCTTCCTCATTCATAATTTGTCTTTCACGCTTCTCTTTCACTATTTTATACGCACTCGCCAATGCCTCCACTTCTTGAAAAGTCCCACAAACCGGCTTACCACCAGGTAGTGGTCCGTTTTAAGAGTGGGACCTCTAAAGGCTCTTGTATCCATTATAGTATTTCGGAGACGTCTATCAATTATAATCAAATCAATCACACTTTTTTGGTCATTCCGTCTCCATGTATACGTGTGAATATCCTTGTGACGAAATAAAGTATTCGACACGAGGAGGTTTCGTTCCATACATAAATCTAGAATCAACTTACCTGCTTCGTTCACTCTCTTATCTCCATAGGGACCAAGAGCAGCTTCATAGCCGTCTCGTTTGGTCCCAACCCATCCATTCAAATCTCCACACATAATCACTCTTTCATTCCCTTCAGCTAAATCCAGAACATCCCTCACAGACTCCCAAAACTTCTCTAGTTCTTGGGCACACGCTGAGCTTACGGGAGCGTATGCTGCAACCAGAAATACTCGCGTGATGCCCAGTTTTATACGAACCCAGAGAAGTCTAGGCCGTACCAAACAGTAATCTTTCACACCAGGGGCTAAGCGAGAGGAGAGTATGACACCTACACCAGCACTGGCATGATCGTCCCGGTCTACACCAGACCATAGGGCCATCATCCCATCGGGCAGATCATCGGTGTCGCTCCCCTTGCGCTTAGTCTCTGTCACACACAAAGCATCTAAGCGTCTCTCATTCATTACGTCCATCAGCTCATTCATCTTATCACTCAGTCCACCTCTCACGTTCCACGTGCCTATGCAGCACTCGGCTCTCTTTGACCCGCCGGAATTGGCGCTGCGTGGTGGGTGGCAGCCCCCACCGCCGCATGCACCTATGTTCGCACCGACGGGGGCGGATCAGTGCGCGTCGCCTCCGGGGGACGCCCTAATCCGTACATCGGTGCGTTTTCGGTCCAAAATTGCAATCTACTCGATTGGCAGGGGTCGCGAACGAGCACGCTTCTGGCACATGACCCCCTACCCCTACTATCGATATTATGACAAAAAAAATACAATATTATTCTATCAAATTCGTGTTTGATGTAAATAAGAGTGTTGTTACACTCTTATTTACATCAAACAGAAATAAATATAATTATTTTTTGCAATCTTTAGGATCATACCATTATTCTTTGGCTATAGCCGCGGTCATCTTTGAATTTATTTCAAAGTCATAAAAATTTGCGTCAATTTGCGACAATTTGGGTTAACATTTGTGTTTGAAGAGCACTTCGCCACGTTGGTTAGAGCCACTTTGATAGCATTAAAATCCCCGAGTCGATAACTCGAATCAAAAAATCAAACAATGCATCGATACATAGATTACTTTTTTGTGTTTGGTGTGAGGCGTTTTAATTAAATAATGTGATAAGTACATATATTTGTTTTAAAATATACAACTATCCCATAACAAATAAAACCTGGGATATTGATTTGAATTACATCGCGCACCACCTACGTGGGGAAAGTGGAGAGAGAAACTCTACTGGGTATTTTTTTTTTAACCTATGTGCTCTAACGACTGTTCCATAATCTAAGAGGGCATATATGGGCGAAAGAAACTCCACCAAGGACCATTCAATAGGTACAGACCATTCTCACGATACCTATTCTATTATATTTAATAATGAAATAGCTACCTCAAGTTTAGTCGTTAGGGTGGGACATACCAGGCCACTCAGAAAGTATTGCGATATTTTACGCATGTGAGACTAAAAAGTTTTTAGTCAGTTATAATCTATTTCGGAAATATGTAAAAATAGTTACGTTCCAATTTCAAAATTTCCCGCCACATTTTTTGCGAGCTAATTTGTCTCATTGAAAAATGGATCTACGAAGGGAACATTTTCGCGCTATGATTTTTTATAAACAAATTTAAAGTAGGCTCGTTTTGGCGTGTTTATGACATCATTACAGGCGATGAGTCCTGCCATGCAATTCTCTAAGCGACTCGTAATGGCTGTGTGCGCCGCTGTGATCACAGATGTCACAGCTTTGACATTGTCTACTGCGATCACGGCTAAATTATTTGATATTCTATAAGGCTGTAAGCGTACGCGAGGCTGTTTGCCTTGTAGAATTCCAATTCCAAACTCAGCCTTGCGGCGCTAGTATCGCACAACCATGAAAAGCGACACCAAAGAATTGCAATTTTGTGTTCAAGGCTGTAACAGCCGATGTTTCCGAGGATGTAAGGACGTTTGCTCTTACAGAATTGCATGGCTGTATTTATCCATACGATCCAGAAACGAAGCGCCAGTCGACGGTTTGGGTGTTTCAAAACGAATCGACGCCTATCAAAGTGAAGCGATCTAGAAGCGGGGAAAGATTTTGATCGCGAGCTTTTTGAAGTAAAACTTCTTTACGCACGCTTGACTTGGGGAGTAAGCTGGTGAATGCGTGACGAGAGCGTTACGAAAGGTGTGATCGGGCGATGCGAATGGAAATTGAGAGGGAGATATAAGTTAGTGAAGATAGAAAGAGAGAGAGTTACGTTTCGTATATTACTGTAGGTGCAAGAGAGAGAGGTGCTAGCACACATTTTCTTTCTCTCTTTCTCTCATAGCGAGTTAAGTTTCGTATATTTAATACACAGTGCAGGCCTATTGTCTGTATCATACTATGGAGATAAAGAAGTTTTAATTCAGTCGTGTACTCGTGTGATCTAAAGCACACTTTTTTTTTCAATTTGACAATTTCTTTACAGACCCAAAGAGACATCAACGCCGAGTGGTATACTACCAATTGCTTAGCAGAAGTTTTCTCTGTTGTGAGCAACAAAACGAGAGACTTCCTGGACAGCACACCGGTCAAACTCCTGATTCACCCTTCTTCCAGCCCAGTGGGCCGATTCTACTAAAAACTGCAACTGCACTGCAGCGCGGCGTGTGTCAAAATCCGTACATTTTGACGTTTCGGTATTCTGTTAAACGATCTGACAGCAGCGACGTTGCAGGAATGTTGCAGTAAATGAATCGCTATTCTGTTAAAAAACCTGCACTGCAACTGCACGTTTCCTGCAACATAATCGTATTCTGATAAATTGTTTTGACATTTGTATACCGGTGACAGATGTTTTGAAGGAGTTTACTTGCAGTTTTGTTAACGTTACTCTTGAGCAACTTTTGCGAAGTGAAATTAATATTCTGAGGCGGTGAATTATATTTGCTTTGTTTTGTGAGATGTTTGTGGATAAATATAATTAAGTAAAGCTTGTTTTCGGTTAGAAATACCTCTACTCCGGCAACCAAGGTCAATAGTGAAACTATAGGAGTCAACATTAAATAAAAATTCTGTTTTATTAAATTGAAATATGGCAACATTTCAGGTTTTAAGTAGTTTATTTGCAGGATACGCACAGTTGCAGCGTAGGTGCAGTGCCGTTGCAGTGCAGCATACGCGCAGTTCCTGCGCAGTTGCAGTGCAGGATATTTTAGTAGAATACACCTATCGGCACTGCACTATTCCTGCACGACTCAAGTGACAGGCGTAAACGTGCAGTTGCAGTTATTTAGCAGAATTGGCCCACTGAACTAGCACCGTATGACTTCTTTTTATTCCCGAAAATAAAAAATCAGCTCAAAGCGATACAATTTCGTCGCCGGAAGATGCGCTGTTCGCGTTCTAGCAGGCTGTAAATGAGGTGTCTGCTACGGACTGGAAAATGTGTTTCAAAAACTGGTTAAACGCATGAAACTTTGTATAGAGGCTGTTGGAGAGTACTTTGAAAATATTTACCTATAGAACACTTTATTATTTTCGCAAAACGTTCTGAGTGTATCACGTACATTTACAACAGCTGTAGTTTTTAACTCTACTTTTAGTAGAGTTAAAAACTACAGGATTCACACCATCTGCGGTTACATAGAATTTAGCTAGAATATAAGTTACCTGTAGTGACGCCGATGCCTGGATAATGACGAGGAAATAATGGCCATAGCAGGAATCTGTAAATAGGCTGTATGGACACTGAACCGTTGCCTATTATCTACTTGGCAAATAAAAAAAACACTTCAATTTGTATGACTGTTAGGTTGTGTTGTGTGTTAGGGAGGGGGCTTGTTTTTAATAGCAAGGTCATTCTTTGTGTCAAAAATTTGCTTTTGTGACGGATATTTAGTTTCTATCAACTAAATACTGCAGTTACTGACTTTGTGATATTTCCTATATATTTTAGTGTGTGCATGTCGTGCGTAGATTTTAGCTTCTAAAACAATCTGTTTTGTCGAACGTTCCAATGAGTTTAGGAGCAGGTCAGAGCTCAGAGGGAACTAATGCAGGAGGGATCTTTGTCCAATTTAATCAGGACTGCACGTAAGTTTAGCATTTTACTCTTAAACGTATGCATCCATGGAAAACGGCAAGTTTCGTGAAGAGCGACCTCGGAGCAGTTCCGATGTCGCCCGTCAAGGCTCCGAGTGACGAAAGCGCGCAATGTTACTACGAATTAACGTTAATTTCGCTGCGATTGCGCCCACTGAACGTTAGTGTTGCGATGATGCAATATGTCATTGCTAGCAGTTTCGTAAAGCGCGTCTCGCTACCAGCTGGACCGACGATTACGGTGATAAACAAATATGGCAGCCGTGCGCGACCTCCAGCTGTTCGCGCTGCGCTACCAGCTGTCGGTCCACTGCCGCGGCACAAACAATTGGAAGTCTCAGGCGACCTTCACGTCACAGTCTTTGCCTAAGAGTTTGCATTGGCTAGCTTGGCACTGCTCGATGTCATTAGTATATGCAGCAAATCTCATTGTATTTGTTGGTATATTGTTCTGTTTGTCTTGTGGCTTGTCCCTTCCAGCTAAATGAAACAGTTTAGTTTTCTATTGTTGTGTTTGTATTATTGGCTATTGTTGTGAAATAGCAGCCGCAGGTAGCCACTAGCACAATTGTTAAGTAGGCAGGTAGGGAGCCCAACAATGTAACCCTCTCTTTTGTTGTCCTAGGTACATTAAACTTGCACATTTTTTTGTTAATTTGCAAAATCATAATATGAACCTGATTTCCATTGTTATAAGAGCCTTTGACATCATCAATTTTATTAATCAATGCATGTTCTGTTTCTGAGAGTGACAATGTGGCTTGTACTATTACAGTGAGTAGATGATAATGAGTACACTCAGTGAGGATGTCATGACAGGGTTCTGTTCAAGTCTGAAATAATGAATTACTAACTTGTTACTCAATGTGTCTCCACATATAGTACTATGTTGATGGAGGTGAAACGAGGGCCATAACTATTAATAAAAATTTAAGAGCAGAAGATAAGAATAAGAAAGAGAAGATGTATTCAGGGCCCGATCTAGGGGGGACTGGGGGGCCAGGCATTTGCCTGAGTCGAAAAAAACAAGAGGTGGCAAAATTGACTTATTCCTATATTCCAACCTAGCCATTAGCCGTCCACCACCTACTCAGGTTGACAGGTTGGGTGTTGCAAATTCTATGTCCCATCTTCCAACCTACTTCAGGTTGGATAGTGGGAATATTTAAGTATATTATCTGAATTATTTTAGTTCGAAAGAAAGAAGAAGAAGAAATATAATTATAAGAAATACCTAAACAGGAAATAAGGAACCATCTAGACTAGAACTTAGAAACTAGAATACAAAGAAATTCATCTGAATTTGTTGCTGGTTTTACATTTCTGAATAGGCAACACTTTCCATCTTTTTATTTTTGATGGGGATTTCCCTCAAACTTTGGGACAAACCCTTTACCTATATTCATATAATGTAACTTTTTAGGGGATTACATTAAAAATCATATTTAAGCAAAAGATTAATTAAATTTTTATTAAATTAAATAATATATATTTTAACAAAAGAAAGAACATTATTTTCCATTACTTATTTAGAAGACTCCTAGCAAAAATGTTCTGCCCTTGAGACAAATATTCATTATATTTGAGAATAGGTAAACGCTAGCCATAAAGAAAGTTAATAAGTGATGAGAATCAAAAAGTTTTATCTATTTAGGCAAAATATATGCCAAGACCACATAACAACAAACTATCCAAAAGCTTTCACGGACACGTCAGTCTTAACTAAATTCAACTTCAATACAAACCATCGTATGGTAAGAAGCACATAATCTAGAACCACCAAAGAAATCTAGAAAATATCACAAGCTCTAATTGAATTAGAGCTTGTTATTTTCTTTAAGATTTCTTATAAATAGAAATATAAGAAATACTCCACCCTGGACCATACAGTAAAACAAATAGTAGATATATGGGATAGCCTAGAATAGCAAAGGATACCTTTAAACTATATCAATATTATGAAGAACGTCTACTTGAATGGTGAAGAGAGAATGTAAGGACACCTTGGGAGAAAGTTAAAGATCGAGAGGGGAGTAAGACGGGAAAAGACAAAATTGTTCTCGGCTGATCTGGAAGGTATCTTTCGCAAACTAGATCGGAAAGAATACATCTCAACGTGCAAGGTGTAAAACTGAACCACCTAAGATTTGCAGATGATGTAATCCTGTTTGAGGAAAACCCGACGCACCTTAACAAAATTATAGAATCTCTAAACAACTATAGTATGAATGCTGGCCTAAGGAACAAAGAAAAAACAAAATTGCTTACAATCTCTGAACCTGTAACTATAAAAATCAACAACCAACAACTAGAATATGTGTCAGATTACACCTATTTAGGCCAGATAATATCTCACAAAGATCAAACCACTAAGAAAATTAAGCTAAAACGAAGAAGAGCAAACGGATGGAAGAAATACTGGTATTTGAAAGAAGTTTTGAAATCCAAGAAGCTAAGCATGCAAATAAAAAGGAAAGTCCTCAACACATGTATATTTCCAGTCATCACATATGTATAACAATAAGGGAAAAAACTAAAGTCGTTGATATAATTACCCGATAATTGATCAATGACTTTAGTTTCGATGAATTCATGCTTTGCAAATTTTATTTTTAACATACTTTATAATATGTAATTAAAAAAATATCTCTATGTTCCCTTAGTTTGGGAGCCAAATGTATACATACTTTTAAGTTTTTTTTTATACCACTAAGATGGCAAACCTTAATGGTATAAAAAAAACTTAAACTTAACAAGCACATAATGATTTTCCTGCGTTAAATTCTAGGTATCTACGACTAAAGACTAAGTGCTAAAACCTAGCACTGACACCAGGGAAGGGAATGCCTAGATGTTCATTAGGCAGTGTTAGCTATGTTGAGAGACTTCCCATAAATTGTCTTACATAACTTAAATAATAAAAACATATATTAGGCTCCCAAACTTAAGGGAACATACGAAGTATTTTTTTTTAATTACATATTATAAAGTATGTTATTATATAAAATTTGGTTGTGTGGCATGAATTCATACATTGACCCGTTGTTACTTATTTGTGTAACGCATGTGATATATTAACGTCGCACTTACACAAATAGTGGTTTAGCTATTGATGGCTGACTATGAGATTGCAATAACAATATATTTAAGCTTGCATGATAGAGACTAATATTCCGTAGCTTAGGTATAGCACCATAGACATTTCATCTACCATCACCCTATCAATCTATAGATTTCCATCGCTATCAATCTCTCTGAACGTGTTCACCAGGCAAAGGTCGCAAGCTTTCTGTTCTACCCTTTTCTATTGGAAGGGATTGAAAATTTAAGTGAGAATGATTGCTAACTAACTTTAAATCGCTATAGATCCTAAATGGTCATACTAAATGAATAATGGTAAGAGAAAACTAAAGAACATTTTCAAATATATATTCAACAATACCACATAACATAGTTTGTTGAGTTTAATTTTTTTATTTTTCACTATGTGTCGGCTGGTAGACACCTTATTGAAATTTGATGAATGTCATGTCTTCAGAGATACAGTAATAAGACATTGATAGATGTAAGAACCATCAAAATCGGCCCACGCATTTGGTCTCTAAAATGCCATAGAGGAAAAACATACATAGGCTAATAAACACATTACCTCCTAAGCGTTGTGTAAAGTAGTAAGTAAAGTAGATAAATATATGTAGATAGAGTATGTGAATTAAAATAATTATTACGACTTACAAATACATATAGTACAACAAGTATTCATACAAACAAAAAACCTATGTTAAACTAGGCCACAGATAATGTATGACTCAGGAAATAACAATTAGTTTGCCGTGAGGAAATAGGTTAGGGTTACAATATAGACATTTTAATTTCAAAACTGATGAGGTATTATTAGAAATATAAAAATTCCTAGGAAAATTCAGTATTGCTGAGAGAACCATAGAGGTAATTAGAGATTTACTACATTTACAAAATCAGTTCACAATTGGTAAAGATAACATGTAACATACTCAACTAACATAAAAAATAACACACGACCTAATTTAGAACATCTACATTTTTCAAGTAAGACAAATATGTATGTCACAAGTACATTCAGAACCCTATTTAGCCACTCCGGGCAAAGATAATTTTCTTTTTCTCCTTTACATACACTAAAACTACATAAGTCATGAGCTTGTTATGTTGGTCGATGTTAAGTATATAAGAACATAAAATACATAATTATATGATATTGTTGGGATTATACCTATAATATGTATTGGGCCTTCCGAAGTACCTATACGAAAGTTGGATGAGAGTTTTTATGTTTGTAAGTATACTATCTATGTCTCTTAAAGAATTTCACAGAAACTACTGAATGGATTGAAATATTTTTTTATCGACATATCTAATTGTATATCTTTCAATTTCATCATCATCATCAACCTATTTCGAATCACTGCTGCAAATGGGCCTCTTTTCCCACATGTTATTTTTCCCTGTCTCGGGCTAATCTTGCCTGTGTATGACCCATTATCTAAAGGAACAATAAACATTTTTCATCAAAATCGTTGCAGAAGTTAAAAAGATTAGGACCAAGCTGTTATTATGAAATTGGTTCATATGTATTTAAGTTAAGTTCATAAGTTACATATAAAAAATACAACAAAAGATTTGTTTTAAAATTTAATGCAGATAAAAAAACAATTAGGTATGTAGCACTAGAAAAGGAATCAGTCATTTTTTTTAAATAATGATATTATGTAAATAAATCAGTTTTTCTGAAAATATTAAATCCTACCTCCTAATTATAGTAATTTTCTTTGCACTTTTTGTTCTGCAAAATCTTTAATAATATCTGATAAACTTATACTGTCACAAACCTTGTGTTCTATTGAAATCATAGCCAATACAGATAATATATTCTGTGTAATGGTGGATCGCAGATAATTTGTTATTAGTTTTAAGTTGAAAAGTTTCTTTCACCACTTGCAACTGTTACTGGTAAAGATTTTTGTTTAAGTTATGTAAGACAATTTATGGGAAGTCTCTCAACATAGCTAGCACTGCCTAATGAACATCTAGGCATTCCCTTCCCTGGTGTCAGTGCTAGGTTTTAGCACTTAGTCTTTAGTCGTAGATACCTAGAATTTAACGCAGAAAAATCATCATGTGCTTGTTAAGTTTAAGATTTTTTTATACCACTAAGATGGCAAACCTTAGTGGTATAAAAAAACTTAAACATCCAATATTTTTACTAATTATTTTTATGTGCAAGAGAATTGAATGAACAAAAACTATGATATATACACCATCCTTTTCCTGTATTGTTAAATTGGGCTAATATTGAAATTGTAGGTAATTGTTATATTCTAGAGCACTAACAAGCTCTAGAATATAACAATTACCTATGATTTTCTAGTTCCAAAAGCACAAAACAAAATATAGAAAAATAATACATATGGAAATAATGACCATAAAACACAAAAGTGGAAGAAATGAGTTCCTACTATCAAGTGTCCAAAGTTAAGTTAAGTTAAGTTAAAAATCCAAAGTTCTTTGTTTTTGTTTACAAAAACCTTTAGTTTTTTAGTAGAGAACTGAAAGTAGAACTAAGTTGACATTTTACTCAGTTAGGTTTTTGATTCTTTAAGTAATAGGGAATATGCATGAAAAATTTAAAGACAGATTTTAAAAGAGGAGATATTAACACCTAAACTAAACCAAGAACGGACAACTTTATACAGGACGATATCTCAAAGTATTTTTTTTCTACGATAGTTAGTTTGCGAGATAATGCTGTTTGAAAGTGGCATTTCTTCACGTGACTTGAAAACGGTTTATACTAAAAGACCGCGGCAAATGACGTCACAAGCCGTGTGGCTTTTTTATACTACGTCGCGAGGCATACAAGCATACGGCCCACCTGATGTAAAGCGTGTACAGTAACCTATTAACGCTTGCGATATATTAAGTATCACTCACGCGATGCCTCCTCTGCTGCTTACACAGCAACTCCTTAGGTGTTTACTGGTGACCTCACTTACACGCAAAAACATAACAACCCTCTAGGGAGTTGTTATTTAGCTGCGGTTTTCTGTGAGTTGGAGGTACTTTCCCAGACGGGCTGCTTCGATGCACCCTACATTTCTTAAAACATCCAGACCAAAACAAATAGACATGTTTATGCACACAAATGTTTGCCTTGTGTGGAAATCGAACCCACGAGCGTTGGTGTTAAGTCGCGTTATTCACAACTGAGCCACCGAGCTTGTCATATGGCTATGAAGAAATGTATGGATTTCATCTAAGTACACACATCAAAAGTGTCTAGGGATCAACATATATTTTTGCAATAACTTTTCTCCTGATTGATATTAATTAAAATTTTCTTTAAGGATTCATCAAATAAAGTGTTTTCGTTTGTCTACAGTAACGATATACCAAGTCACCTTTGCATTAATAAAGAAATTTGCCATTTTCATAATAAAGGGATTTTTGACATTTGAACCACTAACATTAAAGTTCGAAAAAAAGACTGAAATAACAGTTTTCTTTAAAATTTTATTGGGTAACTTAAACAATTAATAATCCGTGTTTCTACCGCGAACACTAACAACACAAGAACATCGGTTTGGCATACTCAAAATGAGTTCATCCAAATCACGCTGTGGAATGGCCGCCCATGTTCGTTGCAACAACAAAAAAAGGTCTTCTTGCGACTGGATACCCTCCATATTGGGCAGAGCTCTTCTCTGTAGCATATCCCATGCATGCTCAATCGGGTTCAAGTCTGGCGACTGAGCAGGCCAGGGCATGACATTGATGTTAGCTGCGGCGAGAGTCTGTCTTACAACTCTTGCGGTGTGCGGTCGTGCATTATCATGCATTAACTGAAATAAGGGACCGATTTGCACTTGTAGAGGAACGATGACGTCTGATACAATCGTCTCAGCATAAATTTGAGCGTTGAGGTTGCCTCTGATCCAAATCAACTCAGTTCTTCCGCCGATCCAAATACCCGCCCATACCATGATGGTTCCACCACTATAAGGATGGACTTCCTGGCAGGATTTTAATCGCTGTTGGCGTCCAGGGGTTCTCCAGTGTCGTATACGTTTATATATTTTTTTATTACAAAGCCACATCTCAATCTCTAGAAATCCGCATAAAAATGCTTGATCCCTAGACACTTTTGATGTGTGTATTAGCTGAATTTCCGCAATTCAAGCATTCACATTGATAGTGTCATAGTAAAACATGTTCAAAATATGACAATGATTCAAATTATGAAGTTTTTTTATTATAGAAACTGTTTGTTTTTTACGTTTTTTAATACCTAAATTAAACTAAAAAAAATTAAACTACCAAAAATGTAATTTGGTTTATATTTTATACTATAAAACGAAAACGATGAATTAAAACGAAAAGTAAATTTCATGCATATTCCCTATTGTTTCTTTAAACTATTTAGCGTTGAGGCAATTAATGTTTGAAGCTGGTGCACATCTTTTAAAGATATTTGAAACCATGGGTTCATGGAAGAAGAAATTATAACAAAAGCTTATTTTCGTTTTTAAATAAATTCTCTATATAAAGGACATTTTGACGAAAATGGGTTATTTTACTGTTGGTTTCAGAATTTTGTACTTTATCGAATGGCGTATTTAGAATTTTAATATCTTAAAAAATGCCAATTGTCTTACACATTTTTAACAACTGTGAAACAAGTTACTGTTCCATCACACCCCGACATAAAGTTCTAAAGTACGCCATATCCACGATCAATGCACTCGCTTTCATTCGGTGAATCAGGGTTCGATTTTATTCAATTCAAATCATTCGTTTGCAGGCCGACACGACGGTGCTACATGTCGCAGGTCTAAAGTAACCAACTACGTTGACCGGGCGTGTCGCGCCGACCGTTACGTTGGCTCTGCCTTTATTTATGTAACCTTAGTTTATAAGGAGAATTATTGAAAAGGGTATTTATGGTGTTTGATTGTATATTATTATGTGAAAGCCTTTCTATAAAATACTTTTATTAAAGAAATAGGTCTTATCAAAATAGGTCAGATAATGTTATTATTTGCCAAGTGTTTCATATGTTATATGAAACTAAGCTCTGGTTAGGAGTTTTGTTGTGTACGGTGATGGCATGGTTGTTGTCCATTGGTAAATTAAGCGAAACGGAACTCGGACAATTAATTACTTAGATAACGTTTTGTGTAATTTGCAAAAAAAAAATACAATGCAAAAATAATTGACAGTGTTGAAGTGGCAAGAAATAACTGATGTATGCTCAGCTCTGTACTACAGGTCACTCAGTCGCTGGTCTCGTGTTGTTTTCTTCATCGTCTAGGTTGATTGTTGACGTAAACATATATTTTAGCGTAACAAGTTTATGGTGCCATAGTGGTTATTGCAATTATTAACACGTATTTGTTTTTAATATGACAAAGTGATAAAATATATTTGTATTATAAACAGTGATCGGATAATCGGGCGCTAATATACCTAAACTTCATTTTTATTCCCACAAAAGAATAATACGGACATGCCTTTCAGAACCCCGGATCCCAGAGTCGTTTGAAATTCCTGAGATTGTTAAAAATGTTACCTGCATACAAAATATAGTTAGAACTCGTTGTCAAAATGATATATTTTCATTGAATAATGCTTACATACCCTCTCGTACTTTCAAGACGGCTGTTCTTTGTTAAACTCTTATTGTATTTTTTTTTAGATTTAAAAAGCCGATTCTAATGAAACTTTTAATTTACAATAAAAGTTTTTATGAAAACTGGTTTCGTAACAGGCCAGCAACCTAAACTACTTATGGAATTGAAACAATTGTAATTTTATGTGTAGCACCATTTATTTTCGTACAAAAGCAAATTATAATTATAAAATCTTTCACAAAAAATATGAATGAGAACTTTTTAGTAGTAACCACTGCTATATTTTCATTATGTTACTTATAGTTGTTTTTACTAAATTTTTCTTTACTTATTAATTCAGGAAGGAATATCCATATTATTCTTTCAAGGAAAGAAGTTTAGGTATATAAGCGCCCGATTATCCGATCACTGATTATAAACTATGATGTACGAGGGTCATTTGAAAAGTTCTTAGCCTAACATGGTTAAAGTCATTGGTTTTTTTTATAACTACCCTCATTTTGTAGTTACATTATTTAGCAACAAGTATGCACAGTTTAGTTTATTCACAGTAACTCATTGTTCGTTTACACGTGATACCGTAAGTCAAGTCAGAGCTATTTTTGAAAATGGATAAAATTGAACATCGTGCAGTGATAAAATACCTGAATTTGAAAGGTTTAACTCCAAAAGCTATACATGAAGACATGTCTGCTACTTTGGGTGAGTCCGCTCCTTCGTATGCGACTGTTAAAAACTGGGTGGCAGAGTTTAAACGTGGTCGTGAGACCATTCAAGATGAGCCCCGTAGTGGCCGGCCTTCGACTGTTTCCACTGATCAAATTTATCTGATCGAAGATTGACTGACGAGGAGATAGCTAAGACTGTAGGCATCTCATCTGAGCGAACACATCATAAAATTACTACTGAACTTGGATTCTCTAAGGTGTCTGCGCGGTGGGTACCGCGACTGCTTTCAGTGGAACAAAAACGCAACCGACTCACAACTTCTCGCGACTGTTTAGAGTTATATGAAGCTGACCCAATAGAATTTGTTGAAAGATTTATAACCATGGATGAAACCTGGGTTCACCACAATACACCCGAGAGAAAAGATCAGTCGAAACAATGGAAAAGAGCAGGATCGCCCACCCCAAAGAAGGCAAAGGTGGTTTTATCGGCGGGCAAAGTTATGGCATCCGTTTTTTGGGATGCAAAGGGTATAATTCTCATGGATTAATTAAAAACGGGTGAAACAATAAACTCCGATTACTATTGCAACCTGTTGCGTCGTTTGAGAGAAGAAATCAAAGAAAAACGTCCAGGTTTATTGAGAAGAAAAGTCTTGTTTCATCAGGACAATGCGCGCGTTCACACCTCTGTGCAATCCATGGCAGAAATCCATCAATGTGGCTTCGAATTGTTACCTCATCCCCCATATTCACCGGATTTAACACCGTCCGACTTTTATCTGTTCCCAAAGCTGAAAAAATTTTTAGGTGGTAAACATTTTTTTACAAATGAAGAGGTCATAGCCGCCGTGGACGCTTATTTTGAGGAGTTAGACGAAGATTTTTTTAAAACGGGTATCGAAGCCTTACCGGGTCGATGGAAAAAGTGTTTTGAGCTCGGAGGAGAGTATGTTGAAAAATAAAAATAAACTCAAAATCGTGTGGTTTCATTAAGTATGTTAGGCTAAGAACTTTTCAAATGACCCTCGTAAGACTCCATCTCGGACTGAAATCTTGTAGTCTTTTGTATTTTCGTCGATTGTTAATTCTCAAAGTGTTTAAGTATTGTATTGTCCATTAGCCGGTCCCCGCGACTTCGTTCACGGTGTCCTAGTGTGCCGCGGGTACAGCTTTTTCTTACTTTATTTTTGTCGGCTTCTAAGGGTTACATGGTGATACTGAACATTCTATAACCTTCCTCAAGAATTGGTCTAGTAAATGCTAAAGATTTTTTCAAATCGAACTAATAGTTCCAGAGATTAGTGCGTTCAAACAAACAAACCGTCTAGAGAAGTACCTCCACCTCACAGAAAACCGTAGGCAAATAAAATTTCCCTAGAGGGTTGTTATATTCCTGCGTGTGAGTGAGGTCACCAGTAAGCTCCTATGGAGTTGCCGTGTTAGCCACAGAGGTGTCATCGCGCGAGTGATACTTAATGTATTGCAAGTGTTTATAGGTTACGGTGACCGCTGTATATCAGGTCGATCGTATGCTCGTATAACTTCCGACGTTGTATATAAAAAAAAAAAAATTATATGCAACGTCGTATAAACTTTTCCTTGTGAATCGAACGCAGCACGCACACTACAACAAAACAAAAGAAATGCACTCTTTTGTTTTTGGCGACAAAGGACTGTAGTTCGAATCGTTAGTTGTTATCGAAACTCACCTTCACTTTTATTGCCGCGATATTCGGACGCGACGCGGCCCGCCGACGCTTGTTGATATTGTTGTGTTGCGGCAGTAAGTATCTGGACGTTTTAAACATGTTCCACGATCAAAGTTGCTAATTGTTTTTTTTTTTGCAATAAGCTGAGTAGTTGTGGAGTTACAGAGCCTCTAGTTGCAAACTCTCTGAAGAAGTATTTAATTGTTTGTTGAATGGTATGTTACTTATTCAGATGTTCATTTCACTCGCGAGGCTTCGTTTTGTCTGTAATATATTAATTGTCTCACTTGTTGTTTGAGGCCACACACAAAGAGCAATTTAAAATCATTGGCAAAAATACACACTCACTAGTCTCATGTATATGTGTGTATTGTCAGGACGCACCACATGCTGGTGAACGTCGATCACATTATGTATGAAACCTCCTTATGTAATGTATATGTCATCCGTTGCATGTTCCCGTGTGGGTGTGCACACGTCTCGCGATGTCGTTCAGACGCCGCCGCCGTGGACTGTCAAACGAAAACTAGAGGAATTAGGTCAAATAATTGTACATAGATATAAATGGAAGATGTTGTAGTAATATTCTTTTAGGGTTCCATACACTACAAGGAACGGAACCTTAATAGAAGCACTTCGTTGTTCGTCTGTCGATACCTTGTTGTCAGGAACGCGTGGAGTTATTATGTTGAAATTGATATGAATTACTCAAGTCTGCAATCCCTTGGAGCAGAGAAATGATCAAGCTTCTAAGTGGACGCAATAAATAAATAATAAATATTGTCGGACAAATTACACAGCGCCATCTAGCCCCAAAGTAAGCGAAGCTTGTGTTATAGCTACTAGACAACTGATAAACTTACGTAAATACATTTTTTTTTTGTAAATACATACTTATTATACATAGAAAATACCCAGACCAAGACAAACAGACATGTTCATGCACACAAATGTTTGCCTTGTGTGGGAATCGAACCCACGAGCGTTGGTGTCAAAGTCGCGTCATTCACGACTGAGCCACCGAGCTCGCAATCAAAAGATACTGCCGTTCACATCCCGGTCACGTCGCTTATTTTGACACTCGCAGGGGAAAGGAAGTAAAGGGAAACATCCGAAAATCATAAATTTATAGTTACGTACGTTCAGTCAGGGATATTTGTTTTTTTGCGTTTACAAACGTATTTCCAGTTGTAAACTAGCCGCGGTCCGACGGACGGCGAGGTGAAGTTTCTCCTTCACTCCGGCTTGTCTCTTCGTTGGAGCAATAATCGGTGCTTTCATAGTTTTTGTTCTAGTTCAGTAATGTTACCTAATTATTTCGATGAATATATTGTCATTACATAACTGCTTTCACTGTGCTTATATATTAAGTACACACACATATATATAAACGGGAATATCTTTCAGACTCGATTCCCAGGACAGACGAGCCATTTATATACGTACAAGTTTGTACGGCGCCGAGGGCGCGCGAGTCCGGCTTGCGCTTGGTCACTTTTTAACAATAAATAACCTACGTTTAAGTCCTATTTATCACTCGCGCGATGCCACCACTGCTGCTAGTACAGCGACTCCATAGGAGCTTACTGGTGACCTCGCACGCAGGAAGACAACAACCCTCTAGGAAGTTGTTATTTGGCTGCGGTTTTCTGTGAGGTACTTCCCCAGACGGGCCGCTTTGATGCGGCCTACCTCTTAAAAATACCCAGACCAAGACAAACATACATGTTCGTGCATACAAAAGTTTGTCCTGTGTGGGAATCGAATCTACGAGCGTTGGTGTCAAAGTAACGTAACAGCGCGTTTCGCCACTGCGCCACCGAGCTCGTCAAATATATTTGATAGAGAGATTATTAACGGACCACAACACGAGTAGTTAGGTCGTCTCCGAAGTAGAAGTACGTAGGCGTTGAGGAAGGCCTAGACTCGCCTACCGCGACCAAACTGATCGAGCGTTATCAGCCGGTGGTGCCAGGAGCCATAGGAGCCGAGCGCGCACGAAAACAGCTACGAAAGATTAAAAAGCAAGCCGTGTAAGAAGTGGAGCGAGTCACGTGGCGCTCGGCGGCCGCTGCCCGCCCCGCGGGGGCTCGCCGTGATCATGCATAGTTAAAAATAAAATGTCTTTTTACGTTCTTTTTCTTATGTACAAAGTGCTACTTGCAAAGTCGCAACTATCAAGTCGCTCTCGTTGATTAGTACCCTAAATGCAGTGCCCCCGCCAAGTCGAGCGCGAAGCAAACACTGCCGTACCATCCTTTACTGGAACCATTTCGCCGCATTTCCAGGCCCCTATTTGAGAACCTCTGGATAAGAACAGAACGCAGAAATTTTCGTCATCCAGTAAGCTATAATCACATACTTAAAATCCAAAATTTCAAGTCTGTTGGTCATTTAGTTCCGAAGTTAAGCGAAAGCAAAGTTTGGCATTTATGACACTCACTCATGATCATCAAAATAGAACTAGTACTTCCCATAAACTCCGAGAGCTGAAATTTGGTACAGAGTTAGGGTTTAATGGCCACATAAAGGGAAAACTATAAAAACTAGGATAATCGAAGATCTGGAGTACCTGGTGACCCTAATTAGAAAACACAAGAGCCCAACCAAACTATTAGAGATCGACATACCGCCTTTACAAAAAATATTCAACTTGGTGGGCCGCTTCATTTGATGTCAAAAATCGAAGGTCTGAAGTATCTGATGAAGAACCCTCAGCTGGTCTCAGCTGTATTAGAGATATGGTAATGCCCCCTTCTACTATGAGAAAAAACTGTGTCAAATAAGAAAATCTGATAAAATAAATCAATATGCCCACGTTTCTACAAAAAGAAGTGAAATCCCACCAAAAACATTCTGTAAAAAACTAGCCAAGTCTCGATGGAGCTGCTTGTTTATCTCTAAAAAGTAATGAAATCTAAACAAAGTCGTGCCAAGTCTAAGGTTCCTTACTGCGATTTCTTTATTATTATAGTTAATGTTGTGTGACTTGGCCGTTGAAGGGTACACAAGGGTACAAAACCAGGTGCTCCACGACACCATTGCACCAATCTGTCGCCAGAACCGCTACCCATTGACGATGGAAAATTGCCACTTGGAAAACGTTGATTCAATAACCAGTCAATTGTAGGCTTGATAAAGCTGCGGATTTCAATAATACTTACGTATAGGCGAGCCTGAAACAAACAATATAAAAAAATATTTCCAGTACAGACGGACTTCTAATCATTGATAGAAGTCCGTCTGTACGTCTATTTTATGTTAGATCGGTGGTCGATTTGACGCTCCAAAAAGAAGAGAGCAGAAGTCAGCATTGTCAATGCTGAATGCATGTGTTGCACAATCAACAACAGCCTAAAATGAGACACTAGCGTCCAATTGCCAATACCAGTATTATCTCCCTTAACAAACATAGGTAATTACAACAGATATAACATTACGTGTAAACAAAATTGACTTGTACTCACTAACGTATAAAGAATGTTCAACGGCCAAGTCACACAATATTAACTATAATAATAAAGAAATCGCAGTAAGGAACCTTAGACTTGGCACGACTTTGTTTAGATTTCATTACTTTTTAGAGATAAACAAGCAGCTCCATCGAGACTTGGCTAGTTTTTTACAGAATGTTTTTGGTGGGATTCGTTATTTACTGAAGGTGAAGGTGCTCCCGCCACACAAGCAGTTTTGTTTGCACCTGAACGTGATCGAGATGTGGTGCTTCGAAACATCTCGTTTTGAATATTAAGGGGAGCGAGCGTAATTATAAATATATTTCAATGAAAGCGAAGGAGCTGCTGCTGATTATGGACTGATATTGGTGTGCGAGAGAGTCGTGAATGTGGTCCTAGTCCGTGTGTTGCCGCAGCGCGTGTGACCGTGTGTTTCGGCCGCAGATCGCTGGTAGCGGGCAGCGGCAGCGGCTACCACCTGTTCGCGCTCACGGCCGACGATGGCGTCGAGGAGATATACGCGAGCCGCTCGGGCCAGGACACGTGCCTGGTGGACCGGCTCTTCAGCAGCTCGCTGGTGGCCATCGTCACCGTCGCCGCTCCCAGGTGAGTTCCCGTTTTACGGTTCCATACGATGTCGCCGACGTCGCTCTGCTAATGAGTCGATGTCCGTCCGTCCGTCTGTACTCTACCTTTTGAACTATTGTTAGCGTGTTGTTGACATTTGAATGTGTGTTGTCGTGGCGGATTTAGTGACGAACGATGAGTAAACCGAGTCTCCGTTATAATTCCGGTATTTTATATCACTTAAATGGTAAACTACATGTATTAGTTGTTTTCATAGACTTCAGCCGGGCCTTTGACATGCTTCGTTATGACACACTTTACACTAAGTTACATCGATGTGGTATTCAGGGACCGCTCCTGGAACTTGTAAAAAACTATCACAGAAACCGTTACACCACTGTAAAAATACAAAATTGTTTTAGTGACATGATTTTGACTCAAAAAGGCACGGCACAGGGCTCAATATGGGGGCCATTGGAATACTTGTTGTATGTAAATGACATGTGTAATGTATTAGGCAACTGCTCTGTGTACCAATTCGCAGACGACACATGCTTATTGACCGCTGAGGCGGACTTATCTTTGGCTCAACAAAAAATACAAAGTAGCTTTGATGATCTATGTAAATGGGCACACGATATGGGTCTAGTTATAAATGCGCAAAAGACTAAGTTGATACATATACATTCTTCACATAACAGAGCTCCCTTCACACCCAGTATTGTGGCTCACCAACACCAATGTATGCATGGATCATCATCTACGTCATGCAATTGTCAATCTATCGATAATGTCAAGGAACATAAGTATGTTGGTCTCGTGATTGATGGCAGACTCTGTTGGGGCCCACATAAAGACCATGTATGCGCTAAACTTAGATCGATCATTAGCAAACTAAAAATATTAAAGTACAAACTCCCATATAAAACCCTAAGACTACTTTATATGTCACTTGCAGAGTCTGTTATCAGTTACGGACTAAGCAGTTATGGTAAAACATATAAAACCTACATCAAAGATATTTATAAGTTGCAACGCAAATTATTGAAAATAATTGTTCCGAAGTATATTAAAAATAAATATAAGGAGGATGATCAGGGCCTTTTTGAACACTGTAACGTAATGAACGTTTTTGATAAAATTAAATTTAATAACTTGGTAGAATGTAACTTAAAATCTTATTTAGAAGAATATCAAAGACCGAATAAATTGAGAAAATTAAATCACAACAACTTAAAGTATATCCTACCCAAAGTAACAAACGCATATGGAACTAGAAAGCTAAATCATGTAATACCAAGCTATCTAAATGAACTACCAAAAGAATTTCAAGACCTATACTCGAACTCTGTATTATATTCGTACAAAAGCAAATTTAAAAAATATTATCTAACAAATCCTAATCTTGTAAACCATAACAATTAAATATTAATATTTAGTTACACTTAAGCGACTCCCCACAAAACGGTTAAACCCTGCGAGGTTTTTGTTATGTGGGCATATATGTATGTAAATATATGAAATTGAGATGTGTTGGACAATAAATAAAAAAAAAAAAAAAAAATATTTTCATGTGAATTTAGTTTTCGCTCCAGGCTGCTCGTCTGGCGATCGTCAAACTGCAACGTGTAATCGTCGTGAAGAGGTGACGTGACTACACCGTAATGTCGTATTTTATTTATGGTCTGTACGGATATTCAACGGTCAAATGGAATTATTTGGCGACGCAACACGGAACCCGCGGAGCGCGCGATCCACCCGATTTATTTATACTCCTCTAGAACACTCGCAGACCTGCCGTCGGATCGTAACGTGTGTCAGAAGAAGTTACCCCGACAGAGTGCGGCAGGCACCCTATGTCGACACACTTGCCCGCGAACATCGACAACGCAGCACGCGTCGGAAGTAAGTAGCAGCGGTCTCAGTGTATGTACTGCACCGCGCCGCGAGCCGCCCGCGCCGGACAGCCGACGCGACAAATGGCCACCGACAGGGTCGTGCGGGTCTCTACCGATCGCTGCACCGGTAGAGAGCCGTAGTCGTGTCCTGCCCTGCCAGACTGTGCGCCGGCGCTGTGCCCGGCGACAACATGGTGCATGCAGCTATAAATACAGCGAGTGGGTTTACCGCGCTGCACTATTTCGTGTGATGCAGCATCTCGACAGGTCATCCGCCTCCACCCGTGGGTTTTGAACCATTAAATAAATTCGCCCACCACTGGACACAGCAATGATCAAACTCACTTTTTGTATTTCGCGAATTGATCGTTCGTTGGATATTATTTTAATATCACAGAGATGCAAACACCCATATAAATAAAATCAGTCCCAGAATGTCCTCGAGTAATAGTCGCCTTTTTTTGGACGTTTTAGGTTGTTATCTGAATACAAAATTTGGTACAAATAGTTGAGAATCGAGATACAAAGTAATCATTATATGTATAGCTCGTTTAATATAAAATATTGCTTATACTGGAACAATCACCACTCCGTCTTCTGGAGGGGGTTGACCCGCGAAACATTGGTCGTCGGCCGAGTGCTCTAACCGAGGGGTCGTGGATTCGTATCCTACCCAGGCGGGTGTACATGGCGGGGTAAGGTAAATATTTATATTTTAAAGACATGTAATTAATTCTGACATGTTGATGCAGTCTAGCATTACTATGAGTATGCTTTAATGTACTGTTCGTGCGGCGTGGAAAGAGACGGCCGTGTGCACAGCGATAGTCCAGCGGGCGCGTTCCGCCCGAGGCTGGATTTTTTTCCGTAGACTAATTAACATTCGCGATATTTTAAGCATCACTCGCGCGATGCTTCCTCTGCTGCTTACACAGCAACTCCTTAGGAGCTTACTGGTGACATCACTCACACGCAGAAACACAACAACCATCTAGGGAGTTGTTATTTGGCTGCGGTTTTCTGTGAGGTGGAGGTACTTCCCCAGACGGGCCGCTTTGATGCGCCCTACCTCTGTTAAAACATCCAGACCAAGACAAACAGACATGTCCATGCACACAAATGTTTGCCTTGTGTGGTAATCGAACCCACGAACGTTGGTGTCGCGCATTCACGACTGAGTCACCGAACTCGTCAAAGCTGCTGGTACAGAAGTTCAAACACGAGTGCGTGTGAGTGACATGATAAAACATTGCATTAGTTACACGAGAGACGAACGAGTGAGGTAGACGGGGTATTGCACGTATGTACGCATGTGTAACAAAGTATAGACGTTGGTCGGCGCGCGGACTGATGGCGATTCGCGGGACGTCCATCCTCCCCGGGCGTAGGCTTGTTCAAATGGCTGTGGCGGCGCGAATTAGGGCCTGTCCGCACAGCGATATTTCACCGCGAGGTTTTTATTCTCACGTATTATATTTCTCGATCGGAATTACTCCTAGTACGCACAGCGAATAAAATTTCGCATGATTTTTGTCAGTCTAATGCTGGTCCCGACTGAGACGCACATCTAAAACGTACAACAGAACTAAAATTTTAATTTATCTAATACTACTGCCGCGTAACCGACGTATCAAAAGATGCCATGAACATTGGATTCACCCTAGGTTCTCGAAGAAAAATAAAACTCTATTTTTAAATTATATTTTTATCAAAAAAAAAAATAATAATTGTCAGTCAATATTATTCCTAAACTTCAGGTCGCAACATGGTTGAATTAATTAGGACGCACAATCATTGGGCGACACCTGTCATTTCCTTGTGCTGCGTGCTGACGGCGCTGACGGCCGGCCGCCTTCCGCCGCAGAGACATCCAAATCCTTTGAAGTCAGCGCGTCAGATTTCTTAAAAAAGTTCAACATTGAAGTACTTGAAGCAACGACACGGTCGCCATTTTTATTTTTACCAAATTTATAATCTGTGCAATATCACCTGCACGACTATAGGAAACACTAAATTCTATACAACACTTCACATCTGACATATTTATTTTTTAAACGAGTGTTTTCCTTCTAAATAAACTTGAACTAACGATTGGGTTTCAGCATAGTGCAACATGATTCTAAAAGAAAAATCTTTGAGTTCGTTACCGCTACAAATATTACGCGAGTTCGAACAAACTGAAGACAACAACAAATAGCGATAAGTGCACATGAATTGATGATGCCATCTTAACACGCCGCCGCCGCGCCGCTCTTCCATGGCCTTTGTTCGCGCGCTCCCTGCACCGCCCGCACCGAGTTTCCTTCGGGAACATCGGGACAACACGGGCCGTAGTGGAGGGCAAGACTGCAATGTATTGAGTACTGACAGGTCAATTACTTCCTTATGAGTATACATAAAACAGTGTGCAATACTGATGAGGTAGTTAGTTCACAAGTCGATAACGGTAGCGATATTACAAAACTAATGAAGTAAACAACTTTAATTATCATATTTCTTAACGGGTTTGTTACGTCTTGTGACACGCGTTTATGATGGATGTTTGATAATTAAATACAAAGTTACAAATACTTTCTCATTCAAAGGAATATTCCTTTGAATGAGAAAGTAAAACCAACTTCATTGAAGTCGTCGCTACTACACATAAATACATCGATGTGTACGGAGGTCCAGTTCAATGGAGTCTGTTTCAGGTTTTTATTTACAATTTGAAATCAAAATCGCACTCGTGTCCCGACAGTAACAATCTGTTTGCGACGGTGTCTTCAATTAGTACTGCATTTAACAAACACTAGAAACACAAATGTGACGCGATGTGATAATGTACTCGTGCCCGATGAGTTTATCTACGACGTAGCCATTTTGTCAAATGACATTGTTAATTGGCAAGAGTATTATTTGACGTAATCATTGATTGTAATGAGACACGGTATCGCACACAGGTCCCGATTAATAAAAGGTGGACATCGATGTTAGCCTCAAGATATTTTTTGAAGTAAAACTACTTGGTAAGCTGGTGAATGCGTTACGAAAAGTGTGATCGGGCGAGGCGAACGGAAGTTGAGAGGGAGATATAAGTTAGTGAAGATAGAAAGACAGATACAGTTACGTTTAGTATATTACTGTAGGGGCAAGAGGGAGAGGTGCGAGCACACATTTTCTTTCTCTCATAGCGAGTTAAGTTTCGTATATGTAAGACACAGTGCAGGCCTATTGTCTGTATCACACTATGGAGCTAAAGAAGTTTTACTTCAGCCCTGTGGTCTAAAGCACATTCTTTTTTAGGGTTCCGTACCCAAAGGGTAAAACGGAACCCTATTACTGAGGCTCCGCTGTCCGTCCGTCCGTCCGTCTGTCACCAGGCTGTATCTCATGAACGGTGATAGTTAGACAGTTGAAATTTTCACAGATGATGTATTTCTATTGCCGCTATAACAACAAATACAAAAAAATAGAATAAAATAAATATTTAATGAGGCTCCCATACAACAAACGTGATTTTTTTGCTTGATATTGATAACGGCAACAGGTAGACTCTTGAAATATTCACAGAATATTTAGTTATATATTCACTTTAAGAATAAATAATTAAATCAAAATAAAGCAAATTATATATATATTATTTAAGGGGGGCTCACATACAACAAACGTGATTTTTTTTGCCGTTTTTATAGATAATGGTACGGAACCCTTCGTGCGCGAGTCCGACTCGCACTTGGCCGATTTTTTTTATTGTTAACACTGTGATGACCAATAACGGCAATAACGCAAATAGAATCTGTTATCCTCCCACAACAATATTTATTTTTGTATGGCAGAAATGATATTTTTGTTAATTACTCGAAAACCTTAATCATAGTATTTCATTTGAAAATACTATTTACTTATCTCTGCGTATTGAAATTAAACTATTTTTAACGGAAGTATCGCGTGTTTTATTTATTTTGTTGAAACCTGACGTTTCGAACGCTTTGCAGCGTCCGTGGTCGCAGGTCTTTCCTGCGACCACGGACGCAAAATAAATAAAACACGCGATACTTCCGTTAAAAATAGTTTAATTTCAATGTGTAACAATCGCGAAAACCTAAGACAATATTATCTCTGCGTACTTTGGGGTTTTTAAAAATGGAAAAAAACAATATTTTTAATGTTTAAAATTCAACCAATTATGGATTGCAGCATGACTATAACATTCATAATGATTATGATATAATTTGAAGATTTTGACAAATAAAAACCCAAATCTCATAATGACACGATATTACGAAAATATTATGTAAAACAATCCGTATTTGTTTCAATGTTTTCTTGAGAAAGCTCTTGTTTCCTCTCTTTCCATTGAATGCAATTCATTGTCCAAGATTATCGCACTGGCCTCAGGGAATAATTGTTTCTGGGACCGAACAAAGTTTGGTCGAATGTTGGTGATATAAAGATCTGAACTAATTAAAAAGTTGTGGATTATGTTCAAATGGGTTTCAATTCTGCCGATTTTCTTGTGTGTGCTAGTCTAGATGATTATTCCGAAGATCTTTATTTCTCGCTTCGGATGCTTCTTCTGACAGCTTGCCAATGGGAATATACGAGAAATTCTCACAAATGTCCGCACCATGAATCAACAGTTTGTGGTCACTAGATGGCATATAGTACCATGGATACAAATTAACATAGAGAATTGCTGTTTCTTTGCAATATCTTTGAAAAGACTGGTATTAATCAGTTGCCCAGACAAAACGGCTTGCAAGATTAACAGCAAATCTCTGGCTAAATCGTCAATTTTAATATCAGATTTGACTTTTACTTATACGTACTCTGGTATGATGAATCATCAAAACCCCATTTGCTTAACAATTTTAACAACTTTCTGTCTACAGAATCATGCTGAAATTACTTTTAAATTCTTATTAGTGGTCAAAACTAATAGCGATTGTAGCCGTATACTCTTTTACTCCAGATTTGGTTGCAATAACATCTGCTTCTGGAGGATAACATTTTTTTTTGATATCCAGATGTTTTTGATAGGTTGGAAGCCCAAAAATGTTTTCTGAACTGAAAATGAATCTCATATTACGATACTCCCAATTTCGACAATCTTAACGATGTCACTTTTTTTACCGAACTAAAACTCGTGTACTTCTATACATTTTTCTTCGTTATTTGATTATTGTTGCTAGTTTTGTTTCTTTTGTAGTTTTTCATTTTAGTACATAAAGCGAAAACTATCGTCTTTGGAATGATCTAAAAGTGATCAATCGCCTTTTTTCTGCTTGTCAGATAAATCAAAATCAGATATAAAAAATGTTTTTTTAACGATACCACTACTTGATATATTTGCATCTACTTGCAAGAAACAATAATCTAACAATAATAATAACAACTTAAATAATTACGCAAGCGTACAGAAAATGTAATTACACGTCTTATCTCCGCCACGTGCAGTGGATGCGATGCAATTGCATCGAATGACATGACATGAGTCATTACCTGTGCGCGGCCAACATGATATACTGGCAAACTCGCGTGGAAGCTATTTTTGCTGGCCAGTGGCCCTCTAGTGCATTATTATGACGAGAAAAATGTTATATTTTCCTACAAACAACACATTTTTAAATTTAAATGTACTAAAATTCTATTTGAGTATTTGTACTTATTTTTATAATATTAAAAAAAATATAACTCGATTATAATGTATATGCACACATAAAAAAAATTAAGGTTATGCTGCAATCCATGATAGGTCGAATTTTAAACATATTCGATTTTGTCTTAAAAAAAAATATCTTCAAAGTACGCAGAGATAAGTAAATAGTATGTTCGAATGAAATACTCGGAATAACTTCTTCTCTAACATGTATGATTGCTATCTTGACATCTCTTAACGTTTTAGAGAAATTAACAGAAATGTAATTTCTTTCATACAAAAAATATGATATTTTTTACTAAGAAGTAGTTGTGGTAGGATAATATCTTTTTTGTCTTATTGGTCATCACAGTGTTAACAATATAAAATATATCTTGGGACTGTAACATCGATGTCCACTTTTTATTAACCGGGACCACTGTGCGTCGGGCGGGCGCGCGGGCGGCGGGCGCGGTGCGCTCGACGACCGCGCGTGTCGCCACCTCGCGTCCGCTCTGCACGAGAAGGGCCATCGTCCACAACAGCGGCTCACCCGCGCTCTCCGCCATTGGAACGTGTCAATCACATCACTGGTCTTGGTGAGGACAAAACAATTGACAGTCGGCCGCCGTCGGCACGCACGGTTCGCGCCGTGTTCACGTTCACTGAATTTGCATTTACTAGTTCATCATTCAATAATGGATAGTAAGTGTCTAACCATCATTGTTAAAGCCAAAATTACCTTCACTGCGTGCGGTGCACCCCGCTCGTTGAAAAACGAGCCTCTGAGAGAAGTCGCGGCCTTAATACGCTGTAATCTACTTAGGAAGTACTTCCATCAGAAGAAAAGCAGCAAATAACAATTCAAATAACAAACGTCACATGTACATAAATGGCCGCGAGTGAAACTGTCCGGTTGGACACTGCAGACGAGGTGAGACGGACACAAATCAAAAGAACCTGGAGCCGGTGAGGAGACGCTTCAAGCGGCGGAAGTGGTTAAGCGCGATAGTTACTCATGTCGTGTGGCAATAGTCCATGAGTTACGGCAACCGCCCGCGAGGAGACGACACGTGCAGCCGCGCGCTGACCGACGTTTGTCGAGGTGACGGTGTTCACGGTGGCCATCTTCAGACGGATGATGTACATCGAGACGAGCGACTGCGCACTACCAACAACACAACGACAGCGAGCGGGCGACCACTCGTATGCCGTACTAGTCATTAAACTCCGAGTAGCACGATGAAATCAGTCAGACGGGCGGAGGCTCCCGCGCATTCAACGCCAACTACATATATTAAAATAAAAAAAAAAACACTCACTCCAAAATTAACAATACACGTCCCACTAACTACATTGATTTTATTCGGAGAAGTCTAAAAATATATTTCTAATTTCGGTTTGAGTACAAGTAGGCACTATGGTACCTATTTGTTTATAGTCATTTAAAGCAATTATTTTGTACCTTTGAGTACATTTTTTTAAAGCAGATATTTCCAGGGCCTGTTTTTATTTTTGTAAAAAAAAATATTTCTTGCTTTTTAGTTACACTTAACGTACAAAATGTGCGCCGCCCGCACGAGACAGCGCCGGCTAAACGAGACGGGCGCAGAAAGAGAGACACCTCTTACCACCGCCAACAGCATTGACAGTCTCGGTGTCGACATCTCCAGCGACGTTCAATACCGAAGTGACCTAGGGGAGAAGGTCGAACTGGCGGCCAAGAAACTAGGTGTGCTCTGCAGTCTTCAGTGCGGGGCAAAGACTTGTATTGTGCGAGTGTCAAGTCAGACCGCACGTGGAGTACTACAGTCACCTCGGCGGGAGCACCTGGATACCAGCTTGGATCATGCGGTTCGGTTCAGAGACGAGCTGTGGGAAACGTCGACGATCCTAAGTTTACGCACGGTATTGAGCCCTTAAGTTTAGGGAGAGATATTGCCTCAGTGTTGAGTTAGTGTGTTCTGTCGATTGTATAACGGCTTCTGTTCTGAAGAATTGCGCGATATTTGCGGGACCACAGACAGCATGGAGCTATTCAAGAAGAAGTGATTAGTTGGCTTGAAGAACTCGCATACTGGGCGTGAAGAGGATTATACAAGGTCGGCAACGCATGAGTAACACCCCTACAAATGTCATATGTTACGGTTACTGCTTGCCATCAGGTAGGGAGGGCGTACGCTTGTTTGTCATATTAGTGGTATAAAAAATCGGCCAAGTGCAAGTCGGACTCGCGCACGATGGGTTCCGTACCATTATCTATAAAAACAGCAAAAAAAAAAAGTTTGTTGTATGGGAGCCCCCTTAAATATTTATTTTATTCTATTTTTTAGTATTTGTTGTTAATTATGTGGCCGAAACCACAGCCAGCTGCGCGCCTCCTGGAGCGAGTTGTGCAGACAGGCGTGCCGTCCTTCCCGCCGCCACGAGTGTGAGGTAATGAAACCGACCAGGGTTTCGTCCCGCGGCTCTCACGTCGGTGTACAAACTCCTCGCGGCAGCCACACACCGATGAATAAAATCTAACACAAAATTATCACATGGCAGTATCTTCCGTATGGGACCCGCAACATACAACATAACAAGTCGCCAAAGCGTTTGAGACAACTTCCGGTTAACATGTCTATTTCCGGTGCAGAATTTAAACAAATGTAGTTAGTACACATATGTGAGCACAGGCTCTCACGGGTCCTTGATTTATTTGAAATGATTACTTTGGTTACAATTTCGTTTACATTAGCGAGCGCACGTCGTACTCAGTGTGCAATCGACATTACGTTAACTCGCGCTTCACTTAACGTATATTTTGTTGGCGTGTGATTTGCTCAGCTTTTGTATGTCGTGCCCGTAAATATGTGCCTATATAAATATAAAACAAATATTTAATTTTCCTTTACTTGTATATTATATTTTTAGTATACATCTAAAATTTAGTAATTTTATTTTTTATACAAGGTCGGGAAACATCGGAGCGTATGGTTGGCCTGGTTATGAACGTCGGTAGCCTATGAACGTTGGTAATGAACGCGCTGACACCGTGACGGCGGTGATGTAACGCGGTCCGCGGGCGGGCGGCGGGCGGCGGCCGTGACGCTCGCGTTGAGTGACGGCGCGCGGAGGCCAAGTTCACGATATAAATACGGGCGCTGCCCGAGATTAGTCCGGATGCTGGCCTCATACGTCAAACACCGTTCCTTTCGGTCTACACACGAAGGGGCGCCAGCTCTCGGCCGGGTCCCACAGGGCTCCGTTCTCGCTCCCTCGCTTTACATGTCGTATACGAGCGATATTCCTATCGTTACAAACGGCGGAGAGCTTTCCCTCTTCGCCGACGACACGGCACGGCACTCTATACTAGTGTGAGAGTGTTCCAAACAAGTCGGCCTTCAACAAACTTCAAACCTCAGTCACTGAGTTAGAAAATTGGTTTCGTAAGCGGTGTATAGAAGTTAACCCGGACAAAAGTTCCGCGGTCTACTTCGATGTCAAACGCAAACTTCCTCACCGAATGCCTTGCCTGTGTATGCTGGAGTCGCCTGGCCAGTCCCCTGGCAACGCCAAGCAAACTTAATACCATCAAAACACTCCAAACTTTCCAAAACATCTTCTGCCGAAGAGCTCCCGACCCACCATACTATGTCCACAAGCACTCCGCATTGCGGACATAGTAAGGTGGGTCGGGAGCTCACCGAGATTTAGCGCTTCCTTCTATCCAACAGTACAAAAACTCTTTAGACGATTTTGTTAGTCGTCTGAAACTCATTCCAATCCTTTTGTCCAAGCGGCAGCGGCGCCCGCCCCCGCCTCCTCTCCCTCGATACCAAGTACGTAGGCCACGAAGTGTCTTATTAGATCCTCCAAACAAACTTTCGAGAGCTTTGGACCGCTTTGCAGCGGCTGAAGCCTCCTTAGGGCAAAAGTCCTCCAACTGAGCACCCCGCGGTCGCTCGTGATAGTTAGTTAGGTGCCTATGGCTGCGGTCTCCTCAAGACTCGCCGTCATTTTCTAAGCGTATACTCTGTAACTGTGTGACGCTTGCGTGTGCGTCGCCCCGCATCCCCTGGGGCGATCGCCTCCCATGTCTGAACGAGTTACTCATAAGAGTTCACCGCCTCCCACCCATCGGGTCCCGGAGGGAGCCCCTCGCGGTAGAACGACTAACGCACACCCGGGCGTGGGTTAGTCCTGCTTTTATGGGTCTACATTTTCATGGGCGAAAAATAAAAAGAATCGGCCGCGAGGAACCACCGAGCCTCACAGGATGAACAGCTTCGAGCTCGCGTCCTTATAATCAATTACAGTTTAAAAATGCTTTCGCTTTTTAAGGATCTGTAATGTTCTTTTCTGCCCTAGTAATTACATGGCAACGACCGGCAAAAGGAAAGGAAACGTTGTGGTCACAGCATATGTTACGAATCGAATTGTTTTATGTCTCTGTTGTTACCTCATCGCCAGCTTGAATTTCGCACGCGCGCCTCCGCTCCGCATAGAGCCACTGCCTGCCTACCTTTATTTCTTATTTAAGTAGTATAGGTATAGGTAGTAGCTATTTATTGTAATTGTTATGTATAAAAAATCCAAACCCGTAACTTTTTCAGTTTAAACTGTGAATGCTTCAAGAAACTTACGGTCGTCCCATTTGTGCAAAAAATGCTTAACAAATCGGTGCCGCACTGAGGAAATAAATGTATCAAGAGGCAGTCTCTCCCGGAACCCCTTTAAAGCACATAGGGAATTAAAAATGAGAAGGAACACTCGCTTGAGTGCCGGCGAGAAAAATCTTATTACTGCGAGCGCGCGGGCGGTACATTCAGTTGTTATGTAAAGTCCTGGAGTTATTTAATTATACGACGTTTACTTTTGTCAACTATATGTTTATTTTACCTCTTGACATCACTGTTGGTGAGCCGCGTGCAGCGAGCCTCACGGTTTGAAAAAATACTGTCCGTGTTGCCAAGTTTCTTTCGGCATTTCTTCTTCGCCAAAGGTCATCTCTGAGATGCTGCCGGTTTAAAAAAAAGAAAATGAATGACTAGCGGCCGTCACACGAACGAGCAGCCCGTTTGTAATCGATGACTCCCAAACTGAAACAATGTTTCGATTTGATGAGGAAGCGCTAAACACGGAATACTGATGTGTGCGGTATGGATCAATAATTCGTCCCTAGATCAAGTGGGTGGCCGCACTGGTGTGGTGTCCGGCTCGGGACAGACTTGCATTTCATGTTTAGGTCTGGAGTTGGAGCACACCTAGTTTCTTAGACGACAGCTTCTAACAATATCTCCTCTAGTTTATTTGGGAGCAAGTCGCGTGAGATCTCGACACTAGTAGGTCGCGGCCTCGCAAAACCACAGTCAATGTTTTGCCGGTAACCGTACGGCCTTGCATCTTATCAGACACAATTTGTTCCTGGAGTGCCTTACGAGGGGTCGGCAAATATCAGAACAGTCTGCGAAGTGAAGGTCACCGATGTCGTCGTCCGCATGTCAATGAATGGCATCGTGGATGGTACAGTAACGACTTTCGTCGAAGACTCCACAGACCGATGTCCACTCGCCGTCTCTGTATCTATATATGATAGCTCACTTTCACTTTGAATATCTAAAGAAAAAATTCTATAGATGTGATGCAGTAAAGAAAGGGACCGCGGTCCAAGTTCTCGTTACGTTGGTACTTGTCCATATGGGCTGCGTCTGCGCATGTTTGCTTACACTATTTTCATACAAAGTACTTTCCGTCATCAATTACTAAGAAGATGCCACATGTACGCGGCACCAAGCGGTATTATAAATTCGCGTTACGTTTTGAATCTTGTTATCAGATGATCATTGATTCATTTCGGGATCGTCGTTTAAGTAGTCGAGTCCGAGGGCCGCCGCCGCCGCCCTCTGCTGGCGAGCTCCCTCGAGGTGACGCTGGCCAACTATGTCTATAATTTTCAGAGATAAAACAAAGACTTCCTCGAATTCAAATACGCATATATCTTAAAAATGTTACACAAACGCACATATCAATATCCACAACCGTGACCCGCCCCCCGCCCCCCGCTGTGGACCGACTGCGGTCACTCAAAATAACGACTCATAAAGTCGAGTTAAAAAACATATTGTTGGTTACGTTACGTCCGGCGGATACTGCTCCCTTTGTTATTTAAATATTTTTTAAGGTTTGAAAAATCTGAATTTGTCCGTTGCACTCTATTGTTTGTAATCTAGAAATTGCATACTTTGTATGCTTTAATGTTATTACCGTTTCGTTTCAGGAAGTTGATAGTGTGCCACTACAAGAAGGGCACCGAGATCTGTAACTACAGCTACAGCAACACCATCCTGGCGGTGAAGCTGAACCGATCGGTGAGTAGACGGCGGGCGGGCGGCTGGGCGCGCGCGCCGGCCCGCCGCCCCCCGCTCACGGCTTCCGTCGGTTGCAGAGGCTGATCGTGTGCCTGGAGGAGTCGCTGCACATCCACAACATTCGCGACATGAAGATCCTGCACACGATCCGCGACACGCCGCCCAACCCGCGCGGGCTGTGCGCGCTCTCCCCCTGCGTCGAGCACTGCTACGTGGCGTACCCCGGCTCGAGCGCCGTCGGCGAGGTGCAGATCTTCGACGCCGTGCACTTGAACGCCAAGTGCGTGATCAGCGCGCACGACGCGCCGCTGGCCGCGCTGGCCTGGGCCATGGGCGGCCGCCGGCTGGCCACTGCCTCGGAGCGAGGCACCGTCATCCGCGTGTTCGCCGTACCCGAGCGTACGCGCCTGCACGAGTTTCGACGTGGAGTCAAGCGATGCGTGTCTATCTCGTGCCTGGCGTTTAGCGCGTGCGGCGCGTTCCTCGCCGCCACCTCCAACACGGAGACCGTGCACGTGTTCCGGCTGCAGGAGCCGCCCGCCGAGCCCGCGCCCGCCGACGACGCCGAGCCCGCCGCCGCCGGCTGGATGGGCTGGCTGCAGCAGGCCGTGACGGCCGGCGCGGGGTATCTGCCGGCTCAGGTAGCCGACGTGCTGGCGCAGGGTCGTGCATTCGCCGCCGCGCGGCTGCCCACGGCCGGAGCGCGCGCCGTGGCCGCCGTGACCAACGTGGCGCGCGCGCCGCGTCTGCTCGTGGCGACCAACGCAGGAGAGCTGTACGTGTTCGCACTGGACGCGGTCACCGGCGGCGAGTGCGCGCTGCTGCGACACCACAACCTGCTGGACGCGGCCGCCGGCTCCGAGCCCGCGCAGCACCACACGCCGCCAGGTACCGCCCGCACCGCGCTAACGCCCGCGAGTCACGTCAGACAGTAACCGCTCGCCAGTACACTAACACGACGCGGGGCGCCGGCCGGACGCCCTCGTCCGCGGCGGCGTCCCTCCGCCGGACATTACCCTCTATCCCGCCACTCTCCCTGTCGAACACTCGCCCCGCCCTCACCGCCCGTCTTGTCCATGTTCTCGCTTTGGAGACTTTTCGAAGCTTCTCATGTCATTATTTACACGTATATCATATGTACTGATATTTATAACAAATATTTATTTACATATTGAAACGGTCGCGACGGCCGCGCGGGCGCGAGCCGCCCGCCGAGCCGGCCGGGCCCGGTTCGGCGGGCGGCCGGCCCCACGTGACTGTGTTGTGTTGTTCCCGGGGCGCAGCCGCTGCGGGCAACAGTTACGCGGGCGCTCTGCGAGGCCGGGACCCCGCTACGATGACAGGTACAGCCCGCCCCGCCCCGCCCCGACCCCGGCGGACCGCTGCTCCCGCTCCACCCTTTGCTTTCGTTTTGTTAAGTATGCTTCGATCCGCTATGAAAGAAAGTTCGCTTCTGCAATTGTACTCGCGCGGCCCGGAAGCCCGGCGCCAAACCAGAATCTGGCGAATACCTGATGGGAGAGGATCGTTCTTTCTTCGTCATCGTTGATGAGTTCCTCGTCAAAGGTGGTCCTCGCCCCTCCCGCCCCGTCCCGCCCCCCGCGGTATTGGCGCCGCTCGGCCGCGGACGGCGGCGGCCGCGCGCCGCGCCGTGCCGTCCGCGGCCCCTGTGCGACGACGTGACGTGCTCGGTGCAGTGCCGCTCGCTCGCCGGTGTGTGGCGGGCGAGCCAAGCTCAGCTCGGCACACCACTGGTTGTATTTTCATAAAGCTAAAAGCACGTTAAAAAAGCCTACAGCGTCAGGATCGCGTCGGTACAAGTCTATAGTAGTCTAGTAATAGAACAAAAGATGATCAGCGCTGAGCCGGTCTACTGATTGGTTTGTTTATCACTCGCTGCTCGGTGACAAGGCGGATACGTTACTTGTGGTTGCAGGCCAGCCGTACGCGTATGCGTACAGTTTGACGTGCTCTTAGCTGTACATACAGAATTGTTTTTAATTTACATAACTAGCGGTCAAGGTGAGGTCGTAGAAGTTGGTCGCCGTCTTTCTGACGACGAGGCTCCTGTCGACGAACATTGTATTTGTAATTAATATTTCGTAATCAAATTACGAATTCAAATACATAACAATAACGTAGATACTTTTATCACGTCATGTAAGAAATGCTTCAAATAACATGCGTGTCGCAACACGGGCACGGTAACAGTTTCCACCACACCACAGGTTTACTTGCCCTAGCAAAAATATTAGCTATAAATAATATTTACTCTTAGATAAATATAAACACGTTTGACAAGTACAAACTATCAAATGATCAGCAGTAGAGCGACAGTGGAGTTGAAACGACGTCTACAAATAAGTTGAGCGGTAGCAAGGAGACGCCTTTTAAACAGTAGCTTTAAACATTTCACGACATGTTATTATAGTAACACACTACACTATCGGAGGCACATGCAAATGTTGTATTTGAATACACACAATACATAGCGAGTTGTAGTGTCGTTACATACGTATGTAATAATATTTATATTCAGCCCAGTATGTATTGACTCGTGTACCTCCTAGACCTTTGTGTAGTACGTCATCGGTACGATCCATACACACTTTATAAATCTCCCGAGCGCTAGTACAGGAAACATTACAGTACGGGAAACGAAGCAAACCAACAGCGCTCAACTAATGACGTCGTCTGCCAGATTTACGTCCGAATAAATGTACATACTTCAAATACTGTATGTACTCGTATATCTCAATACAATAAGTCAGATGTGAAATCTATATAAATTAGTCTTAAGATTTCGCATGACATAGGATCACAATAAAATTAACGGCAGCGTCACAAAATGAGGTTCAGTGGAATAAGTGAGATCACCGCACGTCATCGAAGCAAAAGTCATCAAATCTCGCCTTGCTATCATTCAGGGTCAACGCCGACATTGATGTACAGTGGCTGAAGAAGCATGAAAGCAGGGTGAACGCTGTAGAAATGAGAGTGCTGAGGAGTATGTGTGAAGTGAGAGTGGTTAATAGAGTAAAAAAAGCAAGATACAAAAAGTAGGATCTTGGCACCGACTCCAAAAATAACAATAATTGTATATTATTGTCCTAATAAATTGTTTTTTTCTAAGTAGTCTACAACTTTATTATTTCGTGCATTTTTTCATATTAGATGTCGTTTTTTTAAATAATTTAATTTATTGCTTTTTAGTGAATGTTGCGTTTCGTAACTGATTTATTGAAAACGAATATAGGTAGATCTAAACTACTAAACATGCTGCCCATATGAGACTTCGCCGTTTAAATGAAATGAACGAAGAAAGGGAGAACCGGCTGTCTCATTGTACGAAGTATATATCTTGGGCAATTTGAAAAGAGAGTAGTGAACTGCGTGAAAAGAGGCTTCGCAAATGCGGGATACAGTAAAAAAGTATTCAATAGTGAAAACCGTGAAAGAGATGCCCATCGTCTCGGCTTAATACACGGTCGCCTATCCAATGAGACGGATGAGCAAGGTGCCCACCATCTCAGCTTGATCCATGAACGTCTATCCAATGAGACGGATGAGCAACGTACCCGCCGTCGCGGCTTAAATCACGATCGTCTTTTCAATGAATCGGATGAAAAAGTACCTACCATCTCAGCTTGATCCACGAGCGTCTATCCAATGAGACAGATGAGCAAGGTGCCCTCCATCTCAGCTTGATCCATGAACGTCTATCCAATGAGACGGATGAGCAAGGTGCCCACCATCTCAGCTTGATCCATGAACGTCTATCCAATGAGACGGATGAGCAAGGTGCCCTCCATCTCAGCTTGATCCATGAACGTCTATCCAATGAGACGGATGAGCAAGGTGCCCGCCCTCTCAGCTTGATCCATGAACGTCTATCCAATGAGACTGATGAGCAAGGTGCCCGCCCTCTCAGCTTGATCCATGAACGTCTATCCAATGAGACGGATGAGCAAGGTGCCCTCCATCTCAGCTTGATCCATGAACGTCTATCCAATGAGACGGATGAGCAAGGTGCCCGCCCTCTCAGCTTGATCCATGAACGTCTATCCAATGAGACGGATGAGCAAGGTGCCCGCCCTCTCAGCTTGATCCATGAACGTCCACCAACCAGGACAAAGTTTCATCAATTATTACACCGTATATAGAAGTGGGCGGCTGGTAAGCATGGATAAGATACAGTGTAAACTTGGTGTCATTCTTGCTAACACTCTAGAAGTGTTAGAACGGTGAAGTGAATACTTTGGAGAAATGTATGATTGTCCAGACGCGGCGCTGTGACAAGTCTGAGACATGAACACATCACGTATGATAATGATTCGATACGAAATTTGAAAAGTGGATAGTCAGCGGGAACCCGATGATTACTTTTGAGATGATCAAACTAGGTGATACCTACGTCCGGTATGTACCTACTTACTCTCGGGTTCTTGAGCCTTTGTAAAAAGGTAATTCTCACGCGTTGGCTGGGCCAACAATTTAATCGGCTTATCAGCCAAAGTGTACGGCACGATTATTGAGAGGAGAAAGAGGGTGAATTATTTGGGAAGCACACGAAGAATCTAAAATGGCAGGGGATGTATTCGTTTTCTCACTCCGCAATGTCGTGGAGAAGCATCTGCACGATTTGATACGCCCGGCCTCGGCTGAAGGCTCGGTTGTTAACTGGCACTATCTCGTGAGAAAATACTTGAGACGTTTTTTATGTTGATACTGTTAATTGTAGGCGCTTGGTGGAATTTTGAAGACATCGCGTTAATATTAATACTTGCACTTGTACAGATTCCACTTCACAATTTTAATTAATAATTGATGCTTTATGTGTGACAGAGACTAAGCGCAAGGGGAGCGACACCGATTATCTGCCCGGTGGGATGATGGCCCTATGGTCTGGGGTAGACCGGGACGATCATGCCAGTGCTGGTGTAGGTGTCGTACTCTCCTCTCGCTTAGCCCCTGGCGTAAGAGATTACTGTTTGGTTTGGTAGTGGACTTCTCTGGGTTCGTATTAAACTGGGCATCACGCGAGTATTTCTGGTTGCAGCATACCCTTCCGTAAGCTCAGCGTGTGCTCATGAACTGGAGAAGTTTTGGGAGTCTGTGAGGGATGTTCTGGACTTAGCTGAAGGGAATGAAAGAGTGATTATGTGTGGAGATTTGAATGGATGGGTTGGGACCAAGCGATACAGCTATGAAGCTGTTCTTGGTCCGTATGGAGATAAGAGAGTGAACGAAGCAGGTAAGTCAATACTACATTTATGTATGGAACGAAACCTCCTCGTGTCGAATACTTTATTTCATCATAAGGATATTCACACGTATACATAGAGAAGGAATGACCAAAAAAGTGTGATTTATTTGATTTTAATAGATAGACGTCTCTGAAATGTTAAAATGGATACAAGAGCCTTTAGAGGCTCTACTCTTGAGACGGACTACTACCTGGTAGTAAGCCGGTTCGTAGGCCTTTTTAGGAATTGGAGGCACTGGCGAGTGCGTATCCCTTTCGGAGATCATGAAAGGATAATGAGCGAAAAATTGCAAGATGAAAGTGTAAGGAGAATGTATGTGCATCTAGTAAGTGAGAGACAAATGCAAATGCAAGCCTCTCCGACTCAGATGTGGATGATTGTTGGAAAGTTTTGAAAGAAAGTATGGTGGATAGTGCAAAAGAAGCTTGTGGATGCGCAAAGAGACGTAAAACAGCGAAAAAAGAGATGCCTGGTGGGATGCGGAGGTTGAATCCTCCGTAGCAAGAAAGAGGAAAGCGTGGTTGGATTACGTATCATCTTTGCCCTTAAATGAAAATATGAGAGAAAATAAGAAAGAAATGTACCGTCTATGCAAGAATGAAACCAAGGCTTTAGTGAAAGAGAAGCGTGAAAGACAAATTATGAATGAGGAAGAGAGGCTGACGAAAAACTTCGAGGCAAATACTAAACTCTTTTGGAGAGAGGTAAAGAAGTCTCGGAGTGGTTCGTCGGCATCCAGAATGGATAAGATAAAGTCTAAAGCTGGTGTCATTCTTGCGAACACTCAGGAAGTGTTAGAACGGTGGAGTGAATATTTTGAAGAAATGTATGAGTATGCCTCTGTAAAAATGTATGACGCTGACAATGAGAGTGAGTCGGATGCTTACTCCACGTTGACGGCGTCCGACGAAGGCATAACTATGGATGAGATCGAATGGTCGATACGAAGCTTGAAAAATGGAAAATCAGCGGGAATTGATCTGATCACAGCTGAGATGATCAAATTAGGTGGCACTTACGTCCGGGACGCCTTCTGGTACCTATGCACCTATGCTGGAGAACTGGAAGGGTCCCAATGGACTGGAGACGCGCAGTCATCGTGCCCTTGTATAAAGGCAAGGGGTCACGCATGGACTGCGCCAACTATAGGGCCATCAGTTTGATCAGCTTAGCAGCAAAAGTATATGGAAAGGTGATTGAAAGGAGAATGAGGGTGAAATCCGATGAAATGCTGTGGGACGCACAAGGAGGTTTCCGAAATGGAAGGGGATGTACAGATCAAGTTTTCTGGCTCCGCAATATCGTAGAGAAGCATCTGGCCATAGACCAGAAGGTTTTCTGCGGTTTTGTGGATCTTGCGAAAGCCTTTGATAAGGTTGTGCGAAAGGAACTGTGGGACATATTGCCGAGATATGGGATTGACGGTTCACTGCTCCGTGCTGTGCAGTCCACTTACAAGGATTGCTCAGCATGTGTGCGGATAGATGGTGGCATGTCACCCTGGTTTGATGCCAAAATTAGTGTCAAACAGGGTTGCATGCTATCTGCTAGGCTGTTTATCCTGTATCTCGATAGTTGTCTGCAGAGAATAAGGTCAACGAATGTGGCATTGCGCATGGGTGACCTAGTGGAGAACTGTCTGCTGTATGCAGACGATGCCGTGCTATTAGCAGATACACCATCTGAACTGCAAATACTGGTCAAAACGATGAAAGACGAATGTGTGGAGAAAGGCTTACTACTGAATGCGAATAAAACAAAGATAATGGTATTTGAAACAGAAGAATCCAGAACTAATGTAAGGGTTACGATTGATGATGAAGTGTTGGAACAAGTGGATAAGTTTGTATATCTTGGATGCGCTTTTAGCAGGGATGGAAGGTACACCGCAGATGTGGAAAGACGAGTGAGTGGTAGGAATAGTGTACGATATGTATGTATATCTTCACGCCAAGTCCCTTGCGGGGTAGGCAGAGAGAACCGAGAGCCATAAGACGCGGTCCTTGCATACTTCACTCGCTTCTGTGACATTCATAGCTCTTTTCATGCACGCTCGCCGGTTCCTGGGGCTTCTGACATCACCTTCTGATAAAACACGACCAATTTGGTCATGGTAGGTTAGTCTCGGCCTTCCTCGGCTCCTACATCCTTCCACTTTTGCATTGTATATCTGTTTCGTCATTCTTTCGTCCCGCATTCTTTCTACATGTCCGAACCAACGGAGCATGCCCTTTCTTATCTTAACACCGACACTCTCTTTTAGACCAACTCTTTCTCTCACGTCTTCATTACGAACGCGGTCAGCAAGCGTTATGCCACAAATTTTGCGCAATGCTCGCATCTCGACTGCATTTATTCTACTTTCATGCTCTCTCTGCCATACCCAGCTCTCACTTCCATAAGTTAGCGTTGGAATTAGCACCGCGTTGTGTACAGCGAGCTGTGCCTTCTGGCTTAGATTTCGGCTGCCTAGAAGTTTACCCAACGCTCCATTCACCCTATTCCCGGCACTCACTCGTCTCTCCACATCAGCGGTGTACCTTCCATTGCTGCTAAAAGCACTTCCAAGATATACAATCTCATTCACTTGCTCCAACACTACATCATCAACCATAATCCTAGTGTTAGTGTACGATACATGCGTACATATTGCTTCATCAGCGAATTGCCGCGCCATCAACATTTACATTATTCTATTATTTTATAATTTCATAAATCAGTTCACGATCTAAAGCTGTACGAGTGAGCAGCCCGTACATCTTTATGGTCCTTCGAGTCTACTAAAAGACGGGACTATTAGAAAATATCGCGAGTAATCGTTTTGTAAGCAATCGGAACTCTTGTTCGCGAGTTAGTACTCGTAAGTGATACCGTCAAATCAGGACAGCAACCTATTAGTGTCAAAACAGCAACAGTTTGGTGTTCTGAATTAGTGAACAGCAGCCTTCATCGGTTCCAGTAGCAATTTGACACAGCAGTCAGACCACAAGCAGCGACTTGACACAGCAGTTAGGCCGCACACAGCAATCAAGTAAGATCTTTCCTTTTTTTCGCTTTGCATAAAATTTGCGAAGAGGACAATATGGAAGATTTTGTTGCAAATCAAATTCAAATCCTAGAAGCAATCAAAACTCTACTCAGTAATTTTAAAAAAGATAGTAAGGATAGGAAAACTCCGGATGCTATTAAAAGAAAGTTGTCCACCTTGGATAACTATTGGACTGAGTTTGAAAACAATCATAAAATATTAGCAACCTCGGAGGATAAAACTTTGGAGTATTTTACAGCTGATTATTATCAAAAAGCCTTTAAATATTACTATGACGCAAAAATCTATATACAAAAATCTTTGACTCAGGAAGAAAAACTTAAGTCGTCATTAGTTATAAAGCCCGCTAGCTTCCAATTTCCTGTCCAGGAGAACCAGCCTCCAACGCCTAGCGCACGAGATAAACAAAATCTTCCACCTCCCTCTACTTCATTTCCTACAACCGCAGAAAAGAGTACGAACAGCAAGATAGAGGATATGTGGCGTAAGCAAAACAGTAATTTTAGAGCATTTCATCATACTATTTCTAGCATTGATCTTGATCAATTAACCGAGAAGTGGGAAATCGAAGATACTCTCAAAAATATTCAGTCTAGGTGGTCTGTTATAGATTCATTACATTGGGAAATCGATAGCGAAACAGTTGTAGCGAATTCAGAATATGAGCAAACCTTTTTAAAATACGAAACTCTCTTCAATTCGACGAAAAAGGATCTCGATATCAAAATAGGGTCTGTCCGACATCGGGAAAGGTCTACCGCACAACTGGATATTCCTTGTTTCCTGGGCAACTACTATAACTACATTGCATTTAAGGACTTCTTCAACGAGTCTATTCACAGTAGTCGGTCTTTATCAGATGCACAAAAAATGCAATTCATAAAGAGCAAATTGAGAGGAGAAGCAGAAAAATTAGTCCAGCGTTTACATATCACGTCGGATAACTATCAGACTTGTTGGGAAATATTAAACCACAGGTACAACAACATCAAATTAATATTTTCTTCACAGGTCAATATTCTTATGAATCTACCAAACATTCAGCATCAGTTAGCGTCACATATCAAGAAAATGCACGATACAACGAAAGAATGTTTATATGCCATCAAAAACTTGAACGTCGACATATCAACCTGGGACCTACTAATTGTTCATATCTTGGCACAGAAGTTAGACTCCGAGACTCACAACGAGTATATACAATCATTAGAAAATCCTAGGAACCAACCTTGAATGATTTCTTAGGATTTTTTGAAAACAAATTTACCTCTCTGGAAGCATCGAAACGTAAACAGGAGCCGTCAAAACCTGTTACCCCGCATCAAGAATCATCATCATCAAGTTATAAAAAACTTCCATCATTTAAATCATTCAGCAACAATAAAAATAACATGTCAAGTAGGTCATTTACGCAATCAGTAATAAAACCTATATGTCCGATGTGCAATCAAATTCATAAATTATTTGCATGCAGCGATTTTCTCAAGTTACAACCGATTGAACGGAAAAATATGGTTGCGAAATTGAAACTATGCATAAATTGTTTGTACAACCATAATGGGGTCGAATGTTTTTCAGAAAAAAGATATCGTGAATGCGAGAGTGGTCACAATACTTTACTCCAGGAGTTGCCCCAATGTATATTCTTCTATCATCATGAGTGGCATTATAAAAGAAGACGAGTCACTTCCTATAGCCCAGCAATCCCGTTTGGGTTGGTTCTTATGTGGGAAATTAAAGTCCTTCCAGTGCAACGTCATCATGAATAATGTAGCAGACCTTCAGAGGTTTTGGAGTATCGAAGATATTGAAGAAAGCTCTAGCACGTCGGAAGAAGAATTACAATGTTTGCAGCATTACCAAACATCAACAACACGAAATTAACAGGGCAGATATGTCGTGAGGTTACCTTTACATAAGGACGCTGAAGAAAAATTGGGGATTCCAAAAAGAAAACTGTGGCACAATTTTATCAATTGGAAAAGAAATTTCAAAACCATTTTAGTGTTGCGGATAAATATAAATCATTCATATCCGAATATATTGAATTAGGTCACATGCGCATTTCCGATGGCAAACTATCACCTAGCAATTATTTACCGCACCATCCTATACAAAAACCCGACTCCACTACGACCGCATTACGAGTAGTTTTTAATGCATCATCGAAAACATCGAGCGGGTACAGTCTAAATGACGTCATGTACTGTGGCCCAAACCTCCAGCAAGATTTATTACAATTAATATTACAATGGCGAACATATCAGTATGCACTTACAGCAGATATCGAGAAGATGTTTCGACAAATTCTTCTCGATAGCAGAAATCAGCATTTACAGAAAATCATATGGAGAAATTTTCCTATGGAGACTTTAAGGGAATATCAACTAGCAACCGTACTTATGGCACAAAAGCAGCGCCATTCTTAGCCATGATGACACTCAAGCAACTAGCCAGCGACGAAGGTCATAAGTTCTCTAAGAGCCCCGCTGCTAAGGTCTTAGAAGAACAGTTCTACATGGACGACCTCCTTAGTGGCAGCCACAGTCTTCAATCAGCAAAGCAGCTACAATCTGATTTAATAGCTCTGCTCAAATTAGGAGGATTTAATCTTCGCAAGTGGTCTTCTAACAAGCTAGAGCTGCTAGAAGATATGAGTACAGCACAACAAAATCAAAAAGTATTCGATTTTAAGCATCAACAATCAACGAAGACCTTAGGGTTACGCTGGTCGCTCAGAGTGGTCAATTTGAATTCGAGCTGAAAATCGATACATCGGCGAAGCACTCAACAAAGGCGGAATTATTGTCGGATATATCAAAGATATTTGATCCCCTCGGCTGGCTTTCACCGGTGTCCACGAAACTTAAAATGTTTCAAACCATTTGGCTTCACGACGAATTAGGATGGGATCACAAACTCCCGGATAATATAAACACGGAGTGGAACAAAATCAAAGCCGACTTGAAAAACATCAACAATATTTAAGTCCCGAGGTGGTTAGAAACCGGGGAGGGCGAGGGCGTGACGTCAGCGACACGATGTTTTTCCAGAACTGGCGTTGACCGGGTTCGTAATCGTAAAATCAAGCAAAGGCCGTGGAGTTAAAAGCACAAAAGGATATGTCTTTGTTTGTATGGTGACTAAGGCAGTTCATCTCGAGTTAGTGTCCGACCTTACATCGTCAGCATTTCTCGCCGCACTTCGTCGAATGTCAGCAAGGTGAGGTACACCGAGACACATCTATAGTGATAACGGATCTAACTTCGTCGGAGCAAGTAACATCCTACAAAAGGAATTTCTCGATCTATCAGCAATTATCAACGAAGACTTTTTATCGGAAATCAGCATGATGAATATTGAGTGGCACTTTATAGCACCAACATGGGCTAGTGCTGGAGGGCTCTGGGAGCCTGCAGTGAAAAGCCTCAAGTATCACCTCAAACGCGTTATTGGAGAACAAAAACTAACATATGAGTAGTTCTCCACTCTCCTGACGCAACTGGAAGCATGCCTGAACTCCAGACCCCTTTGCGCACTAACGGAAGATTCGGAAGACCTGGAGTACCTTACTCCATCGCACTTCTTAGCTAGTGGTCCGGTTTTGAACATCATAGAAACGAGGATATTTGTTCAAGAGCTAAAAGAACAACTCAATGCAATATCATACTTCTCCAACTACGTCACAACTACGCCGAATTGCAACATTATAACGATATGTTGCTCGGTCAGCGGTTTGGCGCGCATACACGTTTGCGTCGAGGGCTGATCAACGGTATAGGCTAAGTAGCGAATAGTCTATTTGTAATCTTAGATCAGAGCTTCGCTGATCAATATCAAAACGACATTGAATTAATCCGAGCAAATCAAAAGCATATCGCCTCTCTATGGAGAAATCAAACGTCAGTAGTAGAAGCTCAGTACAATCTTTTAAAACGAGTCGAAGATAACATGGAAAAACAGTATAAGGTATTTAATCAACATCTAAACAGATTCCAGTCCGCGACAAATACACTGAAGGAAGAACTTCAAAGAGAAGCAGACATCAACGAGTTTACTATGACAGCAATTATAGCAAACGGCTTAACGGCACTTGAAAAACATTCAAAATAGTCTACTTGATACCATCGCTGATATTTATCATGGAAAATTTGATATCCATCTCATCACACCTAATCAATTGAGAGAGGAGCTAAGTATCATTTCCGGCCAACTGTCCAAGGAACTGGCATTACCTATCAGCAACATACAAACAGACCTAATTAAAATATATCACCTGCTCAAGGTTAAGGCTCGAGTCACCGAGGATTACTTAATCTTTGAAATCAAAATTCCTCTCGTCAGCAGAGACAGCTACGAAGTTTACGCGACGATACCGATTCCTCAAAAAATCGATAATAATATGATCACTATTACTCCGAATGCAGACCACCTAGCTATCAATATTCAAAGAGATACTTATATACGCACGTCTGAAAACGAATATCATTCATGTGCACCGTATGATGACGACACACGATTGTGTCCGCTTACGTCACCAATTTATCAAAAGAAATCGGACAACCATTTTTGTCGCAAAGATCAGTACGATGAACAATGTAAATATAAAGAGGAGGTGTGTACGAACATACGGTAACAGCTGACCAATAAAAACGCTTACATATATTTTTGATGCGGACAATGTACCGTGCGGCTCATATGCGGCCATCAAGTTACTATAGAACAAGTAAACAATGCCGGCATTATTAGTCTCGGACATGAATCTGTAATGAAAGGCGACACCTTTACTGTCTACTCTTATAAGGAGCAATTCCAAGAAATGCATACTCAGGCAGACATCGTGGCGATAGAAATTCCGCCGATCAATCACGTCATTAATTTATCCTTACCTATAAGCAAGATAGAGACAGATTTTAAAGATGACCGAATAAAGTTAGAACAAATCGGCGACCAGATCACTCAGATAAAAGGGGAGAACCCCGAAATTGAGAGCATCTCTTACCACGACATTCATCATTATGTGGTTACCTACCTATTACTGGGCGCAGCATTGATAGCAGGAATGGCGTGCGCATGGCGCGTGCGCCGAGCGCGCTTACGGCGAGCGGCGAGGGTGCCTCGCACCGACGTCATCGAAATTGTTAGTGGTAGTGTTGAGTGCCGGGTTATAAAAGCAGAGCAATCGAATGTGAGATCTATATGCGTGTGTGAATAAAAGACCAAAATCCGCGCAATGCGTTGTCAACAAAGCAACTTCACCCATTCTCACCAGATTTGACTTTAGGGAACCTGGACTCAATTAAAAATTATATTAGATTACAAATTAAATGTTTATCGCCTGATATATCACCTTGTTTTAGCATAGATCATGTCATAAAGTATAGATCATCTTCATAATCTTAGTTTGCCGTTTTCTCTCTGGCCCGGCAGCATGTACGATACAGGCGTACATATTGCTTCATCAGCGAATTGCCGCGCCAACAACATTTAGTTTATTCATTTATTTTATAATTTCATACATCAGTTCACGAATTGTACACCATCACGGCAGACGTGTAACTCACCACATTAGCAATAACAATCATTTATATCAATATTTAAATAAACATCTTTACAATCAAAGCAGAACTTTAATCAATCTAACATCTAAAGCTGTACGAGTGAGCAGCCCGTACAAATAGTGTGAATGGAGCGTTGGGAAAACTTCTTGGCAGTAAAATCCTGAGCCAGAAGGGACAACTCGCTATACACAATGCAGTGTTGGTCCCAACGCTAACTTATGGAAGCGAGAGCTGGGTATGGCAGAAAGAGCATGAAAGTTTTATAAACCCGGTCGAAATGCGAGCGCTGCGCAAAATTTGTGGCGTAAGGCTTGTAGACCGTATTCGCAATGATGATGTTAGAAACAGAGTTGATCTGAAAAAGAGCGTCACTGTTAAAATAAGAAGAGGTATGCTTCGATGGTTCGGACATGTAGAAAGAATGCAAGATGAAAGAATGACGAAGTAGATATACAATGCAACAGTGGAAGGATGTAAAAGCCGGGGAAGGCCAAGACTTACCTACCATGACCAAATTGGTCGTGTTCTATCTGAAGGTGATGTCAGGAGCCCTAGAAACCGGCGAGCGTGCATGAGAAGAGCAATGAATGTCAAAGAAGCGAGTGAGATATGTAAGGATCGAGTCACGTGGCGCTCGGTTCTCTCTGCCTACCCCGGTGAGATTACTAGTAGTGACACGATGTGGAGGTGCTACGTTTGCAAATGTACATAGGCTGCGGTAAGGCGGCATATTAACAACGGCAGACCGTTCCTAATATGCCGCTGCATATGTGAGTGACGTGGTATGTGCGTACACTGGACGATGAAGCCACTGTCCAATGTTTGAGTGACGATGTTGTATTGCCATCGCACGGGTCCGGCTCTTCCCCCGGGAGTCACCTTAAATCGATCAAAGAAAATGAAAATAAAAATTCAATCAGTTGCTCCTATAATAAGTAATTTACTAAAATAGTTTATTGAATTAGTTAATAAACTGCGACATCGCACCTCGTTGGGAATTATTTCATATTGTTAATCAATTAAAGACAGTCGTGAACGTTTTCGATAAATAAAAATTGATTTTTATCTATCTATGTATAACTTCACGCCAAATCCCTTGCGGGGTAGGTAGAGAGTACCGAGCGTCACATGACTCGGTCCTTACATACCTGACTTTCTTCTTTAACATTCATAGCTCTTCTCATGCACGCTCGCCGGATTCTAGAGTTTCACCTTCTGATAAAACACGATCAATGTGGTCATGGTAGGTAAATATTGGCCTTCCTCGGCTCCTACATCCTTCTACTTTCGTGCTTCGTAATTCTTTCTTCCAGCATTTTCCACATGTCCGAACCAACGGAGCATTCCTCTTATTTTAACACCGACTCTCATTCAGACCAACTCTATTTCTAACATCATCAATGCGAACGCGATCTACAAGCGTTACACCACAAAGTTGGAGCAACGCTCTCATTTCGACTGCGCTTATCCTATTTCCATGCTCTATGCCATACCCAGCTCTCGCTTCCATAAGTTAGCGTTTTCCCAATGCTCCACTCACACTATTTCCTTCGTCTTTCCACATCAGCAGTGTACCCTCCATTTTCGCTGAAAGCACATCCAAGATATACAATCTCATCCACTTGGTTCAACACTTCATCATCAACCGAAATAGGTTGATCTTCTCTTTCAAATACCATTATCTTCGTATTTTCGCATTCAATAGTAAGCCTTCCTCCATGCCATCGTCTTTCATCATTGTGTCCAGTGTATGCAGTTCAGCTGGTGATTTCGGCTAATAACACGGCATCGTCTGCATAAAGCAGACAGTTCACCTCCAGGTCACCCACGCGTACCTAATCTTGCATTTGTTGACCTTATTCTCTGCAGACAACTATCGCGGTACAGGATGAACAGCGGACAGCAACCCTGTTTGACGACATGCTGCCATCTATCCGCACACATACTGAGCAATCGTTTAAAGTGAACGAAGCAGTGCACCATCTCATATCTCGGCAATATTTCTTTCAATGGCATGCGTGGCAATCTCTTTCGTTGGTTACAGTCATACATTGTATTGTCTTAGGTTTTCGTGATTGTTACGCATTGAATTAAACAATTTTTAATGGAAGTATGTATCGCGTCTTTTATTTATTTTGTTGAACGTTTCGTTCGAAACGTCAGGTTCAACAAAATAAATAAAACACGCGATACTTCCGTTAAAAATTATTTAATTCAATACAGTCATACATTACTAACAGAACCCAAAAAGTTGTAGTTAATGGATTTACTTCTGCAGCCATAACTGTATTCTCTGGGGTGCCTCAGGGTTCAATTTTGGGTCCCTTGTTATTTGTGATATTTATCAACGACATAGGTGACTGTTTTCAAAATAGTCAATTTCTTCTATATTCAGACGATCTAAAAGTTTTTCGAAAAAATATTTGTGTAGATGACTGCTTTAAGTTACAGCAAGATTTAGATCGTCTATCCATGTACTGTCATGACAATACATTGCAATTGAATATTTCAAAGTGTAAATCTATAACCTTTACGAAAAAAACAACAATTTTATACGACATACCTATAGTTTATGTAGTTCACCTCTCGAGAAAGTATCTGTTATTAAAGATGTTGGAATTCTTCTAGATTCAAAATTGCATTTAAATTTACATATTGACTTTATCACGAATAAAGCGTATCAACTTTACGGATTTATTATGCGTACATGTCTACATTTTAAGAGAACACACACACATATTTATTTATATTTTTCATTAATTAGATCGCAGTTAGAATATGCCTCTGTTATATGAATGCCCTGTATAATATTTATATAGATCAAATTGAATCTGTCCAACGTAAATTTTTTCGTAATGTTTATTATAAATGCTACTCGTACCATTCACGATTGCCTTATGATGATCTTTTAAATAAATCTATAATTCTTTCTTTGAGAGATAGAAGGTTACTTCTTGACTCTATGCGTTTGTTAAAGTTGTGTCATAATAAATTTCATTGCGTAAATTTAACTAATCAAGTGTATTATCGTATCCCTAGTAGTTCTCAGTGTATACGTGATAAATATCCTCATCGCTTATTTAGGCTTCAGAACTGTAAAACTAATGCTGGTATGCGTGCACCACTGCGCCGTATAATGCAATCATACAATGATTGCTTCAATTCTATTGACATCTTTTCATTATCTAAGCCTGTATTTAAAAGACAGGTCATTGATATTCTCAAATCCTTGTAAAATGCTTATATATAATATTTAATCATATATATTGTCGCTTAGTTACTGTTTCTAGCTCCATCTGTTTGTAACACTATTTAAGTATATTTGTGGATAACGGTGTTGGCTGCACAATAACTTAACATAACCTTAGGAACATTGTTTACGTAATATTTTATTGAACTTGCTGTTTGTTGTCCTGAATAAAATAAAATAAAAAATGTCCCATATTTCCTTTTGCACAACCGTGTCAAATGCATGTTATAAAATGTTATTTTTTTATTTATCAAGCGTGATGAAATACAGTATGTACCGCTATTGTTACGCGGCGCTCGTTTACAATGGGTCGATACCGTCCTTTATATGCGATAGCCCTTAGAACAATGTATTACTTCACTTGTGTATTTTCGTTATAGAGAACACACCAGCAGTGTCAATAAGTATTAGATTTTGCCGTTACATCGTCATGGGCCTGACACCTCAGGACCTCGCCTTGACTGTTTATTACAGAGAGCATGGTTCGCTCGCCGCCAGGAGCCGCGTGTCGAACAAACTGTACGGTCCGACGACAGACCGTCGTCACTCTCAACTTTACACAATAACGTGTCCGCACTCCGCCCGATACAGAATATAAAATCACAACGTTTGTTCGAGACGTCGTCTCGCCGGCGACCGAGCGGGCGTAGTTTCTGTTTTTTGTGTCCGTTTTTTACATGTGTGTGTGTATGTTAGAGAACGGCGAGAGCGGGGCGCGCGCTGACCGTGTGCCTGTTGCAGAGTCGGAGCGCGCGTGCGAGCTGGGCGCGGCGGCCGAGGGCTCCCCGCCGCGCGGCGCCTTCGACCTGCGCGACCCCAAGCACTTCCCGCCCATGCGCACGCCCGCGCCCGCCGCCGCCGACGGCGACCAGTAGGAGCGCGCCCGCCGCGGCCCGCCGAGGCCCGCCGAGCGGACGACGCGCTCCGGCCCGAGCCCACATAGGTACAACTGGTGGTTGTCGTCGTCGTGCGCACGCGGACCGCCCGAGGAGCGGGTCTCTTCTCCCACACAACTGGCACGAGGCGGGACAAAAGTACGAGACGAAAGTAAAGACGACCCTCTGACTCTACATTAAATTTTCCCGTGAATGCGTCTTTTACACATGTCTGTGTATTATGTTTTTTAAAATAAAAGCCGGTTATAATTAATTATAGGTAATATTAGATTTATTTTGCAGTCAAAACGGGTGATGTGAACCATATTTGTCTGTATACTGCTGCGCATGTACCAAGTTCGCGAAGCAGTATAGATCATATCGCCGCGGCACTCGCGTCTCGTACTTTCTCTTTCTTATTATTTGACAAATAGTGACCACGAAGTCACGAAAGCCCGGTGGAGCGTCGAAAGAACTAAATTTTAAAATCGTTTAACTTTTGTACAGCACTATAAAGACAGCAGTGTGCGCACCACGACGCCGGACCGGCCGGCCGGCGGGGCCGCGCGCCGGTCCGCGATGTGATACTTGGCGACGGATGCAGTGTGTGCGTGCGTGCAGTCCGGCGAGCGTGTGTAATTAATTGAAGCTCCGTGTACTGTGGTGTCCGGCGAGGCGCGCGCGTCGCCGGACGGCGCGAGCCGCACGACGCTCACTTGTGCACGCTCGTTGCGGTGCGGCGAGCGTGTGACGTCATGTGACTCCGCTGTCTGCGGTTAGTTGTTATTCGTATTGGTGTTAATTTTGAATTTGTAAAAAATGTACATAACGTAGGCATTATCGATATAAATAATGGCGGCGCGGCGGCGAACGACGGGCGGGGACGGCCGGCTCGCACCTCGCTACCGGCTGTATGTTTGTCTCAAGCGAGCGGTACAAGCCCGCTAAGGAGACCTTCTGCGTGTGGTCGCGGGCGGACGACCGCCTGCGTAGTAAATACGCAGGCGGTCACTGTCGCGGGTATCGGTCCTCAATGCGATCGCGTCATAAATGTAGAGTATTTCAGAGTCACTGACGCGTGTTTGTATGAACAAATTAGTTCACGATCATAGGAATGCTAATGCGTATATGAAAACATGAAGAAACGGCCAACAATTTTGAAATATTGACTTTGTGTGTGTACGGGCGGCGATGCGCGACGGGAACGTGACGTGATATGTAAAACGTATCTTCTAAAAACGCGGCGGAAACAAAAGAATCATCAAAACAATCACATTCGCGGCCCTCGTATGTTTCAAGCTGTAATAGTTACAACTAACTTTCTATCACCTTATTGTTGTTCGAAAACTTTTCGTCGTCGGATTTCTACCAGTTCTTTTTATAAGTATAACACAGCTCAGGAACTGGGAATTCCATTATTCACTCGTCGTAGAACGGGAGGAAAGCCGCTAAGTCACGGCACGACGACCATAAATTTACAGCGGATACTTTATTTGGCGCAAGAAGCCGCCACATTTAAGAATGACAATGGTTATTTTTTAATTGAGAAACCGATATTATAAAATATTATAAATACCTGTTTAAGGAATTGACCTAAATCGTATTTTTGAGTGCTGAAACCAAACAAAGTATGTTTTTTTATCATTTACAATTCTTTGACAATATGACATCAATTATATATTCATATAATATTAAAATAGGAAAATCGAATTAAAAAATTATATATATGAATCATAATCTTTTACAACTTACATATAACAAAAAAGTGTTAGGAAGGTTTCGCCGATGCGACCGGCCGCACCGGCGCACGCGCACGTTGACACGGCAAGACGGGTACATCGACGGTACAGACGGTTACAAAGTCTATTCAAGTTTAATGTCAGATTTGAAAAGGGCTTCCAAATTAAGTCGACGGTGGCGAAGAAGCGCGTACAATTGCAACGCAGCAATTCCATAAATCTTATTCCAGTATATACATGTGTTTGAAAAGGCAATAAATGGCGATCGAGTACATTACACGTGGTGCGCGCGTTGCTCTTGTTGTCTACTCGCCGACAGCGAGCACAGCACGAGCTCGCCTCACGTCATGTACAATCTGTGGAAAAGCGAGATGTGTGGTTCATAAAAATAACTGTGTATCCTTTGTAAACTGTCGCCTGTGTCGAAACTGAATAACATTTTTGTAAACTTGAGACTATCAAAAACCCGTATTTCCTGGACCCAATTCACGTCCAACGCGCACACGCACCTGAGACCGATCATCGAGGGACGTCCGGGGCCGCGAGCTGCTCCAGTGTTGCCCTCGGCGTCAACGCGATATTTCAATCTCTCACGAAAGACAATTATTATTTGAAAACATTTAATAAAAACGTGATGTAAGCCTCTGACGAGAGTTACACTTTATATAAGTGCTAGCCGTCTCCCGTCTTGTGTAGTTTTAATTTTTTTAAGAGAGTATAATCATTCTCTGTCAATTATTACATTCTTTTAAAATTTTATAAAATAAGAATAGAAATTGCTGAATCAATAAAGTCTTCACTTGAAATGGCGCTTAGTGATGCGATACCCCCGATGCCTATTACTGGACTTGCAGTGGTTAGGCAGGCGGCTCCGGGATTCACAGTTCACGGCTGCGGAGCGGGCTTGGATTTGTTCTACTCGTAGAAGTTAGGTTATAATTACATCCTTCGCACACTAGATAGGTAACTCATTAAATAAAAGTTCACAACACCATACATTTATTATATGAATGAAAGATTAATTTCGACGAGCTTATTAACTCATAAAAACACTTATGTCTAAAACGAAGCTCGCTCCGGCCGCGCGGCCGATTCGAACCACCGCTGTGCGTATCTACAGGCTTGTGCAGCTTAAGAGCTATACAATTATCTGTACCGCCTACCGCGGAGTACAAGTAACAAGTGGCATGCCGTCGCGACGAGTGCTCGCTCGTTTATTTATGAAAAATACGTAAAATATTCTCGCCGAAAACGACAAGCGAGAGTTAGAGCCGGGGGGGGGGGGGGGGAGCCCCCGTCGTCGCCGCCCCGCTTAGATACAATATTGTAAATACTTAATAATAAATATTTTTACAAAATGACCTTTCGTATTTTCATTTCTTCTCATTTGTGTACCAACATATAAACGTAAAGATTTGACAAATGGATCAGTAAATATCTTATCTTAGTAGATGGTCTAATAATATCTTGGTAGCGGTACTGGGCTGTTACAGCCTTGAACACAAAATTGCAATTCTTTGGTGTCGCTTGTCATGGTTGTGCGAGACTAGCGCCGCAAGGCTGCGTTTGGAATTGGAATTCTACAAGGCAAACAGCCTCGCGTACGCTTACAGCCTTATAGAATATCAAATAATTTAGCCGTGATCGCAGTAGACGATGTCAAAGCTGTGACATCTGTGATCACAGCGACGCACACAGCCATTACGAGTCGCTTAGAGAATTGCATGGCTGTAAGCCTACGAACGCCTCCGAGACCAGACGAGTCGAGCGTAGCTTCGCACCTTTTTTAAACACTGTAGTTTCTTCCGTTCCAGTGTATGTTGTTTGTGTGTTGCTTGCAGTCCAGTTCCAGCGTGTGAGAATGAATGCCGCCGGCTGTACTCGGTGAGATTGTAGAAGGAAACTGTTGCAGAAAGCATCATACCGAGCATCTTTTTGACGAGCTCGGTGGCTCAGTCGTCAATGGCGCGACTTTGACAACAACGCTCGTGAGTTCGATTCCCACACAAGGCAAACATTTGTGTGCACGAACATGTCTGTTTGTCTTGGTCTGGATGTTTTAAAAGAGAGGTAGGGCGCATCAAAGCAGCCCGTCTGGAGAAGTACCTCGGCCTCACAGAACGCCGCAGCTAAATAACTCCTGAGAAGGGTTGCTGTGTTCCTGCGTGTGAGCGAGGTCACCAGCAAGCTCTCAAGGAGTTGGTTCTTTGGAGGAGTTTCCTTTGTACTGTTCTTATAGTGTTCGTGATTAGTTACAATCGCACTTCCGTCTGTTGAACGCGATTGGCTGTAGGTACAATCGATAGAACACAAACGTAGCCACAATCTATTCTCAAAGTTAACGGATGAAAACACCTGTTTATTTGGATGTGTGATATAATATTTATTGAGAAAGAAAAGATCTTTCCTTTTTGAGTATTATCTGTAGCTACTTGCCGATGTTGTCGAAGCCTGCATTAGTTCACTGTTCTGTTCAGGCCGAAATATGAATTAATAAGGAATGGTGCTCTTCCTTGTGTGGATAATGCTTGATCAATTACAACTTTTTTTTAAGACCAATGAAATTTTACATGATGCACAATACGGGTTTACAGCTGGTAAATCTACTACGGATGCAGGAGTGGCATTTTTAAACATATCCTAAACGCATGAGAGATCACAGGATGCTACTGGGGTTTTCTGTGATCTCTCTAAAGCTTTTGATTGTGTATATCATCAGACATTATTACTCAAGCTAAACTATTATGGAGTTACAGGTAAAGCCCAGAACTCGATTGCATTTTATTTATATAACAGATTGCAGACAGTTGACCTAAATGGGGTAAATCTAAATGCAATGCAATAATGTTAATATCGGGGTGATATTAACATTATTGCCTTTGAACCCTTGGGTTCTTTTTGGGTCCATTTTAATTTTTAGTATATAGTCTGCCCTACATGGTGCAGAAAATGGCGGATATAATACTATTTGCTGATGATACCTCTCTTAATATTTAATGTCATATCTGTTGCTAAACTCAGCTACGAGTAAAACCAAATACATCAAATTTAGTCTTCCAAATGTGAGTACTGCCAATACAGAAGTTCTCATTGGGAATATTATATATAATAATAAATTATAATTTGTTAATAACATTGTGTTTCTTGGAATTACAGTAGACTCCAAATTATAATGGGCCCCCCACATAAATAAACTTGCCGGTAAGCTCAGCTCTGCTGTATATGCAGTTAGGAGAATCAGGCAGCGCCAATTCTGGCGGGACGAGGGGAGCCGAGTGCCGCATAGGCACGTGGAATGTGAGAGGTGGATTGAATGATAAGACGAAATGAATGATAGACGTTTGGATGCTTTATGTGTGACAGAGACTAAGCGCAAGGGGAGCGACACCGATGATCTGCCCGGTGGTATGATGGCCCTATGGTCTGGGGTAGACCGGGACGATCATGCCAGTGCTGGTGTAGGTGTCGTACTCTCCTCTCGCTTAGCCACTGGTGTAAGAGATTACTGTTTGGTAGGGCCTAGACTTCTCTGGGTTCGTACTAAACTGGGCATCACGCAAGTATTTTTCGTTGCAGCATACGCTCCCGTAAGCTCAGCGTGTGCTCAAGAACTGGAGAAATTTTGGGAGTCTGTGAGGGAAGTTCTGGACTTAGCTGAAGGAAATGAAAGAGTGATTATGTGTGGAGACTTGAATGGATGGGTTGGGACCAAGCGATACAGCTATGAAGCTGTTCTTGGTCCATATGGAGATAAGAGAGTGAACGAAGCAGGCAAGTCAATACTAGATTTATGTATGGAATGAGGCCTCCTCGTATCGAATACTTTATTTCATCATAAGGATATTCTCACGTATACATGGAGAAGGAATGACCAAAAGTGTGATTGATTTGATTTTAATACGAGGGTCATTTGAAAAGTTCTTAGCCTAACATACTTAATGAAACCGCACGATTTTGAGTTTATTTTTATTTTTCAACATACTCTCCTCCGAGCTCAAAACACTTTTTCCATCGACCCGGTAAGGCTTCGATACTCGTTTTAAAAAAATCTTCGTCTAACTCCTCAAAATAAGCGTCCACGGCGGCTATGACCTCTTCATTTGTAAAAAAATGTTTACCACCTAAAAATTTTTTCAGCTTTGGGAACAGATAAAAGTCGGACGGTGCTAAATCCGGTGAATATGGGGGATGAGGTAACAATTCGAAGCTTATTTTATTGATATAATTATTAAAAAAATCATTATATTTTATTAAAACAATTGTATTTAGTTTAAGACATGGTTCTATGTGGCTCTGAAAGATGTCATTATTCATATAACACTTATTTCGACAATGTCATTTGACTCAGGAACACAATTTAGTTTTTAGAATATCTGACCCAGGTCAGAGCTCGCCAGCCCGGCCAGACGGACTGGCGACCGACTATCTGTTCCATATGCATTATATGAATCGTTCCACTTCATTTCAGTTGTTAATGCACGTACTTGTTCATCACCATTATGTCAATATATGATAATACACGTAGCGATATATATCGGCTCCTGTGTAAGTTTAGAGTCGGAAACGCAGGAGTGACACCCATGAAGTTGCTAATGTTCATAGGTTGCGGTAACTTTAGTTAAACTTAGTTGTATTAAAATACGGGGTAATAAATAATAAATAAATACTTATTTACTGACAAATTACACAGCATCATCTAGCCCCAAAGTAAGCGAAGCTTGTGTTACGGGTACTAGACAACTGATAAACATACGTAAATACATTTTTTTTATATAAATACCTACTTATTATAGGTACATAGAAAATATCCAGACCAAGACAAACAGACATGTTCATGCACACAAATGTTTGTCCTGTGTGGGAATCGAACCCACGTGCGTTGGTGTCAAAGTACCTACCACTGCGCTGCCGAGCTCGTGTGTGTCGTGGACACGGCCGTGAGTTTCACGTGAATACGTTTCCGTAAGTAAAAAATAACCGAAGTAATTTATGCTGTAAGGAAATTGTATGATGCAGCGAAATGATCTCAAAATGGCAGCAGCGTGTGACGTCACAGTCCTTGCACAACCTAACGAATACTGTGATTCTTTAGCTTTAAAAATGGTACAGTTCAATTTTGAAAGTAACCTTAACTATGTAGATACAACCATACATTTTCCTCCGATTCTGTTAGCATCTGTTTTTTTTATTAGCATACTATCGAAGCAAATTTAAGGAGGTCTTCACGTTAGCAAAAATGTTGAATGGCTAGTAATTCCCATAGTTCATATGTGAACCGAAACACAAGGTTTTTCAGCGGTGAACGCAGACTTGTGTTTTTGAAGTAACCGGCTTGTTCTCACGGGACTCTTGAACGTGGTCGAATACTTTAGTTAGAATATAATAAAATACAACATCTTTTATTTCTCAGAATATACAACAGTTTACAAAGGCGTGGCGTTATATTTATTGCAGTATATATAGTATGTTCACCTTACATTCTAAAGGCATGCAAAAATTTAACAAGAGAAAAGGACTGCCAGCGTGTGGCGCGCGATGTCAAATATTGTAAATGTTAATTCGTTTTTACATTTGACGAGTATTTACACATAATTATATAAGCAATACAATCAGTTTACTAATTTACGATTACTCAAACTACCCTCAATTTTAGATGCAAGTTGATAACAACTTTTTCATACTTCTGGTACCAATTCTACAGACCAAATTCAATTTGGCTCTGTAATCACCCTCTCGCTGTACCTAGAGGCAGCATTCAGATTGCGTTTGCAATTTTGAGTCATTAGGATCTCCATTAGAACGTTAGTACAAACCTGGTAACCAGCTTACTTGAGAAGATTCCTCTACAAGGTCGGTTTTAAATTTCCACAACAGCGATTGGAAATGTAACATTCCACGCCTTCCAGTATCGCCTCCACAACTGCTGTTGTATAGGCGTCTATTGCCTCGACGGGTACGCGCGCAGAGTTCACGCAGTTCATCCCGGTCTGCTGACCTATAGTGCTATACGCCACGCCATTCGGTAGGCCAAGGTGGGTTACAAATGCCACTTTACAGCAAGGCTCATAGATTCGATTCATACACAAGATGAACAAACATCTAGATATTTTTAAAGAAGGTAGGGCGTATCAAACAATCCCGACTCGAGAATTACCTCCACCTCTCAGAAATCTACAGCAAAAAAAAAACAACTCCTTAGAGGGTCGTTGTCTGTGTTGAAAGAGATTACCAGTAATACCCAATTTGCTCTGTCAGCAGCGAGGGTGGCAACGCGTGAGTGAGGTGATACTCGTGTGTCACCCGAAATCTCTCAAGTGGTCGATGACCTTCAGTCGCCAGTGGCGGGCGCTCGAAACACGGGCTACCCCTGCTCCACTGTGCACTTGTAAAGGCATTCGTAGAACCGAGTGGAGCTGGCATGCGTTCCACACACATCCATAATACCGACAGTAAACACTGCGACAAGTTTATTTTTTAAACAACGCAATTTAGTTCCAAACAAAGCTTGTGCTATGGGTACTATCTATCTATAACTAGGACCAGACCAGCTTTGTCTGCTTTATAAGACACGAGTTCGGGCCTTGAGTATTGCTCGCATCTCTGGGACGGCTCCGCACAGTATCTTCTTGAGGCTCTCGATAGGTTGCAGCGACGGGCATCCGCATAATCGACGACGAAGAGGTCACCAAAAACCTAGAACCTCTTCAACTCCGTAGGGACATAGGCTCTCTAAGCGTATTTTACCGCCTTTACCATGGCGAGTGCTCTGAAGAACTATTTTCCCTTATCCCACCCTCACCCTTCCGTCATAGAACCACACGTGCGGGCTTGCGATGTCATGTTGAGTTACATTCCACTGTTGAGAACATTTCTTCGCGTACCAAAAATTTCGGGAACTCCTATCTTTGTCGTACCATTAAAAAGTGGAACGCCTTGCCTGCACATTTGCGTCACCCCGTTCCCCTGGGGTGATCGCTTCAGATGAAGCCTTTGTAGCCTTCCCGGCTAAAGGCAGTCCCAGGGGGTGTTTTAGTCGGTGGAAATCCGACATAATCAGTTCGTTCGCACGAAATGGTATCTTTAAAAGATTTCACCTCCTCCCTCCCGTTTTCCGGAGGGTGCCCGTCACGGAGGAATGACCAATGCACACCCGAGTGTGGGTTGGTCCTTCCTTTGTGGGTCTTCAACTTTCTTGGGCGAAAAAAAAAAAAAAAAAAAGAGCCTGCACATGTGCTCCCTCCTTCCTACAATATGAGATCCTTCAAACGAAGCGTGAAGAAGCATCTTACGGGTCAGCATGGCAACTGACAGGATACGGTGTAGTATTTTGTTAGTTACAGTTGCGATTTGGGCTCCTCTTTCGCTTACCATCAGGCAAAGAGGAGCCACTATGCTGAACTAATATAAAAAAAACTTAACGCCAAATCCCTTGCGGGGTAGGCAAAGAGCGCCACGTGACTCGATCTTTACACATCTCACTCACTTCTTTAACATTATGCTCTAAACCCACAAAAATAGAAACAGTACACAGCTGCCTATAATAGAAAAAATGTATAAGGTATGAAATATGTGGTGTTAGAGATATACAGACAGGTATTATGTATTTGTTGATGTTTTTGAGGTTTTATGTTTGGTCTATATATATGTCTCCTATAACTGTGTTCTGGGCAGAAGGGTAGGTAAATGAGAGTTGTTAGAATGTTCACTGTTTATTCTTAACTTCACGAAATGTCATTTACCATTACACAATGCTATTCAATATTTATATAAACATATATTGGGGAACCTAGCTCGAGCGGGCGACAAGGGACGACTGGAGCCGCGTGCGCGTGGCAACCGGCTCGCTGTGCCGAAAGTGTCGAGCATGCACTTTTCGTACCGAGTCGCCAGCCCGCTACACCACACCCCTTCCTTTTTTTGAAAAAAAATTTTTTACATAAAACATGTTATTCGCACAAACATGCAAAACATTCTGGGGCTGTGTCTAGCCCTACGAGAGAACTCTTGGAATCGGTCAATTAACGTGAACTTAAATGCCACTAGACACAACCCTAGAAAAAATTAAAACATTAAATCAAACTATTATTTGAATTCAATGAAATAATAATGTCAGCACGCTGCAGCCGTGCGACCGGAAAGCCATGGTGACATCATTATACGTGTCTAATTACAATAACACGTTACAATAACAAATGAAACTGCTTATTCGTAATTCGCTCGAAATCGCCATGTACGTTTCATTACATTAAACATAACACATTAATTAAAACTTTTGACGAACTAAATTTAAACATTTTTAAACACAGAAATTAAAGTTATTACACATCACATCTATACGTACTGCGCTGCTGGTATCTGCTGAGTGGTTTGGTCAACCTGCCTCAACGTAGCTGCCGATAACATCTCTTTACGAGCCCACTTTTTGGCGCTTTTGTGACAACGCTTGCACAAACAACAGACTGCTATTAAACAAACAATTACCAATAAAGCAGCTATAGCAGTACCCCATCGTTCGAGTTTCTGTTCCAGGAAACTATTGCTCGCGTTATTCGCACCATTTTGCGCAATAATGACTTCCTCTTGTTTACTGTATGACTGTCCCATTTTGAAAATATAGCAATATAACATTGACTTATTTCGAAAAAAAAAAAAATAATGTATACTTGTAAAAAAAATGTATATAGTATTCACAGTATATAATGTAAATGCTCACAAAACGAGAAAAGAATGTATATAATGTAAAAACGCAATATAAATCTGCCTAATATGTAACCTACATTCTATTTCACAAAAGGTGTTATCACACTGCCAAGCGATGCGCGGCGAAGCTACGAGTACTGTATAATTACTTGTAAAACTAACGCGCTACTGTTATCGCTCGTATTACTTAGCATCGCATTCGCTTGTAGTGGCTATAATCCTATACTAAAAATCGTACTGGCATTTTAATCACTCGACCACTGCGTGTGGTACGAGGTTTAATTCCTTTGTTATTGGTGATTTCGGGCGAATTAACACATTCGTTGTTACTAATATTAACATTACTATCGCTATAGTCTACGTTCCGAATATTTTCATCAATCATGAACGCAGGTTTCAAACGATCTATAGAAATATTCGTTTGTCTGTCCGGTAGCTGTATAGTATACACCTTATCCATTCTTTTGAGTACCTTAAATGGTCCCTCATATGGTGGTTGCAACGCCTTTTTAATTAAATCATTCCTAATGAAAACATGAGTACAAACTTTCAACTCCGGATGGACAAAAATATTTCTAGAGCCTCGTTGTTTCACTGGCCTTGGTTTGAGGTTACTTATGACGTCTTTTAGGTGCTGGACATACTCGTATGAATTAAAAAAATCTTTTTTGGTGTTATCATAAAATTCACCTGGTAACCTTAAGTTGGCACCGTACGTTAATTGCGCTGCACTAACATCTGTATCGCTTCTAGGTGAAGCGCGCAACCCTAACAGCACCGTGGGTAATTCCTCCAGCCAACTCTCTGATCGCTCCAGCCTAGCCTTAAGTGCAACCTTGAGCGATCTATGCCATCGTTCGATCGCGCCATTTGCTTGCGGATGATAAGGCGTTGTTCGCAGTTTATCTACCCCTAAAAATTTCATCAACTGCCTAAAAATGTCACTCTCAAATTGTCTGCCCTGATCAGTAGTCAATTTGACAGGACATCCGAATCTAACTATCCACGACTCATAAATTACCCTTGCTACTGTTTTGGCTGTGATATCTCTTACTGCTATGGCTTCTGGCCATCCAGTGGCCCTATCAATAATAGTTACCAAATACCTGTAACTTTCCTGAGTGATCGGTAAAGGACCCGTTATATCAACATTTAAATGTTCAAACCGATTACACTCTGGGTATTTACCTAAATCAGAAAACGTATGTCTTTGCACCTTAGCCCTTTGACAACTAATGCAACTCCGTGCCCAGTTGCCAACGTCCTTATCCATCCCAGGCCAAAAAAATTTTGACTTCATTAAACTCCTACTTGCCCTAATGCCTGGATGACTCAAGTTATGTACTGAATCGAATGCTATCTTCCTAAATTTTTCAGGTAAATATGGTCTGATAACATTATCGATCGATGTTTCACAAAATATCGGCTTTTCACAAGTAGGTATGCATATTTGTTTAAGTTGAACTTTGTTCGCTCTGCAATCACCGTCTGTAATATAACAATCTACGCTTTGTTGTTCTGCTATTTCTGCGTAATCTAATGTCGACGGGCAATATACTGTTTCAATTCGCGAGAACGTGTCCGCGACACAATTGTCGTTCCCGCTGACGTGACGAATGTCCGTCGTGAATTCACTTATGTACATAAGGTGTCGAGTTCGCCTAGGTGTTTCGTTAGTAGAACTCAACTTACTAAAAACATAAGTAATAGGTTTATGATCGGTATAAATTATCAACTGCCGACCTTCAATGATATTTTGGAAATGCCTCACCGCTAAATAAATTGCTAACAACTCCCTATCAAACGTACTATACTTCCGTTGCGCATCTGAGAGCTGCTTGGAAAAATATCCCAATGGCTTCCAAACTCCTTCAATCTCCTGCTGTAAAACCGCGCCTACTCTGGTATCCGACGCGTCGCACATTAGTGACAACGGCGCATCCGATAACGGATGACTTAAAGTGATAGCGCTTTTTAGGCTGTCCTTACACTTTAAAAATGCGTCCGTCGCTATATCTGTCCAAACTATTTTAGTTTTATCTCTCTTTTTAGAGTTATGCAAGTATTTATTTAATTCCGACTGGTAGCTAACCGCATTAGGTAAATGAGCCCTATAAAAATTTACCATGCCGAGAAACCTACGTAATTGCTCGACGGTTTCCGGTTTGGGGAAATCCACAATAGCTTTAACTTTGTCTTCCAATGGTTTGATCCCTTCGGATGACACTTCATACCCCAAAAACTCGACTCTATTTTGACCAAAAGAACACTTACTCAACTTTAAAGTTATGCCAAATTTATCCAATCGCTCAAAAACTGTTTTTAAATGCTCTTTGTGGTTTTCCGGTGAATCACTAGCTATTAACACGTCATCAATATACACGAATAAAAAATCTAACCCTTGCAATACTGTATTGTACATAAAACGCTGAAACGTCTGAGCTGCGTTACGCAGTCCGAACGTCATACGCTGAAATTCATACAACCCTATAGGTGTGCAGATTGCCGTTTTAGGAATATCCTCGGGTGCTACCATAATATTATGGTAAGCTCGGTTCAAATCTAAACGCGAAAAAATGTTTTTATTGGCCAAAAGGTAAGTAAAATCCTGCAAGCGAGGGATAGGATAACGGTCGGGCTTAGTTACAGCATTCAACGCTCTGTAGTCACCGCACGGACGTATACCACCATCCTTCTTCGGCACCACATGGAGCGGGCTAGCCCACGTACTTTTTGATGGTTGACATATCCCCATCTCTTGCATGATTTTAAATTCCTCTCTTACCTTTGCATAACGGTCTGGTGCCAAAGGCCTGACACGCGCGTGCACTGGCGGTCCCGTAGTCTCTATGTGATGGTAAACGCCGTGCCGCGGGGTTTCCTTGAAGGAAACTGGTTTGGTAATATCTGGAAAACTTTTTAAAAGGTCATGATACACATTCCTATCATCTAACGTTTTAATGCAGGGTTGGTCATGAGTGATGAAAAATCCGGACGTCCTTAACTTAGTAATTTTATCGATTAGAACTTTATCATCTAAATCTACAATCAGTTTGTGAAATTTCAAAAAATCCGCGCCCAAAATTGGCTGTTTAACGTCGCAGATGATAAAATTCCAACGAAAACTACGCCTTAAACCAAGGTTTAATACTAAAGTCTTTTCACCATAAGTCTTGATCTCAGTACCGTTCGCAGCATAAAGAACGTAATCACTGATTTTACTACCGTGAGATTTACGCGAATACGGAATAACACTAACATTCGCACCTGAGTCTATAAGAAATCTAAGTCCGGATGTACGATCACGTACCGAAAGTCGATGGTTTGCAAAACGGTTGCAGCAGCTACCCACCGTTAATAGCTGCTCCTCCGTTAGTTTTCCGCCTTATTCTTCCAACTGCACGGAGAAACGCATCGGGCCGCCTTTTTCCCGTAGCGAAAATGATAAAAGCACAGCCAGTCAGGATCTCCCGGCCGCCTTCTCGGACCTCTTGAATTAGATCTTCTGCGCGCTGCACTGTTCCCTCGGTCCCTTCGATTGAACCGTGGTCGCGCCGTCCGCTCGATGTTACTCAATCGCATATTAATTTTCGCTATCTCCGCTAACAAAGTACCCGACGAGCCGCCGGCTTCGCTAACCTCGTTGATGCAAATCGGCTGTGAATTTTCTAAAATTTTGTCTGCCATCGCCGCCAAAGTATCTAAGTCCTGAGTATTTGACACCGTTAGCACCGCCCTGACTGCTGCCGGTAGATGGTTCCTCCACAAAATAAGCAAGGTCTCGTCTGTTACCTTGTTCCGCGCCAATTCCCTCATTCGCCGCAACAACTGTGATGGTCGCTGATCACCTAAATCCATCTCGCCAATCAGCTTTTGGATTTTCTTGTTCTCGGACTCCTCGTATATACTCAGCAACCTGTTCTTCAAAGCCATATATTTCTGCGTTTCCGGAGGGTTAAAAAGTAGGTCGGTAACTTGTTGTATTACCTCCTTCCCCAATTTGGGTATCACTAGCTGGTACTTCCCCACGTCAGATAACTTTTGGGGTTCCAGTACAGCCTCCACTTGCAGAAACCATGCCCGCGGTTGGTCTGTCCAAAAATCTGGAATCCGCGCGTCCACCGATATTCTGGCGATCTCCTTTGTATCTGCTGCGTTAGCTTCCATAATAAGTTTCCACTACACTAACAATGTTAAGTTATACTCAGTTAAACTGAGTCGCTCGAGCTGGTTCCTAAAACTGAGCCGCCCCCGAAAAAATTTTTTAACACAATCCCAACTGCCCAATGTCGAAGGTCACCACTTTAAAGGTGATATGTTGGGTCTATATATATGTCTCCTATAACTGTGTTCTGGGCAGAAGGGTAGGTAAATGAGAGTTGTTAGAATGTTCACTGTTTATTCTTAACTTCACGAAATGTCATTTACCATTACACAATGCTATTCAATATTTATATAAACATATATTGGGGAACCTAGCTCGAGCGGGCGACAAGGGACGACTGGAGCCGCGTGCGCGTGGCAACCGGCTCGCTGTGCCGAAAGTGTCGAGCATGCACTTTTCGTACCGAGTCGCCAGCCCGCTACAATGTTATCGTACCCCAAAAGAACAGAACTTTGATACTTTTATGGGACAGTTTAAAGAACTTTTGGACTTTTAACAAAAAATATATATTGTATGCGGTCATTATAATGTGGATTTTTTAACAGATAATAAGAAGCGAAATGATTTGATGAACTTACTGGCCTGTTACAATTTGAGACCTTTCATTAATGACGTTACTTTTAAACGAAATATTTCGTTGTCTTGCATAGATAACATATTTACAAATTTGCCAAATGAAACTATCTCTAAGATTGAAATTGATCATAATGGATTAGCTGACGGGCATGCCGCACTCTCATGTACGATTATTGTAGATAATAAAAATGATAACGACACATTTAATGTAAAATATACAATACAAAGAATTACTAATGACAACAATAAAAAGGAATACCGACGCACGCTGTTGGATACACGGCGGAATACACTGGTTTACTCCCAGTGTATTCCGCTATGTTTTATAAAAAGTTTCGTAAAACTATTTAAGCAAACATTTAAGACGAAAAAACACAAAAGCGAAGGATATTACAATGGGTTACGAAGAGTCTTAAGGTATCGAGTAAAATGAAGCGATTTTTATGTACAGGTAGAGCAAATTATAATAATGATACAATTAAGAATTACAGAAAATCTTACATCACAATATACCGAAAAGTTACAAGAAATGCAAAGAGATTACAAATTCAACACGAACTTGCACGTGCTAAAAACACATCCAAACAGATATGGAAAATGGTAAACAGGCATAGGAATAAAACTAATAAAGTAAACAATAAAATACTATTAGAAAAAATTGTGTTATCGATCCGGCTCAAATATTTGGTATCTTTGCAAAACAGTTTGATATAACCGATTGCGAGATATGGGTGGATAAAGGAAATAAGGCTATGACGTAGGTACTTACAAAGCAACACAAAGAGAGCAGAGGAAGAGATGTTTTTTGAACCGACGACACCACAAGAAATAATCAAATTTGTAAGAGCAATGGAGACTAAAACATCATGAAATCCCTATAACGGTAATCAAAGAGAATGTTGATATTTTGGCCAAACCTTTGAGCGAACTTTTTAATAAGTGTATGGAAGAGGGAGTATTTCCAGACCAATTTAAGCTGGTAAAAATAGTACCTTTATTTAAGAAGGGTTCAAAGAAAGATCCTAGAATGTACAGACCCGTATTTTTATTGCCAACGCTATCAAAAATTTTCGAAAAGATCATAAAGATAAGCCTACTTAAACATCTGAAGCAGAACGGAATTTTGAATGAAATACAATATGGTTATCAGATTAATGTGGGGACTCAAGACGCGATTGACACACTACTACATGAGGTTGTTGGCCGACTGAATGAAAAGAAAAAAATAGCTGGTCTTTTCTTAGATATGGCACGAGATATTGCTGAATAAGTTGAGTCACTATGGAATAAGAGGTAAAACTTTGAGACCTTTTTCGGTATTACCCAACAGAATTGTTTTTGTTGAAATCAAATGTCTAGGACACGATCTTTGCCAAAAGGATTACAGATCGAAATTAGTGAATGTTAAAATGGTTCCACGAGCTCCATATTGGGGCCCGTATTTTTTACCTTATTCATTAATGACCTCACAGCTTTTATGAAGAAATGTAATCGTTCGTTACAGTTAGTGTTATTCTCTGATGACACCAATACAATTGTCTTGGCAGATAGCTTGCTAGAACTCGAAATTACTATAAATCAGACTCTGAAAGATTTTAGTGAATGGTTTACCTCAAACGGCCTCGTGATCAATACCACAAAAATGAATGTGTTGCCATTCCGAACAAATACGAGGAATAAATCTAAGCTGAATATTGTGTTGAATGGTGAAATAGTCCAGATGGTAGAAGTGGTAAAATTTTTAGGAGTTCACATTGACAGTCGTTTATCATGGAAGCAAGAAACTAACATACATTGATAAGAAAATCAGCTCTGCGTGTTATGTGCTGAGAAGCTTGCGCAATGAAGTAAAAATAAGACACCTAAAGATGGTTTATTACTTGATAGACTCCAGACTCCGCTACAGTATTTTATTTTGGCGTAAAAGCTATTATTATAATATGAAGAAAGCTTTACTCTTGCAAAAAAGAGCTTTCAGAATAATGACTCGTATAAAACAGCGAGAATCATGTAAGGAACAATTTAAAAACCTGGGAATTTTAATAGCTCCTGATCTGTATATTTTAGTATTATTAACTAATATGGTTAAATATTTGCATGAATACGATGAGAGAATTCGTAGCGAGGGTACCAGGAGAATGTGTATGCCAACAATGGCACCAAATCTAAAGATTGCGAGGCAAGATTCTCACTACCAGGCCATTAAGATTTTCAATGAATTACCTGTTGGAGTTAAAATTCTGCTTTACAAGCCTGAATTCATTGTAACAATAAGAAACGCTTTGTTGAAAGAGAGCATCTACACGGTTGAAGACTTCTATGTGTAAAAATGACGTATTATATCGTAATGAATGCATGCAAATTGCTTATTATTGTTTAGATTGGTATGGCGACCTTAGGAATACATACGTGACGCGCCTGTAGAAAGTGTATTAACATTGCTAATTTTGCAATATTCAATCACGCACGTATACCAGAACATTGTAGACATTTTTGTATTATTTTTTTTGTACTTAATACCAATATTGAATAATAATTAATAATATAAAGATTTATTGACATTATCATGACATTTCTGACTTTGTTTCGCTTTGATAATGAATGTAGCTACCTAAATTTTAATTATTCTCGTAGTCTAGTTTGACTTCATGTGTAATAAGCTGTATTGCAATGTAATATTGTTTTTATCCTACACAATGTATTTTGTTAAGGAATAAACGAATTGAATTGAAACAGAAAGATTGATTTGATTTTGATAGATGGACGTCTCTGAAAGTCGTTAATGGATACAAGAAGAAGTGTGGTGTGGACCACTATCTGGTGATAAGCCGATTTGTGGGCCTTTTCAAGAAGTGGAGGCACTGGCGAGTGCGTATTCCTTTCGGAGACCATGAAAGAATAAGAAGTGAAAGATGAAAGTGTAAGGAGTACGTGTGTACGTCTCTAGTCAGTGAAAGACTTGCGAACGCGAGTCTCTCCGACTCAGATGTAGACGAATGTTGGAAAGTTCTGAAAGAAAGTATGGTGGACAGTGCGAAAGAAGCATGTGGATGCGCAGAGACGTAGAACACTGAGAGGGGATGCCTGGTGGGATGTGGAGGTTCAATCCTCCGTGGATAAAAAGAGGAGAGCGTGGCTGGATTACTTATCACCTTTGCACCAGAGTGATAGTATGAAAGAGAAGAAGAAAGAAATATACCGTCGATGCAAGAATGAAACCAAAGCTTTAGTGAAAGAGAGGCGTGAAAGACTACTTGTGGCTACTTGAAGTGAGGCTGACGAAGAACTTCGAGGCTAATACCAAACTCTTCTGGGGAGGTAAAGAAGTCTCGGAGTGGTTCGTCGGCATCCGGAATGGACAAGATAAAATGTAAGTGGCCGTCCGTACGTCCAGGGCAGACTTACACCTGTTTCTGTGTCTTGCACTACACTCGCGGTGTCCTCTTCAACATTTTCATTCGAATCACGCAAATAACATTTGCCTTTTTTATTTTATGCAACGTTGGGAGGCATACGAGCTACGACCCACCTGATGTAAAGTGCATACCGTAGCCTATGAACGCTTTCAATACATTAAGTATAGGTCGCGCGATGGCACCTCTGCTGCTAACACAGCATCTCCTTAGAAGCTTACCGGTCACTCACTCGCAGGAACATAACAACAACTCGATCTCAGTTGTACGAAATGTAACTGCAGTCAAAAAGAGAGTAATTGAGAAGTGTGACATAGTGAAATATCTACTATATCAATCGTCAGACTGAGCTGCGTAATCTGAACATACTCTCGAGTGAACGACGCCGCACACCGCGGCTCTGTGCGGGTTCCGGACGGCAACCTCCAACAGTCGCCGTGAGCGTAGTGTGTGCTGCGCCGGCGCCGCAGTGAGTAGTCAGCGACGCCGAGAGCAGGCGAACACATGTGTCTGCGTGCAACGTCCGCATCGACAAATATCTGGAACTACTTAAACAAATAGCAGTAAATTCCGTACTTCCAATAGTGATATAAACAAGCGCAAAAGTTTACGATTACCTACACGGGGCCCAGTTTTCGTACTTCTGACGACAATGATGTTCCGCACTGGCAGTGTACATAGCATGTCCAGCCATGCAATTCTGTAAGAGCAAACATCCTTACATCCTCGGTAACATCGGCTGTTATAGCCTTGAACACAAAATTGCCATTCCTTAGTGTCGCTTTTCATGGTTGCGCGACACTAGCGCCGCAAGGCTGCGTTTGGAATTGGAATTCTACAAGGCAAACAGCCTCGCGTACGCTTACAGCCTTATAGAATACCAAATAATTTAGCCGTGATCGCAGTAGACGATGTCAAAGCTGTGACATCTGTGATCACAGCGACGCACACAGCCATTACGAGTCGCTTAGAGAATTGCATGGCAGTTTCTTTCGTAGCCACCCACTTGTGAACTTCGGACTGCAGAGATTACGGGGGAGAGTATACACTTAATTCAAAATACTTGTTCTTTTAATAGGAATTTAATGTTCAATAACCGTCAACAAGAGCCCGCCGCAGGCCGCGGCCGCCCGCGCCCCTCGCCCGCGCCCCGCGACGGCGGGCCGCTTGTCACACTGTTTCATTGTAAGCATTCATACTGTATACAAGTTTTTACGCAAATAAACTAGCAAGAACTCCAGTCGATTCGATAATGCAGCCGCACCGCGACGCTCCATGTACAAAATCAAAGGGAGGTAGGTCCGGCGGGCGTCGCGCCGCCGTGCGCCGGCGGGGGAGCGGGGACGGGCGCACCTGCGCTCACCTCGGCATGGCGCACATCTCGCAGGAGTCGAGCCGCGCCGCGTTGTGGAACGTACATAGAGGACAGGTCCACACGCCGCCGCCCGCGCCGGTATCCGCGCGCGGCGCCGGCGCCGGTGCGGCCTCTGCGGCAGCGCGCGCCAATTGCTCCAGCGTGGCTATGTGCGGCAGTTGGCGAGCGGCGGCGGCGGCCGCCGCGTCCCTTCGCACTACCGCCTCTAGCAGCGGCTGCAGCTCGGCGGGCGACAGCGGCAGCGCCTCGTTACTGGCTAGATAGAGCAGCACGTGCAGGTCGGACACGGCGTCCAGGAACTCCTCAGGCGTGGTGGCGGCGGCCAGCAGCGTGTGCAAAGCGCGCAGCGTGTGCAGCTGCTGTTGCAGGGCGCGGTTGGCGGGCGGGAAAGAAGCGCGCGTGCTCAGCGTGGGCGGCCGGCCCGCCGCCGCCACGCCCACCGGCACGTCCACCAGCAGGTAGGGCACGGGCACGCGCCGCGCCGCCACGCTCACCTCGTTGCCGTACTGGTCCTTCTCCTGCAGCACACGAGAACACACCGCTCAACACACTCCACACACAGCAACATATCACAACGATCGTTGGAACAATCGATCTGCCCGTACAACGGTGTACATAATAATTATATACGTATTTACAGGTAATATTATGTTAGTTTAGTCAATACAAATTATTATCTGCAATACATTTTTTATGTAGTCGTTTTGGGTTCGTGCAATTTTGTGAATGTTGGATATTAGGGGTTAAAGTAGGAAATTGCCGATTGGTAATGAAAAATTAAAACTTGTTTTTTTCTAAGATGTAACATACATATTTATTTAATCAAAATATTTACCCTCATTGTCTATACATAGCTGCCATCTAATCGTTCTTATTTTTGAATAGACTAGAATTGGCATTTCATATAATCTCTAAGAAATACAACAGCAAAAAAATTGTTACAGGTGATTTAAACATTAACATTTTAAAAAAGGATAAATATTCGGATCACTTGCAAGACATTTTACAAAATAATAATTTAAGAAATTTTATAAATGAACCAACTCGTAATAAAGCTTGTCTTGATCTAATGATAAGTAACATTGATAAGGCAGATGGCTGCGTTATTCCAACTGGTCTATCGGATCATTTCATGGCTCAAATGCTCTCATATCCCGTTGATAGTAAAAATGAACAAACAACAAATCATTACATTTACAAAAGAAATTATAACAAAGAAAATGTATTTAAATTTCGTGAGTACTTAAAATGCTTAAGTTGGTCTGAAGTTTATGGAGAAAAGAACTTAAATGAAGCCTTCAACACATTTCATGATTTCTTTTGCTTATTGTATAAACTTTGTTTCCCATTAACTAAAATTAAAATAAAAGCTCAAGCATATTCTGCGTGGATCACGAAAGGTTTAAGAATAAGTGCTAAAACGAAAAGATATTTGAGATACCGTTATTACAAAAATAAAACAGAAGCAGATAAAACTAAATTTAAAAAATATTCGAAAATATTAAAAAAATGCTACTTATCCGCGCAAAGATATCAAAATCATAAAACCTTATGTAATAGTACAAATACTTGTAGGACGTCATGGAAGATTATAAAAAATGAATCAGAAAATATATTGTCAAATCACATCACAGACAATATATCTGGTAACCCAAAAGATATCACAGAAAAATTAAATGACTATGATATTGACATGACTAACAAACAGGTAGATGATAAGCTATATAATGACAAAAATGTAAATAACCCAAAAAATTCCATATTTCTAAAACCCTTTGACGTCGAAGATATTAAAAAAATTATTATGTCGCTCAATAATACAAAATCAGTAGGATATGATGAAATATCAACATATATACTAAAACATTGTAAAAATGAATTAGCAGAAGTTATAACCTATCTAATAAATTTATCATTCGAGACTGGTTCATTTCCTAAAAAACTAAAAAAGTCGATTATAAAGCCACAATATAAAAAAGGTGATAAGAGTCAAATAGAAAACTATAGACCAATTACTCTTAGTCCTGTTATTTCAAAAATTTTTGAAAAATGTATGCATATACGGATGACCCAATTTTTTAAATCTCATAAAATTCTAAGCGCTGACCAATATGGCTTTCAAAAGAAAAAATCGACAACATTGGCAGCATTCAATCTAGTATCAACGATAACTAAAAGTATGAACGCTAAAAAACCGACAACCGTTCTATTTTTTGACATGACGAAGGCCTTTGACTTTGTTTCACATAAATTATTATTGTCAAAAATTGAAAGTTATGGCATAAGAGGTAATGCTCACAACTGGATTAAAACTTATGTTACTGAAAGGTCCCAGGCTGTTGAAATCTACAAAACAGATAACAGGAACACTAAACAAATATATCAATCTCAGTATAAGCAAAATAATTTTGGTGTACCACAAGGAAGCATTTTAGGACTGCTTCTTTTCCTAATATATATTAACGGCCTTCCCAGTGCACTAACTCACAAATGTGTATTATTTGCAGACGATATTTCTGTAATTGTAAGTAGCAATACACATGATGCTGACAGACATGTAAATGACATTAATAATGCCGTTAGTGACGTAAGCCAGTGGCTTCAACACAATAATTTGAAAATAAACGTAAGCAAAACTAATTATATAAATTTCAATAAATTAATAAAGGATAAACATTATATTATTAAATACAATGGGCAGGCTATAAAGCAGGCACAAAATGTGACATTTCTAGGACTAATTGTTGACGAAAACCTTAAATGGACAAATCATATTGATAATGTTTGCTCAAAATTGAACAGATATGTATATGTTCTTAATAGGCTACGTAAAATAGCAACACAACGTACTGCGATTACAACATACTATGGTTACATAGAATCAGTATTGAGATATGGTTTGGTGATTTGGGGCAATGGTATTGGTATAAATAAAATTTTTATTGCCCAAAAAAAATGCTTAAGAGCTATTTGCGGTGTTCCTCCTTACATATCGAGTAAGCCATTATTTAAAAGGCTTAACCTCCTGACATTTTCTAGTATTTATATTATTGAAGTTTGTAAATTTGTAAAAAACAATATGAATCTGTTCACACCAGCCGCGGAAGGATATGCAAGAAATACAAGAAATGGCAGTAGACTAGTATATAATCACATACCAAGGACAGAAATGTATATGCGAAATAGTTATAGCATGTGTATCAAAGTCTATAACAAGTTACCCGAACGCATTAGAATTTTACCTTTTAAGAAATTTCAAAAATGTTTAACTGACATATTGTTACAAAAGGCATATTACTCAGTAAATGAATATTTAACTGACATAGATTTAGTTTGACATAATGGTTAATGGATCTATAATGACATCCCAATGTAATCACAAAAATATGTTTTGCATGCTATCAACGTAGCTGAATAAGTTGTCCTATGTATTATATCTACCTAACACCTATTGTACCTTATTCATGAGCAAATAAACATTTATCATTATCGGAAGTTTATTTATGCCTTTGCGATCTGCGACTCTGATGATCTAGATTCAATTTCAAGAGATAAAATGTGTCCAAGCATTTTGTACTGCCTCCTGAGAAGAAAATTATTATCACGTAGAAATTGTCTAAATCACGAAAAAAATGGTAGTTAGAGTAACGTCTGGCGAGTACGGAGTACGGGGATGACGTATGGTTTCTAACTGCAGCTCCTGTAGAGTTACAACGCTTTCTCGTGCAGTGTGAGGTATTGCTTTATCATGGAGCAATAATGGTGATGATCGATTTCACGACTCGGGGCTGTTTCACTGCCAGTTTCGCCATCATTGTTCGAAGTTCGGCACAGTAAACACCTGCTGTTATTGCTCGACCAGACCTGAGAAAGCTTATAGTTAATAACGCCACGAAGAAACCACCAAACAGTTACAATTGCCTTTTTATTAGTAAGCTTTGCTTTAGGGCACTGTTGCGGCGTTTGACCTGGGGTCAACCATTGCATTTTTCGCTTACGGTTATCGCAAAGAACTTTTCGTCACATGTTACAATTCGATCCAATATTCCTTCATTTGTGTACCGATTCAACAAGGCAACACAAGTTTCAGCACGCGTTTTTTCTGCAGATCAGTCAAATCATGAGGCACCCATTTTTCTTATTTTTTATCTTATTGATTTGATGCATAATTGTGTGCATGAACATGTCTGTTTGCTCAGACCAAATAAAAAAGTTAAGACGGAACTCGGCAAACAGCGAAGTGAGGCCGGTCAAACTACGCCTTGCCGTGTACATACACAGTTACACGCACACACGTACAACAAAACTACGCCTTGCCTTGTCAGTCTAGATATCGCGGCGCAGGGAGCAATACCTTTTGAGAAATAATAAATTTACCTTTGAAAATGTCGAATTGTGTTGTGAAAGGGTGTACAAATCAATCTTCAAAAGATAAAAAGCGGAATGGAATCACATTTCACACGTAAGTAATTTGGAAACCAATATTATTCAATAAATTAAAATAAATTTTTGACGCTATTGTTTAGAACACAAGTGTTGCCATTATGAAGTGTTTTTGTTTACCCTATTATTGGGTAATGTGACACGCAACGTAACGTAGAAAGTAAAAATACCTATCGATGAGCCATCAAATTCGATTAAGTAACACATATATATACATATATATATATATAACTAAATAGCTAAAATTAAAATGGTTAAAATTGCATACTCATAGCGCTCCCTGACTTAACAATCTAACACCCAATGTAACTTGATTTGCAACAAAAATTTGATCGTATCATAGCAAGTTGATCGAAAATGCTATTAAATGAATAGATCCGCGATATTATACCGTATTTCAACGAGCAAACCTTGTCGTGCTATCAATCTCTATGATTAAAATATATATAGGTGTTACTCAATCGAATTTGATGGCTCAAGGATAAGTATTATTTTTGACTTTTCAAATGATAACTTTTCTTTTTAAACTTTTTATGTAATTTCTATGAACGTGTCAATTATATTCATATTAATAAGTACGAATTTCTCCCTGTTTGTTACCTTTTCACGGTTAATAGTGTGCAGTAATACTTAACGCTTTACATTATTTTTTTAGATTTCCGGATCGATATCAAAAAATTAAACAGAAATGGATAGCCGTCATTCGTCAAAGTCGAAAGGAACTATTATGGCAACCAACATCGCGCAGCGTAGTTTGTTCAGCCCATTTTAAAATCGAAGATCTTTACTTTACAAATAAAGGGTTACGTCGTGTGGTAAAAACCGGATATCCAAAGGTTACGTCTTATTGTTAGAAACAAAACTAGAAAAAAACAAAAGGAAAATAAAAACCTTAAACCAAAAAGTTAGGCGTCTTTACAAGAGAAATAAATCGTTAAGAGAAATATTACATAATCTTAAAAAGCAAAACTACATAGATACGGACTTGTTTAATTCATTAAATGGCAATATTGCTGTCGTTGACATGTCTAATGCATTAAACAGAAAAAGGTTAAAAAAAATATCAAATATACCCCTTATTAAAGAGTACATTTATTTTATTTTTATTAGCAGAAACACCATCTGAGTCATTTTATTAAAGAGTACATTTATTTTATTTTTATTAGCAGAAACACCATCTGAACTGCAAACACTGGTCACAATGATGAAAGACGATTGTATGGAGAAAGGCAACTACTTACTATTGAATGTAAACAAAGATAATGGTTGTTCGCGACAACTATTGTACATAAATAAATAACCGTCGCGCGTAGTTAGTAAGGCACATTGAATAGTTATAGTTGTTTATATAAATGCATAGAATAGGCTTTTTACACAGTTTTACATACTTAGTTTGTTAGATATAAGTTTTACACGTTTTTACATTAGTTTATAGGTACGAGCTGTTGCAAGCCAAATAGGTAATAAAGTTTATAGATATTTGATTAGTGGCGGCAACAGCTCAATGGTAAATAGATGTACCTATCATCATAGTTGTAAGTCTATAATAAAAACATTTCATGTGTAAAACTTCACTGACCCATAGGTTTTAGCAATAACTTTTAGCAAAAGTTTTATGAGCTTGTATGAAAAAGGGTCAAAAGTATGTAAAAATAGAACAACTTGAAAACATTTTTGATAAAAATAAAGCAAGCACGTTCAGATAATGCCTCCAGGTCTGAGCGAATTTGGCTATCTCTGTCTCTTTCACACAATAGTGCCTCTCGCTCCCACGCCGGGGGTATAAATATGGGCCCCGGTGCGGTGATCGGTACCACGCAAGAGGTTCTACTGGGGAGCATGTTCTCGGACCATCTACCGGTACTCGTAACGATTCCAGAGACTCCACTTTCGGTCGTTCCACCAATCCCCAAGCGTCTTACCAACTGGGCCCAGTTCACGGAGAAAGTAGACTCCAAGCTCGCGGCGTCGTTTCCCATCTCAACTCCGGATGATGTGGAGCGATTAGCGGTGCATATAACGGAGACTATCCAGACGGCCTTGAATGAGTCATCCACGGAGACTAAGAAGCGACAACGATACTCGCCATTCCCCGACGCCATCAAGCGTAAGATAACAGACAAACGTCGACTACGCAAGTTGTGGCAGAGGACGCGGTGTCCTGTGTTAAAGGCCGAACTTCATCGCCTTACGACCAAAATAAAGGACGAGCTAGAAACCCATCGAGAGGAGAGTTGGCAGCGGCACGTAGAGGATGTCAGTGATGACTGGAATAGCATCCACAGACTGTGCAGGCAGCTGACGAGAACTCCACCTCCAGTACGACCACTACTGGCAGACGATGGTACTTTGCGATATCACGCAGCAGACCGCGCTGAAATATTCGCCGACCACTTAGAACGCCAATTCCGCCCTAACGAAACAGAAAATACAGCTCACGTCGAAATGGTGCAACAGTGCCTACGAGGCTATTTTTCTACAACGATAGCGGCCGATGACGATCCAATTGTTTTCACCCCGGGCGCAGTGCAGCGTGCAATACAGCGCGCGAAACTACGGAAGGCGCCCGGTGCAGATAAAATAATCAAAATACAAAATACAAAAATTATTTATTGTTCTCTCACACAGAAATTACATATGAAATGATTAAGATGTACATTACATTAAAGCCAGACTATGTGAGAGACTGGTTTCTGTACTAGGAAAACCTGTATGACAGATTACCAGCCTCTCCAACGCCGAACCAAGTACATAATTAGTAGGTAAATACCTCTTAAGGAGTTACAAAGTGAAAATAACATTTCAAAAGGATTTAAGATTTAAGTATCAGAATACTCATCACCATCAGCAGTTAGGTAGGTAGAGAGGGAATGGTATGTTTAATTTTATATATGGAATTTGAGGTTTATAGAACATGTGACGTACGGCCTCATATTGTATTATATCGAGAATAGCACAGAATAAATACTAGAAAAAATAATCAACGAAGCCCTACGTCGGTTACCGCCGCGCGCCGTCGCGGCGCTAACGCGACTTTACTAGTACTAGTATCGGCCCATCACGCTGCTATCTACACAGTCAAAAGTGTACGAACGCCTCCTTCTGAAACACCTCGCCCCGCACATCACCCCCCGCGAAGAGCAGTATGGTTTCAGAGCGGAACATTCGACGACACTCCAATTATTGAGAGTACTGCACATGATGACCCAGGGCTTAAACCAGAGGGGAAGCACAGTCGCAGTATTTCATGATATGGAGAAAGCGTTCGACAGAGTTTGGCACGACGGTCTGTTGTACAAACTAGCGACGTTCAGCGCTTCCAAACGCCTAGTCCGAATAGTAGCCTTCTTCCTGAGTGATAGAAGTTTTTGTGTATCAGTAGAAAGAGAGTCCTCGACGACGAGAAAAATCTTAGCCGGCGTAACGCAAGGGAGTTGCCTCTCCCCGGCATTGTACGCACGTTACACCGATGACATTCCGAAGTCAGACGAATCCACATTAGCACTGTACGCCGACGACGCAGCGTATCTGACATACAACAAAAATGCTAGATTCGCAGTGTTGAAAATGCAACGCGTACTAAATCTGCTTCCCGAGTGGCTTGACAAATGGAGGCTCTCGGTCAACGTGCGAAAAACACAAGCAATGCTGGTGAATCTTTCCGTTAAGAAGCCTTCCACCCTGTATCGCCATGGTGAGTAGCTAGCTTGGCGCGAATCGGCGACCTACCTAGGTATCGAAATCGACCGGCGGCTCACTATGAAAAAACACGCAAACAATGTCATCGCTAGGACCCGATCATCGCGCGCTTTACTGCGACCGGTGCTCTCCTCGAAGCTTCCGCTGAATACAAAACTCAGCATATACAAGACCTACCTACGGCCATGTTTAACATACGCAGCGCCGGCTTGGTACGCCCTACTGAGCAAAGGAAACGCTGAGAGAATCCAACAGCAACAGCACATCTCCCTCAGGCAGATTACAGGCGCCCTGCGCTTTGTAAAGAACGCCGCTATAGAGAGAGATCTACGCATGGAGAGCACGGACGCATTTATACGCCGACTCACTGTAAGTCTGTTCGAGCGTGCGGACGCGTCGGATCTGCGTCATATACGCAGTCTGGCGCCTCTACATACTCGGCCGCCGGACGGACGCCCTTACGCTCGTGAGTTACTCGCGAACAACAACATAAGCCGCGATGATTCCAGTGAACTAGAAACATAGAGCGCATCTAGGTCTATATGGCCAACACAACGCCCGGTATGTATTCACATAATGCGATTGACACCTCAGTAGAGAGATATATAATCTCGCAACTGACTCCCCAGCCACCGTGAGGAGGTTGTGAGATGACCCACACACTGATCGGTACCAGTCGTCCGCTACACTGAGCGCTCACACTACAGAGAAATAGCCAGCCAAGTCACTCGGAAGCTAGACAAGTCCAGACCTGGAAGAAGTACCTGCGGCTCCATACTTCTCAAGTTTCGTTCGTTTCATTCTGCACCAACCCAGACCTGCGATTTACAACCGGAGGTCGAAGAACAAACCCGCCAGTACCTACATATTATTATTTTACAACATTCGTTTACGAAAGTGTACGGCTCGTATCGAAGGGGCCCGTACAATGGTATTTGAAAGAGAAACCAGAACCAATGTAAGGATTACGGTCGGTGATGAAGTGTTGGAACAAGTGGATGAGTTTGTATATCTTGGATGCGCTTTCAGTAGGGATGGAAGGTACACCGCTGATGTGGAAAGACGAGTGAGTGCTGGGAATAGTGTGAATGGAGCGTTGGGAAAACTTCTTGGCAGTAAAAACTTGAGCCAGAAGGCACGGCTATACACTAAACAGTGCAGAGTTGGTCTGAAAGAGAGCGTCGGTGTTAAAATAAGAAGAAGCATGCTCCGTTGGTTCGGACATGTAGAAAGAATGCAGGATGAAAGAATGACGAAGCAGATATACAATGCAAAAGTAGAAAGATGTAGGAGCCGAGGAAGGCCAAGACTTAACTACCATGACCAAATTGGTCGTGTTCTATCAGAAGGTGACATCGGGAGCCCTAGAAAGCGCGAGCGCGCATGAGAAGAACAATGAATGATATATATAGGTATATATAGACAAAGAAGCGAGTGAGGTATGTAAGGATCGAGTCACGTGGCGCTCGGTTCTCTCTGCCTACCGCGCGAGGGATTTGGCGTGAAGTTATAGAATAGATAGTATAATTATTTTATGAATATAATAAATAAATAATGTGTAGCATTCGGGCCGCAGGCTGCGCCGCTGAGTGTGTTATTGTACTCCCGCAATATGGAGCATGTCGGCCTGTTTCACATTCCAAATCAAAAACTGTTGAAATTTAGCACAAACGTAGAGTAAGTACGTAAGGCTACAGGTGAGACTCAGAATACAGAATAAACCAGAAGGAGCCTACAGCCGATAATACATGCGGTCCGCTGTGTCCAGAAACATTTCGCAATCCCCCGCACTCCTCATACTTCCCACCCGTACAGTATTGTTAGCTTAGTGAGAGTTCGCCTCTTTTAGGGTAAATTAAAAGTGTTATATTAATATAAAAGATGTTATATTAATAAACTGTTATGCATAAATAAATGCTTTAGTAAAAAAAAAACACGTGTAATTTACGAAAAATATGTCTTTTCTTAGATACATTTTGTTGTACTAATAATATTGTCGTTTTGATTCTGAGGTAATCAATACATTTTTACGTTTCGACAAATGAAGAAGTCTTGCTCTTTGCTTTTATAATTTCATCACTGGGGAACTGAAATTCCATATATAATAATTAGAATAGTTTTACACAAAACATGTTTATAAAAAAACTACTATTTACACAATTTCCCATATGCAAACTATATACCAAAAACATTAGTTTAGTATTTCAATAATTATTATTAAGTCAATAATTATTATTTATTTCAGGTAATATTTATATTAAAAGATCTCAAATAATGTAAGCCTATGTTTACATTATCATATCGTAAATACCTTAAAATTAAATAAATGTATTTACATATTTTATATTAATCAAACTATTTTTAATTACTTAACATGCATTTATTATTTATTTCATCAATGTCAACTTTATAAAAAAGTAGGGAAAAGAAACCAGTAAAACTGGCAACATGAACAAAATGGACTCGCCCAAATTGTTTGCCACTATTAACGAGTAAAAGAAATTCATTATTTAAATAAAATGAGATGTAAATGCGCTACTTACACATGAAATGTGAACCCATCTTGTTTTTTTATGCTTCTAACTGCATTCTTGCAGGTGAGAACCGCACAAGACGGCATTATTTAATAAAAACTATCGAGATTTTTTTACGCGTAATAGACACGGTGGCCAAATATATACTAGTCGTCCAAATGTCAAACTACTCTCATTGAGAGTAGTTTGTATGGCTTCAGTTTTGGGCGTGTTTGCGGTTTCTGGTTTATTCTGTATTCTGAGAGGTGAGATAATATTATCCGGGTTATATCTAATAAACTCTTCGATGAATCTTATTTATTGTTCTTTTTTAACGTAGAAATAAAAACTTAAATCGTACAATATTATAGTTGTATAAAATCTAAATACAATAAGGTTTTTGGAAATGTATAATACTTTATATCTATTCTACAAAATTTTTCCAAAAAATAATTTTGTAGTATTGAAAGAATAGCCTGAAATGGACATTTATAAGAACCATAAACTTTATGGTAATAAAAAATATGCTTAATGTAATTTATATATAAAATGATCACTTTATAAATGAAAAAAAAGGTGTGCCAGTAACAACATAGTAAAAGCGATATTTAATACGCCGTTGTTCCGCCATTGTCCACGGTGTGGCGGTCCGTTCGCACCACGGTATTCGATGCACGCATAATCGCAATCCAGATGCATCTGTTCGGTACAAACGCAGCACTCGGTCGCTCGTGCCGAGCTCGAGGGCAGCGGGGACCGGCGGGATATCGACCGCCGCGCGCCGGCTGGGGCGGAGGCGTGCGACAGTACCGGCGGGCGGCGGCCGTGTGCGGCGTGCGTGCCCATCGGCGCCGTGCGTCGGCGGCGGTCGATACGGCCGGGCCGTGACGTCGCCCGCCGGTCGGCGCGGCGCGCGGCGGTCTCTGATAACGCGCCGCCCAGCCTTTATCAGCGGGAACGTCACCACCACCGCCGCGAAGTGAGCGCCCCACTGGACCGATCCGCACGCGCTAACCTTGTTCTAGCGACGCGTATACTCGTCGAATACTTTTAGTAATATATAAACACCGCCGTTAATGTGTCGATATTATATTCGAGTGCGCAATCGAACAAGCGAGTCCGTCGAACGACGTGAAACTACTTGTTTCTGCCACTTTACATTTGAGCACCGTAGAACATGCTCTAACCTTCTTGGTTAAAAAGAAACCATATCCCAGTATTGAAATAAGTACTGATTGGTGCGGTGACAACTCTGCGTATCTGCACCTTGGGCACTTCCATTCAGAAGAGTGAACTTCGATGATTTTATATTAGAAGCGACAGAAAGGTTAATACCGAGCGATTACGAAAACTTTACTAAGAAATATTACTGTTAAACATAGTTTGCGAATTGATCTGGTTATATCCTAAAAATAGACTTGTATCTCACTATTAAATAGAGTTTGAGGCGACTAGTGCTTGTGAAAAAGTATTGGTAAAAAGATAAAGACTCTTCTCAACCGCATTTCTCTCCCCACATCTCCCTTCATTGACAGAACATACAAATTGAGAGCGATCTATATACAAAAAAAAAATCTAATTTACGGCTTAAAAAATGTGGCTGCTTAAAAAATCGTACAAATTTACTTCCGTAAAAATAGCCACGTTTAAACGATTTGTTTATATGATTTTGTGTTGTTTCGTACTTTTAATTATATGTGTATATTTCATACGTAATAAATATACCTATTCCAAATAAAAAGGAATTCAAAGACGTAATTCCGACTACGGCAGAAATAAAATATTCTCACTGGGCGCACAAGGTCACTTCGTACGTAAGTAATCTGTTGATCGAGCGACGTGAAGCGCGCCGCGGGAACAAGGAACAACATGGCGTGTGTACACAACACGTAAAATGATGTGGCACTCCGCGACCATAACAATATTTTAGTTAATTTTCTTAGTGTCGATCTGTGCGGGGCGGGCCGGGCCATGTGACGCCGCGGGCGACGGCTCGACACCTCCTAGCGGCATGGCGGGCTCGCCGCTGGCGCTCGCGGATATCGGCGAGCTGGCGCTGTGTTCGTGCTGCCGGCGCGCCTTCGACGATGCCGAGCGCCCGCCCAAGCTGCTCGCCTGCAAGCACCACTTCTGTCTGGCGTGCGCGCGCGATGTGCTGGGCAAGGGCCGCGACGTCTACTGCGCCCACTGCTGCAAGCGCACGGCGCTGCCCCAGGGGCGCGCCGACCACTTGCCCACGCACGGCGCCGTGCTGGCGCTGGCCCGCCGCCTGGCCGCCCCCGCGACTGTCCCTACCATCGCTGCCTGTCCGCGGCTGGCCGCACGGCGCCGCGACCTGCTGCTACGCGCGCGAGACGCTGCCGCTACGTTGGTGCAGCAGCTGGACGCCGAGCTCGCAGCACCGGCGACCGCGCCTCCAGGTGACGCCGCGCTGCAGGCTCGGCTAGACGATGCCGTGCGGGTCGCCACATCGCCGCTAGACTTCGACGCTCTCCGCCGTGCCCTTCTGGCACCTGCCGCGCCCGAACCGCCGGCCGCACCGCGCGCTCTTGATTCCGCGCTGCTGCTGGCAAATTACTGCACGTCGGCGCTATTCGCGCGTCACTGCCTGCGCGGCACAAGCGGCGGCGGCGTCGGCACCCCTCCGGCGTCGCCGCCGGCGCCGGCCGCCGGCTCGCCACTGCTGCGCGCCCCAGCGTTGGCGCCGTTGCCACTGTTCTACTTCGACGTAGAGGTGAACGGCGCACCGGCCGGCCGGCTCGTCATCGAAGTGCGCAGCGACGTGGCACCGCGCATGGCGCGCAATTTCGCTGCACTAGTGTCGGGCGAGCTCGGTGTGGGCTACCGGGGCTGTGCCGTGTTCCAGTGCTGGGAGAACGAGAGCGTTATCACCGGCGACTTCGAGCTGAACAACGGCCGCGGCGGCCGCTCCGCTTTCGAGGAGAGCTACTTCATGCCGGACGACACCAAGCTGGCGGCGGTGCGCGGCGCCGTGGGCATGCGCCGCTCGCAGAAGCGGCACGACAACCTAGGGCTGGTCGGTTCGCAGTTTCGCATCGTGCTACGCGAGATGCGCGGCTTCACGGCCATTTTCGCCAGCGTAGTGGACGGGCTGCCCCTGGTGGACCGGCTGGCGCGCGCCGGGGACGGCGCAGGCAAACCGCACAGCGCCATAACCATCGCCGCCTGCGGCCGTCTCGTCTGAACGTGTGTGTATAGCCTTCGGCCCGCGAACCTAGTACCTTACCTTTCTAATCCGTCGGACCAACATTCACTGGAGCGTGCTCGCACCGTCAAATATTTTTATACGTGTAGTGAAGAGATTTTGAAATATTTACGTAACTTCGGTAAGTTCGTCGGCTCGAGCTCGTGGGGCGGCCCGGCCCGCTCGCCGCGGCCGCCCGCTCTCTGTCCCCGTAGCGGTGTAGTTCGCGCCCCGCGGCGGCGGCGGCGTCTCTGTTACTCGTCTAGTTTAGTGTGCGGCGGGCCTAGACTCGGTGTGTCTCATTACGAAGAGTATATTTTTGTTACAGCCGGCGCGGCGCCGGCGGTGCCGTAAGTTAAGCAGTGTCGTGTGTGTGTCGATGTAAACGTTAACTATTATAGAGTATATCGTAGGGGGCGGTCGGTACAGAGGATATATTTACAAGCGGACGGCGCCCGGCGCGAGCGAGCCCGACGCGGCGGCGGCCCCGGCCCGCCTGCCCGCCTGCCCGCGCGCCTTGTACTTCGTGTTGACTATATTCATATTATATCGTAGCGCGTTTTATTTCTCGATATAGTTTATGGACGGCGGCTTGTTGATGTTATATGTACGCGCGTACTAAATGTCCGAAGGATTCGTGATAAATAAATATATGTGTATGAAGCAGCAGCCCGGTTGTTTTATTTGCCATCGAGTTCTCGTGGCCGTTTGTTCATTCGAGAGAGCGGTGAGCAATGAGAAAGTTTTGTTTCTGAATATTTTTTTAATGACTTTATTAACAATTCAGAATCATTTTTGAAACGTTATTAAAGTCAAAAAAGATCGAAATTTGACTTCGATAGCCCCAAGTCGTAGTACCTTGGGAAAACTTCGGCAGGGATTTCATTTCACAACTTGTAATCTCTCTTAACAAACAATCTCTAGAACCGTGCCGTACGCGCTGTAACTGTGATACCAGTGAGCGACGATGAACTCCCCGCCGATTACACCTCGTCTCTGAGCCACAAATCCTAACTGGTCCATTCGGGGGCGGTCTGCCTTGAGACTTGCATAACATAAGCCTTTACTCTAAGCTGAAGTACTGTTTCGTTCTGTTAAGCCTATAAAGTGGGCTGTGCTGTAATTCTCCTTGACGACGCTCACACAGACGATGACGGGAAGCACTCAAGCAGGACCATATAACGTGGTGTCTGTTCTCCTCACTCTCGCCACACGTGTACATACTGACCTCACGACATTTCAACTCATTCAATCGCTTCCTGAAACATCGATGATCCTCAAGGAGTTGCCAGATAGGGTAATCCGGTTCGACCCAATGTGACCTGAGTCTCATCGACACATCAGGAAAAACTTATCCTATAACTCGCCTTCTTCTCAGCGAGCATGCCGCTCGCTTTCTGTTGCCTCCCAAATTACGCGCCTTCGCCTGCTCAACTTCCAATCAGTGGCAGCCCCACGCGCGCGACCAAAGGAGCAGAGTAAATAATTTTTAGGGAGCGCGGAATCGTCCGCTGCACAGAGGGAGCCTCAGAGCAGCATGCCCTGCGCGCATCTCACGCGATTGGGTCAAATGACAACGAAGTCGGTGGAGCCACCACCTGGAATTTTAATTTCGTATGTATGCATGTATATCTTCACGCCGGGTCACTTTCGAGGTACGTAGAGGTTCAAGACGACGACGCTTTAACATTCATAGCTCTTTTTATGTACGCTCGCCTCCTCGGGCTCCTGAGGACTTCAGACAAAACAAAACCAATTGGGTCGTGGTAGGTGAGTGTTCGTTTTCCTAGATCTTTGCACTGTTATATTATATATCGAGTTCATCATTCTTTCTATATGTCTGAAACACAGGGACCACGCCTTTTCTTATCTTAACACCGGCGCTCTCTTTCACACCATCTCTTTCCTACACTATTATTGCGAACGCGGTCAGCAAGCGTTACCCCACAAACTTTGTTGGGTTGTGCTTTCTGGCTTAGGTTTCTGCTGTCTAGAAATTTGTCGAACGCCCCATTCCACGCCACGCTATCCCTGCACTCACTCGTCTCTTTAGATCTGCGGTGTATATGCCATACATGCTGACAGGTGGACAGGACGGAGCAGGTCCCCGTCAACATCATAATTCGGGAAAGTTTCCCAGAGATCTCTTCGCATGACACTATCCAATGCTGTCTCAAGATCCACAAACTTTGAACGTGCAAGAAACGGGAAACCAGTTCACGTTTTGTTCACCGCGGCACATGATATAATTGAAATTGGCTTTTATAGTTTTTACATACAAAATTATATATTGTTTTTCTCATACGTATAATGGACATGAAAGTTCCTGAATTTTGATAAAAGGTAATAACGAATATAAATCTTTAGACAATGTTAATCAGTTTTCTATATCAAATCTAAATAGTGTTCTTTAATCGTGTTAATGAAACATAAAATATGTATATTTTGTGTACATCGAAGTCCATATAATAATTCTAAGCTGTGGTTGTTAAGTGTGGGGATATTAATACGTCACGAAATTGAAATATCTTCAATTCAAAACATTTGATTCCATGCAAATTACGATTTCGGTGCAAAATGTTTTCTTCTTTTTAATTCCTAAAATTACGCCATTTTGACTTGAAATATTCTCGAGAGCTTGTAGGCTCGCGAATTTTTTCCGTCGAATATATTTATTATATGGAAATTGCACCGCGTCTTTAGTGCTCGGTTGTCTCTGCCTACCCCGCAAGGGATTTGGCGTGAAGTGATAGACAGATATAAATTGTAAACATGTAAATTGCTTTCCGTCCATGAGTTATTTTTATTGTAAAACATTTTATTTGACCAAATGAAAATGTGCTTCATGACTTAAGACCTACAATGTAAAATGGAATCAATCACGGCTATGAGTTGTTTAAAAATTAGTTTTCCATTGAAACAAAAATACACTTTATCGCACAACCTTATAACTTCTAAATTTATTATCAGTTTCTAAAACATAACCGCTCAGTTTGATATACCTACTCCCGGGGTAGGCAATGGCAAACACGACGTATTCCACGCGACACCTATCGTTACTTTGCACGAATCAACTTGCCAGGATCATTAATTAGTTAGTTTACTGAGGTAAGCTCCCAAAGAGTTGATGTATAAACAGCAGAGGAGGCATCGCGCGAGTGATACTTAACCCGTCGAAACCATTATATTACAAGCGTTAATAGGCTACGGTACCCGCTTTACATCGTATAAAAAAAAACAAAAAATAAAATGTGATAGGTGGCAGAAATTTTCATTTCATCACATTTATTAACATGAAAATACATTAGACTATTGAGATTTCTAAATTCAAATATAATCGTTACAGGCCAATTTGATTCTTAAGAAAAAAATATGAATAGATCTATATGGTGTTCTTAAATAATATGCCCAAATTGAAATGGGAAATAGTATTATGTATGCTGATTATAATAATAAATATATTTTATGCCCCACGTGTTACAAATTCTTTCATAGAAAAATAAAATCCGTCATAAAAAATAGCTTTCTGTTGTATGAAACCAACCAGCTAGGAAAATACAAGCATGCCGGTACGGTACGCAGGTACAATACGCCTTCCCGCGCATGCGTCATCTACGCCACAAGGCGCACGCGCGGCGCGCGCGGCCATCATCGTTTCCCAGTGGCGCGCATTACACTAGTACGCGTGATCGTAATCATGCCTGGACGTCGTTACTCTAATCAGGAGTATCTCCAAATGGTACTTTGTTATCGCGAGTCTAATAACATCACTGCAGAAGCGTACGTGTTTATACTTCCAGCACGATGGAGCACCAGCCCATTACGCCTTGTGTTCGCGAGTATCTGGACGTTACGTACGCCATGAGGTGGATAGGAACCTTTGTATAGAACGCCTGGGTGCGCTTGTGAAACAATTTTGTATTTAGTGTCGTGATTGAGATGTGTAAATAACTTGTAAATAAACTGCTGAACTTTTAAACAAGCCCAGTTAATGTAACAAACGTTATCCGATAGCTTTTTATTTTTCAATATCAAACCACGTCTATCTAGTCTTTAATGTTGTCGTAACAAACACTAAATACTCAAATTTAACGTTATTACATTAATTTGACAGTCCAAAGCCTGTGTGAAAGTGTGATGGAAAGTTTGTGACCTTTTTCAAGAAAATTGGATCAGCTGTTATATCCGGTGTTCTAAATTTCCATTTTTATTTAAATAGATAGGTAGCTATCAGCGTTACTCTACCGGCATAGTCATAGGTATTTCTTTTTTGAATACAACGTTGGGAGGCGTACGGTCGACCTGATGTAAAGTGGTTATCGTAGCCTATAAACGCTGTGGTCGTCGCTGCGTAAATAGCGTGTTCGATTAGACCCGCGACCCGTGCATCGACCCCGTCAAACTGAATTATTAACAACTGATGATGATGATGAGGACGGGGCAATCATTATGCACCATGAACCAAGTAGGCACTTTATTTATTTGATTTTTCAAACTTTTTTGACGATGCCGGGACACGAAGTTTCTTGTCTATCGTAACAAATAAACGATATTCTTTCTCCCATTGAAGTTCGGGCATATAAAAAAAGACACCTTATATATTCAGAGTATTAAAACAAATATAAGATGCCACTAACTTGAAAACTCCATGTGTTGGCTTATTCTTAAATATCTCCAAAGCGTTCGGTATAATAAATCACGATATACTAATGACACAGTTTGAAAATCTAGGCATATGTGGCCCATTATTGGAGCTAATTACATCATATCTAAGCAATAGGGTACAGTTATTAGTAAATATAATAAAAATACTAAGACAGTGGAAGATGTACAACCGAAATTGGCTAAAGTGGGGAATGGCGTTTCACAGGGTAGTGTCCTTAGCCTGTTACTTTTTTGATTTATATTAACGAGCTCTCCAAATTAACCCAGCACTTGTGCGTTATGTATGCTGACGATGCAACAATCTTTACTGGTGATTCTTATTTAAATAGGAAATCACATATTAACAAAATTAAAATATTTTTAGTTATTGCTATGCACTATCAACAATAATTGAAAGTCCATCAGAAGAAATAGCGCGTTTGACATATTTTGTATATTCGTTCCTAACTTATGGAATAATCTATTGGGATAATTCTAAAATGTTTTTGCTACAAACAATATGTTGTAGAATAATTTATAACTTGCATTCTGATAAAAATAACTCGAAGCTATTTTTAAAGAAAAAAAAAATGTCACTGTAACGAATGTATACATTCTAGAAGTTTTGTTTTTTTGTTAAGAATAATGGTGATTATTATGTTAAAAACAGGAAATAGAACTAAAGTCAGGATTAAATGTAAAAATGATTTAATTCTAGCCATTATAAATAATAACATGTACGAAAAGAGTGCCTTTGTTACGAGTGTCAAGAAATTTAATCATTTACAGAGGGCATTTTTTTATTTCCCTACATACACACCACCTGAACAACTTTGGCAGTGAATATTATCCATTTTTATCAACTATAAAACATTAAAATCTTATTTTGTCTGCTACCAGTCAATCGATTCAAAACAAAAACAATGGCGGCCGTTAATTATATGGAGCAAACTACTTTTTAAAATAGTTACGTAGCAATGTTCGCGACATTTCGGTAATTGTGTATGTAATTTACGTTATAGTTCGGCTGAAAAGACAATGTCTATACTATGCGATTGTGTGCGTTATTTGTGTTATTGTTGGCAATGTATTTACAGGAATGCACACTACACTATCCGTAAACCAACACGGGACACATACGTAAATTTAGACAGAAATAGTTTGTGTCTCTGCCGTTAAGCTTCCATTGCGGAGCTAGTAGTAGTAGCGCCAAGCTGCGATTTGAATATGACTAGCGTTGATTTTAATAACTTGCGCCGATACCGATAGACGGAGCTGTTTTTAATTTTTTGTTTTTGATACGAAATATTAGTTAAAAACTATGTTTAAGAATTAAGAAACATCGGATGGTATTTATCAAATTGATAGGGTAGGTTGCAGCCACTGAATGTTGCAGACCTGTCGAGGTGAACTCTGGAAATTGTACATGTTTCATGTTTTCTTGCAATTTACATGTTCTCTTGAAATTTGCACATAGTTGGCAATAAAATATATTCTATTATGTATGTATGTATGTATATCTTCACGCCAGGTCCCTTGCGGGGTAAGCAGAGAGAACCGAGCGCCATAAGACGCGGTCCTTACACACTTCACTCGCTTCTTTCACATTCATAGCTCTTTTCATGCACGCTCGCCGGTTCCTAAGGCTCCTGACATCACCTTCTGATAAAACACGACCAATTTGGTCATGGTAGGTTAGTCTTGGTCTTCCTCGGCTCCTACATCCTTCCACTTTCGCATTGTATATCTGTTTCGTCATTCTTTCATCTTGCATTCTTTCTACATGTCCGAACCAACGGAGCATGCCCTTTCTTATCTTAACACCGACACTCTCTTTCAGTCCAACTCTCTTTCGTACGTCATCATTTCGAACGCGGTCAGCAAGCGTTATGCCACAAATTTTTCGCAGTGCTCGCATCTCGACCGCATTTATTCTACTTTCATGCTCTCTCTGCCATACCCAGCTCTCACTTCTATAAGTTAGCGTTGGGATTAACACCGCGCTGTGTACAGCGAGCTGTGCCTTCTGGCTTAGATTTCGGCTGCCAAACAGTTTACCCAACGCTCCATTCACGCTATTCCCTGCACTCACTCGTCTCTCCACATCAGCGGTGTACCTTCCATCGCTTCTAAAAGCGCTTCCAAGATATACAAACTCATCCACTTGCTCCAACACTACATCATCAACCGTAATCCTAGTGTTCGTTCTGGTTGTCTCTCTTTCAAATACCATTATTTTGGTTTTCTTCGCATTCAATTGTAAGCCTTTCTTCATACAATCGTCTTTCATTGTTGTGACTAGTGTTTGCAGTTCGGATGATGATTCTGCTATTAATACTGCGTCATCTGCATAAAGCAGGCAGTTAACCACTGAGCCACCCATTCGCATTCCCACATTCATATTTCTCATTCTCTGAAGAAACTGTCCAGATACAGGATGAATAGCCGAGACGACAGCACGCATCCCTGTCTGACACCAATATTGGTATCAAACCAGGGTGATAAACTGCCGTCCACTCTCACACATGCTGTGCAATCCTCATAGGTGGATTGCACAGCACGTAGAAGGTCACCGTCAATCCCATATCTGGGCAAGATGTTCCAGAGATTCTTTCTTTTATATTCTATTATATTCCAGGAAATAGTATAATTGAATTAAATGGTTTTTTTTTTTAATATGTAATAGTAGAATAGTTGTTAGTTTCCATATATAGTTAGTTACAGATGGCAGTCATATAAAATTACAAGTCAGGACGGCAGGCCTATAAAACTTTCGTGTTATAAATATTGATTCATAGTAATTGTTAGTAGCTTTCAACGGCCACCGCAGCGACCGTCTCAGCTCTCTGACACCGTTTCACGGCGGGCGGCCGCGGTCCTAGCTCGTTACGAGAACCGCGGACATGTTTCTTATTCCCTTCTATTTCGAAAAACTGGGAGACCATTACAATTGTCCACCCCCATAACAAAACATAACCTTTTTTTTGGCGGGTAGGCCTAAAAGAGTACAGACGTTTTGAAAATAAGCTCTCGATTATTTTAATATAAAATAGTTAAATTATTATAATTTTGTAAAAAGTTATATAAATGTTATGTTATAATTGATACATATTACAAGGTCGCCAGCTAATATTCAACAAGATTTTCTATATAAACTTGGCAATATTTTATAAATAAAATTTTAACACCACCATGGACACATTGACACACTTAAAAAAGAGGATGGATGAAATGTTTGAAATGTTCCTCACTAAAATGTCCACTTTTGAAGACTCCCTTGATAGCCGCAACAGTACTCCTGACATTGTTTCACTGGCGGGTGAGTTCCAATTGTTTAAACAATTCATCTGGAAGGCAGTGTCTGCATTAAAGTCACAGATGGAATTAGTCTTGCAAGCCTTAGACAATTTTGAGACACAGTCACGTTATAATTTGTTGCTGCTCCATGGAGTTCCTGAGACGCAGAATGAGAACTTGATGACGGTAACGCACACATTATGTAAGGAGACACTGCAACTGGATATTGGTCCACAATCAATTGCCTCATGTTCACGGCTTGGCTACAAAACATCAGCTGATAGTCCTCAGCCTATACTAATTAGATTCGCCTGGTATCAAACCGACAGACAAAAGGTACGGATGGCAAAAAAGAAGTTGAAGGGGAGCGGCCGGGTACTTTCTGAATTTTTAACCAGTGCCCGTCATGCGGTGTTTGTTGAGGCACGAAAACTGTTGGGTGTGAAGAGCTGCTGGACAAGCAATGGAGTTATCTTTGTGATCTGTCCGGATGGTTCACGTCGGAGAGTCACCTCGTTGCCTGAACTGAGTGCCGTTACAGCAGATATGCATGAAGCGGATACATCGACCACCGCATCAGTTGGGGCGCAAGCCAGAGGTGCGGCACGACCCACGCGGCAGCCAAGTAGAACACGCAGCGCAAAGAATCAACTCAAATTGCAGAAATAAGCAGAGTCGTGTGTCTGCGAAGTAATGCGTGTGTTGCAGGTATGCGCTGGTTTATGCAGTGGTGTATAGGGTAGATGCTCCGAGGTGTTTTTCAAATCCCAACGTCACTGGCATTCAATGAGCTTTTAGTAATTTGTATACAATTAACAATAAATTGAAAAATTTTTGGAGGTAGAAAATATTTGTTACTACATTTACGTGACATTTTTCACTGACGGCCACTTTCACAATTTTGACTTTGACATCCCATACGCTAAGATATTACACTCTTCTTCTTCTTGGTTGTATTGACAGTGCTATCGCGTTAAGATATTATTGTAAGCATTAGCGTTCGAATCAAGTCATCTTATTTCGGGATATATTTCAATACTAATATTATATCCTCACTTCTACTCAATAATGCGAACTCACATAGTCCCTGCTGAAAAGCCAAATATTAAATTTTTATTCAAAAATGTATTTGGTTGCCATTGTATAATTATGGTACGTATACTTAAAAGGATTCATTTTTATTTTTCTAGTACACCACATAATCTATTATAGTCCGTCATTGCATATTAATTTCTTTGATTCGTTAGAATCACTTCTTGCAGATCTACGTCCTCAATTTGATCACATGATCCTAATGGGAGACTTCAATACCTGTCTGATCAGGAATGATGGGCGGTCAAAAATGCTATTAGATATGTTGCAATCTCTGGATTTACATCAGCTGCCACTTGGTCCTACCCATTTCCCACATAATGGGCCTCCTTCTTTATTAGATTTAATTATCACTTCTTCTCCCGGCATCGTTGCATGTCATGGTCAGTTTAACGCACCCGCTTTCTCGGCTCATGATCTTATTTTCGCTTCCATGAAAATACGAACCCCAAAACGCAAGCATAAGGTGATGATGCTGCGAAATTACAAGACAGTTAATCGTGACGCATTGCGGGAGGATTTCTCTGAGGCGGACTGGAGCTCTGTTTTCTCTGGTACAGATCCTGATTCCAAGCTTACCGCTTTTAATTCCATTTTTCTGTCTATTTATGACAAACATGCGCCTTTGCAGTCCGTCAAAGTTAAACATTATCCTGCCCCCTGGCTTACCAAAGATATTAAATGTCTCATGGCTAAAAGAGACAGGGCCAAAGTAAAGTGGCGAAATAATCCTTCTGACACTAACCGCCTTAATTATGTCACACTGCGCAATAAATGTAATAAACAATGTAGGGTAGCAAAAAGAAATTTCATTCACTCGTCAATTGACAATTGTCCCCACGATAAATTGTGGATTTTTTTTAATAAGATAGGTATAGGAAAGCCTAGATCTAGTAATTCATCCAATTTAAACGCTGATGACCTAAATAAACACTTCAGCTCAACTCCAAGTATCTTGTCACCTCAGGTTAGATTGGCTACTGTAAGTCACTTGAATTCATCTCCTGGACTAAGCGGTAATCAATTTGAGCTTGATACGGTTTCGGCGGATGAAGTGGTGAAATTCATAGGCTCCTTAAAGTCTAAAGCAGTAGGGTGCGATGACATGTGCATCGACATGATGGTGTCAATCAATGACATAATAGCTCCGTTATTAGCTGACATAATTAACTGCTCCTTATCCTCTGGCATTTTTCCTGCTTTATGGAAACGTGGCCATATCATTCCACTTCGAAAAACATCAAATCCTTCCTCTTTCGCCGATTTTCGGCCCATCACCATCCTTCCCATTCTCTCTAAGATTTTAGAGCACTTTGTGCATCATCGCGCTACGAAATACCTTCGTCTGAATAATCAACTGAGTCAGTATCAGTCTGGTTTTCGGGCCGGCCACGGCACTGTTTCAGCACTCATAAATATTACTGACGACATTCGGAACAATATAGATAATAAACTTCTTACTCTTCTCGTCTTACTTGACTTTTCCAATGCTTTCAATATGGTTGATCACGAAATTTTACTAGCAGTACTTCGGCAAATGAATCTATCGTGTTTCTCTTTCCTGGTCTCATTCTTACCTTTCTGACCGGCTTCAATCAGTAAAAATCGACGATTGTAAATCTGACTGGTGCAAAGTCGACGTGGGTGTCCCACAAGGTAGTGTGTTATCACCTCTCTTATTCTCTATTTTTGTTAATGGCATTACTTCATATGTGTCCTCCTCTATTCATTTGTACGCTGATGATGTCCAAATCTATACAGCTGCCTCTCTCCAAGACTTTTCAAACGCTACAGATGTTATTAATTCAGATCTCAGCGCTATTGCAAAATGGGCACAGAACTTCGGCCTAAAAATGAATGCGATAAAGTCACAATGTATGGTAATAGGCAGCCCTCACTTCATTTCCAGGTTCCAATCAGGAAGTTATCCAAATATTGTTTACAACGGTACAATAATTCCTTATTCTTCTACTGTTAAAAACCTTGGAATTGTCATGGATCAGACACTATCTTGGGGACCCCAAATAAATGCCATAAGCCGCAAATTGTTCTCTTCCCTTCACTCTCTGAAACGCCTTCAAAGTTTCCTTCCAACGGAGACCAAGGCGTTGCTGGCTCAATCTCTTCTCCTGCCGCTCCTTGATTATGCCGATGTAGCCTTTCTGGATCCCTCCAAAGATTTACTGAATAAATTGGACAGGCTTCAAAATCAATGTATCCGATTTGTATTTGGTCTTCGCAAGTATGACCATATTTCTCAATTTCGACAGCAACTTAACTGGCTGCCTATAAGGCTACGGCGTAAAATCCACATTCTAACCTTTCTCTATAATGTTCTTTTTAATCCTTTTTTCCAACGTACCTCAGGAGGAGGTTTCATTTTCGGATCACGGACGAGCGTCTACGATGTAGCCAAGACCCCATCTTGAAGGTGCCTGCCTCCCTGACCAACACGTTCGGGAATTCTTATACCGTGCGCGCCGCCCGTCTTTGGAATGCACTTCCGCTCGAGATCAGAGCTTCGCCTACTATAAGTTCTTTCAAAAAACATCTAAAAAACTTTTTCAGTACTTCTGCGAGACATTGAGTTTATATTATGTATTATTTTTATTCAATTATATTAAATATTTGTTTGTATTCTATCGTTATCCATTAGTGTGTATATATGTATCTGTGTCCGTGTGTATATACATTTGAGTGTCTATATGCATATGTACATAAATGAATATACTTGAAAATCCTTTCTCAATTTTCTTAATATATGCTGGCATCAATTTAGTTATTATGTTAACCTTATATACACTTTTTATTTACCTCCGCCATACACTATTCCACTAAGGAACTCAAAAGCAATGGTTGGCTGGAAGAGATTCCTCGAAGGAATAAGCCCGCCTTTGCAAATCAAATTCCAATATTTTAAGAATGTAAACATTAATATAGCAATAAAGTTCTACAAACAAACAAACATAAACTAACAAAAATGTTGTAATTTCTAAATAATAGAACACTCAACCCGCAAATTCATACCGCGGTTTATACCTTATACAAAGTGTATCATTTCTTCTTTCTACATCATTAAATAAGATACAGTCACCTCACGGGGCGAGGACAGTTCCACACTTCACCGATATTTATTTATTATCTAAATCTCTTACAGACATGTTTTCTCGTGTTAAATTTAAAAGAAACCCCGAGGTGCGAGGGCCGCCGGCTGCTCCTGCGACGGCCACGGTTCGTCTTCTGACAGCAGATTACTCCTCCAGCGGCAGTATGGCTTCACATTATGCTAATACCAAATCCAAGATACATCGATCGATCCCTAAATGTAATTCTTGCGTTTGTTCAGATTTCTTAACTTTGTAATGTCAATTTCTTCACATTCAGTGGTGGCATTAATAACACTACTTGACACCGACGCTGAGGGGCTCGATTTCCACACACACATTAACGTGGGTGTTTTTCTTGGTCTGGGCGTTTTCTATGTATCATAAGTACGTATTTACAAAAAACAATGTATTTACGTGTATTTATCAGTTGTCTAGTACCCAGAACACGAGCTTCGCTTACTTTGGGGCTAGACGGCGCTGTGTAATGTGTTCGACGATATTTATTTAATTGTAAGCCTTTTTCATACGGCCATCGTCCATCATGGTGACTAACGCTCGCAGTCCAGATTGTGTTTCCACTAATTCGTTAAATAAAACAAGCAGACTATTTCATTTGATCATATTATAATAAATTATTATCACAAAGTGTTACGCCGCGGAGGAGTCGGGCGCAGGACGCAGGACGCACCGGTTTACGTGTATGTACAATGTACTCTGGTGTTACAAGTGTTCATACAACGGCTACGGCTGTGTGTACTGCTGCTTTCAAGGGGACGATGTGATTGTCAGTGGATACCGTAATGGTATAAAAATACAATATGTTTAAATTGAAAGGTAATGTGTCACTGGCAACGCGCGGGCGCCGCTCGCGGGGCGTCACGTCAGGATTATTATTTGCAAACATGTAAAATAACACAACCACGTATCTGCATACAAACAGACCGACGTTGCGTCCTTCAAAGGAACTTCGAATAATAATAAATAATAACTATAAAGCGATTGTAGAGATCTCATCGTACACTTTAATTCCCCGCTGTATATATAAACTTCTTCAGAAATTTGAGTCCTTCAAATACTATTTTGATGATTATTATGACGCAGTATGAGTTGCGTTCGCCGCGGGCGGGCCGCGGACGGGCCGATCACTAATAATTATCATAATAATCAAATCGATTGTAACGTGAAGCGAGCCTCGCGATATACAATCCTGATTCTGGAGGACTAATGCCTACAATATGATAACTTTTAATGTTGTAAGTATGTAAGAGACTGCCGCCTGGCTCACCCCGACGGGTTGCGCAACTCACAGCACGGGCTCGTCTGTACAGGCTCGAGCTGCGTGCGTGCACCTTACAAATAATGTGCCGCTACAGCAGATAGTACACGACCAGTATGTGGCGCCTAGATGATGTCGTACACTTGATACGTGCCGCGGCCGAGACGAGTGTGTCGGCCGCGTCGGGCCGGCGCACCGCGCACCGCACACGCCGGCGAGAGTACGCCCAGTGACCGAGGGCGCCGCTCAAAATACAAATACAAATCATTGAAAAGGAAACGTTTTTTTCCTAGTATTAACCCGTCTCTTAATCCATTAGAATCGGCGGTGTCCGCTACCTAAAGTCTAAGGATTTGGTAGAGTCGCGACTAATCCCCGCGAGCGAACAAAAATATGGTGGTGGCACTGTACCTTGTAGTAGACGTCGGGCACGAGCCGCGCGTCGCTCGTGTCCCGGATGTAGCCCAGCTCGGGCGCGTCCCTGGTGGGCAGCAGGATCTCGTCGCGGACCAGCGCCTGGCACTGCCCCGACACTTGGTAGCCCTCCATGTGCACCTGCTTGTCGCTGTCGCCTGCGACAAACGCGGACATCAGCACTACGCAACATTGTATATGTTCATAACTTTATCGATGACGACGATGTAACGAAGCGGGTGTTAATACTTATTAAAAATTAATACAAAACCCATTAAATAAAATACTTTCGTATTTGCCGTTGATCAATACATTTATGAACGGGGTCTTCATATCTTTATATACATGATTCTTCTGTCACCGAAATTCTGCTAAACGGCTGGACCGATATTGACGGAACCATTCGCGTGTGTTTAACTGTCGAGCAAGACAACGTCTACACCTTATGGATGTGATTAATGAAAAAAAAATTCAAACACGTCATCGGCCGTCATTGCCGACGGCAAATAAAGATTGTTAAAAATTTGTTAAATCCATTGCATTGTAGGAAATGGAATATTTGAAGTCCATGATAATTAGTGTATTTGAAGTCCATGATATTTCTCGTAACATCGTACACGTTTTTGAGGAATAAAGAGGTAGTGCACATTACAAGTATAACAGATCGTCTGGGGAAGCACCTCCACCTCACAGAAAAACCTCGCCTCACTCACCTCGCAGCCAAATAATAACTCCGTGGAGGGTTGTTGTGTCCTGCGAGTGATTGAGGTTACCAGTAAGCCCCCAAGAAATGGTTGTGCTACTAGCAGCAGAGGTGGCATCACGCTAGCGATACTTAATGCAAGCGTCCACTGGCTACAATAAAAAAAATAAAGATAAACATTATTTATTTGCCATTGGGCCCTCGCGGGCACGGACACGTTACGTTTTTTGAAATATAATCTTATTGTATCTCATTCAATTCTCTTGCTATTATTAATCTTTTTTAATCCGCTAGTATTACGGAAATGAACATTGGCGAAGAAGAAATGCCGAAAGAAACTTGCCAACATAGGACTTTTTTTAAATTGTCAATTAGATGTTACAATAAATTCACATCAGCATATTGGTACGACAATGACATCAAATTGTTGAATTAAAGACTATTATTAAGGACAGATCGTGTGTGCTGAATTATATTAATTCCAGACATCTTCGTCAGTTACATATTCATCAATTCTATAATAAACCCTTTTACAGAGAGTATTTTTAATGTGCTTTTTGAATACGTTGTCAGGAAAGAATAGAACTGTTTCAGGCAAATTATTATAAAACCGAATACAATTTACAAGAAAAGATCTGCCAGTCCTAGCAGACTTCAATTTTTTACGGACATACATTATGCGTTCATAAATATATTGAGAAGTAACAGTGAGGACATTTATACATATGTTTGATAATCATTATGTTCGTTATGATATTGACGTGGAATAAAGCACAGGAATAATGCTCAAAGTACTTAGGAATATGGCAAATCAGACTAAAAGCAACTCGTTAACTACCTGCAAATGCTTTATCCATCAGAGAAAACATTACAGATACAAGTAGCTGTGAGAATCGAACCTACGGCTACTACGCAGATGTGGACAATGTGGACCGACCGAGGGATTCTTTGGAGCCCATGTTATAAATATAGGGTTGAATGGCCGTTCCCCACAACAGTATACCATACAACATAATGCTGTGAAAGTAGCTAAAATACACTAAGCGCGCAGTAGCCACACCCGTCAATTGCCTGATTCTCCTAACTGTATATGCAGAAGCGGAGCTGAGTTTTCCAGCAAGTTTATTTATATGAGGGCCCCATTGTAATTTGGGAGTCTACTGTAATTCCAAGAACAGTATTATTAACAAATTCTAATTTATTATTCCCAATGAGAACTTATGTATTGGCAGAAGTCACATTTGGAAGACTAAATTTGATGCATTTGGTGTTAGCCGAGTTAAGCAAAAGATTATTACATGTGAATCAGTTTAAAATAAGCATTATTCTTTCGAATATATTACTCAAAACGAAATAAAATAACTTTATGAGTTGCACTTGCACTAGAAAATAAGGATTTTATATCGAAAGTAAACAGACCTGTAACGCAGACGGTGACGAACTTCGAGCCGAAGTAGCCGGAAGAGGCGTGCCGGCAGGCGTTCGGGTGCATGTTCTGGTAGTGGCCCGCCATGATGCACTCCTGCGCCGACAAGAAGTGCGTCTCCGCGCCCCTGCAACCAGAAACAGGCTACAGTTGCGTACACCAGATATTATGCTAGTGGCCGAAGAACGTCTAGTCTAGACTCTAGAGGTCCACAACAGGCCGGAGGAGTGACGGCAGTCTGGATAACGAGGTCATAAAAATCAGCAGAACCAAAACAGCATATCTGTTTGACGACTTTAGCTCCCACCCGTCCTTCAGCAATTACACTACTTAAAAATTATAATAATTGGATTACATGTCATTGCAGGGAGCTGAGAGAGCTCGATGGCGTCGTTGCGCGTGTCATTCTAACCGAACACGCAGGTTAAGCAACGTCCACCTCAGCCTGTCTACGGATGGGTTTCACTATCTCGAGTTTGGAGGGCACGTTAAGCCGTCGGTTCCGGCTGTTGTCGATAGATGACAGTCGTTAAGCTAAGTGGCCCTCGGGCGGCTTGAAAACACTGGCCTCCGCCAACCCGTATTTGAGCAGCGTGGCGGAGTATGCTCTAAACCCCTTCGAAAGTTGAAGGGAGACCCGTATCCTTGCAGTGGAATGAGTAAGGGTTGATGTGATGATGCAGGGACCTGCCTTTTTCATTTAACCTCCGTTCTCCTTGTCAATAGTGAAAGTCGGAAGAAACTATAAGACTTACTATTAGAGAGGGAGCCTACGAGAGACAAGCGCAGCGACATGCCGCTGGATAAAGAACTACCGTACGAACGGTCGCCGGTTACAATTATGGCGCGGGCATGACATTAAAGTCGTGTTTACAGATTTTGTTTGTTTGTTTATATAACTTTATTGCATTATTTACAATTATAATTTTTACATAATGATCACTTGCCGACGGAGACGGAGACCACACGTCCCTGATAATTTCAAAAGACGTGTGGCCAACTTAAGGAAGGTCTTCGATAAAGATTGTCCCTCTGGGTTGTGGAGGTACGAATGGCAGCCGACATTACGGCGACACATAGCCTATGTTACCCGTGATGTAGGATTTTAACGATACCTCATACATCTGAATCAGTTCAGGTGTTTAGAAGTAGTGTAATAAATAATCATATACAGCATAAACCTGAAACCATCACTCGTGTAAAAAGGACAGGAAAACTAATTTTTTATACACAAATTGTCATGATAATTATTTTGAGTGCTAACACAGGGTTTCATAAACATTTGTGCATTGCAATCTACACCGTCAAGCAGTTTATTTTTAATTTATGAATGCCTCACCTGTTAATGGATGACTTGCTTGTTTGGGAACTATCACTCCATTGCACAGGTATTCAATTTTCAAATGGTAATTAAATTTGAAGGTTACAGTTAATTTCAGATACCATTTTGAATCATAATAATTATCTTTTAATTGTATTATGCTTTGGTTCTAATGCATTCTAAAAGTATGTGTGACGAAAGTAAAGGTTCGTATTCGTACCGTATGTGCTTCACCGTCCCGCTGGCGACGTCGTCGGGTAGCAGGTCGGTGAAGATCCAGCCCACGCGACGCAGGCCCAGGCGGCCGGCCAGCTCCTCCAGCAAGTCTTCCCGCGGGTCCGGCTGGAGCTCGACGCTGTCTCGCGACGATAACTGTGGCGGTTCGTACACGGCCGCCACGCGGGCGCGGATCCCCAACGGCACGTCGGGGTGCGGCTCGTACTGACCGTACAGGAAGCCGACTCGCTGATGACCCGTGGCGCGCCAATACGACAGAAAGCGCTCCACCAGCGCGGGGTGTTCCACCAGCACGTTGTCCACGTGGCGGTAGGGCTGCCGGTTTAGCGTCACGGCCGCCGGCTGGCACTTGGAGCACACGCCGCGCGGCCACGGCGGGTGCTCCTTGCAACCTGCACACATACACATTTCTCTCTATCACCTGCGTGGTAAGTATTCTGACTGACGTAAGCGGCGCGTTGCTAAACAACGCCAAACCATGCCAATTTGATACATTTGGTGTTGTTGAGTTTAATAAAATATTATTGCATGTCGCATGCCGCTAAGGACTAACATTAAAGAGGTATCTATAACTTAACGCCAAATCCCCTGCAGGGTAAGCAGAGAGAATCGAGCGTCACATGACTCGATGCTTACAAACTTCCCTCGCTTCTTTAGCATTTATTGCTCTTTTTATGCACGCTCGGTTTCTAAGGCTCCTGACATGACCTTCTGATAAAATATGATAAATTTGGTCATGGTCTTGGCCTTCCTCGGCTCCTACATCCTTCTACTTTCGCGTTGTATATCCGTTTCGTAATTCTTTCTACCCTGCATTCCTTCTACATGTCCGAACCAACGGAGCATGCCACTTAAATTCTTATTTTAACACCGACACTCTCTTTCAGACCAGCTATTTCTAACAACATCGTTGCGAATACGGTCTACAAGCGTTACGCCACAACTTTTGCGCAGCGCTCGCATCTCGACCGCATTTATTCTACTTTCATGCTCCAACTGTCATACGCAGCTCTTGCTTCCTGAAAAGTCCCACAAAGCAGCTTACCTCCAGGTAGTGGTCCGTTTCAAGAGTGGGACCTTTAAAGGCTCTTGTATCCATTATAATCAAATCAATCACACTTTTTTGGTCTTCCGTCACAAGAGAGGTAGAGCGCATCAAAGCAGCCCGTCTGGGTAAGTACCTCCACCTCACAGAAAACCGCAGCCAAATAACAACTTCCTTGAGGGTTGTTGTGTTCCTGCGTGTGAGTGAAGTCACCAGTAAGCTCCCAAAGGAGTTGCTGTGTAGGCAGAAGAGGAGGCATCACGCGAGTGATACTTAATATATTGCAAGTGTTAATAGGCTACGGTACCCGCTTTACATCAGGTGGGACATATGCTTGTATGCCTTCCGACGTAGTATAAAAAAGTTTAGGCCCTACCAAACAGTAAAATTTTACACCAGAGGCGAAGCGAGAGGAGAGTACTACACCTACAGCAGCACTGGCATGATTGTCCCGGTCTACCCCAGACCATAGGGCCATCATCCCACTGGCCACATCATCGATGTCGCTCCCCTTGCGCTTAGTCTCTGTCTCTCGGGGGCAGATCGGTGCGCGTCGCCTACGGAGGGCGCCCTAACCTGCACATCGGTGCGCTTTCGAGAATCATCGAAGAGGTATCATCAGCAAATAATACTATATCAGCATTTTTTCTTTACCATGTAGGGCAAATTATTGGCATAATACATGTGTATTTATATAAAAAGGGGTCTCAAATAGAATCCTGGGGCATTCTCGATATTAAAAGTGCTGCCCTTAAATTTAACTCCACATATGCCAACAGTCTGCATTCCGGGCATTTTGGGCATTATCTATAACACGCATGCGATCAGATCACGCTAAACCATTTCATTGGTCTTAAATATTGATAGTCTCAATCAAGTTCACTTTTCTAGTCCTCAAAGTTATTTCCCCAAAGTCAAAACGAAAAACGTAAATCACGTTCCATACAATTTATATTTTTCATATCCTTTTCTCCCAGAGTACTAGATAAAGAAATAGGACCAAATTTATAGAGTACTTCCAAGGCTGAATGCATCCATTTTGTACCAGAGGCATAGGGAACTCAAACAAACCTGGCAACAGCCAAAATACAAAGCTTGCCGAGGGATGTTAGCAAAATAGAACCATTGTAAATTGCCACAACGTTTCCTTATCTCACTATTTCTTATCCTGTCACTCAGTTTAACTCCTATCATACTTCTTAACGCTCTCATCTCAACTGCATTTATTCTGCTTTCATGTTTCTTCTGCCATACCCAACTTTCACTTCCGTACATGAGTGTCGGAACCAGCACCCCCCCATGCACAGCCAAACGAGCCTTGTTAGACACCTTCCGACTGCTCATAAAGGAGTGCAAAGCTCCATTCACCATGTTCCCTGCATTCACTCTTCTTTCAATATCACTCTCACACTTTCCATCTCTTGTAAACTTTGAACCCAGATACACAAACTCATTCACCTGTTCGATTTGTTCATCTCCAATCACGATATTGCAGTCTGTCACTTCCTTATCTCTTTCAAACACCATCACTTTCGTCTTCTTTACATTCATCTTCATTCCCTTTCTAACAAAAGCTCCACTCATAGCAGTTACCATCTCCTGCAACTCCTCGGCCGAAGACGCAAGTAATACTTGGTCATCAGCATAGAGAAAACATTTGACGAGTAACTCATTCATTCTTAACCCATTTTCATTCTCTTTTAAATCTGTCAAGCAATTGTCCATGAACAGATTAAACAGCCACGGTGACGCTACACATCCCTGTCTAACACCTTTTTCGATATTAAACCATTCAGTGTATGCCCCGTTTATCCTTACACAAGCACTAGAATCCCTATAAAGAGATTGCAATGCTCGTATGAGGATACTGCTCACACCGTTCACGGACAATGCTGACCACAATTCATTCCTCACCACTCTATCATAGGCCTTTTCTAGATCCACGAACGCGCAATAGACCTTCTTGTTTTTAGCCAAACACTTTTCGGCTATGCACCGCAAGGAAAAGACCTGATCCGTACATCCCATTCCCTTTCTAAATCCCGCTTGTGCATCCCATACTTTTTCGTCTGTTTCATTCACAACCCTTTCAATCAACACTTTCGCATACAATTTACCGACGACGCTGAGAAGGCTTATACCGCGGTAGTTTATGCAGTCCTGCCGTGACCCTTTTCCCTTATACAATGGCACGATTACGGCTTTGCACCAGTCTCGCGGTACTTGCCCATTTCGCCAGCACAAATTGAAAAGGCGGTACAGCTGGCTAACCACTATGCCCTGTCCAGCCCTCAGCATCTCGACGGTAATCCTGTCATACCCTGCAGCCTTACCTAATCTCAAACTTTTCAACGCTTTCACTATTTCATCCATACTTATCTCACTTTCATCACCATTTCTATTAGTTTCCATGGAAGGTGCCGGATGTTGTACCTGCACTTCCTCTCTTTCAAACAAAAGAAGATGTAGTGACAAAAATTGAGAAAGGTATGCTGAGATGGTTTGGCCATGTCGAGAGAATGAACGAAGAACGATTGACGAAAAAAGTGTATAAGGCGAGTGTGAATAAAATTGTTGGAAGGGGTAGACCTAGCCGGACGTTTCGAGATCAAATCAGGGACGTCCTGAAAAAAGGTCAGGTCAAGAGTACCCTAAACCGAAGAGCATGTATGAAGAGAATAATGAGAGTGTGGACGAAGCGAAACAAGTATGTAAGGATCGTAGCAAGTGGAAAGAAGTGGTCTCTGCCTACCCCTACGGGATAGAGGCGTGATTATATGTATGTATGTAAATTGCATATCTCACCTGCTTTTATTTTACATGAGATTTCGTCCAATGAGATGAACTGTCCAGATGTGATTTTGCGCAGATATGAGTGAAACGAAATGTGTTTGATGTTGTGTTCCTTGAGGTAGCCCTCGTCCCACGGCTCCAAGGGAGAGCAGTGCACGCAGCACCCCTTCAAGTTGTGACGACATCTGGCACAAAAAGAATTATCAATATTATCCATTATAGCCAATAGAACTGATTTCAAAATGACAAGTGTAAGAAATTAACACTTACAATTTGTCATCTCTCTGTCTTTGAATGTTGCCTGAACATTGGTACAGTTGCAAATCAACTTCGTCCTCTTGGATGCTCGGCCGCGACAGTGTCGTGACTGGAGCTGTTGATGGTCCTGCCTCAGCTCGTTCTCCAAATGATTTGCTTTTGCCCTGAAAAATTAATAAAAACATATTATTTCTAATTCTTTAACTGTTATTTTAATATTTATACTTATAAAAGTGTATGAAGGTTGGAGCTAGCGTTAATTTGTTGTTGTATTGTTGCAGTGACTTCACAGCGTTATACACATCATATACATGGGACTCAGAGTTGTGTTCAATCAACTGGGCCCAGTGTGAACGGTGATCATGACCTGACATCAATTAAATTACCGTCTCCATAAATCGTCTCAAGCAAGCATTTTTTATCAATAATCAGGAATAAATGCAAATACTTGAGAAAGAGTCAACTATCCAAGAATGCACCAACATACAAGAAAGTGAGAGTATGTCAGGTCAGCGAGGAACTATCATTCTTCTAAAACCCAGAATAACAGGTTCCGGACATGTCTCACGTCCCACCGTTCGTTTTCAAGCAAATGTTTGATAATTATATATTTTTTTTAAACTTTTTCTATTAGCAGCTTTAATCAGATGTGATATTCATAAGAAGTATTGGCAATATTCATCTACAAGGGTCATTTGAAAAGTTCTTAGCCTAACATGGTTAAAGTCATTGGTTTTTTTTATAACTACCCTCATTTTGTAGTTACATTATTTAGCAACAAGTATGCACAGTTCAGTTTATTCACAGTAACTCATTGTTCGTTTACACGTGATATCGTAAGTCAAGTAAGAGCTATTTTTGAAAATGGATAAAATTGAACATTGTGCAGTGATAAAATACCTGAATTTGAAAGGTTTAACTCCAAAAGCTATACATGAAGACATGTCTGCTACTTTGGGTGAGTCTGCTCCTTCATATGCGACTGTTAAAAACTAGGTGGCAGAGTTTAAACGTGGTCATGAGACCATTCAAGATGAGCCCCGTAGTGGCCGGCCTTCGACTGCTTCCACTGATCAAAACAAAGAAAAATCTGTGATTTAATTTTATCTGATCGCAGATTGACTGTCGAGGAGATAGCTAAGACTGTAGGCATCTCATCTGAGCGAATACATCATATAATTACTACTGAACTTGGATTCTCTAAGGTGTCTGCGCGGTGGGTACCGCGACTGCTTTCAGTGGAACAAAAACGCAACCGACTCACAACTTGTCGCAACTGTTTAGAGTTATATGAAGCTGACCCAATAGAATTTGTTGTAAGATTTATAACCATGGATGACACCTGGGTTCACCACAATACACCAGAGACAAAAGAACAGTCGAAACAATGGAAAAGAGCAGGATCGCCCACCTTGGGGTGGGCAAAGAAGAAGAAGGCAAAGGTGGTTTTATCGGCGGGCAATGTCAAGGCATCCGTTTTTTGGGATGCAAAGGGTACAATTCTCGTGGAATATATAAAAAAGGGTGAAACAATAAACTCCGATTACTATTGCAACCTGTTGCTTCGTTTGAGAGAAGAAATCAAAGAAAAACGTCCAGGTTTATTGAGAAGAAAAATCTTGTTTCATCAGGACAATGCGCGCGTTCACACCTCTGTGCAATCCATGGCAGAAATCCATCAATGTGGCTTCGAATTGTTACCTCATCCCCCATATTCACCGGATTTAGCACCTCCGACTTTTATCTGTTCCCAAAGCTGAAAAAATTTTTAGGTGGTAAACATTTTTTACAAATGAAGAGGTCATAGCCGCCGTGAACACTTATTTTGAGGAGTTAGATGAAGATTTTTTTAAAACGGGTATCGAAGACTTACCGGGTCGATGGAAAAAGTGTTTTGAGCTCGGAGGAGAGTATGTTGAAAAATAAAAATAAACTCAAAATCGTGTGGTTTCATTAAGTATGTTAGGCTAAGAACTTTTCAAATGACCCTCCTATATTTATTATGTTAATTTAGCATCATCACTTCCCTAATGTAACATGCTATGTTCAGGGCCATGTAAATGTTATATCTGTATATAAGTTGTTGTATAATGTATATATCACTGTTTGTTTATGTAAATTAGTTTTTGAACAACACCGCTAGATGGCGTTGTACACTGTTTGTCATAAGTGTACTCGCATTGTTAAGGTTATTTAGTCGTGCCTTATAGACCTCCGGTTGTTCAATTTTATTTAGGGTTCCTTCCAATCGTTCCTATAAACCGCTGTGGAAAAGATCAAAGAGTTTTCTTTCTGATATCCCAGTACACTATCGAAGGCATCCAGACACCAGAGGTCGTACAGTTGTTGTAATAAGAATAAACCAGTCAGTATCTCATGAGTCCACCTGGTATTATGTACACATCTTTATATCTCACCATGCAACCTGTACCCTACAACCTCATATACTTCACTACCTTAAATGTACAACATTCATGCTCATAATTGTAGCAACAAATGCATGAATGTAGCTTGTGACTGCACTACACTACTACAAATGTTACTCTAAATCTAAATAGTTTAATGAGTGTATAAGTACATGTCTGTGAAGACTGACAGAATGAGCACAATTATCTAGCATGTACAGATGGCAGCACTGGGGGCGGCACTCACAGCGCTAGTGCTATATACACTGGGGCATACAATGCATCCATACCAATTAGAAGCAGTAAGAGCAACACGTGTATAACATATGGCACCTATCTTAGACACATTGAATTATTTTGAGTTTTTATCTTTATTAGCTTTATCTGTTAAATATTAATTGATTGCTGACAGTATACTAGACAGTGAACAGTAGGTTGGCAAAATAACTTCGTACTGTACCTACTGTAAATTTTATTGAAGTGACTGCATTAAACATGGGGCATAGCTCCTTTAGGTCTATCGCACATCTGCTGTATTTTTTGGTCCACTTACATAATTTGGTAGAAGTTCAATTTTATATGTAATGCATTCACCTCTACACTGCTGGACGGCTGGTCGAAGAGCACGGCCCCGTTGACAGGACTCAGGTAGAGCATGTCACCATGCTGCAGGCCGCAGTCACGCAGTAGACGAGACTTGCTCGAGATGATCTCCTCTGTACGTTGACGGTTCTTGTGCAGCGCAAATCCGAATGTGGTGAGTCGCAGTGCCTCGTACACCCGCTCGTACAGCTGTGAGGTCGCCTCAGATTCCAGCGTCTCCACGCGCACCGTACCCTCCGGTGACTGCACACGCAGCGTCTGCAACCACGTCATACAATTACATCGGCGATCCTAGACGCTATCATATCATACTCTAAGTATCATGAAAACTGCCAAGTCATCGCTGTCTGCTTGGAGGTATTTACACCGTAATACAGCAAATACAATGCCACAAGATCACTACTACACCTAAAATTATAAACTTTATAGAAACTGCCAGAATAAATGAGAAATATTCAAAATATGTACTCAAATAAGACAATGTAATAGATTAAATTTCAGGTTTGATTAGAGTAGATTTTGTATTTCATAGTAAATTGTAGGCGCATAATCTCAATAAAGAAAACAACAATACCAATTTCTTTGATGCTGACATAATTTTTGATTTAGAAAACTAACTTTTCAGCCACAAAATAAAAACTACATTGACATAACATGACTGAAATGACTGACATGACTCGACTACCAATACCATGACATGACATGAAGATGAACGTCATGATTTTTTTTTGGTTCTTTTTATCCCCGAGGGGGAAGGCAAAGGGATCTAGCCCATACAGCCAAGTCATCAGTTTAGAACCATTTGAAAATCTTCATTCTATGTTCCAGCTTCAGGAACTGTGCTGAAAAAATACTTAGGGAGGGTTCCTAGACCCAATCAACCCAATTTAAATACCACCCGTAAAACGATAGTGATTTTTACAAGGTTTTCTTGATGAACTTATTCACGTTTTCCAAAAAGTGCATAAACGTGTTATATTTGAGTTTTTTCATTACTATATAATTTCACTAGCACTTGGTAATAAATACAATCGAAATTGTCACACAAAACTAATTTTATACTGAATTGTAAAAAAATTCAAGTAAAACAACAATGACACTCGTCAAAATCGCGGGAAGAAGTCCTTCTGAACGTCATGAACAAAAATTGTCACTGTCACAGTTATCGTTCTTTCGGACATTCGTTGTGGCAACAAGTATCCACTTCCAATCTTTTTTGGTCATTATACACAATATTGATAAATGTGTACCTTGATTTATGTAAATACAGCGACAAGTCATGTTAGACACTTGAATCGATTATTTCAAAAGCAACATAAGTCACATTTATTTCATTTTTTTTGGGGCATCTCTGTTTGTCAACCTACCATGCTGTGTTGTAACAACACTAGTCCGGGTCCATTCCATAAAGATACGAGATGTTCAAAATTTCGAATAATTGCAGGAACAACATTTATTTTGGACAAATGGGTTTTTGAAATAATTATCCTGGCAACACATAAAATTCTTCCGTAAGAAATTATATTTACTTTGTAGACGGAGAAAAGAATAGACAAAGTGACGTTTTACGTCTCATTCAGACAGTAAAGAGACCGCAATATACGTTTCAAACGTAACAGAACAAGACATTGATAGATTATTTTCTGTCCCTCATCAAGTTTCAGTTTTTTCAAGGATAGGAACTCGAATTGCGAAACAAACTTGACATTATTCTCTGTTGCGCAAAACAGTGTAGTTTGGAATACGTTTTATTTTATTTTTATTAATAAAACTACTGTTTTAGTGTTGGAATAAACATTAATTATGAAATAAACTATGGTACGGTGTAGTGTTATTTTATACAAACGCGACAGGGAAAGGAAAATCTAAAGTGTATCTTTTCATGGGTTTGTAACATCATTTTATAGCTTGTAGTCTATATATTACACCTTTTGCCTCGTATTCTCCATATTATTAACACTTAGACTTGATAAAACCATATTGTAACTCCATATTCATTAGAATTTTTTGATTCGTAAACTAAATTTAGTGATTATAAATGTATTGCCAGTTTTGGTATGCAATTACCCTAATGCTACTAATCAACAAACAAACTACTACTATCATGGTACTATGGTAACTATAGTATTATGGTACTCTAAAGAGTAAAAACATTTTCAATTAGTTGTAATTAATACTTAAGAAGTTTTCTCCCGCTGGCCACTAAATATGTATACATACAGATGCAATATCTTTTTGCACTTTATTTTCATAAAAAGAAACTATAAGTATTACTATTGATATCAGACAATTTAAACGTTGTTTCATTAGAACTCCTATAGAGTACCAACCTGCTAGCCAACCAGTGTCTTGCCTGCTATAGCAGGTATTTCTCAGGAATTTAGCTGTAACCGTACTCATTCGCAGGTTCTCAATACTCTTTCCAGAGAGCCGGGCTTGTAATTTTCAATACTTGACTAGCTAGCTAGAAGAAATTAGCTTAGGTGAGCCTCTTGTGATCTAAATTTAGTTTATCAACAGGCATGCTGAATAAATATGCATTAATAAAGTAGTACCTGCTATAAGCTTTAATAAACATACGTAATTAACAGCTGATCTAATATTTACATACAAGAAATTGAAAACAGACAGACAAAGACACATGGTCATTCTGGAAGTACATATCTTCTACTAGAACCGTACCCATAAACCGGTTCCATGTCACAAGACATTCTTAACCACTCTGGTACAACACCTGTCAAAAGACCTTATTTAATAGGGAACGATGCAACAATGGCAACATTAAACACACACATAGGTAAACTATCTCTGTCTCAATCATGGTTACAGAGTACCTTTATCTATTATTTTCCCCATCTACGATTCTCATTGAATACAATATGATATCATTGTCAAATTAAAGTTGTTAATCCAGTTTTGTCGGGCGATGTACTTACAACATTATAGTACTATCAACTTACTATCGATCAAACAAAAAAAAAATCGTTGGGCGTAGCGTAAACTGAGTTGACAGGATGAAAACACGGGCCCAACGATTTTATTTTTTTGTCTGATCAATATGATCAGTGCCTTAGATTGATGAGGGAGAGGGGTGTGATGACTGGAACCTGGGACCTACCGAATTATTTTTTAGCTTTTAGATCATTATTTTGAATAAAACCTTTTAATTTTTTTTTTTTACATAATTTTTATTTTTTAGCTTTTGGTATATTATTTTCAACAAAATAGTTCTGTTTTTTTTTTAATTTTTACTTTTATGCTTGTCTTGTATTAATTTGATACCCTTATTGAAAATGGAGAAAAAATATGTCTATCTATAACTTCACGCCAAATCCCTTACGGGGTAGGCAGAGAAAACCGATCGCCACGCGACTCAATCCTTACATACCTCACTCGCTTCTTTCACATTCATTGCTCTTTTCATGCACGCTCGCCGGTTTCTAGGGCTCCTGACATCACCTTCTGATAGAACACGACCCATTTGATCATGATATGTAAGTCTTGGCCTTCCTCGGCTCCTACATCCTTCCACTTTTGCATTGTATATCTGCTTCGTCATTCTTTCATCCTGCATTCTTTCTACATGTCCGAACCAACGGAGCATGCCTCTTCTTATTTTAACACCGACGCTCTCTTTCAGACCAACTCTGCTTCTAACCTCATCATTGCGGATACGGTCTGCAAGCGTTACACCACAGATTTTGCGCAACGCTCGCATTTCAACCGCGTTTATCCTACTTTCATGCTCTCTCTGCCATACCCAGCTCTCGCTTCCATAAGTTAGCGTTGCGACTAACACTGCATTGTGTATAGCGAGTTGTGCCTTCTGGCTCAGGTTTTTACTGCCAAGAAGTTTTCCCAACGCTCCATTCACACTATTCCCAGCTCTCACTCGTCTTTCCACATCTGCGGTGTACCTTCCATCCCCTGCTGAAAGCGCATCCAAGATATACAAACTCATCCACTTGTTCCAACACTTGATCATCTACCGTAATTCTTACATTGGTTCTGGTTTCTTCTCTTTTAAATACCATAATCCATATTCTTTGCATTCAATAGTAAGCCTTCCTTCATACATTCGTCTTTCATCATTGTGACTAGTGTTTGCAGCTCAGATGGTGTTTCTGCTAACAGGACTGCATCGTCTGCATACAGAAGACAGTTCACCACTAGGTCACCCATGCGTAATCCTACATTCGTCGATCTTATTCTCTGTAGACAACTATCGAGATACAGAATAAACAGCCTAGCAGACAACATGCAACCCAGTTTGACACCAATTTTGACATCAAACCAGGGTGACATGTTGCCATCTATTCGCACACATGCTGAGCAATCCTTGTAGGTGGACTGCACAGCACGTAGCAGTGAAGTCAAAGTCAAAATCTTTTTATTCCGTAAAAATGGCTACATTTATTTGGAATCGTCACAATTTTTTTCCCTACCGTGCAGCCATGCAATTCTCTAAGCGACTCGTAATGGCTGTGTGCGTCGCTGTGATCACAGATGTCACAGCTTTGACATTGTCTACTGCGATCACGGCTAAATTATTTGATATTCTATAAGGCTGTAAGCGTACGCGAGGCTGTTTGCCTTGTAGAATTCCAATTCCAAACGCAGCCTTGCGGCGCTAGTGTCGCACAACCATGAAAAGCGACACCAAAGAATTACAATTTTGTGTTCAAGGCTGTAACAGCCGATGTTTCCGAGGATGTAAGGACGTTTGCTCTTACAGAATTGCATGGCTGTTCATGACTTGGTGAGCACTGATAAAAATACTGCCAAAAATCTCAGGCATCCCTCTTTTGGTATCCAAACAAATTTACATAATTTATTAATTACATTATAATTGGATCGACTCAATCCCAGGCATTTTTATCATTAATATAGTCAGATACTTTATAATATGCCCTGCTACACAATTTGGCTTTAATAGTAGTTTTAAATTTGTTTATTGACAATTCTCTTATATTGCTGGGAAGTTTATTATAGAACCGTATACATTGCCCCATAAAAGAATTACTTATTTTGTGGAGACGGCTTGCATGTAACACAAGATTATGCTTATATCTAGTATTTATGTTATGAGTATCACTCTTTTTACAAAATGAGTCTATGTTTTTACGGACATACAAAAGATTTTCATAGATATATTGCGATGCGACTGTTAGAATATTTATTTCTTTGAATTCCTCTCTAAGGCTCTCCCGGGGACCAAGTTTGTAGATAGCTCTTATGGCTCTCTTTTGCAATAAAAAGATGGTGTTAATGTCTGCGGAGTTACCCCAAAAAAGAATTCCGTGTAATATAATACTATGAAAGTAGCTGAAATAAACTATTCTACCCGTATCAACATCAGTGAACCGTCTAATAGTTTTCACTGCATAGGCTGCAGAAATTAGTTTTCCGGATAAATTTTCAATTTGTGGGCCCCATTGTAGTTTGGAGTCAATTGTTATACCCAAGAACACAGTTGTCTCCACAGGGGCTAAATTAGTTCCATTAACATTGGTAGTCACCTGTCTTACATTAGGTGTTGAGAACTTAATTACTTTAGCCTTTTTATCATTTAAAAGCAGATTATTAACATTAAACCAATGCATAACTTTAGAGAGAGCATCGTTAACTTCGTCATAATTACCTAACTGTCTATTAATTTTGAATGTCAAAGAGGTATCATCCGCAAACAATACAATCTCATGTTTATCCTTTACATAATAAGGTAAGTCATTTATATATACTAAAAATAAAAATGGACCTAGAATTGACCCCTGTGGGACTCCCATAACTACAGGGGACCCCGAAGATCTTTTACCATTAACATCGACCTTCTGTATCCTATTGCCGAGATAAGAAGACAGAAGTTCGAGATACCGTAGTGGTGCAATTTTCTGACAAGAGTGTCATGGTGCACGCAGTCAAACGCTTTAGACAGATCACAGAAAATTCCCAAGGCATCTTGCGAACCTACCCATGCCGCGAATATACTTTTAAGCAAATGAATCCCTGCGTCTATAGTTGAACAACCTCTCGTAAATCCGAACTGTCTCCTATGAAGCAAATTATGTGTATTGAAATGTCTGAGCAACTGGCTAAACATTAGTTTTTTTTTAAAATTTACTGAGAATGGGCAGTATGGAAACAGGTCGAAAATTCGAAGGGTCCGAACTATCACCAGATTTAAATAATGGAATGATTTTACTATGTTTCATCAAGTCAGGAAATACACCAGATGCCACACAACAATTGAAAATTGTAGCTAAATGTGGAGCGATTGAAATAATAATAGAAGATATGGTTTTGACAGATAGACCCCACAGATCTTTCATATTTATTGATTTAAAAGCGTTCAAAACATCTTTTAGGCTTACAGCTGAAAATTCAAATATTGTGTCGCATTCTACCACGCTCTGTTTGAGAACGAGTTCAGCAGCTATAGAAGAAGACCTAAGATTTCTCGTAGTAATAAGAGGAATGTTAGAAAAATATTTTTCAAACTCAGTCGCAATTTCTACATCATTTTTGATAGGGCAACAATACAATTTTTTCTGCTATATTAGACTTAAATCTTTCTAAGCGGCTTTTACTAAATGGTATATAATTTATTTGCTTTCTTTGTATTTTTGAAGAATTTGGAAATGAAACCAATTGACCTGAATGGTCTGACTGAACTTTATTAATTGTAGATTGATATGAAGGTTTTACATTGCTAAATATATTATCAATACATGTAGCACTTGTAGCAGTTACTCTTGTTGGCTCTGTAAAAATATGATGCAAATTGTTTGATTTAGATAAATTTAAAAAGTTGTAGGTAACAGTATTTTTCTCCAAGATATTTATATTGAAGTCTCCACAAATTATAACAGTTTTATGGCTATTAGATAATTTATTTAAGGCATCCTCCATGATATTTGAAAATGTTTCAAGGGGCGTGCTAGTAGGTTTATACAGGTTCATAACAATGAATCGTTCCAATTCAATGCATGAAATCTCTACAACTCGCTCAACAGAGAGGCTCACAATGTCACACCTTTCTTTAAATTTAAGCAACTTATTTAATAATATTAAAGAGCCACCATGTATATACTTCTCTCTGATGAATGAGCTTGCAACCTGGTGGTTATTGAAGCTGAAAATGAATTGATGGTGTTTTAGCCAGTGCTCAGTTAGACATAAAATATCAATATTGCTACAATTTATAAACAACTCCAATTCTAACTCCTTTCCTATCATCCCCTGAATGTTTTGGTGCACTAGGTTGATACAATTATTATTATTTCTATATTCTTGACAATTTACAATTGATGGGGATATTGTATTATCATTACTTTTAGTTTCATTTTGAATATTGTTATTATTACTATTTACATTGCCAGAGTATAACTCTATTGTCTTGTAACCTAATTTAAAGAATTTGGAATACCTTCCAAGGTACCATTACATAATGTCAAATTATCTAACTGCTCAAAAGAAGCAGGGTTGTTAGCCAAACTTTTGGCTGGTTTCTTAAAACAATATGATAGCGAATCTGCTATTTGTCTTTTATAAAAATTGCTAAGATAAAATTTATCTTCTGTCAAATTATAATGTTTATTATTAAATATATTTATGTCAAGTATATGAAATTTGTCATCATATAATGTCAATGTATGCATTTTATCATTTAATCTATACCTAGATGCATTTTCCGCCTCGGGCAACAAAGTACTGTATGTGAAAGTAAATAAAAACACTTTTTCCACATTTAACTGCTGTAACATTTTAAAATATTTAATCATTATATGTTTGTTTAAATTTCCTCTCCTCCCAATAAAAACAATTAAAGTTGTGTTGGGGTCGTAATCCCTCTTAACAGAATCACGCAAAAATCCGAATGACCATAATAAGAGGATAATTTTTACCCGCTATAGAAATTTCTATAGAACTCTCGTACGACGACTGAAAGACGAATACGACCGGCGAGAACTCAAACAACACTCAAACAATCCACGGCCTCTCTGGGATGCAATAAAACGAATCACTCATACCCAGCGGAAAAAGTGTAATTCCTCTGATCTTACGAAAATAAAACTTAGTACGAGCGAGTCTTTAGATGAGTGCAATGATTATTTCACAAAAATAGGTCACAGATTAGCAAATGATATTTTAAAGGAGCTTAATAAAACAGAAAAATCCCTAGCCGCAAAGGTCAAGATAACTTTCCCTAGCAATTCATTCTTTATGCAACCCACGAGCGAAGTGGAAATTTCAGATATAATTGCGGCTTTAGGCAATAACAGGGCACCGGGTCTTGATAATATTAGTAATCAGCTGATTAAAACTATCAAGGAAAGTATACTAACACCCCTCACCGCAATTACAAACCTGAATATCTCCACAGGCGAGTTCCCTCAAATCTGGAAAACGGCAGTCGTAATACCTATTTACAAAGAAGGGTCTTCTTCGGATCCGTGTAATTATAGGCCCATTTCTTTACTTCCAACTTTCGCAAAAATTCTAGAGAGATGTGTTAACAAGAGACTAATGAAATTCTTGGAAGAAAGCAATATAATTACTCGTACTGAAAAACAGTACGGCTTTCATAAAGAAAAATCCACCGACGGTGCGATGTCTTATTTGGTTAATCTTGTCTCTTCGCATCTCGATGAGGGGTTGGCTAGCGTGGGTGTCATTTTAGATCTTAAAAAGGCGTTCGCCACGATGTCGATCCCTATCTTATTGCGAAAACTTGAGCTCACGGGTGTTAGAGGCTGTGCACTGAACTGGTTTCACAGCTATCTTACGGACAGAAAGCAACTGCTTAGAGTTGATTCACACTTAAGCAATGCACAGAATATCACTTTTGGGGTGCCGCAGGGCAGTATTTTGGGTTCGATTCTATTTCTTGTCTACCTAAAACGATATTGTCTCTCTCGACCTTGACAGTGTCGATGTTGTATGCTATGCGGACGACACGGCCCTTGTTTTTCACGGTTCTACTTGGAGTGACTGCTTTCAAGTTGCTGAGGTTGGTATGGCCAAGATTTACTCCTGGTTGAATAACAACCTTCTCACCCTAAACTTTTCGAAAACTAAATATCTCTGCTTTCATAAAACGATTGCATCAGCACCAAATTATATACCTGATTTTATAATTCACACATGTGGTACCAAACCCACATCCATTTCGGCCGATACGGATATAGTCTGCGATTGCAAAAAAATTAATATTGCAAATAAAGTTAAATACTTAGGGATTGTTATCGATGACAAGCTGTGATTTAGGGATCACATTGATACGGTTCGAGTAGAACAAGGAAACTTATATTTGTTATGAAAGCACTTCGTAATATTGCAGATAAGAGGCTTCTGAAAACAATTTATGTTGCACTCTGTCAGCCTGTACTTACGTACTGCATTTCAGTCTGGGGTAGCTCTGCTAACTCCTTCATTATCAAACTGGAAAGAGCTCAGAGGTCCTTACTAATCTATAGAGACGCTGAAGTTTTGAGCGTCAGACGATTATAAAAATTGCACGCAGTACTATCAACGCATAAAATTGTGCTCAACTCCCCCGAGTATAATGTTAAACTTAAGAAGCGAATCTTTAAAACAACAGTACCAACGGTCAAGACTTCTTTTGCAAAACGTTCTTCTAATGCTATGTTCCCATTTTTGTACAACAAAATGATGAAGAAAATTGACATATGCCAGCACACCACTCGCAAGGCAAAACAAATTCTTATCCTATTTTTAATGACTTGGGACTATGCGGAGACTGAACAGTTCCTTAGAATTCTATCGTAATTGATGTTTTTGTAGGTTATAGGTTGTTGAATTGTTTAAAATCACCATTTTTTATCGTAATATAAAAAAAATATTATATATTAAAAATATAATTAATAAAAATTAAAAAAAAAAAATTCTTAAACTTTTGGCTTTGGGACGTTGTATCGTATTGTCATAATGTCGCAGGTAATCCCAAGTTGTTTTGGTCCCCGCGATACAGGCTACGCCTAGTGCGGGCTCCATTGATAACGGACAAGGTATTACATATAATCGGTAATTGACGATTCATTTGTTTGTGTGGCAATGTTATGGTGTAATTTATGTAAGAAAAAAATTATGGTAAATAAATTATTTGTATTGTTATTGTAGTTTCTTTCGCACAACCCTATCAAATGCCTTCTCAAGATCCACAAAACCGCAGAAAACCTTCTGGTCTGTGGCCAGATGCTTCTCTACGATGTTGCGGAGCGAGAAAACTTGATCCGTACATCCCCTTCCATTTCGGAATCCTCCTTGTGCCTCCCACAGCATTTCGTCAGATTTCACCCTCATTCTCCTTTCAATTATCTTTCCATATACTTTTGCTGCTAAGCTGATCAAACTGAAAATATGTAACCGGCCATTTTGTTGACGGCCATCTTGGATTTTAATATTAATTGTGAACTGTGTTCTACTAGTCAAGCCCTTTCATTTGATACCCATATTGACTGGATTGTGAGAAAATATGTAACCATTTTGTTGACAGCCATCTTGGATTTCAGATCAGTTAACCCGTTTCATTTGATACCCATATTGTGGTAGTCGTGACAAAATGTGTAAACCACCATTTTGTAGCGGCGGACATCTTGATTTTTTTTTCATAGTGAACTGTGTTTTCCTACTCAAACCCTTTCAATTGATACCCATATTGAGGTAGTCGTGACAAAATTTGAAAACCGCCATTTTGTAGCAGCGGCCATCTTGGATGTACAATGAAACAGAATTTATTTAATTATATTGTCACCAGAACTAAAGGTGTGTACCAAATTTCAGATCAATCTGTCAACAAGAAGGGGGTCAAATTTCAATTACTAGTTTTGACCCAAACATATTAACAAACAGGGCAAGCTAAATAAAACCGTTTAAAAACAATTCTATATATCTATAACTTAACGCCAAATCCGTTGCGGGGTAGGCAGAGAGAACCGAATGCCACGTGACTCGATTCTTACACACCTCATTTGCTTCTTTAACATTCATTGCTCTTCTCATGCTCGCTCGCCGGTTTCTAAGGCTCCTGACATCACCTTCAGATATAACACGACCAAGTTGGTCATGGTAGGTAAGTCTTAGACTTCCTCGGTCCCTACATCTACTTTTGTATGGTATATACCTAGTCAGGTCATAAGTTCTCTCAAAAACTTTTGATGTAATTAATGATACACTTTTTGATATTTATGTAAAAGTTATATATGAAATGAAAGGTAATATAAATGTACAATAAAATTTTATTTATATTATTCAAAATGCCCTCCTCCATTTTGAATACATACCCTTAATCGACGGGGCCAGTCATCGATCGCAGCACACACCGCATTTATATCTATATCTGCCGCTGCTTTAACCAGAGATGCTCGGAGAGACTCCAAATTCTGATGAGGTTTAGCGCAGACTTTCTCCTCCAAATGTTGCCATATCTTGTAGTTCAGTGGATTTAAATGTCCGATTTTTTACGATAAGCTCGTAGTCCCAGGTCCTCACTTACCACTCTTTTGACAGTGGTTCTGCTTAATCGCATCAGAGCTAAGACTTTTTGTTTACGTACGGGATTTCATTGGATTCGCGCCTTCACTGCTTTGATGACCGCTGGTGTCCTAACTGTGCGAGATCGGTCGCTCCTCTTACGATCTTCGAAGCTTGAATATTTAGTATATCGTTTGATAGTGCGATAAATAAACCGTAGTGTTATTTTCAATTTTTGTAGAATGTCGAAAATGTCTCGTGGCTCGTAACCACAGCGGTAACCGCGAATCTGTCTTCTTCTTCGACCACTCCATATTTGAAAATTAATGAAAATGAATTTATTTTTTATTTTCGGCAAGCGGGAACGTTCTATTTTTAAAATTAGTCAAAGTATTCTCCAAAAGCATTCCAAAATTAAAATAATAAGGTTTTGACAGAACTTATGACCCGACTAGGTATGCTTCGTTATTCTTTCATCCTACATTCTTTCTACATGTCCAAACGAACGGAGTATGCCCCTTCTTATTTTAACACTGACGCTCTCTTTCAGAACAACTTGGTTTCTGACATCATCATTGCGAATACTGTCTACTAGTGTTACGCCACAAATTTTGCACAACGCTTGCATTTCGACCGTTTATCTAGATAAACGGTCGAAATGTATATATATATTGGATAATATATATATTATAATATATATATATTGGATCGAATTATGTCATGTGACGAAAAGTGGATACTATATGATAACCGTAAGCGAAATCTGCACTCCATGTCAAACGCCGCAACAGTGCCCTATAGCAAAGCTTACCAATAAAAAGGTAATGGAAACTCTTTGGTGGTCTCTTTATGGCGTTATTGACTATAGCTTTCTCAGGTCTGGTCAAACAATAATAGTAGATGTGTACTGTGCTGAACGTCGAACAATTATGGCGAAACTGGCAGTGAAACAGCCCCGACTCGTGAACCGATCTTCACTATTATTGCTCCATTATAACGCAAGACTTCACACTGTACGCGAAACCGTTGAACTCTATATGAGCTGCAGTTAGAAACCATACGTTTTCCTACATACTCGCCAGATCTTGCTCCAACTGAGTACCATTTTTAGGGTTCCGTACCCAAAGGGTAAAACGGAACCCTATTACTGAGGCTCCGCTGTCCGTCCGTCCGTCCGTCCGTCTGTCACCAGGCTGTATCTCATGAACCGTGATAGTTAGACAGTTGAAATTTTCACAGATGATGTATTTCTATTGCCGCTATAACAACAAATACTAAAAAATAGAATAAAATAAATGTTTAAGGGGGCTCCCATACAACAAACGTGATTTTTTCCGCTCGATATTGATAACGGCAACAGGTAGACGCTTGAAATATTCACAAAATATTTAGTTATATATTCACTTTAAGAATAAGTGATTAAATTAAAACAAAACAAATATTTTAGGGGGGCTCCCATACAACAAACGTGACTTTATTTTTGCCGTTTTATAGATAATGGTACGGAACCCTTCGTGTGCGAGTCCGACTCGCACTTGGCCGATTTTTTTCTTGATTTGGACAATTTTCTTAAAACGTAATCATCCGCTCGTACAATACCCGGTTCGGGACTCAGCAAACTTCAAAAGTTTAAAAATGGATTTTTTGGAAAATATTATATTTCAACGTATACGAGCATTTTTTTTTTCAATTCGCCTAATAACACAGGAAACGGGTAAAGATAAACCACGGAATAATGAGTATTCTATTAAACATAATAATCAAACTAACACAGTTACATTAACAGTTGCTAAACCAGTAGCAAATCTTAAACAATTTTTAACGGAAGTATCGCGTGTTTTATTTATTTTGTTGAACCTGACGTTTCGAACACTTTGCAGCGTCCGTCGCAGGAAGATTTTTAGTCAGACACAATATTGATTGTACCCGTTTTGGTCACTTTTACACAAGGTTATTATTACATAAATGACTTGTCATAATCGATAAGTTTGGCACTCAATGCCATATCTCCGTTAATCATTTAGTTGTTTTGTTTGTGACTATCAAAATATCGAAGTCTGTTGGGTAATTACATTTTATTATATGGCAATCTTGAATTCATGATCATGAAAACACGGTATTAAGCAGATCTCAATTATGTTAACTGTATGTACAAGAACACGACAATTTAAATCATATGTCTTATTACAAATTAGAAAGAACAGCGCAATTCCGTAGACACTTTTTTAAAAACACTGCAACCACATAACAAATTAGATACATGACTAGGCTAGGATGCGCAAATTGTAATTTGTAATGGCAATCCTGGTTTGTGACAGTTCGTATATTTCCGATAGGACAATACATACACACGGTAATGAATCAGCTGTTTTTATTTACTTTCTAACTTTGTATTATAAAATTGTGAAATAAATGAAGTAAAATTGTAATTGTGTCTATAAAAAATTCTAACCATCGTGGCTTTCATAGCTGATCCAACACTCTTCTTAAATCAATAATTTTCTGAGGTACGTTAAGTATTTTAATATGCTTTAAATTTGAATGTCTTTAATGACTTGTTTTGATGGAATATATCAATAAATATGCGGCATGTACAAACGTACGTCCATGGGAGTGAGCATGCGTGTCGGAGGGCCGCCGGCGGTACGCGACGTGCCGGCGGCGTGTCTTATAAATAGTAGAGTAGGTGTCTTGTGTAACACGACCGGCGCCCGAGGTGCGGGCAGGTGACCACCGCTGCACCGCGCGCGCGACTCTCGCGTGTACGTATCGGGGACGTGCACATCGATATTTAAGGAAATTTATTTTAATTAATGGCGATTTTTTATAGATTTATAACTATTATCTTGCCAATTTTATCAACTTCGTAGTTTTAAAATATTAAATATTCGTAATTTGAAATTTAATTTTAATTAAAGTGCTAGTAATTATTTAACTATAATTGTAGTGTTGATGATGATGATGTTAATGCAATAATTGAGTTGTTGATATAGTGCTGGTCTGGAGTAGTACTTACACGGTCGCTGCCCAAGAAAAGGTAAAACACAAATCACTATGACGCCTCAGTTTGCTCTCATTCACATAATATTAGCGTGCATGGAGTGATTTTGTAAATGCTGAATATATATAATTAAATAATATTAAAATTTTACATTGAAGGTGCAAAAAATTATATAGTGTTGTATTTAGCATAAGTAAAACCTAAGTATCTAGTCAAATTATTCTGTCCTTATACCATATAGGTTAACCCATTTTTATCATACTTAATATATAAATATTAATGCAGTGCTGTAAATAGTTCATTTACACCATTGTATTGTGCATATGTCTGTCCCTTTTAATTTTATATATGGTTCATAAATATCATATCATCAAGTGCATGTACCTTAACATGATCCATACATTTAAATTACATAAACAAAAAAATACATCCTGTTGCCTCTTAGGCTTTATATTCAATATTCTATTTGTTATTAAATCTATTACAAGTAGAGCTGTGATGTGATGGGCGTGTACCAACTTTGTATTTTATATACATGTTGCAATTATCACTCGCTAGACATTGAACGAAAATATTATAAGTTAAAAAATGTATAAATTTACTAGAAGCTGTTAAAGAACTTTACAATACACCTTCTGGTGCCATACTAACAGGTGAAGTTATATAAAAGCTTGTAACACGGAACTAATAGAAGACCTCACAGAAGTAAGGTATTACGGGGATAGTATTGATAAAGTAATTTACAATACAGTTTACTCTTCTAAGCAAGGTCCTACTTGATCAGTTGATAGTTGACAATATGGTCGAGTCCCGACTGCCATATATATGGCACTCGCTTACGACACATATATGGAGTAACGGTACCACCAGGTTTCAGCAGGTCACGTAGAACAGGTGGACTTAGCGGTACAAGATAACATAAGATACTTTATTTGTGTATATGAATTGGACTAAGCGCGCAGTAGCCACATCCGTCAATTGTCTGATTCTATTAACTGCATATGCAGAGGAACTGAACTTACCGGCAAGTTTATTTATGTGGGAGCCCTATTGTAATTTAGAGTCTAGTGTAATTCCAAGAAACACAGTATTATTAACAAATTCTAATTAAATATTCTCAATGAGAACTTCTGTATTGGCTGAAGTCACATTTGGAACACTAAATTTAGCGCATTTGGTTTTACGATAGAGTTTCACAAAAGATTATTACATGCGAACACATGTTCATGTTAGAATAGCAGACACATCTCCATTTACATAAAAAAATAGAGAGGTGTCATCAGCAAATAGTATTATATCCACAATTTTCTGCACCATGTAGGGCAGATAGATAGCTAAAAAGGCTATTTGCATCAAAGAAAAATCAGCTCATTTGCATATATTAAAAATAAATAGGGACCCAGAACAGAACCCTGGGGCACTCTGGTATTAACATTACTGCCTTTAGATTTAACCCCATTTATTTCACCACATCAACCGTTACTCATCCCACTGCAGGGATATGGGTCTCCTTTCAACCGAAGGTGTTTAGAGCATACTCCACCACGCTGCTCAAATGCGGGTTAGCGGTGGCTAGTGTTTTCAAGCCACCCGAGGGCCACTGACTTGCTTAACGTCTGTCGTCTATCGACAACAGCCGGGACCGACGGCTTAACATCTGAGCTCTCTATGTATGTCAACTGTATGCAATATGTCATTAAAAAATAAGATTCAATCAAGTTCTGGGCTTCACCTCTTGCTCCTTAATAGTCCAGCTTGAGTAACAATGTCTGATGATTGACACAATCAAAAGCTTTAGGGAAATCATATAAAATCCTAATACAATTTCCTGTTTGTGGTATTTACTAACACGGATTGTGGATGAGCAACTGTAGTAGGCAAACACTAAATTGGTTATACATACTCGTAATTTTACCATACATACTCGTACATAAATATATGATATTTACGACTGCATATTTTTTTTAAAGTTTAATACAAAATATATTAATAATCATTGTTTTCTATATTTGTTGTTTAAACACAGCATATGGATATATAAAATTTGCCAATTTCTGCCTAGTTTAGTTATAAAAAGGAGAAAGTTTAGTGATCGGCCCTCCTGATGTGAAGCGGGTACCGTGGCTTATTAACGCTTGCGATATATTAAGTATCACTTGCGCGATGCCTCCTCTGCTGCTTACACAGCAACTCCATGGGAGCTTACTGGTGACCACACTCACACGCAGGAACACAACAACCCTTTAGCTAGGGAGTTGTTATTTGGTTGCGGTTTTCTGTGAGGTGGAGGTACTTCCCCAGACGGGCTGCTTTGATGCGCCCTACCTCTCTTAAAACATCCAGACCAAGACAAACAGCCATGTTCATGCACACAAATGTTTGCCTTGTGTGGGAATCGAACCCACGACGTGTCAAAGTCGCGTCATTCACGACTGAGCCACCGAGCTCGTCAAAACTCCAAGCCAAACCATGATTGATGAAGGTTAATGCCCTCGCTGGATCCTCGGAATACGCGCGCTCGCTTCTTCACAACGATGGGCATACACCTTATCATGTTGTTTGATGTAACATTCTTGGTTGGTAAAAAATTTTACATCCGAAAACTAAATTTCGCGGTATTTTTTCCCGCGTACCGCCGTAACAAAGCGCGGGATCTTTCTATCCTCATTTTTTTCAAACGCTCGTTCAAAAAATGTCCGGTTTTTTTACGATAAGCTCGTAGTCCCAGATCTTCATTTAACACTCTTTTGACAGTGGTTCAGCTTAATCCCATCTGAAGAGCTAAGATTTTTTGTTTACGCGCCTTCACTGCTTTGATGACCGTTGGTGTCCTAACTGTGCGAGGTCGGCCGCTCCTCTTACGATCGTCGAAGCTTGAATCTTTAGTATATCGTTTGATAGTGCGATAAATAAACCGTAGTGTTATTTCCAATTTTTGTAGAATGTTGTAAGTCTCTTTTGGCGCGTTACCACAGCGGTGCAACGCGATAACCGCGACGCTATCTTCCACCTTCGACCACTCCATATTTGACAATGAATTTATTTTTTATTTTCGGCGAGCGGGTGCGTTCTATTTTTAAAATTAGTCAAAGTATTTCCCAAAAGTATTCCAAAATTAAAATAATAAGGTTTTGACAGACCTTATGACCCGACTAGGTACGAGTATATCCATCTACTCTCTACTCTTAGACAAAACCAATATGGTGTACCACAAGGGAGCGTTTTGTGACATTCATATTTTTCAGAAGGTGATATCAGGAGCATTAGAAACCGGGGAGCGTGCCTAAGAACAGCAATTAATGTTAAAGAGCGAGTGAGATTTGTAAGGATCCAGTCATAAGGCGCTCGGTATCTCTGTCTATTGGATGGATTTGGCGTGAAGTTATAGATAGATATTTTTTATTTATAAAACTATGGGCCTACAAAAACCTAGAAATGCGACTTGACCTTTTTTACGAACAGTACAGCTCTGTTTAATGAAAATATACATGTGTATGTTTAGTCTGGATAACATTAGTCACGCCTTGGGAGAAATAAATAATTAAATTAACGGAATATTAAAAATCATTTGTAAACTAATTTGTAAAAGGTTAAAATAATGAACGATCGGCAAAAAATATTGTCATGAGTGTTCTTGACATAAAAATAAAGTGAATTATATCATTTTTAGGACGTCAAATCATTAAAAACTTGACTATAAATCATATGCTTGCAAAATTTACGAACACAAACAGTTTATTTAACAATAAGAGCAGTGACAGCCCTGCTGTTAAAGAGCCCTCCTGTCATCCACGACGGTGCCTGGTTCAAATCCTGGCGAGGACATGTATTTGTTTTCAGATTTATGTATCGTCGCGCATCTCAAAATCAGTATCATTGCCAAATCCTTAGGATTAGGTAGTGGACCCCGCCTACCTTAATGGAGGATACGGGATAACGCTAGGAACAAGGTAGAGGGAGTTTATTCAACAACTTTCTCTTCTCTGAAATTAACTTTGAAACAGTGGGTACCCGGCCATTGTGGCTCCAGTGTGCGAGGGTCGACACGTCGGCGAGCTGTGCGGTTGTAGACAGAAGCTGTTGGTATCATATCGGAGGTAGGGCACATAGGAGGGAGGGGGGATACTGGGATACCTCCCCTGCCTCACTACATAGAAGACCGTTGCAAAATAATAACTCCCTGGAGTGACGAGGTTACCAGTAAGCCCATGAGGAATTCTTCAGGAGGAGGCTGTGTTAGCAGCGAGCGTCAATGTCCACTTTACATCAGATGGGCCGTATGCTTGTATGTCTTCCGACAATATATTAAACAAATATATTAGGGGAAAATCTGCACAGGGCGTCTTCTGCTGATGCCCTGGTTTATCTGCATGCAATCTGCTGAGATAAACCTGTTAATGCATGGAAAATGGTTGAGTAACATTTTGTATGGTTTACCTGCAGCAGTCAGCGGCGATGGCTTCCGAACAAGGAGTACCCGTGGACCTGTACATTTATGACTTGACACATGGACTTGCGTCGCTCCTGTCTCCCGCAATATTGGGTAAGGATTTATGCGTTTTTACCATTTTAAGATTTCACATTGTACGTTATAATATTTCAGTACACATTAAAATACGTGAACGCTGAGCCCGGTGGCGGAATCGTTCATAATGATACTGTACTGTCAGTCAACTGGTATGGAGTTACTGTGGGGAGGGCGGTATCGCGCGATCGAGCGTTCATAGGCTACCACTTTACATTAGGTAAACCGTATGTTTTCTTTTTGCAACTTTTTATACGGCTTCGGGACGCATACACCCGATGTTGTATAAAAAATAGTTAAGCTAAAGTAGCTAAAAAGATCTTGAAACAATCATCTCGAGAGGCGTGCGAGTGTGTACAACGCGATCCCTCGATACAACCGCCGCTGGTTGCATCGTGACACTTGCTTACTTAGTGACAGCGCTACATACATTTACAGCAGCAGGTACAGTGAAGAGCGAATCATGATTAACACGCGAACTTCGATTGTAACTCTTATTACCTGCGGCATAAGTATGATACAAAGGTCCAAGTGTAAGGCTTGACATGCACTTAGTTGTACCTGTACTAACAATTTAAAATACACAACAAAAATATGTAAGAAATAAAAATATTTGTAGTTAATTGGCTCATAGCCAAATAATTTTAGTTATAGATAATGAAATATAAATATTTGATTGTAGCCGTGTAACATCGACAAGCCTGTATCAATTTTACGACATTTCCAGAAGTACGCAACTTTCAGGTTGGCTTGTATTACAAAATTATAATGGAAATAAACGTAGTTAGGTACTCAATGTACCTCCTTTTAATTAATTGTCTTCTACTTGTTTTTAATTGAGCCGGGTTAGTATTTATTTATAACTTAACACCATGATAAAACCACGCGTTTCATTTTACTTAACGACATCCACAAAATAATAATAGGTCGTTAAAGATATTTCTGTACTTTCGTAACTTGCATAATGATATGAAAGATGTTTTTAAATCCAACTTCATTGTGATCTCGGCGAAGAGCTGTTACTGTTTATAATCACATGTTTGGGTTTGTGTCAGCCTCAGTTTGGAAATTACAAAACAGATAAATAAATTTAATTATTTTTATGGATTGTTGTTACCAGATTACTTTCATTAATGAACTATAATTTTGGTATAGGTTATTGACGCTTGGCTGTTATTGGTTGTTAGGCAACACTCTGTTGTAAAATATTCTTCATTTAAAATGGCTCGGCTCGAGTATAGTAGCCGTTGTTAGGTTCAGAGCAGGGCGTATTAAGTCGCTGATTTGTTTTTAGGTCAATAAGTCTCTTTTTTGGAAAATTAGTCACATTATCTGTGCCTTTGTCGCTTTTTCAACAGCAACTAAGCTTTTTAATACCATCATCCACAGATAAGAAAAGATCAGATACAAATGTATATCTGCTTTTGATAACGTTTTTCTCTTAAAAGTTATTTGTTCATCACAATCCGACCGTTAATCCCGGTCGAGTTCTAAGCTTTCGCCTCAGAGTCCGTTCTTTACCTTTCATATCTCTGCTTCGTGCGGTATTCAGCATGCGTTATTTTGATGTCATCCTTTATGTAGTCAAGACAGTACTTCTTGGGCTGAACCCTTCTACCGAGATGCGGCGAAGGTGGCAAGGTGACATTTGTTCGCTACGTAACTTACAGTTTTCCATAAGTCGTGACCGTACCAGCGTAGGTGGGGGAGCTTGTTTGCTATGTCAAGGACATAAGACTAGGCACCGCGAATGCGGGGTTTCTTCCACGTTACACATGGTTCAAGTTTGAAAACAAACACAAACAATGAATAGGATTTTTAAAAATGAGAGACGAAAAGCTCTGCTCTGATGGAATATCCCTCTGACCCGCGCCACTGCCGACTCTACTACCAATAGTTAAATATGATGAACCCCACAGAGTGGCACTGTAGAAGACATATAACATTACAAAGCTTAAAATTGGGCGAACTTTTTTTCTGAGCGCATTATTTCGCGCGGAGTCCCCGCGACCCAGTTTCCACGGCGAGTGACAGACGGACGTACATTCAATCTGGTTCAAGGACGGTTGTGTTGCTCCATTTATGCAACTATTCATAGATCAATTTTTTCATTCAATTGTTCTTAGTCTCGGGAGAGCAACTCGCCTTTAAACCAATAAAATTGTCTAAATTCATTGTCAGGAATCGTCTCTAATGAATTTGTGAATAAATGTGTCCGTTCACATCGAAATTCGTGGTCGGGGAGGGCGTTGTGCGTGTCAGTCTTATCTCACCAGTAACTTTCAGCAGCTTGAAACCACGGCCCTCGGCAATCTGTAATGTTGCCGCGTGGCGGAGCTAACACCTTTTTGGTTAAAAGGAGCCCCATTTTATGGTATATGAGGCGGCGAGTTGACTTCGATGATATATGTAATGATGTGAGCGTCGGTGTGCGCGTGTTGCAGGGCGGCAGGTGGAGGGCGTGTGGCACACGTCGGTGGTGGCGTTCGAGCGGGAGTTCTTCTACGGCGGCGGCGGCGTCACCAGCTGCGCGCCGGTCGGTACACAACACTTCTTTGTTGTACACACAATTCACTAACTGAACTGAAATTACCATTTTTTACAGTCTGAAGATCGTTGGAAACCAGTAAGCTGAGAAACTGGTGTGGCCGTGCCCCGCCATATATGTACTATATTACAAGCGTTCATAAACTACGGTAACCCTTTTACATTAGGCAGGCGAGATGTTTGTATGCCTCCCGACATTATGTAAAAAACATCTTACGAGTAACCTCATTCACATACAGACAACTTCAGCGAATTGTTATTTGACTGCGGATGTTCTGCAAATGAGCGGTGTCCCGGCCGGGGCGTTTCTGGTCGTCTGAGTACGGTTGCGTCTTAGCCTTTCGTTTATTGTCATGATGCATCACATGTAGACGAGACTGGCATCAGATCTAAAGAGAACCACTATCACACTAAAATTCAATAAAGATGGTTTGTTTAAAATATTATTTAAAAAACAAACCGTCCCATCTCAGAATGTCCAGTGATCGAACCATCAGCCGCGCCGCCGCCCGCCGGGCGCACGCCTGCCTGCCCACGCGCACACTCTACGCCGTGCTGAATGTCCCGTGATGGTATACTTATTTATATCAATTCCGTGCGTCGCCAGCGCAGGAATGGTTCCGTGTGTTGGCACGGCGGCGGCTCTAACTCACGGCACCGGGTGTGCCCAACTGTACTAGATACTTTATTATTGCATTCGTCACTCACAATAAAATAGTTCAGATCAAACATAAGTGCAGGTTTACTTATACGGGTACTCTATAAGGGAACGTACGCAGCAGTTATTTGGTGTCACCGATAATCAGCGTATGCTTGCCGCAGTGCCGTGTTAAAAAGTCAGAAACGGGCACTAGTACCGACTAAAGCGTATAATTCGATCAGCACGGCTGCCCTGCCCGTCTTGGACGGAGACATTCTCGCAGATCTGGAGGTGATTCGTATTGGGCAAATGGACGGTGCGCGTAGGTCAGCGGACGACGGGGAATTGAGCTGACAAAAGTGGGATATTTGGATGGCTGCTGAGAGGGAACGGAAGGATCGTTGGGCCGATGACACCAAGTGGAGAGAACTGTATCGATTTTTCCCGAAGGCGGAGGTTGAATCAGGACTCACTGGGTCAAGCATGACTAATAAACTTCTTAGATGCTGTTGGGGAATGGCATTTTCCAAAAGAGACTGCATGAGGTAGGGAGGTAAGGTATAAATCGAATATGTGCGCGTGTGGGGAGTACGAGGAGGACATATCACGTATTGTGGTCCTGTCCTATGATGACATCTGCGGCGTAAGATGATGGAAGGGATTCGGCGCTGATTGGGTCCGGTGTGCCATACTGAACTCGCGTCATCGACGGTGAAATTTGCGACTTTCCGCAGGTTCGCCCACGTGTGACTTGCTCAGAGAAAATGCGAAGGGGAACCTCTAGCAGAGTACAGCACGTTTATGGTCCGCCGCGAAAGCGTAGGCGTGTTTGCCCCAGAACGGGAAGAAAGCTCTAAAATAGTGACAAGAAGAAAAAATTAAGAAGGCTACGAAGAATTGCCAACGGCATGAAGAGGGCCTCGAAGTAGCATGTGCCGTGCGTATCTCCCGCGATTCGGGTCAAATGACCGCGAGATCGGGGTGCCATGTCGGCGGACCGTTGATTGGTTGTAAAGTTTATTTACTTACGTCATCGAATACACGAATTGAATGTCGCTTTCTATGAAATAATGTAAATGTTACTCGCCGGTGCGAAAATATTGACAAGGTAAATAGTATTCTATCTGCCATTACATAAAATATTATTAGGTACATGTGAACCAATTTAGTAGTTCACATGTAATAATATTTTTTAAACTCAACTAAAACCAAATGTATAAAATTTAGTCTACCAAACGTGGCTTCTATAGTGGTGGTGGTATTGGCATACAGTAGTTCTCATTGACAATAATGTACTAGAATCTATTAATGATACTGTATTTCTTGGAAATACAATTGACTCCAAATTGCACTGAAGCCCCCACATAAAAAACTGGCCAGTAAACTCAGCTCCGCCACATATACAGTGAGGAGAATTAGACAATGGACAGATGTGGCTACTGCGCGTTTAGTCTATTTCAGCTACTTTCACAGTATTATGTCGTATACTGTTGTGGGGAAAAGCGGCTGATATTGGAACTATATGTACATGAAGACATGTCTGCTACTTTGGGTGAGTCCGCTCCTTCGTATGCGACTGTTAAAAACTGGGTGGCAGAGTTTAAACGTGGTCGTGAAACCATTCAAGATGAGCCCCGTAGTGGCCGGCCTTCGACTGCTTCCACTGATCAAAACAAAGAAAAAATCTGTGATTTAATTTTATCTGATCAAAGATTGACTGTCGAGGAGATAGCTAAGACTGTAGGTATCTCATCTGAGCGAACACATCATATAATTACTACTGAGCTTGGATTCTCTAAGGTGTCTGCGCGGTGGGTACCGCGACTGCTTTCAGTGGAACAAAAACGCAACCGTCTCACAACTTCTCGCGACTGTTTAGAGTTATATGAAGCTGACCCAATAGAATTTGTTGAAAGATTTATAACCATGGATGAAACCTGGGTTCACCACAATACACCCGAGACAAAAGAACAGTCGAAACAATGGAAAAGAGCAGGATCGCCCACCCCAAAGAAGGCAAAGGTGGGTTTTATCGGCGGGCAAAGACATGGCATCCGTTTTTTGGGGTGCAAAGGGTATAGTTCTCGTGGATTATTTAAACACCTCTGTGCAATCCATGGCAGAAATCCATCAATGTGGCTTCGAATTGTTACCTCATCCCCCATATTTACCGGATTTAGCACCGTCCGACTTTTATCTGTTCCCAAAGCTGAAAAAATTTTTAGGTGGTAAACATTTTTTTACAAATGAAGAGGTCATAGCCGCCGTGGACGCTTATTTTGAGGAGTCAGACGAAGATTTTTTTAAAACGGGTATCGAAGCCTTACCGGGTCGATGGAAAAAGTGTTTTGAGCTCGGAGGAGAGTATGTTGAAAAATAAAAATAAACTCAAAATCGTGTGGTTTCATTAAGTAAGAACTTTTCAAATGACCCTCGTATATTGATGACGAAAAATAAAGACCCATATTGGCACGTTTATTCTTCGCCAATTGGTCATTTTTTAAATGCTCGTATTTTAAAAAAACAGAGATTTAAACTATGAAAAATTAATAAAATACAATATGATTTAATTTAAAGAATGTAAGACGTGTCTTAAGTGTCCGTAAGGGCCTGATGGCAAATAAATGATTTTTTATCTTTTTTATCTGGTTAGTCACGTAACGATGACGTCGTGTAAACTACGCCCCTCGCATAGACTTGAAAAATACTTAAAAAGTCATATTTCAGTTCTGTCATGATTGACGTTACTGTGAACTAATATAAAAAACGCCCACTCGCACCGAACACGACTGCGAATGTAGAAATAAATGCCTCGCCGTGTAATATTAGCGGCGTATTAATAAATTTCATAACGCGCGACGTACACAGTTCGCACGCTATTTGGGGCCTATTACACCGGCAGCGGGCAGCGGCCGGCCGTAACCGGCGTACGGAAGTCTCCGGCGGCGAGGCGCACGGCCGGCGCCGCGGTCCTCGCCGGCTGGTGTAAACAGAGGCTATTTGCGGGCGCGGCGAGGCGCCAGAATGACAACACGATAAAAACTCGTATCGTGTTATTGTGTTGCGCGCGGACAACAGCCGGCGTCCTTCCGTATTCGTGCACCGTAAACAATTGGATTTATCTGAGCTAAATCAGAGCTGCATCCCAAATGTATTGTGATGTAAATTTAAATTAATTGTACTAGTAGGATTCACTCGCCGCGCGGCGCGGTGACGCGCTGTCTGTCAAACTATATCTGACATGATGGCGCATGAAATTGTTTTAAAAGTGTGTCGAGCAGCGTTTTACGTCTCATCACAGATCATGATCATCAGCGGCCTCGCGCCTCGCGGCGCCCGGTCCGGCCGGTCCGGTCCGGCCGTCCGGTCCGGTCGTAACGATTAGTTCATTCATAGATCAACTGATGGAAATACCGATAACATCATATAAAATCGATTGTAATTTAAAAATATTTGTTTGTTTTAAATTCGAGAAAGGGAAAACATGCGAGTGAGATCTGCTGGAATACTGTGGGAAGCAGGACTGACGGAATCTGCGCGCAGCATTTAAATGGTAGTGAATGAAAGTTTTTTCGCTTTGTAAATCGTGAAGAAACTTTTTTCGGAAGGTGATGCTAGGAGCCTTAGGAAAAGGCGAGCGTGGTTGAGCTATGATTGGTAAAGACGCGAGCGAGGTGTTTGAGGGCCGGGGCATGAGGAGCACGAAGCTCTTCGTTTGACCTTTGAGGACTTGGCGTGAATATCGAATAGATTTGCCAGGGTTGAATGGACCATATTTAAACGACTAAAATATATATTTTGTTACGAGCTTTGTGCGAAAGTGTCGATATTTGGTCGGCGAGAGCGACCGCGTTTCATTACTCCAGCCCACGGCGGCCTCCTGCTCGTCCAAGGCTCACCAATAAAATGTTCCCCTTCAATGAATACGCAAGTCCTACGCAACTCGTTTCCTGTACCTATATCTCCTATGGTCATATGAAGCACGCCGGTTGTCAGCGAACATGGACGCCCACCGGCCCTTTACCATTTTACGCTGGTGCGTGTTAACTCGCAGAAAGGCCGCTATCTGCGCCGGAGCGCGCGAGGAACACGCAGTGACCTGATATTATTAGCGCGGTGCAGTGTGCGCGAGCGCGTGCACCGCGCGATGTTCCTCCTGCTCTATATTCCAAACTCCCGAAATACGCCTGCATTCCTCCCGGCGGGCCTTCCCGCTCGCACCCGTTCCTCCTCGCCCGAGCTGGCCGAGTCCGCAACGGTAGCCGCGGCGCGGAGGGGGCCGCGGTAACTACCTGGAATCTAAAATGTGCGAACGTAACTTTAGATTTACACTGCCATAAATGTCACGTGAGATACATAACGCTTTGTGCGGAATTTGTGGTTATTTCATGACACGATGTATATCCAATTTCTCTTAAGTAGATACTCAGTAAGATTTTCTTAGTTGGTAAAAATTTCATCTTGTCGGACAAACTTGTGTACTAATGAACCACAGTTGAAGCGGTCATTAGTTCAACCCCGGTCTCGAAGGTTATACACGATCATAATGTGAGACGTTTGTGCAGGGCGGCACGCAGCTCGGCCAGCCGCACCAGGTGGAGCGGCTCGGCGAGACCTTCGTGCCCTTCCAGGTGTTCGTCGACTACATACAGGGGCTCGCCACCTCCACCTACACGTTAGTACACACACTCGCTCTCACGCACACACACTCATGAAGACAGACGGTTTATTTTAATATTCTCTTTATCTAGAGATTGCTGAGATACACAGAGTTTCTCAGCAATCTCATCTTCATCAGATTAGATCAGAGAGAGACACGTTTTTATCATATCGTTCTCTTTTTACATCTTTAGAGAAAATGCTCCACTTTCGGACACAACATCATCAGTGTCCGGACGCGATGTAACGTGTAAACTTTACGACCACCCGTCGGCCCCGTGCTGGTGATTCACGAGTAGTAAACTGTTCCCTTTATTGCCGGCGTCCGCCCGCCGACGGCTGCGTGGCAGCTCTCGACCGCCCGCCGCGCACACGGAATGTAATATGATGTTTACTCGCGGAGAGACACCTCGCATGTTATTTGGTCGTTAACGGGCGAGCCTCGGGAGATCGCCGCGCCGGTCACTGAGTGGCAGCCGCTTTGTTTCAGGGGGAGCGAGTACAGACTACTGGAGCACAACTGCAACCACTTCAGCGAGGAGGTGGCGCAGTTCCTCTGCGGCGCACACGTGCCCAAGCACATCGTGCGCCAGCCGGAGCAGGTGTTCACCCCGCAGCAGAGGCTGGCGCTGCAGGCTCTGCTGGACAACCTGGTGCCGCACTCCTCGCAGGTACAGCGGCTGCTGAGACTACCTTCAGAGTTTCAAAACCTGTCACCCAGAAACTCCCCAATGTCGGTCGCGGCGGCTGTGCGACTGCTTTCCAAAAAGAAATCGCTATTTCCAAAACGGTGCGAGCCGAGTCTGGTTCTAATGCTTCTCCCAGAACATTGAGCTCAATTCACTGTTGAACTCCGGCTCGAAGGACCATAAACATGCACTAACTGATTGCTTTATAAGTTTATATGCTGACATAGACACAATCCCACCGCCGCGTGCCGCCTGTAGCCTGTTTGACCCTGGCTACCTACAAATGCACAAGCCTCTACCTCATAAGAAGCGGTTAGCTCACCTTATGATGAAACACCGTTTTAAAGGTCGGTAATGCAAGACTGACACCACTGGTGTTGCAAATGTCCATTGATTACGATAACTGCTTACCATGAGGCAGACCGTACACTTGTTTGCCACCTTAATGGTATTAAAAAACACGATCAATTTGGTAGGTTTTTACAAACTCGGTGGCTCAGTCGTGAATGACGCGACTTTGACACCAACGCTCGTGGGTTCGATTCCCACACATGGCTAACATTTGTATGCATGAACATGGCTGTTTGTCTTGGTCTGGATGTTTTAAGAGAGGTAGGGCGCATCAAAGCACAGCCCGTCTGGGGAAGTACCTCCACCTCACAGAAAACCGCAGCCAAATAAGTTGTTGTGTTCCTGCGTGTGCGTGACGTCACCAGTAAGCTCCCAAGGAGTTGTTGTGTAAGCAGCAGAGGAGGCATCGCGCGAGTGATACTAAATATATCGCAAGCGTTAATAGGCTACGGTACCCGGTTTCAGGTATCAGGTGGGCCGTATGCTTATATGCCTCCCGACGTAGTATAAAACAAAAAGGTGAGACTTAGCTTTTGCGGATAACTTCCTTGAACTTTCGTGTTACATATCTCTTTCATCCTGCATTCTCCACGTGCCCGAACCATCGGAGCATGCTTTTTCATATCTTAACTGTCTATCACTCCTGCTGCTAATTGGGTACATATTCGGGAGCTTGATGTTGACCTCACTCCCTTGTAGGATTTTTTTATCAATGTCGAGAGCATAGTTACCGGTTTTAACTAAAAATGAAAATTAAACGGTTACCGTAGCCTATTAACGCTTGTGATACATTAAGTATCACTCGCGGGTTGCTACCTCTGTTGCTGCAGGAGCTTACTGGTGACCTCACTTACACAACAACCTTCCAGGGAGTTATTTGGCTGCCGTTTTCTGTGAGGTGGAGGTATTTACCCAGACAGCCTGCTTCGATGCGTCCTGCCTCTCTTTAGTAAGAATACAACAATACTCTACGGAATGTATTCGGCTGTGACGTACTGCGGAAGTTGTTCCCGGCCGAGCTGTTCTCTCGGCGACAGACATCGTCGCTTCCTTCTCTGTCTCCAGAGCCTCGTCTGCGCCGTAATCATACGGTATGCCACACTCTCACAGGACATCATTACACAATGGTAACTTCTGGAGGCGAGTCCACTCCGACAGTGGCGCCCCCCTTAGTTTAGTGAGGGTGGGAGGGATCTGAGCTGAAAAATCAGACACGAATGTCCCAGTCGAAGTTCTCCCAAGGGACTGTAACACTGCAATTTGATGTAAACTACTTTGTGTGCTTCTCCTACCGATAAGTACATGCAAACTAGTGCCGGCCGGCACCCACCCACTACCGTTAGTAGATGCGTGACATGGAAGCACACAAAGTAGCTTAGATCAAATTGTCTGTTAATTTGATTTTCGCAAAGTAACACCTGAATCTATTAACTACAACATTGACGTTATTCAAGATTTTTTTATGAAACTAGATTGGCAAACAAGCATTCTGCCCGCATTAAATGGTCAGCGGTCACCACAGCCTATTGACAACGAATACGGCGAATACAGTCTACAAGCGTTACGCCACAAATTTTGTGCATCTTCAACCGTGTTTAGCCTACTGTCATGCTCCCTCTGCCATACCCAGCTCTCGCTTCCATAGGTTAGCGTTGGAACCAGCACTGCATTGTGTATAGTGAGCTGTGCCTTCTGGCTCAAGTTTTTACTGCCAAGAAGTTTTCACGTCAGCGGTGTACCTTCCATCCCTGCTGAAAGCGCATCCAAGATATACAATCTCATCCACTTGTTCCAACACTTCATCATCGACCGTAATCCTTACATTGGCTCTGGTTTATTCTCTTTTAAATATCATTATCTTTGTTTTCTTTGCATTTACAGTACTTTCATCATTGTGACCAGTGTTTCCAGTTCAGATGGTGTTTCTGCTAATAACACGGCATCGTCTGCATAAAGCAGTTAGTTCACCACTAGGTCACCCATGCGCAGTCCCACATTCACTGACCTTATTCCCTACAGACAACTATTTTTAAGATTATTTAAGTTTAAGATGTGCGCCGCAGTTTACTTGTGGTGTTGGATAAGGGGGGCGCCACTTTCGTATCGCTGTCGCCTTCACAGCAAATGGAAGAACCAGCGTTCAAGCGAAGTCAATTCATTTATTTACAAACGTGGGTAACACATGATGGTACACATATTTTTAGACCATTTCCGTATTTTATCTATCGGCACAATTTTAAATATTTAATTAAGCAGGATTGCGAACATTTGAAACACCTTGGCAGCGTCCCAGTGTGGCATTCTCGCTCGGTCTCGTTCTCGCCGCAAGAGTCTCACAGCGCTGTAATACTACGAGTACCTTGACGTAACTTCATTCACTATGCACAACTGATGACGGGGAAAAGAAACATTCTCACTCGACAACATCCTCGGAAATGAGAACATTGCAGAATAATCTCTTGACCTGAGAACTTTCGAGAACTTAAAACGAGTATGCGAGCTTTCTAATTGTAACTTAAAATAGATAACTTTAGTAGTTTTGTTATAATAGTCATCAGGCATAATAGTTATTAAGTTAAAAGAGTAAATATTGTATATTATTTTTGCAAATAGTCTTTTGTAGTTTATTTCACGAAAACTTTCAGAACGCATCACAACAAACTAACATACGCACTGTTATAATTCGACTTTCAACCACATTTTAACACACGACCTACCTTAAGTTAGGTTTTATGAGAACTAATCGTACAACTCTAATTTTAAGTTCTCGTTAATTCTCGTCTCGGAGAACATTCTCGAGAACTTAAACGCAAAGTTCTCGCTAAGAGAATAGTGCACCACGAGCACCAAGGTCGGCTCTACAAATGATAGCGAGTGACTTACTGTAGTGAATACCCGTAGTTAACAAAGAAATGGGAAGACGGCCCGCTTGTAGGAGCCTCTCCAGCATGAAGGAAATATCTTTGGAGACACAATGATACGATTTTGCGTAATAAATAAACGCGCAGGTCCCATTGGCTAGCTCACGGATCAACAACACGTCACTTATCGGCTTATTGGTTAGAATAACCTCCAAGAGATTTATTGGATTGTATTTTCCAGCGATCAGCTAGTAATGTGTGCATGCATTGGTCGCAGGCGGTGTACGCGAACGGCGTGCGGCACAGCCGGCAGGACAGCCCCGACTACCTCACGCTCAACACGCAAATCGAGGAGGCCAGGTGAGCTCCCCGGCAGCACGCTCGCCCGGGCGGGCGGCGGGCGGCGGCCCCCGCGCTCACTCTTGACCCACTCTCATTAACAATAACTATTGACTATGAACTACTATGTACACATTTTGTTACATTCAAACAGACTCGTAGCGGCAATTTTACATACATTTAACTGCGTTTTGGTATTATTATTTATTTTTTCTAGATTTTTTAAAAATATACATAAATAACAAAAAAAAAAATACGTCTATAAACAATGGTCACTGGTTAATGGTGGTCGATACTCCTGACTCACAAACCTTCGTCTGAGATAGGGTCCTCACAACGCAAACCCTGTTCAGGAGAACTGCCTCCGCGGAGGCTCTTCACGAACATTGTTATTGTTAAACATCGGGAGGGAAACAACGGGAGGTATTTGGGCTGCCTTATGTGAAGTTACCGGCTAGTCGCGCGACTATTACGGCCGGCATGTACTAAAATCGCGCTCGCTGTCTCTATACATTGCCGAGTGTTAGTAACCATAGTGGGTGTAATCCGGACGAAACAGCGCAATAGTTGGAATACGACATCGGAAAGTATTGTAATATTTATTTGCGCACTACGTTTTTATTTATGATCGCGATTAAAATTAGTTAATATTCTCGATTGCAGTTTTAACACGTGTTCTCTCGGCGTCCGTGCGTCTCAGGGAGCCCTTTGCAAATATTCAAACTTTGTAGCTCAAAAGCTTTAAAAAGGAACTTTGCTATCGATTTATTGTTTGTGTGAAGTGTATGACCATGTCTTCTGCAACAGTAAAGTTCGCGAGGCTACCAGTGCGCGATTGGTCCCATACGCATGTTGAAGTTACAACTTCATTGAAGCCGCTTTACAGAATTATTGAAAGTTTTGCGTTTGCTTTTTTGATTACTGATAATTTTTCTCTCTTTATCGACTACAGCAAAGCTAAAATGAGGGTTATGATTTTAGCAGGCTGTGCATGCACGTTCATCTGTGACATATCTTTTAAACTAATCATAGTATGATGGGAATCGAGAAACCTGTACTGGTTACATATTTATACATATAAAGCTACATGCGAAATAACTCCGACCGAGAGATCACAGCAGCCACGACAGCGGCGGCGCGCGTCCGCTGACGATAATGCAATGTTCTGTTCCTGACATGTGGCATGTCGCCCGAACTAACCGAAGGCGGAAACACACAAAGCAAGAGTAGCTACATTAAATTCTGCAGAACATCGCCACAATCTGCCACGAACACACTCGAAGAGACACACGAAGATGTTCATCTCACGGTCCGCGCGCCGAGCGCCGAGCTCCGTACTGCTCTCTGATGTAGCCCTGTAAGAAATAACCGTACAGTAGGAATGGTTCGCTCACTGTTACCTGCCGCCGCACGCTCGCTTGCAACTCCATGCTTCGACATCGGTAACAAACTGACGAGTTGTTTATGGTCTTTCGCCACAAACTGGACCTCGTCACAGTGTTACCGTGCATGCTGCGTGTTTATATCTGTCTGTCTGTCGCGATACGTTGAATACGTACATATGTTACGTGTGTACTCTGCGCCGAGCACGGTGTCCGTCGGGGCACGCTTGCGAGATGTTCGTACACATTGAACGAAGGCGCGCGACCACGGGGTTGTCCTTCTCGTACGCAGCGCGCAGGAACACGCGGTGGTCGTCACCGATCTCTGTCGCTCGGATCCACAGAGCATCATCGCGTCAGTGCGTCCATATTGTGCGATTTTAGAACTGTTTTCTTTCAGAAACCGCTAAGGCGTAGAATCATCGATGTATAAGAATGAACTCCTTTTGTAGTTTTGGGTTTCGTAAGAAAAGCGTGAATAAGTTTCTCAGCAATGCTCGAGCGGTGCTTCTCGTATTGCAATGTCTATAGGCCGCGGCAACTGCTTACCACCAGGCCGTACGCTACTTTTCCACTATAGTGTTCCAAAAAAAAATACGTGGGTGTGAAGGTGCGGCGTGGCACGAACGGGAGACGCCGCGGGCCTCGCGGGCGGCGGGCGGGCCCTACGCGGCTCACCTACCGCGTGCTGCGCGCCTGGGCTCGCGCCCGCCCCCGCGCTCGATTGCACGCCCCCCTGCCGAATGCCTGCGACCCCTACCGGCCGACCTGCGCTCTTACCTCAGTTATGCTGCCCTCCGTTTGGTTTGCGCCTGCAGCCCGCCACTCGCCCTCTGCTACAGTAACTGTATCCTACCGAGCACCGAGCACCGCGGCGAGAACGTCAATGTGCTCAAGCTGAGACGTCACGTCCTTATTTCCATACACACCGTCTTCATTTTAGTCGAATATTAATGATTATTATACAATCAATGATGATGATGAATATCACTCAGTGGATGCGCCGTTCGGTTCATCGGACCACTGTCTCTTTTTTTTTTTTTTTTTTTTTTTTATATTGGCTCAGCATAGTGGCTCCTCTTCGCCTGTTGGTAAGCGAAAAGGGGAGCCCTAATTGCAGCGGAAACTGACAAAGGACTACGGTGTCCTGTCAGTTGACGCTACCATGCTGGCCCGCAAGGTGCTTCTTCACGCTTCGTTTGAAGGATCCCATGTTGTAGGAAGGAGGAAAAACATGTGCAGGCAAAGCGTTCCACTTTTTGATGGTACGACAAAGATAGGAGTTGCCGAACTTTTTGGTACGCGAAGAGATATTCTCAACCGTGAAACCATGACATCGCAAGCCCGCACGTGTGGTTCTATGACGGAAGGGAGAGGGTGGGATAAGGGAAAATAGTTCTTCAGAGCACTCGCCATGGTAAAGGCGGTAAAATACGCTTAGAGAGCCTATGTCCCTACGGAGCTGAAGAGGTTCTAGGTTTTTGGTGACCTCTTCGTCGTCAATTATGCGGATAGCCCGTCGCTGCAACCTATCGAGAGCCTCAAGAAGATAATGTGCGGAGCCGTCCCAGAGATGCGAGCAATACTCCACGTAGGCCCGAACTTGTGTCTTATAAAGCAGACTAAGTTGGTCCGGCGTGAAGAACCGGCGCACCCTATTCAGGACTCCGAGTTTTCTTGAAGCTGTTGAGATGAGGCTCTCGATGTAATAACGCTGGTTAAGGTCGCAATGAATACGCATACCCAGCATATTCAGGCTATCTCGCATACTGAGGGAAGCACCATGAAGACTGGGAGTAGGAAGGAAGGGGGACAGTTTTGTTGTAAACGCGCAAACCTGAGTTTTCTCAGCATTAAACTCAACCAGGTTATTGGAACCCCATTTACTAATGAGATCCAAAACCCGATTCAGTTCAACGACAAGACTCTCACGCCTCTCACCGATTTCTGTCCGACCAGCACCAGGCCGACCGAGATATCGCCCATGGACCGTACTGTCGTCTGCATAGCAATGAATATTACCAAGTGGCAGCATGTCATTGATATGCAGAAGAAAGAGAGTGGGCGATAGAACAGAGCCCTGTGGGACACCGGCATTCACTGACATGAACCGCGAAGCGCATCCATCTGCAAGGACGCGGATTCTACGCTCATGCAGGAAGCCAGCAATCCAATTACAAAGCTGGAGGGGCAGACCGTATGCCGGCAGTTTGGAGAGAAGTGCTTTGTGCCAGACCCGATCAAACGCCTTGGCTATATCTAGGCTGACTGCCATGGATTCGCCATACTTATCGATTGCCTCCCCCCAGAGGTGCGTTACATACGCCAGAAGATCACCCGTTGATCGTTTCGGTCTAAAACCATACTGACGATCATTGATTATGGAGTGATCTTCTAGGTAACGGATCAATTGATTGTTAAGGATCCGTTCCATGACTTTGCACAACACTGAAGTTACGGCAATGGGGCGGTAATTTGATGGGTCAGAACGGTCTCCCTTTTTGGGGACCGGCTGCACATTGGCCTCTCTCCAAGCATCCGGAACACAACCAGTCGAGTACGAGAGGCGGAAGAGGCGCGTCAACACCGGAGACAACTCCGCTGCACATTTTTTAAGAACAATCGCTGGGATACCGTCAGGACCACTGGCTTTTCGGACATCGAGTGACTGTAGTTCAAAACGCACATCGCGCTGCCTGATGTGGATATCAGGCATAACGGATCCACTGGAGGGTATTGTTGGTGGTTGCGTGCTACAGTCATCGATCCGGGAGTTAGCCGCAAAGAGGCTGGCCATAAGATCGGCTTTCTCCTGCGGCTGATGCGCCAGTGAGCCATCGGGGCATCGCAGCGGTGGCAGCGAGGGCTGGCAGAAGTTGGCCTGCACGGCTTTGGCCAGTCGCCAGTAGCTACGCGATCCAGTAGGGTGCGCCACTAGTTCCGTGCCGACTCGTGTAACGCGCTGGGCGTCCGCTCTTATATATGCTCTCTTGCAGACCTTGGTGGCAGTGTTGTAGGCTGATTTCAGTGAGTTAGTATTCGGATCTTTAAGGGCGCGACCCCTGATCCAAGCGCGATACGCCGCCTGTTTGTTGCTAACAGCTTCAGCGCATTCGCGATTAAACCAAGGGCGTCTCCGGCTTTTGATGACGACATCGGAGTGAGGAATGTAGTATTCCATGCCAACGCCGATCTCATCAACAATAGCCGCAGCACTCGCCGTTAGATTCTTCTCACTGAAACAGCGCTGCCCCCATGGGACGGAAGCAAAGTAGTCGCGCATGCCGTCCCAATCTGCTGACGAGTAGTGCCAGACACGACGCCTAACCTCTGTGGGATCTGGCGTATTCGCGCTTGGCACTGTGCTGGATATTAGGCAGTGGTCAGATGTGCCCAGGGGCGCCCCGACCTCAACCCGGTAGCCAGCAGGGTGAGTGGTCAGCAGTAGATCTAGCAGAGAGGGCTCCTGACTAGCAACATCTGGTATTCTGGTGGCTTGGTTTACCAGTTGCGTCAGGCTGTGCGAAAGAGCGAACGCGTGGGCAGTCCTTCCTGCATGGTTAGTTGTGGGGGATCCCAACCAGGAGTCGTGGTGAGAGTTAGAGTCCCCCAAACATACCATCTCTGCAGTAGGGTACCGCTCCTGCGCTTCATCTGCCGCCCGACTCATGTACTCAAAGAGCCGAGTTGTCTCCGTGTCCCTAGTATGGGGTCGGTATAGGCACATGTAAATACGGCTCTGAAGGCCCAGGTTTACATGTACCCAGAGGACAGGAAAGGAGAAATCCTCTAGGCAGCGCAGACGGCGACAACATACATCCGAGCGGACAAACAAACAGACCCCGGCTTTCGCGAGGAAATTCTCCTCAAGCACATAACCGGGATACTGGAGGTAGGACGTGTCCGCTGGACGCTGAATCTGTGTCTCCGTCAGGAAGAGCATGGCGGGCCGTGCCGTCTCTAGGTGTTGGTGGACGGCATTAAGGTTAGAGTGGAGTCCGCGGATGTTTGCGAACTCAACCTTGAACAGGGTGGTGGGGGAGTGCACCGCTGTTAGACCATTTATTCCTATTTGCGCTGTCATGAGAAGTGTAAAGAAAGGAAGCGTGAAGCGGGAGAGAATTGCCACGACATTGGGGAAGAAACGCGGTGGACTGTTTCTCCATTAGTTTGTCGACAAAGGAGCTGTGCTGATCCGTCGGACGGAAGGGCCCCCGAACCCCCCCGGAAGTAGTCGCCGGGTCCCCACCATCCGGTCACCAATCGGCACGACGATCTACCCCGAGATTATGCGCGGTATGAAAGGGCAGCCTCTCAAGGTGGTTAGTCTTGATTGGGCCCCTGTACTATACCGCGGGCGGCCAGCGGAACAACCGTTTCAACGGGTCTCCCTGGCCGACGGGTCAGCTCAGTCCTTCTGACAATGGATAGACAGAATCCACCACTGTTCCCGCAATATCGCGTCAACAATCCCCCGAGCACTGGTTATACACCAGCTGATCCCGAAACGCGACGTACTCATAGGTACGCCACTTCACGGGTGTTTCGCCGTGTGTACGGTGGTAGCCAACCAGGCGGGTATTTACCCTACCACCGGCTGAGATGCTGGAACGTCAGGAAATCCCTTAGTCGCCTCTTACGACACCCAGGGGAAGAGAGGGGGCGGTGATTTTTAGTATTCTTTCTCCGTCACCGCACGGATTAAATCTCATTCGGAACCAAGTACCCCGCCGCCGACGAGACTCACCTCCACTCGCCGGATGGCGCCGCGAATGGCACTACAAGTCGGTAAACTGGGATGGATCCTCCATCGAGTAGTGACTACTGCGGGATCTATAAAACGACCGTGGTCTAATCAGAATGAAACAACCTAATTTTGTAGAACAGCCGCTTACGAGGCTCGGACCACGGCACGTAGCAATGGGGATAGTATTGTCACTGATTTGACACGCAAACTGATCGCTGCCTCGACCTTCAGTAACAGTGATTTTGGAATATAGAAAGTAATTCGATTTCATCAGTAGAAGACAAAGTTGGTGAGCAACTCGCGAGATTTACAGATTTACAGTGCTGAAGAGAAAGCCGATTTATAATCTCTTTGCTTCTAACTCAAATATGAATGACTGTCCCACCTATCGTCCCGTGGTGCAGAAGCTCAATGCCGGAAATGACAATCACTCAGCGAGATGTCCGGTTGCTCTCTCTCGACATTTATAAGCCAAGTGGGCCAGACGGCATACCGGCGGGTGTGTTGTGTTCTGTACTGACGCGCCTCTTCGCGCTGTCCTACTCCGCTGGGCAAGTCCCGTGTCCCGTCTTCGTGGAACACACGTAATGTGTACTCGGTGTCTAAACATGCAAATGATGCGAGTGAATCATTGTTATGTGGACGATAGCACCAAGGATACTTATTATACAAGCCGTGCTAACATTCCTCGTTTCCTTGTCTCCACAAGCTGTCCGAAAGCTGCGAACAATTTCTGTCTGAAATTTAGGGTGTGTTGACTAAATCTGATGATAAATATCTGATGAGGGACGGATATTCCACGGAAACTCATTACTATTTAATCCTGTCAAGTCTTGGTGTCCACCACTAATAACCATTACCTTACCCTTTCCAAGAGTATAGTGATTCTTGGTGAAAAGGTGACGCTGGCGTCCAAGAAACTTGGGTGTGCTGAATACAGCTGAAGTGTACTTCAGCATATGTTCGACTTGAGTCATACAGGCCTCTAGTCAGATCATACATACTGTATTGTACTGTAACCACTTATGGGCGCCTGGACACCAATTAAGTTGTTCCGTGTCGTGCCAACGGTTCTTTCTACAAGCGCACCGCTTGCTGAACAACACGTCGGCCGACAATGCATGCTCACATCCTGCAACCGCATTGGGCTTGTATGGTGTTTTCTAGATAACTTTGTACACAGAGTTAAAAGGAAAACACGTTCACTTGTGGAATTAATTATCCTACGGCGGATTTTTATAAAAGGTGTGAAGAGATTTTTACAGGATCGGTCACATTCGAGCGGGGCTCTTGCAACGAACTTACGAAGTAACTATTAAGTAATCTGTGGCTCTAGTGTTGCAAGTGTCCGTGAGCTGCACTACTCGTATATACCGTATATGTATATTCACATGTACATATTTAAATTTTAATTATTCACCCTGATATTGGTAGCGTGCCACCTTTAAATGATTTTGGTAATTTGATTGCAAATTATCTCCACGGTGGAAGAGAGCTTCGTTAGTTGGACGACCGCTCGTGTGTCTGTTCGTGGCCGCGCAGTCCGGACGAATGGACCGATACTGATACAACTTGTTAGGAAACTATTTCAACTGAGGTGATTTTTAGGCCAGGAGACCGCGGGCAGCGAGCTCGCCGCCGCGCGCCGGCACTTGTGTCGTATACACTTGAAATTTTCACTGAGCCACATGCTCAACAATAAGTAATAGAATAAAGTTTATAATGAAAGAGTCTTCTTCCTTGTACAGGAAGCGTGGTTTTTGGCCTTTTTGCACGACAAAACGGAACGTGAACTGACTACACACAGCGCTGATATTATGTCAGCACCTTTATCGCAACAGCATAATTACATATGTTGCATAGTTACACTCTCACGTTTTCATCTCTTATTTGTTACTTTTGTACTAAACACATTACTACATTAAAAAAAGATATATATATAACCATAGCATTGACCACGCACAAAAACAGTTGTTCACTCAGTTGCACACAATCCCCGCCACACCGCGCACCGTACCGCTCATCCGCACGTGAGACGGCGAGGTACAGTCACCAAGTTATGCCGTTCTTTGTTCTTCCAATAAAAAGGCTTTGTAACATTTTCAGGATCACCGTTCCTATATGAAATCTATATGTTTGTCTGTGTGTGTGTCTGTCGCTTTTTCTAATATTCGAATTTTGACTTCAAATTCGGATCCAGCATAAAAAAGTAGAATAGGAATGTCTGAAAACCAACCTCCTATCTCTTAAGGAACATGGTCAGAAAAGCCGACAAATTAAAAAAAAGGTTTTGAATTTATATTTCAGATTCGAAAAGTAAATTAAAAAGTAGAATAGGAATGTCTTAAAAACCAATATCATATTTCTTTAATAAAAAAATTGTTATATAATTGACGAGCCAGGTGTTCCTCTGGCAATGCAAGCTTGGGCATTCTCAACTGGTTTGAAACTGAATTTCGACTTAATTGCGAATTGGAGGTGGTAAACTATTCCAACGCTTGAAGGCTGTCGAAACTGTCCCTAATTGCGGCGATCCGGTGATGTGGAGTTACTAAAAGATAAGTAGAAGCTCGCGTCAGGTCAATTATGTTTATCCGAGGACCAGTGCAGTTTTTGTATAGATATTCAGGTATTGTATCGTATTGACCACTTGAAAGAACATTGACGTAAGTCGAACCCACGAGCCGTGGTATTAGAGTAACATTACTAACCACTCGACCACCGGAATTTAAATTGTCAAGTTTTAAATTATATGTTAACAATGAATGACTTCCCAGTCCTGGTTTGCCGCCAAATATTAGTTCTGCCTGTTGTGGGGATGTGGACCTCTGTAATTATGAATATTTTGTTTTTGTTATGAAGCATTCAATTATTTAAGTTGAATAGTGTGAGGACTTCATTGAAGTCAGAGTGACTATCAATAGAGAAGTGACGGCGACCGTGTGAACTGGCGCCTATTTAGTTATTCATCAAATTTTCAATTTGAGCACAAGGAACCGGGGGGCGAGCTTGAATAGAGCTATGATTGTTAAAGCAGCAAGTGAGGACTACAACAACCACGTGTTGTGGCCTACCCTGCAAGAGAGTTGGAGTGAAAATATAGATAGATAGATCAAATTGTCTACAAGATTACATGAGGTCATCAAAGATCTACGTTTATTAAACGAATTAAAATGGACTTCAATGAAGTGAGACACCTCGTCGAAACAGAGTAATCCCGCAGCGGTCACGTCGATCAATCAGTCTGTGTGAGCGCACAGCTGTATGAGATGTATTCAAATATTTGGGGTTCCCATTGTAATCCTGGATACACTATAATTCCGAGAAAGGAATTTGACAAATTCTAATTTAGTATTATTACCAAGAAAGATGGCGCGTATGGTGCCGCTGGTGTTGGAAGTGTCCGATTACGATGACTGCTTGCCACCGAGCAGGACGTATGGTTGTTTTCCTCCTTAGCTGTATAAAAACTTGTCTATGAAAGACTACTGTATAGGCAAGCCTACGTTAGAATACAAAATTTTGTACGTTGGGCTTTTTAGTCGAACTTAAAGAGTAGGAGCTTTTTACAAAATCGTACAAGTGGGTGCAGGTTAGAATAGCAGGGAAACCTACTAAATCTGTGTAGTTTGACGATTACCGTGAAGGTCATTTACATATGTATATTAAATATAAAAGGCCGCCAAGTGCGAGCCCGTCGCGCCCCGAGGGTTCGGTAACAATTATTTACGCAATTTTGTTTTTGTGATGTATCTACAAATTTACAGTTATCACATTTTTTCCTTTACTTGTGTTAGATGACATTGCTTCTTATCAAATTTCATGATTATAGGCCAACGGGAAGTTTTCTATAGGTTTTGATTCCCTTGCGAGTGTCAAAATATGCGCATTAACGGGATATAAACGGCCGTATCTTTAGATTGCTTTGACTTACAAGTTTGTTTTTTTCACTGCTCGAAGGGATTGCAGATCTGAGTATTTGATATTAATTTCAGCTTGATAGTTCCACTCATCCATGAGAAAAGTGTCTTGACAGACAGACAGACAGACGGACAACAAAGTGATCTCTAAGGGTTCCTTTTTTCCTTTTTAGGTACGGAACCCTAAAAATGGACCCAAATATGATCCCCGAGGCCACCCCAATCTTCAGATATATTCCTTTAAATTTGACGACGTTAGTCGCGCTTTAATGACACTCATGCTATTCACCTCTGTGTGCGGTCTGCTCGCGAACTAATGGCGGTGGCTACGGCGCAGGGTGCAGTCTGCGGAGCTGGAGCAGCGCCGCACTTCGCTGGCGGAGAAGGTAGCGCGCAAGGAGCGGAAGAAAGAAAAGAAGAGGAAGAAACTGCAGCGAGACCGCACCGACGGGGAGGGCGACGAGGACTCGCATAGAGACGGTGAGTGAACTGTTTCTATTATTCTTTTCCACGAATAGAATAAGAGAAACGGTGCTCGCATTTTTTACGTTTAGAAAAAAAATATGCGGATACTTATTAGTTTGTACGAGTACACAACTTGTGACCACTTACATGTGCATCCGCTTGGAAGACGAGCACTCTGTGCACGTTGATGGAGATGAGGCTTCTCGGCGATCACAGTCAGTGTCACCTGCAGCGTGTACTTACCATTTACAAAAAGATACCTCTTTTTATTCGACGTCGGGATGCATGTAAGCGTACGTTCCACCTGATGTAAAGTTTGACGAGCTCGGTGGCGCAGTGGTGAAACGCGATGTTACGCTACTTTGACACCGACGCTCGTGGGTTCGATTCCCACACAGTACAAACATTTGTGTGCATGAACATGTCTGTTTGTCTTGGTCTGAGTATTTTCTGTGTATAATAAGTATGTATTTACGAAAAAAATGTTTTTACGTATGTTTATCAGTCGTCTAGTACATAACACAAGCTTCGCTTACTTTGGGGCTAGATGGCGCTGTGTAATTTGTCCGACAATATTTATTATTTATTTATATTTATTAAAGTGGTTACCGTACCCTATGAACGCTGGTAATACTTAAGTATCAGTTAATATATTCAAGCATTATTTTGCGAATGTCAAATTTTCATACAATTTGATCTAACCTGCTTTCTGTCACCACGATTGGTGGCGGAAGCAGGTTAAATCAAATTAAAAGCGTGTCACGGCGCCAAGTATACAACGGGCCTCGAGGCGGCAAGTATCACTCACGCGATGCCACCTCTGCCGATAACGCAGTAACTTCTTAGGAGCTTACTGGTGATGGCGACCTCACTCACACGCAGGAATACAATAACTCTCTGGGGAATTTGCTATTTGGCTGCGGTTTTACTGCGAGGTGGAGATACACCCCCAGACGGGTTGCTTTCATGCGCTCTACCTCTCTTAAAACACCCAGACCAAGACAAACAGACATGTTCATGCACACAAATGTTTGTCCTGTGCGGGAATCGAACCCACGAGCGTCGGTGTCAAAGTAGCGTTATTAACCGTGATGCAACCAAGCTCGTGAAAAAATTAGATAAAGGTACTCAAACCATTTTTTTTTATTGTCGGACAAATTACACAGCGCCATCTAGCCCCAAAGTAAGCGAAGCTTGTGTTATGTACTAGACAACTGACAAACATACGTAAAAACATTTTTTTTTTTGTAAATACATACTTATTATACATAGAAAATACCCAGACCAAGACAAACAGACATGTTCATGCACACAAATGTTTGTACTGTGTGGGAATCGAACCCACGAGCGTTGGTGTCAAAGTAGCGTAACAGCGTGTTCCACCACTGCGCCACCGAGCCCGTCAATACAGTGGTGTCTCCAGGAACTGCACCTTTGTAGCAGCTCCGACCCGTGAAGGAGCTGAAGGAGCTCGGCGCACCTCAGCCATTCAGCATGTCCGGGATGAGGATACGCTTCTAGTCTCCTTGAATGAGGTCCAAATCCGAATCGGGACGCAAAATATTATATTCCATTGGCTTCGTGTTCACGGCACGTGTACCGTCCGCCTTCCGTTCGACGGACAAGGTTTACGAGTGCGCCGCTCCGAGTGCGCGTCCGCAGACTGAACTAGACGAGTTCATCTCTGACGGTTGGAGTTAACAACACCTTTGAAGTTTATAGTTTTGAATGTATTTCGCTGGCGGTCAATCACCAGTATGCACCGGTCCCTCGCCGCTGCTCTGCAGGACCGCCTGTGTTAGTCTCAAGGACTACAACAACTATGCTCGGATAACTGAGAATTTATTTATTTTTATTTTATTTATTTTGAAAATTTATCTTTAATAAGCATTACAGTATTAACCAATTCGCCTGTCAGAGACCAACTATTATAATATGCTATTAATATTTAATTACATGAAAACAGTTTAAAATTATATAATAGACTAGCTGCTGCCCGCGGCTCCGCCCGCGTGGAGTCAAATAACGTAACCTATGTGTTAATCCAGATCATAATCTATCTACGTGCCAAATTTCATTCAAATTCGTTCAGCCGTTTAAGCGTGAAAGAGTAACAAACATCCATACATACAAACTTTCGCATTTATAATAGTAAGCCTTCAGAACCCGTTATATACCTTTTCCCATACATTTCGCGGTCATATATGACCACACGGGTTTCGAAGGGGATAGGATAATCATGATAATAAAAACAATTCAATTAAATTTTCACACTTTCTATATATCCGGTTGCCACTCTACGGAACTCGGCAGGCGAACAACTAAACAAATCCAGCGCGTCATACTGCAAGGTTAATTTATAACATAAAAGAATGATTTATAACATCCGTATAACTCTTCGCATTTTATTAGCGGTCAAATGACGTATCGTATGTATGTATGTATGTATATCTTCACGCCAAGTCCCTTGCGGGGTAGGCAGAGAGAACCGAGCGCCATAAGACGCGGTCCTTGCATACTTCACTCGCTTCTGTGACATTCATAGCTCTTTTCATGCACGCTCGCCGGTTCCTGGGGCTTCTGACATCACCTTCTGATAAAACACGACCAATTTGGTCATGATTCAGATAAATTTGTTAGATTGTAGTTTATGAGTACTTTGTAAACTCGGTCCTTGCATACTTCACTCGCTTCTGTGACATTCATAGCTCTTTTCATGCACGCTCGCCGGTTCCTGGGGCTTCTGACATCACCTTCTGATAAAACACGACCAATTTGGTCATGGTAGGTTAGTCTCGGCCTTCCTCGGCTCCTACATCCTTCCACTTTTGCATTGTATATCTGTTTCGTCATTCTTTCGTCCCGCATTCTTTCTACATGTCCCAACCAACGGAGCATGCCCTTTCTTATCTTAACACCGACACTCTCTTTTAGACCAACTCTTTCTCTCACGTCTTCATTACGAACGCGGTCAGCAAGCGTTATGCCACAAATTTTGCGCAGCGCTCGCATTTCAACCGCGTTTATTCTACTTTCATGCTCTTTCTGCCATACCCAGCTCTCGCTTCCATAAGTTAGCGTTGGGACCAACACTGCATTGTGTATAGCGAGTTGTGCCTTCTGGCTCAGGTTTTTACTGCCAAGAAGTTTTCCCAACGCTTCATTCACATTATTCCCAGCACTCACTCGTCTTTCCACATCTGCGGTGTACCTTCCATCCCTGCTGAAAGCGCATCCAAGATATACAAACTCATCCACTTGTTCCAACACTTCATCGTCAATCGTAATCCATACATTAGTTCTGGATTCTTCTCTTTCAAATACCATTATCTTTGTTTTCTTCGCATAAAATATTTAGATATTCAATTACCTACTCGAGTACTGTTCAGCAGGATATTATACAGGAAATAGTATATGTAGTTGAAGCTGGCAAGTAGGCGATTGTTGGACGAGTAGGGCTTCACTTCCTCTAAAATGGAAAGTTAAAAACAAAACGCTCCACCTCAGTACTATGAAATCCTTTTTTCTCGTTCAGCTCAAATTTCACACACTTATCTACGAGTATTTATAGCCAGCGCGTAAATGTCATATTTTGCGCATTCTTATTTCGAATTTAATCTGAATGTTTCCTCGCATGTTTTAGAAAAAGTATTTATTTTGCCGCGATGTGTGGTGGATCATTTTCAATAATATTCTTATGATTCCATTTTAAACAACAATTATTATAATTTTCTCAGAAAAAATGTCACATGACGAGTTTTATCACAGATAATAAAAACATCATAAAATAAAATAAATAATTATGTTTTATGCTTTTGCTTTAAAAACTTATTATGTGCAACCGTCAAACTCATACAGTGTGAGTCAGTTTTGTGCAAAGGGTTTTTAAACGTACAACTTTTTGTTCAGTGACTCCATCTTTTCCTGTTTTGCGCAGTCAGCATACGGTCGCTGTCAAGTAGCGTCTCCTTCCATTAGCGGTCTTGTTCTTAGTCCTGTGTTCACGCGATCTCCACGACAGCGCCTGCCCGCGCCGCCAGCCCGCTCCCGTTCCAGTGGTGCTATTGTTTCAGCTACTGCGTCACGTTAGTTCGTGTCTTCGTCGTGTCGTTGGTTTTTCTGTCACTTATTGTTACGCTATTATTCACTTTGAAGGATCTCGTGTTACTTTCAATTTATGCGGTAAAATAAACATGTTTTACTTTTACTAGTTGTATTCGTTCTTATCTTATATATTTTTTTTATACAACGTCGGAAGCATACGAGCATACGGCCCACCTGATGTAAAGTGGTTATCGTAGCCTATTAACGCTTGTAATATATTAAGTATAACTCGCGCGATGCCTCCTCTGCTGCTTACACAACAACTACTTGGGAGCTTAATGGTGGGCTTACGCAGGAACACAACAACCCTCAAGGGAGTTGTTATTTGGCTGCGGTTTTCTGCGAGGTGGAGGTACTTCCCCAGACGGGCTGCTTTGATACGCCCTACCTCTCTTAAAACATCCGGACCGAGACAAACAGACATGCTCATACACACAAATGTTTATCTTGTGTTGGAATCGAATTGCGCGCGTGCTTATCCGTCAAACCAAATAGCGCGCGCTTCTCCTGTTACACATTTTCGTCCCTTTTCACGAACGCACTTCCCCTGTTACACACTTTCGTCCCTTTTCACGAAATCACTCCCACAGATTGCAGGAAAGCGAGAGGAAAGATATTACACATCAAAAATATTTTCCAATTACAAAGCTACGAATATTTCCGTTGGTAAACTAACCGCAACCCATGTACGGGGTCTACAGTTTTCCAACACCAAGTTTAATGTTCAGTCTCAACCCATATTATCTGTTCGCTAGAGCAATGTGCAGTTCTTTCATATGTTATGGAGTTCAGTGACGTCACCACATTATTTTGGTGAATGCACATTACACAACTGCTTACACTGCTATACGTACTTATATCATATAAGTACATAAATTTGTCTCTATTTCTTCATATTATGGATATGTTGAAGAAATATAGAAAAAAATGTATTTACATAGTACACTGATCACTAATTGTTTAATACAACTATTATCTTAATTGTTACTCATTCATCCACGAATGTGGAAAGTGTATGAAAATATTTCGGATACACATCCATAATGGTCATCGCTATTGTGTTGTGGAGTTACCTCCCCGGCGAGATGTGCCGAGAGAGCGCAGCGCGGCGTTGTTATAGCGCGTGCACGTAGAGTGTGTTCACGCAGCATGCCTGGTGGCCGGAGCGGCGGCCCGTCGCAGTGCACGGGCGGGCTGCTCGGGCCGGCGAGCGCGCCCGTCCCTAGTAATAAACCAATTCGATCTCATTTGTTTCGGGCTTTCGCAATATAGTCGGTTATCCCGTCGGATCGCCACTAAAACTAAGGTTCTCAGGAAAAACACAATCTGGAGCGACAAGTCAATCCAGGTGTGCGCGCTGTCGTATTGTGTCGAATCTCATAAACATGTAATTAGCGGCGTCGGCGTAGTTTAGTGCACTACGCGCACACCATACCGGGGGTCGCTGTCGCGGGCGAGTAGGACGTCGCAGGTAAAATCGTCGGTGATAGATGCCAGTCTTTGTCCAACCTCAGAGGACTTGAGTAACTTGAAAACAAAATCGGAGTATGTTCTAAATCCCTTGGGCATAAGGGAGGCCTATATCCCTGCAGTGAGATGACTAATGCTTAAGAGTCTGTGCAGCATCTGCATACCATTCTATTGAATGACATTCCATCGCTAGAAGGAGTTTTTAACAGATCTATTTCAAATTAACACCTGTGGGTCGTGAACAGTGGTGTTATTTTCAATTAGCCAATTAGTATTTCGATTGTAGTGATTAGTGTTGCGGTCGTCGGAGGCGATCGAGTCGATGGGCGGGCTCGGCCGCCTCGGCGCGCGGCGGTGCGCTCGCGTCCTCTCGGACAGCTGTCGTTACGACAATCATTAAGTTAAGTTTGATTACATCGCAGCGGGCGGCCGTTGGCGCGGTGTCAAGTGTCGTCATCGATAAACTAAAAATGTGCGCCAAATGCTTCCGCGGCGACTACCCTCGGGATGACTGACCTCTCCCTCCACGTCCGCCACGTTAACGAGGAGCGCGTTGCGACCCGAACTGCTCGCGGTTGCATCAGTGCTTCTAGCACTGCTTCCAGCTGGTCACCGCCCCCGTGTGCTGAACTAGAGGAGCGGGTCGGCTGCGTCCGCGCGGCCGAGCGGCCGATAAATATAGGCCGGCGATTGGCGCGCTGCCAGCGCAGCGCCCGGCGGCATTCCCGCTGCGACGAGCGCCGCGTCCGCACCGCTCGCAGACCCCGCTCCACACACAGGTACCGCCGGACCCCTCGACATACCGCGGCGCTGTCGACGTACTCCGCGCCGCCTGCCACTCGGACCCCGCCGTTTCCAGCTCGTTTCGTTTATAAGCCGCGTGTGCCGACCCATTGTGCTATTTTCGCCGGCCGTTCTCGTGACATTTAGGTTACCGCGCCACGTGCGCCCTCTCCATCCGTCTACTGAGCACCGTCCGTCCGCAGAATCCCTGATGGCGGAGGCGGTGGAGGCGCCGCTGGCGCGCGCCGGACCCAGCTCGGCGGCCGAGGCCCTGGCGCTGGAGGCCGACGAGCAGCGACTCGAAGAACAACGCAAGCGGAGCAGGGACCCGCCCATCGTCTACAAGGACATCGATGTGAGTGACTCTGAATTTAGAAAATTGATTTAGATGGACGGCAAGCAGTGTATATCAATTTACTGTATTTCACAGGTTATTTACTGACACGAGACCTTTCCGCGCATTGTACCAGACTCGCACTTGCCCAGAGTTAAGTGAGTGACCGTGATACCTAAAACTAAATCTTACGCATTGTACCCGATACGCAAATAACCTCGATTTTTCATTTAGACGCATTTTTACCCGACTTCAAAAGAGGGACGACGTTCTCAATTCGGTTGTTTTTTTTTACGTTTGTTCTTCATAACTCCACGTGAAAGTAATACAGTTATGCGTTTAATCTTTTGAACGTACTCACTGCACAGCTCCAAACAAACCGATACAAAGAAAAAAATATTCACTTTTATTTTACCATTCATTAAACTTACATTTCAAAAGTATTAATTTTCGTAATAGTTTTTTTTTATTTTTTTATTTTAATTTTTTCAGCTTTTTTCTGAGTGCAATATCGTATCCTATGTCAAATATTTCGTCGGTTACTTTTCTTTATTGCCTTCAAAAAAACCTTTTATGTTACACTTTGTTGCTTCTGTTTTAATTTTATGTACGAATTCTCAAAGTCCAGGATTTCAGAAATAAAAGCAGGCGGGAATAAGTACTCCATTTAATGTTTCTCACATCTGGCCATAAACTAAATTAGTTGCGTATATGGTCATTTGCGGATATTACGGTTATTCGCGTATCAGGCAAGTTGCGAGTTTGAAATATGGTCCTTTGCGTGACTGGCCAAGTGCGGAGCTGGCACCTGGCACTGTGCGTCGAAAGGCACGCGACAGTGACATGATCTTTTCGATACTTTGAAAGCAGGACGAGTTCAATTCGAGAGCTCATCATTGAGGTGCAGTCGTATTCGTGCACTTACACTGCCACGCATGTCACGAAAGTTCTCACTATTACTAGGTGTTTATTTATGTGTATTGCGTATCGAATCAGTAGTGCGAATGTTCGCCGAAACCATGTTGAATTAACAAGTAACAGCGTGATCTGTTAAAAACTGTTGTGACTCGGCGGAGGAGGCAGCGCCTCTTCACAACATTAAAATAATCCGCGCGATCGAGATTTACGGCGTGTTTGTTTTTAGACTCCGCTTGTTGTTCCGGAGGAGCGTGACTCACGCCGCCCGCCCGCCCTCCGCGCGCGTTTACCGCCGCCCGCCGCCCGCCGCCAACGACCACTCACACTTTACTAAAGCCCACGGGCGTGTCACCTGAAGTCGGTTATCGTACTGTACAAGCTGCAGATGCGATGCGATGCGGCCCGCGCGTCGTGTCTTGTAAACAAACACAAACGTCGAAGTGATCCCGCGGCGCGCGGTGCGTTTGGGTCGGGGCGGGCGGCGAAGGCGATGACCTCATTTCCATACACGAAAACAATCTTAGGACGTCGTTCGCTAGTTCCAGAAACATTTCGATGATTGATTGATAATTAAAAAGTGGTCAGAAAAAAAAACAATTTTGCACACTTTTTATGACTTCCATTCCCAATGAGAATCAAACTTTACTGTTGCAACTGAGGTCTTAATTTCAAGGATGCGTTTAAATCAAACGTATCGCCGCCACTGTGGGCCCCGGTGTGAAAACAGTCGGCTAACAATACACCGCGACGGACAAGGAGCCACACATTTCAAAGTTGTCATTATTATCGAATCGGAGTGATCGAATACATTGAACGTTTTCTCAGCCGCCGACCGACGTCTGGTGTGAACGCCGCCTAACATCGGAAAACACTTATTGATAACACAACATTTTAAATGGAACTCATTTTAATCAAATATTATAGAAGTTTTTTTTCTGGCATACTAGCATACGGTTCACACGATGGAAAGTGGTTACCGTAGCCTATAAACACTGGTAATACATTATGTATCACTCGCGTTATGCCTTGCCTTCTGCTAACACAAGTCCCTGGATGGTTATGGAATACAATAACCATCCAGGGACTTGTTATTTGGCTGCGATTTTCTGTGAGATGGAGGTACTTCCCCGGACGGGCTGCTTTGATGCGCCCTACCTCTCTTAAAAGAGTAAGAAATACTTTAATATGAACACAACAACTCACTGGCGGGTTATTGCGCGTATGTATTGTGTGTGTACACTGACTGAGTAAGCTCCTGCGCAGCGACTCTCTGCTAGTGCTCTACGCGGCTAAATGACGTCCTCTCGTCTGCTTGTTTGCCACCCGACGTTACGTAAACACCTTTTTATACAACGTTGCAAAGCACAAGCATTCGGTCCACCTGTTGTAAAATTGCATCTGCTAAGAACTTCGCACTCCGACAAGAACACGGCAGCCCTCCACAGTTTATGGTATCTGTACGAAGCCGACGATTTCACAGGTATAATGCGAGAACATTCTACAGTGTTCAGAGGTAAACAAGTCTCCCCCCCCCCCCCCCCCCCAGTAAGCCGTCGTAGGTCGTCGAGGAGCCCCGCTCGCGCACTGCCGATATTACTTTCCATTCGGTAGTCATCTGTATGTTATAATAATAAATGTAAAATATAATATTTATCTTATAACTTATTAACATAACATTATACGTTTTGAATTTCTGCATAAACATTATTATTTATCTATAGGTACATTACGCCGTAGAAAAGTGACCTGAAATTTCGATTTTACATTCATTTCTATGTACAATTTTTTTAAAAGGATTTTATACGTTTTCCGATTCTTGTAGTAACTGATCTCGGGCAGTTGTAAACAACACATTCCGAATGTCATCATGTAAAAAATATGTAACACATATTCTTTTATTGAACTAACCATTTGTACGATATCTGGCTACATAACCATTACTCCGCCGCGCACTAGCCCCCCACAGACGCCCGCGGATGCACCACGGCTGCGGCGGTCGCAGCGCACGGCGCGCGTGTTTACGAGCACGTCGCGTGCGCGCGCGCGGTCACGGTGCACGGACATCTGCTCTATTTCTGCACACACATACCAGATAAACATAGCCTTTAAAGGTTAATAGTACACCGCCATAATGTGCAGTGATAACCTACTGGATAAAATATATATATATATATACGGTCGCAGGTTCGAATTCTGAAGGTGCATGTACCACTAAGTTCGTGTTTTCAAATCATTGTAAGTATTTGTAATGATCATTTGCTAAACGGTGAAGGAAAACATTGTGGACAAACCCGCACGCCCAAGAAACAATATTTCGAAAAACGTGCGTTACATTGCTTGCGTTTCAAAACAAACACATCGGCCCCGTCAGCGCCCAGCCCGTTCCGCGTCTTGTAGGCAATCTTCTCCGCTCCATAACTGCTATTTGTCAGCCTTTTAAAAAAGGCATTCTTCTCAAGATTACCGACTTACACTGAATTCAATCCAACTAAATTTATCATCAGACATAATACAATTTTTTTCAATACAATTTCCTGGTTCAATGGATTCCTTCAGCATTTATTCTAACACCAGTAGTGTCGTATGAGTCCACATATCGAGTGATGGCCAGTTTCTCGGGCACTTGGAGTGCAGAGTTAAATTTACTTCCAAGAGGAGTGGTGTCCCGCAGAGCAAGACTGTTTTACGTCCTCGCGTCTCCAACTATATGAGCCCCAAATCAGACCTCAGATGAAGTACTGGTTGTATCTTCGGACTGGTGTTGTCCAGTATTTCGTGTTTATATACGAACACGAAGCTGTTCCAATTGTCGGCGAGCCCAGTGGTTTTCAATCAGCTAGGCTCGTCATCTACACGAAGAGACGTCGCCTCTCGGTGTTTACTGGGCACATCCGAGAGAGCTGAGCTCGACCATCGTACCAATAGACATAAAGTAAAATTTCGTGCGCACTATCCTTTTTACTCCTGCTATTACGGTGAAACTGTTGCATCAACTACTCAACGGTGTTCGAACAAATACTATAACTATTGTAGCCTTCAAAAAGGGTCTACGTTCTCCTTAAGAGGCTGGCATGGGATTGGTGACGCTTTGGTGTTGCCGATACTTACGGAGCGGAGATCACTTGCCTTCAATGAGAGCCACATGCTCGTTGCCCCGCTCTTATACCTTTCATATGAAGTAAGTCCTAACATGGTGACGACGTGACTCGCGGTGCATCAGGATGCCATATTAATTGCACGGATTATGATGTGGGCCACGAGTCAGAGCGCTGGAAGCGGCGGTGGGCGGTGGGCGGCCCTATTTCGGTGGATTTGTCAGCGGCGGCGGCGCACTGCCAAGCTCGCCGGTGACGCCGACACCGTCGTTATTGGCTATATCCTTGTTTCATGAGAGAGTATCATTTCCTGGGGAACTGACCAAGATCACGAGCTCGGTGGTCGAGTAGATAACGATGACTACTTTAACACCAAGGGTTCGATTCTCACAAGTATCTGTGTGCCAAGTAGTAAATTAACCAAAGCTTTGTTTGCTTTTTAAATTTACTTTGTTTCACTTAGAAATAGACAACACTGCGTAATTGATCCAGTGATATAGTGATGTATGTGATGACCGATGACTGTGCCTGAACAAATAACACAAAGGTCTTCGTAGATGTAAATCATTCACGTATAGACGTCAAGTAAACATCACACAACGCCGGTGTTGTGCGGGCGTGCCGTCACCCACACCGCTACGCCCGCATACAATCCGCTCTCTGAGAGGCCGTTGACGGGAACAGTCTAATCTGTGTAATTGGTCAGTGTGGTGAAACACCTCGCTATGCAATACATGTTCACAGAGTCTTTAATCTCCAAAAGTAATATAAAATAACGGCTCAGTGTTGCTATCGCACAAAATTCGTATCGATGTGTCACTACAAACTGGTGATCTTCTACCGTACCCGACATGCCAACAAAATGACCCATATCTTACATACTTCACTCGCTTGTTTAACGTTCGTGGCTCTTTTCGTGCACGCTCGCTTGTTCCTAGTGCTCGTAACTTCACCTTCTGATAAAACACGTCCATTTCGGTCGTGGTGGGTGAGTGTTTTCCTTCTTCGGTTCCTACACCCTTCCACGTTCGCGTTACATATCTGTAGGGATACAAATATGATTTTAGTATGTATGTATGTATATATCTTCACGCCAAGTCCCTTGCGGGGTAGGCAGAGAGAACCGAGCGCCATAAGACGCGGTCCTTGCATACTATATTACATATGATTTTAGTAAAATAAATAATAATTGCAATTGCTCTGCGGTGAGACAGGATTTCACCATGGTTGCCGGCTCGCAAGTAAAGATGGTAGTGTACAGCTAGCAGTCAGCCATCTAGCCGCCCGCGACGACTCCTCCGCGAAGTTAACGATATCTCTTGTGCAGGGCGCAGCCGAGTTTGAGAAGTTGACGGCGGCGCTGGAGGGCGTGGAGCTGTCGCTGGAGGAGAAGCAGAGCCTCGACGAGCTGCAGCAATACCTGGTGCAGGGCGAGGGCAGCTGGGTGCTCGGGGACGAGTTCCTCACATTCGTCGGTACGACACGCACGCCGCCACTCACAGGACACCAGCCGAGCGAGGCTCGGTCGAGAGTCTTTGATTGATGCGCGTACATCAGGTTATGGTTAACAGTAACTCTGTACAGTTACAGTTAACAGTAAAATGTTCGCTTACATTTTTTGTAAAACAAACGAAACAAACAAAATTTTGACCAGTTCGGTAGCGCAGAGGTCAATTTTTTTTATATTATCTGAGCATAGTCGTTCCGTTGCGCCCGATGGTAAGCGAAAAGAGGAGCTCAAATTGCAGCGGCAACTGATAAAAGACTACAGTGTCCTGTCAGCTGACGCTACCATGCTCCCCCGCAAGGTGCTTCTTCACGCTTCTTTTTTAAGGTGACGAACAAGCATACTGTCTTCCTGATGATAAGCAGTTACCGCAGCCTAGGGACATTTGCAACACCAGGGGTGTCAGTCTTGTGCGACCGACCCTTCGTTTGACGGGTCCCATATTGTAGGAGGAGGAAACAGAAATCTCATAAGATGTGCTGTTAACGACATCCAATCTCATTATATCGGAAGGCAATGTATTCACTTGACATGAAGCGGAGTGCATGTCTGTTTGCTACTCCTGTATGAAGTCGCGCGGCGGTGTCGCAGGGCGGCTGCTGAACGACGCGAGCCTGTCGTCCGCGGTGCGGGAGAGCGTGCTGCGGTGCGTGGCGGCGGCGGCGCTACGCGACGACGTGTCGCTGCTGCTGCACCAGGACCGCCGCCAGCACGCGCTGCTCAACTACGCCGCGGGCATTGAAGCGCGTCCGCTGCCCGAACAGCGCGCGCAGGCCCTCATGGTGAGTCAACGTGTCCGCTATCAGTACGACATTCTCCTCTACGTGTTTTAACGATCGCATTCTCCACGGATCAGTACAAACTCCTACACGTTACAGTGCATGCATTACGATCTGCTCCACGCGGCCGTACTACTTTCACCTCCACAATAGTACATGACACTAGACTTACTTCTCGTGATACTATGACCATCTCCTCTATATGATAGTACGATCTTATTCTCCACGGCACAGCACAACGTTCTCCTACACGTTATGCATCACGATCTGCTCCACGCGGCCGCACTACTTTTCCTTCACACTATAGTACAAGCTACTATGACCGTCTACTCCACGTGACACTACAACTATTTCCTTCTACATGATTGTGCGTTCTTATTCTCCACGGGACGGTTGAACCTGCTCCTTCACGTTATAGGACATATAGTGCAACCTTCTACCACAGGACCGTACTACTTTCTCCACACTATGGTGACAGTACGACCTTCTTCTCCACGTGACACCGTACAATGCTGTTGATGATTTTACTTAAATTCTGATAAATGTGTTCCGTAATAATTTAATGAAACATTACGACAATAACAATTACTAATTTATGAGTCGTTATAGGAAAATTATATAAAATGTAATATAAATAACTTGATATAACCATGAGGAAATTTAGTATATGTATACTAACAAACGCCTGTGGGAACAGTGCGTGTATATTGGTGTAAATATTATTTGCTAAGAACTTTAATCTAGGCGCTAAGTTGATATTTTCTAAGAAAACGTTTGTGGTATTGTAAGTTCTGATATTCAAGTTAAAATGAGATACTGCCAAAGCGAGGTCAATATGGAATTATTATAGAATTAATTGATATTATTTAAGTGTTTATACTATGTGTATTAATAGAATTATCTGGTGGTTCTGCTGGGCGAGCCTGCAGCACAACCATTTTGCATTGAGGTTTACGACAAAACTAGGGATATAGATTTTTTAAATTGTACTGGAATTTAATAGACTTAATATAGACGTTTTCCCATTTATTTATATTTATAAAGCTAAGGTGATTTTGCGACGGAGCATCACATGATGGACGGTCCGCTTCTGCGCATATTACGATCTACTCCTTCAAGTTTTGATCCTCAAGGTAACGTAACATGTCAGTTAATACAATACGCCGTCGATGTGTTGACAGATGTGCAACCTGTTCGAAAACATCTCGTCGTCGGAGTGGCTGCTCTACATCAGCGAGTGGGAGCACAACGGACAGCCGCTGTCCAACATACGAGCCACCACCAAGGTCACTACCACTTTATAAAATTAAAGGCTTCCTCTCGTACTCGCACGGGTATGTCGCTACCGAGTCACGGCGGCCGCTGCGGCGCGGGGAGCCGTACTCGATGATGCGGAAATTCTAAAACAACGCACTCGCCAATGAATCCTCATCTCATCGAGTTCCGTAACGCGTGCACACGGCCGCGGTCTCCGCCCGGCGATCTGTGAGAGCTGCGCGCCACACGCCACGCCACGTGACGCAGTGGCGACATATGGCCGTTAACACTGACGATGATCTCTGTATGAGATTTATTTGTGTTTTGACATTGTATAGAAAAGAGATGAAAGCTAATCGAATCGACAATTAACAGTTAGCGTCTAGTTTGAACTCACTTAACTTGCCTTAGTGTGTTTTTCGAACTGTAAATGTGTTTGTTTAGTCAACCTCTCTGTAACGGGAATAATAGAAGCTCCCATCGCTCCTATCATTCAGATGGCAGTGTTTATAGCTCGCGACTGTACGTGTGATTGTGTACTCGTACGAGTGACGTGACGTACTCCTCTGTCTGCGCAGGTGTGCGTGCACGCGTGCCTGAGCGAGGACCCGGAGCTGCGCGAGCTGGGCACCGCGCTGATGCACAACGTGGCCACCAAGGAGGTAAAGACCGTGGTCTGTATCAACACACTGACTCTATCGCCGCCCACCGCTTGCCGCCCGCCGCCCGCCGCCCGCCGCCCAGACACACCGACCTTTGCGCACCCTCTGATTACATGATCGCAACTAAATCGCTGATCGCATGCCTTGAAAGCTCTCCTCGTTCAACATTTCGTCACCACATCATTTCTCAAATTCACATTCTGCATTCAAATGATTTCTATTGCCTGGACGTTTCTTTTCTAAATTTCGAACAGTTTCGAACTCTATGGCCGATGTGTCTGGCGTATGGCACCGTCGAAGTCGACAGTAACTTAGTACTACAACTCTGTTGCTACAAATTGGTTGTGTTAGAACAATGGTAGTTTGATTAGTGCTACAAAGTAATATAATGCTAATGTACTGTTGTCTCCGACTTTACCTCCAAACCCTCTGCTGTTATATTAATGCATAGTTTCTAAGTAAATATGAATAAGGTGATTTATTATATAACCTGATCGAATTTCACGTCGCACGATCTCTCGGCTCCGGTCGGCTCGAGTGTGGACTCCCCGTGCCCCGAGCATTACACACAATGTATTTCGTCACATTCAATGGAAGGGAAAAACGTTAAATGAAACACATTTCAAGTAATACAATAAAAATGTCTCTCATTGGACATCGCCGGCAATAAGCTTAAAAATATAACTTGATCATTAAAAACTAATCATAATTATTGATCAAAGTTGTTAATACACTCACCAAAACTCAATTTAATAAAGTTGACGTCAAAATAAAATACTATTAGTAATTCACATTATAATCAACATCCTAATTGCCACAAATAACGTACCTCAATGTTTTGTTTACAACTAGAAAGCGAAGACTACGGTAGGTTGCTAGGCAGTTTATAAATTTAGTAAAATATACCTAATACGCATTACATTTCTTATATCTTTACTTATATAGGGTAGATAATTTAGGAGAAAGTTCAATGACAATATTAAGTTTGAAGTAAGGCAGTCGTCACAAGTCGGCAGGCAGGCAGGCAGGCAGGCAGGCCGAATGTTCTCGTAATGACGAGAGTTATTGAAGTAAAACTTCTCTACGCACGCTTGACTTGGGAAGTAAGGCGTGACGAGAGCGTTACGAAAAGTGTGATCGGCCGAGGCGAATGGAAAGAGAGAGAGAGAGTTATGTTTCATATATTACAATAGTGGCAAGAGAGAGAGGGGCGAGCACACATTTTCTTTCTCTCATAGCGAGTTAAGTTTCGTATATGTAAGACACAGTGCAGGCCTATTGTCTGTATCACACTATGGAGCTAAAGAAGTTTTACTTCAGTGGTGTGGTCTGTTGTCGCAATTTATTTCGATCACTTGTGCTTCCTTCGCCAGTATTGAAATGGATACGTGCGCACAGCTCGTAGGTAAAAGAGGTAGGGCGCATCAAAGCAGCCCGTTTGGGGAAGTGCCTCCACCTCACAGAAAACTGCAGCCAAATAACAACCCTATAGGGTTGTTGTGTTTCTGCGTGCGAGTGAGGTCACCAGTAAGCTCCTAAGGAATTGCTGTGTAAAGCGGCGGAGGCATCGCGCGATTGATACTTAAGTGCAATTTGATTTAACCTGCTTCCGCCACCAATTATGGTGGCAGAAAGCAGGTTATATATTACAAGTGTTAATAGGCTACTGTAACCACTTTTCATCAGGTGGTCCGTAAACTTGTATGCCTCCCGACGTTGTATATAAAAACGGGGTTCAGCGAGTTGACTGTCGGTACAGATGTTCCCAGTAGCTCAGCTCGAAGGCCACCACATCCAGGGCTCGTAGATTCTTTCTACGAGCGTTGGATCTACGTGGTAAAAGTCAATTGTTATAATAATCGGCAGACAGGGTAAACATTTTGTCTAAGCAATGTCAACACGGGGTTTCCAAAACCTACCGTGTAGCACCGCGTTATATAACTTCCGCGAGCAACAAATCATGTCAACCTGTCGCAAACAATGTCCGCCAATATTTAGTTAGAGACGCTACACAAATCATGTAAATCTGACAAATAAATAAATGCCTTTATCTTATCTTTTCAGTATTAGATCATGACGCGCACTGATTTTTCGCAATCACTGTTTACATCTCGCTTTCCAAATAAACACTTGATAGATAAAAATGATTTATTATCGATTGAGCCCTGGCGGGCAGTCTCACGTTTTATTACAAAATGATATTGTTGTACGCCCGTTCGTCACCTCTCTCCTGTGCGTCCCTTCCTCATCACAGAGGCTCGAGACCACTGGTCACCGTGTTCTCCTCCATGAGACTGTTCCGTCGTGTGCACTCGGCCAGTTCGCGCTCGTCGATTTATCTTACTGAGAAAAATCGGAGAAAAAAAATCTGTGCACTTAACATTCTGTCCTCGCAAAAAATACCTTGTATAATAACAAATGTAGAATTATAATGACAGTCTATAGTGGAGACGTATCTCATGAAAATGAGGCATTGTAACAATGGATGTAATAATTTAGAGAGTTATTTTTGAATTTCAACCACACTTTATGGAACAAGTAAACGCGGTAAATATCCACTTTATTTCTTACCCAGCCAGCCTTATTTCTTACCCTCTTACATAGTAAGCAGAGGATGTGACGGATGCCGTTAGGGTTATTTCTGAGCGAGACAGAACGGCACTCAATCTTTGCACGGGAAAGGGGATGGAGGTACTCTCCTCCCCGGCAGAAGTTTTAAGAACCGGAGAAAACTAAAATAACTGAGAAGGAGCCCTGCCATAGCGGAAGACCGCGCAAAAGCACCCGCAGCTGTCTCGGAGGCAGGCCCCGGCCCGACTGAGCGAAATACGGATCCTTATGGATGTCGTAAACGACCGCCTGGTTAATCAACAGGTTAAAGAGAAAGGAAAAATGGCGTAGGAACTCAGTAAATGGAAAAAAAGGAACGCAGTAAATGGTATTACGAATGCAACTGGAATGCTTAACTCCTATAAACAAATATAATCATTAATAAAATCGAACTCTCTTGTGTGGTCATTAGGACAGCATCTGCTCGCGATAGTGGCCTGACTAAATAGCAGATTGGCTGAACGCGCGAACGTGCGCAGTCTGCAGGCCGGGTCTATCCTGTATAATTTATTGTAGGTGAATTCAATGAAGATGGGGGGCTGCCCGCTTGTATCCGTTGGATGTAAGTTGATTACTTCTCCGGACGTATTTATTGGTGTTCGGATATTGTGGAAGGAGTCCACCGTCGGGTGCAGGCCGCACGCCTCTGTGCTCGGTGCTGTGCCGACGCTGGGGAACTTCCTCTTGGGTTATTTTAGACGGTTTTATATGGCGAACATAGAAAAAACTGCATCAACAAACCAACACGGCTCTGCGCCTAGCAGTAAGCTTTTAAGACTATGGTTCCCGAAATAGTCTGAGCTTCGGATTTGACGTTGCTGAGCAGAAATGAACTTCGCGGCTTTCCGCAGATTCGGTCATGTCGTACCACGCGCGCAGGAGCAAGCGGAGAAAGTACTGGAAAACTCGCTGATAGATTACAGCATGGTTATAATAATTTTGAAGTAAGGAAGATGAACGGCCATGATGGCGAAAGCGGGCTTGTTGCTGCCCCAGGATGGGGTGAAAGTTGTTAAATAGAGAGAAGGAGAAAGAAGTGAATAATTTGTAGAGAAAGAAAACTTTCCCACTGTAAGGTTGGGACGTGAAGTAAACACGGTGTCTCGAGTATGAGTGTTTATTATAAGTAAAATATGTTTAATATATAATAGGATAGACAAAAGGGGTATTAACACTACACGCCCCTTATAGCGAAAAAAATAATAATAATATTCATTATTATTATTATTTTTAATATATAGTTCTTACAACTATGATACAAACATTTTAATTATATTATATCATTTTTTTTTTTTTAATACAATAGCGTCATAATAAAATGAAACATTATTTTATTAATAAAGTGTTATTTAGCTAAAGTACATTTTCGTGCGATTTTTATGTACAATTTCAATTTTACCGTCTTTTAAAATTGATACATTAGGATTTAAATCCTCCAGGACTTCAAAAGGACCTGAATAAACATTACAAAATTTGTTACCAGATTCACTTTTTACAAGTAATCTATCTCCTCTTCTATATGTAACAGGATTTAGATATTTATCAAAAACATTTTTTCTCTTAGTTTTACTTATGACTAAGTTATTACAAGCATCAGAATGAGCTTTGTGTAAACGGAACTTAAGTTCTAAAGGATAATTTTCTATATTGTATAAAGGTCTAACATCATCACTTATTACATTGCTCGGTACGTGACATGGCTTTCCGAATACCAGTTCGAAAGGCGTATATTTTGTTTCGGTGTGAACTGTGGTATTAAAAGAAAAACACCAAAAGGGTACCCAAGTACTCCACAGTCTCGAATTATTGTCGGTTTGCATTCTAAGATATGCGTTTAGAGATTTATGGGAGTTTTCTAAGGAACCTATACTTTCGTGATGGTAAGCTGTTGATGAAATTTTGCTAATACCCAACAATTTACAGACCTCCGTCATGGTACTAGATATGAATTCTGTTCCCCTGTCTGTTGCTATTTCACGCGGTATACCATACCTGAGTATAAAATTATTAACAAATGTTTTTGCCACCGTGACACTATCTTTCGTCTCTAAAGGATAAGCTTCTACGTATTTTGTGAGTTCACACTGTAAAGTGAGAATGTAAGAATAATTATAATAATCTTTTTCTAATGGACCTACAATGTCTAAATATACCTTATCAAAAGAGGAATTTGCTGTCGTTGTAACTTGCATAGGTTGTCTAGTGGGTAAAGAGTGTTTTTGTTTTTGACATTTTTGACACCTCTTTACAAACTGTTTAACATCATTTTCCATATTTGTCCAAAAGTAACGTCTCTTAATATTACTCAACATGCGCCTCACACCAGCATGACCACTAGTGGGCAACAAGTGATAGTAATTAATTATAACTCTTTTGTCGTCATCTTTGTCTACTCTTATTACATCTTTTATTATACAAATACGCGGCCCGGACCACGTTTTATCATTAGTTATCTCTTTATTTAACCATTTAATAACATTAGCGCTTTCTTTATTTTTTAATATATATATTTCGTCGACGTTAATTTTATTGCAGAGCAAAGCTAATTCTCTCACGAACGCGTCTCGCGCAGAACATGATAGAGATTTAGGGTCTGCGTATATTTTCATATTCGTAGGTAAATAAGTAAATGTACCTATTACCGTAGGACATCCCTCGTCAGTCTTACTATATGTATATTTTTTAAGTATTAATTCCGTGCAATGACTCGGTTTCTTTAGCATTTCTACAACTTTTGGCTGGCCATTCCAATCGTTAGTAGCGATGTTATCCACCGGGTCATTGTATTGTTTTGTCCTCTCCTGTTCTTTCATCATCTTTCTTGTCATCACACTCATCACATTTCTATTCATCTCTTTTAAATCATTAGACGTGATAATTATGCGAGATAATGCGTCTGCAGCCACATTATTAGCTCCTTTCACATACCACCATACATTTCAATGTTTGCAACAAGCTATTTAGTGACCTCTTCGTCACCCGTCATAACCGGCAATAATGAAATTGCTGTTTTTAACTCGAACTTGTCCATACTTCTAGTTTGATCTATGCCCGTGGGTTCACTAATAGTGCTATTAGTATTATCTGCGTCCGATACTGAACAAAATATACTTATTCGATCATATAAATCCTGAACCGCTACACATAACTCACTGATATACTCAATGTCCTCAACTTTAATTTCCTTATTTTCTACCTTTTGCTCTACCGTTTTAAAAATACACTGAAATTCATTATAATATGTCGTGGCTTCCAAACTTTTATCAGTTATAAATTTAAGAGTACGGCGACTAGGACCTAACTTTGTTAAATATTCCTTTATATGTTTAAGTTTATCATGCAATATTTTCAAGTTCTGAAGCCATTCCATAATCTTGTTTAAGTAAAAGTTATTTATATTATCATGTTTTACACAATGATTTAACTTTTTTTTTTTATGTATATTTAATTATGAGTAAATTACGCTAATGAAAAAAAAAATGTAAACAAAAAAACATGTTAGTGTAAATAAAATATTCATACTAATTATGCATAATGTTCATACGATATTATTATTAAGCATGTGTGTAATGAATAATGATTGACCTTGTAGATGTCCAACTTACGTACTGTACCGCACTTTTATACACTGCCGCAACACTTCTACGCACATAATACGCACTTTTTCAGCCGCACTACATTACACCATTTCGCCTGCCACCCTGTAGCCTTCCTTTCCATTATCGCTTCGCCTGCGCCAAGACCGACGGTGGATCGCCTGGTGTGCTATCTCTCTCCTTATTGTCTTTGTGAAACACCGCTTGTAGGCGCGCTATACGCCATACAGCATTGCCAGGGCCCCGAGGAGCAATATGACATTTGTTGAGCTAAGGTGGTAGCTCAGCTCCTGCTGCAACGTGGTTGCCTCGTTAGTGCCACTTCCTAGCGCACTTTGCGCAGTAATTACTTCCTCCTGCTTTGAAGAAGTACTGCCCATTTTGGAATTTGAACTTTGCACACACGATTAAAAACACTGTCTTTTGAATCAAAGTCACTGAGTAATTTAATTAAGTTCGTCATTTCTATTGTACTGTTCGCTACATATGGAATATGGAATGTGTAACGCGATGCGCGAGTGGCCGACCGGGCAGGGTCGCCATGTAAGGTTGGGACGTGAAGTAAACACGGGGTCTCGAGTATGAGTGTTTATTATAAGTAAAATATGTTTAATATATAATAGGATAGACAAAAGGGGTATTAACACTACACCACATCAAGAAGAGACAGGGCAGCGCATCTCTCGCGATTCGACTCAAATGACTGTAAAGTCGGTGGAGATATATGGGTGACTTGCAGGGGTTTTTAAGCAACTTGATCTATAAGTTCGTGTGCTTCAGCTGCCGGGATGTTCTTGCGGAGGAGAGACGGCCAGTCGTCACCATGTAAATCTACAAACAATATTTACGTACATGTTTATTTTGTCTTCCTCCTAACTTGAATTGCTCAAAGAGGTATGAATTCTATTCTAATTTTCAAAAGATATTGTTGAATCCCTGCCAAGATGACAGATACATAATCGTATGAGATTTTAACACACGTGAGTATTCTTCAATCTCCCTTGATACTGACGGGCCATCACGTACCTCACAAAGTAAACGACTACTACTCTTACAGGAGTTCATTTCTTTTCACAATAACAACATCGCTAATGAAAAAAGCTCGGTATCTTGATTTGGTACTCTCATCTGTCAATTCATTGACAGTTACCGAAGCTGATATGCTGAACTTAAAAGATAAACATCACCCTGCTTTACAGTTTGTATTTCCCTCTATATGTAAGACGCCAAAAAACTTAAACAACTAAATAATAACAAGCGTTTGAACTTCTCAAGGTGTAATTTTGTTTTTATCGAACTCTGACGTAAGTGCAGGCGTATATATTTTTTACAAGAATCTTTTCGAACTTATTAATAAATATACTCTATTAACGACTATGAAGTCCAATAAATATCCTGTTTAGTAAAGCAAACCCTTAATAAAATGTATAGGATCAAAAATAAATACCATAAACTCTTTAAGAAATTCAATCGAGATTATAACGCATTCTCTCTGGTACGTGCTAGAGTTTAAAAAAATGATGGATCAACTTTATAAGAACTTTGTTGCATCAATTGAAGAGTCAATGATAGACAATATAAAACCTTTTTGGAAATTTGTAAATAATAAGGGACGTGTCTGAATTCCAAATGTCATGCAATTTGCAACTCTTCTTCTTCAACTGGACAAGGTGTCTGTGAGCTTTTTTCAAACTACTTTGCCTCGGTGTTTAAAACGGATCATCAGCAGGATAAATCCTCTGATATATCTAACGACAATTACCAGTCGACTGAGGGAAGTGCTATGAATTCTATGTCTCATATTCATATAGCTGAGAAAGTAGAGAAAATGGATGCCTCTGAAATCTTTAGTGGATCTGAAAATAAACCCAAGAAGTTGGTTGGCTTTTGCCATTATATGCTGGTAATGTTCCCGAAATGTAAGTTTATTATCAGAAATAATACCCAGACCTTTAGCGACATGGGACCGCCTAAGGACCTGGCCGTCAATGGTGTAATCACTAACAATCCGTTGACGCTTGTTAGTGAAGGAGATGACGAAGCACTTGTCAATATTGAGGTACATCAAATTATTCCTGCACCAATAAGAAACAATATTTAATTTTTTCTGTAAAAGATCGCAGTCAACACGAGAGTTTTTGTTAAAAAAAAAAAGTTGCCGGCGTATAAGAAACATTCACAAGATATGTTCTTTATGAGATCGTTAATAAATACAACAAATAACAATGGCCCTAAATGTGACCCCCGAGATACACACATGAAGTGTATCCTCACAGGGCTACCAATTGACTTCTTTTAATCAAATCAAATAAGAAGAGGTTAACCAGCGAAGGAGACTACCGTGAATACCATAGGAAGCGAATTTGATGCAAAGTAATCTATGATTCACTTTGTCGAAAGCTTTCGAGTAATCTGTATAGATAGTGTCAACCTGGCCCCCTGAGGCAAAACTCTTACAAAAGTAATTTTTATATACTAAAAGATTAGTTATGGTTGATCTACCTTTCATAAAGCCATGTTGGTTTTCAGATATCAGAGACTTAAACTGACTGTATAACTGAGTGTACACTAGCGATTCCAACGAAAATTAAACATCTCGATATAAGTAAAGGAGCTGATCGCGACCAAATACCGCCATATTTTGTTAAACGTTGTGGAAAAAAGCTATGCACACCTTGGGGGGTAGTATCAAATCGTTTGTACATTCAAATTCCGCAACATAATTCTCCATTCATTGAATTATCTGTTGTTTGATCAAGGAATCCCAGCACACAAGCGGCGAGGCCGCACGCCTGTCGTAACTATATTCGCGACTGCTATATATCTCTCTGTTTGCGCTCAACTCACTATCGCACACACCACTATAAGCCTTAAATCTTTTCTCAGTGAACGTTTACCGTCGCGTCGCGTGTTTTACGTAAACTGGGTATTCCATTGTCGTGTTGACGTCGCTTGAGTCCTTGTGGACGCGGACTCGTTGCATTGTGTTAATTGCTTTTCTTTCCTGTTTTTAACATGTTATCTATTGTTAGGTGTACTATTTATACTTATAATATTTATATTTATTTATTTGTACTGTATATTACGCAGTCGGTTATGGTATTTCACAACATATATATTACGGTCGCGCATAGTTGTAATATTCTCCGAAATGATAAATTATTTAATACCTATGTATATTGTACTGTACAATATATTATTTGTGGCACTCAATGACATCGCGGCCTGTCAGCATCATTGGTAATACAAGAAACATTTATTTATGTATATTATATTGTGACAGGCATTTACATATGAAGTGAATTCAAATGCTAAAGTAACATTCGACCTATTGCTTCTCCGCGTCTGTTTCTCTCTATGGACAGAGACGTTAAATACTGCTTCTGCTGCCCGTCAGAAAAGTTTATAATTCTTCTCTGACTAAGACGTCCAGCTGATGGAATATCAAGATTACATATAGTAACCATTTGTCAAACCGTGGGTATCCGATAAACGGCATCCCTCTTGATCGGTTGAGATCAAGTGAGGACGAGGCGACGGCAGTCCCTCATTCCTATCTATTTCTCTAGAAACTCGAACATTTACGTTGTTACGGTAGAACCGTGCGTCATACGATATAAAACAAGACTGACGTGACGCGGGCCCGTCTGTCCCCGTACTCGTACGTGTTGTGAGATGCCTGCCGGCTGCGGGTGTCGTGTTCGCTGCAGCGCGTTGCGTTGTTGCAGCGATTCAGCGTGGGCCGCGCGCTGCGAGACCTGCTGCCGCGCCACGCCAAGTCTAAGGTACCGACGAGGGAGAAGGGAGGCAGTTCCAGCATGGACACGTTCCGCGCTCCGGGATGCACTCGTGACTTATCTCAATTAGTTTTGGTCATTTGAAGACGTAGTTTCATGCTAACACTGGAAGGCAGTATCATTGGAGGACCACAACAGATCTATGACGACCCTCACAGCTCGCAAGCGCCTGCTACAGCGTCGAAACTATACTATATACTAATAGTCCTTTTATCATGTTTACACATGTGTACAAAAAGAATATTAATCATCGTCGGTAGCTACAAAGTTTCACAGCGCGCTAAACTCTAATCATAGCCGTTCTAAGAAGTTTAATAGCGTACTAACGCTAATCGTATCTTCTAAGAAGTTACATAGCGTGCCTACATCGACGAAAATATACGAAAATAACGGCCGTCCAAACAAGCGCGGCCAGGGCGGGGCACTAGGCTGAACGTCAACGCTGACGCTGTACTGAATGTAAAACGAGCTGGTGTGCAAATACCACGGTTTTGGAGTTAATGAAACAACGTGACGGCTGGGCTGACGAAACGAGCAGTCCTGTCTCTAACGCAAATACGATGTAATTCTCGTTTCCGTTCTCTGTCAAATACAGTTTATTCACTGATAAGTTATTTGAATTAAACATTGTATATGTAATATTTGTTTGTGCAAGATAGTCAATAGGATCAATCCACAGCTCGGTATTTGTAAAGTTTACTTATAATGTTTCGTATGGAGTTTCTATTCCCGACAAAAGTTTACATTTTTATTTTCGAATGAGTTAAATAAGTTTTGTAATTTATCAACGTCGTAATTTCGGAACGTTAGTCATGTCATCATAATTTCGTAGTTGAAGTCATATTCACAATACCTTCTCACTTGAATTATACAGTCGGAAAACCTCAATAAAGTGTTGTTTACGGGCCTGGCCGTTGTCATGAACCTCATGAACGAACCATGATAAAACATCGTGGGCATCGTAAATAAACTATTTGTTAAAACACCCAAAGGGAGGCAAAGTCTCTCCTTAAACTTAAGATTTCGATACCGTGTGTAAGCTTAGGATCGTCAACAATTGTCACGTCTCAGCTCGTCACTGCATCGAACCACACGGTCCAACCTAGTATCCAAATGCTCCCGTCCAAAGGCGACTACCGTACTCCACGTGCGGTCTAACTTGACACTTGTATAACATACGTGTTTGCTCCGAGCTGAACTCCCGTTCACTCGTTACAATGGGCATTAATTGGACCAAATTAAACGACCCCTAGTAGGATACTTTAGTCGAGGTACCCTGAAATTTTAACACATGTTGATCACAGCTTTCCTCGACAACAAAACGAGGGATGTTAGCTCGGCCAGTATAACAAGTGTCCCCGGTGCTGTCGTCCGCATAACAATGAATGTTATCAATTGACAACATCACATTGATATGCAGCAGAAACAACGTGGAGGACAGTGCAGAGCTTTGCGGCATGTCACCATGCATGCCAGTTATCAATAACAACGTACTTTTCTGTATTTGTAAGACAAATAACTGGCTGCTCATTAAATATCGTGAGGAAACAACCCGCGCGTCCCAGAAATTATATTTGATAAGACTAGTGACCTAACCCATAAAAGGCCTGGTTTTCCCTCTGGGATCTGAAGATCTGACGCCATATCTAAATCATTAGGCTTCGGTACGTAGTTAAACTAATCTATTGAGCCCAATGCATTAGGAGACGGTAAACGAAAACGCTAGGAACAAGAGGACCACCAATTGTCAACTTAGCAACTCCGTAGGAGGTCGCCGGTAACCTTACAGCAAGAAACACGACACGCGTGCAGGTATTTGTTTGTGAACGGTAGACTGCTGTGGTCGCCCTGCTTATTGACTACCGATCGCCGCTCCTCTTGTCTCCAGAGCCTCATCGTATTCTTACTGATTAATAATCGCCCTACACGTATCTGAAATTTTGAAATCTCCACGGTTACCGCAGATATAACATTGTAATTAAGTCGCTTTAAATAGATTTTTTGCACAGTATTTAAAACGATTAGAACTAATTCAAATCATAAGTTTGGGGTCGATACCAGAAGCGTGCACGTCGCGACCCTGCCAGTCCAACACTGGATTGCAATTCTGGACCTAAATACAAACCGCACAGACGCACGGATTAGGGCGTACCCCGTAGGCGACGCGCACCGATTCGCCCTCGTCGGTGCGGGTTTAAGTGCATGCGGCGGTGGGAGCCGCCACCCACCACGCAACGCCCAACCTGGCGGGTCGAAGAGAGCTGAGTGTCGTATAGGCACATGGAATGTGAGAGGTCGATTACAAGATAAGATGAATGAGTTGATAGATATAATGAATGAGAGATGCCTAGATGTTTTGTATGTGTCAGAGACCAAGCGAAAGGGAAGCGACGCTGAAGATCTGCCCGGTGGCATGATGGCCCTGTGGTCCGGGGTGAACCAGGACGATCATGCTAGCGCTGGCGTAGGCGTTGTGTTTTCATCTCGCTTGGCCGCTGGTGTGAAAAATTACGATTTAGTAGGGCCAAGACTTCTCTGGGTTAAAATAAAACTGGGGATTACGCGAGTCTTTTTGGTTGCAGCATATGCTCCTGTAAGCTCTACTAATCTCCAGGAGCTCAAGAAGTTTTGGGTGACCGCAAGGGGTGTTCTGGATTTGGCTGATGCGAATGAACGGATAATTATGTGTGGACATCTGAATGGATGGGTTGGGACCAAGCGAAGCAGTTATGAGGCTGTGCTTGGTCCATACGGAAATAAGAGAGTGAACGATGCTGGTAAGTTACTTTTAGACGTATGTATGGAACGAAACCTCCTTGTGACGAACACGTTCTTCCATCACAAGGATATTCACACGTACACATGGAGACGGTATGGACAGAAAAGTGTGATTGATCTGATTTTGATAGATGGACGTCTCCGAAAGTCGTTAATGGATACAAGCCTTCAGAGCCTTCAAAGGCCCCACTCTTGAAACGGACCACTATCTGGTGATAAGCCGAATTGTGGGCCTTTTCAAGAAGTGGAGGCACTGGCGAGTGCGTATTCCTTTCGTAGACCATGAAAGAATAAGTAGTGAAAAATTGGAAGATGAAAGTGTGAGGAGTACGTATGTACGTCTAGTCAGTGAAAGACTTGCGAACGCGAGTCTTTCCGACTCAGATGTAGACGAAAGAAGCATGTGGATGCGCAAAGAGACGTAGAACACTGAAAGGAGATGCCTGGTGGGATGCGGAGGTTCAATCCTCCGTGGATAAAAAGAGGAGAGCGTGGCTGGATTACGTATCATCTTTGCACCAGAGTGATAGTATGAAAGAGAAGAAGAAAGAAATATACCGTCGATGCAAGAATGAAACCAAAGCTTTAGTGAAAGAGAGGCGTGAAAGACTACTTATGAATGAGGAAGAGAGGCTGACGAAGAACTTCGAGGCTAATACCAAACTCTTCTGGAGAGAGGTAAAGAAGTCTCGGAGTGGTTCGTCGGCATCCGGAATGGACAAGATAAAAGGTAAAGCTGGTGGCATTCATGCTAAAACTCAGGAAGTGTTAGAAAGGTAGAACGAATATTTTAGAGAAATGTATGATTATGTCCAGGGCGCTGGCACTGTGAATGAGTCTGTGACTGATTCGGCAGTGCAGCAGTGGCAGCGTACCATGAAGACATTAGCATGGATGTGATTGAATGGTCGATACGTAGTTTGAAAAATGGAAAGTCAGCGGGAATCGATATGGTAACAGCTGAGATGATCAAACTGGGTGGCACCTACGTTAGGGACGCCTTCTGGTTTTTGAGCAAATTATGCTGGAGAACCGGAAGAGTCCCGAGCGATTGGAGACGCGCAGTCATCGTGCCCTTGTATAAAGGCAAGGGCTCACGTATGGACTGCGCCAACTATAGGGCCATCAGTTTGATCAGCCTAGCAGCTAAAGTGTATGGAAAAATCAAAAGGAGAATGAGGGTGAAATCCGATGGAATGCTTTGGGAAGCACAGGGGGGATTTCGAAGCGGCAGAGGATCTACGGATCAAGTTTTTTCGCTCCGCAATATCGGGAAAAGCATCTGGCTATGGACCAGACGGTTTTCTGCGGTTTTGTGGGCCTTGAAAAAGCATTTGATAGGGTCGTGCGAAAGAATCTCTGGAACATCTTGCCCAGATATGGGATTGACGGTGACCTTCTACGTGCTGTGCAATCCACCTATGAGGATTGCACAGCATGTGTGAGAGTGGACGGCAGCTTATCACCCTGGTTTGATACCAATATTGGTGTCAGACAGGGATGCGTGCTGTCGTCTTGGCTATTCATCCTGTATCTGGACAGTTGTCTTCAGAGAAATGTGAATGGGTAGCTCAGTGGTTAACTGCCTGCTTTATGTAGATGACGCGGTATTAATAGCAGAATCATCATCCGAACTGCAAACACTAGTCACAACAATGAAAGACGATTGTATGAAGAAAGGCTTACTATTGAATGCGAAGAAAACCAAAATAATGGTATTTGAAAGAGAGACAATCAGAACGAACACTAAGATTACGGTTGATGATGTAGTGTTGGAGCAAGTGGATGAGTTTGTATATCTTGGAAGCGCTTTTAGCAGCAATGGAAGGTACACCGCTGATGTGGAGAGACGAGTGAGTGCAGGGAATAGCGTGAATGGAGCGTTGGGTAAACTGTTTGGCAGCCGAAATCTAAGCCAGAAGTCACAGCTCGCTGTACACAACGCGGTGTTAATCCCAACGCTAAATTATGGAAGTGAGAGCTGGGTATGGCAGAGAAAGCATGAAAGTAGAATAAATGCGGTCGAGATGCGAGCACTGCGAAAAATTTGTGGCATAACGCTTGCTGACCGCGTTCGAAAGAGAATTGCACTGAAAGAGAGTGTCACCGACACCGACTTAAGATAAGAAAGGGCATGCTCCGTTGGTTCGGACATGTAGAAAGAATGCAAGATGAAAGAATGACGAAACAGATACAATGCGAACGTTAGTCATGTCATCATAATTTCGTAGTTGAAGTCATATTCACAATACCTTCTCACTTGAATTATACAGTCGGAAAACCTCAATAAAGTGTTGTTTACGGGCCTGGCCGTTGTCATGAACCTCATGAACGAACCATGATAAAACATCGTGGGCATCGTAAATAAACTATTTGTTAAAACACCCAAAGGGAGGCAAAGTCTCTCCTTAAACTTAAGATTTCGATACCGTGTGTAAGCTTAGGATCGTCAACAATTGTCACGTCTCAGCTCGTCACTGCATCGAACCACACGGTCCAACCTAGTATCCAAATGCTCCCGTCCAAAGGCGACTACCGTACTCCACGTGCGGTCTAACTTGACACTTGTATAACATACGTGTTTGCTCCGAGCTGAACTCCCGTTCACTCGTTACAATGGGCATTAATTGGACCAAATTAAACGACCCCTAGTAGGATACTTTAGTCGAGGTACCCTGAAATTTTAACACATGTTGATCACAGCTTTCCTCGACAACAAAACGAGGGATGTTAGCTCGGCCAGTATAACAAGTGTCCCCGGTGCTGTCGTCCGCATAACAATGAATGTTATCAATTGACAACATCACATTGATATGCAGCAGAAACAACGTGGAGGACAGTGCAGAGCTTTGCGGCATGTCACCATGCATGCCAGTTATCAATAACAACGTACTTTTCTGTATTTGTAAGACAAATAACTGGCTGCTCATTAAATATCGTGAGGAAACAACCCGCGCGTCCCAGAAATTATATTTGATAAGACTAGTGACCTAACCCATAAAAGGCCTGGTTTTCCCTCTGGGATCTGAAGATCTGACGCCATATCTAAATCATTAGGCTTCGGTACGTAGTTAAACTAATCTATTGAGCCCAATGCATTAGGAGACGGTAAACGAAAACGCTAGGAACAAGAGGACCACCAATTGTCAACTTAGCAACTCCGTAGGAGGTCGCCGGTAACCTTACAGCAAGAAACACGACACGCGTGCAGGTATTTGTTTGTGAACGGTAGACTGCTGTGGTCGCCCTGCTTATTGACTACCGATCGCCGCTCCTCTTGTCTCCAGAGCCTCATCGTATTCTTACTGATTAATAATCGCCCTACACGTATCTGAAATTTTGAAATCTCCACGGTTACCGCAGATATAACATTGTAATTAAGTCGCTTTAAATAGATTTTTTGCACAGTATTTAAAACGATTAGAACTAATTCAAATCATAAGTTTGGGGTCGATACCAGAAGCGTGCACGTCGCGACCCTGCCAGTCCAACACTGGATTGCAATTCTGGACCTAAATACAAACCGCACAGACGCACGGATTAGGGCGTACCCCGTAGGCGACGCGCACCGATTCGCCCTCGTCGGTGCGGGTTTAAGTGCATGCGGCGGTGGGAGCCGCCACCCACCACGCAACGCCCAACCTGGCGGGTCGAAGAGAGCTGAGTGTCGTATAGGCACATGGAATGTGAGAGGTCGATTACAAGATAAGATGAATGAGTTGATAGATATAATGAATGAGAGATGCCTAGATGTTTTGTATGTGTCAGAGACCAAGCGAAAGGGAAGCGACGCTGAAGATCTGCCCGGTGGCATGATGGCCCTGTGGTCCGGGGTGAACCAGGACGATCATGCTAGCGCTGGCGTAGGCGTTGTGTTTTCATCTCGCTTGGCCGCTGGTGTGAAAAATTACGATTTAGTAGGGCCAAGACTTCTCTGGGTTAAAATAAAACTGGGGATTACGCGAGTCTTTTTGGTTGCAGCATATGCTCCTGTAAGCTCTACTAATCTCCAGGAGCTCAAGAAGTTTTGGGTGACCGCAAGGGGTGTTCTGGATTTGGCTGATGCGAATGAACGGATAATTATGTGTGGACATCTGAATGGATGGGTTGGGACCAAGCGAAGCAGTTATGAGGCTGTGCTTGGTCCATACGGAAATAAGAGAGTGAACGATGCTGGTAAGTTACTTTTAGACGTATGTATGGAACGAAACCTCCTTGTGACGAACACGTTCTTCCATCACAAGGATATTCACACGTACACATGGAGACGGTATGGACAGAAAAGTGTGATTGATCTGATTTTGATAGATGGACGTCTCCGAAAGTCGTTAATGGATACAAGCCTTCAGAGCCTTCAAAGGCCCCACTCTTGAAACGGACCACTATCTGGTGATAAGCCGAATTGTGGGCCTTTTCAAGAAGTGGAGGCACTGGCGAGTGCGTATTCCTTTCGTAGACCATGAAAGAATAAGTAGTGAAAAATTGGAAGATGAAAGTGTGAGGAGTACGTATGTACGTCTAGTCAGTGAAAGACTTGCGAACGCGAGTCTTTCCGACTCAGATGTAGACGAAAGAAGCATGTGGATGCGCAAAGAGACGTAGAACACTGAAAGGAGATGCCTGGTGGGATGCGGAGGTTCAATCCTCCGTGGATAAAAAGAGGAGAGCGTGGCTGGATTACGTATCATCTTTGCACCAGAGTGATAGTATGAAAGAGAAGAAGAAAGAAATATACCGTCGATGCAAGAATGAAACCAAAGCTTTAGTGAAAGAGAGGCGTGAAAGACTACTTATGAATGAGGAAGAGAGGCTGACGAAGAACTTCGAGGCTAATACCAAACTCTTCTGGAGAGAGGTAAAGAAGTCTCGGAGTGGTTCGTCGGCATCCGGAATGGACAAGATAAAAGGTAAAGCTGGTGGCATTCATGCTAAAACTCAGGAAGTGTTAGAAAGGTAGAACGAATATTTTAGAGAAATGTATGATTATGTCCAGGGCGCTGGCACTGTGAATGAGTCTGTGACTGATTCGGCAGTGCAGCAGTGGCAGCGTACCATGAAGACATTAGCATGGATGTGATTGAATGGTCGATACGTAGTTTGAAAAATGGAAAGTCAGCGGGAATCGATATGGTAACAGCTGAGATGATCAAACTGGGTGGCACCTACGTTAGGGACGCCTTCTGGTTTTTGAGCAAATTATGCTGGAGAACCGGAAGAGTCCCGAGCGATTGGAGACGCGCAGTCATCGTGCCCTTGTATAAAGGCAAGGGCTCACGTATGGACTGCGCCAACTATAGGGCCATCAGTTTGATCAGCCTAGCAGCTAAAGTGTATGGAAAAATCAAAAGGAGAATGAGGGTGAAATCCGATGGAATGCTTTGGGAAGCACAGGGGGGATTTCGAAGCGGCAGAGGATCTACGGATCAAGTTTTTTCGCTCCGCAATATCGGGAAAAGCATCTGGCTATGGACCAGACGGTTTTCTGCGGTTTTGTGGGCCTTGAAAAAGCATTTGATAGGGTCGTGCGAAAGAATCTCTGGAACATCTTGCCCAGATATGGGATTGACGGTGACCTTCTACGTGCTGTGCAATCCACCTATGAGGATTGCACAGCATGTGTGAGAGTGGACGGCAGCTTATCACCCTGGTTTGATACCAATATTGGTGTCAGACAGGGATGCGTGCTGTCGTCTTGGCTATTCATCCTGTATCTGGACAGTTGTCTTCAGAGAAATGTGAATGGGTAGCTCAGTGGTTAACTGCCTGCTTTATGTAGATGACGCGGTATTAATAGCAGAATCATCATCCGAACTGCAAACACTAGTCACAACAATGAAAGACGATTGTATGAAGAAAGGCTTACTATTGAATGCGAAGAAAACCAAAATAATGGTATTTGAAAGAGAGACAATCAGAACGAACACTAAGATTACGGTTGATGATGTAGTGTTGGAGCAAGTGGATGAGTTTGTATATCTTGGAAGCGCTTTTAGCAGCAATGGAAGGTACACCGCTGATGTGGAGAGACGAGTGAGTGCAGGGAATAGCGTGAATGGAGCGTTGGGTAAACTGTTTGGCAGCCGAAATCTAAGCCAGAAGTCACAGCTCGCTGTACACAACGCGGTGTTAATCCCAACGCTAAATTATGGAAGTGAGAGCTGGGTATGGCAGAGAAAGCATGAAAGTAGAATAAATGCGGTCGAGATGCGAGCACTGCGAAAAATTTGTGGCATAACGCTTGCTGACCGCGTTCGAAAGAGAATTGCACTGAAAGAGAGTGTCACCGACACCGACTTAAGATAAGAAAGGGCATGCTCCGTTGGTTCGGACATGTAGAAAGAATGCAAGATGAAAGAATGACGAAACAGATACAATGCGAAAGTGGAAGGATGTAGGAGCCGAGGAAGTCCAAGACTAACCTACCGTGACCAAATTGGTCGTGTTTTATCAGAAGGTGATGTCAGGAGCCTTAGGAACCGGCGAGCGTGCAGAAAAGAGCTATGAATGTGAAAGAAGCGAGTGAAGTGTGTAAGGACCGCGTCTTATGGCGCTCGGTTCTCTCTGCCTACCCCGCAAGGGACCTGGCGTGAAGATATACATACAAATCATACGCTTATAGTTTTTGAGAATATTAGCGATACTCTGACTACATGTAAGTCCTTCATGTAACAGCATCGGTCGTTTGGAATGGCGAGCGCGCGCCTCGACAATGTTCAACGACGGTTGTCATCTAGTAGTACTACATACTAGTAGGGTTGCAACTGTCCGTAGGCTACGGTAACTGCTCGTGTAGGACATCGCCGTCCCTGCGCGGTGCGAGCCGTACCGCGCCGGGGCGGGCTGCCGGCCGGCGCGGGGCGGGCTGCCGGCCGGTGTGCGGTGTAATACAAATGTCTCACTAACAACGACGACACACATTGTTAATGATACTGTTTTACGAGCTAATAAACTACGTATGCATGGGATCTTGAGATAACTACCATATACTTTTATTTAAAATTTCCGGGATTAGAACCTAAGAGATACAATAATAAAACTATGTTTCGTTTTCTGTACGAAAGAGATCTTGTATCGACACCGTGTCCCGATGAATAAAAATATTGATTGTGATCTAAATTTGAAAACAGCTCGAATAGAGTGGAACAGTACTGTATCGCGAAACGATTCATCCTGTACTTAAATAAGTTTTAAAACGACTATCTCTTAACACTCTGTGATTAAGTGTAGGACATCTGACACATTGCACCAGTCTGACAACTCGAACACAGTATTTAGACATTGAAATGAAAATGTGATGGATTTTTTTAACACGCTTTTATTAGCTTCACCTGTAACTACACGTACGTAAACAAATGTTGAAAAGTTGGTTAACTTCAACTTAAACAACTTCTAATAGTCGTATCGATTTGAAAGTTCTCGAATGTATGTAATACCGATAATAAAGCACTTTGGTTCCATCGAGACTGATTTGAGGTCTCGAGCGTGTGGTTGTTCGGTTGTTTTGACGACTCAATGTTACGGACAATGTCACGTGATCCATCCAAAGCGAAAATCGTGCCGATGTAATCTTGTGGTCGTGATGGAAACTTCTTTTTGTTGGTGTTTTTAAACTGAACATTATTACGATGTGATACGAGTGGTAGTTCACTACTGAGCCGGAGCCGTCTCGTTTGTTGGTCACATGTAATTAGCTTCACTCTCTTGTTGAAAATTTTCCTCAATTAGTGCGATTTTTACGAGATGAGATTAGAGAGACAGTCGAGTTGCGCATTTAATTATCTGTTTGTCGTACGTTTGGCGGCCGAGCGACCGTAATGGTAATTGGGATGATTAAGGGGCTTACCTCACCGTAAATACAATGTACACATGGCGACGGCGGCGGCCTGCCGCGGCGCACGCACTCTGCGAACTGAAAATGATTGCTCGCCATCTCTTATACCACAGAGGTGGCAATCGGGCACAGGGCTCGCCTGGTGATATATACAAACGATCGCAACAATAGACGATCTGTTATTTGTTGTGAACCCTCCAACCATCAATATTACATTCGTTGGAGGACTGCGCGGCACAAAAACAAATAAAAATAAAACTCACATAAACAAAACAAACATTCGAAGAAAGTGGTTGAAGACCTTCTTTTTATAACTTATGATATGACTTTATGAGACGAATTTAGGTATTTAAATTAAATTTTCCGCAGTGACTAGGGAACTAATTAAAAATCTGTTATGCGTTGTCAACCCTTGCTCTTTACACCAACAGAAGGGGTCTGGAGCCGCGTAGTACGCGACCATTTTGTTGCTTACACGCGCACGATAGTAGCGTTGGTCGAACACAATGTTGAATGACATCATTTGAAAGTTCACTTGCCACTTGTAATAAAAATAATATAATAATTGTATACTTTGAGTGCTTCTCTGATGATCTGTTTAGTTATTGCTCTATGGGCTGGTCGCAATAGTATTTAAATGATTTTTTTCCGCAGTGACTAAAGAACTAATTAAAAATTCAGTTCTTAGAATTTGAGCGTCGCATGCTGAGTACTGCCACCGTAATGCAGGCTCTTATTTATACTGCGATGTACTTTTGTCTGCGATTGTCTTTGAGGGTCTGCCTGTCTGCTTGTCTGGCCGTGTGTCGCGGTGGCTCCTTCGTGAGGACTGATGAACAATATCAGGTTCAACACACGTGATATGCATTCTCATCATTTCGTAAGCTCTGGTAATGCACGATGATTTGTCCCGAAAAAATAAAAAAGGCTGTCAGTCCGCGGCGAGCACGACACGAGTGAAAACTTGTGAGCTTCACACCCTCGTAAACAATATTTTTAGTTTGTTAATAAATATTTTATTACAAATTATTTTTGTCAACGTATTAAAATAGTTTTACATGAAACAGAATGATCTAATAATATAAACATATTTATAAATACGTATCAATTTTATACAATTTTAAACAACACATCAATTTTTCACGCACTTCCATATACATATGTATCTGAGCGTGACGTCACGAAAATTCATTGCCATTTTCCCAACCAAAAAGTACCCAACGTGTCTAAAGAAGTTGCCACATTAAAAATAACATTGTGTGTTTGTGTCAGAGTGGTACGGAAGAAATTACTAATTCACCATCACATCAACCCTCACTCATCCCACTGCAGGGACACGGGGTCCCTTCAACCGAAGGGGTTTAGAGGATACTCCACCACGCTGCTCAAATGCGGATTGGCGGAGGCCAGTGTTTTCGAGCCGCCCGAGGGCCACTGACTTAGCTTAACGACTGTCATCTATCGACAACGGCCGGGACTGACGGCTTAACGTGCCCTCCGAATTACGGAGAAACTAGACACAGATAAACCCATCCATAGACAGGCTGCGGTCGACATTGCTTATCCTGCGTGTTCGGGTAGAATGACACGCTCAACGACGCCATCGAGCTCTCGAAATTACTATTTAATTATTAGATCGAAGAAAAAGTTAGTTCGTACTTGAAGTTGTTACTTTCGGTGAAGTGCGGTCAGCAGACATACTCGCAGGGGCCGACGAACGTGCCACGTACTCGTAACAACTGTGAATGATCAAAGACAGAGTGACGCGGCGCTCCGTTCTGCCCAATAGATAGACAATTGTTACAATTGTTTATGTAATGTCCCTAATGGAAGCAGTGGTGGTCGCGTGTCTACGGTGTAGGATGTGTCGTGCGCAGGTATTCGACGAGGTGTGCGTGGAGCTGGCGATGGCGCTGCTGCAGCTACTGCAGTGGGCGCCGGCGGAGGAGCACATGTTCCGCGCGTGCAAGGCGCTGGCCAAGCTCGCGAGCCACTCGCAGGAGGTGCCACAGCTGGTGGCGCTGGTCGGACCGGACCCCTCCGCTTTCAGGTGAGTTTTATATGTATTCAAGTTTAGTGAGGAAACAGAATCGCGGCTGTCATAGGGAGAGGAACATCGAATTATGCCAAAACAATCTCCCTCTAGCGCTCTCTTACTGATACTCAAGGCAGCACATTCACTTCAGCACTCGCCGTAATCTGCTAGAGAAAAATACTTTCTCTACTAGATCGATTAAACTAGTAGAATACGAATGCATTACAAGCTTTCCACAATGGCGGCCGCTGTTGCGGTTGCACAGGAGTTTTTGGAAAAGCGGATGTACGATCCCTAAAATTCATGTAGTGATCCGATGAATCCACTGAGATGTTATATTCGTCCGGACATGTGGTCAGCCAAAGGTGCAGCAGAGAGCTTGTTCCATTATATCGTAGTATTGCTCCGTCATTGGACCTGGAAGCCTTACGCGTACGCTGTAAAGGCTTGTGACCTTGCTGATCTTCGCATGTCCGGGCGCTGTCAATGGCGCACAGTTGCGAAGCCCGGCTGGAAAGTCAAAAAGTATTAAATGATTGACACTGGTTACAATCTATATCTCGTTCTTCCGTTTATTGTGTGTGGATTTGGACAATGTCCCGTGTGAGACCACGGTCCACTATCGGACTATATAACGCGGTGGTTCGATCCCGCCGTGAACCGCGCGCCTCGTTCACGAACGTAAAACGTTTAGGCAAACCCTTCAACGTATCTACTTGTATCCCCTCCCGTCGCCGTCGTTTGAAGTCGTACATCTTTGAAGCGAGTGCTCCTTGCGTGCGTTTTAAATATTTGTATTGTTCATTGTTCTCGTTTGTGCAGAGGGACGAGCCAGCGCGTCGACGAACAGATAGACTTAATAATGAAGAAAGTGAAGTAACGCGACGACCGTCGTTATAGTCCGTAAGCGGGGCCACCGGCGGCCGCGCGCGGGCTGGGCGGCCGCGGGCGGGCCGGGGCCGGGCCGCGCGCGGCCGCCTTAATTGTACGCAATGTTAATATTAATCTTAATTCACGTCAACACGTAAAGACTGCACCTGACTGTACTGTTAATATCAGTACGGCCGGTGCGGTCCGTCGGCGGCGAGTCTGCACGCGCACGCCACTCCACTCATGTTTATATAACACTACATAAAAATATTTTAATTAATGACTACTTCTAATTCTACGGTGCGACTGCTCTAGCGACCAACGATAAAATCGTTCTGAAATATTATATATAGTTACACACGTGGTGCTAGTTGGGCGAGGGACAGTTTAACATTAGCTCCGTCCAGTAGCGGAGGAATGTAGGAAAATTGAGATTTTATTTCAAATTATGTACAAACTAAATGTAATAATTATCATCCTGCGTGTCGCACGTCCTTCGAGCGCACACCGCCGAGCGAGCAGGCATTGTCCGCGGGGGACACACGCTGATCAATGAAGTTATTTTAAAAGTAAAAATTTATTCATGAAAATACGCACGCGCATGTTTTAAAAAATCATTTCATTATCATTTGAAAGGAAATTTATTAAAAAATGTTCACCGACGTGGTCCAATGTTCCTTTGAAAGTCACGTTTCTTACCGCCTGATAAAATACTCGTGTCAGAGCACTAGTACACATGCGTGTGAATGTCCACCTTCGACGATGTCGTCTTATATCAAATGACTACGCTATCTACGTAGCGAGTAGACCGGTGTCGACATCTGTTACTTTGTGTGTTGTCCTCGCCTGCGGTGTCCTCCCGGCAATAGTCCGATTTGGCAGACGGTCCCGACTTGTCTTATTGCTGAAATTGCAAGTAAAGTGATGTACTTGCTGAAATAAAGAGGCTTTTGTGTTATATTACCATATGTTATTGTAGATTATTCCCATTTGGCTAGTGTCGTTGAATTTTAAAACGATTTATTTAGTTAAATATGTTGTATAAAGTTGTACAAAGAGGCGTGAAGACCGTCCACCGGGCCGCGTGCACACCGCGAGCCGGCGGTGGAGCGGCGCGGCGCAGGCGCGCACCAGTCTGCTCGTGTTGTAAATAAGTCGTAGTGATGTTAGCACTGAGCTGTGAGAGCAGAGTTAGCGTAAGTACCTGAGCTGGGAGCCCGCGGCCGCACACCACGCCCGCGCGCCTCGCATTGTATTGTATATGTTTATCGATTGTTATGCACTAGCGCGGTAACTGTGCGGCATTTACACTTTATATTGCAGTTATTGTATGTCGAGGTGAGGGTGTAACAACAATAAAATTGTGGTATACTGACACGCTGGTATCATTTCACCTCCCGACGAACCCTCCGCACTAGTGACGCACAAATGTTTGTCCGTACGGTGACGGAGAAAGAAAACTAAAACTCACCGCCCCCTCTCCTCTCGTGGGCGTCGTAAGAGGCGACTAAGGGATTTCCTGAGGTTCTAGCTTCTCAGCCGGTGATGGGGTACCCGCCTGGTTGACTACCACCGTACACACGGCGATGCACCCGTGAGGTGGCGTGCCTATAAGTCGCGTTTCGGGATCAGCTGGTGTATAACCAGTGCTCGGGGGATTGTTGGCGCGATATTGCGGGAACAGTGGTGGATTCTATCTATCCATTGTCGGAAGGACTGAGCTGACCCGTCGGCCAGGGGCAATCCGCTGAAACGGTTGTTCCGCTGGCCGCCCGCGGTATAGTACAGGGGAACAATAAAGACTAACCTTGAGAGGCTGCCCTTCCTTACTGTGCATAATTTCGGGGTAGATCGTAGTGTTGTGGGTTGGTGTGAACTACAGTCACTCAATATCCGAAAACTAATGGAGAAACAGTCGATCGTGCTTCTTCTCCAATGTCGTAGCAATTCTCTCCTGCTTCCCTTCTATTTTCCTCTCATGACAGCGCAATTGAGGATACATTCTTAATTCGGGCGCATCAAAGCAGCCCGTCTGGGGAAGTACCTCCACCTCACAGGAAATCGCAGCCAAATAACAACTCCCTAGAGGGTTGTTGTGTTCCTGTTGGTGAGTGAGGTTACTAGTAAGCTCCTAAGAAGTTGCTGTGTAAGCAGCAGAGGAGGCATCGCGCGAGTGATACTTAATATATTACACGCGTTAATAGGCTACGGTAACCGCTTCACATCAGGTGGACCGTATGCTTGTATGGCTCCCGACGTTGTATAAAAAAAAACTTGGTCTTACAGCGGTCCACTCCCCACCACCCTGTTCAAGTTGAGATCGCTTACATCCGCGGACTTCACTCAAACCTTAATGCCGTCCACCACACATTGAGACGGCACGGCCCGCCATGCTCTTCCTGACGGAGATACAAATCTAACGTCCAGCAGACACGTCCTACCTCCAGTACCCCTGTTACGCTTGAGGAGTATTTCCTCACGAAACCCGGGGTCTGTTTGTTTGTCCTCTCGGATGTATGTTGGCGCCATCTGCGCTGCATAGAGGATTCCTCCTTTCCCGTCCTCTGGGTGCATGTAAAACTAGGCTTTCAGAGCCGTATTTTCATGTGCCTATACCGACCCTATACTAGGGATACCGAGACAACTATGCTTTTTGAGTACATGAATAGATTGAGTAGAGAATAGGGCGGTAGACGAAGCGCAGGAGCGGTACCCTCCTGCACAGATGGTGTTTTTGTTTGTCAAAACTCACCACGATCCCTGGTTGGTTCCTCCACAACTAACCATGCAGGAAGGACCGCCCACGCGTTCGCTCTTTCGCACAGCCTGACGCAATTGGTAGACCAACCTACCAGAATACCAGATATCGCTGGTGGTAGACCTACTGTTGACCACCCACCCTCAGGGAGGGAGGGTCAGGGAGACCCTGGGCATATCTGACCACTGCCTAGTATCCAGCACAGTGCCAAGCGCGGTTTCACCACAACCCACTGCGGTTAAGCGTCGTGTCTGGCACTACTCGTCAGCAGATTGGGACGGCATGCGCGACTACTTTGCTTCCGTCCCATGGGGGCAGCGCTGTTTCAGTGAGAAGGATCTCTCGGCGAGTGCTGCGGCCATTGTTGACGGGATCGACGTTGGCATGGAATACTACGAGTACATTCCTCACTCCGATGTCTTTATCAAAAGCCAGAAACGCCCTTGGTTTAATCGCGAGTGCGCTGAAACTGTTAGTAACAACAGGCGGCGTATCGCGCTTGGATCAGGAGTCGCGCCCTCAAAGATCCGAACACTAACTCGCTGAAATCAGGTTACAATACTGCCACACATAAGCGCGGACGTCCGGCGCGTTACACGAGTCTGTACGGAAATAATGTCGCACCCTACTGGGTCGCATAACTACTGGCGACTCCAAAGCCGTGCAGGCCAACTTCTGCCAGCCCTCGCTGCCACCGCCGCGATGCCCCAATGGCTCACTGGCGAATCTGCCGCAAGAGAAGGCGATCTTATGGCCAACCTCTTTGCGCTTTGCTTTACCCATGATACCCTCCAGTGGATCCGTTACTCCTGATATCCACATCAGGCAGCGCTGTGCGCTTTGAACTACAGTCACACGATATCCGAAAAGCCAGTGATCCTGACGGTATCCCAGCGATTGTTCTAAAAAAATGTGCAGCGGAGTTGTCTCCGGTGTAGACGCGTTGTTGTGTTTCGGAGGCTTGGAGAGAGGCCAATGTGCAGCCGGTCTCTAAAAAGGGAGACCGTTCTTGACGAGCTCAGTGGCTCAGTCATGAATGACACGACTTTGACACCAACGTTCGTGGGTTCGATTCTCAAACAAGGCAAACATTTGTGTGCATGAACATGTCTGTTTGTCTTGGTCTGGATGTTTTAAGAGAGGTAGGGCGCATCAAAGCAGTCCGTCTGGGGAAGTACCTCCACCTCACAGAAAACCGCAGCCAAATAACAACTCCCTAGAGGGTTGTTGTGTTCCTGCGTGTGAGGTCACCAGTAAGCTCCCAAGGAGTTGCTGTGTAAGCAGCAGAAGAGGCATCGCGCAAGTGATACTTAATATATCTCATGCGTTAATAGGCTACGGTACCCGCTTTACATCAGGTGGGCCGTATGCTTGTATGGCTCCCGACGTAGTATAAAAAAAACCCATCAAATTTCCGCCCCATTGCCGTAACTTCAGTGTTGTGCAAAGTCATGGAACGGATTCTTAAAAAACGATTGATTCGTTACCTAAAAGATCACTCCCTAATTAGTGATCGTCACTATCGTCAGTATGGTTTTAGACCGAAACTATCAACGGGTGATCTTCAAGCGTATGTGACGCACCTCTGGGAGGAGGCAATCGATAATTATGACGAATCCATGGCAGTCAGCCTTGATATCGCCAAGGCTTTTGATCGGGTCAGGCACAAAGCACTTCTGTCCAAACTTCCAGCATACGGTCTGCCCCTCCCGCTTTGTAATTGGATTGCTAGCCTCCTGCATGAGCGTAGAATCCGCATCCTTGCAGATGGATGCGCTTCGCGTCAGTGAATGCCGGTGTCCCACAGAGCTTCGTTCTACGCCCCCCTCTTTCTTCTTCATATCAATGACATGCTGTTACTTGGTAATATTTATGGCTACGCTGACGACAGTACGGTCCATGAGTGATATTTCGGTCGGCCTGGTGCTTGTCAGACAGAAATCGATGAGAAGCGTTAAGAGTCTTGTCGTTGCGCCGAATCGGGTTTTGGTACTCATTAGTAAATGGGGTTCCAATAACCAGGTTGAGTTTAAAGTTCGGGCCTGCGTGGAGCATTGCACGCAGCTCTGGGACGGCTCCGCGCAGTATATTCTCAAGGCTGTCGATAGGCATAAGTATAGGCTATTCGCATAATCAATGACGAAGAGATCACCAAAAAGCTAGAACCTCTTCAACTCCGTAGGGACATTGGCTCGCTATGCGTATTTTACCGCCTTACCATAGCGAGTGCTCTGAAGAACTGTTTCCCTTATCCCACCCTCTTCGTGTGGGTTTCCCCACGATGTTTTCCTTCACCGCTGAGCGAGTGATGAAGTGGCACATGTCTTTGCCAGGACTCGAACCGTAGGCCAGTTGTTCAATAGGCCGGTTCCTGATCCAGTGAGTTATCACTACTTAATGCCAAGTCTCGCCTACCATGACAAAATGCAAGCGAAGCTCGGCCGCCCAGATAGTGTTAGTGTGAGGTGTGCGTGTCGCTCGCGGCTGTCTGCCCGCCGCCGCCGCCGCCGCCGCCGCCGCCGCCGCCGCCGCCGCCGCCGCCGCCCGGGGGCTTGGCGGGGACACATAGGTACATAACGATATTTTGACATAAATTTATTCTAATATTGATTGATTTGAGATTTACGATTTTTTAAAAGACGAGCGCCAGTTATTGTTTACAAATCATTACAAATTTACGAGGAATGCCTTATATGAGATTTCAAACAATACATCATTCGATCAGAAGGCAAAATATGACGCTAAATGTCTAGCACAGAAATATTTTATTATACCATTTTATTTATTTGTTCACTAAATGGAAAATTGAAAATTGCCGAAAATTAGATATCGAGGCTGAATTTTAAACTTCAGCCTCGATATCTAATTTTCGATATTTATTTGAGACTTCCAGCTCTGGATCTGGAAGTCTCGAATAAAATAAAAAAAGAGGTCGTAAAACTTCAAAGACTTTTGATTATGAATACGAAGACCACACTAGAAATGATTCAAAAACCTCTTTTATAATTATTGTATTTTTATATTTAATTTGTTGAATAATCACACCGACGTGTTTAATTTTTTATGCTGACCAAGATCAAAATCGATTAAAAACTAACTGTAATAGTTTGTACGAAAATCTTTCAACAAATGATGCATTGGATATTAACGCCGATGATTCGTGTGAAGATAATGTCATGTCAGTAATTTTTCAAAAAATTAAACAGTTATGTGGTTAAAGTTCTCGAATTTATATATTTTTACAATTTGACAGCCCTCTATAGGTATATAACATCACCATAGCGTTACGAACAGGTTACGAATTTTGCTAACTATGGTAGTTACGAGTGCAGTAGCAAGCGCTAAGGTCGTTTTCTAAATTAAAACTTATAAAAAATTAACTGCGCACAACAATGAGCCAGGAAAGCTTCATTTTGCAACAATATCTATAGAGGAGGCCATATTAGACCATATCGATATATACGAAACTATTAAAGATTTCGCAAACAGAAAAGCGAGAAGAATAGAAATAATATAATTATGTTTATATATATAAATAAGCTGTTTTCCCACACTTTTTAGTGTTGTTGCTGTTTTGAAAAATATAGCAGACACAATGGTTAAATTAGTATTATTAGAAAAAAGCTGTTTTGTTATCATCTATACCCACAATTAATATGTATCCCAAATAAAGCATGAAAAAATTTAAGTCGCGTTTTATTTTTCGCAATTGAACCGTTTTTCTTATTTAGGTAAATACTGAAGGAAAAAACTGGAGAACATTATCTATTTCAGTCAAAATTTGCACAAAATAAAAAAAACATGGAACACGACGACGAAAAATAAGGCCGGCTACAGTGCTCGGCCGATCGTCGGTGCGTACGTCAGTCACAGTCATTTGTATGAAAAATCATAAATCGTACAGTGCTGGTACCGAGCGTACGCACGCGCATATTGCAACGCACCGCGTACGAGGGCCGTCGGTCGAGCGCGTGCGCATCGTGCGCATGCGTACCGTCGGTCGACCGACGCGCTATGGAAACAAATGAACGCGTTCAGTGCTGCACCGAACGGTGGACCCCTTGAAATGCTCTTTGGGCGACGATCGGGTGTACGTGATATCTACGTCTTCTGTTCCTAAAACGTCTACAAAGATAATAAGCAGCAATTAAACAACTCGTAAACGGCCGGTCAGTTTGTTGGTCAGGAGAACACTGAATGATACAAACTGACGGTCGGTTAATGCGTATCATCAGGGCGGACGACACGCACTGACGGTCGGTCGAGCACTGTAACCGGCCTAAGAGGCGCTTCATATGTTTCGCACACAGACGCTGCCGAGAGTCGACTCGCCGCTGGCTGCAAGGTCCTGTGACAATTATTTTTTATATTTAAGTATGTTTGCGTTCAATCGATCGTTTGCAAGAATCGAATCGATAGCCACACTCAGCATACTCCGCCACGTTACCACTTTAATTAACGAACTCACTAAGCGAGTTAGCGAAAGCTCGTGTTTCCAAGAAGGAATCAGCCGGCCGCAGATGGTTTTTACAAAGGATTACAGCGTGCAGGTCTTCAAAAAGGGCGCGAAGAGTTAGCAGGGTAGGTGCCGCGCCAGATACGACCCTAAATGTTGCATATTTTTATAGGTTACGGTAACTATTTACCTTCAAACAGGCTTTACGCTTGTCACATTAATAGTATAAAATAAGTTGTAACACAGATACTCTACCATACTACTCTTTTTGAGTTTAGCAGAAGTACCTCGCGAGGGACTGCTGTAGCAATGCGAGCAGCTCGCGCACGGCGAGGACTCGCCGGAGGACTAGGCGGACTTCGCCGGACGGAGGACTTGGATGAATATTAAATATGTGAGAGGCGATGCCGAGCTATGTGTATGTACCTAGTCCGGCCATAAGTTCTGTTACAAATAAATATGCGTTTATTTTTTTATGAAGTAATGTAAATCTTAAAAAAACTTATATGTACATATTTGTAGAAGTCTCAGCAAAATATAAAAATAATGCTATTTGAAATGGCGACATTTGACTTTGATACATGCCCTTAATCTGTCTGGCCACGAATGTATGGATTTACGCACTGTTTCAATGGGAAATTTAGCCACTGCTTGCTCCAGAGATTTCTTAAGACACACAATGTTGGCCTGTCGTTTCGAGGCCATCTCCTCTAAAACTGACCATAATTTATAGTCTGGGCTAAACGAGGGCAACTCTTCAGCTCTTTTAAAGTCCGGAACGTTGGTTTCGAGCCAGGCTTGGGTAGTTCGCGCCTTGCGACCAGGTGCAGAGTCCTGCTGGAAACTCCACGGTACATTTTTTAAAAGTGTATTGCTGAGCGATTTCACAACACGGTCCAAGACAGTCTCTTGATACACATTGGCTGAAGTTTTCGCAAAAATGAAGCTTTGTGACACCTCCCACCAAACCATTATAGATGCAGGATGAGGAGCACGTTGTACCTTTCCGGCCACTTGGGAGGCTTCTTTGAAACTGTGTGCGTACACTTTGTCATTTGGCTTGTTGTAGTGCGCTTCAATCGTGAAAAATTTTTCATCAGTAAAGAGGATATCTCTTTGCCTTTCACCTGCGTATCGGGACAGAAGGCGTTTTATCGATTCACTCTCTTCAACTGTAGGGATTGATTTAGGGCATGTTCTATATATCCAGCCGTCGAGCTTCAGGTCTTGTTTTATTATACGTGACAGAGTCCTAGAGGGAATCTTCATTTCAATTCTGACTTTAACAGCATTAACAACCTTCGTAACAGCACGCGGTCGCCCCGATCTTTTATGGTTTTCAACAGAGGAAGTGTTGGTATATCTATCGATAGTACGATATACGAAAATGCCACGGCTTATACCAAGCTTTTGAAGTGTCTTGAATATGACAGACGGCTCCATACCCACTTTGTGCAAGGCAATCACTGCAATCCTATTTTCTATAACACCCCATTCTATATTGTAATTTGATAATAAACATGAAAAAAATATGTAAAACATCGTGAAATCTGCATGAAATCAAAAGAATTTCAACATAATAAACGCGTCTCAAATTCAAAATAATTAAAGAGTTGAAAAGAAGAAAAGTTTCTATGTATTTATGGTCTGAAGCAAGTTCCTTTTGTTCTTGTAAGTAGTTTCCTAAAACAAGTTTTTATTTCTACGTAAGAAACCTGATTTTTGAACAACATTAGAATTTTAGGTACTTATTCACTAACGTAGGCGTTAATATGAGACTGCAGATCCTTTATCTCGGCTTGAGCGGTCAGTGCAGTGTCTCAAGACTCGCCACCACACGATGTCGTCGTGACTGGTACCCGCCCCGAGTGCACCGCCGGCCGGCGCAGGCTGCAATCGTCGCTGCAGCGGTCCCAACCCGACGTCCTCGGACGACGGTCACGTCGGATGTCGTCGGCTGACGATGCGGTGTCGCCGGTTGTGTTCGCGGCCGAGTGCACACAACACGCCCAGTAATATATGAAACAATCAAAGCTGACGAGTGACAGTCCGTGAAATGTAATTAGGTGCGAGTGTGACGCCTCCGCGCGTTATCAGCGGTAATGAATTACTGTATGCAAATATGACATGCGTCAAGTGTTGAATGTCAGCACGGCTCGGCCGACTCCCGCGGCGGAGATAGCGGCGCGCCACTCGGGCAGCGGGAGCGCTCCGAGCCTCGCAATCGGAGAACAATAACACTCTATATATATTGTTATCTCAGCATTCATTAATAAGTGGCGGGCGGCTTATTGAATTAACGTATTTATAAAGTGACCGCGCGGCGAGATGACGAGCGTGAGTAGTAACATACAGAAGATGGACATGGAGGAGGGCAGCCCGCTGCCGGAGGCGACCAAACGGGAGAAGCTGTGGGTGCGCGTGGCGCGGCGGCGGCTGCCGGTGCTGCGGTGGGCGGCGCAGTACACGCGGCTGACGGCCGCCGCCGACCTGGTGGCCGGCGTCACCCTCGGCCTCATGCTGGTGCCGCAGAGCATCGCGTATGCCGCCCTCGCCGAACTGCCTGTGCACATCGGCCTCTACTCCAGCTTCATGGGTTAGTATATCGGCACCGCTTCTCGCAGGAGCTTCAAAAAATTAGTATACTTTATTTCAAATTATTTCCGATACTGCGTAATTCGGAGACAAACGCAAATACTAGTGTAGTGGTCCGGCGAGGATACAGGTCGGTTGTGTGCGGTGTCCCCCGCGTGGGTCCGTGTGTGCCACCATCAGAGCGGCGGCCGGCCGCCCATCCCGCTCGCCCGCTCCAAATTGCCAATGGAAGCAAACAATGAAACCGATGGTCGAGAGATTAGCGATGTCTACTAACATGCGCGGATCAGTAAAAACAGTATTTTCGCCAAATCCTTAGTCTTAGGTAGCGGACCCCGCCAATCCTAATGGATTCGGAAACGGAACAATGGTAAGAAGAATTGTAAGATGCGCGGGTCGCGGGCTCGCGGGCTCGGCCCCGCACCCGACCAATATTTACTTCCTGCATGAACTAGGCATATAATTGTGGGGGTGTTTCGTCCCTCTTCCATACAAGGTTCCATACAAGAAAAAGGTTCTTAATTCGGTTGTATTTTTTTTATGTTTGTTACCTCAGAAAACAGAACAGAAGATTTATAAACCGAAAAAAATTCACAGGATGCACCATGATATTGGTCTCCATAGAAATTTTATCAAAATGGGTTCAGTAGTTTGCTTTTTGGGTATATCAAAATAACTGGAAAAGATATTTAAAGAAAGAAATATATATTTATTGGCATAACCATTGATAACACACACACAATAAAAAAGAAATATTAGTGAAAATATACAAAAATATGTGTATTGTAATGGCTGCCAACGAGGAGCCAGCATAATGTTGGAGTACACGGGTGACCGTGCACCAACGCTGTTTCTCGTCAGGCCCTCAGTGACGCCGGATTCCGGACAGCAGACAATTAATCATCCACCAACTTATAAACAACAAATGTATAAATTCCTACGTATACTAAAAACAAAAATGCGTCACTTCAATATTTGTAATAATAAAGTAAAAAGCCAGCGCTCGTTACTACTATATAGCAGAGATATGTGGCTACATTGGATGGTTGGATCACTAAATAATTAAAATTAATAAATAAAAACACAAATAACGAAACAGGGGTTCAATTCACCCCAATACTGCCTACATATAAAGATCGATGTTTAAAACACATTAATACTATCTAATATTAATAGATATATGCATTCAATATGATAAATATAACATAGCTATAATTTGATTTAAATTGTAAATTTTGTTTAGTTTACAGTATGTAGTAAACAAAAATAGTAGAATAAACATGATAATGAACAACAACTACATGATAATGAACAATAATAAATGACAAACATGCATTTCTCAAAAAGCGGTTCATAAAATACTAATTTTATGAATTTTTGTAACGCAAAAAAGATTGTGAATTCAATCCTAAATTCCTCCATTCATAATTAAATACATGTAAACTCGCGATGGTGGCCATCTTCTGTTTCATTCCTTTTGTTCCGCGAGCAGGAGATATTTTAAATGCTTTTTAAATAAGAAAATTTTGAACTTAGGTCTCTTAAAGGCGGTGGAATATCATTCCAGCAGTGAGTGGCAGCGTACTTGAAACTACCTCGAAAAGTGCTCGTTCTGTGTGACGGAACATTCAGTGGCGTCATCGAACAACGAAGACTGAATGTTGTGCACTCACTTTTCCACGAAAGGTGTTCATATAAATAAACTGGTTTGCATTTTTTAATAACCCCGAACAATAATGTAGCAAAGTGAAATTTGCGCCTTGCTTTCATCTACAAGACATCATGCTCATTAAGAAAAGGTGTAACATGGCCTCGAGGTGGTATGTCAAAACAAAACCGCGCACATGCATTTTGAATGCGCTGAATTAGGCGTTCGGTTCGGGGAGGAAACAAGGGCCGTAGACAGTGTCTGCGTAGTTTACCCTCGATAGAACTAGAGAATCTGTTAATTGTATACGCAATTTAATACTAATATATTTACGCATTCGATACAATACTTTTATTCTGTAGAAACAATTTCTTAATGCCACATTTGCCACATCCATAATTAAGCCAAGATTTTTTTCATGATTCATCTCCATCACTCGTGCAATGGTTTTACCCATTATATGGACATTGGGATTAGCTAATGCCACCTTATCAATTTGTTTCTTTGAGCCCATTATCATAAACATACACTTTGCAGGGTTCAAGACCAGTGAGTTGTTGTCCGACCATGCAGCGATCCCGCCAAGGTCTTCGTTCATTCTTTGCACTGCAAAATTCTGTATTGTGAGGGTTAAATGAGATATAGATCTAGAGATCCTCTGCATGCATGTGAAACTTGCAGTGACGAATGCTTTCTCATTCCGTGATGTATACGATCGCTATTTTTTATACCACTATGGTGGCAAACATCTTAATGGACAACTCATTGGACTACTATCGCCAACATTCAAGTCATCTGGAGGAGAAATCAGCTGGCGTCCGAGAAACTAGTCTTCAGTGCGGGGCAAACACTTGTATTCTGCGAGTGTCAAGTCAGACCGCACGTGGAGTACTACAGTCACCTCGGCGGGAGCACATGGATACCGGCTTGGATCATGCGGTTCGGTTCAGAGACGAGCTGTGGGAAATGTCGACGATCCTAAGTTTACACACGGTATTGAGCCCTTAAGTTTAGGGAGAGATATGGCCTCCGTTAGTGTGTTCTATCGATTGTGTAACGGGTTCTGTTCTGAAGAATTGTTCAATATGATGCCAACAACTTGAAATCCTCTTACGCGCACCCCTGGTGTTGCATATGTCTATAGGCTACGGTAACTGCTTACCATCAGGCTTGTTGTTTGCCACTTTAGTGGTATAAAAAGAAAATAGTGACCGTAAACACGACTGAATGACATATTTTTTCTAGTCATTTTGATTTAAAAACCAATCTACTAAATCTATATTGATAACATTACTATGCGACCTGTCTGGAAGTATAATAAATCCTTTAAAATAAAAAAAAATCGAATCTGTTTTTAAATATAATAATTCTGAGGCAACAATCATAAACAAATACAAGTAAATTGAAAGCCTCCGAGAGAAAGTCGGTTAAGAAAGTTGTTTTATCTATTTAAATGACTATAAATAAACGTCACAGTGTTTATTTGCACCCAAACAGAAATATATTTGTAGACTACTTAGAATAAAATCAATAGGCAATGTGCAGGCCAATGACGTACATCTCTCGTATTTACATGTATATAAGAAATTCTTTATCAATTATTTATTAATCTGAAAAGCGCTCTTTTAACAAATAAAAAAGCGTGCGAGGTGTGTAAGCAGCGCGTCTCGAGACGCTCGGCCCGCTGCCCGCCCGCTGCCCGCCCCGCTGCCGGCCCCGCGAGGGAGCTGGTGTGTATGTATATTTACTTACGTACATATATAGCATGTTATCGACGCCATAAACTAATAATGATGAACAATAAACTGTTATTTGGAATTGTATTTATGTAGGTTTACTTACCAGTAAGTGCGCAGATGATACGTCATTTATTACGACCATAAGTCTCAATTCTTGAAAATCTTCTTAAATTCACCTAAGTCTCGAAATGAAGACTAACAGACTCCAGTTTGTTACAGCTACGAGATCTCAATAAATTGTATGTACCGACATACATTAGAATCGTTTCATCGACTCTGTACTTGGCATGTTTATTCTTTAATATGACGTGACTCTATCTTTACATATATCACTCGTTTCTTTAACATTCATTGCTCTTCTCATGCATGCTCGCCGGTTTCTAAGGCTCCTGACATCTGACATTCTTACATCATCATTGCGAATACGGTCTATAAGCCTTACGCCACAAAATTTGCGCAGCACTCGCATTTCGACTGCGTTTATTTTACTTTCATGCTCTTCCTGCCATACCCAGCTCTTGCTTCCATAAGTTAGCTTTGGGACCAGCCCTGCATGTATAGCAAGCTGTGCCTTCTCAGGTTTTTACTGCCAAGAAGTTTTCCCAACGCTCCATTCACACTATTCCCAGCACTCACTCGTCTTTCCACATCAGCGGTGTACCTTCCATCCCTGCTGAAAGCACATCCAAGATATACAATCTCATCCACTTGTTCCAACACTTCATCATCAACCGTAATCCTTACATTAGTTCTGGATTCTTCTCTTTCAAATACCATTATCTTTGTTTTCTACGCATTCAGTAGTAAGCTTTCTCCATACATTCGTCTTTCATCATTGTGACCAGTGTTTGCAGTTCAGATGGTGTATCTGCGGCATACGGCACGGCATCGTCTGCATACAGCAGACAGTTCACTACTAGGTCACCCATGTGCAATCCCACATTCGTTGACCTTATTCTCTGCAGACAACTATCGAGATACAGGATAAACAGCCTAGCAGATAGCATGCAACCCTGTTTGACACAAATTTTGACATCAAACCAGGGTGACATGCCACCGTCTATCCGCACACATGCTGAGCAATCCTTGTAAGTGGACTGCACAGCACAGAGCAGTGAACTGTCAATCCCATATCTCGGCAATATGTCCCACAGTTCCTTTCGCACAACCCTATCAAATACTTTCTCAAGATCCACAAAACCACAACCTTCTGGTCTATGGCCAGATGCTTCTCCACGATATTGCGGAGCGAGGAAACCGATTGATCCGTACATCCCCTTCCATTTTGGAACCCTCCTTGTGACTTCGTTTTGAAATAACATAATATCGTTACGACCATATCGCTGGTGCCTTCAGCCATGTCCCGAAGCCCTAGGTCATCTCGTCTCACCCTCGTAAACGACACCATTAAATGTTATATACGACGTCGAGAGACGAACAGTATGTACACAAGACTACTTGTACTACAGTGGGTCAACGTCGCCGCTGTCACGTCGGTTAATGAAACATCAAAATGTACGCATTTTGTCACGCTCCGCGCTGCAGTGCAGTTGCAGTTATTCAGTAGAATCGAACTGCTGGAAGCATCCTTCGCGCGCTGCCACCGTCCGCTGCCAACACAGCTTAGGAGCTTACTGGTAGCTCCGTAATTCCGCTCACTCGTAAGAACACAACAGAAAAAGGGTATTGATATATGTTATGAGTTTTTGTAAGATTCAAGTTAAGAAAACCCTTAACATTTATTGTGGTTCCTCAATTAAGAACTTCTTACCATCGCCAGTAGCATTGGGATTCTCGGTGTCGGCACCACCAGCGATACAGCGAACAATAGCGAAGTAGGCTGGAGAAGAAGGTCAAACTGGCGTTCAAGAAACTAGGTGTGCTCTACAGTCTTCAGTGCCGGGCAAAGACTTGTATTGTGTAAGTGTCAAGTCGGACCGCAGGTGGAGTACTACAGTCACCTCGGCGGAAGCACCTGGATACCGGTTTGGATCATGCGGTTCGGTTCAGAGACGAGCTGTGGGAAATGTCGACGATCCTAAGTTTACACACGGTACTGGGCCCGTAAGTTTAGGGAGAGGGGTGTTCTGTCGATTGTATAACGGGTTCCGTTCTGAAGGATTGCGCGACATAACACCTACAGCTTATTGTACTTACTTGTTGGTAAATAAAATGTTTAATCTTAATCGACATCTGGATAATTTAAATGCACATTTTAGTTCATTGCTAGTTTGACGGAACCCTTTTATCGAACAGTCTACTTTACTCCATTTCAGAAATATAACGGGCCACTGAGCTCCTTGATACAGGTCAGATAACTGACGTGATAAATATACGCAGTCACATGAGGACCTTTACGAACTTTGAAGTAATATAATAAACCAAACGCTGAAATTATTCACTGCGTCTTAAAGAATAGAGAGATCTTCCATTGTCAACCAAAGTGACGCTGGCTCGCATTCTTTATTAGGATTATTAAATTTGTGCATGTGGAAATTCCGGGTACTCAAATCGCTTTAGGTATGTCATAGACTATTGGAAACTACATTATACTCGTACAGAGCGAAAATTGAGATTTGGGCAGCCTAATCCGATGGAGATAAAAGATTGTAATCTATTATATATATATATATATATATATATATATATACATATATAGATATTTTTGTTCCTCGTCCTGCGCCGAGGCTGGGGTAAAATGATAGGAAGGGGCAAAGATATTCAGTTTCGAAGATCCAATCCGGTGAAATTTTGGTTTGTGCAATCACGCGGCGTCCTCTCCGCTGCAGTTTCAATAAACAATATTCACGAACATTAACACAGGTCTTTGACACATAATCACAATGTAATAATAATAATCACAATCATTACGGTGCATACAGCTTGAAGCTGCGAATATGAGCCTCGAGCTAAAGCTCATCGCTCGCGTAAGGCTCCGGGGGCGTGGCCGCCCCCGCGTAATTACTTCTACTTTCCTGCGCGTTCCCTCCCTCTAGGGCCAGACACTAGATTACCATAGCAAGTCTGAACCCCGCGAGAGGGGCAGTAATGTCGCCCAATTAATTATTGCAAGTTTAATGGAACAATACCGCTTCGCGAACGATAAAACCAAGGTCCGAATTTAACTGACACACTAGCGTGTGTCTGAATATTTATCGGATCCTTGTACAACCAATAATTATTTCAGATTTTACACTTGATATCCCTTGGATGGGGGAATAGTGCCTATGACCTATACCCACGAGTGATCTTTTTTGTTACTTTGGTACGAATACTCAACAATAAATAATATAATGGTGTGCAGGCACGATGTTGTACGTGTTGCTGGGTACGGTAAAGGAGGTGTCCATCGGGCCGACCAGCCTCATGGCGCTGCTGACGATGCAGACCTGCCACCGCCAGCCCCTCGAGATGGTCGTGCTACTCACCTTCCTCTCGGGCTGCGTCGTGCTGCTCATGGGCCTGCTACGACTCGGTGCGTATATATGTCTATATATCTTTAATATACGTTCAACGTTAGCAAAATATGTCTATATCAACAATATACAAGTGTGTTTGTATCAGGCGGGCTGGTGGAGCTGATATCACCGAGCGTGACGAGCGGGTTCACGTCGGCGATGGCGGTGGTGATCGCGTCGTCGCAGCTCAAGGGCCTGCTGGGGTTGAGTTTCACGGCGGAGACGCTAGTGGAGGTCGTGCAGGAGGTCGCCGCACACTGGAGGAACGTGCGCTTGCCCGACTGCTTGCTCGGCCTCGTCTGCTGCTCCGTGCTGCTGGTGCTCAGGGTGAGAACGACTCGCATTGCTCTATCCGGCGATCTTTACGGTACCATGTTATCATCATCATGTTATATAATGTTGTGTCACTATCGGTCGGACCTTCTCACTCTGGAATGGAGTACGTTGTAACGTACTCCATTCCAGAGCCTGGAGAAAGATACTGTGTACCGCGTCGTATGTTTCTCCAGGCACCTAGTCACAAGCTACGACTTTCCAAATCAAGAACGATATATTCCTCGAGCATATCGTGGTCAGTTTATTTTTAGGTGGCCAGTGGTGAGTTGGACCACTGCGTGCATCCGCATCCGTCTGTGAACGTAATCTGCTTTTCAATGAAACACGGACAAAAAATACAACAATCACCTTCACTACAGCGCAAGAAAATATAATAGTATGTGGCAACATACTACACGTACTACAGTTATGAGCTGAAATATAAATAGGCATCCGACAAAAGAAAAGGTACTAGCAATAAAATAAGTTGTATGGTCGTAAATCTAATCTTAACCTCAGGAGCATGAATGCCGTCGTATTATCAATAATTTTGGCCTGAACAGATTGGATAGCGATTCATCTACATATACGAGTACATTCATCAGTGGACTTGTAAACAAACAAAACTCACCTGCAATAGACCGCTGGACATACGTCGTGCCACAGTTTGGGGTAGAATTTGGTCGGAAAGCATAAGCGGGCTGCACCTCTCTGCTACCGCCAAGCAGCTACATTTATATACTCATAGCTGTGTTCCGGTTTGAAGGATGAGATATAGCAGAGAAATTATGTACTGGGCACTGTGACGAAACAGCCTTAGGTCACAAGATTGCCAGCGCGCGAGTAACATCCCCGTGGTGTTGCGAGCGTCAATAGGCTGCGGTGACCGCTTTCCATCTAATGCGGGCCGCATGCTTGTTTTCCAATCTAGTTGTATAAAAAAAAATACCCCACACAAATCAGTTCGATCACCGGATACAGTAACAGGCGTGTGTTACTTTACTGCAGATCGATGTAGACATAGTAGATTGCTAGAATGGCCCAGACCAGTAAATAATGGCCCCAGACAGATGAGCTACGCCGGTGTAACGGAACGTATACACTATCTGAAGTAGAAAATATGGGCGTGGCCAACAGGATACGTCGCCCACGTCGCCACGCAAGATATTGTCTGGCGAGTGTGACCTCGGTGCCCGACACGGATCGAGTCATCGTCTTATATTGACCAGAGTGTTAAATTGTATAATATAAACAAATTTGATTCTTTTACGAAATAGTAAAACATAAGTAGCAAAACCTGTATTTCATAAGATGTTTGATAAAATCTGGTATCTATCGTGCGGTCAACATTGAATAAAAATTATTAGAGATATTGGGATGTTTAATTTTCAAAAAAAATAAAACAAAAAAAGATTGTTTTTTTATCACTAAGGTGACAAACAAGCATACGGCCTGCCTGATGGTAAACAGTCATCATAGACTACGAACATTTGCAACACTAGATGTGTCACGCATGTATTGCCGACACTCTAAAAACCTCGTCACGCCTTTCTTGCAGAACCCCATGTTGTAGTCCCTTGGGAAAATCTCGGCTTTGGAGTTCATTCCACAGCTTCAGAGTTCTCCGAAGAAAACTTCTCTGGAACCGCACAATACGCGAACATTGCGGTTCCGTGTGAGGATGAACTCCCCCCCGCCGGCGGCTAGCGGCGCGGTTATAAAAAAAGTTGTCCGCATCATATCGAGGCAAAATCTTTCGTTAAACTTAAGGGTTCAATAGCGTGTATAAATGTAGGCTTGTCGACAATCCTCACAGCTCGTCTCCGAATTAAATCACACGATCCAAACTATATGTATGAGTATGGAGGTGCTCCCGCCCGAAGGTGACTGCGGTACTCGATGTGCGATCGATGTCTTCTTAGTGGTGATCGCGCAAACTTGTGTCTTCATGGGTTTAATTAAACCAAATTAGGCCGCCCCAGTCAGTCAGTCAGTGTGGGACGCCAGCATTGATATCCATGCTAATTGAGCGACTACCATCTACTACGGCCTTTATGCATCTGCTGGATAAGAAGCTGATAACCCATTTGCACAAGCCCTCGGGCAGCCCGTGTGATGGTAACTTCGATAGGAGATCCCGATGCCAGACGATCGAATGTCTTCGCCACATCTAGGCTGATAGCTAATGCCTCACCTTGATTCTCAATCGCAGAAGCTCAGCGGTGTGTAAGATACGCTAGAAGATCCCTAGTGGAACGACCGTGACAGAAGCCGTATTGGCGGTCGCTGATCAAACCGTGATCTTCTAGATAAGCCAGGAGTCGTGTGTTTATCACACGCTCCATCACCTTGGAGAGAAGGGAGGATATGGCAATACGCCAGAAATTCGATGGATCTCTACCGCCCTTTTTGGGTACCGGGTGCACATTGGCGGTTTTCAATTAAAACGGGATATGCCCGTGGAGTAAAAAGCACGAAAAGATGCGTTATAACAGAACACAATTCAGGAGCGCACAGCTTTAGCACCATAACCGGTATGCCATCCGGCTCACTCGACTTATGAATGTCGTGGGGGTAAGAGAGCCTGCCGAACTCCCTCTCTCTCTCTCTCTTGCTGGAAGAGAAGTCCCCGCAGTTGAGATACCGTACCACGGGATGATAGGTGGCACAGCTCTAGTACAAGACCTGCCAAATGTGACTTCATTTTAAATAGGATTATAAAGTTTTACAGGCACAGTAATAAATATACCAAGCGTGGAAAACCACTCGCATTTCACCACTTTTTATAAATTACCACTTTAAAATGACCCGGAAAAAGAACTGCCTGTATCATTTACGGCCATGATTTTACCGACAACACGTTACGGACATCGCGTTACGGACAATAGACTGTGTTCGTAACGAGCAATGTGCAACCAATGTCGACAGATGTTCGTCTGCGTCAGTAACACACGCGGATTTACTAATTACTGGCCTAAAATTAAAAAAAATGTGTTATAATAGTTATAAAGAAAGTGCACTTATGTCGATGTAGATCGTCAAATCTTGACCATACTTACGTGGTATCGTTACTGGAATACCTCATGAAGGAATAATCAATCATAAACGACTAATATAATGTTATATTTGTAAATTTTATCTAAAGCTAAACCGATAACAATTTTGTACCTGCGAAAAAACCCCCATACGAATATAGAACCGACTCCTGTTAGTAAATACATTGATCTAAGATGGTGAAAAAAATATAAAGATTAAGAGGTGCCAGTTAGAGGGACTACAAAAAAAAATATTATTTCATGACAATGGTAATTTCGCATCATATAATTATTGTAACCAGCCTGTTACAACTTGACCGACCGACTGTTGCCCATTTTACTCAGCTCGCTTTTCACCTCCCTGTATCAGTCCTGTAGTAATAGTAAGTCCACTGTTATGAACGAGTGTATCATCTCGTTTCCCAGAAACTGAAGGACGTGAAGGTGAACCCGAAGCGCGCCGGCCTGCAGAAGGTGCTGTGGCTCGTCTCGATCGGCCGCAATGCGCTGGTGGTGTGCGCGGCCTCCGTGTTCGCCTACTGCACCACCGCCGACATCGAGCACCCGCTCGTCAAGCTGTCCGGTGGGTCGACACTGTTTGAGCTCTATTTCAACGACCTCCACATTACCTCTAACTCCCATAGTCCATCTCGACATGTTAATGACGAGTCAATGAAAAAGAAAGTACGACCTGTATACATATTCAACCAAACGAAATAATTAAATCGTTTAAACAGTAGAACTCAGAGGATAAATAGGAAACATCAATTAAAATATTTATTGTATTATTGAGGCAATAGCTCCATACTTGGCCCTTCTGTAATCGATCGTACTCCGGACTCGTTTCGGACGAGTCGGTTTTTTTAATGCAAACCTGCAACCGCTAACGAAAAAGGTTCCGGCCATAAGTCCTGTTACAAATGAATATGCATTTGTTTTTTATCAGGTAATGTAATCTTAACCTACCTTTGCAAGTACATATTTATGGAAGTCTCAACAGAAAATTAAAAAAATATTGTTTATTCGAAATGAGCACTTTTGCCTTTGATACAGGCCTTAATCTGTCTGGCCGCGAATCTATGGATTTAAGCCCCGTTTCCATGGGAAATTTAGCAACTGCTTGCTCTAAAGATTTCCTATGAGACACAATGTCGGCGTCTCGTTTCGAACAGGCCATGTTCTCTTAAACTGACCATAATATTATGTGGTCTACGGGGTTCAGACGCGCGTTAGACGAGGGCCAGTCGTCGGATCTTATAAAGTGTCTATATATAACAAAACTGGACCATGTTAAACATCTTGGAGCCCTGCATGATCGCAAGCTCTGTTACGATCAACATATTGAGTTTATCGTGAATAAAGCCAACAAAGCTCACGGCTACATCCTACGCTGTTCAGGTTCTTTTAAGAATATGAAAACTCTAAAAATATTATATTGTACGTATGTTCGTAGTATATTAGAATATGCCCGTCAGGTCTGGAATCCGCAATATAACATATATATATATAGGCAGACTCGACCGTATACAGAGGAGGTTTACTCGTTACCTATATTTTAAGTTTAAAATTCCGTATTGCGATTACCTGAGCCGTGGCAGTCACCTCCATCTATTACCCGTAAATGCTAGAAGAAGAGTGGCTGTTGCAATGTTATTATTGAATATAACTACAGATTCATTGACAGCCCCCTTCTGTTGAGTAAGATTAATATAACAGTTCCCAGATCCCATTCGCGTCGCTCTAAAACTTTTAGTGTTCCCAATACAGGAAAAATAGCTTTTTTTACCGAACCACATCGTACTTCAACGAATTATGTAGTAAGAATAAGCATATTGATATATTTTGTAGTAGCAAAACATATATAAGGAAACAGATACTGACTGAAACTTATTAGACATTAAGTACATATTTCCTGTTTATTCTTCACCTGTAGTTTGTAAAGGATGTACAGTGTTAATGAATTACTATTGTTAAGTATGTAAACAATTGATAACTATCTGTGGTAATAAGGTTGTAATTGGCTTGTATTCATCAATTTAGACGTTCGTATTGTAACTATAGCTGTAAGCTTCCCTCAAAACAAATAAATAAATAAGTCCGGAACGTTGGTTTCGAGCCAACCTTAGGTAGTTCGAGCCTTGTGACCAGGTGCAGTCCTGTTGGAAACTCCACGGTACATTTTTTAAAAGTGTATCGCTGAGAGTTTTCACAACACGATCCAAGACAGTCTCTTAATATACATTGGCTGAACTCTTCACTACTCTTTCACAAAAATGAAGCTTTGTCACTCCTTGATAAGACACCCCCTATCAAACCACTACAGACGCAGGATGATGAGCACGTTGTACCTTTCCGACCACTTGTACACTTTGTCATTTGGCTTGTTGTAGTGCTCTTCCATCGTGAATTTTTTCATCAATAAAGAGGATATTTCTGTGCCACCTGCGCATCGGGACAGAAGGCGTTTTGATCGATCAACTTTCTTCAACTAAGCGCCGAGCTTCTGGTCTTATTTTATTACACGCGACACAGTCCTAACGGGAATGTTCATTTCTCGCGATAAGTTATTTTGTTTCCTAATAGGGTTTCGGCGAATTCTGGCTTTAACAGTATCAATAGCCCTTGTAGTTCTAACAGCACGCGGTCGCCCCGATCTTCTATGGTATTTAACAGAGGTTGTATATATGGGAAGTGTTGGTATATCTGTCAATAGTACGATGTACGAACATAAGGCTGATACCAAGCTTTTGAGGTGTCTTGAATATGATAGTTGACTCCATACCCACTTTTGTTGTGCAAGGCAACTGCTGCAATTCTATTTTCTTTAATACCCCATTCCATATAGTAATTTGACAATAAACACGAAAAATATATGCAAAATGGTGGGAAATCGAAATAAGTTTTTAACATAATAAACACGTTCCAAATTGAAAATAATTAGAGTTGAAAAACAAAGTTTCTATGTAATAGTATTTATAGCATGTATATAATGTAAGGATTACTGTTGATGATGAAGTGTTGGAACAAGTGGATGAGATTGTATATCTTGGATGCGCTTTCAGCAGGGATGGAAGGTACACCGCAGATGTGGAAAGGCGAGTGAGTGCTGGGAATAGTGTGAATGAAGTGTTGGGAAATCTTCTTGGCAGTAAAAACCTGAGTCTGAAGGTACAGCTCGCTATACACAATGCAGTGCTGGTCCCAACGCTAACTTATAGAAGCGAAGGCTGGGTATGGCAGAGAGAGCATGAAAGTAGGATAAACGCGGTCGAAATGCGAGCGCTACGCAAAATTTGTGGCGTAAGGCTTGTAGACCGTATTCGCAATGATGATGTTAGAAACAGAGTTGGTCTGAAAGAGAGCATCGGTGTAATATACGAAGAGGCATGCTCCGTTGGTTCGGACATGTAGAAAGAATGCAGGATGAAAGAATGACGAAACAGATATACAATGCAAAAGTGGAATGATGTAGGAACCGAGGAAGGCTAAGACTTACCTACCATGACCAAATTGGTCGTGTTCTATCAGAAGGTGATGTCAGAAGCCCTAGAAACCGGCGAACGTGGATGAGAAGAGCAATGAATGTTAAAGAAGCGAGTGAGATATGTAAGGATCGAGTCACGTGGCGCTCGGATCCCTCTGCCTACCCCGCAAGGGATTTGGCGTGAAGTATTAGTATTTATAGCCGGACTAGTTACTTGTTCATCTCACAGAAAAATTATAACATGTTACATTCTAATAAATTGAGGTGCATATTGCTGTGAATGTGCAGGTCTGGTGGAGCCAGGCCTCCCGTCAGTGACGGTGCCTTCGTTCAGCGTTGTCGTGGACAACAGCACGCTCGGCTTCGTGGATATGGTACAGAGGCTCAGCCCCGGCGTAGCCATGATACCCATCATTATGGTAGTCGCCAACATTTCCATCGCTAAGGCCTTCAGTGAGTATTATTCACTTTACTTTTCTAAAACTGTCTATTGTAAGAGGGTCGACGGTGGAAGTACTTCGGTCGAAATAATGATGATTTCAGAAGGTGCTTGTCTCCACAAGTATACTGTGGAGTTGCGGACTCATATCATCTGCTGTCGGCTTTGGATGAAATATTTGAAAAGGATAATGCTTAAATAATTGTCATTCCGTTTAGAGACCAATGTGAGAGAGATTTTTTCGTGCTGCAGAATACGGTTTTACAACAGATAAATCGGCTTCAGACGTAGGGGTGGCATTCGTCAAGCATATTCTTAACGCATGGGAGTGGTCACTGAATTTTTGGATTGGACACGAAGCTGTGCTAATGGCACGGTGGCAATCCGGTGGACGGAGGCAGAAGTGAAGCCCAGAATTTAATAACATAGTGATAAGAATCAGAATATGGACTGTTGACATAAATGGGGGTAAATCTGAAGATATAAATGCTAAATTAGTGTGTCCTAGAGTTCTGTTTAGGCTCCATTATTATTTTAGAATAATTAATTGATCCGCCGTACTCGGCGCAAGAAATGGCAGATGCCTCATACATTTTAATTTATATTTGCTAACGATACCTCTTTCATTTGTAATGTGAGCCAGCGCGGTGTGAAAGTATTGACGAGATAAGTAGTGTAGAATTGGATTCTATTCTAAATTAACGGCTCGGTAACTAATTTAAAATGCCAAATTGAACATGATAAATTTGTAAAATTCGGTTTAAATAAAGTGTATGAAAATAAAGTCTTCCAAATGTAACTTCTGCCAATACGAGGTACCCGTTACGAATAATAAACTACATTTTTTAATGATATTGTATTTCTTGGAATTAGACTCCAAATAGCGGCATGCCCGCTTGTCAGTAGGTTCAGCTTCGCCACCTAAGCAGTTAGGAGAATTAGTCAGCTGACGGACATGGCTACTGCGCGTCTAATCTCTTTCAGGTACTTTAACTGCATTATGTCCTATTACTGTTGCAGGGAATTATAACAGTTCTAAAGTGGTAGAACGATTGTTGTTGCGTCGAATCCGACCCTTTGTACTTCCGAGGGAGGAACGGTTCGGAACTCGAGCGCAACACTCCACCACACTTCAATTAGCCCGTGTACTCCAGCACTGCGCAGAACACCGCGACCACGGCCGCACCACGGTCGGAGTATTTCTCGACATCGAGAAAGCCATCGACCGGGCGCGAGTGATAGTATCGTTTCTGAGTGACCACTCCTTCACCGTTGCGGTGGAGGACTCAGAGTCACAGGCCCGCCCAATAACAGCAGGCGTACCACAAGGCTGCTGTTTGTCACCAGCGTTGTATACGGTGTACGCCAATGATATACCTCAGTTGCCCGAGGCGCAGAGGCGCGAGGGGGAAAGAGGTGTATTATTGGCGCTATTCGCGGACGACAGCGCTTACTTCACGGCGTCGAAAAATCCGCCTATCGCAGCAAAACGGCTACAGAAGGTGCTTGACGTGTTGCCGGAGTGGTTCGACCTGTGGCGCATGGCTGTCAACGTTGACAAGGCGGTCGCGCTACAGGTCGGCCGTAAACGTGTCCCGCCACCGCTTACGCTGCGGGGACGTCTAATAGCATGGCAGAGCAGTACGCGATACCTAGGGGTCCACTTAGACCGGTCGCTAGGCATGGTCGCGCACGTAAATCACGCGACTACGCAAGCAAAAGCTGCGCGAAATGCACTGCGACCTTTCCTAACATCGAAATTACCACTGCGAACCAAACTTGGTCTCTACAAGACCTATGTTCGCAGTAGGCTCCCGTATGCGGCCCCGGCGTGGTATTCGTTCTGCTCGCCAAACCAAAGAAAACGGCTACAGGTGCAGCAGAACGTAGCGCTACGTGTATGCACGGGCGCCGGGCGGTACGTTTCAAATGACCTTATTGACCGTAGTGTGCGCATACAGTCGGACCACGACTACGTAGTAGGAACGGCGCGGAAAATGTTTAGTCGCGCCGACCAGTCGTCGTATGCGCACCTACGGAATATCGCACCACTTCACTGCAGGCCGCCCGACGCCCGTCGCGGCGCTCCACGCGACCTCTTTGGCGAGTAGAGAGCCGTTCTGCTGCGCCTGTAACACGTATATTACTAAATTAAAAAATGGAAATAACAAACCAACCAACTGGGCTCGACTGGTACCACACAATAGAAATGGAGTGCTACCAGCCGATCACCACTCGCCACAATAAAGAACTGCCGGGTAAAATAGATGCCTGCGGGGAGCCCAACGCGGGAGCTGTCCCGCACGCACAAAATCTCTCCTAAAACCGACGTCTGTAGGAACCCACACGGGTGAGGTGTCCTGCAGACGCAATAAAACACAAATAGGCCGATCATATTAGTTTGTTCCTATTAATAAGACTGAGTATGTTAACTGTTGTAATTGTCCAGCGTTATTATATATTGTCTCATATATCGTATTGTTGTATATAATTATATATTATTATACTATTATACAAATTGCTTTACAGAATGGTGCATGAGTGTGCATATCTTCGGGTATGCACACTTATGCACCCATCATCCGCCGACAAGAGGCCGTATTTAGTGTCTGTGTATAGTCCTTGTTCAACACTGCGTTGGCTGCGGGGGTGTCAAGCGGGGTTCCGGCACTGTACGTATTTGGCGTCGTGAAGTCCCCTGGCATTTCCCGGCAGCCGCGTTCGGGGTGCATTTAGGCGGATTAATCCTCGAATTCATCCGCCTCAATGCACTCCAAAGTGGGTTTGTACTCGTAGGTCGCTGGCCCTGTGTTTACGCCTGGGACGTCACGTGGATTAGCAGGTGCTGTATGTGCGAGTATTTGGCGGTACGTGTCCACGGGCGTCCCAAAGGCCGCAGAGCTCCATTGATAGGTGACTGCATTCAGACGGAGTAATCCGCGGATTCATCCGTCTGAATGAAGTCAACTGTCTGTCGGCAACTGCATACTACGAGTGACTACGTTGTTTAGTTAATTAATCCGTAGATTCGTTTTCTTTTCATTATTCAGTTTGTCCCACTCTATAAAATCTGTCCCTTTCTTATTTTGCGAAGCGTCTGTACGGGTACCTGCACGGCTGCTTACTTGTTTCCCAACCCGAAGAAATAGCGGGAATTAAATTACACGACAGCGGTACGATGTCGTAGACCGGCCGGGCAATGAGCTCATAGCTCCAGGCCCGTTAGCATCCGCCCGCGGATTCACGAATCGTAGCAAGCAAAAGGAATTACAAAAGAGAGTCATCCGCTCTATTTATCACTCGGCGAAATGTTCAAAGAAATTATATCGTCGCGGTATAAATAGTGTATTCCGGTTAATCAGCTTTCAATCAATCAATAATATTTATTTGCGCATAAATGTAGGTACATAATAAGGTGACATTTGAACAGTTTCCCGTGTACATTTTGCCTTTTGTAAAGGCATGCAAATTATAAAAGAAACTAAATATGTACTGCTATTAGTCTAAATTGTTGCCAGATATTAATACATTGTAATGTTCAATATAAATCAAAGAATGTCATTTAAATAGTCATTAATTGAATAATAACATGTCTGCGATAAAATTAAATACATTTTTGCTTAAATTCACTTATAGTCAATTCTTTGATATTTTTGGTAGCTTATTATATATTTTAGGAGCCATTCGCTGGACATAGTTGTGTAGTGCGACATGTGTCGAATTTTGTGATTATTACGTACGGAACTTATAAAATCGAATTTGTTTAAGTTTGACTTTACAAAAACAGATAATTAATATATACATTGCAGGAAAAGTAAGAATATTTAAGCTCTTGAAATATGGTTCGTAAGATTCAGTAGGCTAGGGCCTACACATTGCCCTGATGCATTTTTTTTGCCCCTTGAACATTTTTCTTTTCCTGTAGCGTTACTCCAGAATATAAGACCATATAGTAAAGTGGATGCAACGTATCCATGGTATGCTGTAAGAACTGCATTTCGATTAGCTACTTTCTCTAGCATATATAAAGCGTACGAGAATTGATTGATCTTTGTATAGATATGATTAATTTGTGATTGCCATGTCATGTTTTTGTCAATATGTATTCCAAGAAATTTCGTAACGTGTGTCTCATTATTTAAATGTCCTAAGTATTTGATGTCAATGCCGATTGTATTTTTTCGTGGTCTCTGTATAAAATTCATTGATTTTGTTTTATCAATATTTATTATTGAATTGTTACTTTGCAGCCACTGAATTACACTACTTAATGTCTCATTTATTTCATTTTCAGCTTTGCTTGCTAGGACTGTTATTGAATATTTTGCTGTAAATTTTATTTGGATCTTCAATAATTATCTTTTCTAGGTCATATGCTCTGTTTATAACATGGACTTCAGAGAATCCCTCAGGGAACTATTCAAAGAAATAAACAACCTCACTATTACTTCTCAATATAAATTTAAAGTCGTTTTCAAATTTCAGTGAAAAACTTAGAAGTAGAAATAAGGATATCTATTTCTTTGGACTGTTCTTATTCCACAACAGTATACTATACGACATAATGCTATGCAAGTAACTGAAGTAGACTAAGCGCGCAGCAGCCAGGTTTCAAATTTAAGACATATCATCAGCAAATAGTACTATATCCGCCATTTTCTGTACCATGTAGGGCAGTTCGTAGTCGTAGTCGTTCACATAGACTTAACCCTATTTATGTCAACGGTATTCTGTTCATACTGTTATTCTGATAAAATCAAATCTGATGAAATCAAATTTGGAACTTTACCTCACACTCAATAGGGGCTTGAGTAATAATGTCCGATGATCGACACGATCAAAGCTTTGGAGAGATCACAAAAGACCACAATAGCATCTTGCGACCATTGTCGTATTATGTTGCAGCCCAGGGCGGGCTGGTAGACGCGACGCAAGAGATGATCACGCTGGGTTTGTGCAACATCGCGGGATCGTTCGTGCACGCCATGCCAACGTGCGGCGCCTTCACGCGCTCCGCCGTCTCGCACGCGTCCGGCGTGCGCACGCCCGCCGCTGGACTCTACTCAGGTAACAATGACCAAGTTAAGCCTGCGCATCATTCGTGTACATTATCCCCACGTTTAATCTAATTAGGTAAGGTTGAGAACGTTAGGCCGGGCCAACATTGCGGGACCGTTTCGAGCACGCCATGCCGACGTCTTTGCGCACTTCGCCGACTGGCACGCATCGACGGGCGCACAACCGGCGCTGGACTTTAGTCGAGTGTCCATGATCACGCTGGACCCAAAAAATACACTATAGCCCATGTGAGGCATTAACTTCTCCAACTAAATGAAATAATGAACCGGAAATAGAAAATCATTGTCTAAAGATATTAATTGTCACAGGGATCATCACGCTGATCGCACTCTTGTTCATGACGGAGTACTTCTACTTCATACCGAAGGCGTGCCTCTCGTCAGTGCTCATTTGTGCTGTTATATTTATGGTGAGTCATGAGTAATTCTGTTCAATATATCTTTATTTACTCCCGAAAAACTTTACGGTTTACTTAAATGAAACTGGAGGAAAGGTCAACCTGGCGTCTAAAAAACTTGGTGTGCTCAACAGAGCAAAGCAGTACTTCAGCGCATGGCAAAGACTTAAGTCAGACCGCACTTGGAGTACTGCAGGCACTTGGTTACTAACTTGGACCCTGTGATCCGGTTCAGAGACGAGCTGTGCGGATTGTTGTCGACGATCCTATGCTTACGTACGGTATTGAACCCTTGCGTTTAAGAAGAGATTTCGCTTTCCTTTGTGTGTTCTAGCGATTGTACAACGGGTTGTGTTCCGAAGAATTGTTCCATGTGATGCCGATGCTCTCCGACGGCATGCAATGGTTGCGTACTGTGCGGTTCCAGAGAAGTTTTCTTCTGAGTTTTCTCACTCTCAAGTTGTGGAATGAACTTCCAGCCGAGGTTTTTCCAAGGAACTACAGCATGGTGTTCTTCAAGAAAGGCGCGAAGAGGTTTTTTGAGGGTCGCAATGCAAGAGTTACACCCCTGGTGTTGCAAATGTCCGTAGGCTACGATGACTGATTACCATCAGGCAGGCGGTATGCTTGTTTGCCGCCTGAAGTGGTATAACAATGAACGAAATGTCATTAATATTCTTGTTTTGTCATAATGTCGGTAGTTCGACACTCAAAGAAGAGTGCCGAACTACACGACGATAAGCTGTTAGTTAACAAGTCATGAAGCCCCCGCGTCTACCCCGTACATGGCACGCGACCGTGCACCGTCGCCATGTTGCGTGGCGCCGTGAAGTGGGGGAATCGGGACAGTTTTTCATTTTTAATATTCAGCGTTTTTTTCTTTGGGTGTACCAATAAAACTGGTACCAAAATGATTCCGGTAGGTAGTTTAAATTTTCAATGCAGTTTAATTTTTCATTGCTGAATATTAATTATTAATTTATGAAATTTTACATTTATAATAATATTTAATGTTGAATTTGAAAGTACCGATTCCCTCGATTAGCTGTCGCGATTCACCCCCGTCTTTATTAAACCCAATGGTCTTTATCAAACCCAACTAGATGCCTTAACAGCCATCTTTTTTTGATGAAATTTTCCTAAAACACTGAAAACTTCACTTGCCACAAATTTCAAATATAACAGAAAAAAAAATGTTTTGCAAATGCCACATAACTCTGACCGAATACACATGATATTTGCGCAGATCGATTGCAACATAGTGTCGAGGCTGTGGAAGGAGAACCGGGGGGAGCTGTTCGTGCTGGTGCTGACGTTCGCAACGGGCGTGGCGCGCACCATGGAGCTGGCCGTGCTCGTCGGCGTGCTGGCTTCGCTCGCGCTGCTGTTGCGGGAGGTCATGACTTCACCCGTCAGTCTGCATACAGTCAAGGTGAGATAAGTTCGATGAACTTCAAACATTAAGTAGGAATTATGTAAAATATAATATATACTCAGACATACGTATGTAGGGTATACCTCCTGAGCTATTAGCATATACTTACTTAGAGGTGAAACTATGAATTTGAATATATAATGGGTTTTAATCTAAAAGCAGTATTGCTAATGTTGGGTGCAGACAGACAGAACAGAGTTTCTATTTTGTATCATTTTTATTTTTAGTGTATATGAACGATGTGTCTGGCGGGTACCACCAAAATCGTATTTTCAAATTTATGTACACATTTTCTAATTCACGTGTTCGGCGTTGAAGAAAAACATCGTGAGGAAACCCACGAAGAATATTTATTTCGAAAGACATGTGACCTAACCTAAGATGGTCCTATTTTCTCTCTGGATCTTGTAGGCCTGCCGGCAGTCGCTCCATGTATAAATCAGTGTGATCGCGAAATCCTTAGTCTTAGGTAGCGGACACCGCCGATCATAATGGATTAGGAAACGGGATTACGGTAAGAAGAAGGAAAGTTATAGTTATTGTAATTATTGATCATTTACATAATAATATAGGCACGCCCGAATGGACGTACCTGGGTATTTTGAGTTTGTTATATCGGGTTATGGTTGGAATGGGAAAGCGTTTAATTTATATATTTCTTTTATTTACATTATTTTGGGGTAGGTCAGGAGAGGGTCACATAATCAATGACGATGGGTTTGAACTTTAGAATGACTGGGCGTTACTAATTAGCTCATATATTTTCAAAATGTCTTTATGAAGACCTTTCATTAGATACTAAACATAACAAATTAATTTTATCTTTTTGACAGTGATATAAATTCACTTAGACCATGAATTGTCTTTTTCTGCTTTAAATTCCAACGTGCTACAGTTGTATTGATAGTACATTGTCTCGGCGCCTTTCGACGCAACGGTTTCAGAAACCGGGCGGGAGATTGCTTCGACACGTTGCTCCAGGGCTGTGTCGCGGGCGCTTCTTGGCTCACGATATGTTCTTCATTCTTTCTCCACAACACCCCTGTTTCGTTCACCTTCCCTTTCTGGGACGGCAACGCACACGACAACGCCTTTACTGGCATATTATCAGTCATTGGACGGTAAACTGGAAGTGCGCATACATATTGTATTGTTCTTGCTCAAAAGTGCAACATTTGCAACAGTTTCCCAAACTGCGTTAATATTATTATATTCGTCATGTTTCGTTGTTACCGATGTAATGAAGAATCGAGGGATGGTGCGCAATGTTCTGTGTGTTCTAACAAATATGACTTTCCATGCTCTGGAATCACGGAAGCAGGCTACCGCAAACTCGGCGACCGGAAATCGACCTGGAGGTGTACTGCCTGTAAGTCAATTGCGCCAAAGTCTCCGTTGCCAGCGGACATGAACGGCATAATGGCGGAGCTAAAGCAATTATCCTGCAAAATGTCTGCTATACCAGATCTCATAGACAGCGTAAAGGCTATCCAGGCAGAACTGGCTGATCTAAAAATGATCAAGTCAGAAATCTCAAACATGAAGTCATCTCTGGAATTTGTCCACCACTCAATCGAAAATTTAAATGAAAAAATCATTGAAATCGATCGGGACATACAAGAGCTTCAGCAAACAAGAAAAGACGTGACCGTCCTACAACAGCATGTTGAGAGTCTGGAGACTGCTCTGAAGGAAAATGAGCAAAAGTGTCGTTTGAACAACGTTGAGATCAAAGGTGTCCCGATGACCAACTCTGAGGACCTGTATTCAGTTGTATCAAAAATTGCCGATAAAAATAACTGCAGAGTTTCAAAGGAGCAAATAAATTATATTGCAAGGGTGCCATCGAGAAGTGCGGAAAAGGCAATAATCGTGTCACTACATAATTGCTACCTGAAGGATAACTTTGTTGCTACTGCAAGAAACTGCAAACTAATCTCACCAAAAGATCTTGGACTTAAAGGAGACAATAGAATATACGTGAATGACCACCTCACGTTGGATAATAAAATGCTGTTAAACAAAACAAAAGCTTGGGCTAAAGAGCAGGGGTTTGCCTTTGTTTGGGTCAAGGGGTGCAAAATCTTCATACGAAAAAGCGAAGGGGCACCGGCACGCAACATAAAATCGCTAGTGGATCTAAAATAGAATTGCATTTGTTCATTGCTTTGTATAATTCACTTAATGCACATGTTGAGCAACGCTGTCTCTTTTATGATTGGCTATCCACTTACATCGCCTTTTGTTCTCATATCGCACGAGATCTGTTTGCACTTGTCTAATAATTATTGCTTTAATAATGAGCTTTATGTCAAGACGCACAGAGATGGAATCAATTTGTTAAATTTCATTAGTAACAATATTTTTAGTTCATGTACCGCGGAAGTCTACCCGAATGCTAATAGTTATTTTAATTTATTTTTGCTACATTTATTAGCTAACTTTATTTATTATTCACAATGATAAGTTTTTAAAACGTCAGAGGACTGCGGACCAAGACCTCAATGTTTTTAAGAAATTTAAGCTTGAATTCTTATGATATTATTTGTTTAACCGAGACGTGGCTTGTAGACGGTATTCATAATAACGAATTATTCGACGATCGTTACTTAGTGTGGAGGCGCGATAGAAATTACTTAAATACTGTACAAAAATACGGTGGTGGTGTGCTGACAGCAGTGAAACGGGAACTTGTGGCCCGTGGACGTGAGCACTGGTGCTCTTCAGCGGAGGATGTGTGGGTGACGTTGATACTTCAACGTAGCAAACCCAAGGTACAATATAAACTTCATATTTGTGTAGCATATATGTGTATTCAAAATACAGGTCACAGTTTTTCAGACTAGACTTCAAATTTAATATCTTGTAGTGATTTCTTAACACGTATTATGTCTGAACCCTCACAAGTAGATATAATTTACACAGACTATAGTAAGTGTTTTGATATTCTAATACATAAACTGCGGAGTGTCGGAATCCATGGGGACTTACTGAGATGGTTCACATCATATATTTCGAATAGATGTCAAACTGTCGTACTGCTTGGTTATTCATCATCGTCAATACCACTATCGTCTGGTATTCCACAGGGATCGCTGTTAGGGCCCTTACTTTTTAATATATTCATTAATGATATATCGTCATGCTTCTCGTATTCAAAAATTATCTTGTACGCAGATGACATGAAAATTGTATGTCCTATTAGGTCGGAGCAGGACTCACTTTGCCTGCAACAAGATCTATATAGATTCCAAGACTATTGCCGCGACAATAAATTAGACTTAAACGTTTCTAAGTGTTTTGTCTGCTCATTTACCCGTAAACCTACACCTTTTACCTTTATGTACACCCTTAAGAATGACGTAATCACGCGAGTTACTAAAGTTAAAGATCTAGGCATCACGTTTGATTCAAAGTTATTGTTTGACGAACGTATTGATATTATGATTGGAAAGGCATCCAAGGCTTTGGGATTTATGCTTCGTATCACGTCTGATTTTAGAAACATCAAAACGTTTAAAGTTCTATACTGTTCTCTGGTCCGCAGCCACCTCGAGTACGTTTCTCAAGTTTGGAACCCAAACTATCAGATTTATATTTCACGTATTGAAAGCATTCAGAAAAGATTTCTGCGTTATCTGCAATTTAGAGCAAAAATATACATTAATGATTATCATGCCAGGTGTAAGAAATTTCATATTCTTCCTCTTTATGAACGAAGGAAAATTGCTGACCTATCGTTCCTTATGAAAATAGCAAATGGTTCAATAGATTGTGCGGAGTTATTGAATATGGTGTCACTGCGTGTACCTTCCAGGTTAACACGTAAATCAGATACTCTCTCAATCCCGGCAGTGCAAAGCAACTACAGACAGAATTCATTTATGATAAGATCGTGTAGTTCATTTAACAACGTTAGTCGATTCTTGGATATCGACTTATTTAATACTAAAGACACGACATTAAAACGTGTAATGTGCGACTACTTCTTTAAATGATACTCGGCGATAGTTTGTATGTATATATGTGTATCTGAACATATATTATATTGTGTTTTGTCATAATTCATATATCAATGATGAATCTGCACTTATTTACCGCCGTTCATGTGACTTTGTTAATGCATAGTGTTTTAATTATTTGCGAAAACTTGTAATTGGCCATTCTTAGTTATAGTAACTCTAAACAATGTTATTTTGTTAGCTGTAAGTTTTCCATTAAAAATATAATAAAATAAAATAAAATATTATTTTTTGAATAGTGGGGAAGTAGCTGCGCGTTGCGCGCGGCGCCGGCGCTGGCACTGGTGTACATGAACGCGGAGCGCGTGGCGCAGCGCGTGCTGACGGCGGCGGCGCGCGCGCCCAGCGCCCCGGTGCTGTTGGATTGCGGGCGGCTGGCCCTGCTCGACTACTCCGCCGCCAGGGTACGTCTCCACTGACATCGCACTGTGTCGCTGCTACTTTGGTACTGACACACTGTATATATATATGTATATCTTCACGCCAGGTTCCTTACGGTGTAGGCAGAGAGAACCGAGCGCTGTAAGACGCACTCCATGGTCCAAAACAAATTGTGTAACTTGTTTTTAACATTTATAGCTTTTTTCATGCTCTCGCCACGCTCTCGTTTCTAGGGCTCCTGATATCACCTTCTGATAAAACTGCGTCAGTTTGGTCATGGTAGGTGAGCCTTGGTCTTCCCCCTACATCCTTCTACTTGCGCATTGCGTATCTGTTTCGTTATTTTTTCATACTACATTCCTTCTACATGTTCGAACCAACGAAGCGTGCTTTTTCTTATCTTAACACTAACTCTCTTTCGTGCGTCATCATTACGAACGCGGTCAACAAGCGTTATACCACAAATTTTGCGCAATGCTCGCATCTCGCCCGCATTGTCTATAATGTATACAATAAACTGTCATTAACAATGAAATGTGAAAGCCAAAGCGATAAAATAACGGAAAAAATGCTCTCGCATTTATGTTTACCTTACTCGCTCTTAAATAAACTAGTTAAACTAGTTCTAGTCAGCCCTTTAAAACTAATCCTAGTTAGTTCTTTAAAACTAGTCCAAGTCAGCCCTTAAAAACTAATCCTAGTTAGCTCTTTAAAATTAGTCCTAGTCAGCCCTTAAAAACTAATCCTAGTTAGCTCTTTAAAACTAGTCCAAGTCAGCCCTTAAAAACTAATCCTAGTTAGCTCTTTAAAATTAGTCCTAGTCAGCCCTTTAAAACTAATCCTAGTTAGTTCTTTAAAACTAGTCCAAGTCAGCCCTTAAAAACTAATCCTAGTTAGCTCTTTAAAATTAGTCCTAGTCAGCCCTTAAAAACTAATCCTAGTTAGCTCTTTAAAACTACTTCTAGTCAGCCCTTAAAAACTAATCCTAGTTAGCTCTTTTAAACAAGTTCTAGTCAGCCCTTAAAAACTAATCCTAGTTAGCTCTTTAAAACTAGTCCTAGTCAGGCCTTAAAAACTAATCCTAGTTAGTTAGTTAAAACTAGTTCTAGTCAGCCCTTAAAAACTAATCCTAGTTAGCTCTTTTAAACTAGTTCTAGTCAGCCCTTAAAAACTAATCCTAGTTAGCTCTTTAAAACTAGTCCTAGTCAGGCCTTAAAAACTAATCCTAGTTAGTTCTTTAAAACTAATTCTAGTCAGCCCTTAAAAACTAATCCTAGTCAGCCCTTTAAAACTAATCCTAGTTAGCTCTTTAAAACTAGTCCTAGTCAGCCCTCAAAAACTAATTCTAGTTAGCTCTTTAAAACTAGTCCTAGTCAGCCCTCAAAAATTAATCCTAGTTAGCTCTTTAAAACTAGTTCTTTAAAACTAGTTCTAGTCAGCCCTTAAAAACTAATCCTAGTTAGCTCTTTAAAACTAGTAGAACCTTATGTTCATCAAACGAGCCTTTAACGTTCATCCTTGTTATATATATATATATTGTTTTTTTTATACTATATCGGGAGGCATAAAAGCATACGGCCCACCTGATGTAAAGCGGGTACCGTAGCCTATTAACGCTTGCGATATATTAAGTGTCACTCGCACGATGCCTCCTCTGCCGCTTACACAGCAACTCCTTGGGAGCTTACTGGTGACCTCACTCACACGCAAGAACATAATAACCCTCTAGGGAGTTGTTATTTGGCTGCGGTTTTCTGTGAGGTGTAGGTACTTCCCCAGACCGGCCGCTTTGATGCGCCCTACCTCTTTTAAAATTGTATTAGTGAATGTTGGAGCAGGTCTTGGAGCGGATGTCGAAGATGCTCAAGGAGAACTCGCAGATGTTAATCCCGTACAACGCGTCACCTGCGATGGCGAGGCAGCTGGCCCGGCTCCTCGGCATGGAGACGCGCGCGCTGAGGGCGACAAGCGCGGCCGACGCGCTCGTCGCGGCCGGCGAGAACACCGACCGCGTCGGAGAGCGGACCTCGCTGCTCGCTAGCAACGTCACCGCGTGAGAAGAAGCAGCAGCCGAGCGGCCGGCGAGTCGTCCGCCTGCCCGCTGACGACGACGTCGGGCGAGCGTCGCGGCCGTCGGCTCCTGTAACACGATTATCACTAAAATAAGTAACTGCACCGCAATCAAATGTTGAAACTCTCGTAGAACTTGGAAACGTCGTATGTAAGACGCGTCCTATTTGTAGGTGTGGGTAAGGCTCTGTTCTTTTAGAAAAACTTTCTTTTTCTGTGTAAATCTGCGCATTACGTTACCAGCGTATGAGCGTAGTACAGTGTGGTCACTTCATTAAAACTCCACCAAGCAGGAACTATACGAAAGTATTCCGCATAATCCGCGTATACGTTCAAGACAAACATATACTTAATTTTAAAAAGTGTACTTATTGAAGCACCTACAGTGGTGTACACAGGCTTTAAATCTGCTCTGCGCTGTTTTGTTCCCGATCCGCACGCGGCCGCAGTTCGCGCGTCGCTCGCCTCGCCTTTTAACACTACGACGAGTACTACGGCTAGGTGCATTCGTTTAGCAGCCGCTGCCCGTCCTGATGTTCTTTAATTACGACCATATTTATATGCGATGTTAAATGACATTGTAATTAATTACTTTGTAATACGACAATAAACTGATTTTGTTTCTTTTCGTCCCATTTTATGCATTACTTAATGTTCATTGTTGATTTTATTCGTTACTTTATGACGACAAATATTATACATTATAGATAAATATTCATACATTTGTACATATTGTAATTATACTTATATGTTTACGTTTTTGGTGATAGTTGTCGCACACTGTTAGTGTGGTAACAAACTTACAGAAATTATGCAACGGAAAGTTGTGCGTGTAACGTATGCCGTTTACATTACGCCAAATGGTACGTTAATGCTGTAAGGAGCATCGGTCGTGTATGGCAGAACGTTCGGTCGCGTTGTTTCTGTAGGCGTATAAACTTGAAAAGATAATAGGATGTATTCAATAAACAAATGTTATAGTACCTACGTGTGTAGAGAAAGGGACGTGAGGATGAACAGAGAGTGTGCGTTACGGAGTGTGTTCTTGTAACACAGCGTGGTTGTGATGTGTGGAACGGAAAGTGCTAGAAAAAATATAAATGCCATTTGTAGTAATTAACATACAGTACCTACTACAACAAATATTTAACAACTTCTTTATGTATACATAAGTCCAAGTTTGTTGATTAGACGTTTACTAGACTGACTTGACGTTTGCGAGAGACGCACGCTCGTGTACCACCCTGTGAAATCTTCATCACAACCGTTTTTGGCACGAGGTTGAGGTAACATTAGCTGCCCCTGTGGGCCGCGCTTGTACAACTAAAGGAGAGAGAGGAGGAGGAGACAGTATTTTTCAAAAATTAGTAAATAGGCATTTTTAATAATTGTTCTTTTTTAATATTTTTAAACGTTTTGACGTAATACTTTTACTACAATTCATTTCCACGTTACTCGAAAGTTTTGATAGTAATAATATATCTCTTATTACTTTTCACATCAAATTCGTAATACAGGGTTACATGTTAAGTCGACCTACTTAGATCCTTTAGGGAATTTTATGTTTCATCTTTACTGACTGATTTGACTATGAAATACCATACCCCAAACGTGACTGTTTTCAAGATATTCGAACTTTAAGTTTTTTATAAAAATTGCCAATTTTTTGTCTATTGTTCTCCTTTTTTTTGTAATTTGTGCAACTAGTTTAATTTTTTAAGATTAAGTGTAATAGATAAGTGGCTTTACTATTTTCAACGCCAAAATTGCAGGTAAATAAACAAAGTGTGTCGTAGTAGAAGATAAATAGTTGAAAAAGCAAATGAATTATTACTAAGTATTTTTTTCTTTGAAGAATATAAAAAAACACATATCTATGGCAGTTATGTTGCAGATATACTTGAAAATATCTACGTCTCTTCAGCTATCCAGAAAGGTATAACAGTCTTGGGTATTGTCAGAATTCATAGGAAAAACTTTGATGAAGGGCTGCCAGGTAAGTAGATTCTAGTCAGAATTAGCAAGTAAAATAAAACAATGCAAATGGGTATATAATTATATTTATTACTCTTTTAACAGGAAGTCTACGCCTGCAATTCATGTTCTACATGTCCGCCTCTGTTTCGCACACATATTCTCATTCTTTTTCTTAGCCCACTTTTCACTACACCAGTCGTTAAGTGCCTTCTCATTTCGTTTGCCGCATCGATTATTATTTCTCTCAAAACATCAATAGATGTGATTGGATTAGGCTCGTTGTAAACTAAACTCTTCATGGGGCCCCACACTTAAAAATCCATGGGGGTTATGTCTGGACTTCTAGCTGGCCACGGTATGGGTCCACCTCTTCCGATCTACTTATTGGGATAATTAGTGTCTAGCCATACTCTAACACTACTCCTGTAATATGCAGGGCAACCGTGAATGCTGAAACCACATGTCTCGAATTAGATTGAGTGGTAAATCACCCAATAAGTCGGGTAAATCTTCAAAAAGTTTTCATAGTGTTCTCCATTTAAATTGTCAGAAAGAAAGTAAGGCCCAATCAAATGGTTCAATATTATGCCCATCCACACATTCAAACTGAATCGTCTTTGTGACCCCTTTATCCGCTTCTTATTGGGACTTCTCTGTACTTTCATTGACCATAAGCGTAGTGATAGTTGGTTATCCCATTTTTATCAAATTTGGACTCATCAGTCCATATTTCTCAGGAATGATGGGTCTTCAAAATCTACATTAAGCATGAATCTTCAGAAAAAGTCTTCAAAGGATCTCCTTCTTCGATAACTTGTATCGGCGTGTAGTGATATGGGATATATAGGACCGCAGTATTGACAGTAAACCACACTTTCCACTGCGAGAGAAGTTCTCGGGCAACAATATTAGTAGAAGTGGTTAGATCCAATCTAAAACGTTGAATTATCTCGTTGTCTTGCTCTTCTTCATCATCATTGACGCGTGGTCTACACAGGGCTGTTTGTTGTCTTGAAACAGAACCAGTCTCTAATAATCTAATTCGACGATAGACTCCGTCAAACACACTAAAATCTGGCACTCGGCGGCCGGGATAAGGTGCTATAAGGACATCACGAGCTCGTGCGGATAAACAATTGCAGTGTCGGTAACAAATCAGAATATCAGCATATTCAAAGTCCAGTCAGCAAGCACAGTCACGAATTGAAAGAAAACAGTCCAGAAATACAAGCCGAATCGAGTAGGAAACAAAGAGCACTTAATATCGCATCTACCACGGACTCGCTCGCACCTGCATAAATCGTATAATATGCCCTCGCATGCACCGCATTCCTTTGAAGGACAAAGGTAACTTACTTTACGAGATACCGTTATTTTTTATCTACCTGGCAGCCTTTCATCTAAATTTTTCCTATGAATTCTGACAATACCCTACTCTTATACCTTTTTGGACAGCTGAAGAGAAGTAGACATTTTTAAGTACATCTGCAACATAACAGTAGGCCGATTCTACTAAAAATCTGCAACTGGCGTAGCGTGGCGTGTGTCAAAATGCGTACTTTCTTTGACGTTTCGTTAAGCGATGTGACAGGAGTGACGTTTAACGAAACGTCAAAATGTACGCATTTTGACACACGCCGCGCTGCAGTGCAGTTGCAGATTGTTGTTGACAGACAGTTGTTTTTTACTAGAATCGGCCTACTGGTATAGATTTTTTTTTAATATTCGTCAAGGAAAAACTACTTAGTAGAAATTTATTTGTTTTTTCAACTTTTAATTTTCTACTACTACTCAGTTTGTCTATTTACCTACAATCAAATAAATAAAAAAATTAAAACTAGTTCACAAATTACAAAAAAATGTAGTACAATAAGCAAAAAAATTAGCAATATTTATAAAAAGAATAAAGTTCGAATATCTTGAAAACGGTTACGTTTGGGGTATGGTGTTTCATAGTCAAATTAGTCAGTAAAGATGGAAACTACAACCCGCTATAATGTAAAATATAATACGTAGAAATACAACTGCACTCCAATTACATTATATTTTGATTCCTGAGAAGCTGGCTCCTGATGTAGGTTTGGAATAACCTGTGGTACAGGTAGCCAGGGTCTCGTCTCTCAGAAATAAAACACTACATTCCTATTAATAGTTTAAAAATATCTAAATATAAGTATGACGATTATATATGATCGGCAACGCATGACTGTACTACGGTAACGGCTTACCATAAGGACGGCCGTACACTTGGTTGCCACCTTAGTAGTATAAAAAATATTACTCATCATGCCACCTATTAAATACAACAGTTTCACATGTTTATATAATATTCTATCGTGTTAAATATGGCAACATTAAATATTTGTCGACAGTACGATAGGAAACCAAACAACGAACATCACGATACCAAAAGTCTACAGTATTATTGATATTTTTCCGCTCGGCTCTCTCTGCCTGCCCCGCAAGGAACCAGGCGTGAAGTTAAGTTATACATACATGCATTTCTGTGATCTAAAATTGTCGTCTCTGCCCTGTCAGTTGTGCATTATAATGACGTCCAAAAAGCTTAAGACTCGAGTATTTTTATTTATTATAACTTTATTTACTACATATATAGAGTAAAAAGGCGGACTTAATGCTAATAGCATTCTCTACCAAACAATCTTATGGAAGAGTACATACAGGAAATCCGTACACAAAGTAAGAAAGGAAATATTCTTAATTAAAATTACTACACACAGTAAATATATATACTTTATGTATGTATATTTACTGTGTGTACATACATAGTAACTGTATAATACATACGGTAGTATACATAGACATACTTACACATATGCGTACATAAACATAATATCAATCTGATATAAAGTACGAGTATATATAAATAGATTACTAGGTAAACCAATGGCATTATGTACATTACCCTCAGAATACAGAATAAACATTACCATGAGTTAAATCAGTGTGCTTAAAAATAACAATAAAGACGACAGAGAAGCCGCAGTCTTTTGCACCATGATTGTTCCATCGCATACAGCCAACGAAACAATGTTATTTTCAGCCCTCGAAAAACTAGAGCTCTCGGCCCGCCTTGTTTAATCCGACCCACACGCTACGTAACATTTGTTTTTCAAAAAAATTAAATATAATGAGAGCTAACTTCGAAAATGGTATTAATTTATAGAACGAACTCCCTAATGCAAACAAAAACTGCATTAAAAGTTGAGTTTTTAAGGTACTACCTACTATGAATATTTCTGTTGTTGAAATTTAAGCATAAGTCAGTTGATGTATTAAATGATTAATTAGTTAATATGAATGAATTAATATAGATGCCGGTCTGTTGGTTAGTTAGTTAGCTTATTAATATTACAAATACAATAAAAATATTGAACAGAGCGAATTTGTTTCATTGTATACAATTGTAATCACAGCACGAGCATGTCTCCCCACACGCGTCACGTCTATAAGTGGCTCTACACCATTGTACGGTGTCCCGCTGGTCGGCGAGCGGCGCTCTGGCGAAAGATAGATAGCGAACACTAATTTTAAATCAGCAGTAACCCAATCGAGGAAGATTACAACTTTGCGGAAAATACAGCCAACATAAAAATTCTCTGGAAGGTAAGCAAGATAACACTTCTATGGAGGTAGTATATAGACGACGACAACAACGGCTGAACTTGCAACATTGGTCAGAATAATGAAAAACGGTTGTATGGGGGGGACTGGCAACTGAATCACAAGTTATTCAATTTTCTGTCCACAGAATCTCAATATAGCCTTTCTCGCCCTTCAGGGACGACAACGCATACAAAGAAGCCTTAGCTACGTCCAAAGACGCTCGTGGGTATGCAGGGTCTTTCTACGTTGTGCTTTCCCTCCTCCCTCTGTTGCGCTCGCTTCCCTGCCTGCTCGACACTTATTCGGGCAAACCGTGCATGACAGGACCATAGTACATGATTTCTGTCCTCCTCATGCACCAAATGAACACATGCTAATTACATTTCATCCAAAAAAGTCGTTTCCTGAAACATCGGTGACCACCAAGGTAGGATGATCCGCTCCAGTGTTACTTACCCCTCACTCATCCCACTGTATGGATACGGTCTCCCTTCAACCGAAAGGGTTTACAGCAATTTTTTTATACCACTAAGGTTGCAATCAAGCATACGGCCTGCCTGATAGTAAACAGTCACCGTAGCCTATGGACATTTGCAACACCAGGGGTGTCACTCATGCGTTGCCGACCCTCTAAAAATCTCTTACGTATTTCTTGATGAGCTCCATGCTGTAGTCCCTTGGAAAGACCTCGGCTGGGAGCTCATTCTACAGCTTGAGAGTTCTCGGAAGAAAACTCCTCTGGAACCGCACAGTACGCGACCATTGTGGTTCCTGTGTAAGGGTGAACTCCCCGCCGTCGGCGAGCGGTGCGGTTATAAAAAGTAGCTGTCGGCATCATTTCGAACAACTTTTCTCTCGAACTCGAACTCGATTTTGACGGGACTTTCACTGGTAGGTATACGACCGTTCAGAGCACAATATAGGGTACTTTTTATCCCGTAAATATTTAGGGTTCCTGCGTAAAATATGAAAAACTGTTAAAGTTAGGGGGAAATATCTTCCCCTTCGGGAGACTTTGCACTTTTATTTTTATTATTATTTTCACAGAATACGTATTTTTTGTGACATAAAATAACTATGCATTTTTTATATATATAATAATATAAGATGTAATAATAAAATAAATAAGATTTTAGTGTCTCTCTGTGATTTCAAAATAAAGCCTTTATTATAAGCCCATATTGTTATTTGCACGTTACCAATGCCTAAATATGCATTTTTAACGTTTTTGTCTGTCTGTTTGTTTGTCCGGGCTAATATTCGAAATGGCTGAACCGATTTTGACGGGACTTTCACTTCGGGGGACTTTGCAATTTTATTTTTATTATATTTTCATAGAATACGTATTTTTTGTGACGTAAAATAACTACGCATTTTTTACGTAATAAAAAAATATATATATACGTTGCCACCCGTAAAAGTTAATAGATGGCGCAATATGAAAATTGAATCACTCTATGGTTGCATCTAAGACTATGAACTTTGTTTTTTTTAAAACAGAAAGAATTTGAGTCTATAGAGAAATAAAGGCTACTAAAAGCCAAATCTCATGCGTGCGAAGCCGCGGGCTTCTGCTAGTATAACATAAGTCTTTGCTCCGCACTAAAATACTGCTTTGCTCTGTTGAGCACACCAGGTTTTTTCGACGTCAGCTTGACCTTCTCCTCAAAGTGATTTCGACATGCATACTCCACCACGCTGCTCAACTGCGGATTGGTGGAGACCAGTGTTTACAAGTTGCCCGAAAACCACTAACTTCACAACTGTCGTCAGTCGACAACAGGACCGAGGGCTTAACGTGTCCTCCAAAGCAAAAGATAGATAAACACATCCATAGACAGGCTACGGTCGACATTGCTTAACCTGTGTATTTGGTAAAAATTACTCGTTTCTGTCTGCTCAGCTGTTTTTGATTTTTTAGATTTCGATAGGAGAAATGACTAAGCAATATAGTATTATCATTATTGCTGATATTAGAAAAGATATTCATTTGAAACCAAATATATTGTATATAAGTTTCGAACTTACCGGACTGGATATGATTCTGTTGCTCAACCAATACTCCAGAATCTGCCATGAATGAATAGCCGAAATACTAATATGCTTTTAACTCTTAAACTGGCAACACATTATTTTTTTCAATTAAGCGTATTTTATTTTAGTAGCAAAAATAAAAATACGAACAAAATCCTAGATTTTTCAGTTTCCGCGAAAACTTATTTATGTTCTTCACAAAGTACGTTGCCAGCTACTGTGTAAACCACATCTTCGTATGGTTCTTGGCGACGTACTCCCTGCAGTAACGGGAGTACATCGCCGTTACTACGGAGGTAATAAAATAGATTTAATAAACTTCGCTTTATTATTAAAGGTAAAAAAAAAAAAAAAAGTATACATATACCATAGATGCACAGAGTATAATTATTACTTAGTATGAAATTGACGGAAACAATTCCATTTGTTGTTTTCCCCAACTACGAAACAGAGATGCATATTGCATTTTATGCAAAAAACTTTTGTCTTGCCATCTCAGGGAAACAGCATCGTACCTGACACAATCAGTAGGCTGTTCAACAGTTGGTTTCTGTATTTTTGCCACCGTCCATCTTTTCCATACCTCTACAAGTAGTGATATTTCCTGCTAGAAACAGTCCTTCAAACAATTCCAGAAATTTTTTCAGAGCCTTCTCATGCTGTTGAAAGAAAAAGAAAACATGCTGTATAACCGAAAAAAAAAACAACTCATATGATGATTTAGATTGTCAAAACAAGCTATTATATATATAATTCTTTGTCTAGTTACTTGTCAACGTACTTCGTGTATACCCGTAGACGGAGAAAAGAATTAGTTATTTTCTCCATCTACGTGTATCAGTCTTTTTAGTGTTCTTCACTCATTGTTTGGCAACGTCATTCACGGAGTACGTTCATACGTGGGAGGAACGGTAAAATAACAATTGTGTAATTTAGAAATGTATTATAAATATATTTACACTATCCTCATGAAATGTAAAGCGAAATAACCAGCGTTCACATACAAATACATTGTTAACCGCTTCACGTGCACACCCAGACCCAGACTGTCCGAGACACTTCGAGTCATTCTGATTCTGTCATTTTGACTTTATAGACTTTAACACTTTGGTTGTAAATGTTGCCACAGTATATTTTTTTTTCTAACATAATTGGTAGTAATTGCAATCCTATTAACTAACATAATGTCATATTGTTGATTATTGAACCATGTAGATTTTCTCAAATTCAGTGTACTCGGTGTAGTCCACTGCCTATTTAAGGGTCAAAATGTAAAGTTAGTTGAGTATACATTTGTTCAGTGGAAAAAATTTGAACTTAAAATCGTCCCTGTATAGTTCAGAATACATCAGTGTAGAAGATAATCATGAAAAATATTTTGCACCTAAGCCAAGGTGTTTTAAGGTTGACAGTATTGAACTAAATGAGTCCATGTGTGTGTGTCATTAACAGAATGCTGCTTATTGGCGTTCAAGCGATGTCAACATGTGAGCTATGTATGCATTTTTGACGCCGACCATACGTGACTATAATATAAGACTCCTTTATTTTGCGATGACTATAATCTATATCGTAAGTAAGCTTAAATTATACCAGTCGAGACGTAAAGTGTAACAAGTGGAGGTCAAGAAACAGGGATAGAAGTACTCCGTATTTTGACAAATAACTCTTGCATTTACTTTGGTACCTACACGTTGATCTCCACACCCTCTTTAATTGAAATTAAACAATTTTTAAAGGAAGACTTCCTGCGACCTCGGACGCTGCAAAGCGTTCGAAATGTCAGGTTCAACAAAATAAATAAATAACCCGATACTTCCGTTAAAAAATATTTAATTTCAATGTGTAACAATCGCGAAAACCTAAGACAATACCCTCTTTAATTGTAGTACAATTTTTATCACAAATATTCTATTTGTTACGGAGGGTATTCTATTGTTTATTCATTTTCTTTATGTATACACGTTTTTAGGTAGGCAGCCATAGGTTTAAGTTATTAATAACAGATTTTCTTCATTTTAATTATTTGGCATAGAAAATTATGTATGATATTTGATGTTTCGTGCATCGATATTTGATGGGGGAGATTATGTTTGGGTGGAATAGCAGTCTGCCGCGGTCAATAACGACTGCCGCTTTCACAAAATGATATATATACGCAAAAACACGCAGTTGGTGCATTGCAACATCGGAAGAATCACACTTGCGAAGAAATTGTAAACGTATCTTATTATTTTTTCGTTTATGTGGCAACAGAGGGTTTACTTTGAAACTCTTTACGAAAAGGTACCCAGCAAGTACTTGTCCCATCAAATACAGTCCACTTTTGAAGAAAGACCATTCAAAAAAGACTCCCAGGCCAGATCGTTCCACAACATATAAGATCTCGGACGTCAACTTCTGTGGTACAGAACAGTATCTACGCGAACTTTGCTGTTCCAGTGTGTGAAGTGGAGTCCCTGCCGTTGACTAGCGATGCGGTTGTAGTAGAAAGCTGGTGTCATCACATCAAACAAATTCCACGGAACCCAACCCGTTGTACAATCGGAACATTTCAAATAGGGCGGTAAAGCTTCTCCTTAAACTTAACGGTTCAAGCTTAGGAATACGATAATTCTCACAGCTCGGGTAATTCTACGGGTGTACCTTCCTTCTCTGCTGAAAGTGCATTCAAAATATACAATCTCATCCACTTGTTCTATCACCTCATCATCAACCTCGTAATCCTTACATTGCTTTTGATTCAATCTCTTTTAAACACATTTTTTTTAGCATTCAATATTAGCCCCTTTCCTATCTTTCATTATTGTGACCAGTGTTTACAGTTCAACTGATGTTTCTGCTAATAATAATACTGCCTCGTCAGTCATCAGTATCCCCCAGAACCCCTGCTGCTCTTGTATGGAAGAAGATAAAGAATTTTTGTGGTTCCTATTCCCTACAAAATAAACAGTCTAACGACTCCTCCTTGTGGTTAGACGAAATGTGGTTAGTGAATAAATTAGCTCCTCCATATGTCCCTAACCTTGACTGCTTCCTTCCTAATCCTCTTCCTCCTCCTACCACAAAAAACAGTATGAATGACCCCTTTACACTAGCGGAGTTGCACTGTGCCCTCGACCATCTGAAGGATTCTTGCCCTGGCATTGATGGTATCCCATATTCCTTTATCTGTAAAGCCGCTACCTCTTCAAAGATAATCCTTCTCCAAATCCTAAATCATATTTTCCTATCTGGGATTACCCCAGATTCTTGGTCCTCTGATGTTGTGATTCCCATTACAAAGCCTGGTAAGGATCCTTCGGACCCCTCTTCTTATAGGCCTATTATAGCTCTTCGATCTGTCTTTGCTAAGATTTTAGAGCATCTAATTAAAATCAGACTTGAGTGGTTTGTGGAAAATAAAGGACTCTTAAGCAAAACCCAGTATGGATTCAGACGCGGTATGGGAACTAATGACAGCTAGAGCATCTTCACCTCTGAGGTTAGACTGGCCTTCTCACAAAACCAACATCTGATTGGGGTTTTCTTAGACATAGGCTCTGCATATGACAACGTTCAGCTTCCAGTGCTCAGGCAGAAAATGCTACAGCTGAGTAACCCTGAGTGACTAGTCAACAAAATATGTAAGTTATTCATGTCACTTTACATCTGCGTCCGTGTTAATGGATCTCTTCTTCCTCCCCGACGTGTTTGGAAAGGTCTACCTCAAGGTTCGGTTCTTAGTCCCCTTCTTTTTAACATCTACACAACAGACCTAGACCAATCTGTCACCAGTTTTTGTAAAATCCTTCAGTATGCCGATAACATTGTTATCTATTCTAGCTCTTCATCCTTTCCCAATTCTTGTTCCAACCTCAATTCAGCCCTGTTTTACCTATATGAATGGCTGTGCGATCATGGCCTAACCTTAGCCGTCAACAAATGTAGCGCTGTGGCGTTCAACATGGAAAAGAATCATCCCTCCCATCATTCTTAAAGTTAAAGAGGAACTTGTATCAGTTCAGGAGAAAGTGAGATTTTTGGGCATCATTCTGGACTCCAAATTGTCAGGCATTCAACACTTGAATTACATCTGCAGTAAAGCTGAGAATAGCATAAATGTTTTACGTGCCCTTTCAGGAGTTCGATAGGGCTCTCATCCTTACAGCCAAAAGATTTTGTACAATGCGATGCACTTTGATTATGGGTGTCTTTTGCTTGAACCATGCAGTAAAATGGCATTAGGCAAACTGGACAGAATCCAGTCGAGGTGTCTGCGGATTATCGCTATGAAATCCTCTCCAACACTGGCCCTTCAGGTTGAGTGTTTAGATCCTCCTCTTCACCTACGGAGACAGTTTTTTGCTGATAGATTTTTTTACAAGTCCCTACAAAATTCATCACATCCACTCCCAAACATCCTGGAACGCCTCCTACAGATAGTCCCTAACTCCTCATACTGGTCCCATAAAGTCCCGTCGCCTCTCATTAATAGTTATAGTAGCTATAAAGAAGTTTCCCTGCCTGTGAAAAAATTTCATCAAAATCCGCTGTTTGCAATGCAATACCCAGCTCTCATCTTTCAACCGCATGTTATCCTAGATCTAGGAGTCAATAAACAGACCATGGATCCAAACAAAGTGATCTCCAGTTTGCTTGAAAATGACTGGACCGATTGGCTCAGATTATACACAGATGCATCCAAATCCTCGGAGGTCAGTGATGTAGGAGCTGCAGTATGGATTCCTAAATTCCATATAATCCTAAGCCTGAAATATCCCCATCTGTCTTCCGTCTTTACAGGCGAAGATACAGCTATTCTTGAAGCAGTCTCCTATATAGAATCTCACCATATCCCCAAAGCTTTAATTCTTTCAGATTCGAAGAGCTGTCTTCAAGATCTGCTCAAGTCTCCTTTTCACTCCAAAGATAACTTTGCATTTATACTGGCAATAAGACAAGCATTATTCCATTGTCACGCCTCAGGTTCAGAGGTGGCACTGGCTTGGATTCCAGGACACTGTGGCATTGCCGGCAATGAAACTGCAGATAGGTGTGCTAGGGAAGCTACTCATTTAGGCACTGACAAATATTGCATCAGCTTCTCCAAAGATCTTAGATCGATAGCTAATATGCGGTTGAAAAGAGACTGGGGTGGGCGATGGCAGAGATGAGGAGCCACACATGCAAAATTTTATTCAAAAATCCAAGCAGACATCGCTAGTAAACCGTGGTTTTTCAAATATCGCCATTTTGACAAACATCCAACATCTGTTATTATGAGGCTACGTCTAGATCATGTTTGTTCTCTGGTGTTCTTAGCTAAAATTAAAATTCTCGATAGCTCATTGTGTGAGTGTGGCTTGGAGGAGGGAATCCTTGAACATCTCTTTTTTAATTGCCTGAAACTACATGTACGATATGCTCCCTCACAATATACCTCACTCTGTTAATGACCCTTTCTACTTACCCTGGTGTATTCTCCTTTTATATCAGTTTTGGTCAAGTTCATAAAAATTAATAATTTGTAAGCCTTAGAACAGAGCCTTATGTCCTTCTCTTGGGTAGTCCATTATATACCAACTCTTTTATACCCCATTTGTTCTATGTACTAATCTATATTTGTCTGGGCAGGGTACTGTGTGTCTGTGTTGTGTTGTTTTAGATCACTCAGCGGCCACTCGCTATTCGCTACCGATCAGTAGTCATACCAAACGGAACGTGGCTTTCTCAACCTCGACATTGGCAAAATCATCGTTAAATAATCAACGATGGAGCCACATTTTTAAAAATAGAATAGAATAGAAATTGTAAAATCATTGGATTTCACGTAGAAAAGATCAGAAAAGAATATAAAACTTTTAATTAAACAATCAGAATCCAATGTCTTCAAAACTAACAGAAAAAAAGAAAGTCCATTAATTTATACAGACAAATCATATGTCGATAGCTCCCATGTATCACATCACTCAGCCACCCGGATCTCGATCCTATTGAGATGGCATGGCCACAGGTCAGAGCTTATGTAGCTAGTAATATCTTCAACTGCAATATTTACTTAATTACCTACCTGCTTTGTATCTCTATTTAAAGATTTATTTAAATAATAAATATTTACAGAAGTAAACGTTATTTTTAAACTACCATATAATTTATTATATTGTATTAACAAATAGCTGTTATTATTTTACAATAATCAAAACACTTAAAACTATTACATTCAGACCCCCACTGTGCACATCCCCTCCACTATTGCTCTGCGGCCTTATTACGTGAATATTACGAGACATAGCTGCTGCTGGCGGTCTTACATATAAAAAAAATGTTCTGTTTATCTTCTTCTATCCCGTTTCCTCATCCATTAGGATTGACGGAGTCCACTACCATAACCTAGGGATTTGATGAAGAGATTGATTATACATGGAGTGACTGCCGTCCGACCTTCACAATCTAGAAGGAAAAAAGATCTTTCTTAGGTTAGGTCACATGTCTTTCGAAATATACTTTCTTGGACGTGTGGGTTTCCTCACGATGTTTTCCTTCAACGACGAGCAAGTGATAAATACGAACATAAATCCGAAAACACGAATTTAGTGATACATGCACCTGTCTGGATTCGAACCGGGGACCATTTGCTCAATAGGTCGGTTCCTTATCCAATGACCTGTCACTGCTCATCATTTATTTATATAGCTTTGTTATGATCATCATTTGACTTTTTCCTACAGAACAAAAAATCTTTTCTGTGAAGGTCCTGGAGTTCTTCTGTGTTAGTTTTTGTTTATTAAGGTTGGCAACTCTGACACCATATTTCTTCCAATCTTTCATTCATTCGGAATGAATTAATAAATACCAGTTAGGTCAACTAGCGCTTCTATCCCCAAATTTAGAGGAAGACGTTTGCGAAAGGTTTTTTAATTTAAGCATTTTAAGAATTCTATGTTTAGCATTTTATATTTCTATCACTTTGAGTGAAATGGATGATCTTAAGCAAAAGCTGCTTGTCGAAAATAAAACTTATAATGTTATTATTTATCAGAAGAAAACCAAACTATGTTTTATTTATTAATCTATACAAGCATAATATTAATATTGTGTAGTGTGACGACACAACCTCATTAAATCCTTGTCACCTTATTGTCCTTATTAGTCATTAACTAGATTACTCGACCTAGATAAACAACCTGAATAGCATCTTCACCACCATTCTATGTTCTATTTTAAATAAAATTAAAAAAAATAAAATTGCAAATAAAAATGTTTTTTTAGTTGTACGGGTTTATTCGATTAATCATAGGAAAGAGGGTTTTGAATTTCCGTTAAGAGGTAAATATTCATTCGAGCTGGCAACACTGCTAACACAACATTCATTCAGCTCAGTTCACCGTTCAGTCATCTTTAGTCGTAAATATTCCTCACTTGTGTACACTTCGTTTTGAAATATTTTCGTAACAAAGAAAATGTAAATGCTGACATAAACCTCCGTTAGATTTTCCTAGTTTAGAATAATAAATTTGTAGTGTAGTGTGAACATTCCATTTACTATAAGCGGTGTTTCGTTTAGGCTCGCGGAGTGTCCACTTCGGTATCGACCTGAATCGCGAGTGTTTATGTTTAGAGAACGGGTATCTCGGCGTTTGTTTTGCAAACAGATAGTTTACCCTCGTTCTGAATTATAAATATTGCGCGAGTGTGTGACCGTGAACGGTGAGCCACGGGCCGGTATGCGGGTGTCCCTGTAGCCAGTAGCCGTGGGCAGAGTGTTAGCGGTGCGATGTGCGCGAGAATGCTGGCATGGCTGGCGCTGGCGGCGGCGCTGTGCGCGCCGGCCGCGGCCCACTCTTTCCTGAAGAACATCGGCGACAGCCTGATGACGGACATGGACGACGTGATGGAGATGTCGGAGGTGCCGTACACGGAGCCCGTGGACAACACGTCGTACGCGGCGCCCTCCGTGTTCGACATGCGCGCCATGGGCCCGCTCTATAACGCTTCGCACGTCGTCATCGACTTCATTTCCAAGAAAAACGCATACCCTGAAGGTGAGTGGAGTCACGTCAGGTCCTGCCTTTGTGAACGTCGTCATGAACGACACGTAACGCTCGTCGAAACCGCACTGTCTTAATGAATCAGTTCATTTTTCAAGACTGCATTACTGTCCCCATTGCACATTGTTGGGGTTCCATACCTGTAGTGTAAATTGTTGGCGTCGCTATGCTGTCTGCCCATCAGTTTGTGCAGAATTTCTTTATGCCATGCTATGCTATTTGTTTGTACATACATGTACAAACAAATTCTGGAAACACTAATTCATAATATAGTTTATTCACTTCTAAAATAAAAATATGTAGACAGTATTATTTTACAGTGGTAGAGGAATCCTTTGTCTGCAAATGGCACTCCCACTGGGCCTGCTTGTACAATGTCAATAAAAAAAATTATGGCCTGTTTGGTGTAAAAATTCACCTAAAGAAGTATATTATCCCTCGCTATCTCTGCTGCTAATGTAAATACTCATCGAGAACTTACTGGCAACCTTACTTACTCACACAAACACAACAACTAACCTGGCAATGGTAACAGGGATGGACAGCTCAAATTTCTTACCCAATAAAGTCCTCTTTTTTTTCTCAATTGCACTAATCAATGGCACTGATCTAACACTATCATTTTGTATAGCGTTGACAGAAATCTTAACGAAGTATACTCTAGTTTTGCTAAACATAATCTCGTCCCAAATCCTAAACATTTGGAACCAGTGATGTGTGATATGATTGTATAAAAAAGATAAAGATAAAAATTCTTTATTTGCCATTGGGCTCTCGCGGGCACTTAGACACGTCTTAGAGTTTTTGCAATATAATCTTATTGTATCTTATTTTACTTTTTTCCTTTTTTTTAATCTACTAGCATTTCGGAAATGACCAGCGAAGAAGAAATGCCGAAGAAACTTGCCAATATAGGTCTCTTTTAAAATTGACAATCAGATATTACAATAAATTCACATCAGCATATTGGTACAATAATGCTATCAAATGGTAAAATTAAAGTTAAGGACAGATACTCTGTGCTGAATTATTTCCAGACATCTTTGTCAGTTAAATATTCATCAATTCTATAATAAGCCTTTCTATAGAGAGTATTTTTAATGTGCTTTTTGAATACATTGTCAGGAAAGGACAGAACTTTTCAGGCAATTTATTATAAAATCAAATACAATTTACAAGAAAAGATCTAGCAGTCCTAGCAAGATGATGTACCCGGCATACACAACTTATTTCTACTTCTAAGTTTGTCACTGAAGTTTGAAAAAGACTTTAATTTTTTTTGGGCATACATTATGTTTTCATAAATATATTGAGAAGTAACAGTGAGGATATTTATTTCTTTGAACAGTTCCCTGAGAGATTCTCTGGAGTCCATGTTATAAATAGAGCGAATGGCTCTTTTTTGTAAGATAAAAATTGTCTCAATGTCAGACGCCGTTCCCCACATCAGTATACCATACGACATAATGCTGTGAAAGTAGCTGAAATAGACTAAGTGCGCAGTAGCCACATCCGTCAATTGCCTGATTCTCCTAACTGCATATGCAGCAGAGCTGAGCTTACCAGCTATGTATGTGGGGGCCCATTGTAATTTGGAGTCTACTGTAATTCCAAGAAACACAGTGTTATTAACAAATTCTAATTTATTATTCCCAATGAGAACTTCTGTATTGGCAGAACTTACATTTGGAAGACTAAATTTGATGCATTTGCTTTTAGCTGAGTTTAGCAACAGATTATTACATGTCAACCATTTTAAAACAGCAGACACAATACCATTTACCTTGTCAATATTTTCACAACGGCGGGCCACATTAAAAATTAGAGGGGTATCATCAGCAAATAGTACTATATCTGCCATTTTCTGCACCATGTAGGGCAGATTATTTGCATATACTAAAAATAAAAATGGACCCAAAATAGAACCCCAATATTAACAATATTGTCTTTAGATTTAAGCCCATTTATGTCAACTGTCTGCACTCTGTTGTTTAAATAAGATGCAATCAAGTTCTGGGCTTTATCTCTAACTCCATAATAGTTCAGTTTGAGTAACAATGTCTGATGATCAACACAATCAAAAGCTTTAGATAGTGTATAAACATATCATTGCTTAAGTTCTAGCACTGTGTAACTCAAGAAATGTTTGTTTTGTTTTTTTTATACCACTAACGTGGCAAACAATCCTATGGTCTGCCTGATGGTAAACAGTTACCATAGCCTATGGGCATTTGCAACACCAGGGGTGTCACTCTTGCGTTGCCGACCTTGTAAAAACCTCCTCACTCCTTTCTTGAAGAACCTCATGCTGTAGTCTCTAGGAAAAACATCGGCAGGGAGCTCCTCCCACTACTTTAGAGTTCTCGGTAGGAGACTTCTCTGGAACCGCATAGTATGTGACCATTGCAACTCCAAATATGTACGATATCCTGGAAGTATTTATATATTATAAGAAGTAGTGGTTTAGGTCTTTGTGTGATGGCTCTTTTGTTTCCCCAGGGACACAATACAGAGGTTTGTTCAAATCAATGTATCAATGGATCTTCTTGTGAAAAATGTGTATTAGTTCATACCTACACACACACACACACACACACATATAAAGATAAACCAATTTCACTTTCCTCAAAGTTTTTATTTAAACAATCATTGTATTAAAACTATTTACAGAGATATCTGCCGCTTTCGATCTCCAACTGAATTTACCTATCTTAATGATATTATATAAGTAAGTACCAGTAAGCTCCCCCAAGGAGTTGCTGTGTAAGCAGCAGAGGAGGCATCGCGCGAGCGATACATAATATATTGCAAGCGTTAATAGGCTACGGTACCTGCTTTACATCAGGTGGGCCATATGCTTGTACGCCTCCTGACGTAGTATAAAAATATATATATATAGAACTTATGACTAGAAAGAAGTGTACATTGTATACATATACATACATTCACTTTACAAAAAGGGCAGCCAAATAAGTAAACACGTGAATGATGTAGGAATGGCCATGTTAGCAGTAACTCCTGTGTATGAAACTTTAGTTTTGATAATTGGTTTACAATAGCCAGGCTCATATAATTCACCATCCTATCCTCTTTCTACTACTCGAGGTGCAAAGAGCATTTTCTTTGCCCCTCGAGTGGTGCAAAGGGTTAGGGTGGTGAGTTATCCTTATAACAGGCAAGAGCAGTTATTTCATTATAGAGTAAGCATTGTGTGCAATACAACCAGGACACAGGGTTACCACACTGCCATCTCGTTCAATAGAAGAAACAGCTTCGGGATTGTGGATTTTGTCTTTTGAGAGAGCGAGCTGCCAATCTTGCACGACTATTGTTAGAATGGGTTTTTCTATATCTTCACACTGTTTCGGTGTAGGCAGAGGCAACTGACTGCCACGTGACTCGGCCCACACACAAATCACTTGTTTTCTTAACATCCAATCTTTTCATTTACACTCACTAGTCCCTAGCTATTATATAGTTAATATTTTAAAATAAAGATATATTTATTTGCATAAAACATGAGTAATATTACATACGATCCCATGCAAATATGGTGTATACAATAGTGTTACAATGATTTTTTCATGTTTTGCTGTCTGTTTAAAAAGTGCTATACAAAAAATATTTTTTTACACCAACACAGTTTTGGCGGAATGGGTACAAAGTTTATTAACATGAATATTACGTCTACTCCAAGTCTCATTATCCGATAGCTTTCGGAATCGTTGTGGATTACTCTTGACAAATAATGCAATCTCCATGAAATATAATGAGAAATAAGTTGACTGGTTTCAACTTTATTTATATGATGTCTTCTGCCTGCCATGTGGCCCAGTCCCAGTGATTCATAGCCAACAAGGCATATTTATTGTACTTTACTAATAGGCCTTTACTGCCTTAATACAATTGGAATACATAAGAACACAATAGGTGTCAACACAGTGAATACTTTATCCTAGTGGCCTTATAGTGGTGTGGTTAGGTTAGGTTATTTAACGTTGTTGTGCCGTTGTTGTGTCTGCACGCACCACATGTAACCAATTGTCAGTTACACACATGGCTAGATCACTCCACCACAACATTATATTTCACTAATATTAAATGATTTTCATTCTAAAGCAATTTTTAACCAACTTAATAGGAGTCACTTTCCAATTCTACCTGTATGTTTGTTTGTAAATCCATCAAATTCTCTTGGGTGTAATTGCACTCTTTTCTCTCTTGGTTAACAAAACTAGTGTGTTTTTTTATATAACTAAATATTAAGACTGAATATAATGTTCTGATACAAACTTTAAGGGGCTTATCCGCATTCATTATAAGTACTGTTAGTAGATTCCATTAGACATTAACTATATCACAAGTATATAATGTCCTATAATGTATTCTTAAAGTGGCAATAATTATGTGGAATAAGATTAGCAAACTCAATTAGTTAGCTCTTTTGGGCGTGTACGGGCGTACCTACTTGGACTAATAGTCGCACTGACACATTATTGATCATAAATTTAGCTTTCAGCACTGTTATTATCTGCAGAATTAATTACTCTTTTCCAATTGTGCACACATATTTAGGGTTATAGTTCATATGAAGCTTATGGAAGATGATCATAGTTGGTAAAGTGGGGAGTGTAACCTGTGCACGGCCGTGTTACTCGGTAGTGTCGAGCGAGGGACGACCGCGGTGGTCGTAACAACACTCCCGCGTCAACGTCTGCACCACGAATGTGTCTGTCGCATTAACTCTGGGAACTTGAGCAGTGACCGACTTAGCTCCCGGCCGCAGACAGTTTCTCACTGCACTACAACAGCTTCCCAAAGAACGATAGTCCCGTGTTACTGCATATAACCTGACAACCCATTTATTTGACGAGCTCAGTGACGTAGTGGCAAAACGCGCTGTTTCCACACAGTACAAACATTTGTGTGCATGAACGATCTGTTTCTCTTGGTCTGGGTATTGTATAAGTATGTATTTATTTATGTATGTTTATCATTTGTTTAGTACCTATAACACAAGCTTCCCTTACTTTGTGGCTACATGACACTGTGTAATTTGTCTGACATTATTTATTTATTTATTTGCCAGGCGGTATAATTGAGCAGACAAGCAATATCCGTCCAGTCAGACGGACGGCTGTTCACGCCTACGATTTATATATAACCAACGTTTACTGATTGTTGCAGGTAAGGAGAATAGGATATTGTTTCGCGGTGAGTGCATATTATTTGTTTACAACTCGGCGCGGTGACAGAGGCACGCCGGCCGCCGCCCTCCGCCCTCCGCCCTCCGCCCACGCACTCGACACTCTCTTGCCACTCCACGGTACTCTGTGGATAAATTTTACAAAAAATCTGAAACCTCAGGAAAATTTTTAAGAACGATTTAAATAGATGTCGTCTTTATGAACTTGATTGCGCCTTGAGTGACAGTTTTTATATCATATCTTATAATTATATGAGCCCACGAGAGTAGTCCTGAGAACAATCTGAAATAAACACGAGCGGTGAGCGATGTGTTGCAAGCGGCCATAAGCTACTGTGACTGTATTGTATTCTCTTTGGCTCGAGGCTAAGTTTAAACAAACCATAGAAAAAGGTTATTTTGAGTGTCGATTTTATCACGAAATGAATCTTCATCGAATAACTTTAATAAAAAGTTTAAAGTTACTGTGATAATTATTTGAATAATTAAATACTTATATTCAGGAACACCGTTTCTATATGAAATCTATATGTTTGTCGTGTGCGTTTGTCTGTGTGTGCGTTTTTTTCGAATATTCGAATTTTGACTTCAGATTCGGATTCAGCATAAAAATGTAGAATAGGAATGTTCAGGAACACCGTTCCTATCTCTTGGAACACGGTCAAAATAACCGACAAATAAAAATAAAATTGGATTGTTATGTAATTGACGAGCCAGGTGTTCCTCTGGCAATGCAAGCTTGCGCATTCTCAACTGGGTTTTCTATGAAATGTTCACAATAGCAGATCGGACGACATTTCAAAAAGTGTTTGTTTTGTTTGTTTGTTTGTAGAACTTTATTGCTAAGTTAATGTTTACATTCTTAAAATATTGGAATTTGATTTGCAAAGGCGGGCTTATTCCTTCGAGGAATCTCTTCCAGCCAACCATTGCTTTCGAGTTCCTGAGTGGAATAATGTATGGCGGTGGTAGACAAAAAGTGTATATAAGGTTAACATAATAACACATTGATGCTAGCATATATTAAGAAAATTGATAACCATATAGACACTCAAATGTAAATGTAAGGCACAGATACATACGCACTAATGAATAACGATAGAATACAAACAAATATTTAATATAATTGAATAAAAATAATACATAATGTAAGCTCAATGTCTCGCAGAAGTACTGAAAAAGCTTTTTAGATGTTTTTTGAAAGAATTTATAGTAGGCGAAGCTCTGATCTCGAGCGGAAGTGCGTTCCCAAGACGTGAAGTGATTCTTTTTTATTATATACAAAGTCGGGAGGCATACGGCCTACCCGATGTAAAGTAGTTACGTAGCTTATCAACGCTTGCAAGACATGTTCGCGCGATGCCACCTCTACTGCTATCACAGCAACTCCTTAGAAGCATTTATCAGTATGCTTCTAAGGAGTCTTCGCTCACTTGCAAGAACACAATAAACTTTCAGGGAGCTGTTATTTAGCTGCGATTTTCTGTGAGGTGAAGGTACTTTTTTATATTAGTTCAGCATAGTAGATCCTCTTTGCCTGATGGTAAGCGCAAGAGGAGCCCAAATCGCAACTGCAACTGATAAAATACTACACCGTATCCTGAAACAGTAACCTGACAAAGATAGGAGTTGCCGAACTTTTTGGTACGCGATGAGATATTCTCAACAGTGGAACGATGACATCGCAAGCCCGCACGTGTGGTCTTATGACGGAAGGGAGAGAGTGGGAACAGTTCTTCAGAGCACTCGCCATGGTAAAGGCGGTAAAATACACTTAGAGCCTATGTCCCTACGGTGTTGAAAAGGTTCTAGGTTTTTAGTGACTTCTTCGTCGTCAATTATGCGGATAGCCCGTCGCTGCAACCTATTGAGAGCCTCAAGAAGATACTGTGTGCAGCCGACGCAGAGATGCGAGCAATACTCCACGCAGGCCCGAACTTGTGTCTAAATAAAGCAGACAAAGCTGGTCCGGCGTGAAGAATCGGCGCATACTGTTCAGGACTCCGAGTTTTCTTGCAACTGTTGAGATGAGGCTCTCGATGTAATAACGCTGGTTAAGGTCGCAATGAATACCCATACCTATATTCAGGCTATCTCGCATACTGAGGGAAGCGTCTTGTAGACTGGGAGTGGGAAGGAAGGGGGGCATTTTTGTTGTAAACGTGCAAACCTGCGTTTTCTCAGCATTATTATTTATTGGAACCCCATTTACTAATGAGATCCAAAACCCGATTCAGTTCAACGACAAGACTCTCACGCCTCTCAGCGATTTCTCTCTGACTAGCACCAGACCGACCGAAATATCGCCCATGGACTGTACTGTCATCTGCATAGCAATGAATATTACCAAGTGACAGCATGTCATTGATATGCAGAAGAAAGAAGGTGGGCGATAGAACGGAGCCCTGTGGGATACCGGCAGTCACTGACATGAACCGCGAAGCGCATCCATCTGCAAGGACGCGGATTCTAGGCTCATGCAGGAAGCTAGCAATCCAATTAGAAAGCTGGAGGGGCAGACCGTATGCCGGAATTTTGGAGAGAAGTGCTTTGTGCCAGACCCGATCAAACGCTTTGGCGATATCAAGACTGACAGTCATGGCATCGCCATATTTATCGATTGCCTCCTCCCAGAGGTGCGTCACATGCGCTAGAAGATCACCCGTCGATCGTTTCGGTCTAAAACCCTACTGACGATCATTGATTATGGAGTGATCTTCTAGGTAACGGATCAATTGATTGTTAAAGATCCGTTCCATGACTTTGCACAACACTGAAGTTACGGCAATGGGGTGGTAATTTGATGGGTCAGAACGGTCTACCTTTTTAGGGACCGGCTGCACATTGGCTTCTCTCCAAGCCTCCGGAACACAACCGGTCGAGTACGAGAGGCGGAAGAGGCGTGTCAACACCGGAGATAACTCCGCCGCACATTTTTTTAGAACACTCGCTGGGATACCGTCAGGACCACTGGCTTTTCGGACATCGAGTGACTGTAGTTCAAAACGCACATCGCGCTGCCTGATGTTATCAGAGGTACTTCCCCAGTCGGGCTGCTTTGATGCGCCCTACCTCTCTTAAAGATTGAATTTGTTGCGAAGTGTGAATTACACGAGACAACGGCAAAGTTATGTCTCTCCCCGATCCAGTTTATCTTTTCGTTGAGCAATATTTAGTGCTTTTATAGGTTATGCGAATTCCGTGTCGGACGAACTATTTACATACCTACAAGTTTGTACGGAACCCTCGGTGTTTTCTATCGCCGATTATTATAGATATATTTTATTATTTTGTTAAATTAGTTGTTATTGTCAAGTTGTATCGTTAAGTTATCATAGTCTGTTATTGTTGAATGTCTGTTATCAGAACGTTGTAATCGATGAAAATGAGTTTGTTTTTGTCTGAACAACGTTCTGATAACAGAAATGTAACTTTTACTTTGCTGAACACAAAGCTTTTCAAGCGTATTGCAGTACGTTCTACGAACAAGGAGACACGTAGACAACACTTGGCCTCCGTGTACCGATTGGTTTTATTTCACGGCGTGATAAATAAATAGTTGTCCACGAATGTAGTACGTAAAGTTAGCGAATACTGTGATGCTAACGGTGTATCAGTTTGTTGTACGTGAATGTAGTAACACACGAGTCCCCGCTTCCAGTAATACGAGTAAGGGCGCAGTCCGCGGCGCTCCACACTCCACCTTCACCTCACCTGACTGCCGCCGTTACAGGCTGTAATGTGAGACACGGCACGGCACACTCGGCCCCGGCACCTGTCCCTCGCATTGACAATTGTATTTATGTAAATGTATTTTTGGTATCTGTACCCACGACGACATGTCCCACTGCCGAGGGTTGGCTGGAAGAGATCTCGTTTGTAGATAAACTAACCTCTGCAAACTATACTTACTAAACATTGTATCCTTTTATATATAGCCACAGTTTTTATCCTTGGACACTGTGTTGGTGTCAGGTGTAATCCTAGCTGCATAGGAAACAGATTTGAACATGCGTGGTAGGCTGTAATAAAACTAGGCCGTGCGATCCGACTTCCAAATGTACTTCAATAGAGAAATTGAAGTCTTTCTGCCCACCCCGCAACAAACTAGGTGGGCACGTAGGTGACGTCACACTCTTCAGTAGAGATTGTCGCGAGTTTAAAATAACAAGGATAGTGTCGGTGCGTTAAAGGAGTTAAAAATGTGACAGGATGTGAGTTATTGTCGGCATTCCTCTCAGCGACGGCGTGGAGGACGCTCCGCCGGCGGCCGGGAGCCGGCGGCGGCGGCGGGCCCCGGCTGCGGGGACAGCCACTACGATCACTAGAGTCAAAAGCCGTGTTAACCTCTGTCGCTGTCATCGCTCTGTCTTAAATGCACGTGTAATGTCTTAGGTATCGATTACAGGCATGTACATATTGATTTTGTGGTGGTTGTTCTGTAAAGAATTGACTCGCGACCGGGGACGGGCTTTCAGAAGGATTCTTGTAGTCTGCGGGGCGGGCAGACGACGACTAGTTTTGTGGGTCGCTCGCCGAGCTTGTCTTTAGTTCGGTGCTCACGCTACTCCACAACATTATGGTCATTGCAGACCTCTCGCTTTCGCAGTTGGTGATTTAATCTGGTGTGAAAATGATATCTGTCCATTGTTAGTGATTGTTAATGATTTGGTCCGTTTGGGTGTAATCATTTTGAATAATCAGAAGAAGTCGAGTAGTCTTAAGAGAGGTAGGGCGCGTCAAAGCGGCGCGTCTGGGGAAGTACCTCCACCTCACAGAAAACCGCGGCCAAATCAAACCTCCCTAGAGGGTTGTTGTATTCCTGCGTGAGGCCACCAGTAGTAAATTCCCAAGGAGTTGCTGTGTAAGCAGCAGAGGGATCGCGCGAGTGTTAATTAATATATCACAAGCGTTAATAGGCTACGGTTCCCCCTTTACAACAGGTGGGCCGTATGCTTGTATGTCTCCCGACGTAGTATAAAAAAATTGAAACCGAATAAAATTGCACTGCGCTACCTGGTCATAAATTAAGCAAGATGGATACTAGTGCTCACAAGTTAATATGTTAATAATGTTTGGTGTCGTCATTTAAAAAATTGGTTACTCGTGTTAACACGTGTTACATTTATGTGGATGATGTGATCACAAAACCCGGCGTAACAGGTATAGGCCATTTTGGCCGCTGGGGTCGCTAAAATGGCCTCGCATTTGTTTTGGCGTTGCATCTGATATTTACCGACGAAGAATCGGAATGGCAAACTTCAGTGGGAGCTGTCGCCGAATGGCAGGGAGTCGTCGGCCGGCCGCGACGCCCGGCGCCCGCTCGCGCCGTCACATTACCACCGAGGACCGTTAAACATGCCGCTAAGGTCACGCAAACACCGAACTATCGTATAAAAATTGTTTAATTCAATGTGTAACAATCGCGAAAACCTAAGACAATACTGTGGTCAAAATGGCCGACAAAATAAAAAAAAAAATGCAAGCTTGCGCATTCTTAACTGGTTTCTCTCTAGATTTGGTTTAGTACTTGAAATGTAAAAAATGTTGCCGCCACGGCCTGCGTCAGATCAGGTCAGATGATTGCAAAATATTTGAATTTTTGAACGTGTTCCAAGTTCGCGATTGTTCACGGTGATTATGTTGATTGAATTCTTATTTATTGACTTGATGTATTGTTCGGAACTCGACGGTGTAATTGCATCGCCCCTTACACACCTCACTCGCTTCTTTAACATTCATTGCTCTTCTCGTGCAAGCTCGCCGGTTTCTAAGGCTCCTGACGTCACCTTATCTTTTATCTTTATATAAAAAATCGTGGCACTCATCGGTCGGATGGAGACCGGTGTGTCGACGTCGTCGCGCCGCCCGCGACACACTAGGTGCGCGAGCGGTGCCTCTTCATAGAACGAGCCTGTCGTCACATCGAACGACCCCGTGTATAATCTGTGGAACACACACACGATTCATAATCCGAATGAAAACACGAAACGAATATTTAAAAATATTCGAACTACATCGGCGGCCTGGCGTTTCCGAGAGGACACTGTGACTTATGCAGGATGTCATTATCTCGGCGTCGCGTCGACGAACTCCTCTTCGTGTACATTAAAAACGTTACAAAGTTCCCGCGAAGGTCGACATAGCTGCACGTGCGCCGGGCTCGGTGCGCGGCCTCGCTTCACTACCACTTTTTTCATTATCCAGGTCGCGGGCGGGCGGCGGCGCACAGTGGGCTGAGATTGCAAAGTTGGGACTTAAGGGCTGAAATTTGATTTTTGGTATTTAGGCATATATTTAAAACGTTTTTATTCTTTGACTTTTTAAATTAAACTCGTAGTTTCGGAGATATAGCCATTTCAATTTTGTATGAAAAAATTTTTATTTTTTTGTTTAATAAGCCATAAAAAAGGATAACAGAGTATATAAACTGACCAAGTGGCAATACAATGCTTTAAGAAAAAGTGTTATAGAAAACGCTAGCAATATATTTCCATCTTATTATCAAGTGCAACACGCGAAACAGGAATGCTATCCACCAAAAGACGCTATCACAGTGACAGAAACGTCTGTGAAATTAAAGTTACAAGCTCTACTGGATATAACGATAATAAGAATAATGACGTTACTCGACATCGATAGTGATTGCAAAGAATTAACACTCATCAGTAAGTGGGAATTTGATGGTGCTTCTAATCAAGCCAATTCAAAAGCAAAAATTCCAAACAGACGACGAATTTTTAGAAAGTCAACTTGATGATTCAAGCGTATTCATGCGAAGTTTAGTGCCAATCAAATTGGATTGCGGCGAACAAGTTATCTGGCAAAATGATTCACCAAATTCATCATACTGGTGTCGTCTAATCTTTTTCGAATTTGTGAAAGAAAACAAGGTTACCATATTACGGGAAAAAAATGCAATTGAGGAAGAGATTGCTAATTTAGTAAAGACAGAAGTTGGAGAAATAAAGATTTCGCACTCTTTATTCATGACTATGATAGATGGAAAAGCAATATCAATTTTATGTGACACTTCATCTCACAGATGCGATATTTGTAAAGCCACTCCAACTGAAATGAATAATTTACCCCTAATTACGTCAACACCGGCTGATGCAGATCTATGTAGATACGGATTATCATCATTGCACAGTTGGATACGAATGATGGAATGCATTCTGCACATAGCTTACAGATTAACCATTAGGACATGGACTGCGAAGGGAGACAACAGGTGGATTATGGAAACCAGAAAGAAAGATATACAAGACGCTTTTAAAACTAGAATGGGGCTTTTGATTGATGTAGTCAAACAAAGTCACGGCACAACTAATGACGGAAATACCGCTAGAAGATTTTTCGCAAATCCAAACATGACTGCTGAGATAACTGGTATCTGTGAGGATCTAATTAGGCGGTTTGCAACCATTTTAGAGGCTATTTCATCGGGCTACAATATTGACACAGTGAAATTTCACAAATATGCTCAAGACACCATGAAACTCTATTTGGACTTATATAGCTAGTATTATATGCCTTCAAGTGTTCACAAAGTACTTATGCATGGCGCAGCTATAATTGAAAGTTTTGGTCTAATACCAATTGGACAGCTATCTGAAGAAGCTGCCGAAGCCAGAAATAGAGACTTCCGCAGGTACCGCCAACACAATTCAAGGAAATGCAGCAGAAAAGCTACAAATGAAGATATTTTGAACAATTTATTGATCAGCTCTGATCCGTTAATATCTACAAAACGCCATAAACTCTGCAGAAAACATAAAACTTTGACAAAAGAAGCACAAAGTTTGTTAATTATTGAACAGGCATTTGATGATGACGAACAGGAAAATTTCGCATTTGTATGCATGGATACTCTTGACAGTGATTAAATTAAAACTGATTAGCAGTTTTTGCGACCTATTTAATTTATAAATTTTAACTTTTTATTATCATTATTATTTTATCTATATTCTATCTATTTATCTATTTTTTTTGGGCATAGTCATGACTTAGTGGATTGGGCCTAAAGGGGATACCACTACAGCAAAAAAAACGCGCCTAGTTCTTAACCTCTAGGGTGGTGTGGAATACAGAACAAAAAAAATACAATTGCGACCAAATCGAGGTCTGAGTATAGTCGCTAAAATAGAATAAAAATACCTTCTATACATACGTGAAGTCAATTCTTTGAGAAAATTTGAGAATTCAGAGATTTTCATATTTTTATGTTTTGCTCCATACAAAAATAAATTTGGAAATTAATAACTCCGAAAATATAATAAAAGTTATATAAAATATAATGTAAAAACATAGTAAAAGTTTCTTATAATTGATAGATCAAACCAAAAAATAATAATTAATTTAACAAAAAACTTTTTTTTTAAATATGCTAAGTCTATTAGCGGCCGGTTTCGTTCCACCGTGCGGCGTGACTCTTGTTTCATCCTTTTTTAATATAAACATTTATCGTTTCAAAGTGAAAAACAAGTTGTATACTGTGATCTACCGTGCAGCGTCAGCCAACCGAACCGTCCCCTGGCGGCGCCCGGTCCCAGTGTACGTGTGATGCAGCTCTCACCGCCCTCAAACATTTTATTCTGAATTTGGCGCTGAATACTGCTACCAGTTTACATTGTTTACCGAGAATGACCGTCTACTGCATCGGAAGTCACTGCCCCAGCGGACCACCGACCCACAGCTCCACTAATCTTGCGGTCATTTGAGTCGAAAAGGGGGGGAGCAGGGCACTTGCTGCTCTGAGGCTCTATTCCGTGCCGCGGGCATTTCTTGACTACCTACAAATTATTTCAATCTATGTTCTTGTTTCGACGATTACACCACTAGGGACCTTCTCGACTCAATCGATCGACGATTATTGCGGCGGGCGCCGTTAGTTACCGTACGGTTAATAGGTTCGAACCAATTTCGACACGATTCCACATAGTTATTAGCAGTAGTGAAGTTGGAGCGAGTTTGTCTGTCCGTCCTTGACCGTATTACGGCAGTCTGTACAAACAGAGCAGCTCAATGGGCAACATTACACCCGCGGTACTCGCACGCCGCGAACGGCGGCTCGTTTGTTTATTGACTCGTTGCAACTCGGGTTCGCGGTACAGTTTACTCTGGAGAGAGTGCGGTCGTTGTACATGCGTGGCGGGGCGGGTAATATATGTATTCTTGAAGTTGGTGTTTACGATAGCCTCGCATTAAAACAACTCTCCCGTCGCCTCGCCGTCTCCTCGCCGTGTTCATAGCCGTGGTGTTCAATCTTCATCGTTACAAAAGGCATATATTAACACTATGCTGTTATTTCCGAAAAAAATATACATGCTTCGATATAATCACAAATTAATATTAAAACCAGTTGAGAATGCGCAAGCTTGCATTGCCATAGGAACACCTGGCTCGTCAATTATATAACAATTCGAAATTTTTAAAATTGTCGGCCATTTTGACCATGTCTTAAGAGATAAGGAACGGTGTTCCTGAACATTCCTATTCTACTTTTTTATGCTAAATCCGAATCTGAAGTTAAAATTCGAATATTCGAAAAAAGCGACAGACAAACGCACAGACAAACATATAGAATTCATATAGGAACGGTGCTCCTGAAAATGATTTGAAACACATTGTGCGCGCTACAGCTCTGCATTGTGCTCTACAACATGTTGACGCGGGCAGTGTGCGCGCGGCCCGTCCTCGTCTAATATATACGAGTCATTCATTTAGTATCTCAATAAAGCCGCCGTGGAATCAAGAGTGCATTTTATTATTTTATCAGTTGATACTCCTCGTAATATCAATATCACCTTAAATCAAGCAATCAATGCGGTGTATTATGGTAGACCTATGGTAGGGTATATATTGAATAAAAGTTTGTATTTACATAAAGTTCTCTTTTTTGTCTGTGCTAAAAAAAGACCTTTTTAGTGATACACACATGACGAACGGCGAGCGAGCCCGCTTGTCCGCGTGGGTACTCGTAGCTGTGGTGCGCGTGTACGTGTGACTAATCAAAGGCCTACTCGTGGAAGAAACGAAATGAGGTTCAAAGTAAGACCGTTGTAAAAAATGTATTTTCATCTTGACCTAAACTTCTAAATAGTTTGAGGATATTCCCCTATTTACTTTATGTATGTAATACATATATAACGTACATAAGGGTGTACCGGGTCGCAGGTGCTGCCCCAGAATATTGACAAAGATATCATCGGTCGCTTTGTTCCACAGGGTGTACATACAGCTATGTTTGTGCGCGCGCTCCATCGGTCTGCGGACGACATGCCAGCCAGGCTTCCCGGGAGACCGTTGGCGAGGGCCGAACTAGACTCGTTTCTGAAATATACTCGGCCCTTAAATAAGTTTCCGACTGCGGCAGACCGAAGTTGGTATGTCTCGTTAGTAAATCCGTGGAAGGCACGGGTGCAGCGTACCTTTTTTTATAGCTCGTCTATGAGGGGGTACTTCTTTAGCGATTAACATAGAAACCAGGATACCGTTTCTATGTTAATCGCTATCATCGCTATCACAAGATGTCGAGTGATGTTCAGTATCACGGTCGCTATGAGTGCAATGACCAGGTGACTTCATGAGATCCTCAAAGAAAAAGTATATCTTTCTTTTAAAAGGCTGACTACCTAAAGTAGCCGTTTTGTCTTGCAAATGTCCATGGGCGGGTGATGGTTTGTTTGTTCCTCTATAATACGTGTATGTAAAAATGTATCTATCTATAATTTCACGCCAAATCCCTTGCGGGGTAGGCAGAGAGAACCGAGCGCCACGCGACTCGATCCTTACAAACCTCACTCGCTTCTTTAGCATTCATTGCTCTTCTCATGCACGCTCGCCGGTTAAATCTTGGCCTTCCTCGGTTCCTACATCCTTCTAATTTTACCTTGTATATCTGCTTCGTAATTCTTTCTTCCTGCATTCTTTCTACATGTCCGAACCAACGGAGCATGCCTCTTTTTATTTTAACACCGACGCTCTCTTTCAGACCAGCGCTGTTTCTAATCTAATCCCCATTGCGAATACGGTCCGCAAGCGTTACGTTACAAATTTTGCGCAACGCTCGCATCTCGACTGCGATTATTCTACTTTCATGCTCTCTCTGCCATACCCAACTCTCGTTTCCATAGGTTAGCGTTGGGACCAGCACTGCATTGTGTATAGCGAGCTGTGCCTTCTGGCTCAAGTTTTTACTGCCAAGAAGTTTTCCCAACGCTCCATTCACACTATTCCCAGCACTCACTCGTCTTTCCACATCTGCGGTGCACTTTCCATCCCCGCTGAAAGCTCATCCAAGATATAATCTCATTCACTTGTTCCAACACTTCATCGTCGACCGTAATCTATGCATTGGTTGCAAAAAAAATGTGTCTTATCGGTATTGTTTTAATCGATTAAATGGTAAACGCACGTGTTTCAAATTGCAATGTTTTACGTCGAATCGATGTTGGTTGAAGGTTGGTCCGCCATGGCTCGGGAGCTGTGACGAGCATCATCAAGTGACTCTCAGACCGTGTCTGTGGGCGACGCACCCGTCGGCCGTCACACCCTGTCCTCTATCGTTTTCCCACAAACAATGGAAAACTCTGAACATATCACCTTTTCTTTAACGGAGGAAAAAGTGGCATATGAGGGAAAGTAGTGTTTTTAACGTATTCGAGTATAACCAATTTCAAATAAATTGTGTAGTGCCAAATACACAACTTATTTTCTATACAACGCATATAAATAAGCATACGGCCCACCTGGTGTCTCTCGTTGGCAGCGGTTTTCTGTTAGGTAGAGGTATTTCCCAGTCGGACTGATCTGATCGCTCTATCACTCTTAGGTTTAACGATTACCTCTTCTCTTAGACGACTCTTGCACGATTTGTAATAATCGTCTCCGGCGGGCTCCGCGGCCGAGGATCGATCTAGCTAAGGTCGCTAAGTTACCTAGAGCCTCTGAAGCGGACGCCTGCGTGCGGCGGAGGTACGACGTTTGGCCTCGGTGACACGTCTACTTACATTGGTCGGGTGTTGGTGGCCACCGGTTGCGCTCTAATCGCGAGGTCCATTCTGGCTAACGTGTTTGGATATCGCTATGGGAAGTCCACAGGTGGGTCGACCGAGTAGCCCCGCGCGGTGCGGCCCTTGTTTCTGCGTTGTCCGGGTGTTCCTGCAGAAGAGAAGAAATCGTCTTCTGAGAATCTACTCTCACTCTTACCAATAATTTCTTTTGCGAAGCGATCATTACCAGCCCGACGGCACGGCATATGTTATTCCAATCTTTTAAATGTCCTCCACCTCACTGTGGTGTTAATAGCCCAGACATCTGTCACACGCATTTTAAATACAACGCGAATACCGAAAGAGACTGCGGCTCGACGCTCGCACTCTCAGTCGGAGTACTGCGGTACTGTACTGCCCGTGATGATGATGATTGTAGTTATATTAGAAACAGTTAAGTTGACGTCGGTCGATGGTAAGTTGATAACTACCTAAACTTTTGGGAAAATCTTTTTAGTATTCTGGTAAATATGTAGGATCCTACGCTTGTAAGCGAAACGATAACTCTCGATCCGATTTACATTTTTATGATAACCTAGCTGCTGCCCGCGGCTCCGCCCGCGTGGAGTGAAATAACGTAGCCTATGTGTTAATCCAGATCATAATCTATCTACGTGCCAAATTTCATTCAAATCCGTTCAGCCGTTTAAGCGTGAATGAGCAACAAACATCCATCCATTCATACAAACTTTCGCATTTATAATATTAGTAGGATAACCAATAGGCGTGTAAAGTAACGTACACTTCAAATAGCAGCGCGGAACAGTACAGAAATAATGATCACTCGGTGACGTGCAGCAATGAGTTCATTACGGTGAGGTGGACGCACGCTCGCCTGCCGACCGCGGCGTGCGCCATCGTGACAAACAAACCAACAAGCTCACCGAGCTGATTGTCAACGCGTACATTGTTCGTTTGAATGTAGACAGTGCGTCGGTGACGCAATGCATGCGGTCCCAATCTCGGCGTGTCTATTTCTCGTAGGTTACTTACCGAGAGGGTGCGGTCTCGTCGAGCGGGACCCACAGCCGTGTGCTCTTGGCTGTTCGAGTAGTGTCGAGGTGGCAACACGTGTCGGCGCGCTGCGCGGTCACCGGTGGCCGGCGGGCACGTGGCGGGCCGTCGTAAAGGCTTGCGAGCTGCAATAGCTCATCTGTATCTCTCGTCGAACGTACACAATTCCATACTCCATCTGCACAATTACCTAATTGTATCTAAATATTAAATTTATGGGATTCCCCCGACTTTCTCTTTTCGCATTGAGGTGTAATTGTCTCATATTGATCTTAATGTCATCTCGGTCTATCGTGCCGCAGTCGACCTCGCCTGCACGCGAGCACTACCTACCAAATATGGCTTTAGGGAAAGAGAGACAGGGCACCAGGGAATTCTTAAAGAATGCAGGTATTAGTGGTGGGGGTTGTACGTGCGAACGACACCTTGTAATACTGTACATGTGGTGGTGCGCGTGCTCCGTCGTCACTTGACTTGGGATATTTAATAAAGTGGTATATACAGAGCCACGACGCCTATGTCCACAAAACAGAGTCGGCTCGATTACGCCAGCCGTCGAACAAGAGAACACGCTCGAAGACACCGAAGACGCGTAGAGATTTGAACACCTCTGACTGCGGTCTCAAAATTGTTTTATTATTGATGTAGTCGTCGTCACTGCGGCTGCAGACGAGTCGGTTGCATACAACGCTTGTTTGCTCACGGCGCGTTCAAACCGTGGTGACGACAGCCATCGGAGCTTTTGCAACCGCAGTCGTGACCTTTTCAAATGTTCTGTTCACCGTCTCGGCGCTCCGCTACTCGTTCAGCGATCACTTCTCTCTCCCTTGTTGAACCTCAGCCTTTCCATTTCCTACTAATATATTTAAGATAAGGACGCTGTTCTACGGGAAATGTACTTAGATAACATTCACATAACTATTTGAGTACAGAATCACGAGTCATTGTTTTAGATAAAGTAGCGAGCGCGAGAGGCCGCCGCTCTTCGCCGGATGTCGTACATGTTTGTAAAACAATTATTAACTTCATTTAGTCCCGGACTGCACGCGCCGTTTGTGAATGCCCGTTCGCAGAACATTCGCAACCGAGCTATGCGAGCCAGTTCATAAACTGGACAATATATCGGTATTACGTGGGAACGTAAAGTACAAACAATTGCCGTGTGAATTGTCTATGATTCTAAACTCGCTCGCGGTATTGACACCTTGATTTTAAGGAGAGATTTTGCCTTCCTTTGTGTGTGTACTTCTCCCCATTGTACACGGGTTGTCAGAGGAGTTGCTCGATATGATGCCAACAACTTATTTTTACTCGCCGATGGCGGGGAATACATCCTCATATATATCGCAATGCTCACGTACCTGTGAGATTGCAGAGAAGTCCTGGAATGTTCATTCCCTACTGAGGTTTTTTAATCGGATTATAGCATGAGGTTCTATAAAACTGGCGCAAAGAGGTATTGCCGGGAAGGCCGTACGCTCTTTTACCGCGTTATTGGTTTAACAAAATGTCAACGAACATATTTGAATACGAAAGATATATAAGATAAGATACCTAGGCGAAGTGAGGGGCAAGGATCACGGGGTCGTGGTGGGCTGGGGTGAGCGCGGCGCCGCTGGCTGGGGCTGCGCGGTGCCGTGATGTTGAGTCGTTCGTCAGCCACGGTTCAGCGGTCGCCGATTTCAACAGCGGTCCCGCCGCCGTCCACACTTTCACCGCGCTGGCTCGTCCACAGCCGCGGCCCTCGAGTCAGCCGGCGGGTGGCCCACGTCGCGTGCTGCCTGGAGGCCGCGCCGGCGCCGTGCCTGTTCGACACATAAACTCTTCCCATCGTTCTGTCCTTATTTTTCTGTAATGCAAACGACATCTGAAATGGATAATGTAACTTGCATAATTATATTATAATGTAACTAGTATTGACGAGCTCGGTGGCTCAGTCGTGAATAATGCGTCTTTGACACCACCGCTCGTGAGTTCGATTCCCACACAAGGCAAACATTTGTGTGCATGAACATGTCTGTTTGTCTTGGTCTGGATGATTTAAGAGAGGTAGGGCGCATCAAAGCAGCCCGCCTGGGGAAGTACCACTACCTCACAGAAAACCGCAGCTAAATAACAACTCCCTAGAGGGTTGTTGTGTTCGTGCGTGTGAGTGAGGTCACCAGTAAGCTCCCAAAGAGTTGCTGTGTAGCAGCATAGGAAGCATCGCGCGAGTGATACTTGATGTATTACAAGCGTTGATAGGCTACAGTAAGTGATAATTAATATATCGCAAGCGTTAATAGGCTTTACATCAGGCGGGTCGTGTGCTTGAATGTCTCCCGACGTAGTATAAAAAAACTGGTTAATTGTGCTGAAATTACGCGACTTCGGTCCAAATTTCGTTTAGGGCCCTCGCCCACGGCGACTTTTTATAGCGATGCTGTCGTGGATTCGTATCGGTACAGTTGCGATGCGGTCGCTAGCTGTCTGCCCTCGCCCACATAAACACGATGCAGTCGCGATGCAAACGCGATACTGTCGCGATGCAAAAGCGATTCGGTAACGTCACAAAAACGCCTGCGATCGTCACAGTTGCAAGATGGACTCCGTTGAGGCAACATTAGTCACGTTGTCTTTAGTGCTGCTTTTATGTAAGCAGCCGAAGCGAATGCAGCGTTAATATTGGATGCACCCATTTACTAAACAGAGATTACTTGGTGGAAATTATGTGACAACGTTTAAAATACTAGTAAACTGTGGGCGTAAATTCAGAAGTTGTTATAGAATGTCATATTCGATTTACACACACGGTCGCGCGTTTGCATCGATACAGTCGCAATGCTGTAGCGCGTTAGTAGCACGTTGGCATCACTTCTGTAATGCGTTGCAAATGCGACTATCGCGCGTTAGTAGCCATGCTGTCGATCGTTTACGAAACGCGCGACAACATCACTACAAAAAGTCGCCGAGGGCGAAGGGCCCAGCATTTTTATATATACATTCATTCCGCTTGTGTAAAGCAGTGTTCGTTTGTCTGCCGAATTTCTGTGGCTCGTCCGATAGACAACGGTCGTCGGTCGCTCTGCCATGCAATTCTCTAAGCGACTCGTAATGGCTGTGTGCGTCGCTGTGATCACAGATGTCACAGCTTTGACATTGTCTATTGCGATCACGGCTAAATTATTTGATATTCTATAAGTCTGTAAGCGTACGCGAGGCTGTTAGCCTTGTAGAATTCCAATTCCAAATGCAGCCTTGCGGCGCTAGTGTCGCAAAACCATGAAAAGCGACACCAAAGAATTGCAATTTTGTGTTCAAGGCTGTAACAGCCGATGTTTCCGAGGATGTAAGGACGTTTGCTCTTACAGAATTGCATGGCTGCACGCAGTAGGAATGCCTCTGTGGGCTCAGTCGTCAATGTCGCCTTTTTCTCTAATTAATTATTCATTAATAAGTTTTGGTTGTCTGCCGTCATAATAACATGCCGTAGTCAGGCAGTCTCCCGGCCCACATAACCGGGAGATAGCCATTGGAACACTTTGATTTATAGACTGAAGAGTTATTGTTAGGTTTGAATGTAATTTATATTTCTCTTTAATACATTACTTTTAAACTCTTTATGTATGGATGAATTCTGTTGCTGCGTGGACTGTGATGTAGGTAACAGTTTTAATAGCAAGCAACTAAATAGTTAATTCATTTAAAAACTGTAGTGTGCAGTAGGCGAGGCGGCGCGTGCTGTCCTAGGACATGCGGTATTCGGCTGATTTTAGTCGTTGTGCACTTTTTGGGATGAGTAAAAAATTTACTCATCCCAAAAAGTGCACAACGTCAAATAACCGAGCGACCTGCCTGATGGTAAGCAGTCACCTTACTCGTGCGTTGCCGGCCCTATAAAAGCAGCAAATAACTCTTTTTTGACCTTATCGTGTAAACCTTTGGTAAAGCCTCTTCAGGGTTCCACAACTTGGGAGTTTTCGGATGAAATCATCTGTGGAGCCCGGTGGCGCCGAGCGGTCACCAAACGTACAAAATAACGAACGGAATACGTAATTCGCGACATCACAATTAAACTTATGAGTAGGTATTTCTTCAAAAAGGTGTGAAAGTATACAATTTCGACAGTTGGACTGTTCAGTTTTTTAGAGGGTCGGCAACGCATGAGTGACGCCCCTGGTGTTGCAAATGTCCATAGGCCACGGTGACTGTTTACCATCGGGCAGGCCGTATGCTTGATTGCCACCTTAGTGGTATATAAAAACAGTTCAGTGATCGCTGATGTTGCCACCATTTATAAGGTATCTGACCTGTGTCTCTTTAACAACAAGTGCACTCATCAGGCGGGCTGTATGCTGTAATTTATTGTGGAGTTCAATGAGTCCGGTGGCACGGCGCGGCGTTGAAGTAGTGGTAGGAAGGTGTGGTGGCCGGTGGCCCCGTCGGCGCACACTTTCTAACCGGGCCACCGACGGCCGCGGCCAAGGTTACCGCCGATCGGGCGAGCTGACTCCATCTCAGCAACACACATTTTTATACAGAAGTCAATATATTTGTTTGTAGACAATTTGCCTGTACTACTTAGTGCGCTTCCGTCACCTATGAGTTCATGAAAACGATCACCGGCCATCCGCCCACTACCTTATGCATGCCGTCACTGATATGGCTGATGTGGCTGTTCCTGCGATAATCGTATCATTTTATTACGTACGTTTTTAGTTTAGGAAAGAGCTGTTTTAGACTATTTAGACCTAGAAGAGAGGTAGCCCGTCTGGAGAAGTACCATCACTTCACAGAAAATCGCAGCCGAATAACAACTCCCTAGAGGGTTGTTGTGTTCCTGCGTGTGAGTGTGGTCACCGGTAAGCTCTTAAGGAGTTGTTGCGTAAGCAGCAGAGGAGGCATCGAGCGAGTGATACTTAATATATTACAAGCGCTAATAGGCTACGGTAACTGCTTTACATAAGGTGGGCCGTATGCCTGTATGCGGCATGCGAGGAGGACCGCCGTCGTCGGCTCGGTCCTTGCACATCGCTTTGACAAGTGCATACATAATGTTTTCGTGTAATAGTTTCCGCAGTGAGTCCCTGTACCTAGCCCACGTTATAAATAGACCGGATCGCCGGGTTTTCCTTATATACGTATACTACGACACCTAATGCTGTGCAAGTAGCTAAAATAAATAAAGCGCGGAAGCCTCGGCCGTACTCAGGGTCGAGGCTCCTTAACACTTGTACTCGAGACAAGCAGACAGTCATGTTTACAGCTCATCCCCAAATAGTCTTATGTGTGAAACGCCACGGAGTCTCGAAACGTGCACCGCGCTGTCACTGAAATTGTAACAAGCTTCACAAAGAAATTGTAACATTTTTTTGTTACAATTTCGTAACAAGAAATGTTATAATTTCGTTGTGAAGCCGTGTGTTAATCTCCCAGCGCGATCGTAACTGTTCTGGTGAGTCAGCCGGCTCACTCGCTGCGTGTGGAGGCGGGTGGTTGACCTCGCCAGATAGTGCAGTTACGCAGTACAGCAGTGCAGCTGTGACGGGTTATGACCTGCGAGCGACGGCGAGCCTGCCTGTCGCTGTAGACGGGTCAAGGCGGGCTGCAGTAATACATTGACATCACTCATCATGTATTTGTGGTATCATCACGGGAGTCGGCAGTTGTCGGTCTTTCAGATGGTACCATAAACTGGTACTGTCAAGCTGTATATTGTGGTCGATGGGTATACAGATATTTTCATCAGCTAGGACCTTGTGACTCAGTTCAGAGACAGCTGGGAGAGTTGTCGACATTCCTAAGTTTACACTTTTTGTAACTGTACATTGGCTACGGTAACTGGTTATCATTGCAAGCCGTACGCTTGTTTGTCATCATAGTGGTATAAAAATAGTTGTCGTTTATTGAACGTGTGTCAGCGAGCACTGGCAACATGTGTATTTGTTTTGTTGTCTCACTGTCTTCGAGCTCTTTTTGTCGCTACGCTGGTAGCCTGCATCCTTCGCAGGATATTGGTCACTACGGACAGGACGATGATTTTTTGACTTGGGGCAAAGCCGTATGAGTACGAGACCGTTGTTCAATTTGTCTTCGATGATGATCACGTGAGATTACGTCAAAGCTGACATTGAACGTCATTTTACATGAAAAAAGACTAAACTGGACGAGACTTCGGAACGTACACAAGTCACATACAGTTTGTGTTGGTCATCGGACGGACAGCGAGGCCTCGTGTGCACGCCCGCAGCCTGCAGCGCCGTCTTATTGCGTGCGCCGTGAACACGGTACCAACATCAAACGGACTAACTTGAGGTGTCGCTGTGTGCACTCATGCCTATTAACAAATAAACTTTTTAAACATTATACAACGTAGTCAAGTTACAATGATTATTTGATATTTAAGTGCCTGTTAACAAATTGTAACTACACCAACTCTATCTCATCCCGCTGCAGGGACACGGCTCGCCCTGCTAGCCAAGGGGTTTACAGACTACTCCACCACGCTCCTCAACTGCGGATTTGGTGGAAGTCAGTGTTTTCAAGTCGCCCGAAGGACATTGACTTTGCTTAACAACTGTAATTTATTTACAAAAGCCGGGTTCAACAGCTTGACTTGTCCTCCGAAGCACGGAGAAGCTGGAGATAGATAAACCTATCCATGGACAGGCTACGGTGGACGTTGCTTGAGCTGCGTGTTCGGTTAGAAAGACATGCGCAACGACCCCATTGAGCTCTTACCTCAAAACGAACTGTGTCTGTATGTTGTGTCCATGAACAGACCCCGGCAGGATGTTTGTTGCACCGCACCGGCCGCAAGCAAACGAGCGCACGTGCACCGCGCGCGCAAGCCTGGACCTGCACCACGTGCGCTGCACGGTTTTTATACAACATCAAGAGGCACACAAGCATACGACCCACCTAATGTGAAGCGGTTACCGCCTATAAACGCTTGCAGTCCATTAAGTATCACTCGCGCATTGCCACCTCTGCTTATAACACAACAATTGTTTAGTAGCTTACCGGTGACCACGCACCCTCCAGGGAGTTATTTCGCTGGGATTTTCTGTGAGATGGAGATACTTCTCCAGATGGGCTGCTTTGATGCGCCCCGATGCCGCAGGTACAGCAAAATCATAAAATAACCACACTTATTTGAAAATCCATAAGGTTCAAAATGGAATGTACAGTTGTATTGAACAAGGAGCAACCCAAACGAGTTTACTCCTCGAAGCCGACTAATAATTGACTGTAGCTGTGCTCCTTCGAGTGAGGTCACGAGGAAGCGGGGCGAGTACACGAACGTGGCAGCCTTCGATACATCCTTGTGTTGTCATAGTCACGGGTCACAGTAACTGTAGCGTTAAATTTAGTTCATACTGAAGGTAGTGGTGCAGTTTGTTGGTATACGTGTACGGGATGTCGCACAAGTGGCGCCACCCGCCGCCGGCACCTGACCAATCTGTTTCACGGCGCGGGCCGGCAGCCCCGACTCGCGGCCGTACGGCGATCTGCGGTTACGGTATCTGTGACTGTGACCAGTTCTGGAGTGAAATCTGTGCGTGTAGTGACTAGTAGTGAACGTGTTTGTCGTGGAGTGGGCTGCGAGTGGCGGCGGGCGAGCGGAGCCAGCTCGGTGACGGCAAGGAATAGTAACGAAGGAGTGCGTGTGGCGATGGTAGGCTTGCGGTAGCTGGGTGCAATTGTCGGGCTCGCCACGACTGCGGCGAAGTCGAGCGAGGGTTATGATTTTAATGAGCTATGTATGTATGTTCATCGTCACGCACATCTCTTAAACTATTCGTCGTGTGTTAACAAACGAGGTATTATTGGATACGTTATGCTGTTCCGCCGGTTATAAATTGTAAAGTTTTTGAAAATCCAACATGGCGATCACATAGCACCAAAAGTGCAAATAATTATCCCGTTTGGTGTCTATGAAATAGGATATGAAAGGTGTGAGTACTGTGAAAACATATACGAGTAGGTCACCTCTACATTTTCATATATAATATGTAAGTTTCGCCAACGACGTGAACACGACGTGAACCCTTGTCAAACGTGTTTACAGGGCGAGATAAAGTGACGCGAAAATCACACCGTCTTTATAAAAAGCATGACCTCGCCTGCCTCAAAATAACAAAAAAACTAAAACCCGTGATTTTAGCCGTAGGTGGTTAACTACGGCTAAAATCACATTGAGAAGGTATAACATTACATTTTATTTTAAATGATGTATAACATAAAAATATATATCGCACTGCTTTATAGGTTGTAATGAAAATGATTAAATTCAGAATTCAGCTGATGATCGGCCAACTTCGGAATAGGTTGGATACTGAAATTCTATGAAAATCCTGAGTTGTGACTTGTAGTACTCAATGCTATACTCATACGTACAGCCATCCTCTCACAAACAATAACATGGAGTACCTTTTTGTATTCATGTATGTATCTTTCCTGAAATGAACGTGACTTTATACAAAAAACATGAAAAATGTTGGGAACTTAGGAAACGTTATGTGCCTAATTCCGCGCAGACTCCCCCGAATACCGCGTGTCACCAGGTGCCGCCTATCTGGAGTTCAGCTTCACACTGGAAACTTGAAATAGTTTCATGATCAAATAGCGTATAAGTTCCGGAATATATCTTAAACAGCATCGAAATCGGTTCAGTTGTTTTTCCTTGAAACAGTAACAAATATTCATACATCCCCACAAACTTCGACGTTTGCGATATTTGTAGAATGTTTACAACATATACGGTTGAGGAGATACTGTGAAATGGTGCGTGCCAGCGGGCTGCCGGCGGGCGGCGGCGGCCCGGCCCGGTACCTCAGCTTTATGTCTCGTCGTAAATGAACTAGTAAAGGCCAACGGGCCTCCGCCATTATCGATTCATTCCTCCTTCGACATTCATTTGGACCTCTTTACTCACACGACGCACACAGCGCCGGGAGACGGCCGGCCGTACCGTCCTGGCCGACCGTCGCTCACTTGTCTCCAAGCGCGCAACTTTACACGATCTTACACGACACAAACTAATAAACTACTTCACTGCGAATGGAGGCACTCATAAAAACGTTGTGTTTATGCACTTAAATATCTCATCGTTTGGAGCCTGCGATCCAATGGGAAATTAAATTAACCAATAAGCCGATAAGTACCGCGAGTACCTAGTAGTAAATAAGTACCTTTATTAGAGGTAGGGAAGTACCTCCATCTTACAGAAAACTGCAGCCAAATAACAACTCCCTAGAAGGTTATTGTGTTCCTGCGTGTGAGTGAGGTCACCATCAGGTAAGCTCCTAAGGAGTTGCTGTGTTGGCAGCAGAGTGTGATACTTAATGTATTGCAAGCTTATAGGCTACGGTAACCGCTTTGCATCAGGTGGACCGTATGCTTGTATGGCTCCTGACGTCGTCGTATAAAAAACGCGATGTTCTTCCGCGAACCAGCGAATCAGAGCTGCACCTTTTGATTTACCTCTGATCCGTAGCGGTGAATTGAATTTTGAAATTGAATCTTCACGCCAGGTCCCTTGCGGGGTAGGCAGACAGAACCGAGCGCCATAAGACGCGGTACTTACTCACTTCACTCGTTTGTCTAACATTCATAGCTCTCTTCATGCCCGCTCGCCGGTTCCTGGGGCTCCTGACATCACTTTCTGATAAAACACGACCAATTCGGTCATGGTAGGTAAGTCTCGGCCTTCCTCGGCTCCTACATCCTTCCACTTCATATCATTGTATATCTGTTTCGTCCTTCTTTCACATATCCGAACCAACGGAGCATGCCTTTTTCGTAATGATGACGTAAGAGAGAGAGAGAGAGAGTTGGTCTGAAAGAGAGTGTCGATGTTAAGATAAGATCGATCGACTCTCTCTTACGTCATCATTACGAATTGAATGAATTGATTATGTAATATCGTTCTGATTATTTCTCCATAGGTTCATAGCCTTTATTTTACGGAGCTCGGTTAATGGTTGTCTTACATTAGTGAATGCTCAGTGAATCCCAAGAGACGCAGCGAAGTGAGACCGCGGGCCGGCTGCCACTGGCTGCAAGCGAAGGTGCTCCGCTCGTCATGGGATTCCCTATTCATTCCACCGATAAAGATTCGCTTTGTCTAAAGATTTGCGCAGTTCCCATGTTTGTTTTTTAATTGAATACAGTTCATGAAGAGGGCGATGATTATTAAATAAGCGAGTGAAGTGTGTAAGGATGCATGTCGCACTTGGCTCACATTGTTTACCCTGCAAGGGGCTCTCTGTGAGTTACTTGCACGCTGTATGATTGAGTCGGTCGCGTGTTTCGACTCGATCAGCTCGTGGAGTTTTCCTCAACGGGCTCACGAGCAACACATTTGCATTCCGATGCGACTGTCGTATTTTTGAGTGCTGTCGCCCGCCGGCCACCGCCGCACCGCCCGCCACCGCCCCGCACCGCCCGCCGGCCACAGCTCTCGCCTCGCCTTCACATTGAGGAGCGGCCGCTCTTTGTCACATCTCCCCATTGTCGGGGCCTATTGTTGTTTACATAACCGTCTGTATTGTGACGGCGCGGACGGTGGCCGTGAACACAGCGCGGGCCTGCCGCCGCACAGCACCGTGTCGACCGCGCACCTCGTCCCTCCACCTGGCAGAAGACAGCGTGTAATAAGTGCGAGTCGGACTCGCGCACGAAGGGTTCCGTATCATTATCTATAAAAACGGCACGTTTGTTGTATGGAACCCCCCTAAAATATTTGTTTTATTTCAATTTAATTATTTCTTTTTAAAGTGAATATACGAGTATAACTAAAACTTATGTGAATATTTCAAGCGTCTACCTGTTGCCGTTATTAATATCGAGCAAAAACGAGCAAAAAAAATCGGCCAAGTGCGAGTCGGACTCGCGCACGAAGGGTTCCGTACCATTATCTATAAAAACAGCAAAAAAAAAAATCACGTTTGTTGTATGGGAGCCCCCTTAAATATTTATTTTATTCTATTTTTTAGTATTTGTTGTTATAGCGGCAATAGAAATACATCATCTGTGAAAATTTCAACTGTCTAACTATCACGGTTCATGAGATACAGCCTGGTGACAGACGGACGGACGGACGGACAGTGGAGCCTCAGTAATAGGGTTCCGTTTTACCCTTTGGGTACGGAACCCTAAAAATCACGTTTATTGTATGGGAGCCCCCTTAAACATTTATTTTATTCTGATTTTTAGTATTTGTAAAATAACTGTCTAACTATCATGGTCCATGAGATACAGGTGATAGACGGACGGACGGACAGCGGAGTCTCTGTAATAGGGTCCATCTTACCCTTTGGGTACGGAACCCTAAATATGACGAGCGTTCGTTTCAAAACAACAGCCTGTATATACAGTAAGTATAACAATAGTATTATTTATCAGTTAATGTCTTAAGACGTGAAAATCTAATAATTTGTTAACTATCACTAAAAATGAGTTAGTTCGTTAACGACCGCTCTCACTTTATCATAAAACAGTATTTATTATGTATTTCCCCTGCGTTGAGGGAGTCTCGCTCGGTCATAAAACAATCACAAATTAATTGTCCGCTGGCTGTTTTGTGAAAACAACGAGTGTTTACATCGAATAGTGAATTCATATTCCTTCATGATTGTCGCGCCACCTCCACTAACTACGTAGTACCACCTCTTACAATTAGCCATACGTACGAGGCGGCCATAATATACTTCGTTCTTTGGATTTGGAAACTTGTGAGCTCATACTGCACTTGTAAAGGCTTACGTTACTATAGTACATTCGTATAGTGCACGGTGACCGCTTCATATCAAGTGTGTGGAGCGGGTGCCGCGGTGTGTACTTATTTTCCTCACGTATCTAGTTGAGAACCCCACGTGTGTGGTGTGACCGGACACGGAAGAACCAGCGATGGTTTCTTTTAATTACTTTTAATTACCGTTAGAAGTCATTATGCTTAATGTTTTTAATGAAAAACCATTGTTTCATCATTATTTCTTTCTTCCTGCTGAAATATTCTTTGAATTTATATAAATTTTCGCATTGTGTACTAGGTTACCATGACCGCGCTGCAGTTTACGTGTAACGGACGTAGCTGATAAGATACCGTCGCGTTACTGTATTTGTTAGCGTTGTTAGAGCGCCGCCGACCGCCATCGCGACTGCGGCGCCGGCCGGCGTCACGAAGGCCGCGCCGCGCACCCCGCGCCGCCCGCCCGACCCCGCGCTCGCCCCACTGATAACGACGACTACTGTTATCGATTCATGTTCGCCTAGTACTTTTTCAGGAGTTACGCCGTGGAAAGCGTTTTTCAGAGACCTTCTTCCTTCCTCACGCGGCGTTGCGTTTTATTGCCGTCTCATAATTTTCACCACTGTTACGAATGTTTACAAAATCGTGAATTTTATGTTTATACGTATTACGGGTTGGAAGTGTTGGAACACGGCCAAATCATTCCTGAAAGTGGTGGATACCTCAATCATTCAGCCGTGGAAAATGAAAATTACATCACTCGTCTCTCGTTAACAGCTGACACGCTTAATTGTCTATGATCTATGTTCATGACGCAAATTATACTAATTACAATGATCGAGTACAATTGGTGAACTGAACCACGTACATAGTACAGCGTAGTAGAGTGGTGCGTGTGTGCATGTTGTGTTGAAGTGCAAGGCACGCCATTCATTACCGCACGCCGAGTTTAATGATCCCGTGTTATTTTTATTACATGTTTTGTGTTCGGGCAAAAACTTGGCGACCAGTACGCTTCAATGACAAAGTGGATCGCGAGTGTGAACACGTCGGGAGTCGTCATAAAGAGTCGACCCCATTATTTGGGCGGCGAGAGGCGGCGCGGCGGCCCGCATCGATGGGGAACTGGGTCGCACCTGCAGTGCGGCGCCCGGAATCCGACCCTCGACCTCTTTCGTAATCGGTGCATTGCTGTTGCTTCCTGCGCCTTCGCTCGCCGCAGCTCCAGCTCTCATTATGGCAAATGACCACTCATTCCAGCTAGGGATGTGCCGCCCGGGAACATTACTATTGAGTAAACTACCAGTAAATTCCCGTACTAGGAATATTCCCAGTAACTTACCTCGTTACTGGGAATATACGGGACATAACAAAAATTCTACTAAAAAAAATACCTTTTCCAAAAACATGATATGAAAATAATGCACTAAAAGGTACAAAATAATTGCTACATTTGTTTAAATGACTATAAACAAACATTATAGAGTATTATTTACTTAAACAGATATTAGATATATATTTTAGACTACTTACAATAAACTAACCTACCATGACCAAATTGGCGGTGTTTTGTCAGAAGGTGATGTCAGGAGCCCCAGGAACCAGCGAACCCACTTATCCAGCGGCTGTGTCCTATAACCCGCCACAGCCTCCTCTGTCCCGTTACCAAAACCGTAGGCCACGTAGTGCCCTTTTAGACAAACCAAACAAACTCTCGAGTGCTCTGGACCGCTATGCAGCGGCCGAAGCCTCCTTAGGGCAAAAGTCCTCCACCATGTTGGCACGCTTCGCTTCCGGTCGCTCGTTTAGTCGCTTTTAGGGTCCAGAGTCGACATCCTCAGGAGAACAGTCGACTCTTCTCTAAGCGTTTGCTCTTTTCAGTGACGCTTGCGGGTGACGCACCCTGGGGTGATCGCTTCAGATGAAGCCTTTGACGCCTTCCCGGCTAAACGGCGGTCCCAGGGGGTGTTTTAGTCAGTAGGAATCTGACATCACTAGTTCGTTCGCACGAAACAGTATCTTATGCAAGATCTCACCTCCTCCCTCCCGTTTTCCGGAGGGTGCCCCTCACGGAAGAATGACTAACGCACACCCGCGTGTGTGGGTTGGTCCTTCTTTTGTGGGTCTACAATTTTCTTGGGCGAAAAACAAAAAAAAAAAAAAAATGGCGCCCGGCTTTTTCTGCCTACCCCGCAAGGGACTTGGCGTGAAGATATGCATACATACTTACAATAAATAGAGTATACATCTAAGTGAAATACATCTCTTATCAAAATATTTATTGATATGACATAATTAGACATTGTCGATTTCTAAGGTACGTGTAATAATATATCATAGGCCGAATATCAATTTTATTATTCCGGCACTTTCAAATACTATTAAGTATTAATTGCATGATTAGCAAATTAATGTTAAATCATTAAAATGTTGCTACGAGTATGTTCATTTTTACCTAAAATTACTCATCATGCCCTCTGTTACCGGGAACTTACTCGGGAATTGACTTGCCTTGAGTAAGTTACCGGTAACGTCCCATCTGTAATCCCAGCCTCCTCTGCGCGCTCTGTAATACGCTCCGTACTGTCTCGGTCTGCACTGGAATGAGGTACAATGAGTGTAGATGTCTCATAAATTTATTGAAATAGTCCTGTGAGAAATATAATAAATGTGTTGTTAATTCTTTAATTACTTTATTATATTACTTTATGTCAGGAGCCTTAGAAACCGGCGAGCGTGCGTGAAAAGAGCTATGAACGTGAAAGAAGCGAGTGAAGTGTGTAAGGAGCGCGTCTCACGGCGCTCGGTTCTCTCTGTCTACCCCGCAAGGGACCTGGCGTGAACATATATATACTTTATTATTTACATGCACACAAATGAACCTTTATTTTACCACATGACTAACATAATAACGAATATTAAGAAATAAATAAATTAATATAATAGTATCCTGATTAAAAATACAACTACGAACTAAAATTACATAAACTTCACAATTAAGAAATATTTAAAAATGTGGGCCCTTTGGGTGAGGTGGCCATAATGCAGGCAGCGTTCCCGCGCTGAATTGTTAAGGAAAGTCTTTGTGCGAGCAAGTTGCCTGCGCGGGGTCTCCAGTAGCCTCCCTCAGCCGTTTACGGAGCTCATCGGCATCGGCAGGTCAGTAACCAGGCCACACTGGCCTGTTTACTGGTCGGGAGGTCTATCCTCCGCGGCGTCGGAGACATCCCGCCAGGACGCTTGCTATCGTTTCTCAAGAGTCGCGGGAACATCGGCAGGTCAGTAACCAGGCCACACTGGCCTGTTTACTGGTCGGGAGGTCTATCCTCCGCGGCGTCGGAGACATCCCGCCAGGACGGTTGCTATCGTTTTTCAAGAGTCGCGGGAACATCGGCAGGTTAGTAACCAGGCCACACTGGCCTGTTTACTGGTCGGGAGGTCTATCCTCCGCGGCATCGGAGACATCCCGCCAGGACGCTTGCTATCGTCTCTCAAGAGCCGCGGGAACAGCGGTAGGTCAGTAACACCAGGCCACACTGGCCTGTTTACTGGTCGGGAGGTCTATCCTCCGCAGCGTCGGAGACATCCCGCCAGGACGCTTGCTATCGTTTCTCAAGAGCCGCGGGAACATCGACAGGTCAGTAACCAGGCCACATTGGCCTGTTTACTGGTCGGGAGGTCTATCCTCCGCGGCGTCGGAGACATCCCGCCAGGACGCTTGCTATCGTTTCTCAAGAGCCGCGGGAACATCGGCAGGTCAGTAACCAGGCCACACTGGCCTGTTTACTGGTCGGGAGGTCTATCCTCCGCGGCGTCGGAGACATCCCGCCAGGACGCTTGCTATCGTTTCTCAAGAGCCGCGGGAACATCGGCAGGTCAGTAACCAGGCCACACTGGCCTGTTTACTGGTCGGGAGGTCTATCCTCCGCAGCGTCGGAGACATCCCGCCAGGACGCTTGCTATCGTCTCTCAAGAGCCGCGGGAACATCGGCAGGTCAGTAACCAGAACACACGGGCCTGTTTACTGGTCGCGAGGTCTATCCTCCGCGGCGTCGGAGACATCCTGCCAGGACGCTTGCTATCGTCTCTCAAGAGCCGCGGGAACATTGGCAGGCGAGTGGCGGCCCGCGGCGGGAGGCAGCCAAGTCCGTGGTGTCCGAGGCGGTCTGCACTGGCTCCTCGAGAAGCGCACCAATGATCAACACAGACAACAATATGTCAAAATCTGTATCTTAGCCAAATCCTTAGGCTTAGGTAGCGGACCCCGCCAATTCTAATCATCAGAACGGGATAACACTAAGAAAAAGAAGTAACAAACATCCATGTCCCACATTTTTTTTACATTTATTAGGAGGGTTGTATTGTAGGAATCGCGCTATCGGGCCGTCAACTTTAATGTTTTTATTCTGGCCTGGTTTATGCTAAACCCAAAAAAACAATTATTGTTAAAATATTAAAAATCCCTGTACAGTTTACTGACTCTTTCGACAACGTATCTCTAAAATCGCGGCTATTAATCCCAATTATTTGATAAGCGTGCGCGGGTAGATCCAACGCGTAAGGGTGCCCTTTGAAAAAATTAAGTAATGTAGCACGCCCGCCGTCCCCCGCTCCGAGGGATATCAATGGAACGATATACAGATATCAGGTCTCGGCAGGGTTGGGGACTATGGGAATGTAAGGGAAATTATTGTGGCGTGATGAGATCTGGAAGGATTATTGGTACTGGGCTATTGCAGAAGAGAGACGAACGCCTGCCGTAACTACCGTATCTGATCGCTGCTTCTAGCAATCGCCACTCACTGGATGGACTCCCGAAATTCCAGAGGAAGTCGGCGGGACAACACCGGCGGGAGTGACTCAGGGCTGTCGATAATGAACTTATTGTGGGTGAAAGAAGGGAGGATCGTGGACGTGGTGCTGTAAGTGTGCAGCGAACGTTGTCACGCGGTTCCCCGCCGCGCCGCCGCCGCCGCCGCCCCGGGAGGAGGGAGCGGGAAGGCCGAATCAATTGCACATATCGTAAATAGAACAGAGTGTAGTTAGTGCCCGCGGTAGACCCGCCATCGGCCTCCGCCGCGGCTGGCCGGCGCGTGGAGCACGGTGCGGAATCGATGATGTAGTCAACTGGAATTGAAATGACGGACGAACTAGTAACCGCATCTTGTCTTCATGTCCTTCATCAATCGAAATATACAAATGTATTTACAATAGTCAGGGATACGCCATTTGTAGAATAGCTGCCTGTACAATATAATCTTCGACGATCAAAGAACGTGATCAGGGATTTGTTGGTGTTGAATAAACATCATATCAGCAGCTCAAAAATGAAAGTAGTAACGAGTAGCTGACACGAAGTAGCTCTCTGACGTTGAGGAGCAGGCTGTCAGTCAGTCTGTCAGTCAGTCGCCTGTCGTCCGTCTGGGACGACGACTGGCCATTACAATAATATGCAATTTGATCTAACCTGCTTTGCGTGCTTCCGCGGAAGCACGCAAAGCAGGTTAGATCAAATTGCATATAGATTTGACTTTCGACTTTGCCTGAATCTATTAACCATTACAATAATGTTGCGGCTCGGTGGTGTTTATCGAATTATTCACGAGGACACGTGCCCTCGATGACGGCAATGCAATGCCATAGTCGACGGGTGTAGGAGCAGACTAAGGACAGGACACCTACCAAATCACATTGATCGTGTCTTGGCAGAGTCCTAGGAATCGGTCAGTGTGCCTCAAACGATCCGTAAAGGTAAAACAAACGAGTGAAGCGCAGCTTCGTATGATGCCTTGATTACAAGTAAGAAGAAAAGACTGATATTACAGACATACATCGATAACAGCGACAGATAGGGACAGCTGAAGACCATTTGTGGGGGCTAAAGACGGCACGATCTCGCCTGCAGTTCAGTGAACAAGGGTTTGGCGGAGATGGAAGGGAACAGTGATTGGGAAAGTATAAGTAACTTGAAGAGCCAGTGTTTGAGTAAGCAGATGAAGAGCCCAAGCTCCAGGTTACGAATGTAGGTCAGGTCAGGACACACGTCCTCGAGTAGAGTTATTTTGGTTCACATTGTAATTAGTAATGGAGTGGTATAAAAGCGGGCGAGTCAATGACGGCTCTAATGTTCAGATAACGTGGCTCATAAACATCCATCAGCGAGCACAGCGCACAGTGAGCCGTCGACGAGTAAGGCTCCGGTCACATTGGCCGGGAAATGGACGAAACGACGCTGCCATTGCAACTCGTCGGAGGAGAACGTGCGCGAATACACAAGAATGCGTGAGGATTCTAGAACATCTTTCGCAGCAGTTGGCGTCACGAGATTAGTAAAGACCAGTTTAGTAGTCTATAATATTTGTTCGAAGTAAAACGTATTGGTCAATATGAAACATTTTTCAAAGATTTGTATGTCCACCAACTTATTGTCGTTGTTAAAAGTTTATTATTGTACAGCTAAGAGCAGATCATGGTTAACACTCGAAGTGCGTTTGTAACTCTTATCACGAACGTAATAAGAACGGTACAAAGGTCAGAGTGTAAAGCTTGAGCTGCACTTAGCTGCACGTGCAAGTACTTGCACACGTTACAGGTACTTGTAAGTACAATGCGGCGCCGTAACCCTGCAGGTAGCTCGGGCGCTCACTGTAACTCTTGATAACTTATGATTATTGAAGTGTTGTCTATAAGCTAAAAAGTTGGTTATGTTCATTCAACGCCCGCCACCCTACGCTGCGCGGTTCTCGAAAGTGTTTCAAGTATGACGAGCTCGGTGGCTCAGTCGTGAAAGACGCGACTTTGACACCGACGCTCGTGGGTTCGATTCCCACTCGAGACAAACATTTGTGTGCACGAACATGTTTGTTTGTCTCCCGAAGTTGTATGAAAAAAAGTCCGCGAATTTTCATGAATTTTTATCATTCGTTTTTGGTTTCACATGTGCACAGTTACGAAGGATTAACTTCGAAATGATGTACATTTTTGGTGTAAACGATGTTGTTCTCGCGGCGATGTGAAGTGAGCCTTACCGTCCGCGCACGCGAACAGTCGTCGCGCCGACATAACATTGTCCATTGTGAACGTTCACATTTGGTCGGCGGGTGATGGCGGGTGTTCGCATTGTGATGGAATATTTTAATTAGATGTTTCAGTGTTAGAGTCGCCACAGGGCTTACTGACCTCGTCGCTGTGCATTGTCAGTTTGGCAAATATGTTTGTTCGCTTGATTATAAGCAGTTACTTACCAGTCTATACGTTTACGCCGAGTCCTTTGTAGGCTAGCCAGAGCGCCACATCGTTTTTACAACTTTCATGGTTCTTTTCGTGCAAGCTCACCGGTTATTAGGATTTTTCATATTATCTGTATATTTAATAATTTGGAAATGGTAACTAAACAGAAGCGAATGATATATGTATCCTGTTCTGAAGAACAGACGCTGGTAACGCCAATAAAATATAAAAGTCTCTTCACCTCGCCGCGGCCGGTTGTGCTCTCTTCCGTTATCGTTGACGAACACTCGCTTAAGTAAAGTGATTTTCCACGGACGACGACGCGGCGAGTCGAGAATCTCGCTGGTAATGGCAATGTTTAGTGGTAATAACTAGGAACGATCAGTATTCTTTAGTAATAAGCGGTATGTGCCTATTTCTACTTAAAATTACCATTTGTAGCAATTGTCGCCGCAATAATGAAGCCGTATTTCTGCGGCGATAAAGTGCATTCTCTATTGCATGAATACATTCTGCGTTCGCAGTAATAAGGTTCGATCTTATTAACATCGGCAAGCACATCCACTCCGATCCAAAACATTACCACGGCATATGCGCGAATGAGAATATATATTTATTCCATACAACTTTCAATTTCGCCTTGCCCTCGTGGGTCGTGGTCGTGGCTCGTCTCCGAGTGCTGTTTATTTAATCTGTCGTTTATGAGCGGTGCGTGTTGTCCGCGGAGCGGGCGGCCGAGGAGGGCCAGCCGTAATTAAACGATCGACTAGGAAACACCGCAACACTATATAAAGCTGCAGTAACCTTCAACGTGTGTCCCACACAGTTAAATTCATCTATAAATTATTCGGTTACAAATTCATTTTACGTAAATTGGTGGTTGGTTGAACACGATGTTCATTGAAAAGAACTGAGGTAGCTCGCCTTGATGTATTGTAACGTAATGTGATATCATATTTATAATACGAAACACCAGAGGAGTGGCCGAAAATATAGAATGAACTGACAAAGGGAGGTGTGTTTTACTACACCCGATGCAAACAGCATACGGTCAGGTTGATGGGAAGTGGGTACTATAGTCTAGGGATGCTTGCAACACAAGGAGTACCTGCCGCCTGCGCTAAGGATTACTGGGCACTTGAACGGTTTTATATATAGATAGACTGCATTTTGTTTGCTAACCGGTATGGTGATGTGTATTGCACACATCAGACGAATTAGCTTGGGCTTGAAGATGAGTGTGACTCATACATATCCTTTAAACTGGGATTTGGGACTGTGAGATGTAGGTGGGGCGGTCATTTTTAGGGTTCCGTACCGTTAAACGGAACCCTATTACTGAGACTTCGCTGTCCGTCCGTCTGTCACCAGGCTGTATCTCACGAACCGTGATAGTTAGACAGTTGACATTTTCACAGATGATGTATTTCTGTTGCCGCTATAACAACAAATACTAAAAAATAGAATAACATAAATATTTAAGGGGGCTCCCATACAACAAACGTGATTTTTTTGCCCGTTTTTGCTCGATATTGATAACGGCAACAGGTAGACGCTTGAAATATTCACAGAATATTTAGTTATATATTCACTTTAAGAATAAGTAATTAAATTAAAATAAAACAAATATTTAAGGGGGGCTTCCATGCAACAAACGTGATTTTTTTTGCCGTTTTTATAGATAGTGGTACGGAACCCTTCGTGCCTGAGTCCGACTCGCACTTGGCCGATTTTTTTATTATACGCGAGATATAGTCCATCGGTGGTCCGGTGTGCGTGCGCGGCGCGGTGCTGACGGCCGCCGGCGTGACCCGCGGCCGAGCGCGCCCGCCCGCGGCGGCGCAGCTGTGCAACTGGGTCGCACGCCACTCTTGCACAAGTGGACGATCACCATCTGCACAAATAAACGTCTAGCTGGGCGCTGTGTGCTGGGTGCTGGGTGCGCGCGGTACGCTCACGGACGAGTTGACGTGCCCTATAAAACGTATAAAGCTAAGCAATATTTCAAACACATGAACAGTAATAAAGAAACCGAACGAAATAATGATGAAACAGATATACAATGCGAAAGTGAAAGGATGTAGCAGCCGAGGAAGACCGAGACTGACAAAATGACCAAATTGGTCGTGTTCGATCAGAAGGTGATGTCAGAAGCAATAAGACCCGGCGAGCGTGCAGATCTATGAATGTTAAAGAAGCAAGTGAGGTATCTAAGGACTTTCGTGGCGCTCTGTTCTCCCTGTCCACCCCGCGAGGCGGCGTGAAGTATAGATACACAGACAGGCGAGTGAACGAGTTCGGCCCGCTCGAACACATGAAGTTGTGACAGTAATCCGTGGATGCTTGTAACACGAGCAGCTCGATACTCAGTCCTCGCGCATTGGCACCGCCGCTGCCCGCGTACTTACCGGGGTGACCTCGTTCAGTCGCAGGACACAACGACCCATCGGGAAGTCGTTATTTGGCTGCGGACTTCTGTGACATGGAGGTAATTCCCAAGTCGTCCGACTGCTTTTTCACCTCCTACCTCTTTCGCCAGAGTCTTTTATGTTAATTGACAGGATGCACCACGTGCAAGTGGAGTAGACTTGACTGTAAACATGATAGTTATTTTCATAGATAGCCAGTTATTTTAAGAGGGGTAGAGCGCATTAAAGCAGCCCGTCTGGGAAAGTACCTCCACCTCACAGAAAACCGCAGCCAAATATCAACTCCCTAGAGGGTTGTTGTGTTCCTGCGTGTGAGTGAGGTCACCAGTAAGCTCCGAAAGAGTTGCTGTGTTGCAGCATAGGAAGCATCGCGCGAGTGATACTTGATGTATTACAAGCGTTGATAGGCTACGGTAACCGCTTTACGTCAGGTGGGCCCGTGGTGGCCCATGCTTCTATACCTTCCGCCGTTGTATAAAAAAAAGTTATACCACAAAACTATGTAGTATTTTAACTTTTTTTGTAGTATATATATGTATGCGTTGATCTCAATAACAATACTTTCGTTTTCCACTGGCTATGTTTGTGTTGATAAGGTGGAGTAGATCCACGGGCACGCGTCGCCACCCCCGCCACCCGTGCACTACCAATAGTGTATATTTGTAGGTGAGTGAGCAGCCAGTGGCACGGCCACGATGACAGCGGTCGTCGGCCTCTGGTCCACTGGTGCACCGCGAACAGCCATGCAATTCTCTAAGCGACTCGTAATGGCTGTGTGCGTCGCTGTGATCACAGATGTCACAGCTTTGACATTGTCTACTGCGATCACGGCTAAATTATTTGGTTCTATAAGGCTGTAAGCGTACGCGAGGCTGTTGGCCTTGTAGAATTCCAATTTCAAACGCACCCTTGCGGCGCTAGTGTCGCGCAACCATGAAAAGCGACACCAAAGAATTGCAATTTTGTGTTCAAGGCTGTAACAGCCGATGTTTCCGAGGATGTAAGTATGTTTGCTCTTACAGAATTGCATGGCAGTACACAAGCCGCGGCCGTCGCCGATCAACTTCGGCGATGACTCACAGTGCGCCTCCGCGCGGACGATCACCACTCCTATCTCAAATAGAGAAAGTACACATTTGCCTGCAGCCTCCGAGAGTTGATTTGAGAAAAGCGAGAGGCTGTATAACGGCCGCTGGAGCTTACTCACTGGATCAGTATGCGAAGGCCCGAGCTCGTGTCCTGACTGGTCATTAGTCACGCGATAATATAATTATTTTTTCGTATCTTAATGAATTAAAATAAAATGGTAACTTGACACGCAATTAATATGTCGCCAAAATAATTTTATAGAATTATTAAATGGATAGTTTTTGACGAGGTAGGTTGCGCAGCGGCTAGTAATGCTACTTTAACACCATCGCTCGTAGGTTCGATTCCCACACAGGACGAACATTTGTGAAGACATATCTCTTTGTCTCGGTCTGAGTGTTTGTAAGAGACAGGCATTAAAGTAATCGGTCTGCAGAAATACCTGCACTTTACAGGAAACCACAGACAGATAACAACTTCCCAGCCTAGAGGGTTAATGTGTTCCCGCGAGTGAACGAGATCACCAGTAAGCTCCTAATGTGTAGCTGTGTTAGCAGTAGAAGCATCGCGCCAGTGATATTTAATATGTTTGCAAGCGTCCATAGGCAACGGTACCCGATTTACATTAAGTGGGCACAGTATGCTCGTATGGCTCCCGACGTCGTATTAAAAAATGAACGTGGCTGTGAGCTCACCACTAATGTTTTAAATAACAAGAAGGCGATATTTAATTAGTTTAGTCGGTCGGCGGAGACTTCGCGACTGACTTACCGAGTGTTCGAGGAAACATTTTCTGAAACAACACATTTGTATTGTGATAGTTTTGTGAACGGCTCGCCGATGAAGGAGAACATTGCGAGCGGCGACCGCGCGCCCGACTAACTATATAGCAACAGACGTGCGGCCCGACCTGAGGAAAGTGTAGCCCTCCTCCTCGGTTGTGAAACTCTGCCGGCAGTAGCTTCATGTCAAAATCGGTATTTTCGTCAAAGACTTAGGTAGTGGAGCCTGTCCATCCTATTGGATGTGAAGGCGGGTTAAGTTAGGCTTGGAAGAAGTTTTCTAAACAAATTCTCACTAACGCGTAGAACACAACATACGTCATGTTATGTAGGTGTAGAGACTTTTTCCTCACTCGTGTAATACAACTCTGTACATGAGTATTAATTCTGCGAACAAGGGTTCATTCCATATTTGGTTCTATTAATTACCTACGTAAGAGGATAATACTTAAAACTTCTTCAACTCCGTAGGGACATAGGTTGTCTAAGTGTATTTTACCGCCTTTACCATGGCGAGTGCTCTGAAGAACTGTTTTCCCTTATCCCACCCTCTCCCCTCCGTCATAGAACCACATGTGCAGGCTTGCGATGTCATCGTTCCACTGTTGAGAATATCTCTTCGCGTACCAAAAACGGCAACTCCTATCTTTATCGTACCATTAAAAAGTGGAACGCCTTGCCTGCACATGTGTTCCCTCCTTCCTACAATATGAGATCCTTCAAACGAAGCGTGAAGAAGCATCTTGCGGGTCAGCATGGCGGCGTCAACTGAAAGGATACGGTGTAGTCTTTTGTCAGTTGCGATTGGGCTCCTCTTTCGCTGACCATTAGGCATCTTGTATAAAAAAAATGACAAAATTTCGACATCCGATTGGGTACTTTTCACTGTAATGTAGATAATGATTAATACATAATTATAATTTAGTATCAATTTATAATTTATTTGAAGAAGATTATTGAAAAGTATATTTGTTTTATTATATACGTATTATCTATTTATTTTATGAAGTTGTCGAATAAATTCTGTTAGCTCACCTAAACTTTAACATCCCGTCTGTTCGCTCGCGTGCAGAACACTCGCCACTCTCCCGCGAGCCGAGTGCACGGACCACTGCTCAGGTGGAAGGAACATGAGTGTCGTGTACAGGACAGTACTCGCCGCCCTCCCGAGTCGTATTGCACATGAATGTACACGACGGCTGTCGGCTTTGACGGCGTTAGGGTTACGTCATTCGTGCATTCCTGTTCGGTGAGCGACTTCATAAATGAATCATTTAGTTCGTGTTGGGGTCGTACAGAAACTGTGCCAGCGACGCCCTCCGGACACCTGTGTGTCTCGGGCTCCCGCACCCTGCCCTGAGTGGCGGCGGGCTGGCGGTGCTCCCCCCTGCAGAGCGCGACCCGCGGGCAGCCCACTCGTTGCGTCGTGAGCAGTGTCCGCGGGGTGCCCGAGTGGCCGCGACACCCTCGTCTTGTACGTGTACTTCCTTTTACAAAATAAATTTGTTGCTATTCATTATATTTGTAATTAGTTAATAGATTCAGGCGTTATTTTGCAAAAGTCAACTTTACCTTGATCTAACCTGCTTGTGTGGCGGTGGCGGGAACGCACAAAGCAGGTTAGATCAAATTGCATGTATATTTGTAATTGCCGGCACCTTGATCTGATTATTATTTTTATGTTGTGTATAAATAAAAACTTGTAGTCTTATACAGTCAAAGGACATGGTGTACGCGGAACCTCCGTGCGCGCTTCCACAGGAATGTTAGTATCATCAGAGGGTCGTTGTGTTCCTGCGCGTGAGTGAGGCCACTAGCAGGCTCCTAAGGAATTGATGTGTCAGCCGCAGAGGAGGCATCGCGCTAGTGGTCCTTAATGTACAAGCATTCATAGGCTGCGGTAACCGCGTTACATCAGATGGGCCGTATGCTTGTATGCCTTCCGACGTTGTACAAAAATTATATATAATAAATTAACTCAAGACTTTCACGAAATCATTAAAATCGGTTCATAAATAAAAAGGATACCCGAACATACATAAAAAATATATATGCACATACGTATTGATAAGCTCTTTTTTTTAAGTCGGTAGAAAGAAGGACTAACCTACTAAAATGGTGCGTTAATCATTCTTCTGTGGACACCCTCCGGACGATAATGCGAGGCAAATGGTGAATATTCATGAATACTCTTACGGAAGGCCGTACGAGTCACGTCAGACTCTCCCTGACTGAACACCACCTAGGGGCTGCCTTTAGCCGGCAGGTTTGGAAGGCTTCGTCGGTGGACGTCGCCCCGGGGGACACGGGGCGACGCGACATGAATCGAGAGTGAAGAATCTCATGCTAATTTCTATGAATAAGCTTACTTCAACAACTTACTCCGTATTACATGTAAGTGCATCCTTCCATTTTCGCGTTATATGTGTATCTGTCAGTCGGTCTGTCGTCGTCCCGCGTTTGTTCCTCACGTTCGAATCCACGGAATCAAATAAATATTCACGGAGAAATTACACGGGGCACTATGTTGTCCCGAAGAAAACAAAGCTATGCCGAATAGGCAACTAATAATATATTTACCTAAATAGTTTTATTGTGATAATAAACTTATAATAAATAATACATCGAAAAGTGACACAGCGGTCCGTTTGTCACAGCGGCGGCGGTAGGCGTGCTCGCTAGCGTTGTTTGAGTCACCTCGGTGGTTCAGCCGCTCGCCTTGACTCGCCACTCGCGCATTCTCTATCTATTGTCGCAATTGATAATAATTCCAAAGTGAAAGTGTCCGATGACCTTGACAATCGATTTGTGAACGACTGTTCGTATTGTGATACGGTATTTCGTTCTGTATTCTAACTCCCGTATGGTCTAGTGGCTAGGATACCTGGCTTTCACCCAGGAGGCTCGGGTTCGATTCCCGGTACGGGAAAAATCTTTTTGCGTGTTCAAAATTATTTGTTGCACATAACAAATTGTTAAAACATTGTTTGAGAAATAAAATTATTATATTTTAAAATAATTTTGGTTATAACCGTCATAGGTTATGAAACGTGAGTAATGGTGAAGAACCGTTATGTGACGTTTGTAAATAGTAATAAACAGTACGATCGTGTTTAGTGCGAGCAGTGAGCACGTGACGGCCGGCGGCGGCGCTGCACACACTAATAAATCATCTATTAAGTCATAACATCCAGTGACGGGCGAGGGTGTTGTCAACCGAGGTGGAAGAAGGAGGAGGTCTTGTGTTCGCGCCGTTTGTTGTGCGGCCCCCGGAGTCCGTTCAACGAGATGGTTTATCAATTGTAAGTGACCTCTAAACATTGTTTTAATGTAATTCCACGTTTCCGTACAGTCGCCGTGCCGAGGACACTGGGTTCTTATTATGTACTATAAACGAATAACTCTTGTTAAAAAAATAAATAAAAATAACTTAACTTCTATATATATACCTATATATCGAAAACGACTCTATCAATTCGGATCAAATTTTGTATTTACTAAGGTTTTGCTTATTACGTTCATCTATGGGTGTCTTTCCTGAAAATGCGACTTTGCATAAAAAATATAAAAAAACACCAAGCGAACGTTTTAAATTGAATAATTCAAGCCAGAATGTAGCGATAGAAGCTCAGCGTGTCTCCACTACGAGTATATAACTCGATATTGATTTCGTCCTGTTGATGAACGATTCATTGTCAGCTGTGTCAATTAGTTTAGCCGTTCGTTTGTTGTGTTTATGACACATGCTCGTAACCTGCTAACCCGGCCGAAGGGGTACCGCAGTGGGTAACATCCGCCGGAGTAGTCGCCTTGTCACAAACTTTCCCTAATGAGAAGTTAACCGTATCTAATTTTGTTATTAAAAAAAATAAGTATATCCGTCCATAAGTTCCCGTGCAGTCCTTAGCGGGGTAAGCAGGGTGAGCCATCGCGTCGTGCGTGACTCGGCATAAAGAGATAAAATCACGACTTTATAGCGGTTTCTCCTTAGAGCTTTCGATTCTACAGGGTTCTACAGGGTTTAATTCGTTTAAAATAGACGAATTAAGCTAAGCTCAAGTGAACTTGTCAGTGGCGGAGTCCAGCGGCTGTATTTAGTTGTTTATGAACATATGTTTATCTTGAATGTGTTTCACGTCATAATACAAAGTTTTACGTAAATGTAATTAATATAAATGCCGTGTGTCACCCGGCCGGCATACTAATTAATTATTATAGTCAATGTACTGTCACTACACGATGTCTCACTGTGTCACAATACCAGAAAGGACACGTCACCGAGGTGACTCCAGCGCGACCACCGGCTGGTGAAAGCCGCTTTGACAACCTGGTTAACGGTAGAATTAGTGAACAATGTAGAAAGTGGCCAAATTGGAGAGACTGATAGCCCGGTGGGTAGAGGACCGGCCTGGTGATCAACTGCTCACCGGTTCGAATCCTGGCATGTACCACTAAATTCGTATTTTCGGCTTGACATATTAGTAATTATCACTTGCTCGGCAGTGAAGCAAAACATCGTGAGGAAACATTTACGTTTTTTTATGTAACGTCGGAAGGCATACAAGCATATGGCCCGCCTGATGTAAAACTGTTACCGTAGCCTATAAACATTCGCACTACATTAAGTATCACTCGATGCCACCTCTGCTGCTAACACAGCAACTCCACAAGAACTTACTCGCGACCTCACACGCAGGAACGCAACAACCCTCTTCGGAGTCGTTACTTAGCTGCGGTTTTCTGTGAGTTGGATATTACATCACGTAGTTGGGTACTACATCCCCAGACGGGCTGCTTTGAGGTAGATAAGTCAAGTAGTAAGATAGTTTTAAAAATAATATATTGCTTTATTTGTATGAGAACGCGTTCATGTTTTCGGCGTGGAGTGCATTCCACGACGTGGGACCTTGAGGAAGGAACTTCCTCGGCGCCGCACCACGTAACTGGTTGGTTTTCCTTGACAAGGGTGCACACCCTTCGGTCGGAACGTGAACACGCAAAAGGAAACGTAAGCTTGCGCTATGCTCGTACTTCAGCGAGGCGGTAGAGTTTTGAACGTTTGTGAAAATACGAAAACCGTTCAACATGCTAGAAAAATACATTGAAAATTGTGTTCAAAATTTGATTCGTGAAAAATGAATATTGTGATATTTGGCGGCTGCATGTTCTGCCCAGGTCTAATATAGCGATCATTTGAAACCAAGCGTTCTTAAAATACTTTACGAGATACTGACTGACACGGACACGCCCGTGATCTGATATTGGGTCCGTGCTCCTCTCGGGCGCGGAACTCGACTGACCTTCCAGGAGTTCAATACAAAAAGTATTCCGAGAGATATTATTTTACTCGGGACAAAAATACCGTCGCATCTGAGGTCCATGATGCCATCAATTTTTTTTCCGCCCCGCAGTCCGCGCCACCCCGTCCGTCTAGGCGAGGACAGGTTGCGAGCGAAAACACGTCCTTATCAGCTCGCCGGCGATGGTGGGTCGCGGCATCGTCAGCGGTGACCGTGATTTCTTTGTTACAACGTCGGGTGGCGAGATAAAGTTCATCCGATGTAAAGTGGTCGCCGTGACCTGTGCACTCTTGCAATGCAATCTCACTGGTCACTTCACTCACTCGGAGGAATATAATAATTCCCCAGGTAGTTGTTATATGGATATCATCTTCTGTGAGACGGAAGCTCACCAGAGCCTCGTTTATTATGTAGCTGTGTACACCGCGTGCAGGTAACGGCGTTAATTACTCGATTTTGTTACCGACTCGTGGGTTCGATTCCCACACATTACAATCATTTGTGTGCATGAACATGTCTATTTGTCTTGGTCTGGATGTTTTTAAGAGAGGCAGAGTGCATCAAAGCTAGTCTGTGGAAGTACCTCCACCTCATAGAAACCGCAGCCAAATAACAACTCTCTGCATGGTTGTTGTGTTTCTGCGTGTGAGCGAGGTTACCAGTAAGCTCTTAAGGAGTTGCCGTGTTTAGCTGCAGAGGTGACATCGCGCGAGTGTCACTTAATGTATTACAAGCGTTCATAGGCTACGGTAACCGCTTTACATCAGGTGGGTCGTATGCTTGTATAACTCCCGACGTCGTATAAAATAAAAGATGATAGTGAGCCATTTACACACGTCTTATCCAGTTGTCGGAGCCATAAAAGCGTCTCCGTCGGCGGATGTGTTGTTTTACTGCACGACAGTGTCATCTGATTACTTCACTTTGTGTACATATGTAGTACACATACAGAGATATACAGTGTCAACAAACACTTTATTGTGCCTGCGATGGAAACAGCGCCCGTCTTGGTTGTACCTCGCGCCGGGCGGCTGAGGGGCGCGCGGCCCGCTGCTACGTGTCCCCACCCCGGCTGCATAGACACTCACTTTTCAGTTCAGGAGGTAAGGGCACACTTCCACGACGGAGTGCTCTTTAAACTAGCCTCGCCTGCGAGTGAGTAGGGTGCATCCAGTGCACGTGATGTTTTCTAATGAAAAACTATGAGGAGCCGCTGATTGTGGACTGCAGGCGAAGACCAGGGCCGGGCTCACGTGGCCGAGGGCCGCGGCATGAGGAAGTTTCCTCGCCGTGCCGCACGGGGACTGCACGGGCTGTTTCCTGTTTACACCAAATGTTTATGGACATGACTACATCGGCTCATTTAGAAATACCGTGCTCTATATGATAGTAATTAACTTGCTTGTCATAGTTATTAATATTATTGCATTATTGTACAAGGGACGTGAAGTTGTCTTGCCAGGGCTGGCAACGCGCGGGTGATCATTATGGTGTTGCTAAAATCGTTAGGTGGGCGACGGCGTCCTTACTCATACTGGCGTGATAATATCCCTCCCGCCTCGGTCTCTTGTGGAGTCTGGAAATAACCTGCTGTGAAAAGTAGCCGGCGGTGGTGGCACTTGGTGCAGTCTGCGCTCACCGCTAAGAAAAAAATATCAAATGGACAAACACATTACTACTTAGTACTTTATTGTCAATGAATTTATGTATTTATTTAACTTTAGTGTTTACGCCGGATCTTTTGCTGGGTAGGCAGAGAACCGACCGTGAACAATCGAATTAAAAACTTTTTTTAGAGACATCAAAAAAAAAAATGAAATTGTAGAAAATGGTTGTAGTCGTGCGAGTTCGTACATGTGACGTGGCGGCCGGCGCCGTGGCTCTGCGGCTCGCTTCAGGCTCAGTGGGAACACGTCTCGAGCTCTTTCGGACTTCAAAGCGCACGTAAAGCGACATTTCAGGCTGTTTTCAATAGACGGCAATTCGTTAAGTTAACGTAGGGGAGGTAGAGCGCATCGAAGCATTCCGACTGGGGAAGTACCGCCTCAGAGGTAACCACCATCGTTTCCAACCATTTTCATACTTTGCTCTTCTCAAATCATTGGATAGATTTCAACTCGAGTGCTACTTAATGTATTACCAGCGTTCATATCCTACGGTAACCACTTTCCATCGGGCGGTCCCTGTGCTTGAACGGATCCCGACGTTGTATAAAAGAAATAAGCTTCCTATGAGTTGGTGTGTAGTTGTAGTGTAAGGCGACAAACAACAGTATATACCTACTTGTGGAGGCTGGTGAGGCGTGCCAGCCATGAATACCAATGTTGCGCGTTCGACGAGCTGCTGATAGCGACGAACGAAATTATCATAAAGTCACACTTACTAATTTTTTATTTTTTTTTATACCACTAAGGTGGCAATCAAGCATACGGCCTGCCTGATGTTAAACAGTCACCGTAGCCTATGGACATTTGCAACACCAGGGGCGTCACTCATGCGTTGCCGACCCTCTAAAAACCTCTTCACGCATTTCTTGAAGAACTCCATGCTGTAGTCCCTTGGGAAAACCGCGGCTGGGAGCTCATTCCACAGCTTGAGTGTTCTCGGAAGAAAACTTCTCTGGAACCGCACCGTACGCGACCATTGCGGTTCAAGCGTGTGAGGGTGAACTCCCCGCCGTCGGCGAGCGGTGCGGTTATAAAAAGTAGCCGTCGGCATCATTTCGAACAACTCCTCAGAACACAACCCGTTGTACAATCGGTAGAACACACAAAGCGAGGCAAAGTCTCTCCTTAAATTATTATTGACACGAAGTCAATATTTGTCGCGGCACATTCATTGTGTCATAATGTAGGCAATAAATGTAGTTGACTGATGTATGTTTGTGAGGAGATTGTTGACTCGGTCTCATTACTGTATGCGGGTTATTTAAGAGTTGCGAGAGAGTACGGAACAGTAGTCGGTGAACGAGATCCAGCCGCTGTTGACTGCTCTTCTTTATGTAGGTGGGCGTACTGCGGCAGGTGGCAAACAAGTAAGATGCGACGCTTACAGTACAAGGTCTCGTGCTCACTTTACTCACCCGCAACAAAACTCTAGAAACTTGCTATTTGGTTATAGTCTTCATTGAAGTAAGTATACATAGTTCCCGAATCTCTAGCCAAAATGAAACAACATTATCCTCTTATCTCTCTTTCGGCAAAACTTGGTTTGTTTGCAGGCGAGGCACACCATTTGCAGGCGGGGTGCACCTTTGAATCTGTGGGGGTATTCACATTGCCTCGAAACACTATATTCGAATCGGATTCGAATAAATTTCAGAAATGTGTGGAACTGAATGAATCCTTTTCGATTCCCTTTCGAATATGACTTTGAATGATGCAATGTGCACACGCCCGCTGGCGACGGCGGGTCATTTTCAAACGTAGTGTCATTCTCGCCCGCGGCTCTCCGCCACCGGTTACCTTAACGAGCAAATCTTGTATATTCTCGGAAACGCTATACCGATTTATATCAACGCGGTTTAAGAAAAATCGGCGAAGTGTAGTGTAGTGTGGAGTACCATTATCTATAAAAACGGCAAAAACAATCATGTTTGTTGTATGGAAGCCCCCCTTAAATATTTGTATTATTTTAATTTAATTATTTGTTCTTAAAGTGAATATATAACTAAATATTCTGTGAATATTTCAAGCGTCTACCTGTTGCCGTTATCAATATCGAGCAAAAATGAGCAAAAAAAATCACGTTTGTTGTATGGGAGCCCCCTTAAATATTTATTTTATTATATTTTTTTAGTATTTGTTGTTATAGTGGCAACAGAAATATGTACATCATCTGTGAAAATTTCAACTGTCTAACTATCACGGTTCATGAGATACACCCTCGTGGCAGACGGACGGATTCCGTTCCGTACCCAAAGGGTACGGAACCCTAAAAAAGAACAAAATACGCCAAGCTAAGTGGTACGAGTATTTAGTTCATCCGTCTCCTCTCCCTGCTTACTGTCCCTGTAAAGCGGCGGCTAATGACCTGCTTCTCTATGCGTGCGTGTTCGAAGCTCCTAAACTACGGATCGTACACCGATTACAAATAATTAAAAGTAACCGCTGCGTGAACGAGAGTACCGCAATACAGCTAGCTGATCTCGATCTGAACACGGCGCGGCGGCCGGACGGACGGACCCGACGACCTGTACGTCACTACTTGGCTGGGGCAGCACAGGCTGGTGATGGACCCTTAAATAGTGTCCAAAGATTGGCAAGTATGATGGACGATGGACCGGGAGACGAACAAATGAAGATAATTTCCTCATCGCAATCTTTAGGTACGGAGCCGAGCGACCGCTGCCTAAATCTAGATATGGAGCGACCGCCGTTATACTCGTACTTCCACAACCCACGCGGAACACCACACCTTTCTTAGTAAGGTCTCGCGTATTTCAAAATATGTATTGTATGTATTGCCTCTTGCGGGGTAGGCAGAGAGAACCGAGCGCCATAAGACGCGCTCCTTATTCACTCGCTTCTGTGACATTCTTAGACGAGCTCGGTGGCGCAGTGGTGAAACGCGCTGTTACGCTACTTGGACACCTACGCTCGTGGGTTCGATTCCCACACAGTACAAACATTTGTGTGCATGAACATGACTGTTTGTATTGGTCTGGGTATTTTCTATGTATAAAAAGTATGTATTTACAAAAAAAAATGTATTTACGTATGTTTATCAGTTGTCTAGTACCCATAACACAAGCTTCGCTTACTTTGGGGTTAGGTGACGCTGTGTAATATGTCCGACAATATTTATATTTATTCATAGCTCTCTTCATGCACGCTCGCCGGTTCCTGGGGCTCCTGACATCACCTTCTGATAAAACACGACCAATTTGGTCATGGTAGGTTAGTCTCGGTCTTCCTCGGCTCCTACATCCTTCCACTTTTGCATTGTATATCTGTTTCGTCATTCTCTCGTCCCGCATTCTTTGCCGGCACACACTCCAGCTGTTATTAATTGTTCTCATACAGTTGAGCTCATGGAGAAATATTGAAAAACAATAGACAAAACAATTGATGGCAATAAGAGAAACGTTTACCTACGCAACACTGTAGTGAATGAATTGTTATAACTTCCTAGTGACAGAGTAAACAAATTAAAAGTGTATGTAAAAAAATTAAAGAAAATTATGTATATGTATCTTCACGCCAGGTCCCTTGCGGGGTAGGCAGAGAGAACCGAGCGCCATAAGACGCGGTCCTTACACACTTCACTCGCTTCTTTCACATTCATAGCTCTTTTCATGCACGCTCGCCGGTTCCTAAGGCTCCTGACATCACCTTCTGATAAAACACGACCAATTTGGTCATGGTAGGTTAGTCTTGGTCTTCCTCGGCTCCTACATCCTTCCACTTTCGCATTGTATATCTGTTTCGTCATTCTTTCATCTTGCATTCTTTCTACATGTCCGAACCAACGGAGCATGCCCTTTCTTATCTTAACACCGACACTCTCTTTCAGTCCAACTCTCTTTCGTACGTCATAATTTCGAACGCGGTCAGCAAGCGTTATGCCATAAATTTTTCGCAGTGCTCGCATCTCGACCGCATTTATTCTACTTTCATGCTCTCTCTGCCATACCCAGCTCTCACTTCCATAAGTTAGCGTTGGGATTAACACCGCGCTGTGTACAGCGAGCTGTGCCTTCTGGCTTAGATTTCGGCTGCCAAACAGTTTACCCAACGCACCATTCACGCTATTCCCTGCACTCACTCGTCTCTCCACATCAGCGGTGTACCTTCCATCGCTTCTAAAAGCGCTTCCAAGATATACAAACTCATTCACTTGCTCCAACACTACATCATCAACCGTAATCCTAGTGTTCGTTCTGGTTGTCTCTCTTTCAAATACCATTATTTTGGTTTTCTTCGCATTCAATTGTAAGCCTTTCTTCATACAATCGTCTTTCATTGTTGTGACTAGTGTTTGCGGCGGATGATGATTCCGCTATTAATACTGCGTCATCTGCATAAAGCAGACAGTTAACCACTGAGGCACCCATTCGCATTCCCACATTCATATTTCTCATTCTCTGAAGACAACTGTCCAGATACAGGATGAATAGCCGAGCCGACAGCACGCATCCCTGTCTGACACCAATATTGGTATCAAACCAGGGTGATAAGCTGCCGTCCACTCTCACACATGCTGTGCAATCCTCATAGGTGGATTGCACAGCACGTAGAAGGTCACCGTCAATCCCATATCTGGGCAAGATGTTCCAGAGATTCTTTCGCACGACCCTATCAAATGCTTTTTCAAGGTCCACAAAACCGCAGAAAACCTTCTGGTCCATAGCCAGATGCTTTTCCACGATATTGCGGAGCGAAAAAACTTGATCCGTACATCCTCTGCCGCTTCGAAATCCCCCCTGTGCTTCCCAAAGCATTCCATCGGATTTCACCCTCATTCTCCTTTCAATGATTTTTCCATACACTTTAGCTGCTAGGCTGATCAAACTGATGGCCCTATAGTTGGCGCAGTCCATACGTGAGCCCTTGCCTTTATACAAGGGCACGATGACTGCGCGTCTCCAATCGCTCGGGACTCTTCCGGTTCTCCAGCATAATTTGCTTAAAAACCAGAAAGCGTCCCTAACGTAGGTGCCACCCAGTTTGATCATCTCAGCTGTTACCATATCGATTCCCGCTGACTTTCCATTTTTCAAACTTCGTTTCGACCATTCAATCTCATCCATGCTAATGTCTTCATGGTACGTTGGCACTGCCGAATCAGTCACAGACTCATTCACAGTGCCAGCGCCCTGGACATAATCATACATTTCTCTAAAATATTCGCTCCACCGTTCTAACACCTCCTGAGTGTTAGCAAGAATGCCACCAGCTTTACCTTTTATCTTGTCCATTCGGGATGCCGACGAACCACTCCGAGACTTCTTTACCTCTCTCCAGAAGAGTTTGGTATTAGCCTCGAAGTTCTTCGTCAGCCTCTCTTCCTCATTCATAAGTAGTCTTTCACGCCTCTCTTTCACTAAAGCTTTGGTTTCATTCTTGCATCGACGGTATATTTCTTTCTTCTTCTCTTTCATACTATCACTCTGGTGCAAAGATGATACGTAATCCAGCCACGCTCTCCTCTTTTTATCCACGGAGGATTGAACCTCCGCATCCCACCAGGCATCTCCTTTCAGTGTTCTACGTCTCTTTGCGCATCCACATGCTTCTTTCGCACTGTCCACCATACTTTCTTTCAGAACATTCCAACATTCGTCTACATCTGAGTCGGAAAGACTCGCGTTCGCAAGTCTTTCACTGACTAGACGTACATACGTACTCCTCACACTTTCATCTTCCAATTTTTCACTTCTTATTCTTTCATGGTCTCCGAGGCAAGGAATACGCACTCGCCAATGCCTCCACTTCTTGAAAAGGCCCACAAATCGGCTTATCACCAGATAGTGGTCCGTTTCAAGAGTGGGGCCTCTGAAGGCTCTTGTATCCATTAACGACTTTCGGAGACGTCCATCTATCAAAATCAGATCAATCACACTTTTCTGTTCATTCCGTCTCCATGTGTACGTGTGAATATCCTTGTGATGGAAGAACGTGTTCGTCACAAGGAGGTTTCGTTCCATACATACGTCTAAAAGTAACTTACCAGCATCGTTCACTCTCTTATCTCCGTATGGACCAAGCACAGCCTCCTAACTGCTTCGCTTGGTCCCAACCCATCCATTCAGATCTCCACACATAATTATCCGTTCATTCGCATCAGCCAAATCCAGAACACCCCTTGCGGTCTCCCAAAACTTCTCGAGCTCCTGGGGATTAGTAGAGCTTACAGGAGCATATGCTGCAACCAAAAAGACTCGCGTAATCCCCAGTTTTATTTTAACCCAGAGAAGTCTTGGCCCTACTAAATCGTAATCTTTCACACCAGCGGCCAAGCGAGATGAAAGCACAACGCCTACGCCAGCGCTGGCATGATCGTCCTGGTTCACCCCGGACCACAGGGCCATCATGCCACCGGGCAGATCTTCGGCGTCGCTTCCCTTTCGCTTGGTCTCTGACACACACAAAACATCTAGGCATCTCTCATTCATTATATCTATCAACTCATTCATCTTATCTTGTAATCCACCTCTCACATTCCATGTGCCTATACGACACTCAGCTCTCCTCGACCCGCCGGGATGGGCGTTGCGTGGTGGGTGGCGGCCCCCACCGCCGCATGCACTTAAACCCGCACCGACGAGGGCGGATCAGTGCGCGTCGCCTACGGGGGACGCCCTAATCCGCGCGTCTGTGCGGTTTGTTTTTAGGTCCAGAATTGCAATCCAGTGTTGGACTGGCAGGGTCGCGACGTGCACGCTTCTGGTACCGACCCCTTATAGAAAGAAAGAATAGAAAATTATGTAAATCAATGAAAATATTGAATTCATACAGAAAATTATTGAGTAGTGAGTAGAGAGAGAGAATATCTATGAACTTTTATTATGACATCATGACTGGGGCCGCGATCCTGCTTCTAGCGGTCTGTTGACTCATAGATTAAGTTGAGTACCTCGCAGTAACTGCACCCCGTGTACTAACAACCTGGCTCGACTGCAGAATGTTCGAAACCCTGCGCCTACTATGGAAATAAATTCTCTGTACTTATTTTCAAGAGACCAACATACTCTTACATATTCAACGTAATGTGCCCGTCGAGGATGGACGAGATGCCAGTATCTCACGACGAGTTCTCTGGCGGGCTGATTTAATTTCCGCGCGGGCTCTCGAGACGCTGGTCGTAATAGGGATGTGGTCGCGAGTGGGAGTGGGAGAGTCCTCGCGCGGTGTCCGGTGTTCACGAAAATAGCGTTGTTCCGCGACCACGGAGGGTGTCCGAGCCAGCGAGCCGGGCTGCGGGCGGCGGCGGGCGGCGCCGGGCGGCCCGGTGCTCGCTCATGCCTCACTTTATTAGTAGGTATTACTATTTACGTACATTATACACGTTGTTGTAAAATATAAACGAGTGGTCACATTTTATAACAACTTTAGCCTTGCCATTTTAGCTCGTCTGGAGAAGTACCTCCACCTCACACAAAATCGCAGCCAAATAACAACTCCCTAGAGGGTTGTTGTTTTCCTACGTGTGAGTGAGGTCATCAGTAAGCTCGAAGTTGATGTGTTAGCAGCTGAGGAGGCATCGCGCGAGTGATACTTAATGTTCTCAATTACAAGCGTTCACAGGCTACGGTAGCCGCTTTACATCAGGTGGTCTGTATGCTTGTATGTCCCCCGACGTAATATAAAAAAAAATTGCTCGCATGATGTTGCCTTCAACTTTTACAGAGGATATATTTTCTGGATAAAAAGAAGCTAGGCTGTACGAGTATCGTACATTATTAGTTGTAATATTTATGCTGACGCGTAATATTTCAATACTTTTGCATTTTGTTATACGTTTCGACTTCAGTGCAATAAAGACGTGCATCAAGGACAGTCGTTTGACATTTTCGCCTACCTGACATCATTGACAAATACATGTTTTTGGGCATAGTGCAGCCCTTTACATTGGTCCTTCGAGTTACTTTGGTGTTCTCATAGTTTTGGTGCGGCTAGCGTATCGGCTTGGTTAGCCTTCCAGAAGCGGAAATCACCAACTGAGTTGAGACAAACGACAAGGTCGTATCGAATTCTGTGGGTGCACTAAGGAATCAGCCTGGACATACAACGTCTGGAAGGATTGCAGTGACAGTAAATCAGTGACATTTTATTAAGCAAAAATATTGACAAAGTGCAGTGACAATTTATTGACATTAACCTTGTGGAAGTGCATATATTATTTCACCAGGTAATTTGACACTTATTCAAGTACAAAAATGACAACATTTGACAACCTCCTTGTTCGTCAGAAGGAGATCATTTCAACAATTCAGCAAATCCAAATTAATTTCAAAAAAGATTCGGCAAGTAGAAAAACTGCAGACTACATCGCTAAGCGTTTGGAAAGTCTTGACAACCTGTGGGCGGAATTTGAACAAAATCATTCGGAACTTGTGACATCTCCTGACCAATCTCAGGATTATTTCTACAAAAATATATTTAATGACACTAGGTCATTATATCATAAACTGCGTGACATGCTGGTGAGCCATCCGATGCCTTCGGGATCAGCTCATGTTCAGCAAGAAACTGACAAGGATGATGTGATAACAGCAATGTTTAACGAACAAAAAACCAATTTTAGTGCATTACGTCGAGTGATAAACAGCATTGACATTGCAGCTATAACAGCAAAATGGGAGCTAGAGGATGAGTTACGTAATTTGCAGTCACGCTGGAATAATATTGACACCTTACATTGGAAAATTGACAACATTGTGCAAGGGAAAGATATGACATATGAGGAACAATACACCGAAAATGAAATATTATTTAAAACAATAAAACGAAAACTTCATAACAAAATTTCATCCACGACGCATTTATTTGAAAGCACTCAGAAGATACACATTCCACCCTTTCATGGGGATGATTATATGCAATGGCCAACGTTTATGGACCTATATAAAAGCAGCATACATGACAATATAACCTTGACAAAAGCACAAAAAATGCAGCATCTAAAAAGCAAGTTGAAAGGCGAAGCTCAACGTCTTATACAGCATCTACACATTTCGTCTGACAATTACGACACTGCTTGGGAAATCCTATGTCATCGTTATCATAACCATCAGGCTTTGTTTACCAACCATATTGAGATCCTTTTAAACCAACCCACCGTGCAAAAACAAACTTCACGTGAGCTCAAGAAACTACATGACACTACGATGGAGGCCATCCACGCTATACATAATTTGGGAATTGATACATCCACGTGGGATCCCCTGCTCGTCCATCTCTTGGTGAAAAAATTAGATCCTATTACGCGATGTGATTACAAGGAAGTCCGGAAGGCACCGCGTGAACTCCCTACTTTGGACGAATTCATTCAGTTTATAGAAATGAAATTCACTGCTCTTGAACCATTATCCAAACGGGACAAAGATGACAACGTGACATCACCTAAACAATCAGCTGTGAACAGAATTCAACAAAGGCCTATGTTTGGAAGAACGTCCTACAATAATTTTAATAATTTAGTACGTTGCGTAATTTGCAATAACTCTAGTCACGCCATATTTCAATGCAGGAAATTTGAAGCGATGACGGCTGACATGAAACTAAAATCCCTTGCCGACAATTGTATATGCAAAAACTGTCTTTATGTGCATGAGCGACAAATCTGCAATTCAAACAAAAGGTGCAAAATTTGCGGCGATGGTCATAACACATTATTGCATTCTGCAATTGCGCAATCCCGACAGATACAAGGAAAATCGAAAAGTTCTAATCATGTGACAAGTGATGACGAAGAAATTTTGCTACCTACTGTGCTGATAAAAGTTAGAGCTAATAACAATACCTACATTACATTGAGAGCACTGTTAGACCAAGGGTCTCAAATCACACTTATTACAGAAAACGCTGCACAGCGCCTAGGCCTTCCTCGACATCATCTCAATGCATCCATTTCCGGGGTGGGTTCAAGCTCGAAAAAGGGTAGAGGCAAGATAGAGTTACACTGCCAATCAATCCATGATGACTTCTGTTTCAGCGCGGAAGCTGTAGTCATGTCAAAATTGATAAATAAATTGCCAACAATTTCTATACAAAGAAATAACCATTCTCATTTACAAAATATTCAACTTGCGGATACTGAGTTTCATATTTCACAGCCCATTGACATACTACTTGATGCAAATGTTTATTCAAAAATAATATTGAATGGGCTTATTAAGGGATCAGAGCGACAACCTATTGCTCAACAAACAAAATTGGGCTGGATAGTTTCTGGAACCATTAAAACATTGAACTGCAATGTCATCATAAATAACATACAACAAACAATAACATACATAACATACATACATAATATTGCACGATACTGGGAGATGGAAGAAATACCATCTGAATCCACTTCACTGACACAACGGGAACAGTTCTGCGAAGAATTATTTACCAATACAACCAAAAGACTGTCCAATGGCCAGTATCAAGTTCGATTACCCATGAAGGTAAACTTTGACAAACAACTGGGTCATTCTAAACCACGCGCCGCAGCTCAATTTATGCAACTAGAGAGGCGCTTGACAAAAGATGGCAAACTCTATGACAGTTACAAAAACTTCATGGATGAGTATTTGACATTAGGTCACATGAAGGAATGCACTACGAAGCAGCAGCCTATGTGTTATTTGCCACATCATGCAGTACACAAAGAAGATTCGACTACCACTAAGATGCGCATTGTTTTCAATGCATCTTCGCCAACAACCACAGGATACTCCTTAAATGACCTCATGGAGTGTGGTCCAAAATTGCAGCAAGATATCCAAGTATTATTACTCAGATGGAGAACAAAGCAGTTTGTGTATACAGCTGATTGTGAAAAAATGTATAGATGCATCCTAATCGCTGACGATCAACAACATCTTCAGAAAATTCTATGGAGACAGCAACCCCAAGATTTTTTGAAAGAATATCAGTTATGCACTATAACATATGGCATGAAGGCCGCTCCATATTTAGCTATGCGCACCATGAAGCAACTAGCTGTGGATGATGCAGGGAAGTATCCTCGTGCAGCTGAAGTACTCACAAAAGACTTCTACGTCGATGACCTCCTCAGCGGAAGTAACTCCATCGAAGAGGCAAAGATCATTCAGACTCAGCTCATTCAAATGCTAAAGGGTGCTGGCTTCAATTTGAGAAAGTGGGCTAGTAACACCCCCGAATTATTGACAGATTTATCACCGCAACAAATAAATCCATCTGTTATCAACCTTCAATTAAGCGATTCTACAAAGGTGCTTGGATTACACTGGAATCCAACAACTGACACCTTTACATTTTCGCACAAAAATAAAAGCTGTAAGCAAATATCTCGAATAATTAAACGTCAACTTCTCTCAGAAATAACATCGCTGTACGATCCGCTAGGATGGTTGGCGCCAATAACAATTAAGGCAAAATTGTTATTTCAACAAGTGTGGCTCGAAAACATGAGTTGGGATGACGAAGTATCCACTGACATTCAAGAACAATGGCTCCAAATCAGAGAAGACTTGCGGAACATTGATAAAATAAAAATTGCAAGATGTCTAGGAGATGATAAATGCAATCCGGAGCTACACGGCTTTAGCGATGCATCTGAAAGGGCATACGCTTGCATTATTTACTTAAAAACAATTAATAACAATGGTATGCCACTTATTAACATTATTGCTGCAAAAACAAAGCTCGCACCTCGGGCAAAAACGCTGACATTGCCACGTTTGGAATTATGTGGAGCTGTCTTACTCTCAAAACTTATGAATAAAATAATTGACGTTATGCCGAACGGAAAATGCATCCCTGTGTACGGGTGGACCGATTCTCTCGTGGTATTGGGTTGGCTTCAAGGAGAACCATCACGCTGGAAGGTTTTTGTTGCAAATCGAATAAAGGAAATTGTTGACACTATTGCACCGTCGTGTTGGAGACACGTATCTTCAGCAGAGAACGCTGCCGATTGCGCGACGCGAGGATTGACTACATCGCAGTTACTGCAACATAAGCTGTGGTGGGAAGGTCCAGCATACATCAAAAATGTCACCCCTGAAAACGCTGAGAAGATTGACATACCTCAAATTGAGATGAAGAAGTCGCATCAAATGTGCGCCACACAGATAGTGACAACCAATTTTATAGAAGAAATTTTAAACAAACACAGCTCCATGACTCGCGCTATTCGAATAATATGCTACATGACACGCTTTATTAAAAATGTATGCAATAAAATAAACAAAGGGGAAAAAGGCAGCGTACACACTGACCTCGATATTCCAGTGTATGACAGCTATTTATCATGTAAGGAAATTGAAGATGCATATTTACTTGCCATAAAGATGACACAACTTCTGGAATTCCAGAAAGAAATTGACATGTTAAAACAGAAGGGGAGAGTAGCACCTCAAAGTAAAATATTTAAACTTAACCCCTACTTAGATGACAAGAACATACTAAGAGTTGGTGGAAGGCTGCAGTACTCTGACTTGACGAATGATGCAAAACATCCAACTATTACGAAAAAAATCACGGTTGACAGAATTATTAATACAGCAAGCGCATTTGACAACGCTCCATGGTGGACCTAGCCTTACTTTGGCACTGTTGCGTCAAAGATATTGGATACTCGGCGGAAATAAAACAATTAAAAGCCTTCTTCGTCATTGCATTACATGTTTTCGATTCAAGAAACACAATCCAAGTCAAATTATGGCAAACCTACCGAAACCGCGAGTAACACCATCAAGGCCTTTCACGCACACAGGGATAGACTTTACTGGCCACGTGGAGCTGAAAGCAAACAAAGGTCGAGGAATAAAAACCACAAAGGGGTACATTGCTATCTTCGTGTGCTTCGCAACAAAAGCGGTGCACCTGGAACTTGTGTCAGACTTGAGTTCTTCCACGTTTCTGGCTGCACTGAAGAGGATGTGTGCACGAAGAGGAACTGCCAAGCATATCTACAGCGACAATGGCACCAACTTTGTGGGAGCAGCTCGTATCCTGAAAAAAGAATATGCAGAATTACAATCAATTATTAACAAAGAGCTGTTGCATATAGTGAATGAACTCGGAATTACCTGGCATTTTAATGTACCGGCGTTTCCTTCTGGAGGCGGTTTATGGGAAGCTGCCGTTGCAAGATCTAAATTTCATCTGAAACGTGTGATTGGTGAGCAAAGGCTTACCTTTGAAGAGTTTATCACGCTACTTACCCAAGTGGAGGCATGCCTCAACTCCAGGCCGCTGTACGCCTTGACAGAAGATCCTGAAAATGATTTTTTGACACCTGGTCACTTTTTGATCGGAAACTCTCTGCTCTCTCCACCTGTAACAGAAAATAATCCGATGCATACTCACACTAGATGGCAGTTGGTAGAGAAAATGCAACAAGATTTCTGGAAGAGATGGTCAAATGACTATTTACAACAACTGCAGAAAAGAAGTAAATGGCATCACCCTACAGAGAACTTGAAGAAAGATGACATCGTGCTCATAAAGGACGAAAACTTACCGCCTGCGAAATGGGCACTGGGAAAGGTCATAGAAACTCATCCTGGCCTTGATGGATACGTCCGGGCTGTGACACTAAAAACTAAAATGGGAGAAATGAAACGCCCTATCCTGAAACTGGCGCGCCTGCCGCTGGTTGACAAATCCGATGACACCTGCAAATTTCCTGAAACAAAGCCACACATTATTGATGAATCTCCGGATAAAAACGTTGACACCCACAACCGACAAAGAACAAGTCGAAGACCTCGCAAACTCAAACGCAACTTTCTCGTGTGCACACTTTTGGCTCTAATGACAATGCTCACTCCTACTATGCAGCAAGAAGCGATGATAAATTTGCACACCTTGCAGAACAATAATACACTCTATTTTGACAAAGTGTCTGACGACGTTAAGATTATTCAAGATCAGTGGAAATTACTCATTTACTACAACATGACATTTTACTGGGAAAACATGAATAGCATAGAAACGTACGTTCAGCTGGTCTCCCAACTATGCAACCATGACACTGTCTGTACACCCATCGTTATGCAATTCGAGCACGAATTAAACGAAATACGTCACTATAATGACGTGTTGTTATACAACAAACGAATGGGAAACAGTCACCGCCGTAGAAGAGGCTTAATTAATGCTATCGGAAACGTCGCTAGCGCTCTGTTTGGGGTACTAGATGACAAATTTGCTGAAAGATACGAACATGACATAGAAACAGTGAAACAACGAGAAGATCATTTATTTACTTTATTGCAAAATCAAACCTCAGTGTTAGAAGCAGAAAATAATATTCTAAAAAGAAATGAAAAGGTTACGAATAAACAGTTTGCTGCTATCAATTATAATATAAATGCGATGTCTGCAGAAATGAGTCGCATTACAAATATGACCAGAAATGCATTGCAATCTTTCTACATCGTTACATCTTTGGTCACCGCTGATGTTGTCATTTCCAACTTTCGCAGGATACAAGAATCCCTGATTGACACAGTAACTGATATTTATCATGGCAGATTAAATGTGCATTTATGGTCACCGGAACAATTACAAATGCAACTCAACTTTATATCAGGACATCTACAGGATGATGTAATTCTTCCATCCGACAGTATACAAATATTATATGGATTATTGCATATAAGAGCGAAGGTGACAAAAAGGTTCCTCATAATGGAAACTAAGATACCATTGGTGAGCAGAGATCAATTTGAATTGGCCAACATAATTGGTATCCCCCAAAAGGTTGGGTTTAATACAGTCTACACCTCACCGGAGTCAGACTATCTCGCCATCGACATGAAAAAAGATGCTGCAATCCCAAAGACAGAAAATGATGTTCAATCTTGCATTCACTTAACTAAACAACAATTACTGTGTCCGTTGAATCATATTATATATTCATTAGCAATTGGCGAGTCCATTTGCAACTTGAGACTGCAGATAAGCAACAATAACAAACCATTCTGTCGGACTGAAACAAAGCCGTGCACCGACAGATGGATCAAGTTACATGCGCCGGACACCTGGCTGTACTACTGTTGTGCTGAGTGTGCAGTTCGCGTGCTCTGCGAGTCTGAAGTGATAACAAAACAGCTGAGCAACACCGGACTCCTCACTCTCAACCAAGGCTGCACATTAAAGGGAAATTCGTTTATCATCCATACTCAACATGAATATACAAATCATATTTATATACAACAAAACCTGCACATAACTACTCCCAAATTATCAGCATTGAATGACATAATGAACACATCGTTACCAAATATAGACAAGTTGGAAGATCACAGTCAAGAATTTGTAAGCATTCAACAGAAAATTGACATTCTTAAAACCCAGAAACTGGAAGAATTTCACGGATATGACAATGGTCATTACACCATAACATATGTGATATTGGCACTGACAACCATAGCTGTCCTGACACTTATTATTATCCAAGTGAGAAGACGCCATTTAAAAGGGAGACTTAGGGATAGCGGGTTGAAACCTGAACCAGTAGACATTAAGGAAACTACTTTCATTAATATGGAACGTGGAGAAACCTACACATCGACGTCATCGCTACCCTCCGCGCGCCGGATACCCTCTGCACTACGTGGCTCCGTGACAAGTGTTGACACCGCTACTTCTCCTATGGCCGACCGTAAAATTACATTTAATCTCAATAGTGAGATAGTCGATTAATAATATTGTACATTTATTGTGTGAGAATATGTTTTGTACTTTACTTATTTTGCATTAATTAATGTTTTGTTGGCTTTGTTTACATTTTATCTTCAGTGAGATGCTTTTCTGTGAGTTGCCAATATGTACGAGTATCGTACATTATTAGTTGTAATATTTATGCTGACGCGTAATATTTCAATACTTTTGCATTTTGTTATACGTTTCGACTTCAGTGCAATAAAGACGTGCATCAAGGACAGTCGTTTGACATTTTCGCCTACCTGACATCATTGACAAATACATGTTTTTGGGCATAGTGCAGCCCTTTACGTAGGCCATATGCATGAAATTTATTTTACGTTTTCATGCACACAATTATCATATAAAAAGTAAAACAAAATTTTTTTTAGGTTAGTTAAGGTGTTAAAAATCGTAAAAAAATCAAACAGTTTCTACAATAAACCAGTTGAGAATGCGCAAGCTTGCATTGCCAGAGGAACACCTGGCTCGTCAATTATATAACAATTTTTTTAAATATTTGGCTGCGGTTTTTTGTAATGTGGTAGTTCCCTAGTCTGTCTGCTTTGATGCGCCCTACCTCTCTTAAAGTTTGATTTTGTCGTGAAGTGTGAACACGAATGCACGATATCACTATAATTTCACATCACACAGGAAACCCTGGCTCCCTTTGTGTGTTCTACAGACTGGACAGCGAGCTGTATTCCGAGGGGTTGTTGGATACGGTGCTAGCAGATTCCCTCTGTGACCGGGACGCTGCCCGACGGCGTGGAATTCATTGTCCTAACAAATGCTATAGTCACATACTGTGCGGCTTCAGAGGGATTTAGTAGTATTAAATAGTGGAATACATTGTTGCTACTGCACGTTAATACGCAAAACGTGTCCGGTTGTTTAAAAACCCGCCGGAACCGATTCGCCTTGAGTCGTAACGGCCGGGGCGCGGCCGCGTGTGTGCTCTTTTGAAAGTATAAATGACAAAAAATTGTACATTTTATTAACCTAATGGAATGGAGTTCTCGCAATTTTCAAGATTTTTTAAGCCAATTCTATTAAAAAGCTGCCGCTCCATGCTGGTTATGGCGATGCGATAGCGCAGTTGTAGTAGTAGAAGAAACATTCGCTATTCTGTTAAAAGAATCACTTGCCGTTCATGATATCAGTAGAAACAGCCATTCAAGTATACAAATAAACTATTTTAAGAAGTTTGAATGAACAAATGAACTTTCGCGTCTTAAATTTAATATTCTGGCCTGGTGATTTACATGAAAAATGTTTCTTTTGTTGTGAGAGATGTTTGTGGAGCGCTACGGATAGCCACTCCAATTCAATCTCAAAACACCCACGCTGGTAACTGATGGCAACCGGGCCTTAACCCTTTTGTGTAACTTTCGGAGTAAAAGGTTGTGTAAAGGGCTAACATTACACAAAGTTACGAGGCAGCGCAGTTGCAGTGCCGCTGTGCGAATACTACCGTGCCAAATATTTCAATAGCATACGAATATTGACACTGCACTGCGTCTGCACGACTCGAATGGTAATCGCGCAGTTGCAGTTTTTTAGTAGAATTAATGTACTACGGTTCGTAAACCAGTTGTAATAATATGCATATCATCCTTTTGTAAGCTGGTTCTGTTATCTTTGCAGGTAAGTCGCCGAGGCGAGCCGGGGCGGGAGGGCGCAGCGCCGCGCCTCCCCGGGCCGCGGCGCGTGTGCTCAGCTCCTAAGATAAGTGATGTTTACACGACAAATGTTGTCTTGGCTGGAGTTTTGGTAGATAATGAAAGTGAACATGTTAGATAAGGTTTAATAACACGTCGGTAATATCTACCTAAAGGATACCTACGAAACACTGGTACTAAGATTTTGGTGTTTGTCCGTCTGTCACAGAACTGTATCTTTTCAATGGTAATTGGTATACGTTTGATATTTTCACGGAGTGTAAATACTACGACAACAATTAACAAGTATAAACAAATGTAAAAAAAATAATCACAGTGACACTAGGAGCTCAGGAACTTACTGGTTACCTCATTAATTTGCTGGAACACAGCAACTCTCCAAGGGGTTGTCATATATCTGAGATCTTCTGTGACATGGAGGCACTTCCCCAGTCGGGCTGCTTAGGTACCCCTACCTCTCTCTCGTCAGAGCCTCGTTTGTTAATTAACAGGGTGCACAACAGTAGATGTGCACCATGAGTAGAAGGTTGGCTTTGTTCTAACGATGATAGTAAGCTGATACGGAGCCATTATATGTTGCTGTGATTAGATTAAGAAGTGAGAATTATTAGATCATAGTAGCACATACATTTTCTCTATTCTTCCGCCTTCTTTTTCTTTCTGGATGGATTCTTCCTCCATGTTATCCAATTTTGCCTTTAGCCGGAAGGGCTATAAAGGCTTCATCTGAAGCGATCGCCCCAGGGAACGGGGCGACGCAAGCATCACTCTAAAAAGAACAAACACTTGGAGAAGAGTCAACTGTCCTCCTGAGGATGTCGACCCTGGACCCACCCAAAACCCAAAACGAGCGACCAGAAGGGAATTTCTCCGCCTTTCTACGCTAATCGTGTTCGGCGCTGTTTACTTTAACCAAGAAGACAAGTTCTCTGTGATAAGCACAAGGATCGGTGTCGACTGCAGAACAGAACAGGACAACACTGCACCGAAAATGCTTTACAGTATTTCAATTTCAATATACAACCGATCAATCACTTTGCCAATATCATCATCATCGTAATCCCGGTTACGTCCTAATCTTTTGCTTCAGATCTCAGAAGCCGTTACCTACATACACATAAGGATTTGGCGAAAATACTGATTTGGTCATAGAGCTACTGCCATCTGACTTCCACAAACAGAGGGGAAAACCAGATCTTTCTGAGATTAGATCACACGTCATTCGAAATATAACTTCTTGGACTTGCGGGTTTACCTATTCACCATGTAGCCCCACAACCTCGTCTCCGTGTTCCTATTCATTTTCCTATTATTTTTATTGTTTATTCGGGTGTACAAGGTTCAAGTTCACCGGCTTAGGGCACCGATCTTCAGTCAGTCGCTGACTTTACCTAGATTATACATTCTGTAGATTGTGGACAGATCTGAATTATGATCACGTTTAGTCTGATACGTAATATTCATTTATTTATTTAGGAGCTACATTAACTACAGGTGCAGCATCGTTATACAAAGAATATCATAAACGATAGCATCGTATTCTCTTCAAGTATTTATATTTATGTACTTTAAGCAACAGAAGCGAGCAGTATATCAGCTACGTGTACGACATGGTGCTACAGATCAAACAAACTTTGCTCGGCCGCGCCGCCCGTGCGGCTGATACGGGCCTCATTACATATTCGTACCGTACCTTCCCAGTAACTTACGCGTTATTTATTCTGTGCTCCGTTTGTTTACCAAGTAAGTGCTGGCGTATTTTCCTTTTAAACGTGTTGATAGAGTTGAAATAGGTGTCAATTGAATTGTTATAATAGTTGAAACTCCTCCATAGCCTAGAAAGGTCAGACTTTGTCTCGAGAACTGCTGTACGTAATGGCAGATATACTACGCTCTCCTTGTGTCATTGTGTTCAAGGAGAGGAGGTACAGTACAGTATCCCGGTCGCCGACGGCGCGGCGCTAGTCAGGATAACAGATTACGACTAATTTTCGTATCACAATAAGTAATAACTACAAAGGATAAAAAGATCTTAAAACTAATTTCAACGAAATCGTAACTTCATCAAAATAGTTGGAATGAAGACACGTGAAGGTATTTTGAGACGAAATATTTTGAACTGGTAACGAAGCCCTGTTATTTCCGGACAGGGTTTAATGGCAATCGCGGATCTTGTAAGCTTTTTATTTCATTTTACACTTTATATATTCGGGTGTTTGTATATTGTTTGTCGTATGGCGGGCGGTCATTATAATGGTTGATTATGTCCCGGAGCGATGAAATGCACATACATGTATATTGCACACGTGTGTGTGGAGATTCGCTTGATTGTTCGAGTGATCGAGACTCATGGCAGTGCGTCGGCCAAGTTCAAAAAGAAAAGGCCATACCGGCCAGTGCGTATGTACATTACCTGAATTATTTCGAGCTACTTCCAATTTACCTGAGGCAGAGTTCAAATAACATGAATCAGACTGCTTTCGTACAACGTTTTATTAACACATGAAATTATCTTTTTTCCATTAGTTTAAAAATAAAAAAGTTGTTTAATAAAATCCCTGTAATATTTGAATCAAACGTCAGATTGTTGTATATATTTACAACTACCTTTTGATGGTTAGTACGCATTTACCAAAAAACATTAGTTTTTTATTCGTGTCCTCATTTGGAGTGCGAACCTGTCAGCCGATAAGATATGTGTCTTCATGAAAGAAATGGAATAAATATTTATAAGTTTTAATGAGTTCGATAGCGCAGCACTTTTCAGTTTTAATTTTCACAGCACAAGCGCGACTTTGTCACCAATGCTCGTGGGTTCGATTCTGACACAAGAAACACATTAAATTTCTGTGCACGAACATGTCTGTTTGTCTTGGTTTAGATGTTTTAAAAGAGGTTGCGCGCATCAAATCAGCCCGTCTGAGGAAGTACCTCCACCTCTCAGAAAATCACAATCAAATAACAACTTCTAGAGGGTTGTTGTGTTCCTGCGTGTGAGTGAGGTCACTAAGCTCCTAAGGAGTTGCTGTTTTAGCAACAGAGAAGGCACGCGCGAGTGATATTTAATGTATTACAAGCGTTCATAGGCTACGGTAACCGCTTTACCTCAGGTGGGCCGTGTGCTTTTATGCCTTCCTACGTTGTATTAAAAACTTAGCCCAAGTCAAGCAAGCAAGCACAATAATGGCATACATTGGTTTTGAGTAACTCCCGAGTGTCAGTGATGGATCATTTGTTAACGGTATTTGTTTTGATATTCCGCCGAAACTTGGCAACATTACGAACACGACACGCCGGCTCATATCGAAGGAGTCTCGTGAGTGGAATACATCTCTTGTTATGAATAATTAACGAGCGGAGAGCGGCGTTACCGCCGCGCACGACTCGCTAACGAACATCGATCCGAGCGCCAGACGGCCGCGGCGGGCCCGCCGTGCTCCGTGCAGGCTGCCTCTGCACCGCTGCACCGCCGGGCGCCGGGCCAGACTCCTCTGGACACTGTGACACCTCTATACACCCAGCACACGGCCCGTTACTCACAATTATACATTCTCCTACTCGTACCGTGTTGTGCTTTGCTTGCTGTGTTATATTAGCAGGAACACCAGCTGAACTGCAGGCACTGGTCACGATAATGAAAGACGATTGTATGGAGAAAGGCTTACTATTGAATGCGAAGAAAACAAATGTAATGGTATTTGAAAGAGAAGACACGAGACACCAATGTAAGGATTACGGTAGATGATGAACTATTGGAACTAGTGAATGAGATTGTGTATCCTGGATACGCTTTCAGCAGGGATGGAAGGTACACCGCTGATGTGGAAAGACGAGGGAGTGCTGGGCGTAGTGTGAATGAAGTGTTGGTTGGGAATAGTTCTTGGCAGTAAAAACTTGAGCCAGAAGGCTCAGCTCGCTATACAAAATGCAGTGCTGGCCCCAACGCTAACCTATGGAAGCGAGAGCTGGGCGTGCCAGAGAGAGCATGAGTAGTAAGATAAACGTAGTAGAAATGCGAACGCTGCAAATTGTTTTGTGGTGAAACACTTGTAGACAATATTCCCAATGATGATGTTAGAAACAGAGTTGGTTTGAAAGAGAGCGTCGGCGTTAAAATAGGAAGAGGCGTGCTTCGTTGGTGCGGGCATGTAGAAACAATGCAAGAAGAAAGAATTACGAGATACACACTACGCGATAGTAGAAGTTAAGGAAGGCCAAGACATACCACCCATGACAAATTGATAGAGTGTGATGCCAGGAGCCCTGGAAACGGGCGGGCATGCATGAAAAGAGTTGTGAATGTGAAAGAAGCCAGTGAGGTGTGTAAGGACCGACTCATGTGGCCTTGGATCTCTCTGCCTACCCCGCAAGGAACTTGGCGTGTAGTAATTAGTAGTAAAAGTTAACAGGTCCAAACTGAATCCTATGTAAATTGGTGAGAAATTGATGAGTACTTGTGAAGTTGTTCGAACATGTTCCGAGCACAGAGTTTCCTTATTTGGGAGGGCGCGGCGACACCAGTGTGCAAAGGACCGTCATATCAACCGACCGTCTCCCCGCCCCGGTTCCAACCCCGTCGTGGACATGTACCACTACATTCGTACTTTCGGATTTATATAATATGAAATTATATTTGGAAAGACATGCGACCTGACTTAACAAGGCCTGTGCCGATTCTACTGAGAACTGCAACTGCACTGCTGCGCGGCGTGTGCCAAAATACGTACATTTTAGCGTTAAACGCTACTCCTCATGGACCAGGAAACGGCGTGATGGCAGGAAGAAGAACATAGTTTCTTTATTTGTTTGGTTTTATATATCTACAAAAGTATCACACAATAAAGCCGTCACTTATAGTATTTTATAATACAGCGCTGGGAGGTATACAACATACGGCCCGTCTGACGTGAAGTGGCTATCGTAGCCGCTTGCAATACATAAACCATCGCTCGCGTGTTACCACCGACGGACAAGTGAGCTTACTTGTAACCTCATTCACTCGCAGGAACTCAGGAGCATTCATCCCACGAGTGTCTATGTTAAAGTATCGCTGCTGACCACTCCACCACCGGGTTGGCCAAAAGGGTTTTGTCAAAGTTTTTATGAATGTACTCAATGTGGTAAATGTTAGTCGAAGAACGAGATACAATCACGGCGAGTTATTTTCATTGAATGCCGTTTTATACTTTATGTGTCGCTGGTTCGGTCCTATTTCATTGTGAACCGTACATACTAATATCATTTTGTATAAAAACATGCAAAATGTAACTTTCGATATACCATATAACTCCTGAATCTTTTAATTCGTTATTTTTAATTGCCGAGGTTGCCTACAGTAATATTTATTTAGATAACAACATTTATTTGTACCAGTGTTACTATTATCTATATATAATAGTGTAATGTTTCGTCGACACGGACACTTCTCCACATTAGAGATAATGTCCATATTAAAACTAATGTCGTCCGAAGTGGAAACAGTCCGGCCAATCGGATCCTCCCAATACAGTAGTCCTGGGGAGGGATATTTGCGCTGCAGGCCAGCCGTGAGCGGCTATCGATCGCTGCATGCAGAGGGATGACTCCCCCCCCCCCCCCCCGCCCCGCCCCTCGCGCCGGAACCCCCGCGCCGCGCGCCTTCAGCAACAGGCTGACATTACAATTTGGGCTTCAGGAGTTCAATGACCTTTCAGTTACACACTCATCATTTTAGGAGACAGATCAATAGAGTGTGTACACCACACCACTACAAAGTGACCGCCGGTGAACAGCTGATTATACAAACCGAAGTGTTTGTTATTACATAAATACGATAGGCTAGTGACCGTGATGTCGGTATAGATCTGTTATTTGAACGACTGTTTACAACTCCCGTATGGTCTAGTGGCTAGGATACCTGGCTTTCACCCAGGAGGCTCGGGTTCGATTCCCGGTACGGGAAAATAACTTTTTGAATTTTTTTTTTAATTTGCCTTGTTTTGAACTGACATAATTATACTCGTAGTAGTTTACATATTTTTAAGTGTAAAACAAACAAATGTATATTTCCGGACAAATCACATCGTCATCTAGTTTTAAATTAAGCGCAGCTACGTGTTATTGCGTTGGGTTCTCTCTGCCTACCCCGCAAGGGACCTAGCGTGGAATACTCATAAGTTAATACTTTTTGTTACGTACTTTTATAAATAGAAACAACCAAAACAAGGCAAATACAAATGTTCACACACAAATATTTGTTCTGTGTTGGAATCGAACCTACGAGCCGATGTTAGAGTAGTATCGTTAACCACTCTACTACCGGGTAAGTCGTGCGCTATCGCCGTCGATGACATGTTAAGCGCCTGTTTAATATCCTGCGCTTGAGTGGCGGCCATCGGGCCCAATCGCGAGTCCACACTCTCCGAATAGCTGTGTAGTGGTCAGATAACGGCGTCGCACACTACCGTTACGTTATCTGTGACAGCGTCGTCGACTGTCGAAGAGATAATTATGTACACGGCCGATGTTTATATTACTCGGAGAAATGGGTGAAGTTTTCTATCTATCTATAACTTCAGGCTAAGTCCCTTGCGGGGTGGGCAGAGAGAACCGAGCGCCATAAGACGCGGTCCTTACTCACTTCACTCGCTTCTTTAATTTCATTCATAATTTTTTGATGCACGCTCGCCGGTTACTAGGATTCTTGACATCACCTTCTGACAAAATAGGACTAATTTGGTCATGGTAGGTTAGTCTGAAGTTTTGTTGGATTAAAATTAACAGTCGTTCTAAGTACGTGCCGTGATGTTTAATGGAAAGCAATTACAGAGAAAAAACAAACAAAAAAAATCATATACTTTGTGACAGATGTCAGTACACGTATTATATACACTTTGTTTTGGCAATGCCGCGGGACTCCTGACATCCGACATTCAGGCATGACGTACGCTTCACGTTTTCTACCTTAGTGATGTTAAAAAGGGTGGAGGTATTTCGCCAGTCCAGATGATTATTGAACACCGTTTGCTACTCTCTCGTCAAAACCTCGTTTAATTATTGGAGTGCACCACGTGGCGAGAGGTTGGCTTTGGGTCTGATGGTGATGAAAACCACGTGCAGTCCAAGCGCTTTCATTCGCCACGACCTCGTTGATGGACCACTTTTCTTGGAGTTTAAAAGAGGTAGGGCGCATCGAAGCAGACCATCTGGGGAAGTACCTCCACCTCACAGAAAACCGCAGCGTAATAACAACTCCCTAGCTAGAGGGTTGTGTTCCTGCGTGTGAGTGAGTATAAAAAAAGAACACCAAATCCAGCAGTGATTCCTTAAATATTTTTTTATATTCACATTAGCTGTATAAAAAATATTCTACCAAAATGTTACCGTCATATTTGTAATTTAAGTATCTACAAAATAAAGTAAATAAATCATATATTCCACCATGTACACGAAGCGAATCAGAGAGATTGAGGATGAGCCGATGACGGGATGGACTGTCGGCTGTACTGCCGACTCCAGCCACGATGATGAAACACGATTACTTCCCAAACACTTACAGCCGAAGGAAAAGAAAACGAAAATAAGTATTTTGCGGGAAACCAGAATGAACGCAAATTTTTATAGAGGAATAAATACAGGGAGTTATGTGAATGGAGCGTTGGCAAGCAAGCAACGAAACTAAAGACAAACAGCACAGCTATATGTACATATCTCAGTGCGGGTTCCAACGGTAATGGGGATTTGGTTATACCAGAGAGAGCTTAAATGGCTAAATATAGGGCTAACTCTTACCGCAGTGATGATGTTAGAAAGACAGTTTGGTCTAAAAGAGCATATCCGTGAAGAAGGTACGGAAAAAGGAATGTGGAAAGAATGCAAGAGAAATAAATTCCAAACAGATATACAACACGTAAGTGGAATAATGTAGTTGCCGATGAATGATAAAATACTGTCACGACACATTTAATCGTTTCTTATCAGAAGACGATGTCCCTTGAAACAAGTGGCGTACGGTTCCCGGTGCCCAAAGGTAAGGAACCCCAAGCGCCTCGTCGTGTATATTACATAGAATCATTACAGCCTAAAGTCGGACACTGTAGTCACTGGTCACAGCGTTACACGCAAGGAGTTCACTAATTAACGGAAAATGTGCACACTCACTTTAAATTCATGAAAAGAAGAAAAATATTTTCACGAAAAGGACAACTTTATCAAAATTCATACAAAAAAACATACCATCAACATTGTTCACTGAAGTGTTTCACTATTGTTATAGACTTGATAGAAATGATAACAACAAGAGATCAGCTAAATATATACTTTTAACTTCAAATAATGACACAATTGTTTAGTTATTACGTAATAGTGCTCGCCGCGTGGTGGAAACAAAGGAGCCTCATTGGATTTATAAGCTCAGTTTCCATGAAAAGAAAATACACGTCTTTATACTGAACCAAATTGAAAAGCAATAAGCTGTGTTCGTTATCCCGCAGGGAACTAGTGCTTTGTTATAATGGAGGGCGAGAGATCGTGCTGCTCAGCGGCGTGTGGAGCCTTCACGGCGCTCGCGCGCTCCTGGGAGTCAGCGATGAATATACGAGTAGATCGGAATATCCGATGTAATACAGAATATTACATTGGAAATGGTTGATATTGCTTATGAAAGAAGAGTTTGTAATCTTTCCGTGTTCACGTTCCACAAGCGACCCCACTCTCCGGCTCCACAAGTAATAGGTACTGTCTAAATGGACAGGCGTAAATTATTCGCATGCGTGCGATATTTCCTGGGGTTCGAATCCCACGGCAGTCGAGACTTCTCGCTGTTATATGTATATAACAGGAATTGTTCCATTACTGAGAAACAATTAGACTATATCGGAGTACGTTTTCCAAAATGTTTGCACGTGTGGCATGAACAATGACTTATTAAAGGAATTAGCTCCAACTGATTGTCTACAGTTGATGAAAGAATCAACAGATGATTGGAAGATCGGAAAATCAAATAACTATAGTACTTACATAATAATTAAAAACAATCGAAAACTTGGCGAGAGGACTACATAAACGAGTCAAGCGAAATTAAACTCTGTGGACTTCTATATCTTCTTAGCGTTGTTATTCCGTTTCAATCTGTTAGGATTAGCGGGATCCTCTACCTAAGCCTAGGGATTTGGCGAAGATGCTGATTTTGATATGGAGCGACGGACTTCTACAACTTCTAGAGAGAAAGTCGGACGTTAGGTTAGGTCACACGTCTGTTGATGTATATATTTGGACGCGGAGGTTTCCTCGCGATGTTTTCCATCACCGCCGAGCAAGTGATAATTATAAATATGTACATGAAACTGAAAACTCGAATTTAGTGGTGAATGCTAGGATTCGAACCGGGGATCCGTCGGTCAGTAGGCCGGTTGTCTGTCACTGCTCGTCTTATTATTAAACTGTATGGACTTATTGTTAACTATAGCTACACAAAATTCTATGTCCTCATCCGATTTGCATCATCATACCGCTTCAATGGCACCACAGAAAGAAGACAACCATCTTGTGTATTATTAAATAACACGCAATACACAGTTGAGTCGCAACCCTTGCCGGATGGCAAGGGTTGCGACTTGCGACCAAAAGAAATTCAATGACTACCTTCACCTCCCGGCCATCATTTGTAACGACCACTGGCATCTCAGTGAGCTTCATTTGGTTAATTGTAACCTTTTGTTATATTTGTAGTCATTAATGTTTCCCGGCCAGCCGGCGCCGGCGACCAGCCCCCCCGTCTCTATCAGTACTAAATATCGTACCGATAGAGATGAGTTAATGAAGGAAGTATCGCTAAATGCGATGCATCGATTCTCGCCGCGTCGGTTTTACAAGTGGGGTGTCATCGAGTGAGGTATTGTTGAGTGCGAGGTGCGCGGAGTCGCCGCCGGCGCCGGCGCCGGCTGTCCGCCTGCTGTCCGCCTGCTGTCCGCCTGCAGCCATTGTCCACGGCGCGGCTTGTCTCTGGATGCTGGACGTCGGCAGCTTGCAGTTCTTGTTACTTTTATCTGATCGGTGTTTATATGATTGTTTTGAGAGTTAGACGAGTGTCCATTACTTTATACCACCACCACCGTGACTACTAAACGTCGCGACCAATAACACAGACTATGTGCCGTCGTAACGAAAACAACGTTGCAGATTATGCACTCCGGTAGGTATACTACCTACAGACTGAAGAAAAAATCTTATAAGTTTATTAAAATAAAGGATTTTGTAAACGATCGTAAAAATATATACAAGTTATTATATTTTTCAGTGTACTTTTTAATTAAGTAAACAATTAGTTTATAGTAAATTTTATATCCCTTAATCCTGTATATGTTAGTAGAAGTAAAGGCAGGCGTGTTTTTCTATTTGTGTAAATATATCAACTTTGTTATATATTGTTTTATAAAGACATGTGTAGTCGATCGCGATGTTGTGTGAGATGTTACGCGGTGTTTCGTAACCCGAGCGCGTTCGTCCGGACGCACCCGCAGTGCGCCGGACCGTGCAGCAGGCGTGCGGCGTGCGGCGTGCGGCGTGCGGCGTGCGGCGGCCAAGGCTGCCGCGATACGTCACCCGTGTAAACAGCACGCACGCGTTGTGTGCTCGCACTGCCGAAAGGAAGCTGTGCGCTCATTGCGTACACGTATACCGTCGGCCGAAGGCTCGAGGCTCCTCATTGTTTTAACTTAGTACATTAGTATTACTTTTGTTTATGTTGTACATATCTGTTCGATCGGTAGAGTTCCAGGGACTGTCGCCTTACGTGAACACGACCGAAGTTAAACCAGTTGAGAATGCGCAAGCTTGCATTGCCAGAGGAACACCTGGCTCGTCAATTATATAACACGTTAATTATTATTTTTTAAACTTTGTCGGCCATTTTGACCATGTTCCTTAAGAAATATGATATTGGTTTTTATGACATTCCTATTCTACTTTTTAATTTACTTTTCGAATCTGAAATAAAAATTCATTTTTTTTTAATTTGTCGGCCTTTTTGACCATATTCCTTAAGAGATAGGAGGTTGGTTTTTCAGACATTCTATTCGAATATTCGAAAAAAAGTGACAGATACACACACAGTCCACATATAGATTTCATATAGGAACGGTGTTCCTGAAAATCTGATGTATTAGGTGGTAGATGTTAAGGTCTAATCGTGTCTGAAAGATCGATGTTGTGAATAATTCTACTGATATTTATAATTATAAGTTTCTCATTTTACTTATTTTAAGAACATGAATCTTTTGAAACAAGAATGAGCTATTTAAAATGATCATTGTCTGTGACGGACGATTCACAACATCGATTGTTATCCAAAGCTCGCGACGCGTTATACGATTAGTTAATTCCCTCGTGTTTCATTAAACAACACTCGTTTCCAATGTAGACCAATTACTCGGCGTCTGTGTACATCGAGGTGCATCGTCATCTCTAAAAACAAGTCGCCATATCTAGCACAGATTAATCAAGCGATAAACGGCGGGCGGAGAGGTCCGCGCGAGTGGCGCACTCGGCCAGCGAGACCTGCCCGACTCCGGGAACCTGCCCGGCTCGCCGCGGAGAGACTCCACGAGCTGCGTCGCTGATTGCCTGTCATTAACGCCAATTGAGCACGCCGGCGCCGCTGGCCCCCATCGGAGACATTACAATACTGTAATACGACTTGTATGTGTTTCTATATAGATAGTATCTAGTTGCACGCCGTGCTCGCTCGCTGGGAGTCTTTTATCATAATACAAGTGTGTGCCTTCTCCGGTGTCAGGAACTGTCTTTAGTACAGTGAGGGTTTAATAGTGAAGAGGTAGCAACAGACAAACTAACGGACCTTTAACATCGTGTATTGATAGCGGATCTCGGTCTACCAATCCGAAGATCCCCTTACTTACTTAATCAAAGTTCGGTTTTCGTGGACAAAAGTTTATTTAGTCTCCTTTAGTCTCCTATTTGGGAACCGCAGTGGTCGTATACTGGCGCTATGAACTCCGGTCTAATATTTCCCCACGGGACTACCGCATGAGGATCTTCAAATAGGGCATGAAGAGGTTTTTACTGGACAGTCATGTCCCAACTGATGTCCCCGATGTGGCCACGATAACTCTTGCGGTCATAAGTTCGGTTGATAGTACAGAGTAGGTATACTGTGCGACAGAGTGATACAGATCAACAAGATAATTGTAATTTAACCTGAATCTATTGTTAAAACAACAAAGAACAGTTCAAGAAGTATATTTTGAATATGATTGTCCGTGAGTTACAATCCCACGCGATAGTTGTGCTCGTGTTGCATTGTGTGCGCCCGCGACACGCAGCGCGAAGCCCGAGACCGCCGCCGCGCACCCCCACACTGTACTCTCCTATGTCCTTGCTACAGCATCTAAACGGATACGATCAAACAGTCCACTGGTTCGAAAGGCGATAAGGCACGAGGTATACCAAGAGAACAACAATTAAAGTATCTCCGACCAGAGGATGTAACACTGTCAATTTATCTATCTGTAACATCCCGCCATGCCCCTTTCAAAATTTACTGTAAATCTTAGAAGCAGGAGTAAGTCGTTTGTCCAGGTACATTGGCTAGTTATGACGGAAGGCGTTTATTGTAAATTGTATTCCAAACCTATAATAAATTGTCTGAAACAGTTCTGGCCTGTCCTAACTAATCTTCAAAAAGCACATTCGAAGACTTTCTCGCTCTCTCTACAAGACTTGATGAACGAACCCTCTGCAGTGACTTCATTTCACAACTTCAGAGCTTTCGAAACAAAAACTTCTCTGGAACCACACAGAGCGCGACCATTACAGTTCCAATGGGCGAGGATGACGATGTCGGAAGGCGTGCAATCATTTGACCCATCAGATGTAAAACTATTCACTGTTCTCTATCAAAGTTTGTAATACAAGAAATATCGCTTACGCGTTGTCACCCCTGTTGCTAACACAGCAACTGCTCGGGAGCTCACTAGTAATTAGACTCTCGCAGGAACACAACAACCACTAAGCAACAGGTTTTCTGTGAGGTTCTGTCTCCCCAGTCAGGCTGCTCTAAAGAGCATTAAAATGCGCCCTACCTTTCTTAGGTTAGCTTAACGACTGTCAACTATTAAAAACGGGCCGACAGCGACGGCTTAACGTGCCCTCCGAAACACGATAGCACTCGAGAACACATCCATAGACAGGCCTCGGTTGACGCTGCTTAGCTTTTATGTTTTAAGCAGTGTTATCGCGATTAAACTGAACCGCGCCCCGACTGCATCCAGCTCTTGGAAAGAAGCCGGTTGGCATCTCTCAAACAACTCCTTAAAACACAACCCAGTGAACACACGTGGCGAAGTCTCTCCTTAAACTGAAGTGTTCAGTGCCGTGCGTGCCTTGTGATCGTCGACAGTTCTCACGTTATACATACAGTATGTATAATAAATATATAATGATTCACACACCCGTTGTATCCGCGGAGCGACCGGCGCCATTAGCAGTCGGCACCCGTCCGTCTGTCCGCGTCACGGCCGGCCGGTGACTCCTTGGCAGACTGCTCGCCGGGAATGTTCAAACAAAGGTGGCGTACTAGCATTCAACCCACTCGGTGAACGACCATGGAAAACTTGCTTCACAACTGCCAGTGCTGCACCGCACTATTTTCTCGTAACCTTCATCATTATTGACATCGTTTCTGCGGAGGACGTTCACTGCTGAATACAGGCCTCTTTATATTTCCACAGCAAACGGTTTCTGTAAGCTCGCAGCCATCGGTTCCCGGCGATACCACAACGATCGTCGGTTGTCCGAACTATGTGGCCTGCCCACTGCCACTTCTGCTTGTTAATCCTTAGAGCTACGTCGGTATTTCTAGATCTACTACGGATGTGCTCATTTTTGTACAATCTTACTAAATCTACTAACTATTATACTACTCGTATATCTTCGCGCCAGCTCCCCTGCGAGGTTGACAGAGACAACTAAGCGCCATAAGACGCGGGTCTTACTCTCACTCGTTTCTTTAACATCCGTAGCCCTTTTCATGCGTACTCGCTGGTCTCTAGACTCTTGACATCATCTGATAAATCACGACCAATTTGGTCATGGTAGGTGAGTTTTCATCTTCCTCGGCTCTTACATCCTTCCACTCTGTATGTGTGTGTCGTCATTCTGTTAAATCGAGCGTCATTCTAGTACAACCCTCCCACCCCCCTCCCTCCTTTGCCAGAGCCACGGCCGCTGACTGGTAAAGAAGATGTTGACGAGTGACACCCCACAATCAGTGCACAAATCTGCTGGAGGCAAGGTCCTGACCGTCACGGCGCCGAGCACCAGCCCGCGACGTCACGGTTGGTGCACCCCCGCCGCTCTCCCCCACCGCACACCACGCATTGTTACGAAGCTCTAGATCGTTGACACTATGCGAATTTAACATTGTGTAACGTGGCATTGACATTGGCCTGTTTTTTTAGTCCACATCGAATGGAAACAGGCGTACTGCTCGCCTGATGTGAAGCCATTGCCGTAACCTATGGACTCTTGCAGTATGAAGAGTAAGAGCTCGTGTAGTAACTGTTCCCAACGCTTGCGATACTCACAAACTTTATGAGAACTCAACAATCTTCCAAGAAATTCCTACGTAGCTGCCTTTCTCTGTATAATCGTGCCAATTCTCCAGTGTGTGTGTGTGGCTGTGTGTTGTCCGTGTGCAGGTGGTGCTGGATTTAGGTCTAAAGATAATAGGAAACCAATCGCATCATTGTCTAGTTAACTTCAACCCAATTATGACAAAGATAACGCTGATATTCGACTGTAGCTAATTAAAAAGACATTTTTAAGGACTCCGGTGAAGTCGTAGTTCATATTATATACATTTACACTATGCGACCACTTCGCAGGCACTTTAGTTTATCGCTAGAACATTTCCAAAATATTTTTAACATCTCTTGAACGCATCTTTAATACAACCATTTGGAATAAATTCTGAAGCCATTTTGAACACATTGTAAGACTAATTAAAATATTTTGGTATATTAAAAACGGATTTTTAGAACCAACGTGGCCACAAAAATACTATTTTCTATAGCAATCTTATATAACAGATTAAAGTGGTTATAAAGTCTACAAAGATCCACGAAGGTTGTTTGTGGCCCAAGGGGTCTTTTCAGGAACAGCGTTCCTATATTAATTCTATATGTTTGTCTGTGCTTTTTTCAGAATATTCGAATTTTGACTTCAGATTCGGATTCAGCATAAAAAATTAGAATAGGAATGTTCAGGAACACCGTTCTTATCTCTTAAGGAACATGGTCAAAATGGCCGACAAATTATAAAAATGTACATTTTCAATTGTTGCATAATTCACGAGCCAGGTGTTCCTCTGGCAATGCAACCTTGTGCATGCTCAACTGGTTATTATTTTAATGTATCGGCAGTAACTCACTAGTCGACAAAAAATACGTAACAAATAAACTTTCAACCAATTATGTTTAGACCGAGGTAGAGGATAATAGAAAAAATGGAATATGAATAATTTTATTTTAATACGTTTCATGTTGTTTTTTGCTTTTTTAAAAACATACTTTTTATGGACTAAATGTAATGAATGATGTATAGTTTTACGTTAACCAGGTGTTAACAATCACTCGGTGTGTATTGTACTTTACGGCCAGTCCGCGCTAACTTTGTGGCAACAATTCAGTAGTGTAGTGAATCTATTGAATTTTCCACCACAATTGAAATGTAACAGTTTCGAGCGGTCAACACACGTCACATATCTCAGTGTCGAGCAGTCCTTACCACGCCGCTCACTTGACCGCCTGAACGATACACAGTCCACACCCGGCCTGCCGACTGCCGTTGTAACTTGAATACCAATGCGAAGGAGGAAATTTGAATTGCAAATTTAATATTACATATAGAAAATTGGCTTCTAAACTTTTGATACGAAACATTTCACTCTTAACAATTTTTTATAAATACCAATATTAAAAACCTCGATTTAAAAAACGCTAAAAACCATTTTTGGGCTCGTCCGGGATTTGAACCCGGGACCTCTCGCACCCTAAGCGAAAATCATACCCCTAGACCAACGAGCCGCTTACTATTCTCGGCGAAATAGCGTATTTCTTATCGCGGCGTGTTCGACAGTGACGTAATGTATATGCTGACACGAATACGATTAGATAAATAAATATGCGATGTGTGAGTTTGTTTGTGCGTCGAGTTTTCGAACATTTGTTATTCTGGGAGTTTGTATGAATTTTAGTAGTAAGTAGGTGGTTGTCGTGTACATTGATATTGATTATTATTTTTTATGCCACGTCGGGTTGCAAATAAACATGCAGTCGGTTTGATGTGAAATGTTATTGTAACATTTCCCACCGGCTGCTGGTGGTGCCGCCTTAGGTCAATTGCCGCTCGTTTATCACAAGATGTCGAACGGCTAGGTATGTTGTTGTCCGATATATTGATAAACTTATTATAACATACGTTAATCTTAAAACAAATAAACGAATTGTTAAAAAGTGGTTTTCACCAAGAATTAAGAGAGGTAGAACGCATCATAACAGCCCATCTGGGGAAGTACCTCCACCTCACAAAAAACCTCAGTCAAGTAACAACTCCCTCGAGGTTAGTTATGTTTCTGCATGTGAGCGAGGTCACCAGTGAGCTCCTAAGGAGTTGCTGTGTAAGCAGTGCAGGCGGGATCACGCGAGTGATACTTAATGTATTGCGAGCGTTCACAGGCTACGGTAATCGCTTTCCATCAGGTAGATCGTATGATGTCTCCCGATGTTGTATTAAAAAAAAATGTTTACAATTAGTTTAAAAATCAGCTCGAGGTGGAAGCAAACAGAGCCGTTATTTGTTAACGCCTTGAGGCCCGTTATATGCCTGGCGCCGTAACGCGCATGGCGGAATTGAGCCACGCGGGCCTCGACGGGAATGATTGTTAAACTGCGGCAAGTTTAGTTAGTGAGTAGTGACGTAGTCATGGCTGTCGTGTAGTCACCACGTCAGACACGAGTGCCGGCGGAGACCGCGGGTGGGGCTCCGCCGTGAACACCGGCACCGGCCGCGGCTGCTCTACTCGTGGACATAGTAATGATACTGGACTGAAAGTGTCACGTGTCGTGCCACTCCTCTCAACATAACCCCATTGTTGGATTGACAGATCACTCTTCTTTGCATTGCAAGCATAGGCTACGGTAAATGTTTCACATCGCACGCTTCTCTGTCAACCGGAGTGTCATTAAAAGCGACGACAATAAACATTCATAGTGCCCCCCCCCCCGCCCCCCGCCCCCGGGCATCCTGCTCGCGGGAGAGTAAATTGGACTATCTAAGCATACATCTGGGACTAACGGCGTGGCCGGCGAGCAGATCTCACTCCTAGTGTCATATCCCTTAAGGCACATTTTGGAACGCGGCCGCAGTGTTACCAACATCGCATTAGTTCAAGTCTTGACAGTTTAGAAACCACCGTTTAAAGATCAATTTATTTATTAATAAGCATGTCGACGAGCGGCGAGTGAGGGCATCACTTCAACGAATGCTGCGCGGAAAGAGGCCAGTGAAATAAACTTCTCTTTTCGCCGAGTGAGATAATGTATTTTGAATTAGTAATTCCGTGCGGGTTCGCGATCCATTGCAGGAATATACTTTGTGCCCGCCGTCACACGGTTCAATCTGTCCTCATCAAATATTTCCATTCTCGTCTGGCATCCTCGCCAGACCACTTCGAGTCCACTGCACGATGATATTGAGACTATTTTTGCCATTGTTATAAATTTTAGAGACAACACGAAGGCGATCGCTGAGTAAATGGTTTTTTTTTAAGTTTGATGTCAGATGACGTTTCCCACAATAGTGTGCCGTTCAATAACACCCACGTTCGGCAAATGGCAAATTTACCTGACTGTCGTAATCAGCGGAACTGATCGTACCTTCAATTTTATTAATATGATGGCCCTGCAATTTTAAATCCGGTGGAATTCTGAGAAATATTATATCATCAACATAAAATAATTTACTTTTACTTAGAACGACTTCTATATTGGCAAGTCTTACCTTTAGAAGCTTTCATTTTATAGTTTACTTTTATTCGAGTTAAACATAATATATTAAAGAGGTGTCGGGCACTACCACTATTTCAGAAAATTGTATAATAATGTATATCAAACACAAGAATGGACCAAAAATTGATCCCTGGGGTGAACTTTATGTTACATGTACGTTGTACAGGTATTCAATGTAATGTTTGCCCGTTGCAGGCACGGTGCGCGTGGCGGACGGGCACCTGGAGTTCGCCTCGCCCAAGGAGAGCTGGCGCACGCTGCTGGCGCACTACGCCGGGCCCGTCACCGTCATCACGCTCGCGGTACTCTTCATCATCGGCCTGCCGCTCGCCGGGTGTGTATATAACTAATGTTTGAATATAACAGACCCCTTACTTGTTGCAATCGGCCTCATTTGGCCAAATTGGTCTATATATCTACCCCAATCGGGTAGATATATAGACCAATTTGGGAAGCACGGCCATAGATAAACATATACATACATGGCTAGTACAAGTTTTATACGAATAAATCTGTCCTTTTCAAACAATTTCCAAAAAGGAGAGGATGCACTGATGATACTCCGTAGTGTGGCGCCTACTAGTCATCAGAGACGTGTAAATTAGGACCTCCACTGTGGAATACTAATCTCCCCCTTGTTATCACAATAATAACGGTTTGTTTGCATCACCCGACTCTGGAGACGTTTACCAAGGAGTCACTCCGACAGATAACAACTGAACACTACATTGAACTCAACAGCTCTTTAAAATAATTTAACCATCGTATTCTGTGTCACACACCGATGAATTACATACTTAAAAGAGGTCTACGGCTACTAGAATTAATTTCCGACTGTGATATGTTTAGTCGGACACAGAGCCGACCGAGACGGTCCAGTCGCTCTATGTAAAAAGCAGTATGTTCGTCACACCCTTGAGCTTAGGTAGTGGACCCCGAATTGAATCCAAATGAATTAGGAAACGGTATAACGCTATGAAGAATGTGATGAAGTGGAGAGGGTACGGTTGCAGGTTGTTCTGGTGCTGCTGCTACTGGTGCCGGTCGAGCCGGCGGCGGCGGCCCTTCGACCGGAAGTACGACGGCTGCATCAAGGTGCTGCTCGCGGTACTGCTCATCACGCTGCTGACGCTCTTCCTGTGAGTTGCCGACACCGCCGCCTCCACGGAACAGACTCGTCTGGAGGATTGGTGATTTACTTTGATCCGTCTGTTACCCATTGGAGTTATTCGGCATTCAATGTAGACAACTACATTTGTAGTTGTGATTGTGCCTACTGACAGCACTAACCCCCTATGTATGACGATATTTATACCAAATCCCATCATTGTGTCTTACAGCCAGGATGAACAGCGACTGTTCATACCTAATTGCACCCCACCCCCTCACCAAAATGCCTGCACATTCTACTTACTCCCGACTCATAGCGGTGAATGTATTTGCTAAATAAAATCGTGTCTTCGGTGAACCATAGGTTATTCATGCAAAGGAGTCGGGAGTAATGACATCTATTAAAGTGAAAGTAAAGTAACTTAATCCCAGAGCTAAAACGTGGAGAGGTCGAAGGTGGTGACATGACCAGTAATGGCACGCGCAGGTTCGGGCTGGTGTGCGTGTTCGCGACGGAGCAGCAGCTGGAGGAGGGCGTGGCGGGCGTGCCGGGCGCCGTGCGCGCCGGCGTACACACCGCGCGCGCCTACCTCAACACCACCGACCGCCACGTGCGCACCCTGCTCGTGGCCAACTTCGGCGAGCTGTCCGGCGAGCTGATGGCGCTCTTCACTCGTGAGTCAGCCGCTCACACCTTTTCTCGCTAATTTCTCGGTATTGTACATCTGCAACCACGGATTTCCACGTAAAAGAATTTGTTTTCGTTATTTTCTTGCTTCTTGGTAAATATATGTTTAATTTACCAGAGGGAGACTTTGTACAAAAGTCGTCTGCGTGGGTACCTCTGTCTCACCTATTTCTACCGCCAAGCAGCTATATTTATATAGCTGTGTTCCGGTTTGAAGGGTGAGATATGGCAAAGAAATTACTGGGTACTGTGACGAAACAGCCTTAGGTCACAAGATTGACAGCGCGCGTGCTGATAGGCTGCGTGCTTGTTTGTCAATCAAGTTGTATGTAAAAAAGTATTTTGCATTCACCGCAAGTTTTGATATTCGAGTATGTGTCTATTGTAGGTGCGGACCGACCGCGATTTGTTTTTCTATCTTTCCGATATTCTAGCGACGCGAGAAGACTGAACGTCATTGAAATATCAGGAGATAATAAAATCAAATCGCGGTAGGTAAGTCCTGTACTTACAATAGTGATGTAAACAATCGTAAAAGATTTCTGTTATAAGTTCAACATGCCCTTTCAGAACTCTAGGGAGTAGAGATGCGGCGATTACTCGGTTATGACTTTGTACTCGGCTCGTTTTATAGTACTCGGTCGATGTACTTCATGGTTGAAAATACTGTATTCTCTTTACGGATTCAATACATAAGCATGTTTAATTTAATTATTTGAATCACGTAAAAATAAAGATACCCTGGAAAATGGTACGAATTTTATAAATAATTATGTATTATATAATATTGAACACAGGCCATTTATGATGCAAGAACACTAAAGAACTGCTCTTTCTGGCTTCGGCTCGCGATCAGGCGCGAGAGCCGTGGACGGCGAGGTCGCTGCACTACCTAAACTTAACCGGTTCCGTAAATATAAAACCGAGTAGTACTCGGTAAGTTGTGTACTCGGCGCATCTCTACTGAGGACACTCGGGGAACTCAATTTTACGTTTAATTAGTTCCATGAAGTTCAACAATGAACTTCATGGAACTAATTAAACGTAAAATTTAGTTATATATACACAATGACTATCAAAATATGAACTCCATGGAGTTGGCGTGGTGTGAGTGGTGTGGCGTGGTCGCAGGCGCCGGGCTGACGGTGTCGGTGCAGCTGGGCCAGTTCTCGCACGCGGTGTCCGTGACGCTGCTCAACAAGATGGTGCAGCAGCTGGACGACGTGCAGCGCGACCTGCGCACCGTGCAGGAGCTCACCGCCACGCTCAGGTTCAAGGCCGAGCAGCTCAACACAGGTGACGGCGCCTCGCGCTCTCTTACATACATCGCTTTCATTCTATTTCGAATTAATTTTTGTTGTATACATTCAAAACGTTTCAAATTATCGGTTCCACTTTTCGTTTAATCGTAAATAAAGGCAAGCAGTCCGTTTGGGAAATTATCAGCACTTCACAGAAACCCACGAATAAATAACAATTTCTTGAACGGCTACCGTGTTCCTTTTGCACGAAGTTATAAGTCGGCTTTAGCTGTGTTAGCAGTGGGGGTGGCAACATGTGAACGATACTTTTTGTACAACAAGCGTTCATAGGTCGCGGTGACCACTTTACATCGGGTGAGCCGTGAGCTTGTATGACTCCTGACATGGTATAAATAAATATTTATATAGAAAACCGTGACTGTATCGCACAAAACATTACTCAAGCGACGAAGGTGTCCCGCCGGGGTGAGCAACATTAGCGTGTTGGGGCTTTTTTTTATACAACGTCGTCGGGAGGCATACAAGCATACGGCCTACCTGATCTATCAGTTACCGTAGCCTATTAACGCTTACAATATATTAAGTATCATTCGCGCGATGCCTCTTCTGCTGCTTACACAGTAACTCCTTAGGAGCTTACTGGTTACCTCACTCACACGCAAGAACACAACAAGCCTCTAGGGCGTTTTCTATTTTAGCTGCGGTTTTCTGTGAGGTGGAGGTATTTCCCCAGACGGGCTGCTTTGATGCGCCCTATTCTCTTAAAACATCTAGACCAAGACAAACAGACATGTTTATGCACACAAATGTTGTCTTGTGTGGGAATCGAACCCACGGGCGTGTTGAGTACGTAGTAGAGCGTACCCAGTGTACGTAGATGACACCTGGCTATTTGTCAACTAGATACTTGTCCCGTGCTATGTACATAGTTGCAGTTAGTTTTGGCGCCAGCTCGGGTCGCGAGGTCGTTGTGGTGTAACGCGGCGGTGTGTGGTCGGCAGGTCTCCGCAAGGTGAAGCGCAAGCTGCTGCGCACGCTGGTGGAGTGCGACATGCCGCCGTGCCTGCAGCTGCAGCACAAGTACCGCATCTCGGAGCTCAACACGGACATACAGTACAGCCAGGTACGGCGCGCGTCCCACCGCCGCGGCCGGCTGCGTCCCAGCCAGCCGGGCTGTCCCCGTCTCATCCCACCACGTAATGCTATGCAGACAATCCCCACCTTTGACGTCTTGCAGAAGTGCCCTTTCACATCCTGTTTGAAAATCGTTTGTACTTCCCTGCAGCCGGACAGACATGACAATATTTAAAAAAGGAGTTAAACTTTAAAAATTTTAAAGGAACGTTACAAGTGCTCTAACAACAAAAAACCATAATACTCTATGGACAATTTCTTATGAATAAATAATGCATAAAATATATTTGTGAAATAATTTTGAGCATAAAATAATAATCACCATTTGATGTCGTACATGTATATATTACGATATGTTAATACCGTGGACTAATTAATTAATAATATAATAGATTAATACAATATTATGTACAATACTCATACTGACTCTTGCACACTTTATTATGTATGTACTCCTACTTAATAACACTTCACTCTATGCATATTTAGCAAGTTAATAAACAATTGAATTCAGAGTTAACAAACTTCTTAATACGTCAGGATTGATGAGGATGTGAGCTCAGTGCAGCACGAGTGGTTCTATGAAGGAAGCACGTGGATCAGATTCTAGAATTCCTTGAATTTTCCTCGTGGTAGAAGTGTCCTCTGAGTAACTGCAGAGGGTTCAGGTGCACCTATATATGGTGACTCGCGTGTGGCGCGTCTCCAGCGCATGCGCGTGTGAAGGGAGGGACCACACTGGTATTTCGCAAAATAATAATCGTAGAAGAACAAATCTGGGAATTTGTAAACAAATATATTAGAAACTACAGCCCTTAAAGTGCGCTCCCTCAGTCCTCACAGACCATCAGCCAGATTTCGGAAAGTATCTGAAACAGTAAGGTACTGTGACTACATACATTTAGTAAAGAATTTGTAAAGATATTTACAGAATAACAGATCACAAATCATCAAAGACTAAAAATATATAATGACAAAAACTCTGGTTCTTCATTCCACTCAAGAAAGATAAATATTTTAATGAATATTACAGAATCAAATAAATAAAATCTTTCTTTTTCTACACAAAGTTAATAAGAGAGTTAAGACATTTAATATGTACAAAACAAGTGGAAAAAATATATCGACGCAATTTGAAGATAGCGATTATTGAAACTGGTCCGTTAATACTCACTCCACTGACATATGTGCATGTGCTGCTAGGCGAGAGGAACATCAGAAAGTCTACTAGTGTATTGAACTTTTAGTAAAAAGTTTCTACTAAATAATAGGTATCTAAATAGCCACCAAGCTGTAAGTAATGAATAATGTGAACAGTTTCCGTATTATATATGACAAGCAAACCGCGCCATCTCCGGCAGTCGTCCAACTGGCGCGTCTCGTGTCTGCAGATGACCTGCTGTTTGTGAATACTCCATGTGCTATATTGTCGTCATTTCTGTATTTCACGCCTCCGCGGATTAGATGCTTGACAAATATTTTCCAACTGTAAGTATTTTAAAATTATGGAACACATTTTATGGATCATATTGACGTATGGATCACATTGACATGATTATGGATCATATTCATTAAGACCAAATGCTCCTGTAAATTGAGAATGTATGATGTGATGGATGGTCGGACGTTTCGTCTGAATCCTGATACTTGATCTGCTCGGTTTACCTTTTCCTTATCAGGGTAGCCGAATCATCACGGTATTCGTTCTCTTTTTCATTTCGTAGTCAAATGAAAGAATTTGAAATTATTTTGAAGGCTTCTCTAGTGACTGCTTACCTTCAAGCAAGCCGTATCGGAAATGGTATACCAGTAATTGTTTGCTAAGGCGAAGAGTTTGAAGTTAATGTTTTTTTCATGTAGTTATTGTTGTTCGTGTTGTCGCCAGCGACTGGCGGTGTAATTGTTGTAATCGTGGCGTGCCGTTGTGGTGGTAGATGCCGGACGTGTCGGAGCTGCTGAACAACGTGACGTCTCTGCTGGACAGCCGCATCAAGGAGGAGGTAGCGGACGGCCAGCGCGTGTTCAGGGACATCCAGCGCGGCATCCAGCGCTCCGTCGACGACCACATCCCGGTGATGCGGGACGTCGTCAAGAGCGTGGGTACGTGCACGTACACGAAACCATAAAACATGCAGGGTAACTGCGTATATACGTATATACTGCGGGATAGGACCAGGCTACCTTCCCTCAGGAACCGATCGCCTCATGGCTCGCCCTTGCACACCTCACTCGCTTCTTGCGCATTCATAACAGGCTTAACCGTATATTTTTGTTTTTTTCTTTTGAGATAATCATTGTAAGTTTTTTAATCAAGAGTGAGTCGACCGCAAAATTAATGGAATTGTCAATCACATTGAAATGAGTGTGAATCGAGTCAGTCGGGCGCGAGGAGCGCGTCAATGTATCGGGAGAAATGATGTGCACTTCACGAAATTGTTCAATTGTGTTTATACTACTCTGTGTAAAAAGTATCGGGAATATGTCAATAAAAAGACCCGCGTAAAAGAGGTCGTTCTAATTTTTTTACTGCATGTTGGTAGCACTGTACTGATTTAGCGCGCAAAATTTGAGCGGGATCTGTCATTTAATTTGTTTTAAACTATGTACACTTTTTGTTGGTCATAGTTTTGAGTCCTCGGCGATTTTTACAATGGAAAATATTGTTGAACAAAGAGTGTGCCTTAAATTTTGTGTTTCAAATGATATTTCATGTGGTGAATCACTAAAAATGTTGCGAAATACCTACGGCGAATCGTGTATATCGAAAACAAGGGCTTATGAATGGTATAAGGCTTTTAAAGAAGGCCGAGAAGTAGTAGTAGACTTGCCTCGTTCTGGTAGACCTTCAACCGCTACGACCAGAGAAAACATCGACAGAATCAAGAAGCTAGTGCTCGAAAATCGACGTATGAGTCTGAGAGAGTTGGCTAGTGAGGTGAACATATCTTTTAAGTCCGTCCACAACATTCTCATTGACATTTTAGGCATGAAACGCGTCGCCGCTCGACTAGTTCCAAAAGAGCTCAATTTTGTTCAAAAAGCGCAGCGAAAGCATGTCGCTGAAGACATGGTTTCCCGAGCTTCTACGGATCCGACCTTTATGAAACGTATAATAACTGGCGACGAGACATGGGTTTATGAGTACGACATGCAAACAAGCCAACAGTCTTCAGAATGGCGTCTCGAAAACGAACCGAAACCCAAAAAACCGCGGCAAAGTCGCTCCAAAATCAAGGTGATGCTGACAGTTTTTTTTGACTACCGTGGTGTGGTTCACTCCGAATTCCTTCCAGAGGGAGAAACAGTGAATAAAGAATATTATTTAGGCGTCATGAAGCGTTTGCGTGAGAGTATCCGCCGAAAACGTCCAGATTTGTGGCAACACAACTCATGGATGCTGCACCATGATAATGCACCATCACACACAGCCATTATAGTGAAAGAGTTTTTAGCGAAAAATTCAACAAAAGTTCTCGACCAAGCACCGTATTCACCTGATATGGCTCCGTCTGACTTTTTTTTATTTCCCAAGTTAAAATTACCACTTCGAGGAAAACGTTTTGAGTCGATAGAAGCCATAAAAAAAAATTCGCTGAATGAGCTAAAGGCCATACCGCAAATAGCCTATGAAAAATGTATGGAAGACTGGGTGAAGCGGTGGAGATGTTGTATTGCAAGCGATGGGGCCTACTTTGAAGGCGATAAAATAAATTTAGATGAATAATTTGTATTTTTTGTTTTATTGACAAATTCCCGATACTTAGTACACAGAATGTATAATTAGTACTGACACGTTAATAACATGAATGCAGCAATAAAGGACCGCCGGCCGCGTGCCGGCCACCTGCTTACCTCTGCTAATTGGAGATTAATTTTAAAATATGAGTTTATTTATATACTATTAAACAAAAGTGCCTGGTATATACAAAACAGCTACCATTTTCAATATGAAGATATTGAAAATGGTACATAGCTGTTTTGAATATTTATTGTATTTATTGTCATTAACTTTATTAAATTTGGTAAATTTAATAACATTAATGCTTCAATATTCTATTTTCAATATGGCTCCCTTTTTCCACAACAAATAAAAAATATAAGGTTCAGTGATAGTTTGTAGATATTTTGTCACAATTGATACAACAATATAATTTACACAACGATCGCCCGAGTCGCGCCCCTGCTGTTACAAGCGTTCACTACACATTTCCTTTAGGGCTGAGTATTTTCAACGGCAACTGTACATTTCCGCAGCAGAGTGTCATCGAATACTAAATATACCCTCAACTTAAATGAAGTGATGCGTTTAATTTGTGAGTACTTAATAGATGTGTTGTGTTCGGGCGCAGGCAGCAAGCTGGTCGAGGTGGCGAACAACGTGGGCTACCAGATCAACAACGTGAGCGAGCAGCTGGCCCGCGTGGCCGACTCCGTGGACGGCTACTCGTCCATGTACGACCAGTACGGCTTCGTCCGGCGGTACACCGCGCTCGCCGTCGCCGCCGCCCTGCTGCTGGTACTCCCCCGCCCGCACACCCTCACCGCTCGCCCAGCAATACGGGATCAGACATCATTTCTTACAACAGCTTTAATATCAGGAATACAATAATTAATAGTTTATTTAATTATTAATAGTTTTTATATTAATGGGTTTCAAGGCTGGTAGTTTGATTACGCACAAATGACGTCACGCGTTCAGATCACATAATACATGGTATTTTTAAATATATAGTTGTTACAAGTTTCAGATTGTTTAAAGGTTTATTTATTAAAAATTGAATTTTTTGGATGTGATAAATATTCATTATTATTAATTCGAATCACATTTTGGAATGTTATCCGATCCATATTGTACGTGTAAACTCTTGTGCTGATTGCCTGAGGATAGCGTTTTCAAGCAGCTCGGAGGCCACAGTCTGCCGTCACGACCCGTCTGTCCACAGCAGTCCAGACCGACGGTTCCATTTGCATTTTTGACGGCACCATTGACATTTTTGTCGCCTGGGTTATTTCGCTTTCACTATTAATGCAATGTTTCTTCACGAGCATTCTGAGCTGACTCACTGTATCGAACACAACTTCACAAAATTGCTATTTATGTTCTGTAAGGTGGAGCATTTTCGGCTACTCGTGATTGAGTGGAAAGTATACGCAGGCATTGCCTTCTCTAACATCTCGTTGATTAATCGAATACATTTGAAACGATTTACATAATTCGATTATTTCATGTTATCTGGTTTGAATTTTTAAAAGAGGTGGCGAAGACGTCACTTAGAAGTGACACCTTGTCAGCTGCCTCTCTATTGAGTGTTGACCTGGGATGTGGCGTGGTGTGCAGATCACGTGCGTGCTGGCGTGGGGCCTGATGTGCGGCGTGTGCGGCAAGCGGCCGGACGTGTACGGCGCCACGGACTGCTGCAACAAGGGCGCCGGCTCCAAGTGTCTGCTGTGGTAGGTACCTCGTGACGTGTGCAGTCCGCGAGCGGAGCCGGTGTGCTGGAGAACGTGGTCAGCTAATTTTCCGTTTTAGCATGTTTCATACATAAGAGTACCCACGACAAAATGCCGTATTTTGTCGTGGGTACACGATGACTGCTTCGGTTATGGACATGGACAGTAATGTGATATTTTAAGATCACACATTTTCGTGCATGAAAAGAGCTATGAGTTAAGAAGCGAGTGAGATCTATAAGGAGCGAGTCATGTGGGACGTGGCCAGGAGATGTGAAGAAATCTTTTAAGAGATTCTTCGAATTCGAATCATCGTACAGTTCTGAGTTACTTTGAACATTAGTTTCGGCTATTATAATCTCAATTAAACTAATAACGTTAAACTAAAAATAAAATGAGTTAAATCAACATTTTGAAAGCAATTCACTGGTGAAGACTGAATATTACTTTGATGACTCTGTAATGTCAAGAGCAAGAAGGCAATTTCTCGACGAGAATCGAGAATAAAGTCTGTCGACCAAAAAATCTTGAGTTTGTTCATCGTGTGATGTGTTGAGGTGGCGTGTGTTCCAGCGGCATGGTGATAATGTTCATCGTGGGCGGCGTGGTGACGGCCGTGATGCTGGGCTACTTCGTGGCCGGCGTGGCCGCCAAGAGATTCCTCTGCGACCCGCTCACGTGAGTGTTCACTACTTCTCTACGTGGCTATGCACATTCATAGCTCCACTGCTACACTGCAACTAGGGCGGTGCGGGAGGGGTGTGATGAAGGGAGTGGCTTCAACCCTTCAGCCCCGTGCTGTTACGGCACGAACCATCGCAGATAAGCGGTAGCGCTTGTCGTCTGAATACGAAATTGGCTAGGATCGTCATTGCCTTGTTCAGGAGTATCAACGAAGTGAGTGCAGTATATTAACCTGCATCCCTCCGACTATAAGTCGTGTTCAGTCAATTCGCTAGCGAGTCCCCTCTTTGAAGTCTGTCAGTGAGGGGAAGCTTCCCGCAATGATACCGCACAGCAACTGTTATACAAGACAAACATTCGACTCGAAGTTAGGACAGTATTCCCCGCGATCTGACCCGACTTGCACATCGCATAAACAAGGCTTCAATGTAGGTATAATTTTTATAATTATTATAAAACAAATAAAAATATAATTATAATTCAATATTAGACTACATATATTAGTAGAATTTAGTTAAAATGTATGTCGTGTAGTTTAGCTGTAGTCACACGTTATGTACTCGTATTAACTTTGTGTACCTGATGTATATAATATACATAGAAAGCACGGACATTCAAACAAACAGACACGGCCATGTTTATAAATCTTTGTATTATCAATAATCGTAACTTTTTGTTTTCTTTCAAATAAACAATTTGGTGTGCTTGTGACTGGCGGTGTCGTCCGATGTGGGTGTGGACAGCGAGCCGCGCGGCAACCGGCTGATCGCGGACGTGGAGAAGTTCGTGGACATCGAGAGGAGCGTGTTCAAGGCGCACAAGGACCCCGAGTTCACGCTCACCGGCATCATGGTGCGCTGCCACGCCAACAACACGCTGTACGAGGTGCGCAATAAATTTTATTGAGATAATTCGCAGATGAAATTCGTTTGGCATAATTGAGAGCTCGATAGCATCGTTGCGCGTGTCATTCTAACCGAACACGCAGATTAAGTACCGTCAACCGCAGCCAGTCTATAGATGGGTTTATCTATCTCGAGTTTCTCCGTCGGAGTGCACGTTAAGCCGTCGGTTCCGGCTTTATCGATAGATGACACTCGTTTAGCTAAGTCAGTGGCGGATTGAAAATATTAGTCTCCGTCAATCTGCAGTTGAGCATCGTGGTGGAGTATGCTCTAAACCCCTTCAGTTGAAGGGAGACCCGTATCCCTCCAGTGGGATAAATAGGGTTGATGTAGTCAACGCATAAAGTAGGTCAGATCAAATTTCAAATACTTTAAGACTTGATAAACATCTTCATTGTTATCTTAATTTCCATTGACTGAAAATGACAATTGAATAAATTTCCAAATACCCAGACGCTGCGTCTCAAGCGCACGCTCGATCTGGTAGGGCTGAGGAATCGCCTGGAGGGGGAGGTGGCCCTCCGAGCGGCCTCCCTGCGACCGGTTTACCCGGCCGACGGCCGCAAGATCACCATTCTCAAGGACAGCGCTAAGCGCAAGCTGCAGCAGCTGGCCGACACCGGGCTGTCGGAGTTCGAGTTCGACCGCATCCTGATCGCGCTGGAGACGAACATGACCTCGCTGGAGCTGGTGGCCCTGGCCGCCACGCTCAACAAGACCGCGGCGGCCGTGGCGGAGCGCGCCGGGTACTCCGCCGTGTCCAGCGAGCTGCGCGAGGCCGCCCGCGACCTCACCGACCTGCACCACGACATCGTTACGCCCATGATGACTCACACCGCCACCCTCAATGTGAGTCTATCATCATCATCGCACACACCATCACCACATGTGACACTAATAACACGCCTTACCTCTACTGTGGTGTTTTTTTGATGGTAGGTAAGGTAACTTAGGTCCTTATGTTTTGTAGGCTTTTCATCATGAGGGCGCACTTGATGAAAAGCGGCTTCTTCGCATTCCAATTGATAACAGAAATGATAGAGCGAGTATCTAGCCTGCTTCTGCATTAACAAAATATATACAGAACTAATACCATAATATCATTAAATGACTCAAATATTATGTTGAGTTCTAACTTATTATATGATGTTTCTGGACAAATACACAGAAGTAAATTGTACGAGAAATATTACCTCAAAAACTTTGACCTCATGAGAGAAAAATGTACACAAAACACATATATACTTGTTTATGCAAACAAAAAAATAAACTAGTAGTAAAAACTGCCGTAGATACAATTCGTAAAGGAACTATAGGTAACCTCATTGCCTTACAAACAAGAACCTGTATATTGATAAAGAAAAAAAATTAATGTATTGATTTGTCACATACAATATAATCGATATCGTATAGTTTTAAATTTATAAGGCATTAAATTTAATAATTGTATGCATTCATAGACTTGTATGAATGCATACACAAAAAGATTTGGCAAACACAAAATAAATGCAAAGCAGCGTGGCAAATAATTAAAAATACAAGTTCCAAGCCTATTCATAGTTAAATTAACGAAATAAAATGTAAAGATAGGACATGCTCTGACCCAGAAACCTTTGTGAATTATTTAATAATAATTTCTTACATGCAGACATTTTAAAAAATCGTAATAATACTAAACATACGAACACTATCAATCATATACCAGTAGCATATTTTTGACGCCAATAGATCTATATGACGTCTATAAAGTTATATTTAGGTTAAAAAATACAAATTCGACAGGGTACGATAACACTCATGTATTTTTTTTCAAAAATATTAACCTGTCTTTTACAGAAGGGAAATATCCGTAAAAGACAGGTTAACATTTTTTCGATCGATTGAAATTGTTTATTAAAACATTTGTACAAATAAAAAAAAGGAGTTAAAACTAATGAAAAATTATAGACCAATTACATTGACACCAGTTTTATCTAAGGTAGTTGAAATAGTGGTACATAACAAAATATATACATTTCTAACTAAATTTGACATATTAACATCGGAACAATTCGGATTAAGAAAAAATATGTCTACAAGGTTGGGCTGTTTTCATCTCATTAAAACAGTTACGCAAAGACTAAATGATAACCTGTTATGGCCATCTTCCTAAACATGACCAGTGCCTTCGATTTTGTATCACATGACATTTTAATGGGAAAGCTTTGAATTATGGTATACGAGGATACGCATATATGTGGATGGAAAGCTATCTTCGCAGTCGTCAACATGCGTTGAGATTACAAAATTGAGACGATATCATAAGATCACATATAGATCCAAATTTTGTCACAATGACAGTGGTGTACCTCAAAGTAGCATTTTGAGGCCGCTACTATTCCTTATTTATGTTAATGACTTACCATCTGTTACTAACCATAAATGTATTTTATACGTTGACGACACTACACTATTAATTTAAAAAAGAAAGGACATCGATTACGAAGTGGACATTAACAACACTTTGAAAATATGACTGACTTGACTCAATCAAAATAATTTAAGCATTAATATAACGAAAACAAAAATAATTAATTTTAAAACCATAGTTAATCCAACTATAGTACCATTAAAGATGAGTATCAAATTAGAGGAAATGGAATTGTACTAAAATATATAGATGATGTTTATGTGTTGGGAAGAGTAAGAAGCATAGCATCAGAGCAAGCTGCTCTCGTGGCATACAATGGATATGTATCTTAAGATATGGCCTAATATTATGGGGCAACTCTGTTGACTTTACTAGGCGTTTATATAACAACAAAGGTGTATACGAGAAATAAGCAATGGAATTATTTGATACTTGTAAACCTTCGTTCAAAAGGTACTAAATTTTACCTCTCCCATGCTTGTATATTTTTGAACTGTGTCTCTTTGTAAAAAAAACCAAAAGCTTTCCACTGCTTATGGACAAAATGCTAATTCCAGGACAAGATACAAAAATAGACCAAGCTTTTTCAGTGTCTTGAATGTGACCGACGGCTCCACACCCACTTTGTGCAAGGCAATCACTGCAATCCTATTTTCTTTAATACCCCATATCATATTGTAATTTGATAATAAATACAAAAAAAAATATATGTAAAACGGCAGGAAATCGAAAGTTTTTAACATAATAAACGCGTTCCAAATTCAAAATAATTAGAGTTGAAAAGAAGAAAAGCTTCTATGTAACAGTATTTATGGCCAGACTAGTTTAATGGAGTTTTTATAAATGTTTATGAGTATTTTAATATTTTTTTCTAATTTTTATAAAATTTGTGTTCTTAACAGAAGACATGGGTAAATTATCCACATATATTGATTCGTTTGTGAGATATCCATGTACGTCACAAAAAAAGCATATTTTAAGAACATAGACTTCCCCCTTTTATGACTTCATTTAAAAATAAATATGGTATCGTACCAACTTTTAGAAAGGAGCAAGGAGGGATGTCCTTGACCTGTTCTAAAACTTGCTTATACTTCAAAAATATTTATGGTTTTGTTGAGTTTATTTTTAACATAAAACATAGATTGACCATGTCCATTGTCAAGTTCACAGCTGTAAGTAGTAAAATTATATTTAGTAGAAATAGGTATGTTGCGTAGATTGTCGTACTATATTTATTGACGATGATTCCAGGCGACGGCGACGCGGCTGCGCGACGAGCTGCGCTTCAACCACACCTCGCTGAAGGACGCCATCTCGTACCTGATGTACGAGACTTCGCAGGCGGAGCAGTTCCTGAACACGCGCGGCGCCGACATGCTGCAGAATGTCAGTCCGCTTTTCACATTATGTCAACCGCTCTCTCTCTCTCTCTCTCTCTATCGTGCTACTAGGGCACCGTATCGTTGAAAAGGTTTTATAAAAGACCCGCGACTTTCAGGGTCGGCAACGCATGAGTGACACCCCTGGTGCAAATGTCCATAGGGTACGGTAACTCCTTACCACCAAGTAGGACGTACGCTTGGTTAACACGTTAGTGGTATAAAAAAATGTCTTCGTCCACGCGTATCCTGTGGGAATAGTTTTTTTTTTACTTTCCATCTTTTTCTTCAGTGGAATAGCCTTCTCAAGAAAAGGGCCAGCAAATGTAAAAACATTTTTAAAATTGGATAAGAAGTTACAGAGATTAGTGCGTCCAAACAATCAAACTTTTCTGTTTTATTTATTAGTATAGATGTTGTAGGTCGCCATAAACCTTTCTCGGCATATTAAAATGTTAACTAAACAGTCAGGTGACAATAGTACATTGTTCACCGAGGGGAGAAAGTGACCGATTACCAACGAGGGCGAAGTTTTAGGCCCAACGCGTAGCGGAGGGCCTAAAACTTACTCGCCGAGTGATACATAGTGCTTTATACTACACCTGCGAGTAAAGTATAAAACAAAATCTCTATCTCTATAACTTTATATTAAAATTACTACAGTTATTGAAATTGAATTTAATACTTTTTTCTTGAAGATTTCAGTAATGCAAAATTCAACCAAACTTCTAAATTTAAAATGCAATAAATGCTAAATTAAGCTGGCACTGTCGTTCTAATTTTGATTAGTGATCTTGAATTTTTGCATTTTCACTATTTTAATAATAACCAGAATGACAAGATAAGGCAGTATGGTTATTGACTTTTGTTTATTCTTTTATGTGGTTGAATTAAAATAACATCATTTCTTAAATTTTAATACTGTCAAAATTAAAAAAAAAAAAACAACAGGTTAACAATGAATTTTCATATACGTTTTCTTCCCGCTTAGCACGTTAACAATGAATTTTCATATACGTTTTCTTCCCGCTTAGCACGTTAACAATGAATTTTCATATACGTTTTCTTCCCGCTTAGCACGTTAACAATGGATTTTCATATACGTTTTCTTCCCGCTTAGCACGTTAACAATGAATTTTCATATACGTTTTCTTCCCGCTTAGCACGTTAACAATGAATTTTCATATACGTTTTCTTCCCGCTTAGCACGTTAACAATGAATTTTCATATACGTTTTCTTCCCGCTTAGCACGTTAACAATGGATTTTCATATACGTTTTCTTCCCGCTTAGCACGTTAACAATGGATTTTCATACAGTTTTGCCGCCCGCATATTTGTAGGGCTACAAAGACGAACTTTTACGCAAGTAACAACCTACTTTCCGACCAGGTGTAGTATAAAAAACTATTGTAATCTATTTTGACGCCTCTCATATTTATAAATATAAGGCAACATAAGGCAAGAGGCAACCTGTCAGCGTCAGTCAGTGGCTGCCCTAGTGACAGGCGACCAACTTAAGGTAGCCGGTACTACAAAGGATTACACTTCAATAGCTTAACAGGAATGACGTGGTTTTACGTGGTTACGAAACAAATATACAACGCGAACGTTCTTTTTAACGAAGTGTTAATTTAACAAACTGTTGTTTACATAACCTATGCCTACACCGCCCACATAAACACGATGCAGACGCGATGCAAACGCAATACTGCCGCGCTTCTGTCGCGATGCAAAAGCGATTCAGTAACGGCACAAAAACGCCTGCGATCGTCACAGTTGCAAGATGGACTCCGTTGAGGCAACATTAGTCACGTTGTATTTGGTGCTGCTTTTACGTAAGCAGCCGAAGCGAATGCAGCGTCAATATTGTATGCACCCATTTACTAAAGAGAGATTGTTTGGTGGATATTATGTGACAACGTTTAAAATACTAGAAAACTGTGAGCGCAAATTCAGAAGTTGTTATAGAATGTCATATTCGACATTACACACACGGTCGCGCGTTTGCATCGATACAGTCGCAATACTGTAGCGCGTTAGTAGCACGTTGGCATCACTTCTGTAGCGCGTTGCAAATGTGACTATCGCGCGTTAGTAGCGATGCTGTCGATCGTTTACGAAACGCGCGACAACATCACTACAAAAAGTCGCCGTGGGCGAAGGGCCTAAAACAAATTATTCGGTGTTGTGCAGATCACGCGCCGTTTTACAAGCATAGTGACGGGCATGGTGAGCGGCTACATGGAGAAGCTGTTGGAGTCGGCGACCAAGAACCTCGGCCGCTGCGGACCCATGTCTCAGGCCTTCAACTCCACGCGGGATGCCGGCTGCCAACACATACTCTTACCTGTGGTCAGTATATAGTGCGATGCATGTCACAGACCACAAATTCTACGTGAGATGTCGGTTGTCATGTTGACTGTGGTCAGTATTGAGTGAGGTACAATGTCAGCTCATCAACTCCATGCTAGATACCAGCTGTCTACACATTGTTGTCAGTACGTGGTTCTACCATTGGTCTCGTGCGTGCCAATGGTCTCACAATAAGGGATGCCGAAGGCCGTGCGAAGTGGAGAAGCAGATCCCGGGCTCTGAAGAGAAAGCGACCGAGACTAACGCTCGGCTGATGATGATGTTGTCAGTACTGCGACAGTCTCAGCTCATGTACAACACGGAGGCCGGTAAACCTTTGAAGTGAACTTATGCCGTGGTATGTTTGCGTCCACAGAATGGGTATTGGATGTCGGTGGCGTGGTGCGTGCTGCTGTTCATCCCGATCCTGGTGGTGTCCCACCGGCTGGCGCGGCTGTACCTGCAGGTGGACCCGTACCCCGGCCCGCTCGTCGAGGCGTGAGTACACCTCTCATATCGCACACGACACACGACACCGGTACACCACACTGCAGTTTTGATTATTTATTTGTGAACTACAAAAATATTGGCAACATCTTGTGTAGTCTTGATTAATTGTTAGAAGCATCTTTTTTCAGTATGGATTGTAAAGATTCTTAACAAATTTGCAATTGGCATTTTTTTTAATTACTATTATCATTGGTTCGCAACTCTATAAGTACTCAAAGCTTCACCAATTATTTCGAATTACGATCATAATTACTTATCGTATTGTAATAATCAAGTTAACACACCACTATGATCTTCAATACCACCGTGTCTGTCGTACAGAACAGATTGTCCGTGACAAGTCGCGGGAGCCGAGCGAGCGTCGAATGTGACGCGACCACTTGATTACATTGTAGACGGCACACTCGCCAATATATTAGGACCTGTCAGACGGCTCGCCGCCAATTAATAGCAGTTACGGTATTCTAAATAACGGCCAATGATCTCCGTGTTTATCATTTTTAGATTTTCAAAATGTTTCAATAAAATTAGTATTTAGACCGATATAACCTATAACTTCACGCCAAATCCCTTGCGGTGTAGGCAGAGAGAACCGAGCGCCACGTGACTCGATCCTTACATATCTCACTCGCTTCTTTAGCATTCATTGCTCTTCTTATGCACGCTCGCCGGTTTCTAAGACTCCTGACATCACCTTCTGATAAAACACGATCAATGTGGTCATGGTAGGTAAGTCTTGACCTTCCTCAGCTCCTACATCCTTCTACTTTCGCGTTGTATATAATTTTCGTAATTCTTTTGTCCTGCATTCTTTCTACATGTCCGAACCAACGGAGCATGTCTCTTCCTATTTTAACGCCGACGCTCTCTTTCAGATCTGCTCTGTTTCTAACATCATCAAGCGAATACGGTCTATAAGCGTTACGTTACAAATTTTTAAGCAATCGCATCTCGACCGCATTTATTCTACTTTCATGCTCCCTCTGTCATACCCAGCTCTCGCTTCCGTAAGTAAGCGGTGGAACCAGCACTGCATTGTGTATAGCGAGCTGTGCCTTCTTGCTCAATCTTTAACTGCCAAGAAATTTTCCCAACTTTCCATTCACACTATTCCTAGCACTATTTCGTCTTTCCACATCAGCGGTGTACCTTTCATCTCTGCTGAAAGCAAATCCAAGATATACAATTACATCCATTTGTTCCAACATTTCATCATCGACCGTAATCCTTACATTGGTTCGGTTTTCTCTTTCAATTACTATTTTATTTGTCTTCTTCGCATTCAATAAATAGTATAAATAAAAAAAAAAGAATTATCTAAGAATATAATGAATTTGAAAAAGAAAAGTATAAAAATAACAGTTAACAGAGATATGACCAAATAGAAAAGAGATAAAACACAAGAAGGCAACATGGCCATAGAGAAGAAGTAGGCACAATAGCCAAGATAGATGAGACAAGGCATTCCAGGAAACTCTAGGCGACTACACAGCGTTCGCACTTAAATAAATAGATTTTGCGAAAATAAAATAAAGCCTTCCAGAAAACGTTGAGTATGGGGAACATACTGATTGATTCCATTCTCAGTGATATACAAACGAAGTAAACCTTTTTTTTTATCTTCACATTAGGTCCCATGCGGGGTAGCCATCTAATTTTAACTTTTAAAATTTACGATAAGGTCTTCCTTATTAAAGAGCTATATTTGGCCAACAGACGGCGAGTCTCCACTGACAGATCGTAATAGGCACGGCCAGTGCAAGTGCAGCGTCGTGAGGTTCGCGCTCCTGGCGGCGTGTTTGTACTGTCTCGAGGACAAACTGCGTGGCGTGATTCAAACTCACCCGCAGATTAACCCCAATTGTACAAGTCAGTAGGCCGATTCTACTAAAAAACTGCAACTGCACTGCAGCGCGGCGTGTGTCAAAATGCGTACATTTTGACGTTTCATTATTCTGTTAAGCGATCTGACAGTAGCGACGTTTATGGAAGTAAAAAATTAGTAAAATCGGCCTACCGGTCGAGATGGGCCGCACGTACTCGTTACAGCAGTCACCTCCTGAACTGAACATAGTTCACAGTCTGAAATTCTGATTGACTGATATTAATTTCACAATAACATGTTCCGTTTTTCAGTTCGATTGTTGTGTCAATGTTATGGTAGTGTCTCCAGACTGTGAACTGCCGTTCAGAGCCTCGGGCCCACTCCCGATCCGACCGATCTACACGGTAATTAAAGTTGGTATTGAAATTTCATACGAGCACGTATTGTTCACCGCGACACTTCATACGAAGTATTATAAATATGGTGTTGTAGTTGTCGCCGTGGACACTCACAAACTGAAGCTACGGCTTGTGACTGCTCTCACAAGACTCGCTCTTACGTTGCACCTCGGTGTTACAATACACGCCCACCTCCACCCACACGTCATGATCGTTTTCGTGAGTCCATACAATTGTTGATGATCATGTCCCGGACGCTGATTCCATGAAAGTGTCCCGCGGTGTATTGTGACACGGAGGTGTCCGCGAGGCGCGCGGGCGACCTGCTCGCGCCGCTGCGCTCCCAATTTATATATAATTCGTTGGTCACTCGTCTGTCATCATCATTATAATTGTTTGCAGCTGTCCATCCCTTTTTAAATGTCACTTACGTGAAACTTCACACTTGCTACAATTATTGAGATACTGTGATCGGTTGGCATAAAGTTAAAATATGTGAATACAAAAGGATTCCTTAAATGACATATGTATAAAAACAAGGAGCTCATTTGATTCATTATGTGTGCGGTCGTCGTCCGTGTAAAGTTGAAGTTGTAGCGGCCAGTAGTGTCGCCGGGCGTTGTTGCACGGACGGCAGCTCGTTTGTTCGAGTACATCGGTTGACTGTACACACGACCGTACTCGCCGTAATAAACAACTTTGTCAAACATTTTTTTGTTATATTTATTTTGACTACCACGTCATCCAATTCCTTCGACCTCTGGCGGTCGTTGTGTCACTACGCTCGAGCTCGCGTGTATTTTGCGCGGGGAGTACAAAAGTCCTAGCATAAAAATATATTTTGCGTTCGAACTTTATTCACGGTAGTTAAACTCGAGCATTCTTTTGAATCTAATTTAATCGTTCTTTTAATCTTCTTTGGGATTAAAAATGTTGAATCAATTCCGCTATATACAAGTATCAAAAGAAATATGAGGCCTACAAATTAATTGCTAATACGTTAGTTGCGCGAGTAGCATTATATGCATCCCTCACTTCTGTACACTTATTGGAACTTTGCAAGTTTGACATAACATCATATTCGACTTTAGACTAGATGAAGCCTAGATGTTTTAGGCAGAAAGTATTATTGTTTAATTTAGAAATGGTTCTTTACGGAGAGGTTTCCTTGGCAAAATTGTTTGTTATTACGAGCAGAACCGTGTGTCGGGTCACTAGTTCACCGGTCGTTCCCTGCCTGCCGATGTCACCTTTACATGCATGTTGCTCGACAGTAATAAGTTTTAAGTTTTTTGTAAGTGGTCGTAACAACGGACTCGGTAACAGATGCTGCAAACGATTAACATTTATTTTGATTTCGATTAACATTTCACTAATTTTGTTTCGTTTTTACATATTGTTTCGAGCTGTGTTAACGTTCAGTTATTCGTTTGATTTGTCCGTGTGTCTGGTTTGGATTCGATACGCACCCTCATCCTACCCCGCGTTCGACGAGCTCCGCCCGCCCTGTCGCCGTGCACGAGCACCAGTCTGCCCGGTAGTGAAGCGAGAGAGCGGGTATAAGAGTATAGTTGGTGGTTACGTCCAATCGTCCATACAGGTGTTTCATAACAATAAAATAAAAAATGTTCTAGTTTTCGTACAATATTGCTCTGGACTATTGTCATCTAGAACTTCCAATGAAACTGTTATTGCAGACTGTGTGTTAGGTGTACAGGAAAGGCAGATAGAGAATTAGATGGGAAATGTCTAAGTGAGCCTGTCTAAGTCTGTCTGTGAGGCAGATGTGTGATCATTCACGGCTGCGGTCGACTTCGGCGACGGGAAGAGCCGTTCGGTGCAGCTTTCTTTATTGACCTTTATCGTTTATCTGGACTTGGAGGCCTGCTTAGCTATGTGCTAAAAATGACAACGAATATTATTAAATAAATTACAAAGTGTTCGCCTCGGTAACTCGAGTAGTTGTATATAAATTATAGTGTACTTGTAAAAGAAAATATGATAAATTACATAATTGATCAAAGTCCAGCAAACAAGTTAGGGAGAGCAAGAATAAGGTATTCATTGTCACCGTGTCATAAAACTTTACACGCCGGCACCCGTCCGCAGCCGCTATCTGTACTCTGTATCCCTTTCTCGTTATTGCATTTTGGATTTTATGTAGTGCGTGTTGAGTGGAGTCCGCGATAAGTGGAACTGGGTGGAGTCGTGTGCACAGACTGCACAGGGCGGGCGGCGGCCGCGCGGTCCAGCCTGTCGCTGTATATATATGAATTGCGTAATGTGTACTGGCATGTGTTGAAAATATAATACCATGTGTTTGCATTTGTGTCACATAAAACAATATAAAAATATCTACACGCTTAATAATATAAAAAGCCTCCGCGTACGCTATTTATTGTTTGTTTTTATTCTTCGTTTGAATGAAATCAATATAGCAATGGTAGTTTTCTTTTTTGTTGAGTTATTCACTTTTTCAGTTAGTTTATTCACTCACCGCCATATAGTTAGGGGGGGGGGGGGGCATTCGAGGTTTGTGGGCTAGTAAAATAATAAGGTTTAAATGAGTAATTGTAATAAAACAAGGTACGCGTGTCCGTAAGTACCAACACGCGCGGAGTGGATGTGTAACGGAGCGGATGTTGTTGGCAGTAGCGAGTATGAGCCGATGTGCGCGGCGCGCGGCTGGTGGCGGTGACCCTACGCCTCGTCCGGTAACTGCCTGCAGGCCGCCGTGCCCGCACCGCTCGCCCGCGCACCGCCGGCTGGCCGGCCTGGCCCGTTCAGCACAAGAATACTAATACGACCACAGAAACGACTCACATATTCGCCTCCTTTCCCCTTTTGCTGTGAATTGGCCACATCCAGCGGCATTTGAAAATTTCAAATGACTCAGCTCTATCGCGATTTCGAACGCATTCACTCCATTCATTAATATGAGTCTCTTTACTCGTATATTATTCTTATGCTCGAGACAATGAAGTTATGTTGATTGCGCCTTAGGCGACGAACTCGTAGACGGACCTTCTCGTCCCCTCCGTTACCTAAGGCGCAGTGAGCAGCCGGCGAGCGGCCGCGCCCGGTGCCGGCACGGCGGCGTCTCGTACCGCGAGCTCTTCGACCGGTAGCGCTTGCACGTCCTCTATCGTCTCCGCTTGCTCACTGGACGCGGCCGACCTCGCGGACGTTCACCTAAATCTATAATATTACACTGTATTTCTGTGACTGCTTTCACACGTTATAGTGCACCCACAATATATACAATAATACTTGAATATTTTTACTGAATTCAGAAAGGAATTTTATATTTTCTTACGCACATATTTGTGACGTGAACGCTATACGCTACCGACGAATAGGGTTTATTCGTTGCTTGCAGTAATTGTTACATTTGAAATGAGTCATCAGCGAGACACGTGCCGCGTCATCCAGTGAGCAAGTCCGGCGCTCAGTGTGCGTGTCCATGTGGCCCCTGTACTGGCCGCGAGTAGGCGTAGGCGTAGGCGTAGGTCGTTGGTCGGCATGCCCGCTACAGATCGCTTGCCGTACGACACAGTACTCTGCATCGCTCGAGCGTACTTCGATGTAATGCCATATCTTAGTTTCCACTTTATTTGCAGTACTTTTGTATATACTTATATTAGCGGAGCGCACATAGTGGTAGGTTATTCGTTACGTTTGATTTGTTTATTTTCTTTTGTTCGTTCATCATCCACCATTCTCCATCACGAATAATGAATAGTTTACATTTCAGAGTAAATGACATTACAATGTAGTAGTTGTAAGTTTAACTGGAATAGTACGCGGCCAGAGTTAGCGAGCCCTCGACCTACATTTCACTATTTATTCTTTATTATTGTTTTAAGAGTCCGTTCCCTGTATTGCGCGTTTACTCGCCCCTCGCCCGACTTGACACCGTACATGTTCCTTCTAGAACGTTCTTGTATTAGCGCCGTACCTTTTGGTTTACGTCACAAGTCTGCATCTTGCACCTGACCGTTCTTATCCTCGACGAAGTCGGATTGTTTCTTTAAATTGCATAACACTATTCATTGACCGAGGCTCCTTCCAAATTGTTTGTATTGTGTTTGAAGCCCGCCGTCTCGGCAGCTCCCACTCGGCTAACGTTAGAAAACCAAAGTACATGTATGTGTGGCAGTGCCGCGCCGCCTCACTCACCGTCTGTTGTCTGTTGCAGCGAATATTTGTATGACGCGTACGCGGACCGCGATAACGTACCCCTTGCCAAGTAAGTGCCCCGACGACCTTACACCCTTACACCCTAGCCGCCCTAGCTGCATAGCATGCGCTTACACCCCTAACTCTGTACGTAGCGTGCACTCCGCTTCGGAACTCCGCCGGCCGGCGGCCGCGGGGCGGGGCGGGCTCTCGCGTCGCTTTGGTCACCTGGTGTACTACTGCATGACTCGCTTTGGTTTTGTTTTTCCTAATTCCTAACAATAGGCCCATAGTTAATGTTTTGGCAAATCTATGAGAAAGCTAACTCGTAGTTAAGGTAAGGTAGTTAATAGTACTGTTCTGTGTTCAAATTAGAACCTGGGGCCAGGTACAAGTTATGGCCAGCATGCAGACCGCGCATGGAAGACGTAACGGACTTTTAATTTCTTTCAGTTGTCTTATTTTTTGTTTAATTTTTGTTTTTATTGTAAGAACGATGGGTAGGTTACACAGACCGTCGACTAAGTCGTAATTAAAGAAACCTCACGTCGATACATCGGTGAGTTTAAAGCAGTCACGAAAAAGTCAGTTGGGGTTAATGGAAGTCGTGCGTCCGATTCGCGCCGACCTGCCCTCTTTACATGTACCTACTAGTGAACGTACTGCTGGAAGCTCCACCGAATGAGATGTATAATGTGTACTGATGGCGGGGACGCTCCGGCGCACTGGTAGCGGGTCAAAGCGCAGCACGCTCGACATTGAGGGAAAGATAGCGGAGTGGCGCGGGCGCAGCGTGCCGTCGGCCCCGCCGCCGTCCGCGCCGCTCGGCTCGCCGCTGTCGGCCGGCTCGCAGGGATCTGCCGGCTCGCTCGGCTCGCCGTGCTCGCGCGGCTCGGCCGGGACGCGCCTGCTGCTGGCCGCCGACGGACACGAGGTGGTGTGCCAGCTGGTGGCGCCGCCCCCCGCGCTCATCGACGATCTGAAGACGCGTCTCGACGTCAAAGACGAAGACAACGAGTCCGGCATACACGAGTCCGAGTAACACCACTCTGCTGCCACCGCCCGCAGACAGCTCGTCTGCTACATTCCAACGTACAATGTTTGACCCGTTAGGACAGTTGTTACTGGCCGATACGTTTATTTTTTGAATTTTATTATTTACAAATAGGTAATATAAATACAAAATGTACCAATTTTTTGTAACTGGATAAATGTGTAGAAAATGCATCTCTAATTTGTCAAGGGAATATTGAAAGCCGCAGTCGACGAATGGGAATCGTGTAGGCTTTGGTAGTCGAGCGGAGGTCCCGCGCGATCTGTCTTCCAACGAGCGAGGCTCGTACCCGGCGCCCTCGGCCCTCGGCCCTCGGCCCCGGCGCCCTCGGCCCTCGGACCCGGCCGGGCTGTCCATTATCGTAGCGTATTCATATCACTCGATGTTTGTACACGGTTTAATCAGAAATTTAATTTCTGTTGATATCGTATGTCCTAAGTACTGGAGCCGGTGTCTGGCCCGCCGCGGCCGTTCTCCATGACCGACACTATCCACCACTGCTTCCGCTTAATGTAAACAAAACGTCCATTTATGAACCGACCGCTTGTGCCTCGCCAAACAGTTATGCATGTTTGAGCAAATATTGGTCAAATGCCAGGACTCGAATACACGCCAACGAGCGTCTTCTGTTTCTGCAGCCACGTACAAGTTATATAATGCGCGTTCCTTCTCTGTGACTATTATCTCCGTATCATATCTGTCGTAGCCTTCTCTGCACTCTGCGAATTATAATTAGTCTCTGATTCTGTTTACAGAACTGGTATCGTACCGCAGGAATAAGGTCAGCTCAGGTGGTTTGTAAAAATTTGGTTTGGTCAAAACCCACGTAGAAATTATCTTATTGTGCTTTGGAACTTAATATTTAAAAAAAATGTGTTACTTGTATCCAATATTTGCCAAATATGTGTGTAGTCAGTATACTAAGTCGCAACGCTGGTACAACATTTAATGTTACATATTTTATACAAATTACGACATATATCCATACTGTAGCCAACGTTTATATAATATACGTATTCACTCTACTTGGAAGTGGTTTTCGCATAGTTTTGATATGGACGTTCTCGTTCGTATGCGTTTAGGAGACGCGGCGGCGAATGTCAAATACCACGGCCGCGCCGCGGTGACGAACGTAGGTAGGTTTTAAAATAATGATTACCGTAGTTATGGATGTTTACATTTCTCTCGTATTATACGATCGGTTTATCTTATAGTGATAAGAATTGTTTGTACTCGTACAGATTTACAATTTTGATGTTTTTACTGTATGTACTTGTAGAGTTAAGTGTTGAAATAGTCGAGAGATGTAAGCGGCGGTCCAATGTTTGTAGCTAGTGTTTTACAATCGACTGTTGGCGTAGTGGTCGCGACCGGACGTGCTCTTCTAGTATATCGCGAGTCATGCGAGGAAAAGTCACTCGCGAGCCGTCCTACGTGAGTTAAATTCAAATTCAGGATTCTCTTGTCACGGCACGACCACCAACAATGGGCGTGCTGCCGCTGCGTGCACCTCCGCCCGCGAGGACGCTCGTAATAACGTTCCTAACGGGTAGAGGTGGCCGAGGTGACACGTGTAATTTCATTACGTATTCAATTATGTACGTATTAATGAGCGTGCACTTGTTGTGAAGTTATGATCATTCTTGAGAACGAGAACGTTTAACGAAAGCTATAAGAATAAATGTAATCATATCAGCCTCGGGCACGTAACGATAACTTTTAACATAGTATTTGTGTATCTTTGTAATCCCTGTAATAGTCGATATGATATAAACGAAAGTAGCGGCACTGAAGAGAATTGAAATAGTGTAAGGTAATCATACAACCTGTGGGTGTATACAATGTAATACTCAGGAGGGAGTACCGTCTGTCGGCGACGTTGTAAGTAAACCGCCCACTGCACCGACCGGTCACTTTCTTCCGATATATTTGTCGACAAAATGCTGTAGGTTTGTAAACAATGCCGTCTCATAAATGGTATGTGTTTGCTCGTTTATATAGATATAAGAATGGTAAGACACGGCACGAACTAATGTCACGGTGACCGTTACGAATTGTCGTATTGTATTCGATTTTGAATGATATTTATTAAAGTTACCTTTATAATTATTGATGTCGTGCATTTACCGTGTAATTCCGTAGATGATAAGTGACACATTTATATCTCCATTGGAACGTGGCGGCGGAGCAATACAAAAGATCACTACAAATTATGTATCATTATAATCAATACTAGGTACTTCCTTAAATGAAAGTGATACAGCCAATACTGTTTGGCGTGGGTGACGTGAGTGTTTAACCGTCGCGCTGGCGTCGCGGCGAGTGGGTTACTCGGACTCGTGCGGCTCCGGCGTGTGCAGACCGCGCCGCTCACGGTAACGACGCTGGCCCTGGATCACGTTGGTCGGATGGTTTTCTATTCCCGGTTTATTTGCTAGTTGTGTGGGTTCCATTTGTGTTTCAATAACAGCATGCGTTCGAGCCGTGCACTGGTTGCTTGATTTCTGTTGAGTGTGGACCGCATCGCCCGCCGCCGCGCCGGGCCGGCAGCTCCACCGCACCGTGTATTGTCACCTGGACAGTCCAGTGTTACGGATGGTATGCCCAAACTGAAACCATTTATTTATTTAATGTTTAATTCTATTGCGAGATCCAGGAAACAACAGAAATCGAGGAACTTCAATATTTACAAAGATTTGTTTTGTATTGAAACAGTTTTGTCAGCTAGGAGGTTATTTTGCAGTATTGTCCCTGCTTGTGATATTATTTGCCGAGTCGACTCCGAACATTACCGTAACTTGTTAAACGCATTGTTGTGTAATTCCAACGGGTAATATGTTCCTTGGATGCCAGTTTCCTTTAAGTTTGTGTATGTATTGAAGGATGTTTCTGATGAGATTAAAAAAAAAAAATTATCAGTGCAATGGTAAACATCAGCCTCGGGGCTGCGCAAGTGCGCATCACGTCTGACAGAAGTTGAGATTAATTATTCTCTTTACTATTTTTACGTTAATTATCACATTTCACTTTCACGTACGTGTACCTGATGACAGTCAGTTTTGTTCGGATGTCGACTTTCCATTTTTTATGAGCCCGCTTGTCCTCGGCATACTTTTTATGAATTGCATTTGTCTAAACGACAATTAAATGCTTCGCATGTTACATATTGATGTCTAATAACTAAAATAACTTGGTGGATATTAACTTTCCTAGGTCTTATGAGTTGATCGATTGTATCCGTGTAGTTTTATAGTAACGACTATTACAAAATGGACAAAATGTCCAATACCAACAAAGTGCAAAAATATATGATATGTTTGTTCATAAAACTATTTTTATTAAACAGGCCTAACGTTCAGAGTAGATAATAATTGAGATTTCATTATTAGTTGAATGAGTGTTTCCTTTTTGTGTCCTGATTATATTTAGTAAGTGACATTCGCCGAGCGATCGTCGCTTGCTGTACTCGAGCATTACTCGAGCGCCGAGCATTACTCGAGCGCCGAGCCTCACGAGCGTTATGTCAAACTTTATTCATGACATATTGAGGTGATCTTTTCATTCGTGTATGTTTTACATAAGCAAAGAGAGAGGCATTTATTTGCATTGTCTGTTAACGTATATGTCAACTTTAATATTGGCCTGCTTTTAAGTTCGGCGATTGCGGTCGTCTGGTCATTAGTATATCGTTAGCTACGCGCGTACGTAATAACAATTCAAGGCATTAATGCGATTATAAAATGTAATTAGAACGAATCGATCGACTCACGACAATACGAGGGTCGAATTCACTAAGCGCGTCCGCTTCGGTTACAGCGCCTACAAGGCTGAGAAGCGCGCCCGCGGCAGCTCGCGCACGCCCGCCGCGCCCTGCGTCGGCGCCGCGGGGCCCTGCGACGTGCGCGCGCGGGGGGAGGCCGCGCCCGCGCCCGACCACCACGCGCGCAGATATAATGATATGGCGCCAAAGTGAGTACTCGCAGACATGTACGTACGTACACGGATACAAACGGCCGCTGTCGGCCAACACACGACACTTTGTTACTATTCTAATGCCGTTTCACCTTCTTAGCTCGAACTTGCACGACGCGGCGTGTTCTCAGGTTGGGGTTATTTTCGCATAAGTCGTGCACTCGATACCGGGAGGTGGAGGGTATACTATATAGGACACTTTTCACCTCATACCTCCTCTTTTATACCGTACATATACGGCGGATCTATAGATTAAAAAGCGTATTTATAAAAAAGGCGTCTTTAGCGTAATAGTCTTTAGTGTAATATCCTCTAATAAATGAAAGTACAGGTTAACGTAGTTTATTTCTTGTACTTATTTGCCTTCGGACGATTTACACTGATTCTATTTATTAAGTACTAGAAAGAATACTCCTGTGTCATTAAACAGCAGAGCACGCGGCGTTGCAGTACGCTGCTACCATCGATGTCTGCTACTTTGTAAACTGCAGTCACAGCCGATGATGTTGTGTTCAGCTTAATAATAATAATTCAGTAACTTATTAATAAATTCACTTATCGTCAGTCGAAACGTAATTATGTATTCGCTGTAAATTCTTTGACCGATCGTATGATTGACCGCACCGGTGTATACGCATGGTTAAGCGTTTGATCTACCTATATGTCCAGGTGTAGCAAATGTAAGCAGCACACGGTGGACAAACACGTTCACTGGGCGCACAGAAGTATGGTTCAAAAATGGTTAAGTAACAAAAGCGTACCATCAAACTCTGATGAGCTCTTCCTCGCCGCAGGGAGGGGCTCAGGGTCTGCTTTGCTTGCAACGAGCCGTATTGAATTAAGTAAGTCGAGCGAATCTGCGAGTTAGTTTCGCCGGTAGTAACTTCAAACAGTTGTGTATGTATACGAGTAATATTAGTGGCTGGGCGCGAATTGGCTGCGGAAACCATTTTATGTATTTATTTAGGAAGTCTGCAAACTAATTAGTTAGATATCTAAGGATATACGCGTTGATTTTTTAGTTGAATATTTATTTTCATATTTTGTGTAGTCGGTCATTAATTTTTAATTTAATAAGTTGTATGTTCTCCTCACTAGCGCGGGTCGTAATTGTTGAACGTAACATCTATTAAAATTATTTGTTTACTATATTTTTGTATTCAAACAATCGTATAACATAATCGGCTCATGATTTTTCTTCCAAGTGCTAATGTTTTATATTTAAAAGTTAATTTATGAGATATATAAGCTTAATAAATTAAATCGTGCTCACATTTTAAATATTCGTATTAAATTTTTGACAAACCGCAATAAGAACGGATTTTTTATTGCTTATGAAATGAAAGTGTGATAAACAGTGGGCCTGGTCTGACGGACCACACGCGAGGTCACATCCATTCTACTTAATATTCGACAATGGATAGAGTAACATGTCGACACACTTGAAGTCAGGGCGCATGCGCCGCCACCTCATCACTCGTGTATTTTCATTTATTGACACGCCTCCGATCGAATAATGTCTACATTTGCACCGAATTGCCTTATGATGAAACATGGAATCTATATGTAAAGTGCTAGTAGTGTATACGCACAGTAGGCCAATTCTGCTTAATGACTGCAAATGCACTGCTGCAACGCTGCAGTAAATGACTCGCTATTCTGTTAAAAAACCTGCACTGCAGCTGCCTGCACGTTTCCTGCAATATAATCGTATTCTGATAAATTGTTTTGATATTTGTATAGCGATGATAGAAATTTTAAAGGAGTTTATGTGCAGTTTTGCTAACGTTAGTCTCAAGTAACTTTTGCGAAGAGAAATTAATATTCTGAAGCTGTGATTTATATTGCAAAATATTTGTTTTGGGAAATGTTTGTAGGAATATATGATTAAGTAAAGCTTCTTTTCAGTTAGAAATGCCTCCACGCCGGCAACCAAGGTGTGAAACTTTAGGAGTCAACATTAAGTAAAAATCCAATTTATTAGATTGAAATATGGTAACACGACAGGAGTTAAGTAGTTCATCGGCAGGATACACACAGTTGCAGTGCAGGAAGCTTTAATAGAATACACCTATTGGCACCGCACTATTCCTGCACGACTCGAGTGACAGGCGTAAACGTGCAGCTGCAGGATTTTAGTAGAATGGCGTACAGTATTGTGAGTGCGCGGTGTCAGGCGGTAGACATTATCGGTGATCGGGCGCGATGGCGCGGGGCGAGCGCACGCGGTGACGGCCAGCACTGTTGCAGGCACTGGGAGGAAGGCCCTCCCCGCTACCACGGACCCACGGAGTACGAGCGACCCCCACCATACTACTATCCCGGACCCAAGTGAGTCAACGTGATCAACTTTTCAAAATGCACACTGGATACAGTGCTGAAACGAAATATAAATCTTTTCAGTCGAATATTTAAAATGAAGTTAAAAGTTGCACACTGAAATAATCACATTTAAAGTCAAGTCATTGTGAAAAGTTAACTTCAAACATTATCGTGGCCATATTATTTGGATACGTACATTTTGGAACACGACGTCAATCGCCGAGCTCGGGGTTACATTTAATAATCCTAGCAGACAATCATTGTCTCTTGCCTATTATTTTGTCTATGCCCCTGTGCTGTGTAATATTTAATTAAATCAAAACAATTGACAAGTTTCGCCATTTCTTTGTAGTTTTTTTTATTTTTTTTTACAATTTTATTATATACTAGCTGTGACCGCGACTTCGTCCGCGCGGAATTTAACAGAAAGTTATTGTTCAGTTTTAATTTTATTTAAGTATTTGATTTGATTATAAGTACCTAAGTAAGCAGAGTAAAATAGCGAGCAGCAAAATAATAATACATATGTATTATGTAATTCGTCCGCGCGGAATGGTAATTTATTTATTTATATTAATAAAAATAAATAAAATTTCTAAAATAAAAGTAGCAAGTTACTCCTTAATACATTAGCTATCTGCCAGTGAAAGTCCCTTCAAAATCGGTCCAGCCGTTTCAGAGATTAGCTGGAACAAACAGACAGACAGACAAAAATTATAAAAATATTCATTTTGGTATACGTACCGTGTATAAGTACATCCATATGCATTTTGTAAAAAGTGGTTATTTTAATATTACAAACAGACTCTCCAATTTTATTTATCTGTATAGATAATGTGAAAATGTGAACGATCCCTATATTTTCCAGCGATAGACAGTAAACTGGCGCTCACCGAACTGGACGAAGACCTGCTGAAGTACTGAGGCCCGCGACGTGACGTCATCGGCCACGTCGCTGTAATATGTTATCGGAAGGGGCCGTTTCGACGGGCCGTGCGGGGGCAGCCTAATATTTGTAGGGTAGACACATTGAAAGCGAATTGAGTACAAATATACACACGGTCTTACAAAATGAACTCGACGAACTTTACAGAGGTAATGTGCACGATGCAGTAATGTGTCACGAGAGGTCAACGTGGAGCGGCCGATTCTTAATCGAGCTGTAGCCGCACTACCCCTGTGGACCTTTCTTGACACCTTTATATACTAATTTGTAAGTTTTACATTATGACTGCAAAGTTGATCGATTTATTTTGTTAGTAGTAGTGTGTCGGCGGCAGTCTTGGAACGGTTGCGCTGCTGCGGGACTTTAAAGAAATAACAGGCACGTTTGTAGTATTCGCTGGATTAGCGCGAGTGACTCCCGAGCTGTGGCCGTTCGCCGCAGATCATTAGCTTCTCATCTTGATCTCTTTAAAATTGTTCGTTTCGTGGGTTCGGTGCCAACGTGCACTCGCATACTGGTATTCTGTTTGAGGTCCGCAGTGAGTGCGCCCCGACGGCCCGGCCGCGGCGGTCCAGCGCCCCAGCGGCCCGTGCACGGCTTGTGATCGGTGAATGTAATAGGCTAGTGTGTAGAAGGGGTATATATAGAGTCGATATGTAAATACAGGAGGCGCGAGCGTCCGCAGGCCTCGGTCTCCACTACTGCCATATTTCGAGTGTCCACTTTTACATTATATTTTTACTAGTTCCACGTTCCTCGGCTCAAGTTTCTCGGGCGCGTCGTGGAGGGCCGCCGCCGCCGCGGTCTCCGCCGGCGAGGGCGGTCCGTCCGCGGGGCGCGATCGCGCACAAAACGTTTCATTTGTAAACCTGAGAGATTGTTTTATGTTAGGGTAATTAATAAATTTAGCGTGTAAGTGACTATCTGTCGTTTTTCTCTGTCCGACGTTTCGACGTTGACCTTTCGAGGGCTCGATGAAAAAGCGAAAGAAAGCGAGCGGTTGCTCGGTCGAATACATCACGAAGCGAGATTTAGATGCATTTATATTGAAATTAATGTCGTGAAGTTGTTAGCGACGCGCGTATGCCGCCGCCCGCCGCCCCGCCACGTTACTGTGGTTTCAAACCACCATTCGTGGGTTCGAAACCCAACAAAAGAATGTTAGATATTATGTTAATTAAATTGTAATTACGATATTATGAAATGTAGAAAAATTTTTAGTTGATGTATTAAATTAAAAGTGGTCGACGTGGGCGGCGGCGGGGCGGTCCTCGTTCTGCCAAACGAATACTCTTCTCCGCCATGGAGCGATATGGGTCGTGTTTTAATCTATGTATACTATATTATGTTAGTTGTAATTATTTTAACCGTTGACTGGAGCGCGCGACGCAGTGCTAATTATTAGTTAGTGATACGTGTGGTACTGCACTCGTTAGTTAAGAATTGTACGAGTGAACGAGTGGAGGAGTCCGCGGCGGCGGCGGCGGCGGCGGTCCGCCCCCCGCCCCCCGCCCCGCGGGCGAGAGCGAGCGCCCTCGTCCATTGAAACGCTGCGCAATGACGCCAGGTAACGATCCTGGTTTAAGTCTTCGTCACTTAACTTCTTCGTAACTTTAAAACCATTAGAATGCTTTTATTTAAAACCATAATAATATGTAGAGACACGATACGTCCGTTTCTACAGCAAGTTCGCCCACCGGTGTTCCTCGCGCCGTTTTCAATGGATAATTGTGTACGCGAGTGAGTTTATTTTAATGTGTGTCCCTTGTGACGGCCGACATTCCGTGTCGTCGCCGCGCGCCGGCCCGACCAGCTGGTGGAACGCACAGCTCGACAACCATGTCGCCACACCGCCACACCGCCCGCACTTCGATGTCACGTCATCATTATAAAAAATGTGAATTACATCGAAATATGGATTGCTGTGAGACACTATACATAAACAACACATGGCTCTGTAAACAACAATGAAAACTAAAGTTCGACATTTTGTAATCGGGGTGATATCGTATCGGTCTCAGTCTCAGTTATCGAGTATGACAGTCCATGTAGGCGACGTGGAAGGAAGGAAGGCTGTGCGCTCTACCGAGCCGTTCTTATCTGCTCGCGCGCGGCAGGCGGCGCCGCTCGATCTCTGCCGAAGTCAGTCTTCCCGCCCGCTCGCCCGCTGTACCATCGCCAACTCAATCCTCCATCGTATACTAACTAAAGTCATTAAATGATTTACATGCACAATAGCCCGGTCTACCTGCGCATCAGCAGGTAAATGACGTTCACCCAAGTTTCGAACGCAGACGCTATCTTTTATCGTCTGCAACTCACAACTAAAGTCATTCATTCTTTTGACACTGAGATAAATGGCGCTATACGGACAAACCATCATTTCGTATTTTCGTTTAAAAAATGAATACTGCGATGATTTTTAATTCCGTCTCAAAATATCACCAACCTGGCGTTCATTAATGTGTACTATAAATAAAACAAAATCTAAGTTTATCTCTCCTAGCGCCATCTGTTGCCGTGGAAATAAGCATATATCTTTAATGTAAAGAAGAGTTGGTAAAGAAGGAAATGAACTGCCATTTATTAGTTCAATGTGACTATTGAGCGACTAGTGCGGTGTATACGAAGGCGCGTCGCCGCAGCGGGCGGTGTGCGGCGGGCGCGGCGGACGCGGCGGGCTCACTCGCACTATTGCGCCGCTCCGTGCTCAGTTTTCAGTAGAACTCCAATGAAAATTGTAAAAATCCTTTTTAGTAGGAATGAATTTATCTCGTGCTCAATTGTTCCGGTAGTTAATTTTGGTGCTAGCGCTGGCTCCCGCCGCAAGCTAATGAGTTTATTGATGAGTTTAGTTGGTCGTAGCGAAATTGCGATGTACTGATAGTTAGTATGTATGTACAGGACTTGACAATTAAACACATCAGCATTTAAAATACAATTTGTACTTTATGATAGAGAGAGCACACGCATTCGGGCGCGTCTCTCTGTGCAGGTGCCAATTGTCAAGTAGCGTAATGTAATTGTAATTCCACTCTATCTCATGTAACGTAGTGTAACCAAAAAGTTTTGTAAGAGAGTCCGCATGTTGCGAAGGCTGTGCGATCCGCATCAGAGTGTGCTGACGATTGTAAAATAAATATTTGATTATCTCCCGTTGTTGTCGTTTTATTGTCCGCTCTCCTCTCGCGCCGCCGGAACTGTGCACGTCTGTACACACTTGCAGGCAGACACTTCCTTGTGGACGGCGGCAGAATTAATTCACATTTGAAATATCTGCTCCTAGTAAGTAATATGAAATAACGAGGTTTCGAACAAACTGACGATGTCATCTGGAATTTAGGATATTAAATATCACGTTTGTCGTACATATAAATCATAATATAGGAACAAAATGTACTGTCTAGTCTGAACCTGGTCTTACCTCCTGCTGGCAGACAGGCCGCCAGAGCCTCGGCAGGACGGGATCGCGGACTGGCCTGTTAACTGTAAGACTGTTATAATAAATGAAACAACACCATGTCAACGAACGATACTCTTTATTACCAAACTCTGTCTCCTCTCGACTACGTCTATAAATCTATGTGCGTACGTCTACGATATAAATAACTATCACACGATACAAATACGTATTATATATATACAGGCGCAATAAATACTGTGTGCGGCGGGCGCGAGGCGTCGCGGCGGCGGCTGCGGCGGTGGCTGCCGGCGCGCTCTGCGGACAACAAACGAACGATTGTTACTTATAGCGGTGGTCACAAATCCGAGCTCGGCCCTGTGCTGGCGGGGAGCAACGATCCACCGCACAAGAGATGGTCTTGAGGCTTGTTGACCGATCTCAAATTGTAGTTTGGTTTTAGAATAGTTACGACGTATTTTCTTTACATAAGTATATCACACTAGTGAAGGAAATAATCTATGAGAAACCGATAAGATTATTTTGCAATAGTAACTCGATTTTGACGAGCTCGGTGGCTCGGTCCTGAATGACGCGAATTTGACACCAACGCTCGTGGGTCCGATTCCCACACAAGGCAAACATTTGTGTGCATGAACATGTGTTTGTCTCGGTCTGGATGTTTTAAGAGAGGTAGGGCGCATCAAAGCAGCCCGTCTGGGCAAGTACCTCCACCTCACAGAAAACCGCAGTTAAATAACAACTCCCTAGAGGGTTATTGTGTTTCTGCGTGTGAGTGAGGACACCAGTAAGCTCCCAAGGAGTTGCTGTGTAAGCAGCAGAGGAGGTATCGCGCGACTGATAATTAATATATCGCAATCTATGTGTCTATGTGAGTTGCCAAATGATTTAATGGATCGTGACTATAGCAGGCCAATATACACAACAGTTCAGTAAGCGGCATCCTCGAAGGAATACGATGTGAAACCTTCAAGAACCTTGTCTAGCTTTTCCTTAAGAGCCTGACAAATGCACGGTGAGCCTCTGGTGCCGTCGGTGGTTTGGTACTGTAGACGGCAGCGATCACTGATTAGGTACCATCAGGTGATATGGATGAACCGTTTGCCCCATTTTTTTTTTTTTTTTATACCACTAAGGTGGCAAACAAGCGTACGGCCTGCCTGATGGTAAGCAGTTACCGTAGCCTATGGGCATTTGCAACACCAGGGGTGTCACTCTTGCGTTGCCGACCCTGTAAGAACCTCTTCACGCCTTTCTTGAAGAACCCCATACTGTAGTCCCTTGGGAAAATCTCGGCAGGGAGCTCATTCCACAACATAATAGTTCTCGGTAGAAAACTTCTCGTGTAGCGCACAGTGCGCGACCATTGCGGTTCCAGTGTGTGCGGATGAACTCCCAGCCGCCGGCGAGCTGTGCGATTGTAAAACGAGGCTGTTGGTATAATGTTGAACAACTCCTCAGAACACAACCCATTATACAGCCGGTAGAACACGCAAAGGGAAGCAAAATCTCTTCTCAAACTCAAGGGCTCAATGCCGTGTGTGAGTCCAGGATCATCGATAATCCTCACAGCTCGTCTCTGTATCGAGTCACAAGGTCCTAGCTGGTATCCAGGTGCTCCCGCCCAAAGGTGGCTACAGTACTCCATATGCGGTCTGACTTGGGACTTATATAACATAAGCCTTTGCCCCGCGCTGAAGTACTGTTTAGCTCTGTTGAGCACACCGAGTTTCTTGGACGCCAGCTTAACCTTCTCCTCCAGGTGACCTCGATACTGAACATCGCTGGAGATCTCGATACCGAGAATCCTAATGCTCTTAGAAATTGTGAGCGGCGTGTTCTCGAATTGGGGAACCACAGCAAATGGGGTTTTCTTAGCGGTGAACGCGCAAACTTGTGTCTTGGCAGGGTTGAATTGGACTAGGTTCAATCGCCCCCAGTCAGATACTTTAGACAATGTACCCTCCATTTCAGACACAAGTTTATCGCGGCTTTCCTCTACAAGGGAACGAGGGATGTTAGCACGGCCTGTATAATAAGTGTCGCCGGTGCTGTCGTCCGCATAACAATGAATGCTGTCGATTGACAACATGTCATTAATGTGCAGCAGAAACAGCGTCGGGGACAACACAGAGCCCTGTGGGACGCCAGCATTAATATCCATGCTATCGGAGCAACTACCGTCTATCACGGCTTTTATACGTCTGCTGGATAAGAAGCTGGCAATCCATTTGCACAAACCCTCGGGCAGCCCGTACGATGGTAACTTCGATAGAAGACTCCGATGCCAGACCCGATCGAACGCCTTTGCCATATCTAGGCTAACAGCCAATGCTTCACCTTGACTCTCAATCGCCGAAGCCCAGCGGTGTGTAAGATACACTAGAAGATCACCAGTCGAACGACCGTGGCGAAAGCCGTATTGACGGTCGCTGATTAGGTCGTGATCTTCTAGGTATGCTAGGAGTCGTGTGTTTATCACACGCTCCATCACCTTGGAGAGAAGGGAGGTTATGGCAATAGGCCTGTAATTCGACGGATCTGATCTATCGCCCTTTTTGGGCACCGGGTGCACATTGGCGGTCTTCCACGAAGACGGGACTTGCCGAGTGGAGTAGGAAAGCACGAAAAGGCGCGTTAGCACAGAACACAACTCAGGAGCACACTGCTTTAGCACCACTGCTGGTATGCCATCTGGCCCACTCGACTTATGAATGTCGAGGGAGAGCAACGCCCGCCGGACATCTCGCTGGGTAATTGAGATTTCCGGCATTGAGCTACTGCACCTCGGGATGGTAGGTGGCACAGCTCCCCCGTCATTCAAAGTCGAGTTAGAGGCAAAGAGATTACCCAGTAAGTCGGCTTTCTCTTTAGCACTGTAGGCCAGACTGCCATCCGGTTTTTGCAGTGGTGGCATAGACGCTTGACAAAAGTTTCCCTCGGCAGCTTTAGCCAGCGACCAGAAAGCACGGCTGCCAGACGGAAGGCTTGCAAGCCGCTCGCCAACTCTACCGACGAAATCAAACTTTGCTCTGGCAATTACCCTCTTACTAGACCTCGAGGCAGCGTTGAGTTTACGTTTCAAAACAGAGACATCAGGATTTCCATTAGCATGCGCCGTGGTCCAAGCCTCGAAAGCAGCCTGTTTGAGAAGTCTGGCTTCTCTACAAGGCCGATTAAACCACGGTCGCTTTTTAGCTCCCGCAGCAGCCACTAAGCGACTGGGAATGTAGCATTCCATGCCATCCAATATCGCCGTAGCTACCGCAGTCGCGCAGGATTCGATATCGTCTGTTTTGAAACAAAGTTGCCTCCACGGGTACGACGCGTATAACTCACGCAGTCCGTCCCAGTCTGCCGACTTATAGTGCCAAACACGCCGCCATCCGGTAGGCCGAGGTGGGTCACGCCTGGCACAAGGCGCTTGGGTTCGGATGAGACAGTGGTCCGATGAGCCAAGCGGCGCATCCACTGAGATGTTGTACTCATCCGGACGTGTTGTCAGCAGAAGGTCCAGTAAGGAGCTTGTATGGTTCTCTACATCTGGTATTCTCGTGGGAGAATGCACCAGTTGGGAGAAACCATAGGCCAGAGCAAAGTCATGAGCAGATCTCCCCGCGGAATCAGTGCACCGAGAGCCAAGCCATTCGGTGTGATGGGCATTAAAGTCTCCCAAAATCACTAATTCCGCGGAGGGATACTGCTCGATAACTCTGTCAGTCGTCATTTGCAGGTGCTCAAATAAACGAGCTGTGTCTGCATCACCGCTATAGGACCTGTAAAGGCAGGCGTAGATTCGGGTGTGGCCGCCATGATCCACGCGCACCCATAGTAATGACAGGTCCTTGTCTTCCAGGCTACGAAGACGGCGACAACAAATATCCTCCCGAACGAACATACACACCCCGGCACGACGTACAAATAAGTGTTCAAGTTTGTACCCGGGGTAATGTAAGTAAGAGGTGTCGGCCGGTGAGGATATTTGTGTCTCCGTGAGGAAAAGAAGGGTCGGCCGAGCAGTCTCGAGGTGGTAGTGAACCGCGTTAATGTTGGAGTGTAGTCCCCTGATGTTGCAAAAATCCACATTTATTGTGGAAGGGGTAGCCGCTGTAATTTTCCATTTTCCTTTCTTTCTCTTAGGCATGTTTTATGAGGTTGTTTGAATAATGAGAAGTCGCTGAGCCGACAGAGTGGAAGACAAATGCGCGGTATCTTCCACCACTGGACAGTGCAGGTTATGCGGTTAGCTGGCACGGCGGGCGGAAGGGCCCCCGGTCCCCCCCTGCTGCAGCAGCCGGGTCCACTCCGGTCTCCTTCTCCGGCACGACCACTACAACAGGGATTTTTCGCGGGTTGGCGGTTCAGCCTCCCGGGGCGGAGATTAAGTAATCCCCGGGTTCGGGAACCCTACTGACCCGCGGGCGGCCAGCGGTCAGCCGTTTCACCGGGTCTCCCTGACCGCCGCGCCAGCCTTCCGCGCCCCCGCTGTTCGTGGCGGTTCGATATCCGCCGGTCCTCCCGCTGCCTGCACAACGACTTCCCAAATGACTGGCAACCTTACTCACACACAGGAACACAACAATCCTCCCGGAGTTGTCATTTAGCTGCGGTCTTCTGTAAGGTGGAGGTGCTTCCCCAGACGGATACTTAGAGCAAGAGGTCTTGCCATGCCCCGCCATTACAGCATGCTTGACAGGGCGGAGCACAGCACGACCCCTTGCTGGGTCCTACCTCTCTTTGAAATACCCATCTTTATATAGAAAATATAAAACAGAATTACAATACGGTCTGTTTCTTTCGGCTGGCCTCGCTCCTAGCTTAACCTCGAAAGTTGCGGGACCAGAAACATTCACACTGCCTTTACCTTCAGAGGTAGACATGTCTTGTTCAGGGTACAAATAGTACGTTATATAGCTCTAACACACAAATGTGAAAGATTTTATATTGAGGGCAGGAATTCGGGACTTACGCCATTGTACTTAGTTGGCAAAAGATAAGAATTGATTTCTGAAAGTATATAAAAGTCGTAGTTATGTAATGTATGTACTGACACGTGACGTCGGGGGCGCGAGGCGGCGGCGGCCTGGGGCGCGCGCGCGCCTGCCGCAGCAGCCGCTCGAGATCGGCGCGCGCGGCGCAGTGCAGGAACTCGCGGGGCCGCACGCCGCGCAGCACGCCCGCCAGCGACGGCTTCACGTTGTAGAAGATGATGGTCTGCCCGCGCGAGTGGAACTCCTCGATCAGAGACTTTATGCCCTGTAACATCCGTACTCTCGTATACACTCACGTCCAGCGCGACCTGCCCTTCGGAGCAGGCGACGCGGCGCACGTGACGGAGGAGTCGTTAGTACATCAAGCGATACATTCAATGGTCATGTCGTTGTCCACCCAATGATTTTAAAGTTTTGAAGCCGGTACAAGCTCGTCGGTTAAAGTTTCCTGACTTGGTTAACTAGACACACTACACCTGACTATTCAGCCGCTAGCTACAAAAACGTCCCGCTCCGAGCACGTGTTCGTTATTTTTTTTTTTGGAATGATTTACAAAAAGAAACCTAAATGGTGTCAGCAGTACGCAACACCAACAAGAGTATGATTTTGTATGTAGGTATATCTTCACGCCATGTACCTAGCGGTGTAGGCAGACGCGGTCCTTACGCACCTCGTTCGCTCTTCTCGTGCGCGCTCGCTAGTTTCTAAGGCTGACATCACCTTCTGATAAAAAACGACCAGTTTGTTCGTGATAGGTGAGTCTTGATCTTCCGCAGCTTCACTTTCGACATGCTTAGGTACGCTTTCTTATTGTATATCATTTCTTCATTCTTTCTACGTGTTGGAACCAACGGAGCATGCCATGCTAGTCGAGACTCTTTCGGAACATTTGTTTTTCTTACTTTATATACGAGGGTCATTTGAAAAGTTCTTAGCCTAACATGGTTAAAGTCATTGGTTTTTTTTATAACTACCCTCATTTTGTAGTTACATTATTTAGCAACAAGTATGCACAGTTTAGTTTATTCACAGTAACTCATTGTTCGTTTACACGTGATACCGTAAGTCAAGTCAGAGCTATTTTTGAAAATGGATAAAATTGAACATCGTGCAGTGATAAAATACCTGAATTGAAAGGTTTAACTCCAAAAGCTATACATGGAAAAGAGCAGGATCGCCCACCCCAAAGAAAGCAAAGGTGGTTTTATCGGCGGGCAAAGACATGGCATCCGTTTTTTGGGATGCAAAGAGTATAATTCTCGTGGATTATTTAAAAAAGGGTGAAACAATAAACTCCGATTACTATTGCAACCTGTTGCGTCGTTTGAGAGAAGACATCAAAGAAAAACGTCCAGGTTTATTGAGAAGAAAAATCTTGTTTCATCAGGACAATGCGCGTGTTCACACCTCTGTGCAATCCATGGCAGAAATCCATCAATGTGGCTTCGAATTGTTACCTCATCCCCCATATTCACCGGATTTAGCACCGTCCGACTTTTATCTGTTCCCAAAGCTGAAAAAAATTTTAGGTGGTAAACATTTTTTTACAAATTATTTTATTTTATTTATTTATTTATTTCATATTACAACAATAAAACTTGAGATTCTATCTAGAATGATATGCTAAAAAGCTAACAAGCTTTATGCGCATACCGGGCCGTCTAATATCTTGTGTGAATGTGATGTTTACATTGCGCATGACAAGAGCTCCTAGGATTAAGGCTAAAATACAAACAGTTACAATTGCCTGTTAATAAAGATACCGGTGACTTTTGTTTATATTATCTACAGAAGTACTAGTTTCATCAGAATCAAATATCAAAAAGATAGCACAATATTTGTTAGTGTCAACGGCACTTCCCTTCTTCCAATAACGAAACGGCTTAGTGATGTCTTTATAAGGCTAATTATGAGCATAAGTGCAACAGCGGTGCACGGCGCACGGGGCACCGATGCACAACTGGCCGTATGAAGTGATTGTGGTCGAGTGTGACGTGTACTGGCGGTGGGAGACATACCGGTTTGAATGCCGCGTACAGAGTGTTCTTTTCAGTTGCATAAGTATAATGATTTTTATTAATGTATGCGTGTATTTATGTGAATTGAGTATAAAATATGTAGGTTACTTTTATGTATGTAATTTATTGAATTGCTTAGCTACTAGTATCAATATTAGATATCATTATTTAATTACAATTAAATACTTATTTAAAATGTACCTATATGTAAATTATTTTAATTATGTAATGAGCCATGTTTGTTGTATTTGTAATATTTTATTTAGTATCCTTCGGACGTTTAGGTGTGAAGTAGTCTTTTAATTTCCATTTTATATTTTTTTCGTTTATATTATTTTTTAAGTTAGTGGGTAATTCATTCTTTAGAGTTGCTATTAGATAGTTCGTCGTTCTTTTGCCGAACAAGTTGTTAAATTTTGGAATCACCAGCTTCTTGTTAGTAACTCCACGTGTAGTGTTTGTTTTTCTAGATAACACTTGAATGTTCGTGTTAAAAAATTCTTCCTTTAGTAATGTGTATTTAATTTTAGTGTGTATGGACATGATTTGGCAATATGAGAAAAGGTCGTGATAGTTATTTTTATATTGTTTTTTAATAGTTGGATGTACTATTGTTTTGAGAATTCTTATTTGTAAATCATATATTTTATCTAGATGTGATTTACATGTACGGCCGTAGCTACTGAGGCCATATGACACTATTGATTCACCTAGGGCTTTGTAAAGTGAGAGACGTACAAAGTAGGGTGTTTTGTTTTTTATTAATGTGAACTTAGTGAGTAGTGCTCGTAGTTTGTCACAAACATGATTAATATGTCCTTTCCAGTTTAGTCGGCTATCTATGGTGAGTCCTAGATATGTTTGACTGTCAGTTAGTTCTATGTTAGGACATAGGCACGTTTTTGGCCTTGGTTCAATATGGAGACAGTTGTGGTCATGAGCAATAAGTTTGCCTAGGATCGATTTTCTATTATGGCTTGAGCTTATATACATGAGCTTAGTTTTGCTTGCGTTGAGCACTAGTCCTACGTCATGAGACCATTTATTAAGCAACGTAAAGTCTGATTGTAATCGGTCTAGTGCTCTACTCAGGTCATGATCAGCCGCCACCAGGCAGGTGTCGTCTGCATATTGAAAGAGCTCGCACGAGTTTATGATATTTGCCAGATTATTGACATAGGTCAGGTAGTGTAATGGCCCTAAGACTGATCCTTGTGCTGTACCTTCTGTGACGTTTACTGCACTACTAGTGGCGTCACAAACTTTTACACGATAAGCCCTGTTGGTCATATAGTCCCTACACCACTCCAGCAAGGGTCCACGTATGCCGTGGTCTTCTAGGTTGTGTATAAGTGCATCATGGCGGAGAGTATCGAATGCACTGCTGTAGTCTATGAACATTACGAGGATGTGTTTGCGTTGGTTTAGGCTTTTATTTAGACTATCTGTGAATCTAGAAAGTAATTGAGTAGTACTTTTATGAGGTTGGAATCCGTACTGTTTGTCTGTTAGTATATTGTGTTTACCATAGAAGTCGTATATTTGTTTACTAATATATTTCTCTACAATTTTGTCTATAGTTGGTAGGATCGTGATACGTCGATAGTTCTCGTATTCGTTTTTTGGACCTTTTTTATGAATTGGTCGTACCAGTCCCGTTTTAAGTTCGTTTGGGTATTTTCCTGATGTCACACTAGTGTTGATGAGCTGTGCAATAGCGGGAGCTGTCTTTCTACCTAGTGCTGTTATATCACTTGCTCTTATGCCATCAATCCCAGGTGCTTTATTTGGTTTGACAGATTTAATTATTTTACTAACACTATCATCGGTAGCTTTTTTAAAACGTATTGATATATTGCATGGTTTTCTGTAGGTTTCTGGATTAAGTAGCTTGTGTGTACATGTGGGAAGAAGTAGCAATACTTTTTTTAAAAGTGTTCGCGAATTTATTGACAATATCAGTTGTTGTTGTAAACTTGTCTTCGAAAGCATTTTTTATGGTCTCGTCTATTGAGCTATTTATCCTACCCGTTAATCTATTTAGTATATCCCATAGTTGCTTAGGGTTTCCTTTGCTCCGAGTTATTGTTTTTATTGTGTCCTTGTTTTTAGCTTTTTCGACTAGTTTATGTGCGCGATTTCGAGCTCTATTGTATTGTAATTTCAGTATCATATTATTACTATCCTTTTTCCATTTTGTATATAATTCCTCCTTATACTTGCACGCATCTATAATTGTTTTATTTAGCCACGAACTGTTTTGTTTTGATGTTTTATTCGTGTTTTTAGTTTGTTTCGTATTTTCATAGCATTTAAGAAAGCTACTTTTAATATTATTATAAATTTCATTTGGGCAACTAGATTTCCCTATATTGTTCCAATTTAGGTCATGTAACATCTTGTGTAGCTTTAAGTTATTATACACAGTTTTAAATTTTGCAACATCCTGTACTAGTGAGCCAATGCTCGCAACTATTATCGCTCGATGATCTGCCAGTGTTATGTCGAGTGCCGCGGTGTAAGTGTCTTGTGTTCGGGATTTTACAAATATGTGATCAATACATGATCGGCTTGTTTTGCCGTTGCATGTTTCAATTCGTGTGTACTCAGTTATCCCGGCCGCAAGACCGCACCCCGACATCATATTGATGTATTTATGTTTTATAGGGTTATCCAGTGCAGTGTCAATGTTCGTGTCCCCCAGCAAATATATGTCGTGTTCGTAATTTAGTGAGAGTATAAGATTTTGCATTTCGTTAGTGAACAGATGTTTACTATTGTTTGGTGGGCGGTAGACTGCGCAAAGAGCTGCGATGTATTTCGTGGGTGTTTGAATATAACCTATTAAAGATTCGAAATACGTTGTTTGCCTTTTAATCTGGTTAAATGTATGTTTTTTGTGTATGTAAACAATTATTCCTCCGCCCCTGCGTGACTGTCGCAGCTCTGTGTACATCTTATATCCATCCAAATTATACATTGAAGATATAGAATTCGAAATATTAGCCTCTGTTAGTATGACAACATCAATACAAGTTTTACAACTTGTTATGTACTGTTCTAGCATTGAAAATTTTTTTATTGTAGATCGAACATTTATATGTATGCATATTATATTCGTTCGATTATTAGGTATGCAATCCTTGAAATGCTCAATGTTTGGGCAGTTTGATATTTCTGTTAGTGCCATTTTGGTAGTTAATTAATAAGTAAAGTAAATGAAAATTAAAGTAATAGCAAATAAAAAAAAAAAAAAAAGTAAATACCTGCTGCTTAAATTAACTTGCTAGCTTTTTGATATCTGATTCCGATCGGATTTGAATTACAGGTTTAGAATTATCGTCCTTACGTACTAACACTTTTCCCTTCTTGCACCATATATATTTATAAGTACCACTTAGTTCGTGCTTGGTGTTCCAGAGCAGTTTTTTATTGTATGCCGTTAAAAATTGACGTACTATGATGGGCTTTCCGGCGACATCAGGATTTGCTGTAGGAAATGCCTCCGCGACTACTGCTTTTCTGTTCTTCGATGCTGCTACCCATTTCTCCTGCATATCGTCCTCTCTCAGCTCTACTTGGATAATGCCAGGTTCTTCTCTTTTTTTAGGTAGTCTTCGTACATTCTTGATGTCATCTGTTGGGCGTCTCAGTATGGCTGCTACCGTTTGCACTACTTTTTTTATGTCCTCCTTTTCACTGTACGGGATATTCACAATTTCGACGTCCTTTGCTACTTGTTGCTGCTCTATTTCCTCCATCCTTTGTTCCATGGCCCTCAGCCTTAATTCCAAGGATTTGTTTTTATTGACGAGGTCGGTATTTTTATGCTGGAGATCCTGTACTGCTTGTTTACATGCTTCGACACCTTCCCTGACCTCCTCTACTTTCTCATTGTATAACAGGAGTGCTTCTCGGATGTCGCTCACTTCTCTTCTTATGATCTTCTCCACATCTTTTGAAATATCTTTTAGCAGCTGTTTCACGTTTATTTGTGCTGTTCCGCTATTCAGATACTTATCTTCTTCCTCGTCCTCATCATCGTCTGGGATGAATATTGAACTACGTTTAGATGAAGTCTTCTGGCACTCTTGGCACGTCCATTCCAGGCACTGTGATGCACGTAGCGCTGCTATCTGCTTGTTGGTGAGTTCCGCACATGCTGCAGAGAGATGCACTATTTTCTCGCACCTGCTGCATTCCAGTCCAGGACTTCTTTTAGTAATTGCTTTATTACATTTGTCGCACTTGTTCATATCGAGGGTAGTTATCAGATTCTTGTCATTACTTTGTGTACGCGAACGTTCGCTATGACGATTCGCCGACGACTGATGAAATGAAGAGGTCATAGCCGCCGTGGATGCTTATTTTGAGGAGTTTAGACGAAGATTTTTTTAAAACGGGTATCGAAGCCTTACCGGGTCGATGGAAAAAGTGTTTCGAGCTCGGAGGAGAGTATGTTGAAAAATAAAAATAAACTCAAAATCGTGTGGTTTCATTAAGTATGTTAGGCTAAGAACTTTTCAAATGACCCTCGTATATATATACTTTATTTACATTGCGAATGCGGTTATCAAGCAACAAATTTTGTGTAATGCTAGCTTTCATGCTCTCTGCATACCCAGCTTTAACTTCTATTAGCGTTGAGATTAGCGCCGCGTTGTGTACAGCGAGCTGTGCCATCTGGCTTAGGAGTCGACAGACCAGAAGTTTACCCAACGCTCAATTCACGCTTTTCCCTGCACTCAATCGTCTCTCCACATCAGCGGTGTACCTTCGATCTCTGCCGAAAGCGCTTTCAAGATTATAGGTACAATCGCATCCACTTGTTCCAACATTGCATAGTCAACCGTAATCTTCGTGTTGGTCCTGGTGTCCTTTCTTTCAAATATCGTTATCTTGGTTGTCTTCGTATTCATCGTAGCATGATTTTGTGATATACCTACTCATGATCCATATTTTATGTTAAATATGTACGTCGGACATGTAGAAAGAATGCGGGACGAATGAATGACGAATCAAATATACAATGCAAAAGTTGAAGGGTGTAGGAGCCGAGGAAGACCGAGACTAACCTACCATGAGCAAATTGGTCGTGTTTTATCAGAAGGTGATGTCAGGAGCCCCAGGAACCGGCGAGCGTGCAAAAGAGCTATGAATGTTACAGAAGTAAGTGAAGTATGTAAGATCCGCGTCTTATGGCGCTCGGTTCTCTCTGCCCACCCCCCAAGGGACCTGGCATGAAGATATACAATATGTACGTAAATATGTAGTTTAGCAGCGCTTACCAGAGGTTTTGGGTACTTTTCCTATACATTGAACTCCTTGAAGTTTAAAACTAGCTGACCCATGACACCTGTGAAGTCGACATAATGATGATTCTGAGATACTACTCGTATTATAACTTTATGACCACCCTGAGACTAAGACAACTTTAGTTCCCCCCCTTTCTCCCTCCCACTACGGTCAACGGCGGCGTGTGAGCGGGGCGGGGGCGCACCTTGGCGGCGGTGAAGTCGGCGGCCTGCACGTGCGTGGCGTCGAGCACGAGGGGGGCACACTGCCCGCGCTGCGCAGCCTTCTGCAGCGCCTTGCGCACGAACTCCGCGGAGGGGAAGGCCAGCGCGCGGTCCACGCTCGCCACCAGGTACTCGATGCCGTCGCTGGACTGCAACCACACAAACACCACGCGTCACCAAACTGCCACAATTCCTTCAAATGTTTCTTCCAATTTGTATAGTAAGCTATTTGTACGTCTTGCTACAAAGGAAAAAATCACTTCCTCGATCCTACAAGTGGAAATTGTTTGCGTGTAAACCTTACGTTTCAGTGGTAAAGACAATCCCACCTGCACGTGGTGCGTACTGTTGTATAGCAAACGGTTCAGTAAAAGGTCAACATAGGACACGTTGGCATTTAACAAGGAGGCCGAATAGGAATGTAGGTACCAGGAAAATCTAGTACACAGGAGTCAAATGTGAATTCCTTGGACGAGCTGTTGTGTTGGTGCAAGAGAGTACGGCCAGCAGCGAGCTCTAAAAGAACGAGAGCGGCGGCTGACGTGTCGTCTTGACACTCCTAATGATTCCTAAATAGAAAGCTGTATGGCGAGAGGTGTCGGCCGACGACGCTGTGCCGCCGTGTCTTACCACAGCGTGCGTGATCTTGACTGAGGGCCTGGCGGACGCGTACAGCAGGAACACCAGGTTGACGGCGATGCCGATGACGATACCCAGCTCCAGCCGCGTCAGCAGGCACGCGCCGAACGTCACCACCGCGGGGATGATGTCCAGCTCTAGACAAACGAGGACAGACATGGTTACGGTTTGGATATCAATGACTAAATCAATTTAATGAGTTCACGCTTCGAAAACCCGCAAATTCGTCGGCGCGACGTCTAAATGTTCTAAGAACTGTTCCGCGAACGCTCAGACTGTTGCTCGAGCTTGTTGCCGTCATTTTCAGGGAGCCTGCCGGTAATTTCCGCACGAAATATCCAAAAATAGCATGAAGCGGTTTTCATAGTATAAGTAGGTATATTTTGCTGCCTGTAAATCCTCATGAGATCACTTATGTGTCCATCCGTCCGTTTGTCACGGGTGGTTTCTAGATGTAACGTAGGAACATGAAATTTGGCACAATGACACATCTTCTTTTATTTAGTCTTCAGTTCATTTGTACAACGTAGGGTGGCTACCAAGCACGTGATGACAAATGTTTATTAGCCTATGAATGCTAATGTAAGCGTTATGTTATGCAGGGAGCATCGCCCACGCACGGTTACCTCTCTCCCTTGGTACTCTCTAGGAAGTTGTTATTCGGAGTGTTTCGTATGGTGCAGGTACTTGTCTAAAACTGACGATAAGCTGTCTCACGAGAGCAGTCTGGGGCCCGTGGACAAAGAACCGGCCTATTGAGGAACAGGTCCCCGGTTTGAATCCTGGCGTGTACCACTAAACTCCTGTTTTAGGATTTATGCACATATTTGTAACGATCACTTGATACAGGTCAGACCTAGTTTGAGAATCGGGGCTTATAAAACTACAAGTGTAAAATCAGTGAAATGAACAAACTGAATGTATGTAACATGTAGTATTGGTGAATAAATCATTATTATTATATTTATGTGTATTTTCGACGAGAATCCTTTCATTTTTCACATAATAAGTGCATGTTAACTCGGGATATGAGTTATCATTGTACTTATTCTGACTAAAATCCGTCGACAGGTTTAGAATCCAGTGACCTGTCCAAACCCGGTGGTACCGTTACTCCATATATGCGTCGTAAGCGAGTGCCGTATATATGGCAATCAGGACTCGACGGGAGACAGACATAAGAGACGCACCCTCTACACGGATATCTAAGTCGACGGCAACTTTGTTTTTATATATGTCACAAGCAGACAAGCGCTCGTTACAGTTTTACTATAGCTACAGCTGCTAACATGGTACCTCCTCACGAGTTTACTAACGCTCTCAGCCAGATTTGTTATTTGATTGCAGTCTTTGGTGGTACTTTCACAGTCGGTCTGTTTGTTAATTTACTGCGCCCGCTTCTGGTGCACTTTCGTTACGGATCGTGAGATTAGCTTTGCATCTGCTGGTGATGGTGGCACTTCCACTCCACTATTGTACAGCAGTAGACACTGATTACTTCCTCAGGCACGTCTGTCGCCAAATGACACTTACTCTTAGTTCTCCAGATCGGCTTGAAGACGTGCAGCTCCATCATGAAGACCACGGCGGCGATGATGACCGCCGCCAGCGACGCCTTCGGGATGTAGTAGAAGTACGGAGTGAAGTACTGCGAGACCAAAACATACACGTACAATGGATCATCATGGACACACAGGGGCTGACTTCAGTCAGAATGCTGCACGACATTTGGCCAATGTTCGTAATTATTTGGAAGACGATAGCGTCAAGAGAAAGCTTTTGAAGTATTGGGAAATCCTCTGAACATGTTGGTTACGGAGTAAAAACAGCATATCCTGAGTTACTTCTGATAGTAGAGTGTAGTATAATAGAACAAGGAATTATCTTTGACCATATAGGAACCACAAGACAACATATAACAGTCACGGAACACGGCCAACGAGTACGTGCCCGCCGCGGTTTCATACCTTTCATAAAGGAGAGTCCACAAGCTGTACGTGGAGCGTAAGTGGCTCAATGTCACCTTTAGAGCCAAAGCAAACTTCACCTGCACGTGGTGCACCCTGCTTATCAACAGACGAGGCTCTGGCGAAAGAGAGGTAGGGCACGACGTTAGCCCGACTTGGGGAAACACCTCCACCCCACAGAAGACGGCAGTCAAATAACAATTCCCTGGAGGGTCGTTGTGTTGCTGCGAGTGAGTGAGTCACCAGAAGATGAGGAATTGCTGTGTTGACAGCGGGGGTGGCAACGCGCTAGCGACATTCTTTTTGTTGCTAGTGTTCATACGCTACGGTAACCGCTTTACATCAGGCGGACCGTATGCGTGTTCGCTATCCGTCGTTGTATAAAAATAAAAGCTAGGTATTGATTTTTCTCATACATCGTCTGTTGATATACGACATTGTTGAGAGAGAGTAGAGTGTATTGCTGCAGCACCATCGAGGCGGTATGGAGCCTCCACCTTCTCCTGCGCTGGGCCTGACCCGTGTGTACTGTCGTATAATGGATCCCTATACCACAAACCACGTGACAGCTATTCTCGGTTCTTTATGCACTTCGATACTCTTTTATGAATGCCCTGCGTATATTGGTGTAGAGAGGCTACAACCACGCTGACACCGTATATCGCTCGTTTGCTACAGTTAGTCAAGGCAGCTTCATAATGTCTCTTTACCCGAGATACATAACAGCCCTGAAAGTGCACATATGTTTTACAAATGGTCATTAGCTTGCTGGCCAGTGTCCGTCTGTTGAAACATGTTTTGTTACATAAATTTGTTATATAACTGTACATGTGCTGCATCTCGGCCTATCGACTTGTATGTTCATGGAATTCGGTGGCGTAGCGCTTCATATCGCTACACCGACCGTCGTGGGTTCGATTCCACACAACAACACACGACACAGGACAAACATTTGTGTGCATGAACATGTCTGTTTGTTTTGGTCTCGGTATTTTTAAGAGAGGTAGGGTGTTGAATTAAACAATTTTTAACGGAAGTATCGCGTGTTTTATTTATTTTGTTGAACCTGACGTTTCGAACGAAAATAAATAAAACACGCGATACTTCCGTTAAAAATTGTTTAATTCAATGTGTAACAAGCTCCTGAGCTGCTGTATACTTGTTGTATTACAACCGTTCATAGGCTACGATAACCGCTTACAATAAGGCGGGTCATATGCTTGTAAGCCTCCCGACGTTGTATAAAAAAATGGAGTGAGCTGTTCCATTTGTTAGTGTGACGTCAAAGCGCCTGCACTGATGACTGTTCTAGTATATCATGTCGTTGTCAATTCAGAATCCAATGCATAAGTAGACGAGCAGAGTGTACTGTGTTGGTGGTCGTCTGACCTGCAGCGCGAGCAGCACCAGCGCGCCGGTGTAGAGGCCGCCGGCGGTGCTGGCGACGCCGGACGCGTGGTTGACGGCGCCGCGCGACAGCGCGCCCGACACCGGCATGCTGTCCACCAGCGACGACGCGATGTTACACACGCCCAGCGCCAACATCTCCTGCGTCGCGTCTATGTACTTTCCCTCCGCTGGAAAACCATTGAAGTTTTCAGTGAGTTAACCACGCGGCCGGCTTAGTAAGTTACGGTTTCATGTTGGTAGCTGAGTCCGACATATTTTAAGACAATAAGGATATGTCTTCATTGTATTAATCACAGGAAAATTTTGTTTGTAGTACTCGTGGAGTGTCAGTAGATAATCCCGCAGGCCCACTGTGTCCTCCACCGATTCTATTTGGAACAAAGTCTTCACGTAGTTTACGTATAAAGAGTCCTATTGTTTTATGAAAGGATATTGTGATGTCATTGACGGACTCCGCGGGGGGCAGCGGTACGACCTCTGGGTGACAATGTTAATCTCCTATTAATATTATTACAATTTTCATAGTACTGAGTCAACCACGTCAGATACAACAGTTAATCCGTGAGCCTGCCAGCACTGCTTCCAAAGCCCTCGGCGTCTCCCGGTTCACTTCGGAAACGTAATGATAATTAAAATACTTTTGTGTTTCATAATGTTTAACATATACTAATGTTTATAAGGCTCGAACATACCTAACGCATAGAACAACGATTCACGGCTGCAGTTTATGTAAATCATACGTATTAATGGTATTACATACTGCACTGTAGAAAACACCACATGTCACTCGTCAATGAGAGATGTCAGATCGTCGACATTGTATTTGTGTTAATATTTGCAAATGGTGGTATCGACTGTTCAACTGCTGCTGCCGACGTGCGGCCGAGTTGGCACTGCACTGACTCGGACAGTATTCAATTATTTAGGCAAATTTTTAACGGTTATATTTTTCTCATAAACATGAAATAAAGAGATTTTGTATGTGCCAGATGGCTATGTGATCGTATTAGCCAACTGGTTTGTAACATTAAGAAAAAATAATACGTAGATGAGATAGTAACACCATTAAGTACTCACAGAAGACCTTAGCGAGCGCGATGTTCTCCAGAATGGACAGCAGCGGCACCACGAAGATGGCGGAGCCGAGCGTGGACGTCATCTCCACGAAGGTGTACGTGTGGTTGCCCACCGTCGCCGAGAACGGCGGAGGGGCGAGCTCGGGCAGACCCGGCTTCACTTCACCTGCACAAAACAAATAAACATTTTATACGTATTCCGAACGTGGCCTGCGAATCTCGGGGCCGCAGCCTTCTTGAACTAAACTCACCAGTGAGTTGGAAAGGCGCTCGGTTCTGCGTGTCGAAGTAGTAGGCGAGAGAAGCACAGAACACCACCACCAGGATGTTCCTCGTCGTGGACAGGAACCACAGCGCCTGGCCCGCGGCGCTGCGCAACTTCTGAGCGCCGGGAGAGCCCTCCGCCTCCCCCTCTTTGGGACTCACTTTTATGTCTTTCACTTTCTGCAAATAGTTTTCTTGGTGTTATTGTTAAGTAATGGACGTCAGAGCTGATTTGTCGTTCAGTGTCGGTTGAGTATTGGACGGGAATCAAAAATATTGGCAGTGTTTTTTATTCTATTATCTCCCAAGAGAATACTCCATGAGAGCTTTTAAAACAAGTTTAAAGTGGGCTACCCAATGTCCGAGGGTCGGCCCGGTATTGCAAGCGACAATAAGCCAGTATAATGTAGAATCTACATTGTGGATAGCGGGCAGTTGGGTTAGTTAGATCAAAGGTTCTCAAATTTGTTTTGTCTGCCGCTCACTTTAAGAATCGTTGTTTGTAGCGCCCCTACAAATTTTATCATCTTTCCAAAACTATAAATAATATGAAACTTATACCTGTTCAAATTGAAAAAAAAATATATAAATTATGTAAATAAATCTAATGTGAACGAAGAACGTGATGATTTTACAAATTATGTTTAAGTCGGCTAGAGTGAGTTTGCATTTGTTGCACGAAGCGGCATTTATTCAAGAATACAAAACTAACAATTGCAGTTTCAGGAAACGGCGTATTGTCAGAGCCGGATGTGGTGCGCAGCCTCGCTGATAACATCTGATAATGGAGCAGCCCCGAGCATGCAGGCGGCGCGCACCAACTATACTTACACCACGGCATCGCACCCCCGTTGGCATCTCGTTAGAACATTTATTTTTTTCATATTACTACTGTGGTGAACAGGTTTTGAAGTAGGCACTGTGCCAATAATATGTATCTATAATATAGCAATCACTGCGATCGCCTAAAATTCATCTGGGAACACTTCTTGTATTATCTCCTTCATGTCAGAATGCTGTACTTCGCTCTCATTATAAACCAAGCGGGTGAACATTGCTGCATTTTGAATGAAATTACATACAAAATAAATTAGGACATTAAAGCCGTTACAATATAATATGTATCGTTGGCCCGTCAGAGGCTTACGCTAGCCAACAAGACGTCTTGCTCGAAGTGCTACTTCACCTCTGGTTTTGTCGCGGGTCAAGGGTTACCTATTTGATCACCGCCGAACGTTTAAATTGCGAGGTGTATCTTCTATTGCGCTATGCCATACACTCAATTTTTTAAAGAATAAAACAAGTCTAATTGCTAAAAATAATATCCTTAGTACATTTATGACAATATGCTGCAAATGCAATGTATGTCGCAAAACTACAAAGTCCTTCGTAAAAGGTGGCGATTGTACAACCGTAAAATTGATGTTCAGATATAAGTTGTGTATGTATCTACTCGTCGGAACTAGGGACTTTTTGTTTCTTGTTCATTAAATCAAGTTAGGTTCATACTCCAAATGACCGCGAAATTCTCATTAATATGACTACATTCGAAAGACAGAATATATTTCCTCTGTTAAATTGATATCTGTAAGTATTAATTAATAAATATGAGAGGTATGATTCGATAAGATTGTGTTCTACACAGTCGTTTAGTTTTCCTCTCGCGTGGATTTCAGTGCATATTGTTGGTAGAGGTCGTTCCGACGTTTATCAAGATGGTGTGTGTCGCTGGCGTGTCTAAGTGCTTGCTACAAATTACTCCGACGTTAATACAGAGTCTCATTAAAACATTGTTTACAAGTCGTCAGGCCTCGCGACTTGTGGTGTCTTGTGGTACATTAACATTGAATAGTAAATAACAACTACGAGAAATCAATAACAATAATATTTAATAAAAATAAATACAACACGTGTCTAAGTGCCCACAAGGACCCAACCGTAAACAGAGCATATTTGCGGCTGCAGATAAACTATTAAAAATGCTGCAGGAGTAAGGAAGTTCTTAGTATTATTGAGTTTTCAAGATGTGCCTTCTAAGATTTTTAATATCCTCTGTTTTACCTATTTGTTTCGCGAGATGTATGAAGTTATGGAAGTCCTTACCCTCAGTAGAAGCAGCACCACGATGCAGGAGATGCCCAGCACGGCGTCCCACAGGCGCGTCTCGCCGATGTGCTCGTACATACCGGTCCACACCTGGAGACCAACCACTAGCCAACATTGGTGCTTTGGAGGAGTTTCGTATGAAGGGAGGAGGAACAGAAGGTGTTCGTGGACCTTTCTAGAATGTATAACGCGCCGCTCATTGTGACATTCCAGACAATCGAAAAGGAAAATTAATTTTGAATCGAAAACTAACTCCATTTCATACGATACTCGATAACAAAATATCTAAAATTTATGTCCATTTATATAACTCTACATTTATGTAGGTCACATTATACTTGTGATGAACAATACCTGTACCAAAAATTTTTTTTTTACTTATAATGAAGTCATCTACCATGATCATATTAGACGTTTGTTATCCGAAGGTGGTGTCAGCAGCGCTAGGAACCGAGTATGTACGAGTATAACAATAACCGAATGTTAAGACGCGAATGAGGCGTGCAAGGACCGAGTCATGCGATCGGTTCTCTGCCTATCCCGCAAACGGATTGGCAACATATACATAGACAATTAATTATAGATGAACTTCTTATATTTTATGTTAAGATCCATTTTGTATCAGGTATTTGCTATATTAATTGGCAGTGGCAGTCTTCAGCAAACAAATATTTCAAGTTAGATCTGAAGCGAGTACGTAATTAGTAAACAAAATGTAAACACTGCAATTATTCCGGGCCATTTGAGACCACAAAAAGTTGGACACGATCGTGCGCAGATGTCGGGCCCGAAGGCCGATGGAAAGTGTGCCGCTGGAAAAAACTATTGGAAAAACTGGTGCCGCGAGCGCAGGGACGCATTGTCGGCGCTAACGAGAACTGCCGCGATTGTTATTATGATTACAGTTTTTGCTTCACTCAAATCAATATCAATTGATACATTCTGATAAGTGGTCTCGATCGACAAGCTATCAAACTGCCTGTTTTAAAAACTTTCCGCATCAAATCGAGTAAGGTGGCCATGACACCATCGGCAGGCTGTACGTGTACCTAGAGTTACAACGTATAAAGACAGTGTTTGTTGGCGGTTCTTGAAATATGATAGTCACATAGTGTCATTTGGACCTGTTCTTATTTTGTCGTGACTCTGAAAAATCTAACATAAATACACTTATTGTGATCGGAGGCGGATGAGGGAGGAGCTCGGACTCCAGCAGTCGACTATAATTTCCTATGTTTCCGTCGATCAAGTCATTACTTTGGTAGAGGGCTGTAGTTACTTAATCATCATGCGTTTACACGACAGCTTAAGGACTGAGTTTCATATCACTCTGCGTCTTTTTCGTAGTCAAATAGATTAGGGTTTTATGAGTTCACATTTACATTATATAAAAGGTTCAGCGTATGAATGGAAATTGGAAATTTATAACATTAATAAATTGGAATAGCGAATGCACAGGTAGAAGCTTTGGTTGCAGCAGAAGGACAAATAGCCTTGGTATGCGTCTCACGAAGAGGCAGGCGCGTGTAAATTAAATAGGTTAAAACGATACAGCACGCAGGCGGACAGATGAGGTGCGTACCTAGGCTTACTGCTAGGACCCAAAGGCAATTTTTTGGTACGGGATCCAAATAATCATGATGGATATCCGCCAAAGGAAGGTCTATCATAACATAACGGACCCTATAAAATAGAAATGACTGATTCTACAAAGTAAATCAGAAAAAAATGTACCTAATGGTTAGTTTGGATGGTTATGATGATTACCTGGAGGAACTTGCCGCCCGGGAAGCTGAGGCCGAGGATGGCCTTGACCTGTGTGGTGGCGATGATTATGGCAGCCGCTGACGTGAACCCCACGGACACCGGCCCGCTGATGAAGTCTATCAGGAATCCTGCGGAATGAGAAGCGACAACAACTGCAATACTGTGGCGAGTCGGTATATTATAGCATTGCAGGATCGAGGCACGTAAAAAACATTTACTGAATAGTATTACTTCTACTCCATACTTATACAGGAATAGCACAGAGCCAATCGAGTGCTGCTGCTGCTGTTGCTGCGTTAGCAGTGGGTGTCACAATGCGCCAATGACGCTCCATAATTCCTGCGTTGTGAGCATTCACGGGGTACGATAACCATTTACGTCAGGTTCAGTAGGTACGAGTACGACAGCCGACACAGCGGTGATCACTGCGATGGCTGTTCTCTCGTCTGGTTCTCGTTGACGCTTTCCTATCAGGCGTAATGAAGATATCTTGGCAGGCCTCATTAAATAATAATGTTTAACGTACTTAAACAAACTATAAGATTTTTGTCAGAGTTCAGGACTTCCGGCGCGAGCCTTTCACCACATTAAAAGCTGTCAAGCCTCTGCTCGCAGTAGGTGAGTTAAGTTTCCTTTTAGTCGCCCACCAGAATTGTCCACGGCCTTTGGATCACATTGTTCCGTTTACTTCAGTTTCAAATTGTTCAAACATTTAACTTGTTCACACTATATTGTGAATAAATTGTGTTTCTTATTGAACAAAGCCTCTCAGTTTGCAGTCTAACATTGAAGCTATTATGTTCAAATATTTGAATATTATGAAGGCTTGTCAAACTTGTGCTCAGTTTGCATTCACTTGTACAAGTTACGTTTATATCATTACATGAATTGTTATTATTTATGTTTAAGATTGGATACTTATTAATATATTTTAAGTGCGGTAGGACACAGCCCGATCGGGGAAAGATGAGCACCTCACTGAAAACCGCAGTCAAGTAACAACTCCTTGGAGGGTTGTTGTTTTCCTACGAGTGAGTGAGATTACCAGTATAAACGCTCCCGAGGAGGCGCTGTTTAAGTAACGAACGTGGCAACGCGCGCGCGATACTTCTTGTATTGCAAGCGTTCATAGGCTGAGTAACCACTTTATATCAGGTGAGCCGAATGCTTGCATGTTTCTCGACGTTACAAAATAAATATGTCACACGGGCCTCGTCTCATCTTCACCGCACTACCATCAAGGCGGGCGGCGGCCGAGGCGGCTGAGGCGGCCGAGGCGGCCGAACATTTACAAAATAATAAATACAGGGGTCTTGGCTCCGAGTATACATTTGTTGCTTTCGGAGTAGATACCCTTGGTCCGTGGGGTCCAGGCGCGCAGTCGCTTTTCCAAGAACTAGCGAGACGTCTGATCGACGTCACTGGCGACCAAAGAGCTGGTAGTTTTCTCGCTCAGCGCATTAGTAATGCGATTCAGCGCGGGAATGCTGCCAGCATCGTTGGTACAATCCCGCGGGGCCACACTTTTTAGATTTATTTTAGGTTAATAATGTTATTTTAGATTTATTAAATTTTAGATGTATGTAGTTTTATTGTGTATTTATTTAATTTTGGTAATATGCCACATTATATTTTAATGCAGAGTAACGTTTTTTTATGGAATATATATTTATATATTAGAGTTTAATAATGGCCAGACGGAATGATAACCAATAGAGTGATACTCGATTGAATGTTGGAGCAGTAAGGACACGGGTACCTACTCGTCGTAATACAATCACCAGGCGATAGAAATGTTCGGATGTAGGCGCTGGAAGAGCTACGAGAAGGACCCACGAGCCCGGCTCGCCGCCGCCGCCGCCGCGGGGACGTGGAATTGAAGTCGAATTTTATAACACCGCATTTAATATCTTCTAAAAAGTCAGGGACAACGCAAGTAAAAAACATAGTTTGCACACGCGTAACCTATCAACTTGATTGATTCCATTTAAAGGCACGTGAGAAAATAATCATCAACTTAAAACAAACTTCAAACTTTAAGACTCTGACCAACCCTGTATAAAAGTATATTTGTATGGTAATAAAAGGCGGGGAAAAAGGAAAAAAAAGATTGCACCAAACGACCTGCGTCCCAAAGTATAAAATCTACTAAATGTCATCACAAGTCATCAACAAAATGTCATCATTAAACATTTCATTCCATTGTTAATATCACTATATAAGATTTAACCTTTCGACCTGCTACAATACTCATCCTACAGACAACGTCGTGAGTTTGGGCTTCCAAATACCTATAGGTAACGCCTAAACTTGAATTTTATCTTCACCCAGCTCCCAGGAAATTGTACATGTTTGTGAAAAAAAGACTACATTTGTACATTACTTGTCTACCACCTTATAGTACAAGCATTGCTTTGTTTGGTACTAGATGGGGTTTTATAAAGACAAAAATTTGCAATTAAGCCCTTATGTTGTTAAGTTGCACACGTCTTACAATACTCATATCAAAGCGTATTGTATATTATTAATTTGTCGTAGTTTTAGTTGCTTATAGTTTCAATTTCTCTTTTTTAATTTCTCTAATTTACCAGTATAAGTATTTCGAAAATGACCATTGGCGAAGAAGAAATGTCAAAAGAAACTTTCTAATATACTCGTAGGTCTTTATTCAAATCGTATGTATTGTAAGAATAACTGTTTATGCCAGCGTATTTATGTCATACGAGTATAATGATGTCATTTCTGTCTGTCTGATATTCATTGATTCTGTATGTCTGATGTAATAAGCCTTGTTACGTAGAGACTTTGATGTGCCTTTTGAACATATTGTCAGACAAGGAAAGAGTTGTTTCAGGTAATTTATTATAGAATCGAATGCAGTTTACAACAGTATATACCATATGACATAATGCTGTGAAAGTGGCTGAAATAGATTAAGCTCGTAGTAGCCACATCCGTCTATTGTCTGATTCTCCTAACCGTGGCGGAGCTGAGCTTACTGGTAATTCACATTCTATGGTAATTTCAAGAAATACAATATCATTATTAAATTAAAGTACATTATTGTCAATGATAACTTGTGTATTGGCTGAAGCTACATTTGGTAGACAAAATTTTATACATTTGGTTTTAATTGAGTTTAATAAAAGATTATTGCATGTGAACCAATTTAAAATGGCAGACGGAACATAATTTAGCTTGTCAACAAGTTTGCACCGGCAAGCAACATTCAAAATTAAAGTGTCATCAGCAGACAGTAGTATATCCCCCATTTTCTGCACTATGTAGGGCAAATCATTCTTACATACTAAAAATTAAAAGGCAAGGGATGTCCTGGGGCATACCTATATTAACATTACTGCCTTTAGATTTGACGCCATTTATGTCAACAGTCTGTATTCTGTTGTTTAATTAGCAGGAAATCAAATAATGGGCTTTACCTCTAACTCCATAATGGCACAGCTTGAGCAATAATCACACATACAATCAAACGCTTTGGCGAGATCACAGAATAATTTCTTAAATCTTAATCTTAAAATTAAGACCAATGAAATTTTTATAACGATGATGGAATTGAAAAGCTTCTGTAGGACCCTAAGTACTGGTTTTCCACTCGCTTTTAGAAGTTCCGATGTGATTCCGTCATCCGAGATGTTACATATATAATATATTGAATCGATTCATTCACCAATCGTAAACGGCAATGCGTTTTTTTTTTGACACTGTTGGCCCGTGTGAGCCGTTATTACATCACCGGAAGGGAGAGGCGCCACAGCCTGAAAAAGCAAAAAGCGACTGCCTAAGAGGTCGAGCCTAAGGCCTAAGGGCCCCAAGAGGAGTCGAACGATTGGGTATCGTGGAGCTAAACAACGAACACGCGAATTGATGCATGAAGGGTCTATGAGGAGAGGCGCCCAGGTACCTGGGCTACTCGCTAGGCACCTGGTGTATCGCACAGAAGTCCTAACTCTCCGCACTCGGATCCGCCGAGTGCGTATGTAGAGTGTTGGGATCGGGGTCGGAGAAGTAGGCGGCATTCGCAACCGTCATGCGATCATCGGGATCGAAGAGTGAATAAAGGGCAATGCGCAACGCCGGCACTTATCACGTGCAAAATAAATCGAAAGTCTTTACGAGATTAAGTGTATTAGGAATTATTTATACATGACATGCGATTCAAAGTAAAATGTCGTAAATCAAAAGCAGTGGCGAACCGATCGGCTCCGCGCTCCATTCACACAGCTGATCAAGGACCGCGGCCGGCGTCATCGCGCGCGGCCTGTCACTCACCACTCTTGTTGTTGAACGAGGGCGACGACACACAACACAACACACGGACACGACACACAATATATATAATAGGCGAGAATACAGAACAAGTAAATAATTAAAAAATACACTTTACGTCTACCATTTTAATATTCTATTTTATACAGCATGCAGCCATTGACATATAAATCAATTAAGGGGGTGAAAGCCTCTCACTCACCATAACGTTGTGTTTTGATTGATTGATTGATTGACACCTAAATATATCAGTGATCCGCCTACTGACTAATGAGAGGATATTTGGCCAATAAGAACTACACGTTCTACTTACTTATTTTTTTGTGCACCGCAGGGAGGAATACAAGAAACATACGGCTCACCTGATGTATAGTGGTTACCGCGGCATATGAAGGCTTGTAATACATGAAGTATCACTCGCGTGTTGCCTTCTCTGCTGATAATACAGTAACTCACTAGGAACTTACTAGTAAACCACACCCACTCGCAGGAACACAACAACCCTCCAGGAAGTTGTTATTTGTCTGTGGGGTGGAGGTAGTTCCACAGTCGGGCTGCTTTGATGCGCCATACCTCCCTTGAAAACATCCAGTCAAACGGACAAGTTCACGGGACAAACAAGCATATACAAGCGGTGTGAGGAATGGAACCCGCGAGCGTTGGTCTTAAAGAGTAGCATGGCTATCCCTCAATCCGTGACAATGAGTTCAGTTAACAAAGGTAGGGAGCATCAAAACAGCCCGACTAGGGAAGTACCTCCATTTCACAGAAAACCGCAGTCAAATAATTACTCCTCGAAACTCTGGACGGAGTTGTTGTTCCTGCGAGTGAGTGAGGTTACCACTAGGTGTACGAGGAGTTGTTGTGTTAGCAGCCGGGGCGGCAAGTTGCGAGCGATACTTCCTGTATTACAAGCATTCTTTACATCGGGTGGGCCGCTTGTTTGTACGCCTCCCGGCGTTGTATACAACACTATATCCACGCGGTACTCACCGAGCTGCAGTATACCCATCACGAGCTCGACACACCCAGACAAGAAGGTGAGCAGCACGGCGAACTCGGGGCCGAGCCCGTGCAGGTTCTCCCTGGTGAGGATGGCGGAGATGGCGGTGGGCCCGATGGCGGAGTCCTTCACGGAGCCGAACACCGCGTACACGAAGCACGCCATGAACGAGGAGTAGAGGCCGTACTGCGGCGGCAGGCCCGCCACGCCCGCGTACGCGATGGCCTGCGGGATCACCGTCAGCCCCACCGTGATACCTGCGCCACCACAACTATCGATGAAACTTCTCCACTCACAATCACAATCCGCCAACAAACGAATATTTTTTTTAAATTTAATTGTACTTTTCGGTCCATCTTTTTTTTTACATTGTCGGAAGGCATGTAAGCATACGGCCCACCTGATGTAAAGTATTTACCGTAGCCTATGAACGCTTGAAATACATTAAGTATCGCTCGCGCGATGCCATCTCTGCTGCTAACACAGCAACTTCATAGGAGCTTACTGGTGATCTCACTCACCGCAGCAACACACAAGCACTGTAGGGAGTTATTATTTGGCTGCATTTCCTGTGCGGTGGTGTTACTTCTCAAGAGAGAGGACTTTGATGCGCCCTACTTCTCTTAAAAAGTCCAGACCAAGATAAACAGACATGTTCTTGTACACAAATGTTTGTCTTGTGTGGGAATCGAACCCACGTGGTTCGTGTCAAAGTCGCGTCATTCACGACTATATCCTGATGTTCAGTAGATCGTGATAATAATTCGGTATCAATGGTGTTGAATAAATAAATTTATAAAGTAGTTCATAGGTGTCTTTGTAAACGTTTTGTTGCAGACTGCCTTTATAAATGTTTTTTTATAGTTTAAGTTTTCTGCCGCTGGTGGCGTTTTCGTTCTCTTGCGAATGTATCTATAATAATGTTAATGTCACTTGTGAGCAAATATATTACATCGTGTTTACGAAGAAATCTAACAATAGTTTCATTGAAATACTGCATAAATCCAATAAATGGGTATCTTTATAAAATAAATATGGAAGGATGTAGGAGCCAAGTCTCACCCTATCGTGACCAAAATGGTCGTTTGGTTAATTGTTCTATCAGTTGGTGACGTCAAGATAAAAATCTTTTTTTAGGTTAGGTAGGTAGGTTAATTTGCCATTGGGCCCTCGCGGGCACTTAGACACGTCTTACATTTTTGAAATATAATCTTTTTGTATCTTATTTAATTCTCTTATTTTATTTTTTCCTTTTTTTAATCTACTAACATTTCGGAAATGACCATTGGCGAAGAAGAAATGCCGAAAGAAACTTATCAATTTAGGTCTCTTTTAAAATTATCAATTAGATATTACAATAAATATACATAAGCATATTGGTACAATAATGATATCAAATGGTAAAATAAAAGATTATTAAGGACAGATAATCTGTGCTGAATTATTTCCAGACATCTTTGTCAGTTACATATTCATCAATTCTATAATAAGCCCTTCTACAGAGAGTATTTTTAATGTGCTTTTTAAATACATTGTCAGGAAAGGACAGAACTGTTTCAGGCAATTTATTATAAAATCGAATACAATTTACAAGAAAAGATCTAGCAGTCCTAGCAAGCCGATATACCAGTATACACAACTTATTTCTACTTCTAAGTTTTTCACTGAATTTTGAAAACGACTAAAGTTTTACGGGCATACATTATGTTTTCATAAATATATTGAGAAGTAACAGTGAGGATATTTATTTCTTTGAATAGTTCCCTGAGGGATTCTCTGGAGCACATGTTATAAATAGAGCTAATGGCTCTATTTTGTAAGATAAAAATTGTCTCAATGTCAGCCGCCGTTCCCCACAACAGTATACCATACGACATAATGCTGTAAAAGTAGCTGAAATAGACTAAGCGCGCAGTAGCCACATCCGTTAATTGCCTGATTCTCCTAACTGCATATGCAGCAGAGCTGAGCTTACCGGCAAGTTTATTTATGTTACTTTGGAGTCTACTATTATCTACTACTATATTCCAAGAAACACTGTATTATTAACAAATTCTAATTTATTATTCCCAATGAAAACTTCTGTATGGGCAGAACTCACATTTGAAAGACTATATTTAATGCATTTGGTTTTAGCTGAGTTTAGCAACAGATGTGACGTGTGAACCAGTTTAAAATAGCAGACACAGCACCATTTACCTTGTCAATATATTCACACCGGGGGGCCATATTAAAAATTAGAGAGGTATTATTAGCATATTGTACTATATCCGCCATTTTCTGCACCATGTAGGGCAGATTATTCGCATATCCTAAAAATAAAAATGAACCAAAATAGAAACATGGGGCACCCCGATATTAATATTATTGCCTTTAGATTTAACCCTATTTATGTTAATGTCAACTGTCTGCACTCTGTTATTATATATAAATAAGATGCAATCAATTCTGGGCTTTACCTCTAACTCCATAAGAGTTCAGCTTGAGTAACAATAATCTATCTACACAATCAAAAGCGTTAGAGAGATCACAGAAATCCTTAATAGCATCCTGTGATCTCTCCCATGCGTTCAGGATATGCCTAACCAATACTATTCCTGCATCCGTAGTAGATTTACCTGCTATAAAACCGTATTGTGCATCATGAAAAATTTAAGTGATCTTAAAAAAGAGTTGCAATTTCGAATACTTTACTCAAAACTGGTAGTATAGATATGGATCTGTAAGCAAGAGCCCTAGAAACCAGTAGGGTGAGGTGTGTAAGCATTTTGAGGAATTCGTTTATCCTTCCTTACCCGAAAGGGACTTGGCGCTAAGATAGTCCAATCAAGTCAACAAGAATTTTGTCTCTTGTGTTCTATATGTCTGAGACTGAGGAATAAAAAATACAGCAACTCTAATGTAGACAGACGGACAATTGGCCGAGTCTCTGCAAATGGATCCTATTGGCAGCCCTGAGCCACGGTATTCTGAAAGTATAAACATTCCCTTGCTGCATAAAAGCAAACTTTATTCGTTGGGAAAGGAGTTTGTGGTTACTTTTCGATGTAGACAGTCGGGAAAAAACTCACTCAAAAAAATATTTTTGACTTGTTAATAGATGATTTTGAAGACAGCAATTGCAATCTTAATTAGGTATACTCGTACATAACGTGACATCCATGTAGGAAATAACCTTATGGTTAAGTGGTTAATTACATAGTTTGCGACGACATCGACGCTTGCGCATGTGTCTATTTAAAATAACAAGTGATTGTGATATAAGTATGAATGTAGTAATAAATTTTGAAAGGCATTGTTATTTGGCAGCGGTTTGCTGTGAGGTGGAGATACTTCCCCAGACGGCTGCTTCGATTCGCCCTACCTCTCGCCTAGACTAGACTATTGTGGTAAGTATATGCCGACAGCTTTTTTCATAATTTGTTGTGACGAACGGCTGAATTCCACGTATTTGATAAGTTAGTAATATAATTATAAAAGTGTTTTAAGTCGCGGTGACAAAGATCGGTGCTAAATGTTGTTACGTAAAGCCGCGGGAGTACGCGTGGGCTCAGCGGCCGCGGTGCCGCCTGCTCCACTGTACGCACAGACCGGACGTCCTGTTACGAAGCGCCAGAGTTCTATCTCTCTGAAGAATAGACACTTCTTCCGCGGAAGTGACGAAAAAACACGGCTCTGTTCATTGTTAGGTATATATTTAGGTGCTCTTTAGAAACTAAGTCTCTTTGATAGAACAATGGCGGCGGAGCAGGAAAAGACAAATGTATTGTAGTCTAATTTCATTTATTATTATGTATTATTCACTAGTTGTTCATTTTTGAATAGAAGTCTGTCGAGTCTGATCTGGCTTCTACGAGTATATTCAATGTTTTATTATAATTTGAAATAATATTTATATGTTCTTAGTCAGGAGCTGTACAAGCATACGGCTCACTTTATGCAAAGTAGTTATGAACTATGAACGCTTGCAACATCTGCTGCTAACATAGCAACTCCTCAGAATCTTACCGGTAACTTCAGTCACTCGCACGAACGTAACATCCCTCAGATAAAAAAACTGTTGATGTTTTATAGTCAATAATACGTCGTTATGCATGTCGTTGGTGCCTAACTAAATGAACCCTCCAGGGAGTTGTTATTTGGCTGTGATGTTCTATGATATCCTGTGTAAGTATTACTCTTTCTTTACCAATCTACCTCTCTTGGTCTGATAAATCTAAAAATAGGTGTTAACTTTGAACCACCGTCGCATGCTGTGTGCCGTTCAATCATGGCAAGGAGGCTGATTATCCGGACAATGTTTACAGATTTTGCTCCATTTCTCAGACGGCAGACAATGAGAATGCTAATTTAGACAGATGTCTAATTAGTACGACCTTCTCATTGAATTAGCCGTCCTCAGTGCTGCGATTAGAACTATGCTAAAGCCATTTATTGTCGATAATTGTTGCACAACATTGTTATTATCTACATTTTTTGTTTGAAAACAGTTAAGTGAACGCCATCGTTAGTTTAAAACGTTCCAATTACATGTTTTGAAGTTAGTTAGACGGTTCTCATGTTCGCCAGTTCGCCAGTAACCTTTCAGCAACACAATCCGACCGCTCGCTGACCGTTTACGAAAACCAAACTGATATTGTGTGCTTTTACATTACACAGTTTGCGAAACAGCTGAGCCCGCTCTCTGCATAATGCACGTCTGCAACACAACCCTGGCCGTTTCACGGCTCGCCGACCACTACTGCAATTTACTATCGTACACCGTATCACGATGACACAGAACGCATTATTATTTGCATTAAAGTTGTGCATACGTCACGAAATCGTCAAATGTCAACGAACTCGTAACAGTTGAAATAACAGTTTTAGTGGTCAAATAGAAACTGCAGCGGAAAAATAATTATTACAGTTGAGTTGAAGAGCGAATTGATTTTGAAATTAGATTATAATAAGCCGGTTGATATTTGAATTGTTTTTGTGAAGAGTCAGTCGTACAACATTGTGGGCAGACGTAAATTTTAACGTGTGTGTGTTTACAGCTTCCTCATCGACATCAGAGGAATTCTAAGCATGTCATATTTTAAAGCATAGGTATTAGAAGCAATCAGACGTTTCAGTTATAATTTTATCAGCAACCACAACTTCATTGCTATGAGATGTTATCTCTGTGTTAGCTGGAGAAACGTGTCTTCAGCTGGCACATGTCGTTGAGGAAAACAGTGAGGTTAGAGTTGTAGATTATAGTCAGAAATTTAGCTCACAATTGCAGCAACGAGAGCCAAAAAAAATTACCATCGCAATCAAATACTGGAACTGCGAACATAAAACCGTGTGCGAGCTGGACTACCGTGTCTCTGTCTTGCACACCATCTTCGTAATTATTTAAGATACGAATAATCGTATCTTAAATAATTACGCAATTCGGCCGAGAATTTTGAAGTATAATACATAAGTATTATACTTCAAAATTCTCGGCCGAATTGCAGACTCCAAATTTATCAAAACTTTAGCTCGAAAGGTTTTTGAGCTACGAACTGAAAAGTCTGATTTGGGGAAGTACCTCCACTTCACACAAAATCGTAGCCAAATAACAACTCCCACAACAACAACAAGGTTGTTGTGTTCCTGCGTGTGAGTGAGGTCACCAATAAGCTCCGATGGAGTTGCTGTGTTAGCACCTGAGATGGCATCGCGCGAGTGATACTTAATATATTGTGAGTGTTTACAGGCTATGGTAACCGCTATACATCAAGTGGACCGTATGCTTGTATGCCTCCCGACGTTGTATAAAAAAAATACAGCGAGGAGGTGTGGGCGGCTCATTGACAGGCCCGCTCACAAGATTTACTCATAAATGTGTCTCCTTGTGTGTGAAGTGATTGTATCTGTGAGGATCTGCGAAGGAATGGAGGTGAAGGAGAAAAGCAAATCTAAAGTTACAGGTACTCCGTAAGACACGGCGGACAGCACTCAGACTGCGGACGTTGAGGGACGAGAGGGAAGACAGACCAGCGGACACTACTTCGATGTCAATGTCTGAGTTTCTCGGCTTTCTTTTTTCTTTTCCGGAACTCGACAAGACCTGTGCCACAAGGCGAAACATTTTTTTTTACACAACGTAGGGCGACGTACTATTTTGTCAGTGATTTTACCTGGGTAAAATCACTGACAAAATAGTTCACATATTTAGAAAAAATAAATTAAAAGTAAAAAACCTTTTTAAAAACAAGCTTTTATTTAAATGCTCTAAAAAGAAAAAAATAAAATTTTATACTCAAACTTTTACTGTTAACTTATAAGGTCATTTCACATTTGACACAATTTATATGATATAAAAGCTTGTCGCGAAATTTAAGTACTCGTATTTACTTAGTTTGAAAATTTTAATAGATAATATTATTCACATCAAATTATTTAATTTACTTGTTAATCTACACAAGTAAATCTCGCGACAAGCTTTTATATCCTATAAATTGTGTCAAATGTGAAATGACCTTATAAGTTAACAGTAAAAGTTTGAGTATAAAATTTTATTTTTTTCTTTTTAGAGCATTTAAATAAAAGCTTGTTTTTAAAAAGGTTTTTTACTTTTAATTTATTTTTTACTTTTTAGTTATTACTGGACACGTTTCTCAGTCTGTTCATCTCATTCAACGCATCATTGTTGCATGGTCGTGAGCTTCGTTTAGAAGGGTAAGAGCTAATATACAACAGGGTTCGCCCCGGTGCCCTGAGGTGGTACGTTCGCGACATCATATTATACCCTGATGCCACCCAGTCCTCGGCACGGCCTCACCTTGACTTGGGTGTTTAGAGAAATGTGCCACTTATTTCAGCTTGAAGCTTACTTGTGCCTTACGAAACACAGTTCTGGGTTTGATTTTGGAGTAACAATTCGACCTCAATATCATAATCGACGACTCCAAAAACCCCAGTACATCAAAATTCCAGACGGATTGGAGCAATGGAGTTGATATTCAGCATCTTTTTTTTTTAAACTCGCATTCGTAATCTCAGTAAGTCCTTTCACTTGATACTCATATTATAAGCAAGCACTAAAAACTTACTCCACTATATTGGTTTAGAGTGACGTCACTTTATTTTCTGACTTATTCTCAGCAAGTCCTTTCTATTGATACTCATATTGTAGGAATGAATTGAAAAAACGTGTGGCTCGGGGACTGCCGCGGTAAAGCAATTGCATAGCATTTTTTTTTATCAACTTATGCAATTATAATTATTTTTTCATCACTTTCTTCATTAATAAATGACTTTGTTTATTCATATTTAAAACACTTTATACACAAATTTTACGCGTATAGCTATTCACCAGCAACTGCTATTCACTGTTGTACATAGGTACACCTATGTATACATATATACCTACATGTATACTTACGGGGCGCACATGCGGTGAGTGTGGCATTATAAAGATATGACAGATACCTATACACCTATATACTTTCTCACAAACAGCTGCTTACGTATTCGTCCGATTTCGGAGCAGCTCGTCTCGATCCGTGCGAGCTTCGTACTGTCGTACCATATACATACACGTTATATAGGCGGAGTGGAGGGTGTTAGGTTTTATTTTCCTTACGGAATTTCTTGATTCGGTCGCCGCGCTCAAAGCCCGCGATAAAAGCTATGCAATAAGTAAAAGTGTAACTGTTGGCTGTGTAACAGTTTCACATCAGGCGGGCTGAACACTCGTTTGCCACCCGACGGAGTCTAAAAGTGTCCATAGGCTGTGTAACATTTTCACATCATGCGGGCTGAACACTTGTTTGCCATCCGACGGATCATCATCAACATCTGATGATTGCGAAAAAAAAAAATCTACCAATTTTCTTACTTATTTGCCACCCGACGGATCATCATCATCATCATCTGATGATTATGAAAAAAAAAATTCTTCTACCAATTTTCTTACTGTTTGCCACCCGACGGAGTCTAAAAGTGTCCATAGGCTGTGTAACAGTTTCTCATCAGGCGGGCTGAACACTTCTTTTCCACCAGACGGATCAAAATCTGATGATTATGAAAAAAAAATCTACCAATTTTCGTACTTGTTTGCCACCCGACGGACCATCATCATCATCTGATGATTATGAAAAAATCGGCCAAGTGCGAGTCGGACTCGCACACGAAGGGTTCCGTACCATTATCTATAAAAACGGCAAAAAATCACGTTTGTTGTATGGGAACCCCCCTTAAATATTTATTTTATTTTAATTTAATTATTTGTTCTTAAAGTGAATATATAATATAAATATTCTGTGAATATTTCAAGCGTCTTCCTGTTGCCGTTATCAATATCGAGCAAAAATGACCAAAAAATCACGTTTGTTGTATGGGAGCTCCCTTAAATATTTATTTTATTCTATTTTTTAGTATTTATTGTTATAGCGGCAACAGAAATACGTCATCTGTGAAAATTTCAACTGTCTAACTATCACGGTTCATGAGATACAGCCTGGTGACAGACAGACGGACGGACGGACGGACGGACAGCGGAGCCTCAGTAATAGGGTTCCGTTTTACCCTTTGGGTACGGAACCCTAAAAAAACGAGCTACATGGTAGGCGGAGTGGGGGGTGTTAGGTTTTAGTTTCGTTACGGAATTTCTTGATTCGGTCGCCGCGCTCAAAGCCCGCGATAAAAGCTATGCAATAGCTTAAAAATATTCGCCAACTTGGGTGTTCCGCCATGTAGGATTTAGAATGACGTCACACAGTTAACCATGCATTGTCATCCAAACTGAACGTGTATACAAAATTTCAGCTCAATCGATTGAAGATATCTGCTTCGAAATTGATTTTCAAGCTTTAGAAGTCCGCCATATTGGATTAAGAGTGACGTCACATTATTTTTCGAGTTATTCTTAGCAAGCCCTTTTATTTGATACCCATATTGTAGGAGTGCATTAAAAATAGTTGGTCCGCCATCTTGGGTATGCCGCCATGTTGGATTTAGAATGACGTCACACATTTAGTCATGCATTGTCATCCAAACTGAACGTGTATACAAAATTTTAGCTCAATCGATTCAAGATATCTGCTTCGAAATTGATTTTCAAGCTTTAGAAGTCCGCCATATTGGATTAAGAGTGACGTCACATTATTTTTCGAGTTATTCTTAGCAAGCCCTTTTATTTGATATCCATATTGTAGGAGTGCATTAAAAATAGTTGGTCCGCCATCTTGGGTATGCCGCCATGTTGGATTTAGAATGACGTCACATATTTAGTCATGCATTGTCATCCAAACTGAACGTGTATACAAAATTTCAGCTCAATCGGTTAAAGATATCTGCTTCAAAATTGAGTTGCAAGATTTCACCCGAACATACTTACATACTTACATTGCAAGTTAAATAAAAGCTTGTAATAACATACATGTTGCTCTCAAATCCCATAATTCACTCAGGTCACTTTGTAACACTAAAGATAAAATCCCGCCCAATAAAAAATCCGGCGTCTATAAGCTGTTCTGCGATGAATGTGAACACGTTTATATCGGGCAAACTGGTCGTAACTTTATAACACGATTTCACGAACACGTATCGGCGTATAAAAACAATCGCCCAGAAAGGTCACACTTCGCCGAGCATCTTATAGACAAAGGACATAACTTATCCCCCACTAATACATATCAAATTTTACACACCATAGACAAAGGTTTAAAACTAAATATTAGGGAACAATTAGAAATTAATAAACATAAAAATTCTAAAATTACTCTCATGAACAAACAGACTGACGTAAACCATTCCCCACTATTAAATATCTTTTCGCTCACACCATCCACCCCCACCCTAAATTCAGGGACAATATAAGGGACGGCACTGCGATGGATTTGTCACTTGTAGCATGTTATTCTTACGATTAACGTCTACAACGCCTGATGATGCCTCGTGGAGAGGCGAAACACGTGTCGCAGCGACGACCAGGCCAGTCGTGGCAGCGACGGTGGTGGTGGGGGCATGCGGATTCTGTTCCAGATGACGGACGACCGCAGCAGCCGAGGCAGAGACTACCGGAGCAGCCATGGCAGCGTCGGCATGTACCAAGTACTAACAGTAGTGGGTGGGTGCCGGCCGGCGCTAGGCCGCATGAACTAATTGGTGGCGGAAGCACGCAAAGCAGGTTAGATCAAATTGCATATAGATTTGACTTTCGCAAAGTAACGCCTGAATCTATTAAGCTTCACTTACTTTGGGGCTAGGTAACGCTGTGTAATTTGTCCGACAATATTTATTTATTTATTTTATTTATGTACGCCGATAATACTTCCAGTGACGGGAGACTACACGATGCCCGGGTACTGCAGACTGCATTTTATACAAAGCCGATCTGCACGAGGGCCCAGCTGCGGTGAGCCGGCAACATATATATTCCTAAAAATATTACTTCACATCAACCCTTACTCATCCCACTGCAGGGATACGGGCCTCCCTTCAACCGAAAGGGTTTAGAGCATACTCCGCCACGCTGCTTATATACGGATTGGCGGAGACCTGTGTTTTCAAGCCGCCCGAGGGCCACTGATTTAGATTAACGACTGTCATCTATCGACAACGGCCGAGACCGACGGCTTAACGTGCCCTCCGAAGCTCGGAGAAACTCGAGATAGATAAACCCATCCATAGACAGGCTGTGGTCCTGCGTTGCTTAACCTGCGTATTCGGTTAGAATGAACGGGGAATAGGGGAACTTACATTTACAACAATATTTTCAATGTAAGTTGTTTACCAGGAACCTACATTTTTGAAGTGAAAACTTCTTTAGCGGCGTTGTGCACTTTTTGGGATGAGTATAAAATGCTAAACTCGCGTTAGGACACGTGACCCTGACCGTAAGATTTTGGTGAGAATTAGAACTTAAGTTCACTGCAGCGCTAACACATTAGTTACTTCTAATTAAACAATTAAAACATGAAGCGCTAGATCGTTCATAGGGCATTATTTTGTCGCGACCAAAACGTAAACGCCATGAAATTGTTGGCGCTTACGCGTTTCATTCAACGTAGTTTATCAAGATCGCTGTTTCGTTTAAGCGGCGCAGGGCGCTTGCGTGAGTGTGCGTGTGTTAGAGTTTTAGAGATTGGCGATGATGATGATGATGGTGAAAGAGTCGTTGAAATTATGGATGAAAGTTGATTTTCTGAGAGATAAACTTTTTTATGTAAAATAATTGTTATAGTTCTGAAGTGTTAAATTTTTAATGTAATATAAATTGTCATGTTTGTGTACGATAGCGCAATAAATGAATATTGTATTTTACCACATACATGATAGTATTTTTGTACTGATAAATAAAGCAATTCGTGCGAAATTATTCCCTAACCATTCCAAAATATTCAAAAATGCACAACGTTAATGTTCAAGTTTTCACTTCTGCCGGCACTCCCGGAGTGCAACCCGTTTTTTTTTTTTATACATCGTGGTTATCGTAACCTCGTAACCTATGAACGCTTCCAACACTGGGAGTATGCACGCGCATTGCTACTCCGCGGTGCTAATACAGGAACACCTCAAGAGCTTATATCCGTAACTTCACGTCAAGTTCAAGTAGGCAGAGGACGCAGACCGGCGTATGACTCGCTTGTTACGAGTTTACCTTTCAGGAACACCGTTCCTATGTGAAATCTATATGTTTGTCTGTGTGTGCGTGTGTCTGTCGCTTTTTTTCGAAAATTCGAATTTTGAGTCCCGGTTCGGATTAAAAATAAAAAAGTAGAATAGGAATGTTCAGGTACACCGTTCCTATCTATTAAGGAACACGGTAAATTGGCCGACAAATAAAAAAAAAAATTGAATTGTTATATAACTGACGAGCCAGGTGTGCCTCTGGCAATGCAAGCTTGCACATTCTTAACTGGTTATTATTTAAGAATGTAAGGGAGCGAAAGGTTTCTTTTTTAAAATAATATGTTTGCGCAGCCGGCAGGCGTCGCGTGGTCACTCACCGGCGATGGCGTCGGCCAGTCCGCTCCGCGGCGAGTACTTGGGCAGCCAGGCCAGGATGGGCACCCTCCTCACCAGGGTCTTGGTGGAGCAGCAGGCGCGCGCTCGCCGCACCACGCTGCGCTTCCACCCGCTGGTGTCGCTGCCGCTGTCGCTGTTCTCCTTCGACGGGAACCCGCTGCTCGGGTACGTTCCGTTCGAGTCTGTACAACAAAATATACTTTTTATTAGGACTATGAGTATCGCTGGCATAATATCAACGTCTAAGTTTGTTGCGAGCTTTCTGAGCGGTAGCCCGCTCACTCGCACAATCTTCCCCAGTTTAATAAAGCGTAATTATACATACACAACAAATATTGTTTCTATTGACGCCTTTAATGGCGTACGACCTGTCGAACATAAGCATAAGCTTATGTTCCGTGGCACACCCCTGACGTGTCCATAGGGACACTTGCAACGTCAGGGGTGTGTCAGGGATGGAACCGAGGAGGGCTTCTCGCAGTTTCTAAGCACTACTCAAAAAAACCGGATCGCTTATTCAACGATTTGCCTTTACAAACAAACTTACACTAATATCAGTATGTTAGTTTTCTGTAGAGCACACGCCTAGACATAGGAGCACCGTCAAATGTAGATGACATAAGTCTGTGTAAAGATACGTTTCCAAATCAGGCATTAAGTTATTAGAAATGTGGCCTGTGGTGCCAAATCAGGCATTAAGTTATTATAAATGTGGCCTGTGGTGCCAAATCAGGCATTAAGTTATTAAAAATAAATTAACTTCTAGTGACTGGCTTAAAGTTAGTAGTGAACTAGTAGTATTTTAAACGACAAAATAAAACGATCGCTGAGTGTTTTAAAATTAAATATTGAGCTATTCCTTTTGAGAGTGAATTGTTTCTGTAATTGCTCGTTTCAAGACTTGGTGGCCATTTACGGAATAACACATTTGACTGGTAACCTTATACCTTCTGAAGAGAATTATATTCTAAGACAGCGTCTGCCAGAGCGGAGACTACGCGAAAACCTTTGCTTATATTTGACACTAATAAAAGTTCATTAGCACGAACAGTCAACTTCTCTTATCACACTTACAAACTCCTTCTTGTTGTTTTAAAACATAGCGGTTGATTGGTTACATAGCATTGTTGAAAATTCTTTGTTTTCTTTCTTTTTTGTTCAATATTTCGTAATTATTGTAAATGGTCGACAGCAGTACTCGACATATGTTTAGGTACTAGTTTTTAAATTAATTATCTCTTTCAACTTATGTACGTTTTTAAGTGAAAAGTTCTTTAGCACCGTTACGATTTTAAACTTGATGGAACGAAAAAGCGACAGTAAAGAGAGACAACCACATACATGGATTTAACGTGCGAGCGAACGAGATAGAAGGCAGTATACAGCGTTTATTACAGGATCCGAGTCTTGTAGTACGTATATTTAACTGTGTGTGCGCTTGCGTATTACGAAGCTTAGGATAAGGCGTCATAACAACCGTGGTGTATTGTACACATGTATTATTTACATAAATATTTCATTATTTTAATTAAAATATTTTTCAAGTGTGATCAATATCATTATAAATAAACCCTCCAATATCCTACTACTGAAATTCCACATTCGTCTAAATATTTTAAAGTTCACATTTTTAAAGGTTCCACTTGTATCGCGTGTGAAGTGCACATATATTTTGTAATTATGCTCTTCTACTTAGACATTAGCAACACAGTACTCTAAGTGACGTAAAATATATCGAATTCTATAATATTCAACGCAGTAACAGTTGTCGAGACATTGTCGACAAATTGGCGGGAAACAAAAGCAAACAGCCGTGACAACAGATAATAAATATTTATACGATGAGTAATGTAACTAAGGTGACGAATTAAGTAAAGTCCATGTTAATATTTATACCAACCACGACAGCGGAGACAGCACACTTTTTACATCTTTCGGTCATTAACTTAGGATCATCGCTGTGAGTGCTTCGTGGCTTACCTGGTAGCAATGATGTCGGGGAGGAAAAATGGCACGCGAGCTCGCCGCCACTTCACACACCTCCGAAAGATACGGATACATAAATGGATGCCCTAATAAGAAAATTTCCGCTCTACCGTTTTCCTACTAGGACATTGCGTACGAAACGTTTGTCACCTCTATATGGACCAATGATCTCGACTCAAGTCGAGAGACACTTGTCAATCATGTGACAAGTAAATGCTGCACTAGTAAACGTTGCAAATTGGCTTCACGAGAATAACTTGAATATATATATAAAGAAGACTAAACTGATACAATTGCAGACATATAATAGCAACCCTCCAAGGCTAAATATTTTATACAAAAATTCTTTAATAGAACACGTGGATAAATCATTGTTTTTAGGTTTATATATTGACAAATATTTGAAATGGGATATTCATATTAATCAAACACTAATAAAACTTGACAAGTTTGTTTACGCACTAAAAATATTAAAAGACACTGTGGGAATTAAGGCAGCTCTGACCGCCTCTCATGGATATGTCTCTTCTCTTACGATATTGTATAGTGATGTGGGGAAACTCGGTTGATTTTACTAATATATTTAAACTACAGAAACGATGTATTAGGGCAATATGCGGTGCGTATTTTACTGATACGTGCAAACCTCGATTTAAAAAATTAAATATATGACCACTCCCATGTCTATATATATACGAGATCTGCATTTTTGTTGTTAAATACCCTTATTTATTTCCTAAAAAACATGACATGCCTACTAGTAGAACAAGACACGGGAATAAACTCCAAGTTCCCACTCAAAAATTATGTTTATTCCAAAATAATGCGTATAATATGGCCATCAAAATTTTTAATCAGTTACCTGAAAGATATAATACTCTGAACTTACGCATGTTTAAGAAGGAACTTTTCAATTTGCTATGTGACAAAGGCTATTATATAATTAATGATTATTTAAATGATAAATTGACATGAAATTAATTGATTTGACATGAAATAATTAAGCTTATATAAATATCTAGATGTTAAGACCTAATTTTTAATTCTCTTAAATTTTGTATAGAATCATTTACACACCGATATACATTCGGCAGAATATGTATGGCTTTCACTGTATTATTGTAAGAACATCATTTATGTACCCATATTCGGTAAATAAAGACATTCATTCATTCATGACTTCAAAAGTATATGAAGTTGGTTAATCTGAAAATAGCGGAGGGAGCTATTGCAGATGTTTTCCTGAGAATGTGAGCTCTATTTGCTACTCAGTCATAAATAACATTACATTTTTGACAAGTTTTTAATTTCATATTGTCGCGTTTAGTGCTGTACCGCAGCAGGACATTGAAGTCGATGTCGATGAATGAATAAACGAATGGAAAATGTACGATTGTACTAATGCTCAATTGAAATATACTTATCATAATTATTAACTTGTATATTTTGTATTTAGCCATATATAAATTTATTTATACCTCAATTATTTACTTTATATTCTGTCGATAAATTTATAGATTATCTATTAAATTATCTATTATCAGGATACCATGTTTTACTTTATGTCTATCAGGACTTAACTTTGGCTAGCTTTCGAGATAATGGTAAGCCACTTACATCGTAAGTGTATTTTGTATATGACAATTACATAATCATAGAAAATATATTTATTCTTATTCGAAATACGGAAAAATATTAATGAATAAACAACTTAAATCTACTATAATGGTACCAATTGTTGTGTAGTCTGGAGACCACATTATGCCACACATTCCCTAAGGCTAGAGATAATACAGAAAAGATTCTTATGGCATATGGTTTTTTCGACAGGTATAGCTGCTTCACAACAAAACAATCATACAGCAATAGATTCAAGCATTGTAGAATGCACTTTTTAGCAACCAGACGGACGGACGGTATGTTTATCGCTAAATTAATAAAAAATAAAATTAAATCCCTGCAACTTTTGCCGAAGGTTTATTTTAAAGCGTCTAATCGAAATCCGCAAGGCTCAATTACATCTTTAGTCCCACCACCAAGACGTACCTACTACACTAGGAGCCAACTCGCCTATACCTCGTATGAGCAAAATAATAAATAAATGCGGTATCGAAATAGGTATACACGTTGACTCAGTGGCTAGCTTAAAGCACAATATTTTGAGATAACTTTCATATACACATGTTTAACGTATTTGTGTACGACAAGTATATTACTTCAAAATTTAGTTGCGTAATTAAAAATATATTTATATACAAGCATGTGATATGTACTTATAATTAACTTGTATTCATTTTTATGCATGTTATGTTGTATAATTTAGATTGTAAAATTTGTTGGTAGGTAAATAAATAAAAATAACAATTAACTGGCCATATATTTACGACCTTAAATTATGTTAACGTTAGTTCTACTAAATCTAAAAGTCATAGTATACAATAACCCTTATTTATCGATAATATTACGTCAAGATGGTTATGACACCATACACCACACTAGTAACATGTGTTAGAAAAAAAAGAGACGGAGTAATTTGCTTGTAAACGAACGAGATACTGACAAATCGTATTAAATCATATCAACAATTGCCCGTATATTTTTCATATTGCAATCAGATTTATTTGTGAAATGTGATATTATGTATCTATAATTAATAAGCGGGCATGCATAGCTCACAGAGCACGATTTTGACAGATATTACTTTTCCTGCGTTTTTATCAGGAATTCCTCCTGCGAGTATTTCCGGGGTATTTTCGTTCCCTTCAATTCCCTTGCACTCAAAGTACAACACCGTTAAAAAGTAAATTTAGATAATTTGAAAACTAATCTTATATTAGTTGATTTTATCGATTTGAAATGCCGCAGAACGGCCGCTCGGCAAGAGAATTGAAATTATAAAAATCGGCCAAGTGCGAGTCGGGCTCGCACACGAAGGGTTCCGTACCATTATCTATAAAAACGGCAAAAAATCACGTTTGTTGTATGGGAGCCCCCCTTTAATATTTGTTTTATATTAATTTAATTATTTGTTCTTAAAGTGAATATATAACTAAATATTCTGTGAATATTTCAAGCGTCTACCTGTTGCCATTATCAATATCGAACAAAAATGAGCAAAAAAATCACGTTTGTTGTATGGGAGCCCCCTTAAATATTTATTTTATTCTATTTATTAGTATTTGTTGTTATAGCGGCAACAGAAATACATCACCTGTGAAAATTTAAACTGTCTAACTATTACGGTTCATGAGATACAGCCTGGTGACAGACGGACGGACGGACGGACAGCGGAGCCTCAGTAATAGGGTTCCGTTTTACCCTTTGGGTACGGAACCCTAAAAACCAGCTCAAGTGCGAGTCGGGTTCACTCCCGAGGGTTCAGTGCTTCTGTTAGAGTTGTAACGGACATCAACATCAACTATAAGTCTACTGTGACCAAGTTGCATCCTGTACGAAATACATCACATGTTTCGCTTTTATTTTCACAAATAAGGCCAGGAATTAGAGCTAGTCGCTACCTATTGACTAAAAATATAACAGCGAAAATCTAAGTATACATTGAAGTGTTAGAGAATTGGTACTATTAGTACTATCTTGACTTGTCTATCCTAATTGGTAAATGCCGATTAGGATAGGATAGACAAATGATCCGAATCAGTGTAACCTATTTAATCGTCATCGTTATTAGTAACATGTAACGTGGTAATCTTCTGATGTAAGATAGCTCGCGTCACGGTGGGTGGACATTCCCCTTTATTTGCAAACATGTGACAGTCAGCATGTTGTATGCTTTTGTATTTCTAAAACTTCCAGACCTACCAACCTAAATGTCGATGGCAGGCTGACAGGCAGTAAGTCCTTATTTCACATTTTTTGATTTATGTAAGTACTAAAAATATTGTACATTACATTTTCGTCCCAATGGTTACGCATGCGTGCCATTGGCACATACATGATTATGTGAGTAGGCCGGGCGGCCCGGTCGGTGAGCGGCTGCCGGCGACCACCGCGGGCAGCCAGCGGTCGCCGGTCACCCTTGACCCTGTCTGTGGCCGACAAGTGAAATATCACAGGTGATCTGATATCAACGTGTGTATAATGCACACGTATATCAACCATAAACTTTAGAGAAAGCGAGAGAATTTAATTGAAGAATGGCGTTTTGACCGGCCAGGTATCTCTTCCTCGGTCAACAGATAACAAGAGAGGCCATGCACGTATAATTGTATAACTAATTGAATTATTTATATAACTGAAGATGTTACTTGTCCAAGACGTCACAAACACATACTGTCCAGTAGGTTTTCTGAAAACTAAATTCAATTATAGAATAATACTTCGTAATCTCGGTTATAAGTTTGCAATCACAAAATTTAAGAGAATTAGAGTGCATCAAAGTAGCCCTTCTGGAGAAGTACCTCCACCTTACAGACAACCGCAGCCAAACAACAACTGCCTAGAGGGTTACTGTGTACCTGCGTGTAAACCCCATGCTTCTTCTTCAGCCCTTTAGGGAAACGTCGGCTGGGAATTCATTAACTTCACTTGAGAGTTTTCGGAAGAAAATGTAAACACATGGTACGCTGCCATTACGATTCCAGCGCATAAGGCTGTACTTCGCGGCATCGCGTCGGCGAGCGGGCGGTGTGGTTGTGGAAACAAGTTGTCAGCATCATGTAGAACAATTCTTCAGATCACAACCCGTTATACAATAGGCAGGACACACAAAGCGAGACAAAATCTCTCCTCTAACTTAAGGGTTCAATACCGTGTGTAAACTTAGGATCGTCTACAATTTTCACAGCCGCAAGACCTCCACAACTCAGAGGGAAAACCAGACCAGATAGGTAAGTTCACACGTCCTCCGAATTATAATTTCTTGGGTATGTGGGTTTTGTCACGATGTTTCCTTCACCACTGAACGAATGATAATTACAAATTACAATTATATACATAAATCTGAAAACATGTATTTAGTGGTACACGCCAGGATTCGAACCGGAGACCTGTTGGTCAGTAGGTTAGTTCTTTATCCACTGAGCTATCACTGCTGACTGCTCACATGTAAACGTAACACTATTAGAGTAAATTATAGCGAGTGCACACCTAGCATTGATATTCATGCTATCGAAGTAACCTTCTATTGGATAAGGAGCTGGCAGCCCATTGGCACAAGCCCGAACGATGGCAACTCAGACAGAAGGCCTCGATGTCATATCCGGTCGAACGCCTTCGTCCTATCTAGGCTGACTGTCAATACCTCACCTTGATTCCCAATCGTCGAAGGATATATTTTTCATTCGCAGTCCTAAAGTTCGCCACCAAAATGAATTCTGATGCTACTAACATGATTTAGTAGTTGAACTCCAATTCTGATACGTTGGAATTATTTTGAAGAGCAACTTGGTAGATGTTTCACGGGCGGGATTTGAATGTATTAATAACCAATTGTGACATTTCCATATCAAGTGGTAGCGAGATCCATAGACGCGGTGCATGCACTCTGTAAGATTGAATATAGACGCGGTGCGTGCACTCTGTAAGATTGAATATAGACGCGGTGCGTGCACTCTGTAAGATTGAATATAGACGCGGTGCGTGCACTCTGTAATATTGAATATAGACGCGGTGCGTGCACTCTGTAAGATTGAATATAGATGCGGTGCGTGCACTCTGTAAGGTTGAATATAGACGCGGTGCGTGCACTCTGTAAGATTGAATATAGACGCGGTGCGTGCACTCTGTAAGATTGAATATAGACGCGGTGCGTGCACTCTGTAAGATTGAATATAGATGCGGTGCGTGCACTCTGTAAGGTTGAATATAGACGCGGTGCGTGCACTCTGTAAGATTGAATATAGATGCGGTGCGTGCACTCTGTAATATTGAATATAGACGCGGTGCGTGCACTCTGTAAGATTGAATATAGACGCGGTGCGTGCACTCTGTAAGATTGAATATAGATGCGGTGCGTGCACTCTGTAAGGTTGAATATAGACGCGGTGCGTGCACTCTGTAAGATTGAATATAGATGCGGTGCGTGCACTCTGTAATATTGAATATAGACGCGGTGCGTGCACTCTGTAAGATTGAATATAGACGCGGTGCGTGCACTCTATAAGATTGAATATAGACGCGGTGCGTGCACTCTGTAAGATTGAATATAGACGCGGTGCGTGCACTCTGTAAGATTGAATATAGACGCGGTGCGTGCACTCTGTAAGATTGAATATAGACGCGGTACGTGCACTCTGTAAGATTGAATATAGACGCGGTGCGTGCACTCTGTAAGATTGAATATAGACGCGGTGCGTGCACTCTGTAAGATTGAATATAGACGCGGTGCGTGCACTCTGTAAGATTGAATATAGACGCGGTGCGTGCACTTTGTAAGATTGAATATAGACGCGGTGCGTGCACTCTGTAAGATTGAATATAGACGCGGTGCGTGCACTCTGTAAGATTGAATATAGACGCGGTGCGTGCACTCTGTAAGATTGAATATAGACGCGGTGCGTGCACTCTGTAAGATTGAATATAGACGCCGTGCGTGCACTCTGTAAGATTGAATATAGACGCCGTGCGTGCACTCTGTAAGATTTGCAGTAGTTATAGGAGACGCGAATAGGAAAGGATTGTTGCTCGCACTGCTGATAGTATCTACAGTGCGGAACGTGAACCTTTTTGTAGGTACGAGTAATTGAGGGGCGTAGGATAAAGAGGAAAAATAAAGCGAGTGAGTGAAGGGTTATACGTTGTTGGCCTGAAGGCGATTGCGATATTTCATACTAGCGTTTTTATCTAGTATGTTGAATATGCATCACAAACAACACTGTTACTCAATCCAGGGAGAGTAAGCAAACGATGGGCGAATGCGACTTGCCCTTGGTATTTTTTATCATGTATGTGGTTCTACATCACAGTTCAATGCACGGTACGTTTACCCTTTACAATTTTCAGGGCACAGTAATTTTTTGTCCAACTATTGTGTCTAACTAATACACTTAAGACACTTGTCTTCTTGCAACTTTTTAAATATTTCAAAAACAATAGTGTTCTATTGTGATTGTTACCCATTCGAATAAAAAGTTTTTATAAAAAGTTACCTAAATCCGTAGAGAAATGAATTTCCGTTCGTGTGTTCAAAGGATGACTTAGTTCAAAATACATAACTTTATTTAATTAGAAAAAAAGCATATATTGCATATTATTAAATTTTAATATTTGTACAATGGTATCATAGAACATTTTTTTCTTATTCTGAAAACTGTATTGAAAGTTAGTTGATTAAGAAATTACGTTGTAAATTTGTCATTGAGATCTTGTCTACTCTAACATAACTGTGGCGTCTTTGCAGTTTTGTTTTCACTATAAGTGTTCATAGAACACATTCCCGTCGCTCGGGATGTAAAATCACCAATTTATTTGTTTGCTGCTTAAACATTTTATTATAATAACTTTTACCTATGTTTATAATAACTGTGAGCAGTGAGGACAGAGCGTCGGGCGGCTGACGACGGCCGTGTCACCGTTGTACCCGCAAATAACGCGCCGTGTTCAAACATAATGCAGCATACTGTTCACAGTCTTATTTCACTGTTAGACAATACCTTCGGCTGCATTGTCTGAACAAAAGGTGATTATCCTGTCAGTAACACCTTGGCGCGACTAATGTTAACGGCCTGCTTCAAAAGACGGAATAACGGACGGAAGCAGAAATAAACAACACAAAAACATTTACAAAGAGTAGAAAAACAAAACTGATGACGAAAATATTAAAGGTGTTAAGTGACGCGGATAAGTAGAGAAGTGACGCGGACGGCCGTCACGTTACATAAGGCTCGCGGCGAATTGTGGTGATAGGCAACCAATAAAAATATCGTCGAGCCCGCTCGTACGCGTATCCGTTTCGAATAGCGAATATGCCTTTCCGAGCCAATATGATCTCTCTCCTACCTGAGTCGGTGTTACTAAAAAATGTTTATAGTTATAATGAAAGTACAATTCTGGTAATATTTTAGACAAATAATGTTCAGAACAGTCGCTAGTCGAAGGCAAACATTTCCGGTTCCGGTATGAGGAAACAAAATAAAAAGGTGCTTGCACTACATTGTGCGCGCTCAACTTTAACCTTTTCTGAACAAGGCGAAAATTCATTGATACTAATTATTTCGGCGATTTGGGACAAGTTCATTAATTCAATAATTATATTTTCTGAATATTTAATAATTATCATTTTCTTGGAAGGATTTTTACATAAATTATTTAAACAACAGAATGCAGACAGTCGACATAAATGGGATGAATTTAAATTTAATTAAGACAAGTAGCGCTAATATCAGAGTGCCTCAAGGTTGTATTTTGAGATCCTTTTTATTTTCAGTGTATGCGTGCTGTTTTCTGCACCATGCAGAAAACAACAGATTTAGTACTATTTGCTGATTATACCTCACTAATTTTTATGTTGTTAGTCGGTGTGAAAATATTGTCTGTCTGCGATTCAAAACTGGTTCACATCCAACTATGACATCTGCCAATACAGACATTCTCATTGGCAATAATAAATTAGAATTAGTTCATGATGTCTTAATTTTTGGAATTACAGTTGAGTCAAATCGCGGTGAGCTCCCCTGTTAATAAACTTCCAGTAAGTTTCACCTCGCCGCGTATTCACTTAGGAGAATCAAACAACTGACAGACACCGAGTGGTTACTGCGTGCTTAAACTATTTCAGCTACTTTTGCAGCATCATGAAGAAATTTGGCAGATATTGAAACAATTTTCGTCTTCGCAGAAAGGCATACTCTTGGAGAATGATTTTCACACGGAGCGCCTGTCGTCAGACGGCCGCAAGGAAAACCAAACATTTTTTAAGTTATGACAGGTCTTTCGATATATTTTTTTTAACGGGACAGGCCCACCACTCACACCCACCACTGTGTCGCCTGTGTAGCCAGAATTAACAGCGGCGACCACAAAAAAGGCAATGAACAGTGAAGTCCATTGCCGTCCCGGAGGTAAAACTACAGCTGCCTTGGAACTCACAACGAATTTAATCAGAAGAAATTTGTAGGAGTAGGAAGTTTTGGAATCGACTTCCCCTCTTGGCAAAGTGAGAGACAGCAATATGACAAATAAGGCATTTATAACCTCAAAGAGATGGCTAGTCAAGTGAAGTTCAACTGCCGTGCACCACGGATTATCAAATATCTAACACTATTGGGACCTAAACTGTGAGTTCTTACCTTTCGATATATGATTTCTTGGGCGTGCGTGTTTCTTCACGTTTTATTTCACCGCTGAGCAAATGACAATTATGATAAGATTTTTAGGTAGGCAGTTTTTTAGGTAAAACCTTAACTGTTTACCAATGTTAATGCATCTGGCAAGTTGGCAGGTTGTCGGCAGGTATACGTCCCTCTGATCTATGGTCGCGGCGTCGCTACCCGCGACTTCTGATGAGGCTCCCGTATCTGCGGCCGGCCTAGCAGTGCCGATCGACAACAAACCTGACCCATGCGGATTAGCATATCGAAAGCGGCACTCGCAGCCATAGATCATGTTCCGCACGTACGTACTTTCACTGCCGGCGGAATTGTTGTTTGATTTAAATGTAAATAAATCTTCACTTGTTTACACTAATTGTTCATTAATTTGTAAGGTGACATCGGAGCCTCGCGGTGCAGGCTATGTAGGCCAGTGTTCAATTATACATATCGACAGCGAGTAGCTACTTGGAGGACTGTCACAACATAATCATACGGCCCACCTGATGTAAAGCGGGTAGCCTATTAACGCTTGCGATATATTAAGTATCACTCGCGCGATGCCTCCTCTGCTGCTTACACAGCAACTCCTTGGGAGCTTACTGCATGGCAGTAAGATGTATAATACCTATTTACAGTGATAAATGTGTACGTCTCTTAGAGACAGTGCATTGAAAATGAAAGAAATTACAGCACGCCGATCTAACACCGATCATTTTTAATACTCCACGCCTTAACTGAATATCAATTGATTTATGTCCGTTTGTATATCTGTTTCTAGCTCGTAAACGACGAGTGCCGACGGTCGAGAGTAACCCTAATGACGTCATTAGTAACATGGTGTTGAGGATAGATACAGAGAATGTAGAATGCTCATAAAAGAAATTGCCTTGAAAAGTATACCGTGATAGACCGCCTATCGCCCAGGTGTACGGACTTATCATTTCTGGCGAGTGCTGCGATACGACCTCAGTTTTATGTTACTCACGATGGCGTTCGTAAAATATAACTACTAAACGGTTTAACTGAGTCAGATGTATGAAATATTGATAAAACTTTCAAAATATCGCGGTAGGCGATGTGACGTCATAATAAAAATATGGCGGAGTATGTACTCAATATTGTGCAGATTGAAAAAATCTTCTGAACCCAACGAGTGTGATGTCAATAAGGGTCGAAAAGGTGATCTCAAAAATATAAACTTGTATGTTTAAAGTTGTTTTATAATTAATAAAATATAGTGTCATCACCATCAATTAACTTTATAGATAAAATTTTATTAATTAATCCTTTATACTTATTAGTATAAGCGTTTGTTTCTATTAGAAGCATCACTAATAATAATGTCCAGCATGTTTTCTAATTTCTTAATAAATCGACTTGTTTGTGCACAAAAGGAACAATCGGAGCTCGCGACCGCGATACACGTCATCAGGAACACCTGGCCGTATTTATCTCGGAACGTGTTCGGGCGACAACTTGCCTTCGTCACACATTGAGAAGTTCACGGTGAACACGTCTACTTCTACAATAATATTCCAAAAATATTAGAAATGAATCCACGATCGTACGATTTTTTTACACTACGTCGAGAGGAATATATAAAGCCCACCTGATGTAAAGTAGTTACCGTGCCTAGCCTATGAACGTATGCAAGACATTAAGTATCTCTCGCGCGATGCTACCTCTGCGGCTGATACGGCTCCTCCTTAAAGCTTATCGGCGACCTCCCTCAAGAACTCGCAGAAACACAAACACCTCCAAGGTAGTTCTTATTTGGCTGCGGTTTTTCTGTGAGGTGAATTACTTCCGTAGAGGGGTTGCTTCGGTGCGCCCTACTTCTCTTAAAAAACACTCACCACCACCAAGTCAAACAGACATGTTTACACACAAGTGTTTGGTGTGGCTTGTGTGAGAACCGAACCCACGGGCTTTAGTGTCGGAGGTAGTGTTAATAACCGCTCCGCGACCGAGCTCGTCAATCTTGATCGAGTCGATGGGTGTTTCTTCCAACTGGGTTACAGGGAACTTACTATCCATACATATTCATGGGTTAACAACATTAAACTAACTATTAACTAATTAAAGTCGTCCGACCATCCTACATAGTTCTGTCTGCCGTAATGGTAACGAGCTAAGTAACTTGTAATAACACAGTCAGATAATCGTGTATTTTGTAAAACATAAATTGTCATTATTATAACTACACGTCAATCATATTTTTTATCATAATCATCAGTTATTACCCGCGCTTGCCGGGTCATTTCAAGCTTCGTTGAGCCAAATTTGAACATATTTTGGTAGTTATTCAATAGTCATTGGAGTAATCGGGTACTTTAAATTTATATAATAATATGTGTTATTAATGCTCCAAATTGACCATTGAACATTTATTTTTTACGAAAACATGTAAAAATTTGCTAGTTTCCTACTTTTTTCCCTTGTCCCCAAATTTTTTATTGATAACACAAAAGCTCGTCAAAAAGATAACAGAATGAAATAGAAAATTTTTTCAAACACTGAGAGGAAATTGAACGGAGTCTGTGTTTCCTATTTATGTATATGTCGCAGGGAAACGAGGATACCGGGGATTTCACGAAATTACATGTTTAATAATCTTTTCTACTGTGTATTCTTACTAAAAATACATAGTGATATGACAAAATACTAACATAGTTTCAGTGATACGTCGTTTTTGGTAAGAAGACGTAAAAGAAACGAGTATTCAACATCTACCGTGATGTCGTGGCACCTATCCCTAGGGATTCCGTGAAATCCATGTGTCATCAGTTCCCCGCCACATATAGATATATTTTTTGACACTAGCTGTGTATATATTTTTGTTCAGTGTTATGTTGTGTACCAATAAATGTTTTTCTTTCTTCTTTGTTTCTATATTGTTCATCATCTGTTCGTAACAATATTGTCAGCGTTATATTTATGTAAATTAAATGTACATTTTGGAAACGGTCCGACTTTGATCTTAATTTATCTGTCATTGTCGGAAAAACAAAAGAAAGGACTTTTCTGTTTGAATCAGAGCCCTTGCAGGGTAGACAGAGAGAAGCGGCCGCCACATGTCTCGGTCCTTGCACACCTCACTAGCTTTTTGAACATTCATAGCTATTCTCACGCACGCTCTCCGGTTTCTAAGGAGCCTTAGACATCACCTTCTGATAAAACAAGATCAATGTGGTCATGATAGGTAAGTATTGGATTTCCTCGGCTACTATACTCTTCTGCTTTCGCGTTGTATATCTGTTTCGTAATATTTTCTACATGTCCGAACCAACTGAACATGCCTCTTCTTATTTTAACTTGTTATTACACGATGGAGCCATGCAACTAGTCTGGCCATAAATACTGTTACACAGATACTTATCTATTTTTCAACTCTTTTTATTTATTATGAATTTGGAACGCGTTTATTATGTTAAAAACTTCTTTTGATTTCCCGATTTTGTATATATTATTACGTGTTTATTATCAAATCTTTAAAAAATCTTATCGCAAGAAATGAAGATTTCCGATAGGATCTGTCGCGTATAATAAAACAAGACCTGACCAAGACTCGCTTATCGTCGTTATACAAGACATGTCCTAAATCAATCCCTACAGTTGAAGACAGTGGATCGATCAAAACGCCTTCTGTCCCAATACGCAGGTGAAAGGCACAGAAATATCCTCTTTACTACTGAAAAAATTTTCACGATTGAAGAGCACTACAACAAGCAAAATGACAAAGTGTACGCACACAGTTCTAAAGAAGCCGCCCAAGTGGTCGGAAAGGTACAACGAGGTCATCATTCTGCGTCTGCAAGGGTTGGTGGGGGGTGTCTTATCAAGGAGTAACAAAGCTTAATTTTTGTGAAAAAGGAGTGAAGACTTCAGCCAAAGTGTATCAGGAGACTGTCTTGTGTCGTATTGCGAAATCTCTCAGCAATACACTTTTTAAAAATGTACCGTGGACTTTCCAGCAGGACTCTGCACCTGGTCACAAGGCACGAACTACTCAAACCTTGCTTTATACGAGCTGAAGATTGGCCCTCGTCTAGCCCACATCTGAACCCTTTAGACTCCAAATGGTTAATTTTAGAGGACATGGCCTACTCGAAACGCCACGCCGAATTTGTGTCTCTTAGGAAATCTCTAGCGCAAGCAGTGGCTAGATTTCCCATGGAAACAGTACGTAAATCCATAAATTCGTGGCCAGGCAGATTAAAGGCCTGGTATCAAAGCTAAAGGTGGCCATTTCGAATAGAATCATTTTTTACTTTTTTGTTGAGACTTCATACTTTACTTCATAAAAAATAAATGAATGTTCATTTGTAACAGAAATTATGGCCAGACAGGAATACACTTTGTTAATTTCCCATTAAGGGTAAGTAATAATCATCATCATTCGAAGTAAATCCCGGTCGGGTCCTAATTGAAGGCGAAATTTTTGTACTTGGCGCTGCCCGTTGTTATGAGACCACTGGCACCAGTCCGCCGCCACGTGAACCCAGCGTTTACGGGAAGATATTGTAATTGTGCAAAAAGGCGACATACAACGCTCTTGACTTGTGCACGTTCCACGGTCTGTCTCTACCATTTATTGAAGGATGACTGTCTGTTTGTGTGCGCGTAGAGCTTGCGTGTGTACCGCGTGCGTATACGGGTGCAAATGGTGCATATACAGTATGTTGCATTACAGCTTCTCATTAACTGCGAGAGCAATTGAGGTGATTGATCAGCGGGAGTATCGTGCCTGCTTTTATTAGATTGTAGCTTAGTCTAATGGTAAGCTTTTACAATTTTCCAGCGAGCAAATGTTGCCTTGTGGCAAGTTGGTACCGTACCTAAACATTTTTGTTTTCAATTTTTCAGATTAAGATCAATAATGTCGTTCTGTGGTGCGCAGTTCTGACTGATTGTCGTGCTTTATGACCCATGAGATGGTGTCGTGTGGCTCGTGGCTCGGCGAGGCAGCTGCCTGTGACCAGTGATCAAATGTCGCGTACCTGGAGGAAATTAATGACGATATCGGGTAACACAACACATCCGGAGTTCGTTTACGCTGGCCTTCATTACAGGATATGCAAGCGCTGTGACTTGGAGAGGTACTGTGATGTCCCATGGTGACACTTGCGGTGTCTCTTCCAGTGCTCGCACTGCCAGCAATACCTTGATAGGTCTTAAGGAATGGCTGTAGCCTGTGCCTGCTAGCCCTGTGCATAAACAATCTGCCTATTGACCAATCGGTTCGAATCCTGGCATGTACCACTAAATTCATGTTTTCGAATTTATGACATATTTATATTTTTTTTTTATTGTCCAAAAAATTACACAGCGCCACTAGCCCCAAAGTAAGCGAAGCTTGTGTTAAGGGTACTAGACAACTAATAAACATAGGTAAATACATTTCTTTTTGTAAATACTCATTATACATAGAAGATACACAGACCAAGACAAACAAACGTGTTCATGGACACAAATGTTTGTCCTGTGTGGGAATCGGCCTCACGGGCGTTGGTGTCAAAGTAGCGTAACAGCGCGTTTCACCACTGCGCCACCGAGCTCGTGAATTATCACTTGCTCGGCGATGTAGGAAAACATCGCGAGGAGACGTACTCTTTCGAAATGTAAGTCCAAGAAATTACATTTCGAAAGACGTGTCACCTGGCCTGAGAAAGGTCTGGTTGTCCCTGAGGGTTGCGAAGGTCTGACGGTCCTAGGAAGCGGACCCCGCCAATCGCAATAGATTATGAGACCGGATAACGCTAATATGGAGAAAATCTTGAGGAATGGTTATTTCAACAGGCAGCCCCGTTGGCTGAGTGGCTAGCATTGCTATTTTAACACCAACATTTGTAGCCCGACACCAGACATTAAGCAAAGAGAGGTATGACATATCCCGACTGGGGAAGTTCTTCCACTTCACAGAAAATAGCGGCAAAATAACAGCTCCCTGGAGGGTTGTTGTGTTTCTGCGAGTGAGTGTAGTTAGTAGTACCTAAGTTTGTGTTTGTTGCAATAGCGGTGGTAACACGCGAGTGATTCTGCGTGTATCGCAACATTCGCAACCGTTCATAGTCATACACACGGTAACCACTACACGTCAGGCAGGTCAGGCAGGCCGCGCGCTGGCTGGCTCCCGGCGTTGTGAAAAATCTATGGTGATAGAGTTGCGAGACGACAATTTGGTTTGTCTCTGCTTTTTTTTTCTTTTTTATTATTCTATGTCTATTTTTTTATTGTATTTCCAACTTCAATTGAAAAAATCTTTCCATTAATAGTACAAAGAGGATTTGTATGAAAGGAGCCTGTGAGTTGGGTAAGGACTGAGTCGCTCGGCGCTCTCTGCCTGCCCCGCGGGGACTTACTGTGAACATGTAGAAAGCATGTTAATAGTACAGTTTCAGTATCGCCCACAATACCTTGCTGTAAATACAATAATTTCACGCGATAAGAGTGAGTAAAGTAGCCAGACCTTGCGTGCCCACTTCTTGCCTTTGTAACATACAATACGTTGTCAATGGCGGTCACTATAGCCATAAATAAAATGTATGGAGTAGGTAAATGTAATTACCTCTTACCCTATACGTCTAAACTACTCCGCACACAGGCTGCAGACGACGTTGCTGAACTTGTGTGTTCGGTTACACTAACAGACTCGTCGACGTCATCGAGCTGCTCAACTTATAGTCCCACCACACGAGTGTCGGTGACGTCACACGCCGGCACGTGGTCACGCACGCGCCGGCCTCACTCGCTGGCTGTCCGTCACGCATCACTCGCTGCGTGCCAGCGTGTACCGCCGCGCCGCGCTTCTGATCTCATCAGCTATTCTACTACTTACTGAATTTAATGTAAACTTGAGAATATGTTAGGTTTAGTACACTTCAATGATTCTCAGAGTCGAGTAATATGGCACTGCATGTAGCTGTGTCCTAGAACATAAGAAAACCAACTAAACCACTACTCTGACTCGGCCAACATATCTGGAAATGATTCAGCACATATCTTTATTTTTATGTACCAAAGAATACGAAACGAAAACGAATACAAAGAAACCAAAGAATACGAAAACAATATGAATGAACATACAAGAAGGCGGGACACTCAGGCCGGCTAGAGAGTCAAGTCATGGGGCAATAGGCATCATCTCTACCTAACGGTCGTCACGGAAAATACAAGGTTCACCCTAGCACTCGCAAGGACACAACAATACCTCTAGAGTAGTGGCCGCAGTCTTCTGAAAGGTGGAGAACTTCAATAAATACCGCTGTCAGGGTCCTTTTTGCCGTGACAGGGCGCCCCCTTTCTGCACCCAGGGCGGCATTCTTCTGCATTGAAAGGTGTAAAGCTGCCGACAGACAGGCCACCATTTGGTTGTAATAGTGAAATTGTTAAAAAATATATATAGTAGGTAAATCGCAACCAAATAGTTAAAGATGTCATAAAAAATATTTGTTGCATCGCGGTCACGTGATACGTTTTATATTTTTTCAAGAAAACCTTATTCATATCTCGCAGTTTTCAATTTTCTTATTTTTAATTCTACCTGCAATATGTTATCAGCGTTACTAAATAATCTTTATCGTGTGAACTCATACGGAAATATATTATGTACGCATAATAAAACCGCAAGCGGCTTCAGTTTGAATGTGTATATGGAATACATTTTTTGCAATGTAGATGTAGCAGGACTGGTTACGATACAGGAGCAGGTTTCAAAATGTCCTTCTAGATAAAAAAAGATCTCATTTATTTGCCACTAGCTGCTGCCCGCGGCTCCGCCCGCATGGAGTCAAATAACGTAGCCTATGTGTTAATCCCGATCATAATCTATCTACATGCCAAATTTCATTTAAATCCATTCAGCAGTTTAAGCGTGAAAGAACAACAAACAACCATACATACAAACTTTCGCATTTATAATATTAGTAGGATTAGGCCCCTACGGGCACTTAGACACGTCTTACATTCTTTAAATTAGATCATATTGTATCTTAATAATTTTCCATAGTTTTTAATTTTAATTTCTCTTTTTTAAACTACCAGCATTTCGAAATTGACCATTGGCGAAGAAGAAATGCCAAAAGAAACTTGCCAATACTTATATATAATAATTTCTGTCGGTGAGTTGTGTACGCATCACTAAAAACTATGCGCAGATAGTAATTAAAATGTCACACGATCTCAACTTACAACCGGGGACTATGTCACGAATACTATGTGTCTCTGTAATATTTAGTATTGCTGCGTATATGTTTAGAGATTATATAAAAACCGAGCGCCACCACATCGAGTCACGTGGCGCTCGGTTCTCTCTGCCTACCTCGCAAGGGATTTGGCGTGAAGTTATAGATAGATATAAGAACTCAACTATAGAATGCGAAAACTATAGAACCATAACTCGCATGCGGGATTAGCACGCGAGCGAAAACCTCCCGCATATACTGATCCAAGGCCTAAAACACTGTGTTAATGGGCAAATTCCTGAAGAACAAGTGGTGGTTGTGAAAGCAAAGGTCCTCGCTGCGTGAATGTTTAGAGACCGCTGGAGAAGTGGCGGCCGGCGGCCGGCGCCCGCGATCAACGTGTGACTTTCACCTCGCGTGTCTGGCCGCGACCTTACATTATTTACTCTATGCTAATTAACGCGGGGCTCCAGGTGACCCGCTCACCTCGCCGCCCCGCCCCGCCCCGCCCCGCCCCGCCGCCGTCTTACACCGCTTTGCATTTATTTTGGGACACGCGCACTCTCAAACGACCTCAACACACAATTAGTGGAATTCACACTGGATTTGTCAATTGGCAATGGAGGAAACGGAAGTGCAGCCACGACACATGTTTGTACAGACATTGTCTGTGGCTACTGAGTGTCGATGGAGCGGCCGCGAAGATTATTTACCTATTGGCAACTCGCGACAACGTCCGGTTTTAGGAGGTGTCAAAATTCATATTTTTTTAAATTATTGAAAAACTTCTCGTACGATTAAACTGAATAAATGTGAGCAAGTCATGTAAATTTTTTTCGGTATTTTTTTTTAATATTATCTATATCTTGATATTTCATTTATTTAGGTTCATTTTTTGAATAATATTTATATAATTAATTTTAGTGATTTATTTAAATAGGTTATATATTTAGAGTTATAGTACTGAAGATATTAGATCCTCCCATTGTAAAAAAGATCTGCTTTAGCACAGCGGGAGAAAATTGAGCGATACATACCCTCGGACATACTCGTGTATTCACTCGCACACACACAAACATAAATCTATTTCGTCTTTTGTGTCAACCGTTGTAATTTAGCTTAAATGAGGCTTGAGGACGCCCTCGTCTTATAGCCGACGACCGCTCGCCTGCCGTTGCGGCGTCGGTCGGCTGTCGGCGGTAGACGACTGCTCTCAACGCATATGGTATTAAAACGAATACACATAACAGTGCTCTAATCATAATATCAAAATCTAATTGTAATATTTATTGACATCATTCAAACAGTTATTACTGGGATGACATTGTCAATTTTGAAATTAAACCATTTTTAACGGAAGTATCGCGTGTTTTATTTATTTTGTTGAACCTGACGTTTCGAACGCTTTGCAGCGTCCGTGGTCGCAGGAAGACCGAAACGTCAGGTTCAACAAAATAAATAAAACACGCGATACTTCCGTTAAAAATGGTTTAATTCAATGTGTAACAATCGCGAAAACCTAAGACAATACTATTGTCAATATTTTTAAATTATCCCGTGAATTCCCGTGATTTACTAAGGACCATCATTTGTTATTATGCATTAGTTGTATGTTATATATATTACACCCGCACCGCTCGCTGACGGCGGGAATTCAACCTCATATGCTGGAGTCGCAATAGTCGCGTACTGTGCTATTCCAGAGAAGTTTTCTTCCCTGAACTCTCAAGTTGTGGAATAAACTCCCAGCCGACGTTTTTTCAAAGGACTACAGCATAGGGTTGTTCAAGAAAGGCGCGAAGAAGTTATTACAGGGTCAGTTACGTATGATTGACACGTCTGGTGTGGCAAATGCTTAACATCAGGTAGGCCGCTTGTTTCTCACCATAGTGGTATAATAAAACATGATTGACTCGGATGTGACACGAAAAGATTTACGATACCCAGCGGAGTTCAGTTTCAAACTTACCTGAAGCGGCAGGACATAGGTGAATCGGAGGAACTTGGTGTGCTCAACAGAGCGAAACAATACTTCAGCTCAGCAAAGAATTATGATCAAGGCTCAGGTCGGAGCGCGCATGGCCACCTTAGAGCGGGCACCTGGATGCCGCCACATCCTCGGAGAGAATTGTTAACGACACTAACCTTACATTCGGTATTGACAGTCATAAGGTTAAAAAGAGGTTTTGTCTCTTCTTATTACAATGGCTATTGTTCTCTGTGCTTATTTCATCAGCTCTGATCTTCAATTATTTTTTAAACAGCGTCGGGAGGCATACAAACATACGGCCCACCTGATGTAAAGTAAGTTACCGTAGCGTATGAACGCTCGCAATATATAAGCATTACTCGCGCGATGCCACCTCTGTTGCTACCACAGCAACTGCTTAGGAGCTTACTGGTGATCTGACTCGCAGGCACGAATAAAACAACCCTCCAGGAAGCGGCGGAAAATTATCGGTAAATGGTAGTAATTCATCTTCATAGACACATTGAAATCACAGTGGTCGCATACTATGCCATTCCAGAAAGGTTTGTTTACCTCTCGAAGATTTCCTGCCGAGGTTTTCCCAAAACACTACAGCATGAAGCTCGTTGAAAAATGTCTGAAGAGGTTCTTACATGGTCAACGTGCAAGTTTAGCACCGGGTGTTATGAGCTTCCATAAAACACGCCTGACTATCAGGCGGGCTATATGCTTGATTGACATTTCAGTGATATGAACATAATACTATTTTGATTCGTTTTTACATTTTATATTTGTCGTTCATAATGTACAGCGGTAGTAGTGGTGAAATGTACAGAGATGTAAAGAAGTGGTCGCAGCTGCCCGTGTCCTACAGTGGCGAATCGTAGCGAGATCACCTTCATAGCGAGATCACCTTCACGGTCAGACTCGGTCGGCTTTCTTCGCTGTAACATACGCACGTACATGATGTATACACATCAAATACAAATGTAAAAAAAGTCAAGTCCGGTACTGGGGCACGTGAGGCGGGGGGTCCCCCGACAGAAGTGTTGGAATTGGAACTGAACGGTTGTTAAATGATAACTATAATAAGTTACGTTATTAAATTGTGCTCAAAGAAAATTTGTCACTATACGAGTTATGGACGTTGAAGTTGGCCAGGTTTACAATGAAAAGAAAACAAAGAACTGACTAATTTAATCAAGTCCTAGAAACATGCTAAGTACTAGCTGTGCCCGCGACTTCGCCCGCGCGGAATAGTTATTTTTTATTATTTATCTATATATTAATAGAAATAATTTTTTAAACAAATTTTTAAAACAAAAGTAGCTCCTCATTATATCAGCTATCTGCCAGTGAAAGTCCTGTCAAAATCGGTCCAGCCGTTTCAGAGATTAGCCGGAACGAACAGACAGACATACAGACAAAAATTGAAAAAATATTCATTTTGGTATATGTACCGTGTATACATCCATATGCATTAGTAAAAGCGATTATTTTAATATTACAAACAGACACTCTAATTTTATTTATCTGTATAGATGTATCGATTTTATTTCATCACTAATTTATCATAATCTCTAATACACGGTATTAACATGATCAGCATTATTTTCAGTAAAATACATATACTTACACTTAAAAACAAAATCTTATCTGAATACAAAGTTTGGTTCAAATTGTTAGAGCAGTTTTCGAAATACCAGATTTCTGATTCCGGATCCGAAAAATACCCCTTTAACGTAATAAAATACTCAAATATGAACCCGTTTCGATCATTTGATTGTGAACGATAGTTACGCAGTAAAGAAGCGATGTGCGGGCTGGTCAGGACACGGGGTCGCTAATAGGTGTTCGTTCGCGGAATGACAACGTCCACTGCCGTCTCCAATACTGCACGATGAACACACGCTCAAGGATAGTATCTGTCTATATACTTTCATCACATGACACATGAGTAAAGCTTACACCAAAGCAGTGGTAATGAAAGGGACTTAGTTTTTAAACCGCATTAAAATAAATCAATTCGTTATTATCTGCCCCGACTAGATCTTTACCCTGAAGCTTACAGTCCTTAGAAGTTTAACATAAACGACGGAGGACTGTTTTCTTTTTTATAAAAAAACACTTGGATCTTTAGTCTCTGGGAGAGCAGTCCTTTAAAATGGAGGCTAGTCTTTGCATTAACTACTTAAGCCGAGACTTTCACTGTTACTGAACTTATCACCTAGAAGTTATATTAGTTTAGAAATCTAAACATGTATAATAGTTGCTACAAACAATAGAGTGCACAATGTATTAAATATACTACAGTTTTGAGACAAAACGCAACACAGTCCATTGTTCACCAACAGAAGATCACAGCTAAGAGCTCAGGTATTTGAGAGTCTGCATTTGAACTGAGATTGACCGTACCTCACGCGGGCATTTCTGATTTGTTTTCTTTACTGTTACAGGAAAGTGTCCTCTGATAGGGCGGGCCGCGGCGAGCCGCATTGTTGCCTGCAAGTGAACCGTGATACAACACATAATGGCTCGTTGCGAAAACAAAACGTCACTTTAATGCTATATCACGTCTCATATGGAGATTAGAGAAACCGGACACAATGTATTTTGTTTTAGAATACACGTCATGTTGACATGTATCGTCACAATTCTAGAATATTACTTCTAATTACGTCTAAAATTGTTCATGCATCTGTAATTATGTTCCTAATAACATAAAAGCGTAAAAATAATTGCAGAACTCAATAAACCAGATGTTGACAAACCATGAACAGCCATTGTAAAGAATGGGTTTTAAAGAAAGGTGGACTGTATGTAATAAATAGGTAAAGACCAGATATCAGAGTATTTTCTATTTATTTAGGATATAGGAGTTATAATAATAATGCTTACCAAAAGACGAACGAAGACACAATAATATGACAGCAGAAAACAAGAGAAAGCATAATACCAGAGTCTAAAAACATAGAGTTTACAAAAATATAAAAAGGTTATATAAAAGCTATCCTCAACATCTCTCCCTCTCTTCCAACGGTGATGATGAGAAGGAAAAATGATGGGTACCGTGGCCATTAAGTAGGAAGATGTACCAGCTTCTTACAGGGACGACGAAGGATCCCTCCAGCTGTGGTGACCTCGGCTACTCTAACAATGCCATCGTTGCCGGGAAACACCCTCGATACGCGGCCGCGTGGCCAAGTTCCGCGTGGTAAATTGCCATCCGCTATAAATACAAGGTCACCCACTGCGAGTGGAGTTCCATCGTTGTTCCCATCACCTCGCCTTGCGATCAAAGTCGGTAGATACTCCTTAACCCACCGATTCCAGAATAAGTCAGTGAGCCTTAATGCCTTGCGCCATGAAACCCGTCCGTGTAAGTCACGTGGCTCTGATTGACCGAAATTATTAGCCGTAGATGCCGTTCCTATCAAAAAATGAAATGGCGTTATTGCTTCTGAATCTTCAGGATTAGCAGAAACGTGAGTCAAGGGCCTGGAGTTCACAATAGATTCGGCTTCAGCCAAAAGTGTTAATAACACAGGTTCTGTTGGGGCTCTTTCTCTCAATGTAATTTTAAGGGCCGTTTTAATAGAACGCACGAGCCGTTCCCAAGCGCCTCCCATAAACGGCGCAGATGGTGGGATGAATTTCCACTCTATGTTCTGGTTTGTTGCAAACTCCTGCACTGGTGGACCATAGAGCTCCCTCATGAATTTGGCAGCACCGACGAAAGCAGTTCCATTATCCGACCATATTTCTTGTGGGTTTCCGCGACGGGCTGTAAATCTACGGATAGCCATCAATGCCGCATCGGTCGATAAGTCATGGACCACCTCCAAATGGACTGCTCGCGTAGTAAGACAGGTGTATAAGGCTACGTATCGTTTTTCATGCCTCCTTCCGACAGTAATCTGCACTGGCCCGAAGTAGTCCAAGCCCACGAATGAGAAAGTACGACGATGGTGAGCGAGTCTAGTTGCAGGAAGATTGCCTTGTGGAGGGTTCAGAGGGATAGCCTTCCGTATCCGACAAAATTGGCATGCATGTGTAACAGATCTAACGGCACTTCTCAGTCTCAGGATCCAGTATTGTTGCCGGAGTTCATTGACGACGGTTTCATGATTTGCATGTGCGAAGCGTCGATGATAAGAGTAAATTAAAAGTCTCACGGCTTGGTGGCGGCCATCAAGAACAGTAGGATAATTTGATACTTCCGTGTGGTCAATCACTGCTCCAATGCGCCCCGATAATATCATCAAGCCATCAGTTCCAATAATTACATCAAATTTCTTAAGTTTGCTGTGACGGGGCATAGGCTCTCCTAGGCGAAGCGAAGCAATTTCTTCGGGAAAGGAGTCTTCTTGAGCCCGAAGCAAAGTATGAATCTGGGCTAAACGTAAATCTTCAGCCGAAAGAGGTGGAAGCTGGGCCACGAAATCGCAGTTAATTCTAAGGGCAGGCGTTTGCGAGGCAGACATGCTCATTTTAGCCTTACTTCTCAAACGCTTGATATACTGATGCGCGCGCGCGGTAGTCCGTAATAAGCGTATCCATTGGCTAAAGCGGGACGGGTCCGCAGAAATAGGTTTAATGGGAATGATGCCTACATTTATGAGGTATGAATGAATTTTAGCGCTAGGTTTCAGCTCGTCTGTATTACATGTAGTATTGTGTGGCTCAAGTGGCTAATCAGCGATATTAGATTTAAGGAATTCTGGGCCTTCAACCCAGCGGCTTTGTGCCGACATTGTTCCTGAATGAGCCCGTGTAGCGTCATCAGCGACATTTAATATCGTGGGAATCCAACGCCACTCATGTAAGGATGACAACTCATGAATATCCGCTAACCGGTGAGCGACAAAAGGTAAAAAAGATCGCGCATCGCTGCGTAACCATCCGAGTACATTTTTAGAATCGGTCCAAAAGAATCGCTTCACGGGCTTCCATCTATGAGCTTCACAAATAGTTGATGCGAGACGAGCTGCAATTAGCGCTGCTTGAAGTTCAAGGCGTGATATAGTTACGGGTAACAAGGGGGCTACACGAGACTTGCTACAGATAAAGGAGAGCTGCACGGTATTATTGGCAAAGATCAGTCGCCAATAGGCGACAGCTACGTATGCGTGCTCGCTGGCATCACAAAATATGTGCAACTCCCGATCTAACACATTATCTGAGTCGTCGTTGGGAATACGAGCTTCCTTCAAGTGACAACGTGGAATCCGAAGTTCCACAGAAGAAGGCATGTCTAATAACCAAGTTTTCCATTTCAAATTCAAATCTTCAGGAAGCTCTTGGTCCCAACCGATCCCTCTACGCCAAATTACTTGAAATAAAATACGTGCTCTAATTGTGATAGGTGCGAGAATACCTAATGGGTCGAACACTTTCATTAAACTAGAAAGAGCATGACGTTTAGTGATTTTTGGAGGCAAAGCGAGCGTTAACTTTAAGGCGTCCGCATTAAAACCTAATTCATCTGATAACGGAAACCAAAAAAGGCCTAGTGTACGCACGCTTTGCGGAAAGGAAGCAATATCTACTTTACTTGCACTATCTAGTCGAAGTTCTGGTGGTACAAGAGAGAGCGCTTCAGGCACATTCGAGACCCATCCGCGAATTTCAAAATGCGCTCGCTTTTGCACCTCTACTATATCTCTGGCCAGACGAGCGGCTTGTAAAGTGTCATCCAGGCTGCCAATGAAGTCATCCATGTATGTATCATGGACAATAGCATGTGCAGCATCTGGATACAAAGCTTTATGCTCTTCGGCATTTTTATTTTTTATGTAGATGGCCGTAAATGGGCTCGAGGCAGCCCCAAATATCATAGAAGCCATTCTATATATTAAAAGAGGTAAATCGGGGGAATCGCGCCATAGGAAACGTTGGGCATCCCTATCTTCAGGTCTGATTTTCACCTGAGGGAACATTTCCTTAACATCGGCAGTAATACCAACCTTGCCCTCTCGAAAACGTAAAATTATATGTAAAAGTGAAGGTAACAAGTCCGGGCCAGTTAACAAAAGCGAGTTTAAACCGACTCCGTCACTGCGCGCGGCAGCGTCGTGAACTACGCGCAATTTCCCCGGCTTGTTAGAATTTAAAACACCAAAATGTGGTAGGTACCACACACGTAGCGAATCTGATTTTTTATTACAAAGTTCGGCGTAACCTTTGTTGATCATAGCGTGAACATTCTCGCGGTAACAATCAGCGTAAGCCTTATCCTTACTAAAACGTTTTTCTAGGCTATTGAAACGAGACAACGCTAATGGATAACTATTCGGTATGTCAACCTGATCGGATTGCCACAATAAGCCAACCTCAAATTGACCACCGGGTAGGCGACGCGCAGAGTTTTCTAGGATTCTGGTGGCACGGTCATCCGCGGCTGAACGTAATTTTTGCTTGATTATACCTACTGACTCCAGCTTGTAGTTATCCCGAATAATGTTCTCTATTTCTGAAAAATCATCAGATGTCACACTATGATTGACAAAAGTCACGGGCCTAGTCCTACTGGATGTAAATCCGAAAACCACCCAACCTAGGGGCGTGAGGCATGCGGCTGGTTGTGTTTTTGTACCTTGGCGCACTTCGCGTGGCGTTAACAAATTCCAGTTATCAATACCGATTATCAGTTTCGGCTCAGCATTTTCGTAAGTAATATTCGGAAGTGAAAGATGTCCGATATCTTCAAAACTAACCGATTGACGTGTTATACCTAGTGCTGAAACAGATCGCGCTTTTTTTATAAAATATAATTCTGACTCATTCAGACCCTTAATAAAGAAATCAACATATTCGACTTGAGTCGTTCTAGATAAACCACTCATACACTCTACCCTAATCTGTGACCTGGGGCCGGTCACACCAATTTCTCTCGTAATATCGCTGTCGATGAATGTACCTGACGACCCGTCATCTAAAAGGGCGTAAGTATCAACCGAGCCTTTAGGCCCGCTGACCGTAACTGCAATCACTTTCAAGAGAGTTTTGAGACACCCGCCCGAAATAGAGTGAGCAACAGTTTCGGACTTAGAATCTTCAGCAGCAGAGCAATATGGTTTGGTATCGGCGTCATTTAAAATCGTTTCAGTAGTTGTATGAGAATTCACAGATTCAAAATTATGTAATAATTTATGGTGTCTGTACTTACAACCTTCAACGTGGCATAATGTTTTAGGATTACATGACCGATATCGATGTGAACCTTTTTTCAAACACCTATTACAAAGTTTTTGATCTCGAACCCAGTTTAGTCTACGTCATAAAGTCGAGACGAATAAACTTGTCACAGTTGTCAATCATGTGATACTGTTGACAATATAAACAACGAGTTAAATTATTATTTTGTAAAGAATGCACAGATTGATTTTTATTTTCAGCAGAGTGTTTGGAACTTGTACTTGACATATTTTGCTTGGTGTTTACTACGTAGGACTGAAACATTTTAGAGCTATGAGGCTGACTTGATAGATGAGCCTCCGTTATTACGCCAAACTGGAACTCCGTAGCGACTTCGTCGGTTAAAAAGTCGGCTAATAGCTCTAATTTTGTTCCTACGCTAGGATTAAAGTGAGATTTTGCATAATCTTTCCACCGTGCACGCATTGCTGGTGTAAGTTTCATGAGTAACGAGTTGTAAAGTTCGGGCGACTCTAAATAGGCTTTGTTATTTAAAAATTTCATAACTGCAATGCAACTGCGTACACGGACGGCAAAAAAATGCAAATCCTTACCCTCAAAATTAACTTTAGGTAAAGCTCGCACTGCAGCAACCTCCTGGAGCACAATGAGTTCTGGTCTACCAAACTGTAGTTCTAAAACAGACATAACCTCGTTAGCTTCATTGGCGGTAGACAACAGGGCACCGACTGCTTCCCGCGCCGGGCCACAGAGCGCTGAATTTATACGCGATAGGTTGCCCATCGGCGAGTATGATGCTTTAGAGGTATCGTAGGCTCTTTTAAACGCAAGCCAATTTAAAAAATTACCGTCGAAAGTTGGAAGACGACTATCCGTCTTATCCGTAGATAAATTCTGTATAGCATGTGCTAATAAATTAAAATCTGATGGATTTGTATTTGAGAAATTGTTATTGGGTAGTAAAGGTGGAGAGATACGTACGTTGGGGTCTTGAATGTTACCTGACACATCACAACAAGGCTTGGCAGGCGTCGGATCGAAAACAAGGCAATTGCGCCTCGCCGTATAATCACAAGTGACACCGCAGCCGGCGGTGGCTGGAGGGGCACGATGGAGCGCAGCAACCGACGGAACGGGTATGCAGGGAGACACGGACACGCGTGTTTTATCACGTGCTGCACCGTCTGGTCGCTCAATTATAGGCACATTTGTAAGCACCGCGAGAATAGGGCTACCGGGCCGCACTGGTACAGGGGCGACTGTGGTAACCTCACGATCTACAAAAGTGTTTTCATTATTAGGCGCTAAATTTTCAAGCCATTTTGCAACATTGTTACCTTCTCCTGCGCGGATACTACTGCGATGGCTAGGAGCGCGACTACTGCCGCACCGGCTACTAGCTTCCGCTTCTATTTCCGCAATTTGTGCTTGCATTTCAAGTTCGAGCGCAGTCTGTTCCGCATGTGCTCGTTTCGCTTGTATTAATGCTAACTTGTGAGCATAAGCAGCTTGAATGGCAAGGGTACGAGCTCGAACTGTCATCGACGTTTTGGAACTCCCTGAAATAGACTTGTCCGCCACGTGGACGGGTTGTAAGGTTAGAGGCGCGGCACCGCGAGGCATGCCAGAGGCCGGTAAGGACACCTCGGTTGCAGAAGCGACCCTGTGAAGAGTGCTCGAGCCTGGCAATGCGATCTCGGCCGCAGACGTGACACCGTGAGGTGTACCGGAACTAGGCACCGGAACCTCGGCTGCAGATGCGGCACTGTGAGGTGGGCTAATGTCCGACAACAAAACCTCGGTCGCGTTTAACCCTAAAGTTTTACTCTGTGATCTGGTCAGCATTTCCGGTTATTTTCAAATACTTTAAAAAATATGAATGATAAAAATGATATGTGAAAAATTTTGACAGAAATAGAATATTTGAAAATAAAATTTACCGAGCGAAAAGGACCAAAAATGTAAAGAATGGGTTTTAAAGAAAGGTGGACTGTATGTAATAAATAGGTAAAGACCAGATATCAGAGTATTTTCTATTTATTTAGGATATAGGAGTTATAATAATAATGCTTACCAAAAGACGAACGAAGACACAATAATATGACAGCAGAAAACAAGAGAAAGCATAATACCAGAGTCTAAAAACATAGAGTTTACAAAAATATAAAAAGGTTATATAAAAGCTATCCTCAACAGCCATGGTCAATCAGGCTGCACTCCAAGTTGTCTCCAGTACCTACTGTGACTCTGGAGTGTACAACCGACACTTGGTTTTCTTGCTAAATTAACGATAGCGCCACTTAATCTCTGAATAATAAATAATATCTGTATATAATAATGAATTAATTCAGGACTATGGCTTTTTTTTAAGTTTACTTTGACGCAACCGCTCGTGGGTTCGATTCCCACACAGGGCAAACATTTGTGTGCATAAACATGTCTGCTTGTTTTCGTTTGGGTAGTTTTTTAAGAGAGATAGGGCGCATCAAATCTGCCAGTTTGGCAGCTAACAACTCCCTGGGGGGTTATTGTGCTCCTGCGAGTGAAGTCACCAGTAAGCTTCTAAGGAGTAAGTAGCTGTGCTAGCAGCTAAGTGGCATCGCGAGAGTGATGCTTAATATGTTACAAGCGTTCATAGGCTTCAGTTACCGCTTTATATCAATCAAACGGACGTATGCTTGCATGCGTCTTTGTTTAAAACAAATATTGCTAATTTGGTAAGTAAGCGTACGGCCTGCCTGATGATAAACAGTTGTAGTAGCGGACATGCGCTTCTCTCGGCTGGTTCATTGTCCAACGAGAATATCGAACATAGACCATAAGACCTCTGTTGATTCTTCTACTGACTCCACGCTCGGATGAATAATTATAATGTATGTACGTATGTATGTATATCTTCACGCCAGGTCCCTTGCGGAGTAGACAGAGAAAACCGAGCGCTATAAGACGCGGTCCTTACATACCTCACTCGCTTCTCTAACATTCATATTTCTTTTGATGCACGCTCGCCGGTTTCTAGGGCTCCTGAAATTACCTTCTAATAAAACACGACTAATTTGGTCATGGCAGGTTAGTCTTGGTCTTGGAGCGATATTGGAAGGCTTGGAATTACCTAGTAGCCGCTGCAGGAGTTAAAAAGCGCTCGCAATTTAATTGGTCACGTAGAGAGAAGCCAATCTTCTCAAGCTAGCTGCTTACGAGGCCTGGGCCAGCGCGTGATAATGTCCGCGCTAGGAAGCGCGGACCTCTCGCTCCCGAGTGTGGTCCGCCCCATGCTCGGGAGTGACAGTGCCTGGCAGGCGATGGCCTCCTTCTGTGAGGCAGTCATGTCCCAGAAGGAGGCCTCGGAGCGGGACAGGGAGGACGATCCGGAGGCTGTCCCGCTCCGGAGACGGCGGACGGGAGTGCGGCGTAGGCGCTACGCGCACCTATTGCCGCCTCCCTAACCTGTGGGACTAGGGATGGGAACCTGGCCCCATAATGGTCCCGCCGCCGGAGGGGCCGTCCCAATTTGCCGGGATTGTCCCTAGAGAGAATAAGTCCGGCCCCTTCTGAGGGACTGGCCAGTCGCAGTGGTGCCCTGTTGCTAACAGATCCGGGGCACCACACCAACGCGGCCGATTTCCCGGCATTTCGCGGGGCCGTTTAGTGGGTATACCGTTGGGCAGCCGACGGGGAGTCCCACACTACCACCGGAGGCCACCCAGGCACCGGTGGTGTGCGTAACATTTTTCCCCGCGTCACAAAAAAAAAGTGCGCGTGATAATACGGATGCTGGTGTCTCTGATTTAGCACTAAATGGATCTCGAGTAAGAAATTCGATTTCTTGGAGTTAGCGAGCGGCTTGCGAGCCTACACTCCGGGAGCCGGGCTTACTCAATGTACGCTATAGCACCGAAGGAAACGTTTCACAGCTATATATTCCGTATAAAAAATAATAACACAAAGCTGTATGCTAAAATATGGTGAATAAAACAAAGGTAATACATATAAACGTTTACTCTTTGTTAATAGCGATCCTTCATTCAGAATGTTATGTCAAAATTTGTCATAAAATTAATTGATTGTATTCTTAAAATTAAAAAAAAAAAATCAAAATTTTTTTGTATGTCCTAGGAGAAGGAAACGAGTGAGTGTAGGTCCGGCGAGATCGAGTGAGCAACGCGCCGTGCATCACGGCGTACTCTCTACTGGGCCTATGACCTCCAATCCCTTTTTTTATACTACGTCGAGAGGCATACGAGCATACAGCCCACCCGATGTAAAGCGGGTACCGTAGCCTATTAACTGCTTACACAGCAACTCCTTGGGAGCTTACTGGTGACCTCGCTCACATGCAGGAACACAACAACCCTCTAGGAAGTTGTTATTTGGCTGCGGTTTTCTGTGAGGTACTTGCCCAGACGGACTGCTTTGATGCGGCCTACCTCTCTTAAAACATCCAGACCAAGATGAAACAGCCATGCATACAAATGTTTGCCTTGTGTGGGGATGTAACCCATGAGCGTTGGTGTGAAAGTCGCGTCATTCACGACTGAGCCACCGAGCTCGTCAAAGTTCGACTCCCGCACAATCCATACAAATATTAGTGTCCATGAATATGTCTATTTATCATGGTCTAGAATAGTCTAGATAGTATATGCAGTGTAATTTGTTCGGAAACATTTAAATATAAATATTCTCCTGAAGTTTCCTCGTCCTCGCCGCCACTGCATGAATCTCCGGGAAACCACACTCCTAGGAGGATCCCAATAATTCACCAGGGAATTGTCATTTGACTGTGCGGTATGCTGTCAGTAGAATTACAATATTTCCTCCATTAATATTATGCATTAATGACTTATCTAACTTTCATCAGAGCCTCGTATCCTATTTGGCAGGGAGCACCACGTGTATATCTTTACGCAGCTGTAGAGATGAAGGAGATCAGTTTAAACCTCCAAGTTTACTCGAAGAGACAGGATTGACAGACAATTGAGGGATAAAAATGGGAGAGTCAGAGGTGATATTGTGGGCCACAAAAACGTTATATTTATAAAAACGATAGGTACAAGGAAGCGTCACTCCGGTGGCTGCCTTGAGCGCGCAATTAGATCCAAAAAACTTAATTAGCCTTTCGAAGCCGCTCAGGAAATTGACGCGGCGGTAAAAAGTAACGAGATGGACGATAGGATTAGTGAGTATGACAGACGTCGACGACGACCTGCGACTTGTGGTCTAGCAGGTCAGATTCATAATAATCACTATTAAAAAAAGACGTCAAGTGCGAGTCCTACTCGCACACCGAGGGTTCCGTAAAAATATTTTTGCATTTTTTTTTGTGACGTAACTACAAATTTACGGTTTTTAGATTTTAACCTTTACTTGTGTTACATGACCTTACTTCTTACCAAATTTCATGACTCTAGGTCAACGTGAAATACCTTATAGGGTTTGATTTCCTCGCGAGTGTCAATATATGCGCACAAACGAGACATAAACAGCCGTATCTTTTGATTGTGTTGATTTTAAAGTTTGATTTTTTCACTGCTCAAAGAGATTGCAGATCTGAGTATTTGTCATTAATTTCAGCCTCCACTTGTCTCTGAGAAAAAGGGTCTTGGCGGACAGACAGATACACGGACAACAAAATGATCCTACAAGGGTTCCGTTTTTACTATTTACGACAGCGGGCAGCGCGCCGCTACACCCAAGCGACGGACTACTTTTTAACATAAGATCTCATCTTCTTCGAGTGGCTAACAAGCATACAGCCCGCCCGGTCAGCACACTTTGGATTCTTTTAAGACTATTTTTAATACGAGTATATTCATTTTCAATTTTAAATATCAACGCTGTACTCATTTACGGTGAATCATTAGTATTATTACAGAAAAAAGTTGAAAAAGAATAATCCAAATAGAATGAATAAAAAACCATGAACATGAAGGCTGATAATGTAGTATTTTTTAATAATCATCAAAATTTTACTAATTTTATAAGGGATGACCTACCCATGAATCTACCGCCGTTATCTTAAAAAAAAAACAAAGTTTGTGAACAAAAGTCAACAAACTTATCAAACAATAAATGTTTTATGTGTATTATGTGACGTATGTTTTATTCCATATAATGTTTTACATGCAATAAATAATACGTCACATACCCAACATTTCGAAGGTCACACCTGGTCACACAGACAAATATTTCAGGCTAAAGTGCTTAAAATAAAGTGATTTTGGCAGTTCCCCCTTGTGCTGTGTAATAATTTGAATGCCGAATAAGTGACGTAAATATATTATTATCCATTCTTCATTGATTTTATTGACTGATAAATTTAATTTATTCTTGCATTTTATAAAACGGCGGCGCTAGTTTCGGTGTCCAGTCGCTTTTATTCTGCTGAAAAAAGTATATGGGACAGGCCCACCACTCATTCCCACCACTGTGTCTCCTGTGTAGCCAGAAATTAACTGCTGCGACCACCAAACAGGCAATGAACAGTGAAGTCCATTGCTGTCCCGGAGGTTAAACTACAGCTGCCTTGGGACTCGCAATGATTTTAATCAGAAGAAATAAAAAAGTATAGACGATACTAAGATTACGACATTGTTATTATGTTACACCCAGGTCAATGCTTCTCTGGTATCATTAGCAAAAAGCCGTGGTTTTTGTCGACCGGCTCACCCGCACTCGGTCACGGCGACTGGGTGCGCGCGCGACTACTGTTCCTTCACACATTTATATGTTCAATAAATGCATTCACACAAATACATAGCATCAAATCCATATAATAGTGCTAAATACACATATAAACAGCTAAGTTCTGACGGACTGATTGGTCAACGTAAAGCCTAAACCTTTAAGTGGGGTTAAAAGGGTAAAAAGGAGGGTTAAAAAAACACAGATTTTTTTTATATATTTTGCGAAATGAATCTCACAGAGGGATCAGATTCTGGTGCGAAGTTCTGTTTATTTGCGTGATATATATCCACTGCTGGATTACAGACCTGCCCTAATGTTGTCTATCACATATATGTGATTCTCTTCCGTTCCTTCATCATCAGCACCAGTGGCCGTTCTTTTGAAGTCACAGTCGTGAGGAAGGACAATCAAGGTCTCATTATCTAATACGCGCTCTGCAATCTAAATTTTCCTTCATGTATCTGTAGTCGCTGTCTTTAGCAGACACGTTTGTCGCATTGCCTCTTCAGTTTACTAACACCATCTTCTTCGCTCTTAAGAGCTCTTCTCTTAAGAGAAGTCTCCAGTATTTCTATTTCGATCACACCGTGTGACAGTTACACCATCGACCAACCCAACAATAAACTCTTAACTCCCAAAACTTCTCTAGTTCTTGAGCACACGCTGAGCTTACGGGAGCATATGCTGCAACCAGAAATACTCGCGTGATGCCATGTTTTATACGAACTCAAAGAAGTCTAGGCCCTACCAAACTACACTAATCTCTTACACCAGTGGCTAAGCGAGAGGAGAGTACGATACCTACACCAGCACTGGCATGATGGCCCCGGTCTACCCCAGACCACATTGTCATCACTCCGCCGGGCAGATCATCGGTGTCGCTCCCCTTGCGCTTAGTCTCTGTCGCACACAAAGCATCTAAGCGTCTCTCATTCATAACATCCATCAGCTCGTTCATCTTATCATTTAATCCACCTCTCACGTTCCACGTGGCTATGCAGCACTCGGCTCTCCACGACCCGCCCAGAATTGGCGATGCGTGGCGGGTGGCGGCCCCCATCGCTGCATGCAGCTACATTCGCACGGAACGGGGGCGGGTCTCCGCGGGAAGACCTAATCCGCACGTCGGTGCGCTCTTGGTCCAGAATTACAATTGATTGATTGGCAGGGGTCGCGAACGAGTACGCTTCTGACACATGACCCCCTAAATTGCAAACTGTTATCTTATGTATTAGTTATTTGTAAGTTGTTGTCGTCTCTCTTTGTTTTTTAGCATATATCCTTATAATATGTAACGTAGTTTTGTATTGTGTGTCTCAGTGTACAAATAAAGGTTTTATCTATCTATATATTCTACACATGAAATAAATAAAACCTACGGCGATGTTTGATGTGCGCTCTCTGTGTGATATATGTTTATAACAACAAAATTAGTGCTAATTTATTATTATTAAAAATGTTTAGTGAGGTCTAAATCTGCATTTCAAAAATGTAAGGGCCGCTGGAGGGTTGTTGTGTACATACTCGCACAAGTAAGGTGCGCTCTCAACGAGTTGCTGTGTTGTTGTCAGCAGGTGCGGCGACGTGCGAGTGATACTTCATGTGTTGGTCGCGTTCATAGGGCCGTGTGCGTGTATACCTCCCGACGTCGTATATAACAATGCGGAGAGCGAAAAGAAGGAAGAACAAGACTCACCTACCACACCATGGACCGTGTGTTGTCAGGTGATGTCTGAAGACTTAAAAACCGAGTATGGTTATGACTATTAAAAAGGGGCGTGAGGTGTGTAAGGGCCGCGTCCTGTGGCGCTCGGTTCACTCTGCCTACCTCGCAAGGGACCTGCGTGATATACATATAAGTGAAGATAGACTGTTCTTCTTAATAGGACTAGTTCATATTAAAGAGAGGTAGGGCGCGTCAGAGTAGCCCGTCTGGGGAAGTACCTCCACCTCACAGAAAATCTCAGACAATAACTTCCTGGAGGGAAGTTGTGTTTCCGCAGGTGAGTGGAGTTACCAGTAAGCTCCTAAGGAGCTGCTGTACTAGCAGTAGAGGGGTCATCGAGTGAGCGAATAATGTATTACAAACGTTCATAGGCCACGGTGACCACTTAACATCAGGTGGGCCGTATGCTTGTATGCCTCCGGCGTTGTATAAAAAAATGGTGGAATACAGATAGGTACTTACAAACAAACATATGATCCTTGAAAACATTACACTCCTATTTGGGGCAGTCGTGTAAATTCGATGTCAGAACATCCGACTTGGCCAATTATCATGTTTTTCAATTGTAAATTGATGATCATTACACTTGTCATTATTACATTCGTATAAATCCTATTGTTATATGTTACCAAACAACAGCTTTTTTGTATGATCTTTGAGATTTTGTATGGGTCTGTCATTATTTCCGTATGAATGTGGTGGGAACTGGATGATGGTCTAATGATTCTTTTTATGGGGTTCAATTACAGCGTAATCAAGATGTGATTAAAATACTACTTCGAGTTGTAATGACGCGGTTTGATCACTCACAATGTATGATCATTTTTTTTAGAATTTATTTATAAATATAAAGGTTTTTATCAAATTAATCCTTAATCTCTTCTTATCTCCTTTTGACAACTATACTCTAAGAGTTGTATGGGTGTGTGTGTATGCCATATTGTGTATGAGAATGGGTGCACATTAGAGTGTAATCAGAATGGGCCCAAACTTACCACCCAGAGGTCTTCCCCATACAAAATTCAATTGGGAGATTGAAAATTTGAAAATAAAATTTCAACGCGTGTCTAAAATGTTACTGTTATGATACTCGTATGATGGAGGTTCGAATAGAAAAAGATAACCTTAAACAATGACTCTTTCGAATACGAGATAATAAATAATATGAAATAGTTATACGATTCTAGGCGAGATAAAGTTTCAGTTATTCCGGTTGGTGAGAGACGCAAACGGTAACAAGCATGCGGCCCGCCTGATGGAAAGCAGGTACTATAGCCTTTTAACCGTTGTAATATATTAAGTACTAGCAGAAGCCCGCGGCTTCGCACGCATGAGATTTGGGCTTTTAGTTGCCTTTATTTCTCTATAGACCTCCAATTCTTTCTGTTTAAAAAAAAAACGAAGTTCAGGATCGTAGATGCAACCATAGAGCGATTCAATTTTTATACAGCGCCATCTATTGACGCACGGGAGGCAACGTATATTTATTTTATTTTTGTAACATAAAAAATGCGTACTTATTTTATGTCACAAAAATACGTATTCTGTGAAAATAATAATAAAAATAAAATCGCAAAGTTACCTATATTTCCCCCTAATTTTAACTGTTTTTCATTTTTTACGCAGGAACCCTAAATAATTACGGAATAAAAAGTAGCATGTATGTTCTGCTCTGAACAGTCCTCTACCTACCAGTGAAAGTCCCGTCAAAATCGGTTCAGCCAATTCAAAGATTAGCCCGGACAAACAAACAGACAGACAGACAGACAAAAAAGTTAAAAATGCATGTTTAGGCTTTGGTAACGTGAAAATAACGATATGAGCTTAAGATAAAGGCTTTATTTTGAAATCTCAGACAGACACTTCAATTTTATTTACGTATATGTATAGATTACTCGCGCGACGCCTCGTCTGCTGCTTACACAGCGACTCTTTAGAAGCTTGCTGGTGACCTCACACACGCACGAACACAATACTTTAGGGAGTTGTTACTTGGCTACGGTTTTCTGTGAGGTGGAGGTACTTCCCCAGACGGACTGCTTTGATGCGCCCTATCTCTTTTAATAATCTGATGTTTTTAAAAGAGAGGTGAGACGTATCAAAGCAAGCCGTCTTCTGACGAAGTACCTCCACCGCATAGAAAACCGCAGCCAAATAACAACTCCCTGGAGGGTTGTTGTGTTGCTGCGAGTGAGTGAGGTCACCGGTGAGTTCGTAAAGAGTTGCTGTGTTAGCAACAGAAGTGTAGGTACCTAATACTTAATGTGTTGCAAGCGGTTATAGCCTACGGTAACCGCTTTATATGAAGTGAGCCGTATGCTTCTATGTCTGCCGACGTTGTATATAAAAAAATTAAGTTCAACCGTCCCCAATTGGATACTCTAGCCGGAGTAGCTTCTTGGAGAGACCAAGTGGAACGAAGTCTCTACACTGTGTATTGTATGTCTACATTATAAGGGCAACCTACGCACTAGTATTTAACAAATATTTGTACTACATCACCACTTTACTCATACCACCGCAGGGATAGGGTTCTCCTTTCAACCGAAGGGGGTTAGTTAGATCATACTCCGCCACGCTCAAATGCGGATTGGCGGAGGCCAATGTTTTCAAGCCGCCCGAGGGCCACTGATTTGACGACTGTCATCTCTCGACAACAGCCGGGACCGGCGGCTTAACGTGCCCTCCGAGGCTCGGAGCAACTCGAGGTAAGATAAATTCATCCATAGACAGGCTGCGGTCAACGTTGCTTAATGTTCGGTTAAAATGACGCGCCCAACGACGCCATCGAGCTCTCACATATATAAATGTTTCAATATCAAATCGAAATTGCGTCTATCGCTGCACATCAGGCGGGCGGTGCCCATTATACATCGATGGCGGTGCCCACTCCCGGTGGACATCGTGTGTGCAATACCTTGTGTAATAGACTATCGAAATACAGAGTAACAAATATGTATTAAATAATCGTATTCGGTTAATTAGCGAAAGGGCGCGTGTGCAATAGAAAGTTCGAGGTCGCACGTTCTGGTGCTCACTGGGCGGGTGTTGCGAGACAACAGTATGTCACAGTAGACACGTATACATATGTCTGAGGTGACTCAGCTGATAATGATAAAGTTATTAAACAGGGAAAAAAAATATTTCATATAACGTCGCGAGGCATGCAAGCATACCGTCCACTTGTGTAAAGTATTTACCGTAGCCTATGAAAGCTGGTAATACATTAAGTAGCCGCGCGATGCCACCTCTGCTGCAAATACTGCAAGTCTGCTGCAGTGAAGGCGAAACTGCAGTGAGAGCGTACCTTATCAAATTTATATAGCACCTTACTAAAAAACTTATGTGTTGTTTGCAACAAGAATTTGTTGTGCTAATGTGTAATGGTCTTTCTGAGGAAGTGAACTAAGTAAAATAGTTGCGTGAAAATAAACCTCATACTCAATCGCTCCTAAACAAATAACGCACCGCGCGTAGTTACGCTGAAAGCTTTAATTCTGTATTTATTTAGTTTTATTTGGTAAGGGTTCCACAATGATACAAGGTCGCAGTACTTACAATAATTGTGATAAAAAGTTCATAGTGGATTAAACAAACAACTGGTATGTATTAACGCTAAAAGTATTTGTAGTTTTGTATTTATTGAATTGTAATTTGATTTATCTTAGTAGGTAATGTAAGTTCCGCAACGATATAATGTTAATGTATTGATAAGATTCCCACAGGACAGGCCTAGCCTAGTGTGGGAGTTTATGTAAAACACGTAAACATATGTACACTAATTTTGAAATAAATTTATTTATTTATTTATTTAACTAAAAATAAACAAAACTTTCAGTCAGTTCGCAATTAATGGAAACGTACATAAATAATAATACGGGTCTAATAAAGTAACTGGTCCTTGGAACCTGTTGAAACGGACCTCGGTTGATTTGCATTGTAAACTAGCTCTCGCCCGAGGATGCGCTCGCGCGGTATCCGGCAGGCTCGGAGACGGACCGCCTTGACGTCAGCAATGAACACGGAAAAATCCCGTGCTGTGATACTTTGGCAAATTCTCAGCAGGGAGCTCGTTCTACATTCATTGTTCACAAACTGCCTCTCCCGTGCCGCACAGTACGCGATTGTGTTAATTCCAATGTATGGGCATGAATTTACTATTGATGGTGAGCGGATGCGATTAAACATGTCGTGGACATCGAATATCATATATAAATCACAATCTGTATTTAGTGAACATTGCTAGAAAACACAAAGAAAGTGTTTTTGTTTTGTTCTTTTTCGTTTTTTTTTTATATTACGTCGTCGTCGTAAAGCGGGAACCGTAGCCTATTAACGCTAGAGATAAATTAAGTATCACTCGCGCGATGCCTCCCCTGCTGCTTACACAGCAAGTCCTTGAGAACTACTGGTGACCTCACTCACACGCAGGAACACAACAACCTCTAGGGGGTTTTTATTTGGCTGCGGTTTTCTGTGAGATGGAGGTACTTCTCCAGACGGGCCGTTTAGTGAACTTAATACTATCTGCATCATAATCAGACGGTGCTGTCCTAGCCGGTATCCAAGTGACTGCAGTACTCCACGTGCGGTCTGCGGCTGACATGCATGTATCCTGTGCAATCACCGGTTTGTTTACCAGATCAGTCGGGAACGTATGACAGAGACAAGAAAGACTGCGCTGCGGTGAAGAAATAAGGAAAGTTGCATTCAACGGAGCCGGGCCAACCGTGTCAAAGGTGTGCGGTCACGGGTATGTCACAACCCGCTCGCAGGTCACTACATTTACGCAATCGATTTTAAGAAATTCGTTAAATTTATCATATGTCACGTTTGGTGTCAGATATAGAATGTGTAATTAGGAACCATAGAGTGTGCACGTGCACTATAATGTTGAGAAGCGAGTTAGGTGTGCAAGACCGTACCATATAGCGCTCGGTTCTCTCCGCCTACATAGCAAGGGATTTAGGCGTAAAGTTATAGACAGATAAAAGAAACCTGGGGGCAGGTGATGTACAGCATACGCCCTAATAATTGATGAACTAATGATATAAAATATGTACATACTAATATAAAAAGCGGAAGAATTTATTTAAATGCTAATCTCTGGAATTACTGGTCGGACGTGTAAAATTATTTTTGCATTTGATAGCCCAACTCTGGAAGAAAGTTATAGGCAGCATCATGACGCTACCCTTAGAAGCCGATCAAAAAGTAAAGAAGTAACTGGAGCTCTGAAGCTAATGTGAAGGCCATCGTGCACGCTACGAGCAGGCAAGCAGACACACGTGGACTTGTTAATTCAATGACGAGGACTCGCGCGTAGATAATTCAGCTAGATTAGATGTGAAAGTGCAGCGGGGCGGTGCTGGCCGCGTGGCCCGCGTCACAATGACAACCGGCGCGAGGCGAGGCCGACGACGTCCTTGTTTATTTCGCGACTCGAAATGAATCCAGTGAAGTGCGAGCGGAACGGCCGACGAGAAGGTTCCCTTCAACCGCATAACTACATTTTTATCCTTTTGAGATTTTCATGAATTCTAGGAAAATATACGGAGGCACATCATTTTTCCAGTATTTTTTTGTTATTTACCTCCTTAATCTTTGATCCTACGCTAATGTATGAAAGCGACAGCTAGGATAAGCAGAGAGAGCCTGAGACTTGAACAAGCGTCATCGAGATGCGAGTGTTGCTCAAAATCTACGACGTAACTTAGTAGAGTTCGCAGTGAAGTAAGAAAGAGAGTTGATCTAAAGAGAATGTCAATGTAAAGTGGAGGCATCCTCCGTTGGTTCAGGCGTGTAATATGAATACAAGGGGAAAGATATACAACGCGAAAGTACTCGTAGAAGGATGTAGGAGCCGAGGAAGACCAAGACTCACCTACCGTGACCAAATTAGTCGTGTTTTATCAGAAAGTGGTGTCACTATGAATGTTAAAGAAGCGAGCGAGACATGTATTTACCGAGTCACGTGGCGCACGGTTGTCTCTGCCTATTGTTGAAGGTGGTCCAAAACTAGTTCAAAAGAGCGTCCTTCTCTGTCTCCGACAGCTGTGAGGGAGGCAGGTGTCCCCAAAATAACAACGTATATAGGTACCCCTCACTCATAAAATCGTAGTGTTTTATTACTTAAATATCTCAATAAATCGAGCCTACTGACCAATGGGATGATATTTTAACCAATAGCAGATAAGTAACGTGATGTCGATCGGTGTACTCACGGTGTCTCCGATACTACCTTCGCCGGTTGCTACCGTAACTTCATTTCACCTGAGATTTACCTTCATTTATTTTCTAATCACTAATTGCCGTTAAGACTAATTGTCATTTAATTAGCTCGGTGGTCGAGTGGTTAACATAAGCTATTTTAACAACAAGGCTCATGATTTGATTCCCACACAAGGCCAACACGTGTGTGCATAATCTGTCTTCGTCTGGGCGTATTTAAGAGAGGTAGGGCGCATTAAAACACCTCGATTGGGGATGTGCCTCCCCAGTACCTCCACCTACAGAACACCGCAGGCCAATAACAACTGTCTGGGTTTTTGGATGGTTGTTGTGCTCCGGCGAGTATGTATTACAAACTTTATTACAAACGTCCATAGGCTACGGTAAACACTTTATATGCCTCCCGATGTTGTAAAAAAAGTTTAAACTAACTTTCTTGTAATTGTAACAAGAAAATTTCTCGATATTTAAATGTTACCCCTACGACGGCTACGGAACCCTTACCAGGTTTCGGCCGGCCGGTACCGGCCTCGTAGGATTAGTCTCGTGCGAGTGACTCGGCGTGCATTTGATCGATTTTTATTATTCATTTCGTCGAAACACGAAAAAAACTGCGGCTCTCTTAATATTTTTCCTTCAACTGTGAGTAACCTGTGATTAATTATGTTATTTTATGCAAATAAATATTATAACTTATATTTGGTAACACAAACGCCGGAAGTGTTTCCAGTTTACATTAGTAAATCATTTAGCGCCAAAGACGACGTAATGCCAAGGTCCCGAGTGGGCTACTGGTCTGGTCAAATTTGACTGTGCCGCTTAGTCGGAGCAGTGTCGCGCTCCGCACTCCCCGCGTGCGAGTGAGTATTGCGGTGGGATCGGCCTCCGATAACTGGCGTAGACCAGGGGTTGGAGGTGAATATATTTGAAGAGCTCGATGGCGCTGTGGTCAGTAATGCTATTTTGACAACAACCGTAGTGGGTTCGATTCCCACACAGGACAAACATTTGTGTTCATGAACGTTTCTGTTTGTCTTTGTCTGAGTGTTTCCTATGTATTATAAATATGTATTTACAATAAAAAAATGTATTTACATATGTTTACCAATAAGTAAGCTTCGCTTACTTTAGGGGTGAATGGCGCTATGTTATTTAAAGAATAAAAAAAAATATGTTAACTTTTCTGTTAGATCGAAGAAAAAATGAAAGCCGGAGAACAGATAGATCAATCTCACGTTGGAACTCAACTCATCGCTACAGCAGGCAGGTGAAGAGGGACACATAGCTCTCATTGGCTAGTTTATTTACAACTGTTAGGGTCGGCAACGCAAGAGTGACACCCCTGGTGTTGCAAATGTCCCTAGGCTACGGTAATTGCTTACCATCAGACAGGCCGTAAGCTTGTTTGCCATCTTAGTGGTATATAAAAAAAAAACAAAAACAAATAAATCACGGATCAACACTTACAGGCATTGGTCAAGATATCCTCGCATGGACCATAGGCTTGCATTGATCACAAATTTCGTTGTTAAAACACCAAAGTAAAAGGTGCTGTTACGCGCCGTTTATCTGTTTGTGCTTAGATCATACTAAACATGCATTAACTTACAATTAATATATGTATAGGTATATGTACATACGTATATGTAATATTAAATATTTTTTTCTTTAATCACGGGTGTTAACCCCGGTCTTTTGATAGGCGTGTACGGGGATATGGATCCAACGCGCAGAGGCCCCTTAGAAAAGATTGATGTAATGTATACTCGCTGTGACCTGCTCCAAGGGATATCAATGGGAGAATACACCCACGAGCAGGTCACGGCAGGTATTGGGACTATTGCAAATGTGTCGGAAATAATAGTGCTATTGAAATGAGATCTGAAGGGATTATTTGTAATGGGCTATTACAGAAGAGAGACGGACACTTGCCAGAAGTATCATATCTGACTGTTACACTAAATATATTATTATTAAGAAATCAAAGATAAAGATAATAATTCTTTATTTGCCTTTAGACCCTCACGGGCACTTAGACACGTCTTACATTCTCAATAGTATATCTTATTAATTTTTAAGCTTTTTCTTTTTTAATCTACCAGCATTTCAAATGACCATTGGCGAAGAAGAAATGCCAAAAGAAACTTGCCAATATAGGTCTTTTTTTCCCAAATCATCTTATACATATTACAATAAACATAATGATATGAGTGTACATATAGTGATATCAAGTGGTACAATTATAATTATTAATTAATATTCATGTGCTGAATCATTTCCATACATCTCTGTCAGTTAGATATTCATCGATTATATAATAACCCTTCTTGCACAGAGTATTTTTGATGTACCTTTTGAACATATTGTCAGGCAAGGACAGAACTGTTTCAGGTAATTTATTATTATGGAATTGAATACAATTTACAACAAAAGATCTATTAGTCTCAGCAAGCCGATGTACTGGCATACGCAATCTATTCCTGTTTCTAAGATTTTCACTACATTTTGAAAACGACTTTATATTTTTACGAGCCTACATTATGTTCTCATAAATATACTGAGAGGTAACCGGGAAGATATTTATTTCTTTGAATAGTTCTCTAAGTGAGTGAAAATATGTTGGGAAGTAACACTGAACATATTTGTTACATATGAGAAAAACCAAATTGAATTCCCACAAATATATCACCATACATTTATTACAAGGTCGGCAACGTCCTGCAAGCACGCGGCCTACCTGATCTATAGTGGTTGTCGTAACCTATGAATGCTTTCAGTTTCGCCCGCGCCTCGCCACTCCCACTGCCGACACAGAAATACCTCAAAAGTTTATTGGTAACCTCACTCACTCGTAAAAACGTATGTATATAATATATATTAAATTATTTGTTGTTAGAGAGTACATATGATTACGTTAAAAATAATGATTTTATAGCATTCAAGTAAAAAAACGTCAGAATGCCAAAAATGTCAATGTCAAAAGTACGACCATCCTTATTGTTCACAAGACACCTGTATTTTTTATAGCTTTTAGAGTTCGGCAGTGAACGGCAAACTGAACACTGTCGGTGTCAGCCGCTGACTGCCTGTCCGTCTGTCACTACGTCACAGGTCTATTACTGATAGTCACACACGTGAAGTCGTGTGCATATGTTGTAGTGGCTCCGAGACATAAAACGGAGCCATTTTTTTTCTCGTGCTGACATGTGAGCTGTCATTGTTTAGAGGTCATCGAGAAGAGTAGGTATAAATATATTTTACTTTTTCCTACGGTTTACATTTAGGTTTAGGTTTTGTTTTTTATCGTCTTTTTAACGTAAGCATCGACCGATTTAACGTAAACATCGATGAATGTAAGTAATACCTGTAGAGTATCCTTGTCTATGATTTTCGTTGTATTTTATTTAAAACGAAAATGTAATAAGTTTCGTTTTTAAAGAAATTGTTGTGTGTTCGTAGCTTAAATAAATGTCTCATACATGTAAAAAATATTTTGAGATTTTCGGTCATTTGCCATCCGATTTGAGATTGGACCACACTCGCGCCTGACGGAAGCGGTCACCCATTAACCGAACTATGCAGCCACTAACATGTTTTTACCTTACTATCTCTACACAAATCCTTACCATTTGGCACTCCTATACCTAATAGATGTTAGAAGGTTGGAAGGCAAACCGACATTTAGCGGCGATCGTCATTTTAAAATTATCGCAACATGTATATCCTAAGCTGGCTCTCTGTATCTCAAGTGCCAACATTAATTGAACAGGAACCCTTATATGATCACTTTGTTGTTCGTCTGTCTGCCGGGTGGAGCTATCAAGCTAAAATGAATATCAGACACTCAGGTCTGTAATCCCATCGAGAAGTGAACATATCAAACTTGTAAGTCAATGCAATCAAAAGATACGGCCGTTTATGTCCCGTTAATGCGCATATTTTGACACTCGCAAGGAAATCAAAACCTACAGCTACAACTACTTTCCTGTTGACCTAGAATCATGAATTTTGGTAAGAAGCAATGTCATATAGCACAAGTAACAAAAAACATCTGAAAACTGTGGAAAATTTGTAATTACATCACAAAAAAAAAATGCGAAAATATTATTTTACGGAACCCTCGATGCGCAAGTCGGACTCGCACTTGACGGCTTTTTGTATTGATAAAATGTACGCAGCGGTACATAGTAGGTACTGCTAGGAAGTCCAGCCAACAAACCGTCCCAAATCTCTTGAAGTTTTCAGAACTAAATGCACACGACGTACGTCAGTGCAATTGTATATACTCTATGGAAAAACCCCCAATATTTCGAATGTCTACAATAAACAGTATTTCTTGACTATTATCATAAATTATGTTGGAGAGAAAACATTTGATAGCTGGTTCCTCTCTCACTGGGAATGATTGTTCTTTGGTGTTTATATTGAGCTGGCAAACGTGAATCTATTGTTTATTGTTAATACGCGTATATACGCGTATTAAGCCTATATAGGCTGCGCAGTGCGTCAATCATGAATGATCAGCTGCTGCGGGCCGTTGGTTCTTCGTGTTCACGTTAATGAAGGTGTTAGACGCAGGCGCCGCTGCAGGCTCATTATCCTTTTCTATATCACTATGGTAGCAAATAAGCTTACAGCCAGACAGATGGTGTTACACAACTGAGTCAATCTCTTCTGCAGGCAGTGCAGCGTTTCTTTATTCGATTTATTGGATGTACTTTCTCTGTAACTCCACTGTATATCGATTGCAGTCAAATAACAATACCCTGATATTTGATGAATAACGCCCGAGCTCCCTAGGTAACAATGCGAGTGAGGTTTTTGTGCTGCAAGCGTTTTACGTCTTCTGCTTCCTGTCTGCGTCGTTATGATACTATTGATGAATATCTAAAGAGGTAATTGTATATAATTGTCTATCACATTGCGATTGTAATGATGTTTTGTATAATAATCTAGCAACAATAACATAAAGTGGCCAAGTGTGAGTCTGCCTCGCATATTGAATGGTTCATATTTTTTGTACATTTACGAAATATTAATTTGTATGCTATAAAGAAGTTAGGTGAGATCATAAAGTTAGGTATAAGTAAGTATGTATTGGTTGGATTTTTTTTTTTGTAATCGTTGAATTTCAATTTTATATATGTAATTAAAATTATGTGTAACCATGTTGGTCCTCATCGGACTCGAAAACGACTGGACTGATTGTGATGAAATTTTCAGAGAATCTGCGTAGCTGGAGCGGGTCGCCAGTAATATATAACTATCCATCATTGTCAGCGTCACAAATGCGTCACCCCATTCCCCTGGGGTGATCGCTTCAGATGAAGCCTTTATAGCCTTCCCGGCTAAAGGCAGTCCCAGGGGGTGTTTTAGTCGGTGGAAATCCGACATAACCAGTTCGAGAAATGGTATCTTTAAAAGATTTCACCTCCTCCCTCCCTTTTTCCGGAGAGTGCCCCTCACGGAAGAATGACCAATGCACACCCGGGTGTGGGTTGGTCCTTCTTTTGTAGGTCTTCAATTTTCTTGAGCGAAAATAAAAAAAAAAATCAGCATCTCAATATATTGTTTAATGATTTAATGTCCAGGAGTGCCGAGGGCAGTGTTCACTATTTTCCCTTCTTATTTACTTTTGTTACACAATCATCAATACCTTCTTTTTCTTATAAAAAGGATGTGTATATGTATGCTCCGTATGGTTTCGAATGCGGCTGGACTGGTTTTGATGAATTTTTCTGACAATTTGCACATTAGGCCAGCGGTAGGCGAGTAGGGTGGCAAATATTTTTAATAAAAGATTAACTGCACTCACTACAACTACCTATTTTAGACGTTTACCGCCGGTAACCGCGGTATTTGACTTAACAGTTGTCATATAAGGCGAATTATAAGTTCCTCAATTGTACCACTTGACTGTGAACTTGTGACAAACGGACACCGTTGTGTTACTAAAGCAATTTACATACAAAACACTACAGCAATTAAACGCTCTGCTTTAACAATCACAGGACGTCGAAACTAGAAAAGGATAAACATGAACTGGATCGATACCAATTGACTATAACTAAAGTCTGGGAGGTGATTCCGACATAGATCTATTGAAAAACTACCAAATATTTAGAACTGTAAAATCTGATTACTATAAAATTCCTCAGCACCATTAAATAAAAAAAAATTGAAACAAATGCAATTAAATTGAGAAACCCTTGAAAAGAAAAGAATATAACAAAGTGTATAGCATCCATTGAAAAATATTCTGTGTGAATTCAAGAGTGTATAATGTCAATCAAACTGTCAAAAACAAAATAAAAAATGTACTCACTGATGTAAGGGGAGCGGGTGTTTGCGTGGCACGCGAGGCAAGACTCCTTCCCGTCCAGCCCGAAGCTGAACGGCGGGATCGCGGGCATCGCGGGGCGCGGGCACAGCTTGCAGCCGCCGTTGTACCTCTCGCACAAGCACACGGTCTTCTCTAGACCCTCGACCTTCAGCTCGTTGAGCCCGAACTTATCACACTCCTGTTTAACCAGCGACGCGGCCAGCTTCCCCGTCCGGTCCAGGAACTCGCAAGAGTGCGGGCAAACGTGACAACTCTTCGCGAAGTTCCTGTTACTTTCGCTGTTGACGTTCTCATTCTGGCTGTCCAAGTCAGAGATCTGGTAGCGGGCTTCGTCGGGCTTGTTGGTGCTGTCGGTGCTGCCCGTCATGTATGAGGTCAGCGTCACTTCCGACGACGACCGAACGGTGTTGTTCAGCTTATATTTGGTCATTTTGGAGTTAAAATATCGTTTTGAAAGGCTTCCCGCGGGACATTATTCGAGTATGCTATTTGAAATCACAGTCTTTAAGTCAATTTTTATGGAAAAATCTAAAAGACTACCTAACCCTAAAGGCACTTTACTCGAGTTTTCGTTTGTGAATTTGTTTCTACCTTATCTTCTAACCGGTGAAGATTTTTTTCGAAATTTCGTTATTTATAGTCAGTGTAAACGAGTCTCTTTTGAATTGAAATGTAGTTTTGCATTTATATCACAGCACTGGTTTGTTTAGATGTGCACGGCGGTCGGCGGTCGGCGGGCGTCGCGTCCGGCGGGCGTCGGGCGGCGAGCGGCGAGCGCGGCGTCTCTCGGCGGAGTGGCCGCCGGCGGCGAGTGGCCGTGCTCTTCACTGAAGGCGACTCTGAAAAAAGAAAGGCTGTACAACTCGACGATGTCAAAGTGGTGTTGGACAGTAATTCAATTTTGTTATACGAGCGATTTGGGGTGACACCTCAAGCGAGTCGTGCATCACGCAGGAGTCGAGATGTGATGCAACCTGCACGTGGTGCACTTACATAAGTAACGCGGCCCCGGTGAACAACATGCAGGATGCATCGAAGTGCATATCACAGAAAATTGCAACCAAATTATTACTCTGTCTGTTTGAGGCGTGAGTGAGTGAATGATGTTTTTTTTATACTACCAAGGTACAATGAAGCGTGGCAGTTACCGTGGCCTATGAACATTTGCAACACCAGGGGTGTCACTTATGCGTTGCCGACTTAGCATAAAACTCTTCGCGCCTTTCTTGAGCCCCATGCCAGCTGAGGTCTTGAGGAAAACCTCGGCTGGGAGTTCATTCCACAATTTGAGAGTTTTCGGAAGAAAACTTCGCTGGAACCGCACAGTACACAACCATTGTGGTGCCAGGTGTGAGGGTCAACTTCCCGCCGACGGCGAGCGGTGCGGTTGTAAAAAGAAGCTGTCTGCAGCATATAGAACAATGCCTTTAGGTTACGAGTAATGTTCCTGGGGTGACAACACGCGGACTGCAATGTGTTGCAAGCCTTTACAGGCTACGGTAACGAGTTTATACCAGGTGGGGTATATGGTTGTTTGTCTCCAGACGTATGTACAAGTAGCCGAGCAGTATGTATATGTATACGGGCATAATGTAATGTTCTAAGCCGAATTCCTCTATATACAGTGTGATTTTTAGTTTTAAAGCTATAATTATATCGATATTCGATTTGTTATCGATAGATTAGTGACAGGCTACTGATTAAAGGACCTACTGGTCTCTGGTTCAAGTCCTGGTGCAGGCATGTATCACTAAATTAGTGTTTATGGATTTATATACATTTTTGTAATTATTTTGCTCGATGAAGGAAAACACCGCGAGGAAACCCGCACGGCCAAGACATCATATTTCGAAAGACGTGCGATCTAACATAAGGAAGGTCTGGTTTTCCCTCCGGGCTGTGGGGGTCCGACGACAGTCACTCCATGTCAAAATCAGTATCTTCGCCAAATCCTTATGCTTTAGGAAGCGGACCCGAGTGTTTGTCTACAGCTTCCTCATTGTCATAAGGGAAACTCTAAGCATGTCATATTTTAAAGCATATTAAAAGCAATCAGACGTTTCAGTCATAATTTTGGCAGCAACCACAACTTCGTTGCTATGAGTTGTTATCTGTGTGTTAGCTGGAGAAACGTGTCTTCAGCTGGCACATGTCTTTGAGGAAAACAGTGAGGTTAGAGTTGTTGACTATAGTCAGAAATTTAACTCACAATTGCAGCAACGAGAGCCAAAAAAACTAATCATCACACTCAAATATTGTTGAAAATGCGATCATAAAACCGTGTGCGACCTGAGTACCGTGTTTCTGGCTCGCACAGCTGTATCGTCGTAATTATTTTGGGTACGGCACTCCTGCGGTACTGAATGTACTCAGCGGCAGGTGCAGAATAAAACCAACTTTAAAATAAAAATAATTTCTCATTGACAAGTTATAGACTTACACTTTAGGAGTTTAGATTTTATTTGCGACTTCGGTGTTGGTTCCGTAGTTGATAGATATTCTAGGGTTCCGTGGTAATCGAAGGTACTCGTACTATTATTGTGTAGGTAGTACGCACCGCTTTTCGAATCAGATACTTAGAGGTCTTTTTAAATATTCTGTACCATACTTATTGTACTATATATATTATTTTTAAGATAGGTAGGGCACATCAAAGCATCCCATCTAGGGAAGTACCTCCACCTGGCAGAAAACCACAGTAAAATAACAACTCCATGGAAGGTTGTCGTGTTCCTGTGAGTGTCAGAGGTCACCAGCAAGCTCCTAATAAGTTGCTGTTTAAGCAGCAGAGGTGGTATCGCGCGAGTGATATTTGGCAGAGCTGCGATAGCCAGCGGAGCCACATTACCCTCAAAATTGTCGTTTGGGGTAGACTGATGTCATCCAGCTAGCGTTTAGACGGTAATAGTGAGAAACTCCAAAATCGACACACTAATAGCTAACATATTGTAGTTTTGTATCCTTTAATTTGAAATTTAAATGTTCGTTGGTGAGGAAGAACGGTCCAAAATCGTTCCAATTAGAAAAAAAAACATATGGGAAAACGTATGGCCGGCCACTCTGCAGTGCAGAGTCTGCACTGCACTCCCATCAACAGAAAAAGTAACAGCACTCGTCGCTTGATGTCGTACAGGGTTCCATATATTTAAAAAAAATTAAAAATAAAATATTAAAATATTTTTTAAATTTAAAAAATATCAGCTCTGCCTACACAGCTTGCTGTTATTTATTAGTTAATATGCTACAAGCGTTCATAAGCTACGATACCCGCTTCACATCAGGTGGGCCGTAAGATTGTATACCTCCTCAACGTTGTATAAAAAAATTACTTTAAATTTGTCATGTCCTTTTGTGCATGGTGTGGAGGCAAACAACCTGATGTAAAGTGGTAACCTAGGTGGCCCATGAACGCTTGCAAAACATACAAGGAACGTTACTCGCACGTAACATGACTCGGCCATTGCACACCTCACTCTCTTCTTTAACATTGTCATCCACGCTAAGGCCCCTAAGGTTCTTGACCTGTGTTATTATCGAACAATTACTAAATCAAAGTTAATTTTCTGTCAATGTTGCAGGTTTCCTTTACTTACTGTCTGTTTCTTCATAATTCTTCTTCTCAGATAGGTACTTGTGACGTATCAATGATCACGCCATGTCAAATGTATCTGAGAAGAAAACGGAACATGTCGGTATATATTTCGCCATTCGTAAAGTGGCAAAGTAAAACGTTTTGTTGTGATATTTTATATAATTTAATCAGTTACCTCAAGACACCATCTGTATTGTTGCTGCTCAGCCTACAAAGGGTGCGGTAGCCACCAACGATGAGGCGGGTCGATGGCTTACTTGTCACTCGTGTAGTGGTACACAATAACCTATGTAATATACAGCGGATATCAGAAGTGTATTCTAAAAACGCCTGATAGGAAATAAATAGCAATTTTTTGAGGATTTTAAACTTAATGTAAAAATGACTTCAAGTCAATATTTGAAAATATGAAAATGTATACATGCTAATTACAACTAAATTATTACGAAGTATATAGGTACTAGGAGCTATTGATGTTAAAGAAGCGAGTAACGTGTGTAAGGTCCGAGTCTTGTGGCGGTCGGTTCCCTCTGCCTACCGCGCAAGGGATTCAGCGTGAAGTTATAAATAGATATAAAGTACCAACTGCACATTTGCAAAATATGTATAGTATATATATTTGTGAGTCCACAAGCGAGCCGGATGACGTCATCAAAAAATGTGACTGCAGCGCCATCTGCCGGGTCCAATTGTGAATGTAAATTATCCAGGAACTCATTTAAACACACAAGAAAATTTATCAAAAACAGTCCAGCTGTTTCGGAGTTTAATGACATTTACAGACGAAATATATAATAAAAAAAATAAAAACTAATTTATATAATGAAAATTAGTCAGTAATAAGTAAACTCATGAAAATTAGAATATGAAACGAAGCACGTAATTTAAAAAAAGGCAAAAAGTATTACCGCCCGAACAGGGACTTGAACCCTGGACCCTTGGATTAAAAGTCCAATGCTCTACCGACTGAGCTATCCGGGCATGTAGAATTTTAGTGAAATAGTTGTTCCTCTGACCATGCACTGTAGTCCTACTAATTTGTGAAAAATATTTTGTTTTTGTATATTTGAATGGGCGTATGTGGGTCACCTGATGGTGAGTGATCACCGCCTTTCAAAAGAAAGGCATCTTGCGGGTCAGCTAGGCAGCGTCAACTGACTGTACACTGTAGTCTTTTGTTAGTTGCTGCTGCGATTTAGACTCTTCTTTCGCTTACCATCAGGCGAAGCGGGGCCACTATGTTGAGCTCATATAAAAAAAGCCGATACGTTCCCTGCCTTTTAGGGCGAAAATAGACTCCTTTAAAGATTTCTTCGTTGAAATTAAACAAGAAAAATTTGTATTGTGCAAAAATTAAGCCAAGTCTCGGAAAAAAACTCAATTATATTATAATTTATCATTAAACTAATTTTGTATCATTTTCTATCGCTGAGTCCTATTGAAATTAAGAATTTGCTAGTGAATGTCTGTATATACATACATATAGCTGCAGCCCGCGACTCCCTCGGCGGGTATCCCGGTAGGTAGGTACCCGGTATCAGACGTTCCAGAGATTTAGCAAACAAAACAAACTTATCCTATTTATATACCAGTATAAAGTACTGAACTCTCCCTAAACAGCTGGACTGATTTTAATGAAACTTTGTGTGTGTGTTGAGTGGGACCCTCACCTCATTAGATTCACAATTAGTCGAATTTTTTTTTTAAATTTCGGGACATGTCTGTCGGGTTTGTTTTGGGTCTGTTACTTCTGTTAGTATATATATAATATACTAACAGACCCTATATTATTTACAAGTACACAATACACAAAATATATGATAATTAAATGTAGCCTGCCGCGGCGAGGCGAGGGAGGCAGATACACCACGAGCGGTCCAGAGAGTCAGACCGGCGCTTCTTCATCAGCTTGTCTCCGTCAGCTCAATAAGCTGCGGTCCCCCAATAATGGATTGCTTTGATTGATCATCCAGAGAAGAGAGAACGGGTCACAGTCGGTGTACCACATTTTATCAATCTAAATAGCATCTACTTGTTGAATCCGTTTCCCGCGCACGCCTATCAAATCTTCGTGTACCATGAGTTTTTTGTATATACGGATATATAGGTTTTCGGAAGTAAAAGAACAAATATCTGTCTTTTACGTGAATGAAATTCGAAAAGAAAAACCAAAATATATGTAAAAAAGGATTCTATAAAAAACTCAAAATTAATGTGAAAAAGATTGGAAGAGAAAGCGTACAATAAAAGCGAAAAAGATTCGAAAAATATCGGTCGTTGTACAAACAAACCGACTGCCGTGAAATTATTGTTGTTCAATTTATATTTCTCAACGAAACTTCTCATGTTTTTATTTGCATTCAAAAGACATCTGTTCAGATGCATTGTGCCTTTCAGACCAAGCAAAATGCATTCGAAATTATAGTAATTGGTTGTCGTCTTTATGGGATTAACGAATAGAGTTCATCTTAAAATAACAACAAGGACCTATTATGGTTAGTAAAGACGCAATAAATGAACCACGTGCAAAAAGGGGTAACTCGGGCATCGACAATAGATAAGTTATGGCGATTATACATTGGACCACTAGTATCATGTAAGTATAGTTTAAAAAGAAACAAGCAAACCCGTAATGAGTAGCGAATAGGATTCAAGATTGGGACTGATTTTTGAAGTTATACTTCTAATACGACTTCCAACAAGGTTGCGTTAAACGTTTAACACTACCACGGAGGGGGAATAGAAAGAGACAGAGCGAGAGTGAAGCTAAATGTTTCACGATATTACCGGTAGATGGCGCTATAGTTAAAAATGTGCAATAGGATAAAACTGCTAAATGTTTCACGGTATTACCGGTAGATGGCGCTATAGTTAAAAATGTAGAACATTTGTATTTTACATTTGACTTGTATGTAATACATTCCATAAACATCGCCGCTACTCTTGATAGACGTTTTTTAATTTAAGTTATTAATGCTAAATATTTATTTAATGATGCCAGAGAAGTATAACTTCCCACGCGCGTACATAACTACACGCACCCATTTTTTTTTTATTACGTTGGGAGGCAAATGGGCATACGATCCACATGCCCTATGAAAACTAACAATACAAGCTGTCAACACTACAACTCCTTATGAGCTTACTGGTAACCATGTATAACCAAACCTCACTCACTTGCAGAGCAGGTACACTGGAACCTTCCAAGGAGATGTTACACGACTTTGGTCTCCTGTGCGTTATAAGTACCCTGTGACCCCTTGTGACCTCTTCTAAACACCATGGAATGAAAAACGATTCACAATTATTTTTTTCAATTGCAAGCTTATTATGTATGAATAACATCACGCCAAATCCCTTAAGGTCGCACGCTCGTCGATTTCTAAGGCTCCTGACATCACCTTCTGATAGAACACGATCAATTTGGTCACGGCAGGTAAGTCTTGGTCTTCTTTGGCTCCTACATCCTTCCACTTTTGCGTTGTATAATTATGTGTTTCGTAATTCTTTCTACCTGCATTGTTTCCACATGTCCGAACCAACGGACCATGGCTCTTCTTACCTTTTTACTTTCATGCTCTCTCTTCCATAACCAGCTCTCGCTTCCATAAGTAACCACAACCTTATTATGCAATATTTAGAAAGTAATATGTTGCGATATAAAATATACTATATTTCTATACGTGACTTTTGTATGTATAATGTATCTTGGGAGATAATGGAATGTGAAGACGTTTCGACCTCGTGGAGACATTCTTGTCAGGTTGCTTTGATTAACATTGTAAGTATACCGTTCCGTGAACAGTATCACTTTAAAACACTGACTTGTTATTTATTCATATATATAATTATTCTTGTATATACATATATTTTTTAGTTAAGTATATTGGAATACTAGATTTAATTAATTTTCCAGTTATGGTACAATAAAGATACAACAACAACATATAATATATATATGAGTATGTACGAGTATGTACAGATGTGTGTGATATGTGTTATCAATAGAAGAGATTTCATTATTCGCAACCTTTTGAACTGTTACGAATGACATAATATACATACATATTAGAGGAAATAACGTTTTCAAAATGGCGCAAATATTGTAAGTAAGAAGTTCTAGAAGGCTTGTTACATTTGTATAGTGAGACAGCCAAAATGCTTTGCTGGCGGCCTTAATAAGTTAAGGCAACCGCAGTAAGGTCTGTGTGTTTCATTGTCATGAATGTGGTGTATAACAAATCCAAGCTAAAACTATATGTCGCAATTGCAAACTTTTTACAGCGACAGCGTGTGTAAGAGAGCCCTAACATCCAAGGCCGCCGGGTCAGGGATGGCTCTGTACGTGTACAGAGACAGAGACCGGCGGCCAAGGCCGAGACGACGACTTTGAATGACACAGTGAATGAATGAATGAGTTTACAGATAATTATCAAATACAGTTGTAATTGTTGATTGATGTTGGTGCTGATATATGACTGATACATAATACGAAATGTTTACTTCAACTCACTTCATAAATACTATCGAAATAGTTATTCTAATTATTTAAGAGAAGTAGGGAGCATAAGCAGCTCGTATGGAGAAGTGCCTCCACCTCACAGAAAACGGTAGCCAAATAACAACTGCTCTAGATGGTTGTTGTGTACCTGCGTGTGAGTGAGGTCACCAGTAAGCTTCTAAGGAATTGCGAGCGGTACTTAATGTGTTGCAAGCGTTTATAGAAGACTACGGAAACCGCTTAACATCAGGTGGACCGTATGCTTGTATGCCTCCCGAGGTTGTTTATATAAAAAAAATGTGCATTGATGCGACATATGATTAAATCAAAGGCCAAATAAAATAACCAATCCCACCATTTCTCGCGGTCCCACCGGTCGGGAACACGCCGCTCGCGGTCCCACTACTTCAGAGGGGGCATGAATAGCTAAATTTAAGACCCATCCCAGAACACGCTCAATACAGGCACTGAAGAATCACAATGTTGTTTTTTGAAACATATCTTGTATTCACAATTTATGTACAAGTAATCAAAATTTTAATTATTGCTCACTTATAACACTAATTAAAATGATGACTAATTGTACATAAATAATAAAAACAGTATATGTCTCAAAAAACATAAATATGATTCGTCAGTGCTTGTATTGAGCGTGTTTTGAAATTGGTCTTAAATTCAACGTTATTAATAAAAACAAAATGAGGGCGCCCCTTTATCCCCCCTCTTAATGACCACTAACTAATTAATGAGATCACCAGTTGTGAGGACCACCAGGGCAAGTGTCTACTTATCCGAGTGACTGCTAACCATTAGACAGGCGCACGTTTGTTTGGTACCTTATGATCAGGAAATAGGAAATGACAACTACGTATGTACTATGTATATATCTCATTCGCTCTCGAATGTTCTTCTGTACATACATCTCTCCTTGATATTTGAGATGACGAGAAGGTATACGTGAAAGAATCGGCCAAGTGCGCCTCGGGCTCTCGCTTTAGGGTTCCGTGTGTTATTATAATATGTTATTTAGATATAATTTAATTTACAGCCTAGCTTAATCGAAAGTGCTCTTTAGGTTTTGACTTATACATATCTGTAACATGTACATGTCATTGGGAAGGGAGGTAGGCAGAGACTAAACGCCCGGACCATTGATCAGAGTATATCTCTTTCACTTCTTTTACGATCACGAACCTCTTTATACATCTCTTCGGTTTGGGGTGCATTTGATTTGACACTTTCAGCAGATTTGGTCGATATGAGTTCTATGGGATATGAGTTATATGGTGATGTCAGGAGCCCTAGAAACCGGCGAACGTGCATGAATGTTAAAGAGCAATGAATGTTAAAGAAGCGAGTGAGGTATGTAAGAATCGAATCACGTGGAGCTCGGCTCTCTCTGCCTACCCCGCAAGGGATTTGGCGTAAAGTTATAGATACATAGAGTTATATGCATCTGGGGTCGCCTCTACCACTCTGGCACTCCTTTGCTACCCATTCTTTCCAAATGTCCGAGCCCGTGTTAAGTTGTGACTTAGTGGAAAGCAAACACAGGGACATTACTACTAACTGGGGATCTATAGATATTTCCTTGGACTGGTTAACGCCATACACTTTGGTTGTTGTTAAATTTCAGTTTCTCTGTTTGCCAGTTACAAACGTGATATTTGGTATTCTTGCCTGACGTATCAGTTCTTCCAGTATTCAATATTAAATGTAACTTCACGCCCGTTCCAATTCCCAGAGAGAACCGAACGCAGTTCTTTCACATTTTCATCATTCATAACCATTTTGACGCTCGCTCGCCGGCTCCTAGGGCTCCTGTTATCACCTTCTGATAAAACTAGGTGGTGGTAACATTCTTCCACTATTGCATATCTGTTTTTGAAATTTTACAATGATATATTCTGGCAGTTCTTAAGACAGACAAGAAACTAATCAATAAGGGCTTTTTTTGTTTGTATGTCCAGGTGTAGAACCCTAAACAGACAGAAAGACATGTCAGCGGTAATGATCAGGGCGGTCGTTCGAAGAAACGGCGAGTCGATGTGAGTAAATTGGCAGTTCTCGGCGTATCGTTTACCTCGTCATGGAGTTCGCAGCTGGGAAACTGTAATTGTCGTCTTCCGGCAGCACCACGTGCACATCACTTAAGGCTACACGACATCAACGATGAGAATTAACTACAGCGATTATTGTCGAGACATTGTTTCTAACGAGTATACATTATTGTTTTGTTTCACTAAACTTTAATTACAAGCACAATGATTAAGCTATTTACTAAACTGAAAGAAGCCCATCTGAAAACAAACATTAAGGTTGATCAAATTTTTAACGTGTTTCTTGTTAAGTTGCCATAAAAACATACACAACATTGGTCTAAAGTGGTTCATTGTAGATTATGCTTGCAATACAGAAACTATAGGTCATACGTCGCTAACCCTGCCGCCAGCACTGCAATTCCTTAGGAACTTATTGTTAATCTCATTCACAAAAAAGAGGTAGGATGGAAAGTCGTAACGGTCCCACTGGGACGACACCACTACTTCGCAAAAATCCGAATGCCGATATACCAAATGATCGAATAACAAATCCCTGGAGGGTCGTTGCGTTCTTGTGAATGAGTGATGGTACTAGTATGCTCCTAAGTAATTGTCGTGTGCGGATGGAAAAATGCGAGTTATACTCCTCGTAATGCAAGCGTCATTCATGAGACTATGGTGATCAGCACAGCGCTTAGGCTTTGCTTGTTTTCTTCTCGAGGTTGTATGACAATTTACTAAATAATATTTTGTTCACGGTCAGGCAACTGCAACAAACGCTCGGTGTCGTATTAACATGATATATGTTTGACCGTCACTGTAACAACTGTCATATTCTTTAACAGTCTGGATCTTTAACTTGAGTGGATATGAAATGTCCATAGAAAAAGGAACATCATAACAACTATATGTTGTAATTGAAAAATAAACATAGGAAAATGAACTAGGGAACTTTTGACCAGCGACGGGTACGGAGATGGTAATGCGTTTGGGATAAATAGTGTATGTGTGTGCGTCTAGGAAACGGCTACGACGATTTTGAATCGATTTTCTGCTTGTTCCTGGACATGTTTTTAGCTAAGTTTTAATATCACAGACCGCTACGGAGCGCTACAGTACACACGTTTCTACAAAATTATTAAGTCTTCTTATTTAATTTTATTATAAAACGAAATACGATTATAAACTGGAGTTCATCCTCATACACCAGTGTATGAGGATGAACCGCAATGGTCGCGTTCTGTGCGGTTCCTGAGAAGTTTTTTACCGAGAACTATTAAGTTGTTGAATAAGCTCCCTGCCGAGTTTTTCCCAAGGGACTACAGTATGGAGTTCTGCAAGAAAGGCGTGAAGAGGTACTTACAGGGTCGGCAACGCAAGAGCGACACCCCTGGTGTTGCAAATGTACATAGACTACGGTAACTGCTTACAATCAGGCAGACCGTATGCTTGTTTTCCACCTTAGTGGTATTATAATGATTTTACTATTGAAATTTAAATAAAAAAAGCCACAGATTAAATTATTATATATTTTAAGTGGTATGTGCCGGTATCTTTATTGTTAAATATATGTAGTACATATAGTATTGTAGGTTTTGAAATTTTCAACTTGAAGTTTTTTCATGTGCAATACTCTGTGAAGGATTTTTACAACATTTTTAATGTATATTTTATTAAAAAATTACATCTTCCAAATGTGCCATCTGCTGCCTGCTCGACGGAATTTGAATTATTGCTGTCGATCAGACTTTGTGAATATCGGCAGAGCAAAAATCGTAGGGGGTCAGGGCTGGACTTCCGGGCGATCACGGAAGGTAGATCAGTTTTCCCTATAAACATCTCGTTCATGATTGTCATTGACTCGTTACATGTATCACATGACGCTCCATCTTGTTGACGCGTAACAAAGGGGGCAAATTCATACAAGACTAAATTAGTCAGAATTTACTGTTACATACTGGCCTCGCTCATTCTCAAAGACATATTGACCGATGGCACAAGGTGCCATGATTTCTTGGAAACATTTTGGAGGCTTTAACTCTAAAGGTAAGTTCGAAAGCAAACTATCTGTTGGAATAAGCCGGTCGACGCAACTGTAGACCAGTTTCGTCCAAATCAGAGCTCTTGAAGGAGATAAGTTTCTATGAAGTCATATACCAAATCATCAGAATTGTTGTTGGTTCGATATAACACCTAAGAGCCAAATTGGCCCAACGCATAACCAGTTCCTCCTTTTTACTACCGATGTTAACGCTAAATGATTTTTTGATATAATTATCAAATTTATTCGAGTCAGAGCGGCAGGATTATCACTTTTTAATATGACATACCCTGTCTGCCGTAAGGTGACCTGCGTTGCGTAGCCGTCGTAGAAGGGACTTGTTGTGATAATGAAGATAGATAAACAGTGTTAAACATATTTAAGTTAAATATTTTGTTACGAAATTGATTCCGTCATGGAATTAACGTGCGAATGTTCGTCCGCGAATATAACAATACAGTAGTAATGCAGAGTAGATGTGATTCGCCGCGGTCGCGTGCGAGACGAATCGCGGCGGTGGTGTCTTCCGGCCGCCGCGGTATTGTTGGCTGATTCCGGGTGCGCTCGCCGATATGATCCACTGACAGCTGATTCGTTAGGGTTTACTACTGATACATTTTTATTAGGGTTCCGTAATAGGACAAAAAACGGCACCGGTGTCACTCCGCTCTCTGTCCGTCTTTCAGTTGGGCTCATAACTCGTAGAAATGAGTTATAGACCTGAAATTTAGCTATATTGTATAGAATATTGACCCATAACCTAATGTTTATTGAAAAATCAGTTTCTCACCCTGGCATCTGGGGTGTTACTGTTTAGCGCTCAGCCAACAGAGTACAATATTTTTGATTATTTTTTTCAAATCAAATAATTTTATGATTCAGACAAAGGTATAAAACATAATATAAGAATTACCAACGTCAACACATGGTGCGACCTTCGTGGCAGAGTGGTTAGTAATGTTACTTTGATATCACGGCGCGTGGGTTCGATTCCCACACAGAACAAACATATGTGTGCGTGAACATGTCTGTTTGTCTTGGTCTGAGTGTCTTTAAGATTGGTAGAGCGCATCAAAGCTGTCCCGACGGGAAAGTACCTCCGACCTCACAGAAAACCACACTCTCTGTGAAAAGAGTGACGTTACGAACAAGCTATTAAGTTGTTGTATTATCTCGCGAGCGATCGTCAATGTATATACGTACATAGGCTATGGCACCCACTTTAAATCAGGCGGGCCGTAACTTGTATTAAATGCAATTAAATGTAATTGATGTGAATTTCAGAGCTCGATGTCGTCTTTGTGCGTGTCATTCTACCTGAACACGTAGGTTAAGCAACTTCGCCTGTAGCCTGTCCATGGATGGGTTGTCTATTTCGAGCTTTTCCGTGCCTCAGAAGGCAGCTTAAGCCGTCGGTCCAGGTCGTTGTCGATAGATGCCACACGTTAAGCTAAGTCAGTGCCTTCGGACGGCTTGAAAACACTGGTCTTCGCCAATCCGTCGTTGAGCAGCGTGGTGGAGTTTGAGTTTGAGTGGACTAAGATAGGTAGGGCGCATCAAAGCAGCCAGTCTGGGGAAGTACCTCCACCTCACAGAAAACCGCAGCCAAATAACAACTCCCTAAGGGGGTCGTTGTGTTCCTGCGTGTGAGTGAGTTCACCAGTAAGCTCCTAAGGAGTTGCTGTGTTAGCAGCGGGGAGGCATCGCGCGAGTGATACTCAATGTATTACAAGCGTTCATAGGCTACGGTAACCGCTTTAGACCTGGTAGGCCGAATGCTTGAGTAGACCTTCCGACATAAAAAAAAAGTTTGCTGTAAACCATTGTTGGTGTAGTGTGTAGTAGATACGAAGTTAAAATAAAAGTAATACCGAAGGCACAAACAAAACAATGAAATGAGTAATAAAAAGTACATTTCGACCATTTGCAACAAACATCAGAACAAACATCATTATTAAACAGAATACAATTGGAAGACAAGTTCGGTAAGATTTTGATAGAGCTATGCACAATGGCCGACAACGCATGAGTGACAACCCTGGTATTGCAAATGTCCATAGACTAAGGTAATTGCTTACCATCAGGCAGGCTGTAAGCTTGATTGGTGGTTAAGTATCGACAGGTATATTTAAGAAGTCTGGTAGAGAATTATACAATTTTATTGGCATACTGAAACTATTGATTATGTATTTTTTTTATACTACGTCGGGAGGCATACAAGCATACAGCCCACCTCATGTAAAGCGGCTACTGTAGCCTATTAACGCTTGCGATATATTAATGATCACTCGCGCGATCCCTCCTCTGCTGCTTACAAAGCAACTCCTCGGGAGCTTACTGGTGACCTCACTCACACGCAGGAACACAATAACCCTCTAGGGAGTTGTTATTTGCCTGCGGTTTTCTGTGAGGTGGAGGTACTTCTCCAGACGGACTGCTTTGAGGCGCCTTACCTCTCTTAACATCCTACTTGTCTTAATTAATGAATAAAAGTGTGTGTGTGCCAGGTCCGACGCACGACTGGAGTTCACTCCTTACGAACGATAATTACGATTTATATCGAATAGAAAAAGAGGGGAAATGAACGCATCTTCTGATAAGAATAAAATTTGCATTTAATTGTATTCACATGTTTTTCTGATTCTTCTTCATTACCACTCGAATCAAATTCTTCCATATTTTCTAATGTTTTTTAACATTAAATAAATAAATATAAATAAATATTGTCGGACAAATTACACAGCGCCATCTAGCCCCAAAGTAAGCGAAGCTTGTGTTATGGGTACTAGACGACTGATAAACATACGTAAATACATTTTTTTTTGTAAATACATACTTATTATACATAGAAAATACCCAGACCAATACAAACAGACATGTTCATGCACACAAATGTTTGTACTGTGTGGGAATCGACCCACGAAAGTTGGTGTCAAAGTCGCGTAACAGCGCGTTTCACCACTGCGCCACCGAGCTCGTCATCAACGTTAATCACTTGATGATTTGTTTAATAGTACATAAAAATATACATAAATGTACTAATATTCGTAATACACCGGCGCGCACGCACGCACGCACGCACGCACGCGTACTGCGACTGCCCCGCGTGCAACGCTCGGACCCTGTAATAATCACACACTCTAGTACTTTCTGACACAGTCGTGAATGACGTGGGTTCGATTCCCATACAGGACAAATATTTGTGTGCATGAACATGTTTGTTTGTTTTGGTCTGGATGTTTTAAGAGAGGTAGGGCGCATCAAAGCAGCCTGTCTTGGGAAGTCTCCACCTTACAGAATACTGCAGCCAAATAATAACTCCCTAGAGGGTTGTTGTGTTCCTGCGAGTGAGTGAGGTCACCAGTAAGCTGCTAACGAGTTGCAGCGTTAGCAGCAGAGGAGGCGCGAGTGATACTTAGTGTATTACCGTGGGCCGTATGCTTGTATGTCTCTCGACATTGTATATGAAAAAAAAAACAGAGGGACCGTTTTAACTTTTATGTATGTATGAAAAAATATATATTTTAGTAATGGTATATGGATATTGCAATGAATGGCATATAAAAACTGGTTTAGTGCGAGTTGTACTCGGTCACCAATGGCTCCGTACTCACGACGAAGTGTCAAAAAACGCCGAAATAAACACGTTACTGATTATGGGGCCTCACTTAATTTAAAGTTTTATTATTTATTGTTATAGCGACCATAAATACTCGTAATATATAGACCATACGCACTTTGTCAAAATTTCAAGTGTTTACCCATTGTAGTCTAAAAGGTAGAGCCCTGAGACGGGCGGACAGCAGAGCTACCTGCACCAAAAGGATGGTAACAGGACTCTATTACTAACAGAGTGCGGTTTCACCCTTTGGTACGGAACTCTTAAAATAAACGTACACGGGCACATTTAAAAACTGTTCGAATAAAACAGAGCTATAATTAGGAGGATATTAGAGTTCTTGCTATGTTGTCATATCATGGTTAACCGACATTGTCGCAAAAAGATAATTACTCATTGTACACAAAACAATACCAAATTGTTGTTTTTTGACTGCTAATTACGGAGAATGGCTCCGCGCCGCGACACTAACAGAACAACTGGCCAAAGACCGCAGTCGCGAGCCAACCTCTCTGACAATACATCTTTTTACCACCTACAAAGATAACTGTCTAAAAGTTGGGCTTGAGAAGTTGTCTCCCTTTTCTTTCAGCAGTTCCATAAGTGATTCTCTTTAGTAAGATAAACATTGGTTCAATATCTCTTCCTTACAACACTTACATGAAGTAATGACAGTGGAATTGGGTAAGAGGATTGAGTAAGTTCATTCCTACACAGGACATTTGTGTTCATGAGCATGTCTGATTGTCTCGTTGGGTACTTTCAAGAGAGGTAGAGCGCATCGAAGTACCTCTACCTACCTCACAGAAAACCGCCGCTCCCTGGAGGGTTGTCGTGACCTGTGAGTGAGGTTATCACATAGCTCTTAAGGAGTTGGTGTGTTAGTAGCAAAGGTGGCATCAAGTAAGCGATGCTTAAGGTATTGCAAGCGTTCGTAGGCTACACTAAGCACTTTACAGCAGGTAGGCTGTGTGCTTTTGTATACCTGCCGATGTCCTACAAAAAGTGTCATCAACAAAGTTCAGTATATTTTTTTGAATGAGATTGGCGAAGAAGACTACGACACTTGAGTCTAACAAAAATTTACACTTTTAATATAAATATTTCGCAAACGGATCACTATCTCGAAAAATGATCTTCCCAAAAGGAAGATCTCACCAAATGATGTTTTTAAAAAACCTATCTATCGACTCCACACACCGTGGGATGGGAGTGAATAAAATTCTCATTCTGAGGGAGGTACCACCAGAGTATTTGTTTAATTCAATGTATGACAATCGCCAAAACCTAAGACAATAATATATTGTAGAGATCACTGAACGTTTCAATATCTTTTTTTTTATACTACGTCGGGAGGTATACAAGCATACGGCCCATCTGATGTAAAGCGGGTACCGTAGCCTATTAATGCTTCCGATATATTAATCATCTCGCGCGATGCCTCCTCTGCTGCTTACACAGCAACTCCTTGGGAGCTTACTGGTGACCTCACTCACACGCAGGAACACAACAACCCCCAGGGAGCTGTTATTTGGCTACGGTTTTCGGTGAGGTGGAGGTACTTCCACATACGGGGTGCTTTGATGCGCCCTATCTCTCTTATAATCACCTTAATATCATCTTGCAATTTCTCTCCTAAGCATTAAACCATATTTAACCAATGCCGCCCCTGTGTGGTGATCGTGAAAAATTTCAATTGTCTTAAAAATGACTGCAATTGATCGAGTTTTATCCTTTCGAAATAATAGATTTGTGTCTGTATCACTCTTTTCACCTGACATGAACAATGAAATCAGTTTACTAAATTTAATTAAGTCTAGGAACGCATCCACATCTAGACATTAAGGACAAGGTATGGAACAATTGCTTCAATAATAAAGTAAAATATTTTAATTGTCATTTCCAAGATTTAGTGTACTCTCTCAGATTTTCGCGATTGTTACACATTGAATTAAACAGTCTTCCTGCGACCACGGACGCTGCAAAGCGTTCGAAACGTCAGGTTCAACAAAATAAATAAAATACGCGATACTTCCGTTAAAAATTGTTTAATTCAAATTTAGTGTACTCGTACTTAAAAGTTTTGATTATAACACGTGAATATGTGTAAATTAAATAAATTCACACTCGATCGTGCATTCTCTTTCGATATCTCGTCAGCGACAGGAGGGGGGAGAAGGGAGGTACTGGATGAGTATTCAAATAATTTGCTACCTGTTCAAGCTGTTACAGTTTGATTGTTATGTCTTACAGAGTATCTATTCACTATCCCATGATCTGTCTTAACTTTTGTTTTTTCTTATTTTATATACATACTCGTAGATTGCAAATATTTTAGGGTCAGTTCGATGAGCGGATTAGCGCGTTCTCCTGTAGGCGACACGCACCGAGCCGACCTTTGGGAGGGAATTTAGGTATATGTAATCCGACGGGTCGAGGAGAGCTGAGTACCGTATAGGTATGTGGAATGTGAGAGTTGAATTTAAAGACAAGATGAACGAGAGATGCCTAAACGCTTTGTGTGTGACAGAGAAAAGCAGAAGGGGAGCGACAGTATTTTTCCGGTGGCATGATGATCCTGTGGTCCAGGACGATCACGCGCAGCTGCATGGTTGGAGCGCTGGCATCTATACAAGTCGTGGACGTCGCCGCTGACTTTGACCAGTGGTTTAGCAAATATCCGTAGGTATTTTGAGTCTAGGCCCCGATGTTGCAAGTGTCTCGGCCACACTGACTGCTACCATTAGCCAGACTAATGTGTCGAACGCAACCTCAGACGTAAAGAACAAGGGCGAGCTTAATCGGATAAGGACTTTGGAAGGCAAAGAAAGAAGAGAGAACATGTGTTCCCTCTTCCTACAATACGGGATCCTTCAAACGAAGCGTGAAGTTGCTGGTCAGAATGGCGGCATCAACTGACAGGCACGGTGTAGTATTTTGTCAGTTGCCGTTGCGATTTGGGCTCCGCTTTCGCTTACCATTAGTCAAAGAGGAGCCACTATGCTGAACTTATATATAACCAGTTGAGAATGCGCAAGCTTGCATTGCCAGAGGAACACCTGGCTCGTCAATTATATAACAATTCAAATTTGACCACGTTTCTAAAAAGATAGGAGCGGTGTTCCTGAACATTCCTGTTCTACTTTTTATGCTGAATCCGAATCTGAAGTCAAAATTCGAATATTCGAAAAAAAGCGACAGACACACGCACACACAGACACACACACAGACACAAACACAGACAAACATATAGATTTCATATAGGAACGGTGTTCCTGAAAAAGAGTAGTGAAGCAACATGTGCAGGTTACATGTTAATTGTATTTATGTCTCAAGATTTAAAGTAATATAGCGGGCACGTATACATGCACACTGTAATGTCTGTGTACATGGAGTTGGTCGTGATGGCCGATACAAAAGACTGTCTGTGTGTCTGCTCCGTGGCGAATCATCGTAATGACAAACGGTTGCGATGAAAAGGCTGGCTCCGATCGGATAAATAATTAATTGAGGAGTACGATGACGTAATTGCACGTGTCAATAGAACACGCATGTTAAGTTGCATCAACCGCAGCCTATGTATGGAGGGGTTTAGTTTACGCGAGTTCGGAGGGTTCCTTAAACCGTCGGTGTAGGTTGTTTTCGATAGATGAGTTAAGTAGAAAGAAGTATGCGTATGTATGTAGCAGCCGCACGAGGGAGGTATCTCCACCTCACAGAAAACTTCAGCCAAATAACTAGACAGTTGTTGTATTACTGCGAGTGAGGTGACCAGGCAATGCATGGGCGATACTGCAAGCAGACAGTTGTCATTTGGCTGTGGTTTTCTGGGAGGTGGAGGTACTTCCCCCGACGGGCTGCTTTGATGCGCCCAACCTCTCTTAAAAACACCCAGATCAAGACAAATAGACATGTTCATGCACACAAAGGTTTGTCCTGTGTGAGAATCGAACCCATGAGCGTTGCTGTCAAAGTAGCGTAGATTGAAGATATACAATGCGTAAGTGGAAGGATGGAGAAGCCGAAGAAGACCAAGACAGCTACCATGACCAATATGGCCGTGTTTTATCAGAAGGTGATGACAGGAGCCCTAGGAACCGGCAGCCGTCCATGAAAAGAGCTGAATGTTGAAAGCTTGACGAGCTCGGTGGCACAGTGGTGGAACGCGCTGTTACGCTACTTTGACACCAACGCTCGTGGGTTCGATTCCCACACAGTACAAACATTTGTGTGCATGAACATGTCTGTTGTATTGGTCTGGGTATTTTCTATGTATAATAAGTATGTATTTACAAAAAAAAAATGTATTTACGTATGTTTATCAGTTGTCTAGTACCCATAACACAAGCTTTGCTTATTTTGGGGCTCGATAGCGCTGTGTAATTTGTCCGACAATATTTATTTATTTATTTATAATGTTAAATAAATAAGTGAGGTTTGTAAGGACCGCGCCTTATGGCGCTCGGATCTTTCCGTCTACCCCGCAAGGGACGTGGTGTGAAGATATTTTTAGGTAGATATACATACATACAAAAAAAATGTTATTGTAATAACAAAAACAAATATCAATCTGACATGAATGAAAGACATGAATCTGAGCCGCTATGTACATCAATATTGACACTGTGATGAACTTGAACTTGTATAATTAATAATAACTTATTATTCGTACATAAAATTTCGGAAAAATACAGAACATACAAATCACAAAGGTCATTTTTTATCCTTAATTGCTCTAAGCTGGATCGTTTTGCAGAACGATTACATATTACGTTCACTACCTTGACTTTACTTCGGATTATGTAGAGTGGTATAACTCTATTAACATCCGAAGGACGATATGCGTACGAAACATGGCCCTTCCTCCGTCTTAAAAGGCTGACTTATCTCTCCAAAGTAGTCACTGCAGAATGACAGGACCTTTGTATTGAAACGTAGTAACACTTAGTTAATCGGTGTAACGGAATGTACGGAAAAGATGAGGTATTTGGAAAGCTAGACTTACAAATGCACTGTATTTATAATTTCATGCTAGCTGAAGTACGTATGGAATTGATAGATATATTCGCATATGCCAAGCTAGCTTTTAGTCTAACGCCGCTTGATGTGAAGCGGTTCTCGCAGCCTCTGATCACTTGCAACACAAGACGTGACTGGACTGTATTCCCGATTTAGAATTAAGATCGCACCTTTTGTCGAACTGTTTAAGATGGTGTGTAATAAATATTGGATAAAAAACCAGTTGTGAATGCGTAAGCTTGCATTGCCAGAGGAACACCTGGCTCGTCAATTATATAACAATTCAATTGTTTTTTTATTTATCGACCATTTTGACCATGTTCCTTAAGAGATAGGAACGGTGTTGCTGAACATTCCTATTCTAATTTTTTATGCTGAATCCGAATCTGAAGTCAGAATTCGAATATTCGAAAAAACGCACACACAGATAAACATATAGATTTCATATAGGAACGGTGTTCCTGAAAAGACTGTCGCTGGCATGTTGCCAAATTCTTCTCCAAAGCCAAGCCTCTCCTCCTCTGCTGGTGAACAGGGTCTTGCTATTTGGCTGCAAACTTTTGTAAGGCATAGGACTTTTTTAATCGGGAATGTTCTTACTAAAATATAGCTGCACCTTGTCTCTCTTTACTCAAACTCTTGTTTGCTAATTGTGTGCAGGGTGCACCACGAGCAAGTGAGGATAAATTTGACTCAGACTGAAATGACGTGAGCGACTTTTACCTCAATATAGAATAAATTTCGGTAAGTAATTACACATTACTCACCGTGGTATACCCACCGATTTGTCACAACTTTAAATACTGATCGCGAGATGGAGGTGGCGGCCCGAGGCGTCTGCCCCGCGGTGGGTGTGACGCTACTGCCCCAACTACCAACCTACTGTTTGTTGGCCCTCGAACTGCTTGCCCTTCCGCATCACAACTTTACAGTTTCAGTCTATTATTTCATCGAAGCCTACAATATGATATTTTTTCAGTTAGTTTAACGAGGTTGGAAGTGGCAATGCTTCATGTATGCAGATCAGGGCAGGATGTATCCGCTTCTGCCTGCCGTTGCGTAGCGTTTTGTATTTGAAGGGCTTAGAAGATAGTCTCTAATTACAGCGTGTATCTGTTATAAATACTTTAATTTAAACACCACAATTATTTCTACTGGTGTATCACAAGGATCGCTGTTGGGGCCGGACTTCTTTTCAATATTTATAAAAACTATACTAATGGAATCTTTTATTGGTGTGAGTACTGTATCTACTTAGATTGCTACATGTGTGGAGAACCCCTTCACATTAGGATTACACGAGTATCGCTAGTAGAACAATCACTACGTGAATTGGTAACCGTAGTTTACAGATTTTTCAACACGTGGCGATTATCACCACCTCGTTTTAGTGACTTCAGTCACTCACAGGAATGAAAGGATCGACTGTTGTTGGGCTGAATTTTGTTAAATATCTTTATTACGATGCACCACAATCAGATGAGGTTGTGGCTTCGGCTTCAAAGATGCTGCTAGCTAGCTTCTTACATCGATACATTTAATAATAGCATTGTTAATCGAACCTATCATTCGTCGTTTTTGCCTGCGCCCGCGCACGGAAGATGCGAGGTCGCGCAGTTTCCGCGTTTCGCCAATTTGCCGTGAAATGGCGTCGGAGCCGTGACGACAAAATGGCGGGCAGGACACACGCCCGGGGCGGGGGCGCTCGGGGATCTGTGTTGCGCTTCACCTACAATTTTCAAATCAATTACATTTCTATTAAAAATTCAGGTATGATAAGTTTCCGGAGACGCGTAGTGTTTTGGAATAACATAATATCAATTAAAATAATAATAATAAATAATATTTATTTGATCCAAAAATGTACACAGACTTATTCCTAAAGCAACATGAGCCATGCAAACACGTACAATATTGCTGCCGGTGCTTAAATTAGGATTAACCTGTGCTATAAGTACCGGCTACATTCCAATGACATTAAATGAATTAGTAATACATTGTCTGTTTATAATGTTGCTTGATAATAAGACTCTACTTTCTGCCTACCCCGCATGGGATTAAATCTGAAGATATATATTTGCTGTTTCTTGTGCGTAAATTGAAATTGAAAAAAAAATGTATTTATGACAATAGTATTTTACACTAAATGCCAACTTAATTCTATAGTTTACCATAAGGAACATGTGTAATTAATTACACATGTACTAAATATTCACCTAGGAATATATACGAAATACTATAATTGTTACCGCAGCGTACGAGGCGGAGACGACGATCTGCTGTCGACAGAGGGCGCCGGCGCTAGTTCACATGAACTATTCGGTGGCGACAACGCAGTTTAGATCAATTTGCATGTAAATTAGTCTAATGACGTCCGAATCTATAAACTAACATGTTTACTCTCGCAAATATATAAAACTATACATTTGTGTGAACGTTAACTACTCTGTGTGTATACATACACAGTACGTACATAGCATGGCGGTGTGACGCACGCCCCCCCGCCGAGGGTCGCGTCGCAAATTATTACAGCGGCGTCCGCTCGTCATCCCGTCTCGATGGTCCATACTTGTTAATGAAGATCTCATAAAACACATGGCTCCTAACACACTTTGATGATCATGTAACTACTCCGTGAAAGGTCTCGGTCATGTTTCACGACACTTTTTAAATGTTGGGATAACTTCAGCATTTCATTCGATAACCTAAGGGTTCTCGGTTGAAATCTCTCTGGAACCGCACAGTATGGGACCATTTAGGTTCCAGTGTGGGAGAATTAATTCCCCGGCGGTGAAGAATGGTGGATTCAGAAGGCTTCAGACATTATTGCGGACAATTTCTCCTGAACTGTCCAATAATTTAAGTGACGAGCTCGGTGGCGTAGTGTTTACTAACGCTACCTTGAAAACAACGCTCGTGGGTTCGATTCCCACGCAGGACAAACATTTATGTACATATTTGTTGTCGTGGTCTGAGTGTTTTTAAGAGAGGTAGGGTGCATCGAAGCACTTCGTCTTGTGGAAGTGCCTCCACCTCACAAAAACCGTAGCAAAATAACAATGAGCTGGATTGTTATTGTGTTTCTGCGTGTGAGTGACATCTCCTAAGGAGCGTTCATAGGTTGTGGTAACCGCTTTACGTCAGGTGGGCCGTATGCTTGTACACTTGTTGTCAAAATATGTATAAAAACGTTGTTTAAAAAAGTTAATAAATATACGCAGCATATGAAAATAATTCTATCTACTCTTACTTAAGATATTTAACTCTGCATTTCTGAGAGCGTACATCCGCCATTTATCGCCTAGTCTGTGTCACTCCGGGATGAGAAGACGGGCCCCGTGGTCGAGAGGCGGAGCAATGCTACTTTGACACTATAGTTTGTACGTTCGATTCTCAAACAGGGCAAACATTTGTGTGCATGAACATTTCTGTTTGTCTTGGTAGGTAGGTAGAGAAGTAGGGTGCATCAATGCAGCCAGACTGGGGAAGCACCCTCATCTCACAGGACACTGCTGCCAAATAACAACTCCCTATAGGGTATACAACATTCTTACAAGTACGAGTAAGTTGGGTTACCAGAAGACTCCTAAGGAGTTGCTGTGTTAGCAGCCGGGGCAGCAAAACGCGAAGGTTTAGACTATAGGAAGGCATAAGAGAATGGAACCACATTCATACATATAGTTACATACATGAAAAATTATACTTTTGATAATCTTCCAGGTTACCTTACAGACGATTATTATACAGCGTCGGGAGGCATTTAAGCATACGACCCACCTGACGTATAGCGATTACCGTAGCCTATGAGCGCTTGCAATATATTAAGTATTACTCGTTCGATGCCCCTTCTGCTGCTAACACAGCAACTGCTTAGGAGCTTACTGGTGATCCCACACGCTCATCAGAAAGACAACAACCCTCCAGGTAGTTGTTGTTTGGCTGCGGTTTTTTGTGTGGTAGTGGTACTTCCTCCGACGGGCTGTTTGATGCGCCCTACCTCTCTTAAAAAAAATTACTATACTCTAGCGTTACTAGTACTCGAGAATGTGTGAGTTTTGGCCCTCTTAAGGCGGAGGTACTAAGCTCGCTCCGCCAGCCCGTGTCGTGCACAGTAGTAGTGAAACGCGCTGTTACGCTGTTTTGACACCAATGCACATGTGTTTGTCTTGGTCTGGGCGTTTTTAAGAGAGGTAGGGTGCATCAAAGCAACTCGTCTGGGGAAATACCTCACAGAAAACCGCAGTCAATCAACAACTCCCTAGGGGGTTGTTGCGTTCCTACGTATGAGTGAGATCTCCAGTAAGCTTTTAAGGAGTTGCTGTGTGCTGTGTTAGCAGCAGAGGTGGCACCGCGCGAGTAGTACTTAGACTGTTGCAAGCGTTTATATGCTACGGTAACCGCGTTCCATCAGGTGGGCCGTATGTTTGTATGCCTCCCGACATAGTATAAATACAAAATCGAGAAGGTGCATCTCGCCAGGGTATATATTTGACAAAGCCCATGGCCAAGAAATCAAATAACAGTTTCTACTCGTACTTACCTATTAATTTCTTCATATTCATTTGTGGTGCTCGTTCTAAGCCAGATAGTTCGGACATATGGCGAATTGAAGCTCTCAAAGACGAATGAACAAGTTGAATACGTAGTAGGTAAAGTATTCATTTGAGGCTCCACTCCCATACCACGTGTTATGAGATGTTACCACACGGTTAACACTGAGGGGAACACATTTGTTTATTCATAGTGAACCTATGATCATTTGCAATACAGCAAGTATCGCAAGGGCGTTGCCATCCTCGTCGGTAACACAGTAACTACTTAAAAACTTGACTAATTTCACTACACGACAACGCTACAGGGAGTTGGCTACGGTATTCTGTGAGGTGGAGGTACTTCTCCCGTCGAACTGCTTTAATGCTCCCTACTTCTCATCAACTAGCTTACTGGTAACCTCTTGTAGGACTAAAAGTAATCTGCCTGTGCGATGATGTTTGCGAACTCTCTTTTGTAAGACCAGATACTTTCATATATCAGGGCAGCTTATGGTTATTTTACCCTAATGTATATTTTTTAATACCAGATCGTGTGGCAAAGCAAGCATTATGGTCATCCTGCCATGAAGCTTTTGAATGTCTACAATAGAACCGTAAAAATTGTTACCTATACTGCTAACGGATTCCTCATTGCAAAAAGTATTGCCTTTTTATGTAAAAAATTGAGATGTCTAATTAACAACACAAAAAAATAACAAAAAAAATCAGGTACGTCTAGATCGAGGCATAAATACAGCTCGACACCTAATTGTTTCTAAGTAATTAATTTAGAAAAAAGGAACATCCACCGGAAATTATAATTTACAAGTGTCGGAATTGTTTTATTTTTGTTTTTACTTACCATAAAAACATTTTCACAAGAGCGCCATCTATCCGTACAACGCACAACTATAACAATAATTCATAGCATGCGACCGAGCGCTTTGATATGAGTGATGTAGTTTGACATTTTCTGACAGATGGCAGTTAAATGTAAGTGGAAATAGTCGCCTTAATTTGTACTTTTAATTTTTTTACGGTTGTTACGTAGTGATTTTTTTACACACATAACTAAAATATATTTACGACAATGTCAATGATTTACAGATATATGCAGGTAATTGTAGCCATTAGAAAGGTGTGTAATATCTAATAACATTTTAGAAAAATATAAAATACATGATTATTGCCGTTTTACTTCCATGAAAAGTGAATGTATTCATATGTGTCCCATCTCAGGATTTTACATAATTTAAAATGTAGTAATAAAGACAGATAATCAAAAATATTTATTGGATTATGTACCAGGCATTGGGTCGATAGAGAATACAGAAATAGAAGCGTTAACCACACACAATGGGATAAAATATGGGAGTATTTATTGGCGCTGTAGTAAAATGTCTGAAGCCTTAGATAAGTCTTTACACCAAAAAACGGTTTGTACACAAATTAATTACAACACTAGAGGATTGAGTTTCGCTCAGGAAAATTACGTGTTTTCAGCGAACACACCTATGCTATCTGTCTATAACTTCATGCCAATATTTCTCTCTTGCGATGTAGGCAGAGAGAACCGAGCGTCACACGACTAGGCATTACACATCTCACTCGCTTCTTTAAAAATTATAGCTCTTTTCTTGCACGCTTGCCGGTTCCAAGGACTCCTGACACCGCCTTCTAATAACATCATATCTATTCGACCGTAGTTGGTTTGTATAGGCTAGGTCTTTCTCGACATCTACATCATTTTTCTTTCGCGTTGTACATGTCCGAATCGACTAACTTCTTATCTTAACACCGACACTCTCTTTCAGACTAACTTTTTTCTCATATCGTCATTGCAAACTTGGTTTACAAGCATTACACCGCAGAATTTGCGTAACGCTCGCATTTCAACGCCGTTTATTCTACTTTCGTTTTCTCTGTTATCACCTAGCTCTTTTCCATGGACTCGTTGTTTCTGCATTGTTTGTACAACTTCACTAATGCAAAAATCTGTATAATAATGGGCCTATTGCACTTACAAATGCTTATACAGCTTATACATGGTCTGAGTGTACAGCTCGTTATGCTGCTTGGTAGAGATAATAGTCGGCCACAAGGCGCGGTCCTTAAGCACCTCGCTCGCTTCTTTAACCTCCGTAGCTCTTTTCACGTCCGCTCGCCGGTTCCTCGGGCTCCTGACACCATCTTTTGATAATACACAATTAATGTGGTCATAGCAGGTGAGTCCTGCTCTTCCTCGGCTCCTAAATCCTTCTACTTTCGTGTACACGGTTCAGAGCGTATAAATGCTAAAGGATTATTTAAATCGCTAAGCTGGCAAACAAGCGTACGGCCTGCCTGATGGTCAGCAGTTACCGTAGCCATGGACATTAGCAGCACGAGGAAAATTACTTGGAAATATCACCTCTGCTGCTAACCAAACACACAGAGAGAACATTCAGTTTCTTTCGGCGCCGTTTGGTGGACGCTTTCACATTGCACCGAAAATATATTTCACTGCGACTTCGACATTATCAATACAATTAATATATCTATCTATCTATAACTTCACGCCAAATGCCTTGCGGGGTAGGCAGAGAGAACTGAGCGTCACATGACTCGATCCTTACAAACCGCACTCGCTTCTGACGTCATCTTCTGATAGAACACAATAAATGTGGTCATGGTAGGTAAGTCTTGGCCTTCCTCGGCTCCTACATCCTTCTACTTTACGTTGTATATCTGTTTAATCATTCTTTCTTCCTGGATTCTTTCTACATGTCCGACCTAACGGAGCATACCTACCTCTTCTTATTTGAGTCCAGCTACAACTCTAGCCACCTGGCGCCTAAACCTCCTAGCGAGTTTCCTCACCACGTTTTTCTTCACCGTCGAGCAAGTGATCATTACGAATATGTATATAAATCCGAAAACATGAATTTATTGGTACATGCCAGGACTCGAACCAGCGACCTGTTGGTCATCGGGGCGGCTCCTCGTCGCCAGGGCTATCATCGCCAGGGCTGTTACTGCTTGCACCACAAATTAGTAAGTAATTATAAATAGGTCGTAGGTAATGACCTCCTTATGTAACCTTTATATTTACTAGTCGTTTGAGATCACGTCGGGGCCAGTGTCGGCGGCGACGTGACCGCACTGCCAACTGGCCGTGGCAGGGGTATCACACCGAACAGTAACTAAAATATTGTAGTTAGAAGATATTGTTACGCGGAAGTCAAACTCCTGGCTACGCAGGGGTGATTTGATTGCTACCAAAGTTCACAGGATCACTCGCTGGGCTAATCTGAAGACTTCCTAAAAATTTAATCAGAATCGCTCCAGCCGTTTTCGAGTCAATAGATTACAAACATACAGACATTGATTTTTATATATATAGATATATTAAAGAATGCGCCTTCATGTATAGTGGTTACCGTAGCCTGTGACCTTTTGCAGTACTAGAAATATCGCTCGCATGTTGCCATACTGGTGCTAACACAGGAACTTTTCAGAAGCTAATTGGTAACCTCACTCGAACGAAAAACGTTTTCACAGGATCGCAATGCACGAGTGACACCCTTGGTGTTGTCCATAGGCTACGATAACTGCTTACCATCAAGCATACGCTTGTTTGCTATCTTAGTGGTATAAAGATAATTCAATATGAAATAAGTGTGAATCGGTCATTTGTGTAATACTTAGACACTGTTGAATACATATTGTCACGCGGATGGTTTCGTTGGGATGCTCTGCACCGGCGGCGGAGACCTCGCCGTCGACCAAGGTGGTGACCGCTCCACGGTGAGATGGTGAGAATTGATAATGGGGATTAGTACTTCTCACACAGCCGTGGCAGCGTCTATTTTAGAATAGGTGACGCGGTGTACACGGTGAGAGCACTGACAGACTAGTGGATAAAAAAGCACCCTACTATCCGAACAGTCCGTGATTCGAATCCTCGGGTGCGTCACTAGAGTTGTATTTTCAGATTTGGGCACATACACGATAATTACATGTTTGTTATTTTCACTCGCTTTCACTCGCTTGGCGGAGAAAACATCTGATAAATCGGTTATTTCACTCCGAAAGAATTTGGAATTCGCCTCCAAGCTTTTCATCAGTTTCTCTTCCTCATTTAGAATATTTCTTTCTCGCTTCACTTTCACTAAAGTTTTGGTCTTATGCTATCACACAGATACGACTAATCCAACCATGTTTTATTCTTTTTGCCACGGAGGTTCAGCCTCCGCGTCTCACCAAGTGTCATCTTTCTAAGTTTTTCTTGCGTTTCTTTTGCGCTCAGCTCAGCTTCTTTGCGCTATCCACTATGCTCTGTTTCTGAATCTTCCAGCATTCATTTACATCTAAGCCGGCTACACTCGCGTTCGCAATTCTTTTACTGACCAGACTGTTTCATTCTTTATCCTTTCATGGTCTCCGAAATTGGTACGCCCTCGCCTGTGCATCAACTTCTTAAAAAGTCCAACAAATCAGTGTGTGTTGGTGTGGTCACTTCACACACTGTGGTTCTTCTTCCTGAAACTACTTCTACCTCATAATGTAAAAGGGAACCCTTACAAAATCACTTTGTTGTCCGTCTGTCTGTTTGTCAAGACCCTTTTTCTCAGGGACGGGTGGAGCTATCAAGCTGAAATTAATATCAAATACTCAGGTCTATAATTCATTCGTGCAGTGAAAAAAAACAAATTTACAAGTCAATGCAATCAAAAGATACGACTGTTTATGTCTCGTTTACGCGCATATTTTGACACTCGCAAGGGAATCAAAACCTATAGGCTGCTTCCCGTTGACCTAGAATCATGAAATTTGGTAAGAAGCAAGGTCATGTAGCACAAGTAAAGGAAAACATCTGAAAACTGTAAACTAGTAGTTACTACACTAAAAAAAATGCGAAAATATTTTTTACGGAACCCTCGGTGCGCGAGTCGGACTCGCACTTGCACTTTACACCATGCACGCTCGCCGGTTCCTAGCTTCTGATTACCACCTTCTGATAAAACATGACCAATTTCATGGTAGTTGAATCTTGGTATTACTCGACTCCTACATCTTTCCACTTTCGCATTGTATATCAGTCGTAATTGTTTCGTCGTGCATTCTTTCCACATGTCTGAACACCTACACTCTCTTTCTTACATCATGATTGTAGTCGCGGTCAGCCACAAATGTTTGCGCATCTCGACGTCGTGCACGCGTCTGGTACCGACTGGTGATGGTATCTGGGTAACCGCCTCTCTCGGTGTTTTGTTTGTATAAAAGAGCGTTATCTCAGGAAAGACACCTCTACACAAACACTTGAAACGCGAATCCTTATCTAAATACAAAATTTGATTCAAATTATTACAGCCGTTTTCGAGATACACGGAATGTATCGAAATATATACAAGCATGGCTGGTTTAAAATCAAAGGAACAAATGTGCAAAAAGAACAAATGTGTTGTTAGTGGGTTTCGAACCGGGACCATTGTAACTGTTTTTGACGGAGCGCACCTACGGCTACGGCGGGACCAAATACGCACTGATAACAATGTACAAGTAGCTGGTTTAACATGAACTGCGGTATTTTTATAGTTTTTTTGTATAAAATCGCCCTTTTTCAAAATACCACCTTGTATGAACGAGTCTACATATATATACGTCTTTCTCCTTTCTTCGCTCGTTAACTATATATATAAGAATTAGTATGAACCTCTCCAGTACCTACACATGATCAGCAGGAGTATTCACATTGCCACGGAAACTTCATATTCAATTTTTTTTTCTTATTTTTAGTCCAGGGGTACTGGCAAATGGTCTATGTACATACAGCACAAGTCATAAGTTTTGAATCGTCTCAAAATTTTCTTAATTCTAGATTCTAGCTTCAGAAATTTCAGATAAAGTTCTGAAGTTTCAATACAACCCGTAACACGATAGTGAAATTTACAATTTTATCTTCAAATTCTTCATTATTTAAATTAAACACATTCACTTCAAAGCCCACTATCGTTAAAATTACTTAAGGTTTGCAATTTACATATAATATAATGTATATTCGTCGGAAAAATTTAGCGAGCCTACAAGCTCTCAAGCGTAATTTTAGGAACTAAGAAGAAGAAATAATTTTGACCCGAAATAGTAACTATTAAGTAATCTGTGCCGTAATCGTAATGTGCATGGAATCAAATATTTTGAATTGAAAAGATTTCAATTTCGTGACGTACATTACGCACCTTGTACGAATGTAATTGAAATACATTTCACTGGAACTAACACCGAGTCAGTGTAATAACATTTAGATTCGAATAAGAATGAACATTCTGTCAATGTGAAAACCCCGGCTGGTGTCCAAAGGAATATAGGAATATCTTCAATATGCTCAAGGGCCGTGTCAAAAAATAACCGGTCCTTCGCACCTGATTCTTGCAGCAATTACCAGACGAGAGCCTCTCAAGAGAACGGTTGAAGCTCTTTATAAATCTTTTTAATATTCTGTTTATTTTTTACTCACGATTAATTTGTTAGGCGAGCAGGAGCATGTGGATTCAACACGCAGAGGAGTCAAGTGGTACACTTGCGGCGACCCGCTCCGGCCTGTGTCAAAGAAACAATCTACACATGAGACGAAACGGCAGGTACGATTGTGTGGAAATTGAATATAAGGCCAGGATGGACTAAATATTGGATTACTATGTAAGAGTTATAGTTATCCTGGACTATTTATAATTATTAAGTGTGCTATATTAGAGGGTATATTAGTCATATGCCTTTATTAATAAGTTGAAGTGCATACGAGTGTAAACAGGAATATTAATGAAATTATTATATACGTTTGTCGAGTGGCAATTCCTTCCCGTGCATCAATGATCAAAAATATGATCATTGATGCACGGGAAGGAATTGCCACTCGACAAACGTATGTAATAATTTCATTAATATTCCTGTTTACACGAGCCTCGAGAAAGTGACGTGATGGAAGATGTGACAAGAAATGATGACAAAATATTGGATAAATAAAGCGGATGCTAACTACTTTTTTCTAGAATACCATCGCTCGATGACAGCGGAGAGTTCACCCTCACACGCTGGAACCGCAACGGTCTCGTACACACAGTACGAGACCGTTGCGGTTCCAGCGTGTGAGGGTTTCAGATATTTTTTCTTCTGATACTTTTCAGATTGTGCAAAGGACTTCCAGCTGAGTATTTCCAAAGGGACAGCACGATGTTCTTTAAAGACGTGAAGACGTTTCTACAAGGTCGGGAACGCAAGAGTGGTACCATGGTGTTACAAATATCTAGGCTACCGTATATATTATCAGGCAGGTTGTTGTTCTTGTCACTTTAGTGGTATAAAAACAGGGGGCGTGAAGGGTGTAGACCTAAGGGCTTATCAACACATATTGCTGCTTATTGGTAAACAAGGTTTCGGAGGGAAGGCTCCAGGATATTTACCAGCCCGGATAAGGAAACATCTCATTTATAATACAGAAACAACTAATATACTCGTAGCTTACTTATAAGGTGTTGTCACGAGCCTTAGAAACCGGCGAGCGTGCATGAGAAGAGCAATGAATGTCAAAGAAGCGAGTGAAGTAGGTAAGGATCGAGGCATGTGGCGCTCGGTTCTCTCTGCCTACCCTGCGAGGGATTTGGCCTAAAGTTATAGATGGATAGAAGTAATATAGCAACTAATCTTTTGAATCACAACGATGTAAGCTGATCTCGTTTCCATTTATTTACGGGCTTGGTTGTGTACGAACGTAATGAACCACAGTCATGTCAGATGAGCCAAGTCTACTCCATATCATTTTATGGTCCTTAAATATCTATCTGCATGCATGCTTCCTCCCGTTTCTAAGGCTCCTAACACCACCTTCAGGTAAAACATGATCAATTTCGTTGTAGTAGATGAGACTTGTCTTCCCGCGTCTCCTAAATCGTTCCACAATTTTTGCAAGTACATGTTTCTTCAGCCCTATAGTTGACGCAGTCTGTGAACTGTCTACACATGTCTATTGCCTTTTCTGTAAGGCCGTGATGACAGTGTGTCTTCAAACTGTGGGGACTTTTCTGATGCTTCAGCGTAAGTTAGTAAAGTTCTAAAAGCGTCAAATAGTTTGATCATCGCGGATGAGATCGGTCGGGCGGTCGTAGTCGGCACCTTTCAAGCCATTCTTTTCAAGCACAAGCATCCGCCCTGCCTTAAGGATACCAAAGCTCATGGACACTTGCAACACAAAAGACATCGCTCGTGCGCTGCTGACCCCGTAAAAACCTCATGCAACCATGGAAGCAGTGACATGTTGCATCTACTAACGGTAGTGGGTGGGTGCTGGCCGGTGCTAGTTCGCATGAACTAATTGGTGGCGGAACCACACAAAGCAGGTTGGATCAAATTGCATGTAAATTTGACTTTCGCAAAATAACGCCTGAATCTATTAACTATTCCTCGTATAGTTCATCATCTTCACGCCGAGACACTTGCGAGGTAGGCAGAGAAAATCGAGAGCCATAGAACCTTACATACCTCGCTTGCTTCATTTATATCTCCTCTCGCCGGTCCGTAGGGCTCCTGGTGTCACATGCTGATTCTGCATTCTTTCTGCATATCCGTACCAACGGAGCATGTATCTTTTTACCTTGACACCGTACCTTTTAAGACCGACCCTGTTTCTTACGTCATCTATGTTTCTTTTCATCATTGAACAGTGTGCTGTCCATCCGCGGCGCGCCCTTGCGCGGGCGGCGGGCGGCGGGCGGCGGGCGGCGGACGGCGGGCTGTGGCGGGGGTCTACGGGCGGAGTCCATGCTCGACCATTGTTCACCATAATCGGGTTTCCCGACTATAAATAGTCCAACAATACTAGCGATAAATATATCATGCAACTATGTATCATAATATTCCAATATATTTATAGATTTTTTTATACTACGTCATGAGTCATACAAGCATACAGCCCACCTGATGAAAAGCGGTTACCGTAGCCTATTAACGCTCACAACACTGCTGCTAGCACAGCAACTCCTTAGGAGCTTACTGGTGATCTGACTCGCACGCGGGAACAAAACAAGGAGTTGTTGAGTACTTCACCAGACGGGCTGCTTTGATGCGACCTACGTCTCTTAAAAACACCCAACCCTGTGTGGAAATCGAACCCACGAGCGTTGGTGTCAAAGTAACGTAACAGCGCGTTTCGCCATTGCGTCACCGAGCTCGTCAAAATGATGTAGGAGCCGAGGAAGACCATGACTCACCTCCACTACCACGGCGAAATTTGTCGTTATCAGAAGGTGGTGTAAGACACTACAATCGAGGCAGAGATGACTAGAGCCGCCGCGGTAACGACGGCGTGCATCTACTATCGGTAGTGGGATGGGTGACGGCCGGCGCTAGATCTCATGTTCTAATAAGTAGCGGAATCACACAGAGCAGTTTATATCTTTAAAAAAATGTTAAAAAAAAATATTTTTTTTATTTCTGTTTTTTAGGGTTTCGTACCTCAAAAGGAAAAATGGAACCCTTATAGGATCACTTTGTTGGCCGTCTGTCTATCTGTCCGTCTGTCAAGACCCTTTTCCTCAGGGACTGATGAAGCTATCAAGCTGAAATTAATATCAAATAATCAGGTCTGCAATCCCTTCGAACAATGAAAAAATCAAATTTCTGAGTCAACGCAATCAAAAGATATGGCTGTTTATGGCTCGTTTATGCGCATATTTTGACACTCGCAAGGGAATCAAAACCTATAGGGCACTTCCTATTGACTTAGAGCCATGAAATTTGGTAAGAAGCAATGTCATGTAGCACAAGTAAAAGAAAATATCCGAAAACTAAATTTGTAGTTACATCACAAAAAAAATTGCGAAAATAGTTTGCGAATCTAGTTTTTTACGGAACCCTCGGTGCGCGAGTCGGGCTCGCACTTGATTAACGTCTTCTTTTTAATAAAAGCTGGCTTTCACAAATATTTTTAATTTACATTTATTCTTGCTAAATTTTGTGCCCTATATTTCTACCCCTAGAGCCTTGTTTGTCCCTACGTGCAAACAAAGTTAGCACAGATTTTCTAGGTGATGAAAGAAAACACATCCTAATCCATATATGTATATATATGGATTGGGATGTATGTCGTTTCATATATATGTTTATATGTTATTATGTTTGTTCATTAATAGTGTATCGGCGGTAAACATTAGTACGGCTATCGAATTGCGTCACTCGCCCGCTGGATAACGGCCAATTAAAACATATTGTGGTGGAGTTATCTGCAGGCGACATACATATCGCCAGGCCGCGGGCAGCGCTTCGCCCTGCCGTCGTGAGTTATTGTTTTATGTACAGTTGAGAACACGACATTCTTGACATTTCTTACCAAGGAAAAAATCGAAAAAATCTTGGAGAATATTTAGATAGGACTTTGTCCTCGTCTGTACATATTGCCGATCTCGGTAAAAGGTTGTTTGCCGCCAATTCCTCTTTGAGAAGATTGCGTAATTTTCTCCCAATAGATACCAAAATTGCGCTTGCACAATCTCTACTCCTTCCTATTCTTGATTATGCCGATTCCTGTTACCTCGACCTCACTGTAGAGCAACTAAATAAACTTGAGCGCCTTCAAAATCTCTGTATTCGGTTTATATTTGGGCTTCGCAAATATGACCACGTCTCCGAATTTCGCACTCAGCTCAAGTGGCTACCTATTACTTTTCGTCGCAACTTGCCCTTACTGTCTTTGCTCAATGCTATTTTTTTCAATCCCGCCACCCCTCGTTACCTCAAATATCGTTTTACATTTTACAGTGATAGTCAAGGTCGAGAGTTACGTCAATCCCTTCTTCTCCGTCTCAAAACTCCATTACACTCCTCTCAATTCTACGCGAAATCTTTTTCAGTTCAAGTGTGTAGTGCGCCTCTGCAATGCTCTGCCGTTTAATAATCGAAGTGCCCAAACTGTTTCCTCCTTCAAATCTTTAGTCAAAACGTATTACCTTTCCCTAAACGCAACCTAATCGTACGCTTTCTTTAACCTCTATTTCCTTTTTTTTTGTATCATTACTGCTTATGCATGCAACTACAGTATGTATATTATGTAAATACAGTATATATATTATTCTTTTAATTTACTCAGCGCCATCTACCTGTTTTATTAAATTTTTATTGTTCTCTCTCAGCTATAGGTTGTCTGTCAGAGATCGCTTAGCGATAAGGCCCGCCTGTTGTACTTTAATTCATAATATACATTGTAAATTTTATGTCGCTGCAGTAAAGTATATTTATTATTATTATTAAACATATAAAATCTAATATTGCTCTTATGAACAAACAGACAGACGTAAGCAGCTCCCCACTATTAAATATCGTTTCATCCACCAATCCACCCTCACCCTCAGTTCAATATAATGGACGGCACTACGATCGATTTGTCACTTGTAGCATGTTATTGTACAGCGACTGAGGATGCCTCGAGAGGCGAAACACGTGTTGCAGCGACGACCAGGACAGTCGTGGCAGCGACGGTGGCGGTTGGATGCGGTTTCTGTTCCAGATGGCCGACGACCGCAGCAGCCATGGCTTCGACGGCATGTTGCATCTACAAACGGTAGTGGGTGGGTGCCGACCGGCGCTAGAACTAATTGGTGGCGGAAAGTCAGAAAGCAGGTTAGATCAAATCGCAAATAATAATGATGTCAAGTGGTATTATTGGCATTATTACACAAGAAGACATTTACTAGTCCCTGCAAGCTGAAGTACCGTCATTCACAACTTATTTCTAAGTTTTTCGCTGAAGTTTGAAAACGACTTATATTTTTTATGGACCTACATTATGTTTTCATAAATATATTGAGTAGCAACAGTGAGGTATTTATTTCTTTGAACGGTTCCCTGAGAGATTCGCTGAAGTTTGACAGTGATTTAAATTTTTATTTCAACCGATTCAACCGAGGATTCCACACTAACACAAAATATAATTCTGTGTCACGAATATACTCGTAATAGGAGTGTCGTCGTGTTCCTGTGAACGAGTGAGGTTAGTAAACTCTGGCGTGAGGAGTTGCTGTGTTTTGTAGTGCTAGCGTTCACTGGTTATGTATGGGCTTCTTGTAGACCAAAATCTTTCAAATCTTCTTCTTAAGTGGTAAATTATCTCATATGAACCGTGATAAAAAGTATCGTAAGTTCTAACATAGCATAGTTGAATGGTAAAGCATTCATCGTTCTTTTCAAAGTGAACAATGAAACGCCTCGCTGGGAACTACTCGTATTTAATTGTTTATTCCAATACCGTTCTGTATACAACATTACAATGACTTTTTAGTTTCCGTCAGCACGTGGAAGTTTTGGACACTTGAAACACGTGAACAACCAACGTATTTAATCGACCGTGTGAGAATCTTCGAGAGTCAAACTTACTTGACAAAAATGCGCTAAAACTATTTCCTGTATTTTTGCGTAAGTTTCTTTTTTCCTTTAAAATACACGGTTCCGGTCGATACAGTTGTTATGTTATCCCACAGGAACCGTACACTTTTCTGAGATACAATGTAGCCTATGTCATTCTCTGACCCTCTCAAGTACCGATTCATTGCTATCTTATATTGTACATTTTCCCGGGATAAAGGTACCGTCCGTGCTATGCTAGACTATAATCTATCTCTGAGCCAATTTTCGTTCAGCAAACATCCATCCGTCCAAACTTTCGTATTTGTAATACGAGTGAGATATTTTGTGTATCTTGGAAACGGTTCTAACGATTTGGACCAATTTTGTATTTAGAGAAAGTATTGATAATTTGCATATATTTATCTGTATAATGTTTCTTTCCTTAAGAACAAACATGATTTTACATAAAAAATTCGCCGAGCTCGGTCGCCCAGTAACTAGTTTATTAAATGTTAATGAAAAAATAATATATTTCTTGTTAACATACAATTTATTCACATGTAATTATTTATATAGGTACATGTGTGTTCATGTATATGCATAGATATTGTACATTATGTATATTTAGTTGTTATACGTGAATGTCATAGAAATGAGTGCACTGAGGATATGTGTGGAGCTATAATGTTGATAGAGAGACAAACGGCGCGAGCGCGAACGTGAGAAATGTAAGGACAGAGTTACGCGGTGCTCGGTGCTCTCTGCCTACCCCGCAAGGGATCTGACGTGAAGGTATGGATAGATTATATATACTGTTGTTTGAGTTATTCTTTAAACATATTTCTTTTTGTTATTGTTTGTTGTTCCGAGGACTCCCAATAGATGGCGCTGTACCATTTTGTAAAATTTTTGTTCGTGCTATCAAGATTTTTTCGGTTTTAATGACCTTGCATGGTCAAGACAGTGTTGTTATAGGCTGTGGCGCCTCACGCCCGCCTCTCTAGTCCGGTGACGTAGTGACAGCCCACTCGGGGCTAACTACATAGTCAGGTCAAAAAAAAAAAAAAAAAACAGTGTTGTTATCGAAATATTAGTAGATTAAATATATAGTTTAATTGGCAAACTAGTTTCATTCACTGAGTGAGAAAGAAATTCTTCCGAACCGGAAGCCCTGTATTTTGTACTTCGTTGTACAACTGTTATATTATTATTTTATTATTATATATACTATTCACACAGTTCCATTGGGAAGATCAGATTTTTTCATCGATTTTTAACAGCTGTCTTATGAAAGGTTGTTTGTATACCAACACTTAAAGGTTCGTCATAGAGTTGGTCACCCAGTATGTGCTCAATTACATGTCATATGAAGCAATCAAAGCATTGACGAGTTCGGTGACGCAGTGGTCAGTAACGATGCAGCTGCTTTGACACCAGAGCTAGGTTAGCGCCTAGCGAGACTCCTTATCCCCTACTCTTCTGCTGTGTTAAGGCACACGTCAGTTTTTTTATGTAAGTTCAGCAAAGTGGCTCCGCTTTGCTTGATGATAAGCGAAAGAGGAGCCCAAATCGCAACTGCAACTAACAAAAGACTACACAGTGTCCTGTCAGTTGACGCTGCCATGCTGACCCGCAAGATGCTTCTTCACGCTTCGTTTAAAGGATCCCATATTGCACGAAGGAGGGAACATATGTGCAGGCAAGGCGTTCCACTTTTTAATGGTACGACAAAGATAGGAGTTGACGAACTTTTTGGTATGCGAAGAAATGTTCTCAATAGTGAAACAATTTGAATTATTAAACTATGACAAACAGATTATTATAGTCTTAAATGTCGAAGTCCCATACATCCAATTCCGCGGTAGATCTAAGTGCTTCTTTTCGAGGAGAAATTTCTAAAAAGTTTTACAATTTCTTTGATTTAAAACTACTTAGTGCCGGTGAGAGTCACTTTGTTGTGTGTGTTTGTTTAGCTTAGAACTAAACGCGAAAAAAAAATGTTTTTAAAGTGGCGGGTTCGATGTCAATTGCAGTGTTCGGGTTTTTGCAAAAAAGTCAAACGGAGTCAAACCAGTTTCGAGTAGGTACGTGCACCAAGGTCGCCGCGTCACGCCTGCCTGCCTCTATAACCCCCATCGTTTACGTATGCGGCCGTGTTTTACATGGAATGTGCATTTCGGAGGTCGGCGGCAATTTTGGTTTTCGATGTTGTTTACTTTTAGACAACACTGAATTGTTATTTTGACCTAACGGTTCTTTTCGAAAGAAGACCATGAATTAGGCTCCACTGTCTGTCCATCTGTCTGCCCGTCTATCGCAAGGCTTTGAATTTGGAACTGCAATAGGTAGGGACTTAATGTTTCCAGATTATGTATTACTACTACGAGTATAAATAATTAAAATTAAATAAACAAGATTTTTTTACAAATCGACGTTTTTTCTATCCTATGTTATGAATATTTTGCGTGCGATGTTTTTTTCCATGAAAAAAGTCAGAATGTTCGTTCGCCACGAGACGTGGTATAAACAAGGCCGGTAGTGTGTGGATCGCACACCCAGGATTACGTACGTTTCATGGACTGCGTTACTAAGGCTGTTACTGAAGAAAAATCTTCCACTAATAAACTTATTAATGCTGTAAGGTTTTGCAGATTTCTGAATTGTGTTAGTTAAAATATGATTGTTTTTTTCCTGTGTGAACGTTCATTGACTTTCATTAGCTTAAATTTTTGAAACATTTGTTAGGAAATGATATCATTTTTATGATAATTTCTAAAAAAAGTTAGGTTAAAGTTTAAGTTAAAGTTAACTAGTTACCTGTTTTTATTTACTCGCTGCTCACTCGCCGGTTTCTGGGGCTATTGACACCACCTGCTGATAAAACCTTACCAATTATTTCGTGGTAGGTGAGTGGTGAAAGCTTCCTCAGCTCCTACATTTTTCTTCTGTATATCTGTTTATTACAGTAATTCTTTTCTATTTCTTAGCGTTAGGCGGTTTCCTAATCTATGCTAGCTATGCTAGCAGCAGAGGTGGTGTCGCGAGTGATAATACTTAATGTATTGCGAGCTTTTATAGGCTAAGGTAATCGCTTTCTATCACGTAGGCCGTATGCTTGTATGTTTTCCGACGTAGTATAAAAAATAAATGTTCACAAATCTTAAAACATGAATTTAGTGTATATATGTATATACATGCTTGGATCCGAACCAGTGCCAGTTGGCCAATAGGCTGGTGATTTATCCACTGGTCTATCACTGCTGCCATGAAATTGAATAGCACGCCTCTTCTTTTCTATAATTTGTTGTTGCCATAAACCAAGGACTAAAGCTCTCAGCAATCGAAACACAGGTGAGGTCATTAGTTCGTCATTCCCCGGCACCGCCGCGGTCGGACCAGCAATTTCGCATGGCAAGCACGTGTTGGCATTACGTCAGGGCAAGGATCTTCGGTTGTACGATTCTATGCCTAATGAGAGGAAAATTTACAGACGCCATACATTTTCCGGCCGATGTAAAGAGACGAGTGAGTGCAGAGAAGAGTGTAAATAGAAAGTTGGAACACGATTCGGGTCAGGAAGGTCAATACCGACGTTAACTTATAGAAGTTAGACTTAAATGCAGTAGAAATAACATGAAAGTAGAATAAATGCGAAGTGTAGAGTTGCGCAAAATCTGTGAGTTTGCAATGGTGATGATAAAAAAGAGAGAATTGAAGTTGACATAAGAGGTGGCATGGTCCGTCGGCTATGTACTCGTACCAACTCCGGCCATAAGTTCTGTTACAAATGAATATGCATTTATTTTTTTATGAAGTAAATAAGCGTGTGTTATCAAGGAGTCATAATGCTCCATTTTGGTGAAAAAGGAGTGAAGTGTTCAGCCAAAGTGCATCAAGAGACAGTTTTTGATCGTGTTGTGAAACCTTTCTGCAATACACTTTTAAAAAATGTGCCATGAACTTTCCAGCAGAACTCTGCACCTGATCACAAGGTACGAACTAGCCAAGCCTGGCTCGAAACGTTCCGGACTTTATAAGTGCTAAAGACTGGCCATCGTATAGCCCAGATCTGAACCCTTTAGACTACAAATTATGGTCAGTTTTAGAGGACATGGCCTCGAAGCAACAGGCCGACATTGTGTCTCTTATGAAATCTCTAGAGCAAGCAGTGGCTAGACTTCCCATGGAAACAGTGCCTAAATCCATAAATTCGTGGCCAGACAGATTAAAGGCCTGTATCAAAGGCAAAGGAATCATTTTTTATTTATTGCTGAGACTTCTATAAATATTACATATAAGTTGTATTAAGATTACGTTACTTCATAAAATAATAAATGCATATTCATTTGTAACATAACTTATATATACTCGTAATTTGGTCATATTTGATTCTGTCGATTTCTAGTTTTTTCCTCGACTGGGGTCATATCATGATATTGAATAGCTTATAATGTTCATCCAGAATGGGCTCATCAACTGCAATAAGATTTTCTCAAATCCGACTGTTAGTTCCGGATATTAACGAGTTCAAATAAACGAACAAACAATCCACGTGACCGAATGTAAGCGGTCACTTAATAATTCGAGTACACGACTTGCGTGAATAAGACTGTCATTGTATTGGAGTTCCCCGCCAGCCGGCGGTAATAACGCACGGCAAGCACGTGCGGCCTGCGCCATCACTACGAGGCCTGCTTTTTGTTTACGGCTCTTGTATGAAGGACGTAGGCGCAGACGTGAGGGATTCTACCTCGCCACTATGTGCACGCGCGGACATACAAAGCTATATTTGTTATGACGAGGCAAAGGTACTTTTATCGTATTTTAAAATCGTATCTTATCGTATTGTAAAAATATTTTTATACAACGTGCGGTTGTATACAAGCATACGGTCTACCTGATGTGGACCAATTACCATAGTCTTTGAACGCTTGAACAGCAACTCCTTAGGAGCTTACTGGTGACCTCACTCACACGCAGGAACAGAATAACCACCCAGAGAGTTGTTATTTGGCTGCGGTTTTCTTTGAGGTGGAGATAGTTCCCCAGACGGGCTGTACCGACGTACTGTACTGATGTACTGTAGCCCGATGGCGGAGTGGTTAAAAATGCTTCCGTTAATTTGGGGCAAGATGGCACCTGACTAGTATATGTAAGTACAGTTTTTTTGTAAATACATACATGTAATACATAGACAACACGCAGGACAAACAGACATGTTCCTGCATACAAATATTTGTTTTATGCGGGAATCGAACCATCATGAAAAATGTTATGTAAATCAAATCAAATATCTTTATTGTGGAACACAGGTTACAAAAGATCCTAGAATTTATTGCGTATCACTGTGACCTGTCCTTAATAGACGTACGATAGATTTTATGTCATATTTTACAAATAGAAAATAATAATAATAGTCATATATAATTTGTCCGACAATATATAAATCAATACGTCAGTCTAAATTCAAATAAGGCACATTATTAAACTCCGTAATTATTTTTATAAATAAAATTAATAATTAAGAATTTAAGAAATGAGTTAAAAAACAATCAGTATGTCAAAATATCATTCAAATAATCTTTTACTGTATAATAGCATTTTTGAGTCAAAAACAATTTTAATTTCTCTTTAAACGTTGTCAAATCTAATGATTTAAAATTATCCGGCAATTTATTGAATATAATGGGAGCCATACCGATTACATTTTTATCGATCATGGCAGTTTTATATTCGCCAATTACTAACTTATATTTAAATTGAGATCTTACACGATTTGGCCTTGTTTCAGATAATTTGGTAAACAAATTCGGATTGGATTTTACAAAATTACATAGTTCCACTGTATAAATGCACGGCAGTGTTAATAGTTTGAGTGATTTGAAAATTGGTACGCAGCTATCTCTAGATTTTAATCCACGCATTGATCTTATATATCTTTTTTGGGCCTCACAGCCTTTCTCTGTGATGTATGTCTTGTGATGTATGTATATTTAAAATTTATATTCAATAAAACTAATGAAAGTAGCAGAACAGGGGCGGTAAGGAGCAAAGTCGTGAGGCGTGAAAGCATACAAGTGTTTCGTGTATTGCAAGCGATCATAGGCTACGGTAACCGGTTTACATTAAATGGGTCGTAACCTTGTTAATGTAAACTGGCTACTGTAGCCTATGGTCGCTTGCAATACATGATACAGCTGATAATACAGGAGCTTACTGGAACCTCACTCACATCTAGGGACAATACAACTATCCAACTGTCCAAGGAATTGTTATTTATCGCCGGTTTTCTGTGAGGTATAATTCTCCAGTCGAGCTGCTTTGATGCGCACTACCTCTCTTGAACACGTCCAGACCAATACGAATATGTTCATGCACTCGTTTGTTTGTCCTGCGTGGGAATCGAACCCACGGACGTTGGTGTTAATGTAACATTAATAACTCCGCCACCCAGCTCACAAAATACCATGTCGTTAAAGGGCCGCGGTGTTCCTGCAAGTAAGTAAATGTGACACAAGGATTTCGATGAGTTATGTTTTTTTTGTACGAGTACTATGTCGGGAGGCATTCAAGCATACGGCCCATCCGATGTAAAGTGGTTACCGTAGCCTATGAAAGCTTGCTATACATTAAGTATCACTCGTGCGATGCCACCACTACTGCTAACACAACAACTCCTTAAGAGCTTTTCAACCTTCCAGGAAGTTTGTTATTTGACTGCGTTTGTTTTATACGAAACGGAGGCACTTCCCCAGACGGACTGCTTTGATGCGCCCTACCCCTCTCAGTTAGCAGCGGGAGTTTCAATGCACAAGCATAGCTGTTGCCAATAAGTATTTCTATATCTATATCTTCACGCCGAGACCCTTGCGGGGCAGGCAGAGAGAACAGAGCGCCGCATGACCTTAAACACCTCCCTCGTTTCTTTTACATTCATAGCTCTTATGCTCACTCCATCGTGGGCCATGGCATGAGTCTTGGCCTTCCTCGACTCCTACATCCTTCCACTTTCACGTGGTATATCTGTTTCGTAATTCTTTCATCTTGCATTGCTACATGTCCGAACTAACGGAGCATGTCCTTTATTATCTTAACACTGATATGTCAATTTAATGATAAATAAATAAATAAATATTGCCAGACAAATTACACAGCGCCACCTAGCCCCAAAGTAAGCGAAGCTTGTGTTATGGGTACTAGACAACTGATAAACATACGTAAATACATTTTTTTTTGTTAATACATACTTATTATACATAGAAAATACCCAGACCAAGACAAACAGACATGTTCATGTACACAAATGTTTGTACTGTGTGGGAATCGAACCCACGAGCGTTGGTGTCAAAGTAGCGTAACAGCGCGTTTTACCACTGCACCACCGAGCTCGTAAATTGTCAATGTAGTCAAGTTATTCTTGAATAGTTTGTATCTTTATTAATTTCCTATCTGTTGGTATTTTATTATATAGCCGGCTGATCAGGTCTAGGGTGTTTTTTAAACAAGTTAGTTCTTACGTACTGAGAACGCGTTGTCGCCGATTTTCGCAGAATTTCACAAGCAACTTTGCCTACTTTTAATAATTTTAAATGCCATTTCCTACACGTAGAAGGGAATGTCATAATTTTCCTTGATTGGAAGGTCTTGTTTCTGAGATTTGAACATAGCTGCAGACATGTAATCATACAGCGCACCTAATATTAAACTATTACCGTAGCCTATGTTCGCTTGCAATACATGAAGTAGTAGCGTTGCGGTTCCCGCTTATCATTCGGCAACTTCTTACGAGCTTTCTGGTTACCTCACTCACTCGCAGGACTACAACTCTCTAGAGAATTGCTATTTGGATGTGGTTTTCGTTGAGGTGGAGGTACTTCCCCAGACGCTTTGATGCGTCCTACCTCTCTTAAAAATACTCCGATAAAGACAAACAGACATGTTCATGCACACAAATGTATGTCCAGTTTGGGAATCGAACCGCTCCGGTGTCATAGCAGCATTACTAACCACTGCGTCACCGAGGTCGTCAAAAGTAGAATCTAGAACCTAGAATAGTATTCCATATCCGGTGTGGTCCTGGTTCTAAGCCTGGTGTGAACATCTAGCACTAAATTTATGTTTTCCGATTTGTTTAAACATTTGTAATTATCACGAGCTCGGCGGTGAAACAAAATACTGTGAGGAAACTCACTCACCTAACACCTTTAAGGGTCGGCAACGCGTGAGTGACACCCCTGGTGTTGCAAATGTCCATAGGCTACGGTGACTGTTTACCATCAGGTAGGCCGCATGCTTGTTTGCCACCTTAGTGATATAAAAAACAACCTAAGATATTTGGAATAACGTGTGGCCTAATCTAAGAAAGGTCTGATTTTCGCCCTGGCTTGTGGAGGTTTGATCCCTCCATGTATAAATGTGTATCTTCGCCAAATCCCTGGTCTTAGGCAGCGGACCCCGTCAATCCTAATGAATAAATAAATACGATGACGCTAGGATGAAGACAAGACGATTTCATATCTGATTGAACTGCTGCATCCAAAACGATTTTATGTAATTGACATATAACACAGACCGATAAATGTAGGCAGTATCTCAAGCTGGATACGTGCTTGTTTGTCTTTCGATGATGCATAAAAAAGATTTATACCTCACCTCGCAAAATGGCAAAATATTATTTATACAAATGACAAGCACATTTAAGAGTCCGAAAATAAATGAAACCCTTCCTTGACCTTCAGGAGTCAATGAGTTTACAAGGACTCACTCTCTGGTCACATTTTTTATGCAACGTCGGGAGGCATGCAAGCGAACTACCCACTTGATTCTAAGTAAAAAAGAAACAATTTTTTATTTGCCATTGGGCCCTCGCGGGCACTTAGACAGCACAAATATAATCTTATTGTACTCGTATCTTATTCAATTCTCTTATTTTACTTTTTTTAATCTACATGTTTTCATAAATATATTGAGAAGTAACAGTGAGGATATTTATTTATTTGAACAGTTCCCTGAGGGATTCTCTGGAGCCCATGTTATAAACAGAGCGAATGACTCTTTTTGTAAGATAAAAATTGTCTCAATGTCAGCCGCCGTTCGCCACAACAGTATACCATACGACATAATGCTGTGAAAGTAGCTGAAATATAGACTAAGCACGCAGTAGCCACATCCGTCAATTGCCTGATTCTCCTAACTGCATATGCAGCAGAGCTGAGCTTACCGGCTAGTTTATTTATGTGGGGGCCCCATTGTAATTTGGAGTCTACTGTAATTCCAAAAAACACAGTGTTATTAACTAATTCTAATTTATTATTGCCGATGAGAACTTCTGTATTGGCAGAACTCACATTTGGAATATTAAATTTAATGCATTTGGTTTTAGCTGAGTTTAGCAACAGATTAGCAACACGAGAACCAGAAAAAAAATGCGTGCGCGTGAGAAGTTATACTTCTCTGGCATCAATAAATATTTAACTGGCTTGGTGGCTTCGATTCCCACACATGACAAACATTTACGCGAAACCTACTTTTCTGTAAATGTATAATTTAAGAAACAAATTTATTGGAATGTAAGATTGTGTGATGATAATAAAGGATTATTATTATTATTATTATGACAAACATTTGTGTGCATGATTATGTCTGTTTGTCTTGGTCTGGATGTTTTTAAGAGAGGTATAAAAAATCTCTAGGGAGTTGTTGTGTTCCTGCGCGTGAGTGAGGTCACCAGTAAGCCCCTAAGCAGTTGCTGTGTTAGCAGCAGAGGTGGCATCGCGCGAGTGATTCGAAAAAATGTTCACAAGTCCCTGGCCCCCGCCACCGGCTCCTCGCTCTTCTTATTTTAACACCGACGCTCTCTTTCACGCCAACTCTACTTCTAACATCATCGTTGCGAATGCGATCTACAAGCGTTACATTACAAATTTTGCACAACGCTCGCATTTCGACCGCGTTTATCCTACTTTCATGCTCTTTTTGTCTTCAGCCACGTATATGCAATAAATATTAAAGAAGCATGTGAGGTGGACAGAGTCATGCCTACTCCGCTAGGGAATTGGTGTTAAGATATAGAAATTAGCTTGAACTAAAGGGAAATATTTTTAAGAAGCATTTTAAGTGAGTGGCTAATGAGTGGCTGTATTTACGGTATACTGACAGAATTATTGAATTTATTAATTATTGTGGCAAAAATACTGTTGTATTATACGCACGTATGGAGAAGCTCAAGGTCGCTCAGCATGCTATGGAAAGCGCTGTGTGCCTGATAGAAATGAGGATATCCACAGTACAACTGGAGGAAAAGGAGGCCTGTGTTCAGCAGTGGACGAATACGGGCTGAGATGGTGATGATTAGCACGCCATTCAGACTGAATACATACACCAATGTAACTTATTCAGACCTTATGTTATATATATGTATGTTTTCTGCTTACCATCAGGCAGACCGCACCCTTAATTGCCTTAGTATAAAAGAAAATGTATTGTGTTCTCTGGTAAATAAATGATGATTATAATGAACTTACTTCAGAGGTTCCCTGTTCATCGCGATGTTTCTTCGTATGTTCTCCGATATCTCGGAAATGGTACAGCGGATTTGACTATATAGGTACTGTCTTCTGGTTAGGTAGATGTCAGGTTTGGTCATATATTAAAGTAAATAGCTGATGATTACTCAAAAAGTTGTGTCGTCCGTAAACTAAATTACACTTTATATTAATTTTAGGTTTATCTTTTACGATTTTCTCTTTTGATAGTCTCATAATTTTGGTGAAAATTTGATGAACACTTCGCTATATGAGAGGTAAAGCCCGCCTGGGGAAGTCCCTCTACCTCATAGAAACCCGAGCAAATTAATAACTCCCTAGACCTAGAGGGTCGTTGTGTTCCTGTGAGGAAGTGATCATCAATAAGGTCCTAAAAGTAGCAGTAGACATTTAAGAGAAGTAAGGCGCATCAAAGCAGCCCGTCTGAGGAAGTACCTCCACCTCACAGAAAACCGCAGCCAAATAACAACTCCCTAGAGGGTTATTATGTTCCCGCGTGTGAGTGAGGTCACCAGTAAGCTCCCAAGGAGTTGCTGTGCAAGCAGCAGAGGAGGCATCGCGCGAGTGATATTTAATATCTCTCGCGTTAATAGGCTACGGTACCCGCTTTACATCAGGTGGGCCGTATGTTTGTATGCCTCCCGACGTAGTATAGAAAAAAAAGGATCGCCCGAGCGATACTTTTTGAAGCGTTTGAATGTTACGGTAATGAATGACTTCATGAGGAATTGTATATCCTCTGCGTTATATAAAAGAAACATATAAATATAATAGAAAATTAAATAAAAATATGTAAACGTTTCATTGAAGTAAATCCTGCAAAGATAAAGTAACGGTTAGAATGGACATTATTTTCAATGACGACGCGTCGGCTTCACACAGGTATTTGGATATTTTTTCCAATCCAAATCCAAATTCCAAATCCAATCCAAATTGGATAACCTTCTGAGATAAAACAGAAACAGCCCTTTATGAAGCCAGCTACAAAGACGCAGTAGAGTGTCGTAAGGAACAATAACTGGTGTGATCACTACATCATCGAGAGAGTTGTCAGATCGGTGATGACTCACGAGTCTTTCCTCCAGCCTCGTCGGCTGGACCACACGTGAGTCAGTGCGACCGCTGTGTTACGACATCATATGTAATCTCGATAATATTTGCAGTAAATGCCTTTCTGTTATTTTTCCTCAGTCGTGGTCAACATTTAATTGCTATCTGATAAAATGTGGTGCAATCTAATCTTCTGTGTAAGTTTCAAACGAAATAAACAAAAACACGGTCACCAAAGGGCTCAGTAAGACTGGCTCAGACAAAATGAACTTATTGTTAAACTAGTTGAGGACTTCCTTTGACCGCCTATGATATCCGACATCAGATCAGATCGACAGCACATATTGCTGCGTTATCATCAAATCACTCAATTGTCATGTTCCTCGAAATATGTGGTATATTCAAGGAGCATGGCAATTGAGTGATTTGGTGTTCATTGAAGTGACCATTAGACGAACATTACAGATAGTGGACAAGAACGTCAAAAATAAACTTCATAAAATACTCGTATAGGACACACACACAGTTCTAACGCACACAGGACGTGGGAGAAATCATTTTGAGGAATGTATGACTATGCCTTGGACGTCGGCGCTCGGTGAGTCTATGGGTGACTCTACGGTGTCAGTGTCAACAGCAAAAAGATAAAAGCATCGAATTAATATGACCTCAGCAGAGATGATCAAACTGAGTGACATTTTCTACAGGGATGTCGTATTGTACTTGAGCATTCTATGCCGGAAAATAACAAGGATCGCAATGGACGGGAGATGCGCAGTGATCGTGCCCTTGTACAGAGGCAAGAGATCATACATGAACTGCGCCAACTACACAGACGTTAGTTTAATTAGTTTAGCAGCAAAAGCGAATAGAGAGATAATTGAGAGGAGAATTAGGATAAAATCCGATAGAATACTGTGGAAGGCAGTGTTGTCACTTCGCAATAACGTGACGATGCTACAAACGAACAGGCTACAAACGAGAAGATTTTATGTGGTTTTCTAGATCTTATAGTTGTCTGGGTCCTGCAAAAGGATGCTCACATATGGATCAACAGTGCCATGCCCCGTGCTTACATACATACATACACCAACAGAACTGCAAACATTGATTTCATTAATGAAATACGATTGTATGGAGAAGGACATAGTGCTGATGCGAAGAAAATAAAGATAATGTTTGTTATTAGAAAGAGAGGAAATAAGACCGAAATTTAACACTAAATTATAAAGTCTAGGTCAATAAGGATAGGCCAATTAAAATTAGGGCTATTTATTTCAGACGTATCAAAGGATAACCTGAAACAAGGTATACAAATGCAGTGTGCTTTGAAAAAAATTAACATTTTCGATTCCTAGGTAAGTAGGAAACTTGAAGTCCCCGCGCGTTGACTGTTCACACTGCCAAAAAGTTTTAAGATCTATCAGTTTGTATCATGAGCCGCAAAGGACCTATGTTATATTCAGTGGTCTCCGTGGAAGGACGTCCTTCGCGCAAAACATCCTCAGTGATCGCAGTGAGCTTGCTCCGACCACGTTTGAACGCACTAAACTAGTTACAAACAGTGTCACGGGAGGAGACACTGTCATGAAACATCAATCGCAGTCGATCATATAACATTGTTGTTGATTGAGACCGCAACTCGTTATAAATCATGGAGCGAAAAACTATCTACAGTTAAATTAATTTCGACGCACGACGGGCACAATCAAATGGTATATGAATTCAATTTTAAAAATTTTGTCTACCAAATGTGACTTCTGCCTATATACAAGTTCTCATTGACAATAATAAATTAGAATCAGTTAATGATACAGTATTTCTTGGAATTACAGTAGACTCTAATTGCAGAGGGCCCCACATAAATAAACCTGCCAGTAAGCTCAGCTCGCCGCATATGTATGTAGGAGAATTAGACAATTGACGGACGTAATCACTGCGCGTTTACTCTATTTCAGTTACTTTTTCAGCATTATGTTGTATGGAATACTGCTGTGCGGAAAAATCGGCCAAGTGCGAGTCGGACTCGCGCACGAAGGGTTCCGTACCATTATCTATAAAAACAGCAAAAAAACACGTTTGTTGTATGGGAGCCCCCCTTAAATATTTGTTTTATTTTAATTTAATTATTTATTCTTAAAGTGAATATATAACTGAATATTCTGTGAATATTTCAAGCGTCTACCTGTTGCCGTTATCAATATCGAGCAAAAATAAGCAAAATAATCACGTTTGTTGTATGGGAGCCCCCTTAAATATTTATTTTATTCTATTTTTTAGTATTTGTTGTTATAGCGGCAACAGAAATACATCATCTGTGAAAATTTCAACTATCTAACTATCACGGTTCATGAGATACAGCCTGGTGACAGACGGACGGACGGGCGGACAGCGGAGCCTCAGTAATAGGGTTCCGTTTTACCCTTTGGGTACGGAACCCTAAAAACGACTGATATTGAGATTTAAGAGAGGTAGGGCACATCGAAGCATCCCAGCTGGAGAAGTACCCCTAGCCCACAAAAAACCGCAGCGAAATAACAAGTTCCTAGAGGGTTGTTGTTCCTGCGTGTGAGTGAGGTCACCAGTAAACTCCTAAGCAGTTGCTGTGTTAGTAACAGAGGTAGTATTGCGCGAGTGATGCTTAATGTTTTGCAAGCGTTAACAGGTAACGACGTTGTGTAAAAAAAAATTAAACAATTTTTACTTACTAAATAGAGCCATCCGCTCTATTTATAACATGGGCTCCAGGGAATCACTTAGAGAACTATTTAAAGATATAAATATCCTCACGGTTACCTCCCAGTACATTTGCGAAAACATAATACATATTCGTAAAAATACAAAATGGTTTTCACAATTCTGTGAAATCTTAGAAGCAGAAATAAGTTGGGCATGTACTGTACATCGGCTTGCTAAGACTGGTTATTGTTTTTGTTCTAAATCACATTCGATACTATAATAAACTATCTGAAACAGTTCTGTATTAACAATACAATTCAAAAGGCACGTCAAAGATACTCTTAGCAAAAAGGTTAGGATCGATGAATATCTGACAAAGATATCTTGAAATGTTTCAGCACATGCATTTATATATACATATATATTATTTTATCACTTTACAACTTTATTGTATTTTATTGACATATATTTATTGTAATATCTGTCGAAAAAATATTTATATTGGCATTGGTTTTTTTTCGTCATTTCTTCTTCGCCGATGGTCATTTTCATAAACGAAAACTAAGAGAAATCAACAAAATTTTTAAGCAAGAATTGATTTAATAAATGTATGACATGCCTAAGTACTTACGAAGGCCCAACGGCAAATAAAAGTTTTTTTTTATCTAAACCAAGAGCTTTCCAAAGAGTTATTTATTCGAAGTTTAAATAATATTTTTAGAGGCATCTTTTTACTGGCTAATTTTAAAAACTAGTATTGTACAGCTAATTGCAGATCACGGTTAATACTAGAAGTGCCATTGTAATTCTTATCACAAACGACATAAGAACGGTACAAAGTCAGAGTGTACAGCTTGAGCTGCACTTAGCTGTACACGGCATTCGGATTGCAAGGTTCCCAACGCTGACCTTCAGTACTGCATCAATAAATGCCTACATCAACGACATAAGGATAACTATCAAATTCTAGAGTCATGAATATGGTCTAAAAAGCGGTAAACAAACCGGCCGAGAGTATTACCGGTTTATTTTATTAAGTTCGGCGAGTCACGTGGCGACAACAGGAAAATGGCGGCGCGGGAAAAGCTGCTTTTATTATGTAAGTTTCCTCATGCTTAACTACCTACGCGTCGAGAGGGTTTCCTCAACGCGGTATGATCGTCACTTCCCATGATATAGTCATATGTTTTTACACAAAGTCGAGAGACAAACAAGCAAATGACCCACCTGATGTAAATTCTATATACGCTTGCAATACATTAAGTATCACTCGCGCGATGCCACCTCTGCTGCTAACACAGCTTTTTCTTAGAAGCTTACAGGTGACCTCACTCACACGCAGGAACACAACGACCCACCAAGGTGTTGTTATTTGTTTTTTTTTGTGAGGTGGAAATCATGCACGCAAATGTTTCTCCTGTGTGGGAATCGAACCCACGAGCCTTTTTTGCCTATAATAATATATTCGTATATTTCGGGAACGGTACTGACGATTTGCATCATATTTTGTATTTAGATAAGGTTTTTCTTTATTTAGTTTATATATATAAGGTATCTTTCCTGAAAAAAAAACACGTTTTTATACAAAAAAAATAAAAAATGGGCCGGGCACCGGTGACGTATGCACTAATTCGCATTCTTTCGAGAACAAACCCGACACTATAAGGTAAATGGGTTTAATTATCCGCCGGAAACGTAGTTTTGAAAGACCAAATGTGGTGGTGATTCATCTATCTATCGATCAGGGTGGTCATAAACAGATTTTATGCCACTGTGGTGGCAAATCAGCCTACTGATTGTAAACAGTTGCCATAGCATACGGATATTTGTAACACCGGGGACGTCACGTCCGATGTTGACTATGTAGTGAAGTCTTCCCACGTGTTTGAAGAACCTCAAACTGCAGTCCCAAGGGATTACTTCGATGGGCAGTGGCCTCTATTTTATTGCAGTCTCGAAATATTCGTCGAGGTTATCTTATCAGAGAGGCCGCTTTCATATTGTGATTGTTCTCCTCGTAAATTCAGTTGATAATAAAACACGCTTTTAGGTAAAGCTTCATTTAATTACATTCAATAGTAATTTACACGTAGTTTTTTCTAAATGTTGTTATGTTACTTATTGAGGAAAAGAGTGTAAAAAAGGGTTACAAATTTATTAGGGCTATTTATACAAAGTATAAAAAAAAAGGTTCACTTTAAGTTCGGCTAAATAAGGTCTTTAAGAACTCGCGTTATCTTTGTCTAACCGGAATATCACTGTTATGTTCACTGGAATGTGGCACTGAGTGGCCGCCGGCTATAGTGGCCGACGACTGTAGACAGCTGGTTAGCGTGCTAGCCAGCACGCAGATCCAGATGTAGAAGTTGTTGGTGGACCGCCTTACGGACCAACACCACAGCGGTAACTCCGTCAGCCGCCGTGGTCCACAACAGAGGCTGCAGGTATTATAATTTTTAGATTAGTTAGATGTCCGGAGATTATCGAGTTTGGAAAAGGTAGTAATATCCCGAGGGTTCACCACGTAGCCCTCAGCAGGAGGCTGGTGGTCTCAGACGTGGTGCACTGAATCTCTACTACTCGAAAGCTTACTCCAGACTGACTCGTTTTCTGTTTTCCGACACTAAAATGTAATATTTTAAAATTTTGAATTACAAATCATTATTTTTGACAAATTGTCATAAACTAAACAGAGCATGCAAAGAAAAGATTCTATATAAATCACTAAATAAGGTTGTAACATTACAATGTATGTATGTATATCTTTACGGCAGGTCCCTTGCGGTCTAGGCAGAGAGAACCGAGCGCCATACCACGCGGTCGTTACACACTTCACTCGCTTCTTTTACATTCATGGCTCTTTTCATGCACGCTCGCCGGTTTCTTATGCTCCTGACATCACCTTCCGATAAAACACGACCAATTTGGTCATGGTAGATTAGTCTTGGTCTTCCTCGGCTCCTACATCCTTCTACTTCCGCATTGTCTGTTTCGTCATTCTGTCATCTTGCATTCTTACTACATGTACGAACCAACGGAGCGTGCCCTTTGTTATCTTAACACCGACACTGTCTTTCAGACCAACTCTCTTTCGTAAGTCATCATTTCAAAGGCGGTCATGGGGATATTTATTTCGCCGTTAATAAGTTGTTGTTGAATTTCATGTAAGAATACGGCGTTTTATATTTGAAGTTTGGTCTTTTTCTTTACAGGTGTGCCGTTTTGTGCACTGTGTGAACTATAAGATATATTTGTCAATCTTTAAATTTCCTAGGAATAGCATAATAGTTGCTGGTCTCGATTAGGACATTTTTTTTATACAACTAGATTGGCAAACAAGCATGCGACTCGCATTAGATGGTAAGCGGCTACCGCAGCCTATTGACTCTCGCAACACCACGTGGATGTTACTCGCGCGCTGCCAATCTTGCGACCCAAGGCTGTTTCGTCTCAGTACCCAGTAATTTCTCTGTCATATCTCACGCTTCAAACCGGAACACAGCTATATAAATATAGGTGCTTGGCGGTAGAAATAGGTGAGACATAGGTACCCACGCAGACGAGTTTTGTACAAAGTCTCCCTCGGGTAACATGCCGTTGATATCACGAAACCTTCTGCGAAGTTCGTAGTTCTACTGCTGGAAACATTCCAAAATCTTGGCATTTCGTCCAGAATTGCTTAAACTTATTTAAATCCCATTTATCATCAAAATAAATAATTTAAAGTAAGTATGGCAAAGCTATTCATAATGAGTAGCACAAAGTACAGAAAACTGTAACAAATGATTAGAGGTCGTTGTGTTCCTGCAAGTCAATGAGTCATTAAAAATTTCTTCATACATTAGAAATATGCACTGAATCCAGTCTGTTGGGCCTTATTACAAAACCTGATCGAAACGATGATGATGATGAAACAAATTTTTTGTCGAGCTCGGTGGCTCAGTCGTGAACGACGCGACTTTGACACCAACACTCGTGGGTTCGATTCCCACACAAGTCAAACATTTGTGTGCATGAACATGTCTGTTTGTCTTGGTCTGAATGTTTTAAGAGAGGTATGGCGCACCAAAGCAGCCTGTCTGGGGAAATACCTCCATCAGAAAACCGCAGCTAAATAACAGCTCCCTAGTGGGTTGTTGTGTTTCTGCGTGTGAGTGAGGACACCAGTAAGCTCCTAAGGAGTTGCTGTGTAAGCAACAGAGGAGGCATCGCGCGAGTGATACTTAATACGAGTTATGTGTCATTATTAAAAAGACAAAATTTATTCAGTTTTACAATAAAAATTCGAAACCTTTAAATTTGAATGTGTGCTACAACAATATCCCCATCGATGAATCTTCCTCAACAAAGTTTTTAGGTATTGTCTTAGATTCACAATTGACGTGGAAAGAACACGTAGATACAGTTTGCAAAAAGATTAGTAGATTTGTTTTTGCCTTGCAACGGTTAGGAAAAATTTGTGACCAAAAAGCAGCCCTCATGGCTTACCACGGCTATGTTTGTTCAAACCTGAGGTATGGACTCATAACCTGGGGTAATTCGGTTGACATGAGTCGTGCATTTATTATCCAGAAAAGGTGCGTGCGTGCCATATGTGGGTCTGAACCTCTGGAGTCATGTCGACCTTTATTTAAGAAATTAAATATTTTAACTTTACCAGCTATGTACATTTTTGACATGTGTAGGTTTGTAAAAAAAAACTTACACCTATACACAAAAAATAATGAAATTTTGACATTTAATACCAGATACCCTAATCGTTTAGTTGGACCCTATCATAAGACCACGTGTTTTGCAAGAAATAGTTACAATATGTCTATCAAATTATTTAACATGTTACCGCCGCATTTGAAGGATCTACCCATGAATACCTTCCAGAAGGCATTGTATAAGCTACTTAGTAGGAACAGCATCTATGACATTAATGAATTCGCAAAAATTAAATTTTAAAGATATCAACCCCATTTATAGTAATTTACTCGATAATGTTAATTTGTGTACAATTTAGACTAATTTATTTTATTACAATCGACTCAATGACATTGTTACATTATTGTTTTTTACTAATTTTAACTAATACATTTTTATTTTATTTTTTGCATGCCAATTGTTGGCGCAACATGCTCGATCAATATTACATAAGATCTGTATATGTAATGTATACTACCGTGTTTGCCTGCAAATAAAATGATTTGATTTGATTTGAGTATTACAAGCGTTAATAGGCTACGCTAACTTTACCTCAGGTGAGCCGTATGCTTGCATGCCTCCCGACGTTGTATATAAAAAAAAACCTGAAGCAGGAGGTCCCTCTCTTCTAAGGTTTAAATAGCATTGTAACATTATTATGTAAGCACACTAATAAAATATTTATATTATAAGAATCTGCGTACAATATTGTGAAATGCGTATAATATATAACTAATAATATAATATTTACGAATATATTTCGTGTACCTCGGAAACGGCCTAAAAATTTGGATCAAATTTTGTATTTAAATAAGATTATACTTTTAAGTTTATATACAGAAATTCCAAAAAAACGCCGCCCAATCACGATCACAGCATTATTATAGGATACCTAATACTATAAATAATGTAAATGGCGAAAATGAAGACTTAGTTTATCTGGAAGCGCTTATCTCTCGAACTATGGGAACTAGTGGGAATTGTTTTTCGTATTTTTTTTTTCTGTTTACAAATTACACAGCGCCATCTAGTCCCAAAGTAAACGAAGTTCGTGTGATGGGCGCTAGACAATTATTAAACATACGTAAATACATTTTTTTGTAAATACGTATTTTGGATACATAGTAAATGCTCAGACCAATACAGACATGTGCGTGCACACAAAATATTTATTACGTGTGGGAATCGAACCCAAGAGCACTGGTGTCAAAGTAGCGTTACCGGCCACTGCACCACCGAGCTTATTAAATCTAATAGCTCAATTCTTGAGAAAAGTTATGGGATATTCAATGTCACCACACGACCCTTAGAAGCCGAGTACCACGGGCTACCGGCAGCCAACAATATGAGGGATCCATAATGAAACACCGACCGATTCTCACTTGATTCCCAAGAGACGGCAGCATCCACCGCGGGTTAGCAACAAGAGTGCTTAACTTCAGTTACATTTTCCTTGTAGTGATTCAAGTCATAGAAGAGATATACAAGTAGGATAACTTCAAAGAACCATATACGTAGTCAAAGACAACTTCCCTTAAGCTAAGGAGTTGCTGTGTTAGCAGCAGAGAAGGAGTCGCGTGAGTAATACTTAATATATTACAAGCGTTCATAGGTTACGGTAACCGCTTTACATCAGGTGGGCCGTATACTAGTATGCCTTCCGATGTTGTATAAAAAACAGCAAAGGTCCCAATCAAAACTGTGGCGAGGGCGAAGAGACTACTTTTAAAGAGTTCCCGCGCAATATGTTTTTGTACAAAGTTGGAAAACATACAAGCATATGGCCCACCTGATGTAAAGCGGTTACCGTAGCCTGTAAACGCTTTTAATACATTAAGTATGACTCGCGCGATGCCTCCTCTGCTGCTAACATAGCAACTCCTGAGGAGCTTACTGGTGACCTCACTCACACGCAGGAACACAACAACCCTCTAAGTCTAGGGAGTCGTTATTCGGTTTTCTGTGAGAGCTGCTTTGATGCGTCCTACTTCTCTTAAAAACACCGAGACCAATACAAACAGACATGTTCATGCACACAAATGATTGCCTTGTGTGGAAATCGAACCCACGAGCGTTGGTGTCAAAGTCGCGTCATTCACGACTGCGCCACGGAGTTCGTCAAGAATCTCTGCACACTGTTTACGACGTGTTTAATGTTTTAATGCGAGCGTTGGTAATCATATCAAAAAGGCTTAAGCGCTATAGTTATCGTACTGTTCACATCTCTGTACCCTGGCACGTGTCGTTGCGGCACACGATTCGCTCGTGCCGGTTGAGGAAGTCTATAGTTTATAAATTACCTATACCTCATAACAGGTTTCCAGCCACCTTCTGCGCTATCGGTTGTGATGGGTGAGTCATCGTTGGGAGCGGATTTTCTGGGCAAACACGATCCGGTATCAGTAGACATTCAACAACTTTTTTTACACGGTACAAGGAAAGGAAGAAAGGAGCAAACCTAAAATTAAAACTAAGATCCAAATTACACCTAAGTCACAAGTGTCACCAAAACTCTTCAACAAATTATTTATTTGACTCTATAAGAATAAATATAAATAAATAATAAATAAATATTGGCGGACAAATTACACAGCGCCATCTAGCCCCAAAGTAAGCAAAGCTTGTGTTATGGGTAATAGACAACTGATAAACATACGTAAAACATTTATTTTTTGTAAATACATATTTATTATATATAGAAAATACCCAGACCAAGACAAACAGACATGTTCATGCACACAAATGTTTGTACTGTGTGGGAGTCGAAACCACGAGCGTTGGTGTCAAAGTAGCGTAACAGCGCGTTTCACCACTGCGCCACCGAGCTCGTCAGTAGGTAATATAAAATATAATAAAATGAGAGCTCGATGGCATCGTTGCGCATGTCATTCTAACCAAACACGCAGGTTACGCAACATCGACTGTAGCCTGTCTATGGATGGGTTTATCTATCGCGAGTTTCTCCGTTCTTCAGAGAGCACGTTAAGTCGTCGATTCCGATTGTTGTCGATAGATGCCAGTCGTTATTCTAAGTCAGTGGCCCTCGGGCGGCTTGAAAACACTGGCCTCCGCTAATCCGCATTTGAGCATCGTGGTGTAGTATGCTCTAAACCCCTATATATATGTATATATCTATACGAAGCTCTAAACCCCTTCGGTTGAAGGGAGACCCGTAGCCCTGCAGTGGGATGAGTAAGGGTTGATGTGGACAAGAATATAATAAAATAGCAGCGACGAGTGAAAGAGCCGGAGCAGAGACCGACTGGTCCTCGGTTCGAATCGTCACATGTACCACTAAATTTGTATTTTCGGATTTATGTACATATTTATAATTATCACTCGCACGGCGGTGAAGGAAAACATAGTGGGGAAACCCGCACGACAAAAATAATTTATATTTTCAGAAAGAGGTTTGAACTATGAAATAATGTCTGGTCTTCCCTGTGGGTGAGAAAAGCAAATATAAATATAAAAATAAGCACAGGACAGAGAAGTAAATAATTTGCAGGGAGCGAAGAATTGCCCGCGGTACGAAGAGAGCCATAGAGCAGCATGAGCCGTGCGCATCTCCCGCGACTCCGCGGAAATGATGACCGAGGGGTCGGTAGAGCCACGGGCGGTGGTGAGTTGGTCTTCCCTCTGGGTTATGGAGGCCTGACGGTCGCTCCATGTAAAAATCAGTATCTCCGCCTAATCTTCAGGCTGAGGTAGCGAACCCCGGTAATCCGAAGTGATTGGGAAACGGGGTAACGCTAAGAAGAATATAAGAATAAAAGAAAATCTATTATCACGTATGTATAAGGAATACAAAAAAAAACGTAATCTATCACACACTACACGAATTGATGAATAGTTGTAGACAGTGATTTAAGACACGTGGTCGGCTTTTTTCATTTAAAAATTCAGCGTAGATAAACAGATTTTTTGTATGTATATATATATATATATATATATAATATGTATATATATATATATACATTCTGTGTACTAAGTATCGGGAATTTGTCAATAAAACAAAAAATACAAATTATTCATCTAAATTTATTTTATCGCCTTCAAAGTAGGCCCCATCGCTTGCAATACAACATCTCCACCGCTTCACCCAGTCTTCCATACATTTTTCATAGGCTATTTGCGGTATGGCCTTTAGCTCATTCAGCGAATTTTCTTTTATGGCTTCTATCGACTCAAAACGTTTTCCTCGAAGTGGTAATTTTAACTTGGGAAATAAAAAAAAGTCAGACGGAGCCATATCAGGTGAATACGGTGCTTGGTCGAGAACTTTTGTTGAATTTTTCGCTAAAAACTCTTTCACTATAATGGCTGTGTGTGATGGTGCATTATCATGGTGCAGCATCCATGAGTTGTGTTGCCACAAATCTGGACGTTTTCGGCGGATACTCTCACGCAAACGCTTCATGACGCCTAAATAATATTCTTTATTCACTGTTTCTCCCTCTGGAAGGAATTCGGAGTGAATCACACCACGGTAGTCAAAAAAAACTGTCAGCATCACCTTGATTTTGGAGCGACTTTGCCGCGGTTTTTTGGGTTTCGGCTCGTTTTCGAGACGCCATTCTGAAGACTGTTGGCTTGTTTGCATGTCGTACTCATAAACCCATGTCTCGTCGCCAGTTATTATACGTTTCATAAAGGTCGGATCCGTAGAAGCTCGGGAAACCATGTCTTCAGCGACATGCTTTCGCTGCGCTTTTTGAACAAAATTGAGCTCTTTTGGAACTAGTCGAGCGGCGACGCGTTTCATGCCTAAAATGTCAATGAGAATGTTGTGGACGGACTTAAAAGATATGTTCACCTCACTAGCCAACTCTCTCAGACTCATACGTCGATTTTCGAGCACTAGCTTCTTGATTCTGTCGATGTTTTCTCTGGTCGTAGCGGTTGAAGGTCTACCAGAACGAGGCAAGTCTACTACTACTTCTCGGCCTTCTTTAAAAGCCTTATACCATTCATAAGCCCTTGTTTTCGATATACACGATTCGCCGTAGGTATTTCGCAACATTGTTAGTGATTCACCACATGAAATATCATTTGAAACACAAAATTTAAGGCACACTCTTTGTTCAACAATATTTTCCATTGTAAAAATCGCCGAGGACTCAAAACTATGACCAACAAAAAGTGTAGTTTAAAACAAATTAAATGACAGATCCCGCTCAAATTTTGCGCGCTAAATCAGTACAGTGCTACCAACATGCAGTAAAAAAATTAGAACGACCTCTTTTACGCGGGTCTTTTTATTGACATATTCCCGATACTTTTTACACAGAGTAGTATATATATATATATCGTATTTGTACTTAAAGTTCTAGCCGGTGGACGTTCACAAATAAACCGATGCTCATCACTGGCCTTTGCTGTTGCCAGCTGCAGTCATCGTTGCCGTCGTGTTCACGTGTTTCGTCTGAGCTGGAAATAACATTTGTTCATAAATTCACAACTTGTTCATAAATTCATGCAGTGTGTTATAGGGCTTTGTATTTTTTTGTACTGTTAATTATTATTTAATAATTTTCTACTACGCTCAAGGAGTGAAATAAATCATTTCTCTAGAATTTTAGTAAACATTAGTATAAAATCAGAGTTCATTAGGCATAGTTTTGGATGAAGGCAATATTAGTTTATTTTTGTTTATTTCGCCATTTACTTCTATCATGTAAATATTAGTGACGTAGAAGCAGCACGTCTTGAGAAGTATCTGTACCGGACAAGAAACCGCAACAAAATAACAACTACTTGAAGGGTTGATGTTCTCCTGGGAGTGAGTGAGGTTACCAGTAGGCTTCTAATGAGTTGCTGTGTTATCGAGGGAGATGATATCGCAGGTGCAAGGGTTCATAGGTTACGATAACCACTCCAGTGGGCAAGTCCCGACTTCGTGGAAGACCGTCAATGTGCACCCGGTGCCCAAAAAGGGCGATAGATCACACCCATTGAAATACAGGCCTATCGCCATAACCTCTCTTCTCTCCAAGGTGATGGAGCGTGTGATAAACACACGACTAGCATAGCCTCCTAGAGGATCATGACTTGATAAGCGAACGTCAACACGGTTTACGGTACGGACGGTCGACTGGTGATTCTAGTGTATCTTACACACCGCTGGGCTTTGGCGATTGAGAGTCAAGATGAGGTACTGGAGTCAGCCTAGATATTGCGAAGGCGTTCGATCGGATTTGATATCGGGGTCTTCTATCGAAGTTACCATCACATGCGCTGCCCGAGGGTTTGTGGAAATGGGTTGCCAGCTTTATATCCAACAGATGCATAAAAGCCGTGGTTCACAGTGGATACTCCGCTAGTGGATATTAATGCTGGTGTCCCTCAGGGCTCTGAACTGTTTCCGATGCTGTTTCTGTTGCATATCAATGATATGTTGTCAATTGAAGGCATTCATTGTTATGCGGACGGCAGCACCAGCACCGGGGAAACTTGCTATACAGACCGTGCAAAAATCTCTCGGTCTTTTGTGAAGGAAAGCCGCGATAAACTTGTGCCTGAAATGGAGGGTACTGTAACTAATGTATCTAACTGAGGGCGGCTTAACTTGAATTGTCGAATCAACACCATTAAAATACAAATGAGTGCATTCACCGCTAAGAAAACCCCATTTGATGTGGTTCCTAAATTCCAGAACACACCTCTTACTGTCACCAAAAGTATTAGGATACTTGGCGTCGGGATGTCCAGTTCAGTTGAATATCGAAGTCACCTGGAGGACAAGGTCAGGCTGGCATCCAAAAAACTTGGTGTGTTCAACAGAGTACAGCAGTACTTCAGAGAGGGGCGATGAGTTATGTTATAAAAGTCTCAAGTTAGACCGCACTTGAGCATTGTAATTACCTATGGGCGGAAGCACCTAGATACCAGCTTGGGATATGATCGATATAGAGACGAGCTATGAGAATTGTCGACGATCCTAAGCTTACACACGGTATTGAACCCTTAAGTTTAAGGAGAAACTTTGCCTCCTTTTATGTTTTGTACCGATTGTACAACGGGTTGTGTTCTGAAGAATTGTTCAATATGATGCCGACAGCTTCTTTTTATACCCGCATCGCTCGCCGACGGGGAGTTCCCCCCTCACACTCTGGAACCGCAATGGTCGCATACTGTGCGGTTTCAGAGAAGTTTTCTTCCGAGAACTCTCAAGTTGTGGAACGAACTCCCAGCCGAGGTTTTTCCAAGGGACTACAGCAAGGGGTTTTTAAAGACACCTCTGGTGTCGCAAACGTCCATAGGCTACGTTGACTGTTTATTTATTTGTTTAGGTCCACAATACAGTTTTTTCCTATATACTTCATAGTATTATTGTGTGGTCTGAACTATAACTCATTGACATGTGGGCACATCGTGATCATTATTTGTTGGCGCATTAATATTATTAAAATAATAACGTTCGCGTCACCGAGTCGAAGCAAGCTGGAAGGCTTAGTCCGTGTCGCAAATATAAACTTATTGACACTTATATATAATACATACAGGTAAATTAGTTAACAATAAATTTTATTATGACTTGTAACCATTTGAGGGAACTTTAATGACTTTGTAAACAAAAAAAAACAATAAAGGCAGTAGAATCAAAGTTTTAACTACTTTATATATAATCGTATAGTTAAAGTTTTAACACCTCCACATTAAAGTTTTTTGCTTACCATCAGGCAGACCGTATGTTTGTTTGCTGCCTTATATATATATCAGAGGCATAGCTATGAGAAGTTAGTTTCAGGTCGTTGACATGACCCAAAAGTTAAGAAAGAAATATATTTTTCTAAAAATATGACTAATAATCGTTCAATACCTTAATATTCAAAATTAAACCAGTTGAGAATGCTTGCTTGCTTGTCTTGCATTGTCAGAGGAACACCTGGCTCGTCAATTATATAACAATTCAAAATTTTTATTTTAAATTTACCGGCCATTTTGAACATACTCCTTGAGATAGGAACGGAGTTCCTGAACATTCCTATTCTATTTTTTTATGCTGAATCCGAATGTGAAGTCAAAATTCGAATATTCGATGAAGCGACAGACAAACACACAGACAAACCCACAGACAAGCATATAGATTTCATATAGGAACGGTGTTCCTAAAAAAAAAATCGTGTGCGTCTCGGGACGCCCGACAGAAGTGATAACTTAAACTAATCTTATTTGAACTATTTAATATTGAAATTGATTAACTTGAGAAAAGCTTAGGATGTTACTTAAATTTTATGTATATTAATATGATAATGTAAGGAAAGGTTATTTATTAATAAAATCTTTTATTGATTATAAAATATATTTTATTCTTAGTTACAATTCTTGAATATGTACATTAGAATTTTGTGTATGTACATTATTAGTATCATTATTGAAGCGAGTGAGGTATGTAAGGATCGAGTCACGTGGCGCTCGGTTCTCTCTGCCTACCCCGTAAGGGATTTAGCGTGACGTTATAGATAGATAGGTACATTATTTATCCTATAAAAGTAACAATTGGCATATGGTAGCTATAATAAGCAACGAAATTATACATTGTATGTCATCAATGGGTTAGAGTGAGAGAGGGGGAGCCTGCCTACCGCTGCCGTATGTGTGAGAGAAAGGGAAGCCAGAGAGACTGGCCCAGTAACGCGTTACGTAACGAAGCGGTTTACCCGCCCATAAGAACTTATCACTTCAAAAACACGTGCTCTCACACCGTCTGGACCTGCTCCTTATAGTAAACTAGCTCCCCTCCGGCTTCACACGTGATCTGATCGCTACCTGCACAGGATCACCCGCCGGGCTAATCTGAACATTTAAGAGGGGTAGGGCGCATCAAAGCAGCCCGTCTGGGGAAGTACCGCCACCTCACAGAAAATAGCAACATGTTACAACCTGTTACTACCTAGAGAGTTGTTGTGTTCCTGCGTGTGAGTGAGGTCACCAGTAAGCTCCCAAGGAGTTGTTGTGTGAGCAGCAGAGGAGGTATCATTTTATTATACAACGTCGGGAGTCATGCAAGCATACGGTCCACCTTATGTAAATCAGTTATCGTAGCCTATTAATGCGTGTAATATATTGAGTATCACTCGCGCGATGCCTCCTCTGCTGCTTACACAGCAACTCCTTAGTAGCTTACTGGTGACCTCACTCACACACAGGAACACAACAACCCTCTAAGGAGTTGTTATTTGGCTGCGGTTTTCCATGAGATGGAGGTACTTCCCCAGACGGGCTACTTTGATGCACCCTACCTCTCTAATATATTACTAGCGTTAATAGGCTACAGTAACTGATTTACATCAGGTGGGCCGTATGCTTGTACGCCTCCCGACGTTGCATAAAAAAAAACACTGAAAATTTCATCAAAATCTGCCCCGCCGTTTTCGAGTTCCTATAGGACAAACATACATACATACATTGATAACACGACATATGTAAGACGTGTGTAAGTGCCTACACGAATGTTGACCGTTACCGCGGTCACAGCGGCCGGTCAGGTGGGTCACTCGCTCGCACCACGGGCTATTCCGAGTGAGTGGGGTTTTCCGCGACCACTCCGTCATGTCCCTTGCCAATTACACCTAGCACTACTCGTAGATAGATTGCATGCAACGAGTCCAGTGAACTGGTTCGCGTTGAATGGTTTAATTACCTATCATTCATTCATACATACTTTATTTGGATTTTCTATATTCATGATGAGTGAAATCGTTCAAATTTTATGATGAGCTCTGTGGCGCAGTGGTTAGTAACGCGACTTTGACGCCAACGCTCGTGAGTTCGATTCCCATACAGCGAAACATGTATGTGCATGTCTGTTTGTCTTGTTCGGAGTGCTTTAAAGAAATGTAGGGCGCATCAAAGTAGACCGTCTGGGGAAGTATCTCTACCTCATAGAAAACAGCTCGCAAATAAGAACTCCCTGGGAGGTTGCTGTGTTCCTGCGAGTGTGTGAAGTCATCAGTAAGCGCCTAAGGAGTTGCTGTGTTACTTAGCAGCAGGGGTGGCATCGCGTGGTAGTTAATGTGTTGCAAGCGCTTATAGGCTACGATAACCGCTTTACATCAGGTGGACCGTATGTTTGTATACCCTTGCCGTATAAAAGAAATTGCTCTAAAACTCCGGCAGAGATCTTAGTGATCTATTCCACTTAATTTTCTTCCCTTTCAGTCTGATTTGATTTCTCTTTCTATAACGTCTTAGTTCTATTGACATTTGCTATTTGGTTTTGTTACCTGTTTTATATAATCGATAAATTAAGGGGTGAGCATAACCGTAGCAGATTTATATGTTACCGATATGGCTCTAAGGATTAGTAAGTTGAGGTGGCAGTGGGCAGGCTACGTAGCTCGAAGAACCGATGGCCGTTGGTGCAGTACTGTCGAGTATCGACCACGAACCAGAAAACGCAGCGTAGAACAGCACCCTACACGATGGATCAACGATCGAAGTCATGTAGGGATCTGTGCACCAGATCGATCACTATGGAAGTTAAAGGGGAATGAATACATACACATTTCAAATACATGTAAAAATGCAAGGTAAGTGATCTATTTTATTGAGTTTAAGCAATTGTTTACAACTGGACATGAGATGAGCATAATTGCTCTGCTCTTAACACAGCAACGCCTTACGTGCATTAATTTATAAACTACTAGCTATCCGCCCCGGCTTCGCACGGGTGATATGATCGCTACCAAACTTCACAGGATCACCTGCTGGGCTAACCTGAAGATTCACTGAAAATTTCATCAAAATCTGCCCCGACGTTTTTGAGTCCATAGAGGACACACAGACAAACATTCATTTTTATATATATACATTATGTAAATAGAAATGATCAACAGCGTGTTTACAGAAATAGCTAATTATTACGAAAAGCAGTGGCGCAGTAGCGCAAAAAAGCTGCTCAGTATGGTGAGGCTCGAAAAGTGGCTGTACACTGATTTTCAGTTACAGCCTGAGGAGTGTACGCAGGTGGCTAGCTATATTTGTTCAAGGAAACATTAAAATATCCCTCAAGTATCGAAGTATGCGTTACTTTACGTATTTATTATCTTCTTTAACTGAAATAGCGATAGTAACAAGTCTATCGCTATTTCAGTTAAAGAAGATAATAAATACGTAAAGTAACGCAGTGTCAATAATAAGTCCAGATTTCAGACTACATATGCCACCGGTAATATCATTGATTATTTAAAAGTATGATATTCAATGGGAATATGAGAATGAGGGTGAAATCCGATGGAATGCTTTGGGAAGCACAGGGGGGATTTCGAAGCGGCAGAGGATGTACGGATCAAGTTTTTTCGCTCCGCAATATCGTGGAAAAGCATCTGGCTACGGACCAGAAGGTTTTCTGCGGTTTTGTGGACCTTGAAAAAGCATTTGATAGGGTCGTGCGAAAGAATCTCTGGAACATCTTGCCCAGATATGGGATTGACGGTGACCTTCTACGTGCTGTGCAATCCACCTATGAGGATTGTACAGCATGTGTGAGAGTGGACGGCAGCTTATCACCCTGGTTTGATACCAATATTGGTGTCAGACAGGGATGCGTGCTGTCGGCTCGGCTATTCATCCTATATCTGGACAGTTGTCTTCAGAGAATGAGAAATATGAATGTGGGAATGCGAATGGGTGGCTCAGTGGTTAACTGCCTGCTTTATGCAGATGACGCAGTATTAATAGCAGAATCATCATCCGAACTGCAAACACTAGTCACAACAATGAAAGACGATTGTATGAAGAAAGGCTTACAATTGAATGCGAAGAAAACCAAAATAATGGTATTTGAAAGAGAGACAACCAGAACGAACACTAGGATTACGGTTGATGATGTAGTGTTGGAGCAAGTGGATGAGTTTGTATATCTTGGAAGCGCTTTTAGAAGCGATGGAAGGTACACCGCTGATGTGGAGAGACGAGTGAGTGCAGGGAATAGCGTGAATGGAGCGTTGGGTAAACTGTTTGGCAGCCGAAATCTAAGCCAGAAGGCACAGCTCGCTGTACACAACGCGGTGTTAATCCCAACGCTAACTTATGGAAGTGAGAGCTGGGTATGGCAGAGAGAGCATGAAAGTAGAATAAATGCGGTCGAGATGCGAGCACTGCGAAAAATTTGTGGCATAACGCTTGCTGACCGCGTTCGAAATGATGACGTACGAAAGAGAGTTGGACTGAAAGAGAGTGTCGGTGTTAAGATAAGAAAGGGCATGCTCCGTTGGTTCGGACATGTAGAAAGAATGCAAGATGAAAGAATGACGAAACAGATATACAATGCGAAAGTGGAAGGATGTAGGAGCCGAGGAAGACCAAGACTAACCTACCATGACCAAATTGGTCGTGTTTTATCAGAAGGTGATGTCAGGAGCCTTAGGAACCGGCGAGCGTGCATGAAAAGAGCTATGAATGTGAAAGAAGCGAGTGAAGTGTGTAAGGACCGCGTCTTATGGCGCTCGTTTCTCTCTGCCTACCCCGCAAGGGACCTGGCGTGAAGATATACATACATACATACATATTCAATTTAAAGGTATTCTCACAATTTAAAAGTTTCAAAGTAGGTGAAATATTATTCCAGCGCTTTGTCGCATGGTACCGGAAGCTGCCTGTAAATGCTACAGTCCTGTGCCTTTGTGTCACGAGAGAACATCGCACTGACTGTAGATCATAATCTCGCTGCGATCTATGCGATCTATAATTCTGAGTGCAGATATACTGGAGTCTCGAACTTAACAAGGTCAAATATTAGAGTAGCTAAATGCAGTTCTCCACGAGATCGCATGTTTAATATACCAGCTGGGGATACCTTGAAACACAATCGACTGCAAGAATTTTCGCTGTCTTGTTTACCAGTAGAAGCCCATTGGCCAGATCACCATAATTAAGGTTGGATAGAACGAATGTCTCGCCTACCGTTTCGATCGTCTCGCTAAGTACCCCACGAATCTTAAAAAGTACTTGATAAACACAGTTCCCGATAAGATTTTGTATATGCTGCTCAAGTTTTTATAATTACACAATGTTTTCATAAACATACTGAAAAACGACTGAAAAATAAGCAGCCATTTGACCAAGTGGTCCTCGGTTCGAATCTCGGCATGTACCACTAAATTCGTATCTTTGAATTTATTGTAATTATCACTTGCTCGGCGGTGAAGGAAAAAATTGTGAGGAAAACTTTACCTCTAGGAAGTTACATTTCTAAAGATGTGTGACCCAACGTAACTAAGGTTTGGCTTTCCATCTGGGATGTAGTGGTCTATCGGCAGTCGCTCTATATCAAAGTTAATATTTTCGCCAAATCCTTGGTCACAGAGAACGGAGCCTACTGTGGGTTGTGGTGGATCCGCGTTTGGCACTGTGCTGGACACTAGGCAGTGTTCAGATTTGCCCAGGGGCTCCCTGACGTCAATCCTGTAGCCAGCAGGGTAGGTGGTCAGCAGTAGGTCTATCACCAGCGATATCTGGTATTCTGGTAGGTTGGTCTACCAATTGCGTCAGACTGTGCGAAAGAGCGAACGTGTGGGCGGTCCCAGCGAGGCGTGGAGGATCCCAACCAGGAGTCATGGTGAGAGTTAAAGTCCCTCAAACATACCATCTGTGTAATACAAACTTACTATCTGCGGCACGGGTACCGCTGCTGCGCTTCATCAACCGCGCGAGTCAAAAGCCGATGTACTCCAAGAGCCAAGTCATCTCCGTGTCCCTAGTATGTGGTCGGTATAGGCACATGCAATGTGTCTCGTCAGGAAGAGCATGCCAGGCCGTACCGTCTCGAGGTGTTGGTGGACGGCATTAAAGTTTGAGTGGAGTCCGAGGATATTAGCGAACTCAACCTTGAACAGGGTGGTGGAAGCTTGCGCTGTCCTGAGAGAAAAACAAAAGGGAATCATGAAGCGGGAGAGAATTGTCCGGTCACCAACCGGCACGACGATCTTATGCGTGGTATAAAAGGGCAGCCTTTCAATGTGGTTAGTCTTGATTGGGCCCCTGGACTATACCGCGGGCGGCGGCGGAATAACCATTTCAACGGGTCTCCCTGGCCGACGGGTCAGCTCAGTCCTTCTGACAATGGATAGACAGAATCCACCACCGTCCCCGCAGTATTTATATATATTTTTAGAGGGTCGGCAACGCATGGGTGACACCCCTGGTGTTGCAAATGTACATAGGCTACGGTGACTGTATGTTTGATTTCTACCTTAGTGGTATAAAAAAAAATGCGTCAACAATCCCTCGAGCACTGGTTATAGACGACGTACTCATAGGTACGCCACTTCACGGGTGTTTCGCCATGTATGCGGTGGTAGTCAACCAGGCGGGTATTTACCCTACCACCGGCTGAGATGCTGGAACTTCAAAAAATCCCTTAATCGCCTCTTACGACACCAACGGAAAGAGAAAGGCGGTGATTTTTAGTATTCTTTCTCCGTCCCTACACGGATAGTTTAAATGTGGGAATCGAACCCACCAGCGATGGTGTCAAAGTAACGTGACAGCGCGTTTCACCACTGCGCCACCGTCGCTCGTCAAGGTAAGGTCGGCTTTGACTATAAAGATGACAATGAGCCCATGAATCACTTAGCCGATAGGAGCCGTGATTAGACCTCCTCAGTGAGCAATATCCCGCAAATATCAGATCAACTGGACTCCCTAGCCAATAGTCCGTCGTCGCAGAGTCTCCACGCAGCGTCGCCCCGAGCTGCTGAACCGCCGTGAGTCAGTGCTTACGTCTTTGCGACCACGGCTTGCGGTAACAGTTAATGATAAAAAACGTAAACAACCACAGTTCAAAATGAAGTTTTCAATTGTTGTTATAAATAGGTTGTCTTTGTATTTGGAAGACATATTCCTAATGTGTCATGTAGGCGTAGTCATAGTAGCGATTGTCTAGTGCAGCAGCCTGTTCGCTCACTGGTCTCTCCATGCCCTCGCCAGGATTAGAACTTGGCGAGAGTATGAACCTAAGTTCGCGTTTTAATTTTATATACACGTTGGGAGACATACAAGGACATGGCACATCTGATCTAAAGTGGTTATCGTAGCTTATGAACGCTAAGCAACACTAGCGCGATGCCTTCTCTGCTGCTAATAAAGCAACTTCTTAGGAGTTTACTGGTGACGTCATTTACACGCAGGAACACAACAACCCTCCAGGGTATTGTTATTTGGCTGCGGTTTTCTGTAACGTGGAGGCATTTCCCCAGAAGAGCTGCTTTGATGCACCCTAACTCTCTTAAAATCACCTAGATCAAGACAAACAGACATGTTCATGCACACAAAAGTTTGTCCTGTGTAGGAATCGAACCCACGAGTCTTGGTATCAAAGTCGCGTCATTTACCAATGCGCCACCGAGCTCGGCAAAAATAAATTATATGAAGTTACTCTTTCAAGAACAATTTAGAAGTCTCCAAGCTCCTCACTGAGCTTCACCATTATGCTAACTCGTACAGTCGGCCATCGGTCATCGGACCACCGCAGAAAGTTCCGGGAGCGTTGTTGTACTCCTGCTAGTAAGCTCCTGGGGAGTTGCTGCTTAAGCAGCGATGGTAGTGAGCGATACGTCATATTGTATTGCAACCTTTCAAAGGGCTCAGTAATCACTTTACATCGGGTGGGCCGTATGCTTGTATGCAATTAGGAAGAAAATTGAGTGAAAATCCACATTCGATCGACAAACGAAAATTGCATACCCGGCGCTTTCTTTAAGATGCTGAGAAAAATTAGGTAAATTACCTACCGCCCGGAGGATTCCGGATACTGTTAAAATCATACAGATAAAAAAGTGAATTTGGATTGTTCTTATGAATTTGGCAGCGAGCCGGCGGATGTGGGCACAGAGTCGCTGTGGCAGTCTAAGGGTGAGGCCTAGGTTCAGAAGCAGACGTTCTTCGGGTGAAATGATGAAAAATAACAATATGGAAACCTTCAGATTTCTACTAAGTATGTTGATCTGAGGTCTTGATTGGTATTGTCTTAGGTTTTCGCGATTGTTACACATTGAATTAAACAATTTTTAACGGAAGTAACGCGTATTTTATTTATTTTGTTGAACCTTCCGTTAAAAATTGTTTAATTCAATGAGGTCTTGGTTCATATCAAATTTCACGATCCTAGCTCAAATGTAAGTACAACTACGCTTTGATTTGTGATTTCATGTAAAATGAAACGAAAATGACTTTTGCAGCTTAACTGTCTTGGACCGGTGCTATGAGACTTAGGTTCACACGCAATTTCTTGATCCTAGGTCATCTTGAAGTACCGTGTAGGTTTTTATTCGTGATAACAAAGTGTTGTATATAAGATTCACTCTTATCTTTTGACAAAAGTGACATTACTGAACCCTAAAATAAACACTAAGAAGTCAAAGAGCTCACTTCTAAGTCAAATGAGTCGTTATTTGGAGTTAACTCTTGATAACTCAAGAGTCTATTGATACTTCAATGTTCTCCGCCCTCCAACAATATATCAGCTCGATACACCTCAGGAGTTTACCTAGCTTACTTAGGAGGAGTATTAGTAGCGGGGGTGGCAACACGCAAGCGATACTTCCTGTAATGCAAGTGCTCACAGACTACGGTAATCAATTTACATTAGGTGTTGTATTTAATTGACATAACCGAATTCGATCTCTATATTTCTTTAAATATCCAAAAACTACATTAACAATTGATTTCCGATATAATGTACAATATGTTTCCTTTAACGTCGAGGTCTAAGGTCCATTAAGTAATTGCAGAGACACACACGCTATCACGCGGTGTGTGGAAAACATGGAAAGTCAATTCCAATTTTATGTCAAGTGCTCCAAAATTTACTTCTAAAATTTGATTGTAATATTAATATATGTGAAAACCTGTATAAAAATATTTTATTGTGTAAGTTTAATTATTATCGAATTGACATGTGAGTTTTCTTTAGTGTAAAACAAGTTGTAACATTGATAATGTGTAACAACACATCAAGGATTCATTGAAGAAGTTTTTCCACAGAACGTAAGAGCCACGTAGCCGCTACGTACGCGGCTACAGGAGTACAAATTACGCGTAGCACATATACGTAGATGTGATCGCATCTTGTAAACAAACAGCGCGCGCGTGGCCGCCCGGTGCACACGCTGCGATACTCATATAGCGAGCGGAGCGCGCGGCCCCCATTCCGCCGCGAACCGCCGGCCGCGTCGCACGCAGCCATGATCGACCACGTGCGCCCCTACGACCCCAACATGTGCGATCTGTACCTCCCCGCCGCCTCGCCCGAACCCCCCGTGCGGCTCGCGGAGTTCGAGGTGTCCTTCTTCAAGAAGGGAACCTCCGTCGCGTACCTCAACTATTATGGAAACCACACCTACGACCACTATCTCGAACCAGAGATTGAGAACACAGCCAATGTTTACCACGACCTCGTCAGCTCCAGGCACCACGAGTGGAACCACGACGAATGGAAGGACAAGACCGTAGCTGAGTGGAGCCACAACGACACCCTCAGCTGGCTCATCGAGACGACCCATCTCTTGGGAGTCAGTCAGTTGGATGTCAACTTCGACAACTTTCGGATTCCCGGAATTTTGCTGAAAGGAATGAGAAAGGAAGACATGGCTTACAAAATGGCGATGCCCAGCGTCGATCCGTACAGAAGCAGAAACATTGCAGATGCCGTGTTTGAAAAACTTCAGAAGAGGTTAAACGAAGAGATCATGAGGGAGACGTCAGTTTTCAGATACGCAGACAGTGATCATTATCAACATCCAGAGGCGGCACAGACTATGCTCGATCTGGACTCCCTGAACCACAAGCATAGATACGTCTCCGACTACAGACCGAATGACAGCAGCCTCTTACTCGGCGCGTGCGACTCCAGCGACGACGCCGAAGACGGGTTCCCCGGCTCCGACACGGCGTCCCCCGACTGCGGGAGTGACAGATCTGGTGACGAGGATGACAAACGCAAATTTAAAAGACCGCCCGGGCGGCCCAAAGGTAGCGGAAGAAAAATTTGCAAGCGTCCACGCAGCGTATCAGTTCCAGAATTCCTCCGGAATCTCCTGTTGGACCCGCAGTACTGCCCCTCCATAATAAAGTGGGAGGATCACTCGCTCGGCAAGTTCAGGTGAGTTGGCGCATGTAATTTATCATAATAACAATGAGCTTGTCCTTGACGAGGCTGCAAAAACTGCGGCGTCGTGACTAGACCATTCCTCACAATTCACATCTCATCTTGTATATGGCTCATACATTATTTATCACGTTCGAAGCACGTGGAGTGGCGCTCGTCGACAATAAACTGCTTTACAGCACTATTAGATACTTCTCAAGAGCTCGTTTTTGTTGTCGACCGTCATAGGAATATTTAGAAATGTAAGATTATAAACGGCATCCTTATCTGTAGGTTGCGTTGCAACGGTGTCAAGTTTATTTATTTGCATTTTCATTTGTATTTTCTTAGCGATAAAATTGAAGTGTTCCAATGAGATAAATCATGGCAGATATTATTATTACACTCGTTATCAACTTGTAATTACATCGCCATCCTTGACGGTAATCATAACGAGACAGGTCCGAGGTGGCGCGGTAACGATGCACAATCAATATAATTATAGCCTTGGACCGATGTAATTAGCAGTTGTATTGGTAGTAGTACGAGTATGTACTGAAATGCAAACTTACAGCCAACGATACTGTCAACACAGATTGACGGGTCGTTTTTGGCTTACATATTTTCATTCTAGACATATTCCTTCTATAAATTTATCAAACAACTCAACATGCGATAGATAACTCTGAGTTAAAGTATTACTCTGATCTGATCTTCTGTTTGGAGACATAGTAATGACGTGTAATACTTTTTGTAGATATATGATTACACTGCAAAAATATAAACACTTTTTTCGCAAAAGAATACACTTCACTTATCTGTCAAATGCTTGTTTCTAATCTGCTCACTAGCGATGAGGCAAGCGTTTATTGCAGTCACATGTGCATCATAATAAATCGGACATTTTATATTCATACCTTTGTTTTATTGAGGTAATAAAAATAGTATGTGGGCTCAAATTAGAATTGTTCACCAAGGATTTTATGACTTCTAATAAATCGTGATGAAGCTTGATCAAGTTTTCCAACTGACAATAGTTTGGATCAGTTAAAAGTTCACGAACTCTTACTTTCCTATATGCCGTTGGAGTCCCTCATCTTCCTTCCTACATATTAATAGATAATACCAACAAATTAGTTAATACTGAGATTTGAGTTATATAGTCATCGTTTGACAGATATGTGTCTGCAATACATGTTTCATTGCTTGTGAGCAGAACGTAAAAACAGGATTTCTTGATAGACAAGTGTTGTTTTTGTATGGCAAAAAACTTTTTTGTTATATTTTCATAGTAGTGGTAGACGGCTTTGTAAAAAACTCAATATATACTTTATTGTAAACCTACTTACAAATACCTACATAAATGAAATAAGATTTTATATACCAGTTTAAATGTTTGGATTTACAATTAACGTTTCATTTGGAACGTTGGATCGTAACCCTTATTCTAAGGGAGGCAAAATATGGAGCTATTTTCGAAGCAGCCTATGAGATTTAAATAAAGGGAATTTCCACTAGTATTGAATAGGCAAGATATTGCAATATCTGACCTGGTGAAGGTCTACAGGTGGCTTTTGACTGACTTTTGATTTTAAATCCTGTTATCTCGTCTTTGATTTTTCATATTTTTCTTATCAAAACTTACTCTACAGTCTATTTACTTCAGGTTCGTCTGTTTTAATTTTCGATAAAAACTAGCAAAGGTTTTAGAGTAATTTTCTGTGTTGCGTGGTCTGGAGGTCAAATGTTTAAGTTTTAAGTAGACTTTAGAGGGTAATCTAAACGTAGTAATCCTATGGATGTAAGTTAATTTCGGATGACTTGATACTTAAGGAACATTTGTATGAATAATTTCGCGGATGGACACAGGTACTCTAAATATAAAATAGCAGAACACATTAAAGATAGCGTAGCCTTTACTGAAATAAAAGCAGTAGTTCTAGAGAATCTATTCAAACACACAAACCAATGGCTAAAAGAATGAATTTTACCACGTTACGTTTTTTAACAGTATGTTTTTAGTTTGTCCAATACAATAACAAAACATAAAAATAAAATACAAATAAAAAAGGTAATTTCACATACAAGCCACATTTTTTTTGTGGCGCTTTACTACGGTGGTACGGAACCCTTCACGGGCAAGCTCGATCAGCCCTTGACCGGGTTTTATTATATAAGCTGCCTGCATTGATATTTTTAGCAAGAAGTCAAGTTTTTAACAAGAACCATCAAACTTTTTGGGAAAATCACCGATTAAAATTTCAGCAATGTTTGTCCAGAAGCTTTTCTGATACGTGAATGAACGACTAAGCGGACAGATAAAAATGACTTCTGTTTTGACTTCTGTATTCATTTAAACATTAGTTATTGTTTGGTTGTATCCTTTGCGTGTGTACACAATGTACATCTGTGTCTATACGCTCGTAGTTATCGACGCTAATCTGAACAAAATATCTTATCGGCATTTTTTTTATCCGTCCGTCTGTTCGAACGATCGATTTTTTCTGTTTTATTATCTATAACAATTTTTAGCTTTGGTTTTATCGATCCAAAAAGTTGAGAGCGAGTTCAGTTAGTTGGTTTTCGTAATAGAACTTCTAAAGCAAGTTATTTTTTATATAGCATATTATTATTTTGTTTGACTCGCGCAGAATTGTGGGTTTAGTAATGATTGTAATTATTTTATTTATTAGTACGTGGCGTTCCATATTCTCTACCACCACAATGGGTGACAGGCGTGATGATATGTACGTATATACATACGTATTAGTATTTTTTTATTAATGATTATTATGTTTTATTAAACCTCTATCTCTGGGAATTGAATAAATTACGAATTTTAACGTGATTAAAAGTAATAAAAATCATGCTGGGTAGCCAAAACGCTCACTAAGACGAGTCAATCGTATTTGCCTAGGCTAAATGATTTATATATAATATATAATTTAAATAGATAATAAGAGAAAGATATAATTTCTCGCTCTTCAATTTCCTTTATGTCAATATCCGACCTCATTGATCAAATGTTAACAGTGTCGTATCACACTTACTTCTTTTATGATGATAGAAGTAGTCGAAATCCATAGATGGAATTACGTATTAATAGTAAACCTAAATAAAAGCATGTTAAAACAAATCAAAATAATCTATGAAAGACTAAAAACAAAACACTCATCTTCTACGGCATAATATACTATCAATTCCCAAAAATAAATGTCCCAACAATAAAAATATTAAAGTATTATCTTGTAATCATTCCGATGTAATAGATCAAGTTTGTTTCCTTGAGTCTGTAGGTACGAATGAGCAATTAAACCGTCGTTGTAGTAGCCGTATCTCATTACCGCAAAGAATAAAGGTCTGACACGCGACCATTTATAGCAGTCCAAGATAATTGGCCCCGAGATGGGCAAAGGTCCTCGTTACTTACGAAGCTCAACTGACTCTCGCTTGAATACGAAAGAGAAATGGGGCCAGGTAAGAGAGTAGTACTGTAGTAGGTAGTAGGTTGGGGATGTACCTCCACTTTGTAAAAAACTGCAGCGAAACGAAAACTCCGTAGAGGTTTGTTGTGTTCCTACGAATGTGTGAGGTCACCAGCAAACTCCCGTGGACTATAGTAATGATATAACATCAGGGGAGCTGTATGGCTTTTACACCTTTTAACGTTGTTAAAAAAAAACTCAATAGTATCTCTGTAAAGCAAAGACGTAACGTAACGTTCCTTAACTTGTGATATGCTATCGTTTTGTGGACGATGTTAAAATCTCGGGGAATTCCTGAAATTAAATGACTCTAAATTGAATGCTTGTGTTGTATGGGACAGATTCCTTCGTTTTTATCGTCAAGGATTAACTTAATTAACTTAACCGCCTTTGTAAAACACCCAGGAACTAAAAAGCAAACAATAATTGGTCACAATTACTTACGATTTTTGGAGTCGGTGCCAGTATACTGATATTATAAATTGATATTATGCGGCTGGCACAGACAACAAAAATCATATATGGACTGAAAGAACACATTGTTGACAGTATTGTCTCTCCACTGCAATACAAAGGCTTTCGACCGTCCGTAACACTTTTGGACACTTCGGTTTACTTTTGAGCGAGCGTTTGCCTGTTTAGCGGAATACATCATGGACAGTTCTTGAAGTACTAAATTTTTGTGCAAGCTAACAAATGTTAATTTCTAACCCACTTCAAAAAAGGAGGATGTTCTCAATTCGACTGTATTTTTTTTTTGTATACTGGCACCGACTCCAAAAATCTTTATACCTACATTATGGTCTGCAATAAATTAAATTCAATAATTTCTACCGCTTAGAAAAGAACTATGGTATGGTCGCTCAGGTATTTGTGAAAGCCTTCTTCTCAATATTGCGTAAAATGTGTCCAATAGGCGCAAAGATGAGATGGGATGGCTAGGATTGTCAAAACTAACTACGTAGGCCTGGCCTGACAGTCTTCGAATTAGAAATGATAACAACTCTATTTAAGGGTTTTTTAGATTATACGCTTATATTATTAGGTCTACATGGGTATACATATGTAATAAAATCTATGTAATTGAATTTTAGCCAAGTCAATTATTTAATTGAAAGCGGCACTATCGAACTGTTGTGATTGAAGAATTCGGAGATGGCCTTGAAGGCTTTATAATGGTATAAACACTGGGTACATCTATACACCGTAGGTTCTTTTCACTAGTCTTAGTGTAACTTTTGGGGATAGAAGGCGATTGGATCCAAAATTTTTAATATTTCAATTTTATTCACTTTATTACCAATAATATGGATCAAAATGTAAAACACATAATTTATGACAATGTAATTATACAAAACTGGAAAAAAATGATCTCAAACTTGAAGACATTGAGAATACAAGTCTATCGTCTGCACGAGACTCGTTTCAATATTATTTAGACGCAAACAAAACTGACTCTACTGCCGTACACAATAAAGTTCACAACACCACAGAGACACACCTACAAACAAAAGTCATGAACTTGCCGCGTTATCTAAACCAAGTTCAGATGATTGATTATCAACAAAGTGTTTAGAACCGTATTGTTGTAGCAATAAGAGTTGTATTGAGTGCACTGCGCGGTGGCGCTGACAAGGCCGTAGTCAAAACGGTAAGACAAGGTTAAGGTAATAAAAACACAGTAAAGTTATGACTGGATGAATGATTTGCAATTAGCATACAGTACTTCTGACGTTCTATGAGGAAACGGATTTAATGTTGAGAGAATACGTGATATGATAATGTACAAGATTATGATGCCCTAAAACTTGTACTCAGATTTGGTTTGAGAGTGATTCGAATCGGTTATTTGTTTCAAGTACGATTATAAAATCAATGTTCAATGAAAAAAACTGAATTAACAAAATAAACATAGAGAATTAGCACATGTTCCCGAGAACATATTTGTGATCCGCCAAAAATTTTTACACTGTTTTATATTGAACAAGTTGAGCGGGAGAAACATTCATGAAAATAAGTAGTTTATGTGTGATTTAAAGATTACGACCAGCATGTTCGTAATCTGTTAAAAAGTAGCCCGTTTCAAGGGCCAGTACAAGAAAGCTCCAGTAGAGACTTGAGTAAAGCTTTGGAACTGTTGAAGCAGTAATTAAACAGAGTTTAGTAATTTCGAATCAACATAATGTTTAGTTGGTTTGACCACATCTTTTGTAAAGTGATTCAGATACTTTGTTCATTTGCTCATTAATACGTGACACGGTGTCATTTAATCTGTACTGTGGCCGGATTATAAAATTATAAACATTTTTAAAGATAATTTGGATTTGTCTGTTATTCCTCTTTTCGTTATTTTCATTATAGGTCAATCATTTCCAACCATTATAGATTATTTCATTGAAACATGCATTATATGAAATTCATATTATCCGTAGTTTAACAATAAAGTTATTGTTCTTATCATTAGTGTATTAATTCACATACTCATAGATGAAATGAAAAATTAAATTTTATCAAAAACTACGATGATAGGCGGGTTTAATGATCACACATTGATAAAAGATACACCTTTGTCAATTTCTACTTTTTATATGGTATACATGCCTGAAATTTATTTTATGTAATACAATAATATTTTCATGTCATTACCAATAATTCGTGAATAAACATAAAATTAGCTTTCTTTAATCTTTATATGAATATAATTCTTCTTTAATATACTTTTATGTGTGTTTGAGTGATGATGATGGCGAGTGTGCGAGTGAGTCCCTGGATGGTTTCCATTTGCTATGGGAGCTGGTTGTGGCGGAAGTCTGTCTGATTCGCTACTAACTAATAAATTAAATAGGTAAAAAATGATTTACTAACATTATACTAAATAAATGAAATTGGCAATACATAATAGATTTAATTATAATTCATATTGTATTGTTACTATGTCATATTACTATTATTTTAAGTTCAGGGTCCACCTTTGCACTTGTTCTGATGCGTGACGCCCCGTTTGAATATGCGTAAGACAACTGGGTGTGACATACGGTATTGCTAAACGCGTAAAGTGCCGTGAAAACTCTGTTTAACCTAAAACTTTCATCGTGTAACATTTTTATTGTTAAACTCCTGTTACTAACCCCAAAGGGTAGTTATATAGGCGGACAAAATACACAGCGCTCTAGTCCCAAAATCACAATATACCTTTTTTTTTGTAAATATATAGAAAACACTTAAACCAAGACGAACAGACATGTTCTTGCACACTAATATTTACCTTGTGCGGGAATCGAACCCACGAACGTTGGTGCTAAAGTAGCCATATCGCTAGCCGTTCCACCGCGAACTCGTCTAATATTGTTGAGTAAGTGACATAAAATATTTTCTTGTTTTGTGATAAACAATGTACTGTCGTTCAATGTAACGTTTATGTATATACCAATTATTGTTCATTTATTTATGGTGCTAGTTACGTGCACTGCGCAGTAATGTATGGGTTAATAAAGATTGCTCCGGAGTCATGTATTTTTAACACGATTTAGCTGTTGTAAAAGTAGTGCAGAGTTAAGATAATGCGATTTAATTATCGTATCGTTTATATACAGTGTTTAGTAATTAATGTGTTTTTCAGTTCGTTAAAGGCTATCAATGAATCATTGGATTAAGGTCTTTGATATGATTGAAGCCAGCTTTCACATAGATAGCGGCATTGTATATACATATATTGTTTACAAGACGTGCAGTTAAATGTGAGACAACTGCGATACGTTTTTTAGGCTGTGGATACAATTCCGATTTATTATTTTATTGAATGCAAATACAGAATGACGAATTTGTATTTGTACAATATGTTAAAAAGTTAAGCTTTATTCGTATACTGGTCGTACTAGTTATCTCCTGTGGCCTTTATTTTTCGTCTGAGGGTTGGGACAGGATAGTGTCAGAGAAGTTGTGGCATGCTAAATACTGCTGATGATACACGTAGGGAATTCGGTGTTCGTATTAATGCTTACAAAATACCAGATCGCATTCTATATGTAGTATAATTAAGCAACATATGAAACGTAAGATAAGTGTGTGTATTCGCTGTGCATTCGGAAACGTGGTGAGCATGCCTTTAGGTGAGCAGCGAGCCTAACTTGTCCAGTTTATATGATCACTGCCATAAAATACTGGTTCTCATATAAGCACATAACCGGTTTCGTCTTGTAGTTGGAAACATACTCTTACGTGCAAAAGATATTCATGTGAATATATATGTACACTATGTTAATATATACATCCATTATTTAACGTGTCAGGGTATTTCAATGTAAGATCTCTGGCTGTTTAATATTAAAATATATTTTCGTATGCATTGCGGTCATCCATGTATTTGTTCTCGTCTCCATCTTGTCTCCGATGTTAAGTAACGACTCCTGCGATCTAAATACTAAGTGGGCATGCAACTCTACTTCGAGAAAAAATCAGGTCAAATTTTGACTACCTTTGTTTTTAAAGTAACTCTTAAAGGCAGACGCGATTTAAGTTTTATATATTTCGTCGAGTGGCGTTAAGGCAAATGACCCAAACGAGAATTCAAGGAGTCGCGAGTTGCCACCCCGCCGCTGGTCATCATATGTACAACCAATCATAACTTAATCTGCGCATGTTTCGTCAGGAGGCATACTAGTATACGACGTAACCCGATGTAAAACGGTGACCGTAGTCTAGCAGTACGTTTTACTCGTGCGATACGACCTCTGCTGCTAACACAGCACAATTCCTTAGGAGCCTAATGGGAATCTATAGGGAGTTGATATTTGCCTGCGGTTTTCTGTATGATTGAGGTTACCCAGATGGGTTGTTTTGATGCGCCCTATCTATCTTAAAAACAACCAAATCTCACAGTAAGCTACATGCTCTGGTGAGAGATTTGCAGCATATAACATTTTTCGAGGCTGGCTGTGAATTTTCGATCATTCGCCGGCTGAAAAATACACCAATTTTTTTTTCAGCGTGTTGCTCCAGACACAACTTAGTTGTATTTAGATTTTCATCAGAATAGTATCAACAGTTCTGTAGTTGTTTGAAAAAAATATGATACATTTTCACCCCTTTAAGTGGAAGGGTTTTGCAACTTGCCATAGACAAAATGCTACCTAGCCTATCTTCTATTATCTATTGATATAGGATTAGCTGCAAATAATTTATAGAGAAAATATTTGTGAGAATAACAAGTGAGTGGGGAGCGGGGAGCGGCGCGCCACGTGTACCGGCGGGCTGCGGGCAGGGTAACCGGAAGCGCCGTCCTTGAGGGTGCGTAGCAACGTCGGAAGAAAGAAAAAAATCTATACTAGTAGGATGCAAGGGCGGGGGCGCCCTAGTTGGTGGAGGCTCCGCCGCATACTGCCTCTGCGCTCTTTCTACAAATATACATATATTTCCACCAACCGACGACATAAGTTCTATTTTGTTAAATCAAATGAACCTCAGTGTTATATTTGAAGAATGAGTTAACGTCAACTATGCCTACAGGTGGTGCACCCTTGCTTTATTTAATAAAAAAATTGAATAGAGCAGAAATTCCTACACAGTGAGTGCGAAAGATTCCATCAATTTCATCATCTTCCTGGTGGGACTGATGTACAGTATCTCCTGGGATTTCACTATAGTTACAGAAATTACTTTGTAGGCCGATTTTATGCCTGTTTTTATTAAACTTTAAATGATAAATTAAACGTTAAATAAAGAATTGTTGAACAATATTTTTTATGCCCTATTAAAATATTATTTATTTATCGTAATTAATATGTTAGTTCTTTGTAAATAATAAATTGATCATAATAAATAATAAATAGAGCATGTTATAATTACTCCCCATTTCGTTGTATTACGTAGTCAAACGGATATAAGGCATAACTGTATGTTATGCAGAATTTCCCATGGGACATCGTATGGTTAATTATAACCCTCTATTAACAATCAAAACAATAAAGTGGGAAGCTTTTTGTTTTGATATTTCCTGGCTTTCATGGAAATTTAATAACATATTAAATCACAAAATAATTGCGAATGAACCTGAACCTAACAGTTAAAAACTTAAAAGTAATATTTTTTTAATCTCAAGACCGTATTCGAGATTCATAAAAACAATAAACGATGTATTAAATACAAAAATCCATCACGACAGTATCTTTACAGCCATGATTATTGCTTTTTTGATGGTTTGCTTGCAAAAAAACGGCGACGAGGTCGCGGCGCGGCGTACAAAAACATTTGTATAGGATTGACGATGCAAAAATAATTCATACACTCTCATACTTTTTGCTTTACAAATGGCAGACTAACAAGCGAACCATAAAAGATTTTCAAAACGAAACGTTTATCATAAATTGAGTAAGCTCCGGTTAAATTAAATTTTGCGAATGGGAAATATAATGAATAAGAGTAACGCCCAACAAACTCCTTTTACATAAAAAATGACTAACAAAATAAAAAAGTGCTTATAAACAAAAATAAATGTCTAACAAAGTTACATTAAATAATAACGCCAACTAACTTCCAAAAATGGCTAACGAAGTTTTGTAAATAAAACGGGGTTTTTATATCTCGCAGCCTTCAATAAAAACAATTTCTTGAGCATTATACTTTATTATTTATTTTAGGTGGCAACTGGCAACACTCGACGTACAGTTGTGAACAACATTTTTATTATTAATTGTTTGCCAAGTTAACCGACCGCCCTATGGTGATCAGTGATCAGTATAGACAATCGCAATACCAATGGCACCATTTGCGAGTTACTAACGTTGTAAAAATCTCATCTCAACTTGAGGAACAGCATTTTTTTGGGTAAACTTCGTCGGGGAGTTTTTTCCACAGCTTGATAGTTTGCGGAAGGAAATCTCTAAAATTCAGTACTCTATTGTTTCATTTCCATTGGGAGCAAATTGATTATATACAGATGGCGACTGTTAAGTAACTATAGCTTGGCTCCACCGCTGACTTAACCTTACAATTGCCCGGTAAAGTCCTCGCTACGACGGCTCGGGTACTTACCAAATCGCATTATCATAGTTTGCATCTTTTGTTGAAACAATACTTAATATAATATGCAAATATGTGTTTGCTCAGAATATAAAACAAAACGCAGATAAAGCGGGCAGTGTACGAGTGTGACTACATTTCAAATTGAAAACAAATAGGTACAAACTCCATTTATTTTATATATCAATAAGAATGTCTCTACTTTGTTCGCTATTTCCTGGTGGAGAACAAGAATTTTTTAAACTCTTTTCCCGGAGGATAATTAAAAGTAATGGTGCAATACAGCATATCAGAATATTTGTCAGATATGTATCGTTGATACACACTCGCTAAATCTGTATACCAATAGTGAACAAATGTACAAATCAACTTAATAAGACGACACATTGTATATCAAACCAATAGACAAACTTCTTCAAGTCTTTAACTTGAATCGTTTTATTTTGGAAGCCTGTGACAAATGGACAAACAAACGAATGTATCAAACTTCAACCGTCTACATTCGCTTAATATGGAATTAATTTTCAAAGGCTTACTCCACACAACGAAGCGAATAAATGTAACTTTTTACAAATCGTGGGCACTTACGGAACGTTAAAACAATAAAAAGATATCTCAATTAAAAACCCATTACGAAAACGACATTTTTCTAACCGAGCGCCCAAAAAAGGCAGTTGCAATTCACAGGGCTGACTAGCCCGGCCCGTTGCCATGGCGACGCTCCGGGAAGCTACCAGTCACGTGTCGCAGGAACTTGTTTCCGCTTTTCGCGTTTTTCTTTCCCCCCTCTTCCACGCATTTTTTCCCCCAGAGGGAGACTCGTGCACCCCCCTCGCCCCAACAGCTCGTGTACGAGACTTAATTGCGCCTGTGAGTGTGGTCCAGAGAAATTAGAACGCGGTTAGTTTTGGTAACAGAGAAAACATTGTGTTGTTTCATTCATTTTTGCTAGTTTATTTCCATCCAAATGAATTAGCCACAGTTTTTATGTTATTTATAAGCATTTTCTGCTAATCTTTAAAAATAAACACACCTTTTTTTAATGCATTGGTGCGTATGTGTCGCCTTGTACAATGAAATATGAAATAATCTTGATTCAATTCAATCTCAGTTCCAGATTCGCTTAAAAATATCATAAAACAACATATGTAATCAAAGCTCGATGTATTCTTACCTTCTACTAACACAGTTATATTTCTCAATTAGTTCATTCTTTTGGGCGTACTTACATTACACTATATAGTCAAGTCATAGTAATTGTCGCACTAATACATTAAAAATAATAAGATCAAATTGAAGTACTAATATACTTTGTCGAATTAATTACTTTTCAAGCACGTTGCACGCATGTTTAGGGTTATAGTTTTGTTCAAAACCGTCTTACTTTCATAATTTGTAAAAATATTACTGTAACCTGTAAATAAATAAATTTTCAAATGAATATTTTAGATTATTAAATATGATAAATATAATGATCATTAAATGAATATTATAATTAACGTATATTATTATGAGAACGTGCATCAACAACATATTTTTCAGGTATGCTTCATGTATTTTCTGTTTGGTTGATTAAAACAGTCCCACTCGAATTAAAACATAATGTTATTTGAAATCCGAAATATATTCAAAAATAATTTATTTGTCATTAAAACTTAACAGTCTTGGATTTTACAACGTTACTTATCAATACAAAGTTAATTACCAAAGTTACTGCATAGTAGATTAATATTTCGTTAAACTAATTACGTCTTAATTGGACGTTCGTTTAATAAAAATGGGAGGTCACGAGGATAGGTACCCGTGTTCCAGAGATATGGAGTGAAGCGCGGCCAACAGCTGCCTTGCGGGAGTGAACTATAGGCACCCAACTTGTTTATACATGTTGGGGCCAATTAGTGGCTGTTATTAAACTTGTTTCTGTAACACTAATTAACGACAATGGTACACATGCATATAATATACCTAATATGTATGGATATTTATAAAATTGATATCGGTAATGTTCATAGAATTAATATATTTAGTATTATTAAATTCATGTTTAAAATTAATTGCACAGGAATTTTGCATGGAATATTTACACTTTAGTAAAATAAGCAAAATAACTTTTTTCCTGAAATTTTGTGTATTATTTACATTATATATTATGATGATATCTATTAATAGCCTAGAAATAACAACATTCATCGGAAATCTTATCTGTTTGTATAACAATAAAACTATAAATAATTGTATGAAATAGTTACTTGACAAGGTTTTGTTTTGACGGTTCACTGCTACGTGCTATCTACTACATTTACAAGGATTGCTCAGCATGTGTGCGGATAGAGAGTCGCATGTCACCCTGGTTTGATGTCAAAATCACGGCTGCATGCTATCTGCTATTAGCAGATACACCATCTGAACTGCAAACACAGGTCACAACGATGAAAGACGAATGTATGGAGAAAGGCTTACTACTGAATGCGAAGAAAACAAAGATAATGGTATTTGAAGGAGAAGAAACCAGAACTAATGTAAGGATTACGGTTGATGATGAAATGTTGGAACAAGTGGATAAGATTGGATAAGATTGTATATTTTCGATGCGCTTTCAGCAGTTATCGAATGTACACTGTTAATTTGGAAAGACGAGTGAGTGCTGGGAAAATAAATAGTGTGAATGAAGCGTTGGGAAAACTTCTTGGCAGTAAAAACTTGGGCCAGAAGCCACAGCTTGCTATACACAATGCAGTGCTGGTCCCAACGCTTACTTATGGAAGCGAGAGCTGGACATGGCAGAGAGAGCAAGGTATGAGGTAGGAAGGTAGGAGGATGCGGTCGAAATGGGAGCATTGCGCAAAATTTTTGGCGTAACGCTTGTAGACCGTATTTGCAATTATGTTGTTAGAAACAGAGTTGGTCTGAAAGAGAGCGTCGGTGTTAAAATAAGAAGAGCGCTCGGATCTCGCCGTACATGTGACTTATCTTCTTTGAGTATTAAATGTTGATAAAATGCCAATTTAGCACAGCCTACACCTTATTAATACGAGTAATTTTATCAGAGTTATCAGAGAGAATTTTGTCAGAGATCAACCAACGTAACTATATACAAAATAACGTTTCTTCTGGTTATTCTATAAATATATAAAATGTCACTGAAATAATATCATTACGTTCGTTAAGTAGCAAGTAATAACACGATTTATCATTATATTACTTTGCGCATAACAATATTTTTTGTTTTAAAATTTATAAATTGAGTTTTTAAGTACACCCGTTCAGGCCAGGTATACATAAGTCTAATTATGACTTCCCATACAGAGATAAAATTATGAATCTGGCGACTAATCCCGCCAACGAAGTCGTGAGCATTCAGTAGTATAAGAAAATTACGAGTAAAAAAAACTGTACACGTGTCTCTTAAAAATTCATTACTCTGTGAGGAGGCTTGCACCGAAGTCCCTGTAACATTTCTTTTTCGTGAAAATCTATTTATAACTAGGGCAGGCTCGTGCTGGGAGTTACACGTGGCTTATGTACCTTGTGTACTCTGCGTAGAGTCGCAATTCCCGTTTAACCTCCCCTGCGTAGATACGTATACATTTTTTTCTCATAGTGCCTCTATTATATTGATTAGTAAGGCCCCCTTCCCGGTGCCAGAGCCGTCTTTTGTGTGATTTTTCTTAGCTTCCTTTGTTTTTACTCGACAGTTAGTGTTAGTGTCGTAGTAGGTACCAAGTTTTGTGAATGAAATAAACAAAACATTACGAATATTTTCGTATTCCCCGAGTCGCTGTACATTGCGCGGACTTTTATATGTAGGTCGATGACTCTCTGTTTTCTTTTGTCTTTTAGTTGGTGGTATCTTTGGAAATTAAACTAAAAATTTCATCATATTTATGTAGGGGATAAACAAGCTTCATCCTTAGATGAGTAGTGATAACCCAGTGGATAAAGAACCAACCTATTAATCTATTCGTCTCGGTTTGAATCCTCGTGTGGACATGTACCACTAAATTCGTGTTTCCGTATTCATGTACATATTTGTAATAATCACTTGCTCGGCTGTGAAGGAAAACATCGTGAGGAAAACTTTACCTCCAAGAAGTTACATTTCTAAAGATGTGTGATGATTATGATGCCGTAACTAAGGTTTGGTTTTCCCTCTGGGGTGTGGTGGTCTATCGGCAGTTGCTCTATGTCAAAATTAATATTTTCGCCAAATCCTTGGTCACAGATAACGGAGCCTACCAAACTCGAGATAAGTAACGCGAACAGAAGAAAAAAAGGTAGCAAACATGCATACCCCTAATGATAAGCAGTTACCATAGCCTATGGTCTGTTGCAATATTAGGAACGACATTAGTGTATTGCCGGCCCTTTGAAAACCTCTTTTACGCCTTTTTAGGGTTCCGTACCCAAAGGGTAAAACGGAACCCTATTACTGAGGCTCCGCTGTCCGTCCGTCCGTCCGTCCGTCCGTCCGTCTGTCACCAGGCTGTATCTCATGAACCGTGATAGTTAGACAGTTGAAATTTTCACAGATGATGTATTTCTGTTGCCGCTACAACAACAAATACTAAAAAATAGAATAAATTAAATATTTAAGGGGGCTCCCATACAACAAACGTGATTTTTTGACGTTTTTATAGATAATGGTACGGAACCCTTCGTGTGCGAGTCCGACTCGCACTTGGCCGATTTTTTAAAGAAGTTCCTGCGGTGATCCCGAGAAAAGCATTTGCACCCTGCAAATGCTTTTCACATTCCACAAATTTAGTATTATTGGTAGAAAACTTCTCTGGAACCGCACAGTACGCGACCATTGCGTTTCCAGTGCGCGAGGCCTATTGCGGTTTAAGTTTGTGAGGATGAATTCCCAGTCTTCAGCGAGCGGTGTGATTGTAAAACGAGGCTGTTGGCATCATCTCTAACAACTCTAATACTACAATAACTTTCCGACTATTTTCTCTTTTTTTCAAGATGGAAAGTGTCTATAAGCTCCATTAACATTGTAAATACCTATCTCCAGCCAGTCCTTGAGCGGGCAGCATAACTTGTCACAAGACAATTGCCTGTTAAAATCGAACACGCGACCTTGCGACGACTAGTAATGTTTTCTTACGTCCCAGCTGATAATATGATAAACAAACAGACATAAACTCTAACAATGTACCACTTAGGAGTCTGCCTATTTGCTGTTCACATTTATAAATTCTAACAAACTATTAGACAATGGTCTGACATAGTTTTTGTTGTTAGAAGTACCAAATGATTAGTCAAGTTAGTATTTAAAATGTATACAACTATTTTCATGTCAACTGCAGCCTGTCTATGTATGGAAGTAGTCGGCTTGATTCCCTCCGTGTTCGGAGAGCACTTTTAACCGCGAATTTGATCGGTTTTCGATAAATAACAATCATTAAACTAACCTTGAAGAGGTAGAATAGCAGGCTGACTAAAATACCTCTACCTCGCAGAAAACTGAGGAGTCGCTGTTAGCAATGGAGGCATGGGGGGCCATACTTCCTGTATTGCAAGCATCCATAGGCTATGGCCTATTAACGTTGAATAATAAAATTCGATTTCATGGCTTGTCTGCTTCGTATTACGTCGATATACTTATTTTTCTCTCCAAGTGGTGTAATATCTCTACTTTTATTACGAGAGTATTGAAAGAGTTTTCCCTTCCCTCGCCGCGGAGTAAATATTCACAACGCGAATATTTCAAGATAGATTCTGGCAAGTGGCCATGCTTGCCATTCAGTGGTCTGGTCACGCTGCTCCTCTGGTTTTGTTAATCATACAAAAAGCTCATTCAGAAAAGGTTTATCACAAGATAACAACATTTCTAATTATATATTGTTAAATTAAACAGTTTGAATGACATATTTCACAGTTCATATATTTGTTAATTTTACCCGGCAGTCAACGATGTTTAGTTTATGCCACTAATGTGGGACACTAATGTGGTGTGGAATCAAGTGTACGACCTGCCTGAAGGTAAACAGTTAACGTAGACTAGGAACGCTTGAAACACCAACCTCACTGAAGCGTCAACGACCGTGTAGGAGTCTGCCTATTTGCTGTTCACATTTATAAATTCTAACAAACTATTAGACAATGGTCTGACATAGTTTTTGTTGTCAGAAGTACGATGTATTTCAACCTTACTTGTCATAATGGATAACTAATCCAGACATCTCAGTTTAACTAAGTTAATAATTTTCGAATTAGATTTAGACGAAAAGAATAATTTGCAATAAAAAATCACAGCAAAGCTTTTTTAATGAAGTAACTTGTTCTTTTGTACACTGTTTGTTGAGTAAAAAGAATGTTGCGATTATTTTAATAAAAAAGTACGAGAGTATATGAAGAGTTTGAAAGAGAGTGTCGGTATTAAGATAAGAAAAGGCATGTTCCGTTGGTTCGGCGGTGGATGGTGGTGGTGGGAGGATGAAGGAGTTGAGGAAAGCTAAAACTCACCCACCATGACAAAATTGGTCGTGTTTTATTAAAAGGTGAAGTCAGGATCTCTAAAGAGCTCTAGCAAACGCGGATGTAGAGCTATGATTGTTAAAAAAGTAAATAACAGTATTATAGGTATCATTAACTATAGATGTTACTATTTTGAAAATAAACAAGACGGTGTCAGGATCCCTAGTACCCGGCGAGCGTGCATGAAAAGAGCCATGAGTGTTAAAGAAGCGAGTGAGGTGTGTAAGGACCGAGTCATGTGGCGCTCTGTAGGCCAATTCTGCTAAATAACTGCAACTGCACGTTTACGCCTGTCACTTGAGTCGTGCAGGAATAGTGCAGTGCCAATACGTATATCCTACAAAAATGTCCTGCACTGCAACTACGCTGGAACTGTGCTGAAATTGGATTTTTACTTAATATTGACTCCTGTAGTTTCAAGCCCCGTTACCTTTGATTGCCGGCGTGGAGGTATTTCTGAAAAGAAGCTTTACTTAATCATATATATTTCCACAAACATCTCCCAAAACAACAAAAATGTTTTGTAAAATATATCACCGCTTCTGGATATTCACTTCGCAAAAGTTGCTCAAGAGTAACATTAACAAAACTGCAAGTAAACTCCTTCAAAACTTCTGTCACCGGTATACAAATGTCAAAAAGTATGATTATATTGCAGGAAATGTGCAGGTGCAGTGCAGGTTTTTTAACAGAATAGCGATTCATTTACAGCAACGTTCCTGCAACGTCGCTGCTGTCAGATCGCTTAACAGAATACTGAAACGTCAAAATGTACGTATTTTGACAGACGCCGCGCAGCAGTGCAGTTGCAGTTTTTAGTAGAATCGGCCTACTGTTTTCTCTGTCTACCTTGAAAAAGGACTTGGCGTGAAGTTATAGAAAGATAGAACATAGGCAATATTTATCAATTTACGTAACATTTCGTTTCACGTACTAAATATAACAAAATGAAGAAAGAAAATGCCCATATATTAATTGAAGGTCATAATATACAAACAAAAAGGGAGGGAACTTCGATAAAAGACACTGCTGTAAGAGTAGCCTCCTTGTCGGGTGCCATTGTCAGGTGGACTTCTAACCTGTTTCACGCAATTTAATGTGCGTCCTTCAAGACATTCAAAGGACAGGTTGATCAAGGCTCTGCCAAGACCGGTTGTTGCGTCATTTTGGGTATCGTGGGTTCAACGAATACTCGTATTTGAATGGTAACTTTAAACTTTCAGATGATCGCCATGAAAGAAATTCATGTCTTGTTGGATACCTATATCTCCACGCTAAGTGCCTTGCGGGGTAGCCAGAGAGAACAGAGCGCCACATGATCCGCCCTTGTGTACTTACGCTTCTAAACATTCACAGTACATTCAATACACGCTCGCCAGTTCTTAGGGCTCCTGACATCACCTTCTGATAACGTATGATCAATTTGGTCGCGGTAAGTGAGTCTTGGCCTAGATCTATTAATAATAATAGCCTTAATTAGTTAACTAATTAATTTGACAGTCTTTTCCGTCTTTCATACTTATTGATCCTCTTAAACACACGATTTCCGTCAAAAGATACATTATTCTAAACAATAGAATATGTTAAGCTTCCGCAGTACGCAGTGTTATTTTGTTCTGGAATTCACAAAATGCCATTTTCAATGAGTAAGTGAGAGTTCGATTTGCACGGTGGGATTCCCCGTGAAACGTGTTGCCGGCGGCGGTGCGGCCAGGCCCGCGCCCAGGCCCGCGCCCGCGCACGCGCACACATTCACGCCTGTCACATCGACACACACGCGGCGTGCTCGACGCGTGTCGCAGTAACTTTGGTAAACAGACATTCCGAATTCGTTATGTGATTTTCCTAATGACTATTGTTAGGTTTTGTCACACTTCCAAGTTATTTGTTTAATTGCAGAGCGATTAGCGCATGGGAGGTAAGTTATATCGCTTAAAAATGTTTAAAATCCTTTGCAGCGTTATAAATAAATGCACATAATATCCGCCTTTAAAACGTATAGTACTATTATACATTATTTATGGTATTCTACTCTATATATGCATCTGCTTGTACGGTAACGGAATGAAATTCTCTCCAGGTTTCGGTATTTCCAAAATCATACAGCCTGGAATTTTCCACGACAAGAGTGAACTGGCACTCGTTTGTGTGTATCACCGTAGCATCATCATTCAACATCACATCAGATAATTAATGGCATCCAAAGTAACTCATTTTAATATTGTATTGACTATTGTCCATTTTATAATAATATCGCTTCACATAAAATGCAAGATAATTCTACTGAAATTGTATAGTGTTGGCTAACACAGACGATGTAATACCAGAAAATACCAATATAATTAGTTACACGGCAGCGTTATGCTCCGGACCGTTATTCGCAGCTTTTCCGCAAATGTACGATTTTTCTTTACAGCCGCGACTTGTTTCACGCACACTTGTAAACATCGTCGCGCACGCATTAATGAGTCTAAAGGCGTGTGCACAAGATTCATTTTATAATATTTATCATGTGGTATTGTTTACAATCAGCGTGCAGTTCTGAGAAGTACCTGTTTGAGTGTAATATCACAATTAAATGGGACGCATGCCAACTTAATGGCTTTACAGGTCCGAGTGTGCGTTCAATGACAGAGTAGCGCAGCAATTAATGAACTTAAAGTAGCGATCTACCCGCCTGAAGGGGGTATTGTAGCTAGGGTCACAGTGATACGTAATAAATTCTAAGATCTTTTGTACCCTGTTTTCCACAATAAAGATATTTGATTTGATTTGATAGGGTCACCACTAGGACGTTACCAACCCTAAAGAGAATGAATCGTCTTAATACGTATAAAGTTCGACGGTTCCATAATTCGAAACTTGGTATGGGCATGTACCCTTAAATTTGGGTCTTCAAATTTATATACACATTTGTAATTATCGCTAGCTTGGTTGTGAAGCAGAATATCGTGAGGAAACCCTCAATTCCAAAAAAAAAATATATTTAGAAAGGCGTGTGGCTTCAAAGATCAGATTTTTCAAGATGCATGCCAAATCCTTAGGCTTAAGTAGCGGACGTTATCAATATAACGCTAGAGGAAAAAACATTAATTTGTGCTATTTAAAAATTAACTTAACCTAACTAAAAATATACACAAAAGCTTTTATTTTGATGTCCGATAATGTATGAAAGGCAATGGTTATATAAAAAAGATTACAGTTTACTAATCATATCGGTTCCAAGTTCACCGTGGCATCAACGTCGTGCCAACAAGAGTCTGCTGCTGGATATTAGTGGATAGAACTGGTTAGCGCTGCGTCAGCCCCTATCGACCGTTATCACTCGATAAGAACAGCATCGGACATCAATATTTGTACACGAGGTATCTCTGTATGGCGTAATAATAAAAAAATGACTGAAATTCTAACAGTACGCATTGTTACCGATATTTATCAAAGTTTATATTATTGACCCATTTTTATATGACTTGAGTTGCAAACACACTGCCTGTCCGATCAGTAGCACATATTGTAGCATACGATCACTCTCGCCACTAACGCATATATTGCGTTACGAGCCATGCATCGTCATTCACTCGTATGAACATATTGAGTTTTTAACCAAATGTTTGACGTTGGACTATAAGGAGCTACTTCTCTACAGTAAAGAAATATATTGCTGTGCTATATATCTTCAATCGACCCTTGTCTAATCTGAGTGCAGTATCAAAGCGGCCGGGGGAAATAACTACACCTGACAGAAAACAGCAACTAAACAACAACTCTATTGAGAGTTGTTGTGTTCCTGCGTGTGAGCATGAGTCACCAGAAAGCCTTAAGGAGATGCTATGTTAGCAGCCAACGTGGCATCGCGCGAGTGATACTAAATGTACTGCAAGCATTCTTAGGCCACGGTAACTTCTTTACGTCATGTGGGGCATATACTTATATGCCTCCCGAAGTTGTATAAAAAAGTATGCGGGTGAGGTTATATATATAATTGTCCAAAATATGGTTCCAAAGATGTGTTTAGAACCACACAGTACACATTTGGGAAAACCATGCACGAATACAGCTTGTAAATAATCGTATTGAACTATAAAGAAATTGAACATCTGTATCTACATACATAATGTACTACTAATTTGTAATCTACTTCTACTAATATATATACATATAAAGTTGCTCTTTCTGTTTGTTGTTATCTTTTCCAAATTACGCAATGAATATTAATGCAGTTACATGAAAAACTTTTATACAATTGTATGTAGAGTCGATATCCCAACTGCAGATGACGTTTTAAAATAGTATGTAATATATAATGTGATCAACTAGCAGTTAATTAGTAAACTCGTATAAAGAAATTTAGATTTATACTTCCTTTACTAGATGTAGTTCTACCTTTAAAAGGAGTGCAAGAAAGCCAATTATATTTTGCAGGAGAGTTTTCTTTATAAGAGAAATTTAAAATGCTTAACTATCTTGGACAATGTGTTTTGCTCAAAATAGAGACTAAGTAATAAAACACCCAATACTTCCGTTAAAAATTGTTTAATTCAATGTATAACAATCGCGAAAACCTAAGACAATACTATAGAGACTAACTCTTCTCGACTCTGCTTTTTGTATACATTTGAATAAGAACTGAAGTTTTTAATGACAAGCAGTCGCCGTAGTGTGACGATGTAGAGTTCTTAACGTAGTTAGGAACAAGTACCTTATTTCTGCAACAAAATTATTTGACACAATTTTGTCAGAAAATAGAATATCAATAAATATATCTGCGTCATCTTCGTCTTACTTGGCGTAGAGTGCTATTTATAAATTATTATATAAATACTTTGGAATACAAATTACGGAACCCAGTCTTGGTCGAGCGGCCAGCCCTGCTAGCGTTGTGAGAGCGGCTCTGGTACAAGAATAACATTTGTGTGTATGACTGTGCCTGATTCCTTTTTAATATAAATAAGGTGGCAAAGAGCGTGCTGTCTGCATGGTAGCAAACAGGTCGTACGCTTCTCTGAAACTAGACATAGAGAGCTTTTTTAATGAAGAATTTTTACAAATAATAATTAAAAAATCGATAATAAACTTGACCTACGAACACCAGATAAGTGATAAACATATGTAGATATCCCATACATGTTTATCACTTACCTGGTATTCGTAGGTCAAGTTTTGATAAGTTTGCAAATGAATTTCTTTTTTCATTATCCTATCCATAAATCCTATGTACATATATCCTATTAAAGTTATATATAATCAAGTTGCATTGACTTCCTGTTTTAAAGTGTGAAATGATTAAGAGTACGTTAAGTATTATTATATACTATGAAAAAACAATTACTTCATTAAAAAAACGCTTCAGTAGTTCGGGAAAAAATTACTACGCAGGCATAGGCAAGCGGAGCCGTGTGGAACAGTTAGCAGCTACGCTCAAAAAGATTCTCAAAAAGGCTCACAGAATCCTTTATTTTCATAAGCTAATTGTGGCTGAAATTTACGCTACCGTGGGCTGGCACGATGAGGGGTAAATCCTACCCCCACCTCTTTATTTACTACCGTACACGTGCCGCAGTTTTCCCGAAATTCGGGGAAAAAATTCGTTGATCTCTTGTACACGCGTAAGCAGGGTGGCGGTGGGGGTTCGGTTGTTAGTTGGCTGTTAAATTGCGATTTCCCAAATATTATTAATATTTTTGTTTGACTACAGAAAGTAAGTTTTTAACTTTGTTTTAGTTTTTCGGCTCAATTTCGAGTGGAGCCTATGAAATAAAACTTCCTATTTATAGACTAACATCTCCTAATGAATTATAGGCATCAGAGCTCATGTGGAGGTTATGTGTTTGCCGCTGTATGAAAGACATATGAGTAAGCACATAAACATACGCTCCACCTGATGTAGACTAGCATTCGTAGCCTACATTAAATATCGATCATATGTTGACACCTCTGTTGCTAATGACAATTTCTAAGGAGCTCACTGGTAACTCACTTGCAGGAACACAAGAATGTGTTATTTTGTTGCGGTTTCCTGTAGGATGGAGATGCATACTTCACCAGTTTTAATGCGCCCCATCTCTCTTAAATGATAACTTAGCGTTGTAACTTTAAACGCGTGTATAGTGTACGAGTGTTTTGTTTATCCACAGTATACTGCGAAATAACGACTTTCTTTTATAGAATGTAAAAAAAGTACAAAAGAAATATTATTAAGAGTTTTCCAAACGGATACTATTCAGAACACGATAAACTTTTACTATTTTGCCAAAAAAATGTAAAAAAAAGTACTGAAATTAATTAGGTTTCGCAAAAATAAATTGCATAGACGGCCGTGTGAAATGGACTTTACGAGTAAAGATACCGTTTATCATAGCAATTAATAGTATACATCTGTTGCGCATTTCGCCGTAGACATGAGCGGGACGGCATGAGGACAACGTGAAATAAAATTGTAAACATACTGGGTTTACGATCGCGTCACATCGGTCGATCGGTTTGGGGGCCAGTGACGCGCCGTCACCGATCGCTGATCGAATCTGCAAGTAATATTATAGATTTTTTGTGTTCACAGATGTTCTTTGCAATGTTCATGTTTTGTTGCTTTGAACTTTGATGTTTTTAAAGAATTTTTGTTATGGTCTATAGTTCAATCGATTGTTTGTATTATCTTTTTACATACAATCCTTTTGTAGCGGTGTATGCCACTGAAGTCCTCTCAAATGACTGAACTGATTTGGATGAAAATTGTCGTGTGGCGCTTATGGTGAGGGCCCTGCAACCGAGTTCTAGGATCTTCGGGCAGGGCGACGTCTGTTGGTGCAATTTTTTTTAGTGTTTTACCACTACGGGAGGCAAACAAGCGTGCGACAGCTTTGATTTGTAGTGTACCGATATGCATAGATGGTTTTATATTAACAAGCAATTATTGACGAACTTACTGGTAATCTCACTCACTTGTAGGAACACATCGGTCATGCATTGCCGACTCCGTATTAAACCTTTTTACAAATAAAAAATAATATTATGTGATAGTCAAAGTGTATTTGTTTTGTTTGTTAAACACTAACAAAGCGTCACCAGGCTTCTGATCTTACTTTTTAACCGATTACAAAAAGAAGTTGTTTACGTTTGAAGAACACGTGAGTGTGGAAAAATATTTTCTTAATTGGAAGATCTTAGCCGCCGATTGGACCCGTTAATGTTGTATGAAGGTACAGCTTTACTGAATGAAGTTTCTATATCCGTAGAGAGGCTCATCTTTTCTATGCTTCTGTTGGTTTCAAGTTGCGTGAAGTCGCTTCCATGGTTTTCACACTAGACTCCTGGCATCGTCAACATTTGAAACAAATGAAACACACTGCTGAACGCAGATTAGAGAGAAATATATAATCATTTACTGTATTGTCAATTGTCAAGACTGCGCAGGCGCGGTTTACTATGACGTAAGTCTAATAAATTTTGGCGGACAATTTAGACTTTTTTTTCTTTAATAGCCAGACTTGGTGTGAAACGGGTTCCTTAAACGTGTAACCATATATTTTGCATTATGATGATGAAAAACATGGCGTCGAAACCAGTTTCGCTTGTCAGTAGGTGTGAGAAGTTGTTTTTGTTAGGATTCAAAAGTTTAGTCACAAAATGCGCAATTCCGTTTGTTATTACCGTTTCTTGTACGCTTGTTGTTGATTTGTTTCGTTCACAAAAAAGATAAGTTTTCCATTAGGTCCTCGCGCGTACTTATTGCATTACATTTTTTTTTAAATAAAATCCTATAGTATTTATTTTTCACTTACTACAGTTTTCGGTTTTCTTTTTTTAAAGCATTTATCCAAACTTAGAAAATTACTATTGTCGAATAAGAAATTCCATAAGGAATTTAGTAACATACGAGGTCTTTTTTTCAACTAATATTGTAATAAATAAATTTTAGTATAGCAGTACAATAATAATTACGTCAAGTGATAACTTTAAAGCAATATTGCGTGCTGAATCATTTCCTGACATTATTGTCTGTCAAATATACATCAATTCTAATAAGCCTTTTTATAATGAGTTTTATGAAGTGGCGTTTGTGATTTTAACGTAGTAAGGCACACTAATTGTCTGGCAAGTGTTGGCCATCCGCCCTTCCCTGCGATACTCCTCACCATCGAAGGGAAGTGTACTTCCACCTCCCATAACACCGCAGCGATATAATAACACCTCCAGGATGTTATGCTGGGCTGAGTGGGGATATCCTTAGGTTCATAAGGAATTGCTGAGTTAGCAGGAGTGGCAACGCGCGGGTGATACTTCCTTATGAAGTGGTTTAAGTACACTATATTAAAGTCGGTCTGAACGATTTCTGAGTAACTCCAATGATAAATTGGTATCACAGTTCAGTGAATCGGTATCTATAAGGTAAATCAGTGACGGCGCGTCCGTCGCGACGCCATGTTGGTACTGTTATCATATCAATATATTGTCCAAATATTGTTCAGTGCTTACGACTGAAACGCTGAAAAGGAACTATCTAGAGACAGACCTACAAGTGTAGTTATATATTTTTCACGCCAGGTACCTTGCAAGCCTGAAGCAAGTAATGAGCGCTACGTGACTCGACCTTTACAGACCTCACTCGCTTCATAGCTCTTCTCATCGCGCTCGCCGATTCCTAGAGCTCCTGATAAACGACTTATTTGGCCAGGGCAGGTGAATCCGGGCCTTCCTCGTGTCCCGGCATCCCTCCACTATCGTGTTATACATCTGTTTTGTGATTCTTTCCTCATGCATTTTTTTACATGTCCAAACCATCGGAGCATGCCTCATCCTCTTTTAAAACCGATATCTATCTATATATTTTCATGACAAGTCTCTTGTGAGGTAGACAGAGAGAATCGAGCGCTAATTACAAGTTATTAAAAATTATACAAACACGCCTGGCATTATTTCTGAACATCCATAAACTAATATGTATATAGGTTCAATGAATAAATAAGTCTAAAGCTAATTGATTGTATTATATGTTTTATTAAAAAATAGCTTTAACTAATGCTGCAAGCTCAGAAATCTATATAAACTTACATAAGTTGGATTTTTGAGATTACACTTCAATATGTATACGTATATATTCGCTACTTTATAAGTTGAAAACTTTTTCAGTTTGTTCAATATTGGGTACGTAATCCGCCATATTGTTTTTGTTATGACGTCACATGCCTGTTACCGGGAATAATGTCATTAGAAGAAACAAGATTAGAAGTTATCTTGGATAAAGTAAGAAGCAGATAAAAAAAAGAAAATTCGGAGGAAAGTAACATAGGAGAATTGAATAAAATTATAACAAGATTATATTTAAAAAATCTATTGGGTAATGGCAAATAAAGAATTTTTATAATTTCATGAATGAATGACATTCACAAATACACGAACCCTGAAAACGTAACGCGCCTTTATAGAACAGTCGTGTAAAAAAAAATGTCTGTGCCCAACCACGTGTTTCTGTGGGTAGGTCTGGTTAACCGTTATCTGTAACCACTGATAGGTCAGGATAGGGGGAACGTAAAATATTATTACAGTTCAATAAATCAAATTACTGAGGTGATATTTCATCTTTGTAAGTTGCAATGACTCCTCTTTTAAGTACAAAATTTGATACAAGTCGTTAGAGCGAGATTAGAGATGAATATATTTATATTGATAATACAAGAATATATTTATAATACAAGATTTATTGTTCGTTTAAAGTAATGGAAAAAAATGTGCAAAATAAGATTACTGTTAGTGTGATTCGAACCCGGACCCTTTGACTGTTTAAGATACACCGTAACACCGTACATAACCGTGACCAAATAAGTAGTATTTATACTGTCGAATAATAGCTGGCTGTCATAATCCACAGTTCTTTATGTTTCTTTTTGTGGAAAATTGTGTTTAATCTTTTTTTATTTCTATTTAAAAAGATAAACTTTATCTAAACACAAAATTTTATTCAAATTATAAGAGCTGTTTTCAAGATACATTAAATATATATATAATATAATGTATATTTATATAGAATTGCTCGTTTAAATATATAAGATATCTTATCAGAACTAATTTACATCAAGATGCATCTATTACATAAATATAAGACATTTTCTTTCCTGAAATCTCGAATCGATGTTCCAGAAATCAGTACTAAATTTCTGGACAAAATCACTGCCGACAAAAATGGATTTCGGAAACCTCGCCGTGAGCTGTCGACTGCTGCGCGTCTGTCTGTTTATTCGCGATTTCTCAGAATACGTGGAAACACTAACACGCTGCGAATATTAAAAACAAAACCGTTTATCTCACAATACAATATCAACGTTATGGTTAAAGAAACAAGGCTGAGAGTCCCTTTAATATAAAACGTTTGTGTGTCAGTTGTTTATATTAATACGAAGGTCTTAAATGTATATGCATAGAGTTGAGATTGGCCCGTAGTAGAGCTCGCTTGTTGACTACATTGTAGCGGTATGCAGCGCCGGTGCCAATTTGAAAGGCGACGGGTGATGGTGCGACACGCCTTCCTAGAATCTGATCTCTTTAAATAAAGATATACTGAGCAAATCAAAGGACATTTGTCGCTCAAACCTGAGGACCACAGCGATCCTACCTCGCCCCACTGCAGAGATAAGGGTCTCCCTACAACCGAAAGACGGAGACAAACCTAAGTAACTCGATGACGAGTCCGGTGGTGGAGTGTTTATCAATGACATTTTTGACCCCCGACCGAAAAGAGGGGTGTTATAAGTTTGACGTGTGTATCTGTCTGTAGCATCGTAGCTTCGAAATGGAGGATTTTTTTTTGTTTAAAAGGGGACTTAATCGAGAGTGTTTTTGTGTATATCATTATTAATAATTGAATAATAATTAATGATAATAAATTTTGTTATTTTCTATAGGTTATTTTTGCGTCGGAGGTTTTTTAAATTTTAAATTTAATCTTTACTTGTAACATATGGGCTCTTGGGTGCGATTCCTGCACATGATAAACATTTGTGTGCGTTATGTCTGTTCATCTGGGTCTTGGTATCTTTAAAAGCCGTAGAGCATTTTAAAGCATCCCTATTGGGGAAGCATCTCTCAGCAAAGCGCTGCTGCATAACAATTCCTTGAAGGTTCGTGTATCCCTGCGAGTGAGTGTGGTTACTACGTAATAATCACAATATGAGGATAACATTATAAGTGATACACTTCAACTAAAGCCGATTATCATCCAACTGCCTGGTTCCTTTTATTTGGCTGCCAATCTGTGAGAGCGAGTAATTTTCTTATACAACATCGGAATTCAGACGAGCATACGCATTGTCTAGTGTAAAATGGTTACCTTATCCTACAAGCTTGTAACACAAGGAGTATTAAGGAGGATTGTGCTTAACCTTCTCCCTTCACGTTGAACCTTCTTCTCCAAAGAGTTGCAACGGTTACTCCCAAAGTTATCGTACACTGTAATAGTATGATTCAGGTCACTATTGTGAAATTTAACTAGAACAGCCCCCCCCCCCCCCCCCCACCTACCATCCGTCCGTAACGTCAGATAGCGTTATCGTGTGTTAACGTTTGTAGTGGTCACGGGCCGATAAAAGAAGGTTAATGCATTTCATAGCAATGTTTTTTGACCCGACGTTTATATAATCGCACTGCGGCATTAATATTCAACTCGTTGTTTGTATGTTTGTGATTCAATTACGCAGGAATACCTCACCGCACATACGTTTTTCAAAGAATCATGCTATGATGAAGATATCTTATGTCAACAAAAAGTTATTTTTTTATGATTGGTCATATTTGAACATTTATTGCACGGTAAAGGTTTGGTTGGTTCAGGATAGATTTAAGTACTATCTAGAAAGAAAGGTGTCTTTCCTGAAAAACAAAATTGTACATAAAAAACTTGAAACTTGCCGGACGAAGCTCAATCGCTGAGGTATCGTAATACCTACAAAGAGACACAAAAAATTGTGACAAAAAAACTAGAAGCCCACATAGCAACCGTTGTCTTAGTAATTATGATTAACATAACCTGATCAGATGTCGGGCGCACAAAATCCCCGCTGGGGCAGGCCCGCAGCTGGTTTCCGACGCGGGCGACGCCGCCGCGACGCCGCTCGCCGGTTTGTAAGGCGCCGAGTGACGTCTGCGCATGAGTGGACTACATTACACTACGTTACAATCATAACGTAAACATTTACTTCGTGTTGCCGAATTAACTAGCTCAACGCTGAGTATAGCGACTAGGTATTCAATAAAACCACACAATAATTTAGATCTATTTCCACAGGTTAAGTATAGTGTACATATTTGACAATCCTAAATTGCAACTCAAATTTGATTGAAGGTAACTAACGATGCCTTCACGCCAAGTCCGTTTCGGGAGAGATAGAGAACCGAACCACATCACTTGGTCTTTACAAAGCTCACTCTCTTTTTAACATTCATATTTTTTACCGTTTACCTTTGCCTACTCCGCAAGGGACTTGGCGTAAAGTTATAGATAGATAGAACGCACGCTTGAAATTTTACGAGTGCTATCTAGTGGTCCAAATTTGAGACTGTAACTCATTAATTTTTTAAGATTCACGTCAAATTCACTTAGCTTATTTAATATATTTACATATGAGGTATACACATTTTTCTCTTTTCGTACTCCTTATAAAATTTTATCCATGCCAAATCTCACTATGTAATTAAAAAAGGAGTGCCAAATTTTTCGTATTAATGTGTAGATTTATTAGTTACAACAATATAGTGTTTACCAATTTCCCGAAAGAAGAAGATTCTATGTTCGATGCGTATTTTTTTTAATATATTCAACTAATCATCAACTGTTCAGTCTGCCGACAGCAGGTTTTGACAAAAAACAAGTTTTTAATATATTTTATTGCGTGTTCGGTTGGGACTGACATTTCATTGAATTAAGATTAAGTTCAGTTAGGTCATGTTAAATTACTACACATACTTGTTTAATTATGAACGCTTAGATAAAAAAATAGGTCGCGTTACGCAATAATGGCAACCTTTGGTGAAACGTTTCTTGCAGTGGTTTGCGCTTATATTTGTATATATATCTCGGAAATGCTAAATTTACCGAGGTGATACGACAAAAATGAATAAAGATTTGATGTTTATTCAAAATATATTCTACAAAGTGTTCACGAAGTGTGTATCATTCAAACTATATGCAATTGGATCATCATTGTAGTATATTGCACATATAAAATAATTAGGTACAGCCCGATCGAGTACATACTTTACTAGTTTAGTAGATAATGACGCAATTCTTATTAATAATTCTCACAGAAATTGTATAAATGTTATATTACTTATATGGAACTCTTCCCTGCGCGAGTCCTACTCGGACTTGGCCGGTTTTTTTATTATATAAACTTTCATCATCCTACTAACATTATAAATGCGAAAATTTGTATGTATGGATGTTCGTTGCTCTTTCACGCTTAAACGGCTGAACGGATTTGAATGATATTTGGCACGTAGATAGATTATGATCTGGATTAACACATAGGCTACGTTATTTGATTCCACGCGGGCGGGGCCGCGGGCAGCAGCTAGTTTTAATATTAAAGTACATACCAAAATTAAATAAATACACAATAAAACTAAAACTAAATTACATCTAAAATTTAATAAATCTAAAATAATAATAATAACCTAAAGTAAAAGTAAATAAAATATAAATATAAAAGTTATTATTATAGTGATGAAGTATTTTATATTATTATGTTTTAATTATTCTGCTTACGGAAACTTTTTTAAACCATATCTTGTTTGTGACTGTAGTGTTTTGCAAGAAGTTTTTTTTAAGATGCACAAATATTTTGTTTACAGCTGTCGTATTACTTACATGTATACGACGGACCTTGTTTAAAAGTGGACTTCGTTCGACTTAAATGATCATTCTGTTTGTTCGTAGTTTGGTGTTTACAGGTAGCATTTATGTCATAATTATTATACCAACCTCTCCATGCGAGACACCCATTGAAACTGGCTTAATAGATATGTTTAGATGCAAACTGCGTATACGCTTATGCGCAGTTCATTCTGAATTCTAAACACTTTTTGCAAATACTACTTTCGAATATATTAGTCACAGCATTATGTTTTTGTTGTCATAATAAGAATTAACATACTAATAGCGTTAAAAGACGTTTGCCTAACACGAAGAGAATCTTCGGTCAATTTGTCCGATTCATATGTGATTCATTTCCTATAACCCGCCCAGTGAAAGTGGATTAGTGATTTAATATTATGCCATCAGCGTGAGATGGCTATTTAATTTGACAGGGTGCACTGAATCATCCTTTATGATTCGTAGAACGTGGCAATTAAAGGCTACCTAGTATAGGAGAGTGGCTGTCTTGTGGCTCCACCTTACAGAACACCGGAGCTGAGTAACAAATTCCTTGAATTTTCATCTATTATAGTGTCAAGGTCTCCAGTGATGTTCAGTACCGAAGTCATCTGGAGGAAAAGCGCAAACTAGTATCCAAAAAGTTCGGTGTGCTCAACCGAGCAAAGCAATACTTCAGCGCGGGGCAGAGACTTATGTCATATAAGTCACAAGCCAGACCGAACATAGAGAACTGTAGTTATTTTTGGGCGGGAGCACCTGGATACCAGCTAGGATCGTGTGATTCAGTTCAGAGACGAACTGTGGGAATTGTCAATGATCCCAAGCTTAAACACGGTATTGAGCCCTTAAGTTTGAGGAGAGTATTTGCTTCTCTTTGTGTGTTCTACCGATTGTACAAAGGGCTGTTCGATAGTACCGTCAGCTTCTTTTTACGACTGCACCGCTCGCCGACGGCGGAGAGTTCACCTCGTGTTGGAACCGCAATGGTTACGTACTGTGCGGTTCCAGAGTAGTTATCTTTCGGGAACTCTCAAGTTGTGGACTGATCTCCCAGCCGAGGTTTTCTCAATAGTCTATAGCATAGGATTGTTTAAGATAGGCGTGGAGAGGTTTTTACACCACAAGCAATGCATTAGTGACATCCCTAGTGTTGCAAATGTCTACTACTTACTATGAGGCAGGCCGTATGTTTGTATGCCACCTTAGCGGTATAAAACAGAAATTGCGAGTGATCGAGATTATCAGGCAGCACCACAAATAGCGTTAGCGGGGGTCGCAGCAAGCAACGATATTCCTTCTCTATCTAAAGCAGTCATCGAGAACCATTTCATATCAGGTAGTTGCTTGTTTGCTACCCAAAGTGATACAAAATAACATTTTTCTTCACCTTTCCACATACAAACAATATTAGGCGCAAAGTATGGGTAACCTTGAGAGACAAATTATTGCATCGAATATAAATCCACCACAACACATGTAAAAACCTGGGCCAAGATTATCCGCGAATTTATTAGACACTAACAGAAGCCCGCGGCTTCGTACGCATTTGGGCTTTTAGTAGCCTTTTTTTCTGTGTAGACATGAAATTGTTTCTGTTTAAAAAAAAACAAAGTTCAGGGTCATAGATGCAACCATAGAGCGATTCAATTTTCGTACAGCGTCATCTATTGACCTTTACAGGAGGCAACGTATATGTATCTCATTTATAATACATAAAAAATGCGTAGTTATTTTATGTTACACAAAATACGTATTCTATGAAAATAATAAAAATAAAATTACAAAGTCCCCCGAAGGGGAAGATATTTCCCCCTAATTTTAACAGTTTTTAATTTTTTACGCAGGAACCCTAAATATTTACGGGATAAAAAGTACCCTATATTCTGCTCTGAACAGTCCTCGACGTACCAGTGAAAGTCGCGTTAAAATCGGTTCAGCCATTTCGAAGATTAGCCCGAACAAACAAACAGACAGACAAAAAGTTAAAAAGGCGTATTTAGGCTTTGGTAACGTGGAAATAATAATATGAGCTTAAGATAAAGGCTTTATTTTGAAATCACAGACAGACACTTCAATTTTATTTATATGTATAGATTATCTTAAAAATATACGCAACGATGAAAATCTGTTATTCTTGAGGACACGAAAATACTTTGAAGAGCATATAGGATGCAATGGCTCTCTAACATCTTCACCAGTTGTTCTATAGACGGTTCTTCTAGCGACATCCACGACAAGAGTAAATTCATTCAGTAGCTGTATATTCCCGGCTACATATACCCTCAAGTTGGTGGGACTGGCCTTCATTTAAATCTGCATTCAAATACTTATTATGTAACTTTCTTCACTTTGATGTTGATCCGTGAACCAGCCAATTAGAGCTCATTGTGCTTGCTACTCGGACCCGTGGCGGTGAGTCTAGTTGCAAAACAAAATCGTTAATTCGTTTACCCGTAGTTATTTCCTTTGCAGTGTGACAACACTCAACGAATTTTGAAAACTTTATTATTACAAGTTATTTATCGGATTCTCTTAAGATACTTGGCCTTGTGCACATAATGCGCCTATAGCATTCCAATATGATGCTAAACCTGATTTAGCGGGTTAGTTTATTGTATAGGCGATATTCAAGTCTGCGAAGCTCGTTCCATAAAACACAAAAACAGGTCACAAAAAGATGTTTACGATTTTGGGCGCGAGGACTCGCGATTCTTTGGAACGTAGGGTTGCCATCAATAAATTAAAACTTATTTTAATTTCAAATGAGTACAGTTTAAAAATAAAACTAAAGATTTTGCGCGATGCAATTTGCAAACAATTCCCAATTTAAGGAGAGTAATAAAATATTTTTCTTATTAAAAGACATCGATCCCGTTAAGCTGAAAATTTAATCAGCCCTAGGTTACGTTAATGTACACCCACAAAAAAACAGAATTAGTTCTAGTAGTTCGAAAAAGAAAAAGAGTTATTTTGTTTACGTGTTATTGTATATATTATAATTGTATGCTTTGATTGTCTGTATTAACATCCAACCATCCTCTAATAAATGTTATAGGATGACTCAGGCGGCCGTAAAACGATTTAGCAACAACTTTTGATTTTTGTGGAAAATTCTATCCATAAAATATAAAAAAGCTGTTTATCATATATCTTTAGGGCCAGTAGGTATCTGCATATCATGTATCGAGCGGGATAAAGCGGCTTGCCAATTCTATGAAAATACATTTCCTCTCTGCTCATCCGCTCTGGCGGATACAGGGTCTTATTAGTCTGTGGCTGTTGGCGGTAGAACGTTAATGATCATCTTGACTTTGTCAACAATTATAGACTTTTCGTGCGTGTGTGTGTGTGTGTATGTGCGTGATTGTAATGAAGTAAACTGTAGTTACGTAAAGATTTTTGGTAGCCTGAGTGTCCTCTACCGCCTGCGTTTGTACGTTCTCTTTTGCTGTTTGATCTTATTCCTCCTCCTCCCTTCGTCCACAGAACCACTTGTGTTCCATTTATGTATCACGTATTATTCGGGAGTAACGAAAATTTCAGTAATTACTACCTCTGCCGAATTGTGCAGATTTTTCAAGTGTCAGAATAAATTATCCAAAATTTTCACAGGATCCCGGGATATGGACAGATTGCCAGGCAATCTCTAGCCACCCACGCAAATAATGCCTTATAGGGCGTTAACTCAATATTCCTTGAAGAAAGCTTCATTCGGTTGAGAGAGATTGATATAGTTAGTTAAGATTGTAAACGATTTTCTTTAAATAAATACCGGTATTTTACTGAAGAAAATTTGATGTAGCAGATGATAATAATGTAATCAATATGAAATTGAACAAATTGAAATAGTGTAATGAAACCGTAATAAAATTTACGGCATAAATTTTGCACACAGACTAAGTAAATAGTCTAGAAAATAATAAAGAAAAGAAAAGTTATATACAATGCAGAGCTTGGTAGCCCTGATGAGGACATTTAAGAAGGTTGCAACAGGTTTGTGATACCCACTTACATACACACACTATGTATGCGAAGTGCGTCACTGGCAAGGTTCAAGCAACTCGCGGTGGACACAAACAAGTTTTGGATCACTGTTTTGACAGGCACGTATGTAGCTACATAAGCGAAGTATCTGTTGAAGAGACAAACAAAGGATGCAACCGGGGTCAACTGGCCCTGAGCTCCGAAAACCATAAGTATTACAAGAAGGTCGTCCCTTAAATATTGCTATGCATCTGGACATTTTGGTTGACATTTAAAGACAGATTCGAGCGTTTAAATGACAGTTGATGAAATAATATTGAACAGAAGACAAAACATGTTAAAGAATAAGTTAAATAGAACTAGTATAACAAATGTAAATGTTTACGCTTCATTTAGAGTTAGTATCGCCACATGGAAATTTTATTTGCACATTTTTGTTATTTTTCCAGCTGCAATATTCGCAGTAACAAAAGCTGACCAGTGTGATGTCGTCATTATAACTTTAAAGAATAATGTTACTACTCAGTCTAAAATAAAGGTAAAATTATAAAGAAATATAGCATCAAAGGTAATAGATGCTACTAAGTATTAATGCATCTTATTAAACAGTAAAAATGAAGTCAACTACTGCAAAGTGCTTCCGACGCATACACAAGTAATTTATTTACTTTAATTTCATGCACAAAATTATTTAAAAGTTGTCTCGGTACCATAGCAGCAGTCGCAATGCAGTTTAACGTCAGTTAATCCCACTTCATAGCAAATTTGTAGATGAAATTGTACACGTACCTACCTTAAAATTGTATAACTCAATTTGGAAACAAGTTTCAATTGCGTTTATTTTGTTAATATCGGGGATCCCCACGTAGATGTGCGTAGCGATTTTATTCAATGACTTCGATTCCGCAAACGTTGATTATTTAAAAAAAGAGTCTAGCAACAAGATTACAAGTGTGACCTTTGCACGTTCAAGAGAACAAGTTAGTGCAACGTCGGCCTCATCATTGGCATTAATTACTATAGTTTACCGTGGCTGGCTGCGACCGGCCATCCTCAGTTTATTATCATTATAGCACCTTGCCATGATTACCTTGTTTGTTGCTAACTAATTTATCTGAATCTTAAGGTGCGTAATATATTTATATATATAATGTTGGTTTGAAAGAGAGTGTCGGTGTTAAAATAACAAGAGGCATGCTCCCTCTTTTTGAATATTAAAAAGAATACAGGAATAAACAAATATATAACGCAAAAATTGAAGGGTGCAGGAAGACGGCTGAGACTCGCCTATCGTGATCAAATTGGTCGTGTATTTATTAAAAGGTGTCAGAAGCTGTAGAAACCGGCGAACTTGCACGAAATGTGCTATGGATGTTAAAAAAGCGAGTGATGTGTGCAAGGACCGAGTTTACAAAGTACTCATAAACTACAATCTAACAAATTTATCTGAATCATGACCAAATTGGTCGTGTTTTATCAGAAGGTGATGTCAGAAGCCCCAGGAACCGGCGAGCGTGCATGAAAAGAGCTATGAATGTCACAGAAGCGAGTGAAGTATGCAAGGACCGCGTCTTATGGCGCTCGGTTTTCTCTGCCTACCCCGCAAGGGACTTGGCGTGAAGATATACATACATATACATACATACATACAATCTAACAATCATAGTTTGTAAGATGATAGTGAACATTTTAGACGATATGTTGATATCACTAATACCGGCCATGTTCAGAACACTAGGACCACCACTTGCGCGGTACTGAATATGAATGTTTATCACATGTGAATAAAATTATCGACGTATAACATTTTTAATGTTGGGTAGGTGACGTAAACGTACTTTAACGTCTTTGTGGTAAGTGTCCTGTTTGATAACGTGTGCTATAACGTGTATTCGTTTATAAACTATGATGTTTTCAACGGTGACACTAGTTAGGCAATATTTATCTCGAGACTGTTAACTGCCTTTATCTGATGAACTCTTCAAACCTTGAAATAAAAAGCCAACTTTAGTAACAATCAACTAACTAAATTAAGTTGCTAACAAAATGAATACAGTAATATTGCTAAATTTGATGAAGTGCAATTGGTGAAATACCTCAATCCAATAAAAAACTAAACCCGGCTAAAATAATCCAGAAACTTGGAAAAATTGCTCTTCCTTGGCAGTAAAGACAAATATACGGTGATGGCCTCAGATGGTAGAAAAGAAAGACAAATTTGTTATTTTAATTTAACAGGAGATGTGCCACCTCGGTAAATGTGAAACACTCCTCTATTCTAATGAAACGTTGAGCCGAAATTTGAAGGCAATCAGTCAACTACTCTCAGAGATTTGGTATTTGACACAAATTAATATTACAATACATTAGCAAAAACATCGACAAGCCATAACAGTTAACATTAATTACTTTACGAATGTAATTAAAGCTCATAAATAAATCACATCGTACATTGTCTTTTTCAAGTTAATTAATACAGATATCATTGTCCATACCAACATTTCGATAATAACTGTTAAATGTATTAAAATGTCAACGCAAATAGCGCTCGTCATTTGTTGTTTGTCTGACGTCAAGAGTATTATTCGATCTTTTGTGTTTTCATTTTGCTGCTACTTTGCACATATTTTCTCGTTTGTCTCTATCCTAAATTATAGATGCTTTGTAATATTACATTTGTTAAGCTCGACTAAACAAAATTCCACCTTTTTCTATATATTTTCTTATATGAATCATTTTTGTTTACAATTAAACAGATTTAGATCCTGTATTTTTTTAATAATTACATAATCATATATTTCATAGGATTCACGTACGTTGACTTATATTAACCACATAAATCCCAAGATCGCAGCAGAATATTCAGCCACAACCTAAGTTGTGTTAACAAACTACACAGCACTTGTGCATTTTGTTGGCACTTGACAATAACCAATAACACGTAACGTTGTTTTGCAATTGTAATGTAAATTTTAAGTGACATAAACAAGATTTTCACCCTAAAGTCTGGTGGAGTCAATTCGGCTCACGTAGGGTCACCGCAGATCCTTGGCCCGTCTGATGCAGCGATACGCCGCAAGGTTATCGCCTGGCCTCACTCACACGCATCGAGCATCCAAATTTGTATGAATCACATTTTTATAGTTCATACACAGAAGGTTAATGATATAATACATGGCTCTTCAAACGTTGACAACGTCGCGGTGCAAAGGTTAATGAGTTTACTTGGATTTGTATTGTTTTGCGAGATTTTGAATGGAAACATTTTCTGGAGGTCTTCTAGTTTAATGTTCATATCTTAGCCGTAATACAGCAGTACTTTTATTATCTTAAAAGTTTCCAGAAGCGTTTATTTTGTAATGTTTTGGTGATATTTATCCTTATTTATGTTTTTAAGCACGTGAACTAGATTTCTAGAGTAATTTGGTAGCCGAAATACAACTATCAAAAGTCAATATATACATTATATATATACATACATTTTGCGGGTCAGCATGGCAGCGTCAACTGACAGGATGCGGGATGTAGTATGCTGTCAGTTGTAGTTGCGATTTGGGCTCCTCTTTCGCTTACCATCAAGCAAAGAGGGGCCACTATGCTGAACTAATATAAAAAAAAAAAAAAAAAATATACACAGAATAGTTTACACACAAATACTGTTTCACTCTGTTATAAACAGAACTTGTAGAGTATTTGTTACAGGTGATGACATGACTCTCAGGTTTCGTTAAAACATTAAATAGTCATAAATAAGTAAATATAAAAAAATATTAATATCTTATTTATATTATTACTTGTATAGGAGAAATGTGAAGTATAAATACCGCGTTATATGATGAAAGTGAATTGTGAAGAAAAATATAGATATGGAAAGATACATTGACAGTGAAAATATTATGTAAAAAATAGATTTGAATAGGAAATGAAATAGCCACCTTATCGCATACGTCAAAATAGTTTGTTTTACAATTGTATTGGCGTGAGTCTCCACAAAGTCGGAAGCGTAACAAATGGAAATCATTAACTTAGTACTCAGAACGACCCATTGAAATCGAAGGCTTAGTGTCGCAATCAGGAGAGCCAATGGCGAACCTATGGATAGAAAAAAGGCAATTATAAACGACGGCACTGAAAAAATAGCACCGGCTGACACGCCAACTAATAGCAATGCCATTGCCAGCACTAAAGACTGTTTTCATGGCTTTATTATATCCGTAAATACCACATCGCGAAGAATCGTGAAGCGCTGCAATGTTCAGGTTATTAATTATTACCTCGTAATTAGAAATTAAGGACAGAAAGTAGACATAGCCTACATGGTTATTGTAGTTTGATTGAATATTTACTGGTGCAGAAACTATTAATGTCACAAGTGTCACTTTTATTCCGGCCATATGCACGGCTCCCGTGAAATAGATCTAGAGCGTAGAGAATCATAGAATTCACAGAGTTATAGATATGTCTTAGAGGGGTTAATACTATAAATGTAAAAGTGTATTTATTTATCTGTTAGTACTTTTTCAAATCAAAACGTAGCGACGGATTTATATTTTATTTTATATGGAGTTTTATTTTGTATGGAGGGCGCGACAGTAACATAGGCTACTTTTACCGCGGCAAACATCTTACTCCAACAGGAAAACATGCTTTAGTTCCCTTTGACCACGCGGGCGTAGCCGCGGGTAACAGCTAGTAATACATAATTTGAAAAGAAATAAAATTCCTGACTATTACTTGCGCTACATACTATAAAAAACTTATACGTGCTTTAGTAAGCATTAATACTACTTGTCTTGTTCCTTGAGATAGAATCTCCTTCACAGTTACCGAGTAACGTTTGATATGATGAAAAAATCTGTTTTTATGTACTTTGTAACTGATTTTTCTTAACCTATTTAGTATTCTATTAACAGCTTTGTTGATAAAGACCTCGGTAGATTCGATTACTTAAGGCAAGTTATGATTGCCATAATGATTTTTATAACTCGTAGGCGTGAATAACTTATATGTCAAACCATGCAACACTTTATAAGTCCATTCGTATAATCTCTGGTGGCTCAAGTTCGCCGGCTCCAGTAATGATCTCAACAAGAAATCCTTGACTCGGATCACAATTATCTGGACACTTTGCATCGGAACTTGACACCAATGCACACACTGCACATTCATGTTCTACATCTGTATGCCGCACTTCCATAACAGTGGAGAATCCATTTAATGAGGCGTCATTTACTCGAAGAACTATGTTATTAGTGTTTCCAGTTGAACTTGACTTGATTATTATTACTGTTTGTCTATTGATAAAAAGTTACATAACACTGGACGTCCTTTATGCATTCTTGAAATAGGTACGGAAACGATTGAATCGTGTGCTCTTCTCACATGTTGTTAATTTTTTGTTACTGAAGTGGTGGAAGTAGTAACGGAATTCGTGGTGTTTACGCTTCGGTTCCTGCAAATATGTATTGACAACAAACAAGGTTATAATTAACGACGATGAAATCAAAATTAATTATCAGTTCCAATGTGCCAGGTCTAATTGCTTCGTTGTTTACTGTTGGGTCGATGCGTCTAGAACTTGTTCTAAAAATATTTATAATCACCTATTGTTTATGAACGATACGCTGCTGCTCTGCGTGCTTGAAATATAGAAAAGAAACCATCTACGAGTACCACGCTGTAGTCCAAATGAAAAGAAGCCGTTTTTCATATCTTCCTATACAAACCTTTTTCCTTTATGACGAGCTCGGTGGCGCAGTGGTGAAACGCGTTGTTACGCTGCTTTGACACCAATGCTCGTGGGTTCGATTCCCACCCAGTACAAACATTTGTGTGCATGAACATGTCTGTTTGTCTTGGTCTGGGTATTTTCTATGTATAATAAGTATGTATTTACAAAAAAAATAAAATGTATTTACGTATGTTTATCATTTGTCTAGTATCCATAACACAAGCTTCGCTTACTTTGGGGCTAGATGGCGCTGTGTAATTTGTCCGACAATATTTATTTATTATTTATTTATATTATTAAAAGAGTGTTACGATAAATGGAATATACTGTAATGTCTTTGTGGGTTTCATATTGTTTCTAAACAATTAGTTAAAAAATACAATGTAGGAAAATGCAGATACTTAAGTCAGATATTTTTCCAGACATCTTTTATATAGTAGTACAAAGTCTACCTCAAGTAAACAAATATATCTGGGCTAAGTAAGCTGGAGCGATGCGACCGACACCTGATATTACTTATTAAGGCTAAGATATATTAAATTATGCTCATTAAAGATCATAAAATATTCTGATCAGACGTAGCAGTCGTCAGCACTGGACAACACCGCACTAAACAACGTATTAATTACCAATGATTCCCGGTTGACATTCCGTAATTATATTGTTAATCGCTGACATGTTTAGTTATTACTAGCGTCCTTTGCATAATAAATATTGCAACTGTAAACTCATACATAATTAACATTTAATTGATTGTACTATGTGTATATAAAATTTTATCGGATTGATTTTATTTATTTACTAAGATTTAAATTGACTCGTTCTCTAGATTTTTTTTCTTACACTACTATTTTATAATGAAACGATCGATTCATTATTAATAGTTGAAAATCATTTAATGAGGAACCCAACTGAGTTTATAAAATTAATACAATTTTATTTCGTATCTAACTGTATTTTAATCGTACAAAATATAAAAGTGACATTGTTTCCAATTTCAGAGTTCCATATTTTATTCTAAATTATAATCTAGTATCGTTATTGTGTCGATCTTCAAAAACGTGTACTATTTCAATAGTAAGCTTTACGTTATACATATGCTATACTTCTAGAGGTTCATTCATATTTTAATGTAAATTTCGTTATCTCCAACTAGAACATTATTTTAAAATGAGTTTGCATTTCATTTGAGTCATTTGTGGTTTGATGATTAAGTGGAATTGAAACTTTGTTAATTTACTAGCGTAGTCATCTTACAACTGAATCACAATAAAAGCTATGCTATATATTCATTTTTTTGTTTTCTTTTCTTACAGATTCGTGAAGCCTGACGAAGTGGCGAAGCTTTGGGGGAAAATGAAGCAAAATGACAACATGACGTTTGAGAAGTTCAGCAGAGCCATGCGGTACCACTACAGGCAGTCGGTCCTCGTGTCCGTGCCCACGGCCCGCCTGGTCTACCAGTTCGGACACAAAGGCCCAGACATAACGACGCCGAACCCCAACTTCGTCAAAGTAAAAGCGGAGTCCGAGATCGGCGACATGCCGTATTCCTAGTTTAGATTTAATACTTAGGTTAGAGTTATATTGTTAAAACGATGCTCAGTGTAAAGTTGACTACAAGGCAAAATTATGTCAGGCAAAATGGTTATTGTAGTTAATATGCTCGTTGGATCGTGAGCCAGCACACGGGGAACTCTTGACGGTTGCATAGCTCTCTTTGAAACTGTATCAAGTATTATGACATTATTCCTACGAAATTAGTTGATTGCCAACAAAAGTACATAGTTTATTCGAACCAGAGAATTGTGCAAGTGTTAAGATTTTGTACGTGCAACGTTAATAAAGCGATTGGACGAGGATTAATTTCTGATTTACGGTAGTTCCTCGCGTGTTCTGGTTTGGAAATGATCGATATAAAGTTAAGTATAATCAGTATAATTGAAAGATTATCGATTAGATAGGTGTTTTCGGAAATGTTTTTGGATGTGATTAGTTCAGATAGGCTCAATGTTCGCCTCGGTTGTAGTCTCCTATGGTTGTACCGTGTGTTGATCATTGTTGGATGGTGTTCCCGTCAATTAACGGTTGTAAACCCTTGTTGAAGTGTCCATATTATTTTTAAGTGGTTTTTGTATTTTGCGAATTTTAGCCTCGATGAGATTCCGTGCGGGCGGACCCGATGGTTGTTCGATACTACGAATTTTTGATAGAATATTTGTAATGTTTTAATCGTTGTTACCATTTATGTCGACCTTAGTGAATAGAATATTTTGAACATTCCATTTTATTTATAAATAATATTCATAAGTTATTGTTCAGTTTTCACTTAAAGGTAACCTAGGATAGATAATGTTGCCATATGTATTCAATATTTGATAAATATAATTAAAAATCGAATTTCTTCATCTTCGTCATCATCACATGTCATTTACTCAAGATAGCGTGTAACATTTGTCTTGTCTTATCGAATACGTTATGATATGAAGTATTTCGCATATGTCCCATCTCAGTGGTTTAGAATGATAAAACAAAATATTGTGTAAAAATGTCATTGGCGCTTTGGTGCGATCAAAATGTGACAGCAAAAAGATCTGCAGACCAAAGATTAGTTTCGACAAAAGTGTTGTTTTATTTAAGTTTTTAATCAATAAAGACATAATAATTTTTGACAATTTTATTATATTTAGAGTTAAGTTTGCGTCTCTCAGGCATTTGCTGTGATGTAAGATAACGAAGGTCATGATTTCTGTACATAGGTTCTATTAAGTTAACATAATTATAAGTTTCATATTTTATTTCTTTATTTTGCTTTGAATATATTGTGACTTTTTATTTAGATATTAAAGTATCTGGTGCAAAGGCAAAGTACTTCTGTAATTACAGCGTGTATCAGTATTTCTCATTTAAAGTAAATATAAGCATTTCTTATAGTGTATGTTACAAGTATCTAATTAAACAAAATATATGTTTAATTTCTGAACGGCCTCTGTATGATGATTGTGATTGTTAACTGAAGGCCGTTAATACATGAGTTTAACTACTCTTCTTTTGTAAGTAGTTACTCTCAGATGATAAAAATGCAATTTTATACGTAAAAAAGCTCACGTTAGGAATGGTTTGGTGACATTGGACTGAATTCATTATTCGTTGATAGATTACAATTATTTCTATTACTCAGTATCGTGTACCATTATGTACTCATACCGTGAAAATATTGTAACTTCAGTACAAAACTGTGTCTTAATAATTATTATACAACAACGAAATTAATAATTATTATACGTGCGTGTGTACAATATATACAACCTATAGACATAATTTACACTTTCTGTATTTTTGAGTAAAACGTATTCAAATTAGATAAGTAAATTATATCAATTACTACATAATTACATCAACGACAATATTAGAAATGAAATTTTATATTTGAGTGACTTTCGTTGATTTTTCCTCTGCTCATGTCGTCATCGTCTGCAAGTTCGCTTCACCGCGGGAATATTATGAGTTGTGCCAATTTAGCAATAGCTAATAATATGTTATGAGCATTAAAATTAATTTATCTTTACAACAAAAATTTCTTGTACCCTGCCGATGATTCACTGGCTCCAGTCGGGTAATTAAGTACATATCTATCGCGCGATGCACGATCGACATTGTTATTATTAGTTCAAATCTATTACATGTTGGTAATTTTTTTTTGTAGTCAAATTACTGCAGACTCTAACTAATAATGAACTAGTTAAAACAATGCCGATCGATCAAATAAACGATCGATATATTTATACGTAGTTACCCTAATGAATGTCGGAAAGAATCCAATTATTAATCAGAGATAGTATAGGCTAACAAATTGTACTAGAAGCACCATTGAATCTTTATTAAAAATTCGACCCTAACCAAATAAAGAAAAGGAACCATAGTGTATAAGAAAGAGAAATGTATGATCCGTTTAATTTGAAGAATTTTCAAAGTTTGGAATTTGTTTACATATACACATCAAATTCATCGGATTATTTCACTGCGATCATAATCAAATGGCGATACAAAATTATATAAATGAACTTAGTGAAATGGCGGTGCACATTTTATAACTAAACTTGCTTAAGTTTCAGATTACGAATTTTAACACCTTCATAGGCGCTGTCGCGCTAGTAGACGAGACATTGTTATTATATATTAGATTAATCGAAGCGTTGTATTTTTCGATTCTATAACAAATATATTAAAAATCTTCTTTGGCCAACACAATGAGTCAGTCGACAATCTTTGAATAATCATACATATGGATAATAAAATCCAACTGATGATTAACAACTCGAAGCCGATCGTCCTCTCCACGAGACATTTTGTACAAATTGTCAAACAAGTTATTTATTACCTTTCTTCAATTTTATTTATTGAGTTCATAATTTTTTAACAAAAACTCAAGTTACATACATGGGTAGAGTGACTCAGCTTGGGTTTTTGCACATCAATTTATACCTAAACGATATATTGTTTATTTAGTCATTAGAGGACAATTCACAATGAAAATTGTGTATCTTGAAGTATAATCTAGTAGGCACCGATCTATATATATATGAATTTTTTGCCATTCTACCATTTTATTTCGTTAATTTTGTCACAAATTTAGAATTTATTTAGTTCAGATTTTTTAAAATTATTTTATTTAATGACTAAATGTATAATAGTAATTCTATTATGAACTATATATGATAGAAAGAAATGTACCATTTTGTAACTCGATAGTGCATTCCTTATTTGTTACAGACGGACCGTGCAATTTGAATGGTATTGTATTATTTGTGAAATAATTATGTGAATTAAGAAGAGAATTATACGATTTATGAATGTGATACCATTCTTTTATTTTTAATCTCGGTATTGTATCTTACAAAGAGAATATGGCAGAGGAGTATGACAGATTCAGCCGCACTATTACTTACGATGGTTACCGTTGGTCATTCAAAGTGGGATGATTATTATTATTTGTAAACTCACGGGTATTAATCCCGATCATTTCATAGGCGTGCGCGGGTATAAGGATCCAGCGCGTAGAGGCCTTTAAAAAAAGATGAATGTAATGTTATATACCCACCGTAACCCGTTCCTGGGAATATCGATGGATTAATATAAACATGAGCAGGGCTCCGCAGGTATTGGGACTATTGTAAATGTGTCAGAAATTATTGGGGTATTGAAATGAAATCTAGAGGGATTATTAGTATTGGACTATTACAGAAGAGGAACGGACACCTGCTATAACTAGGATGATTATTTTCTTTTATTTCACGGGTTTTAATCCCGGTCATTTCATGGGCGTGCGCGGGGGTATGAATCAAACGCGTAGAGGCCGCTTCGAAAATAATAATGTAATGTATTATACCCGCCGTGACCTGCTTCAGGGGATATTAATGGGATAATATACCCATGAACAGGTCATGGCAGGTTTGGGACTATTGGAAATATGTTAGAAATAAGCGGGCTATTGAAGTAAGACCCGGAGATTTTATTACAACTGGGCTATTGCAGAAGAGAGGCGGACGCCTGCCATAACTATCATAATCTGATGTTACTGTCAGCTGTCACCAGTAAGCTGCCAAAGAGTTTTTATTATACCACTAAGGTGGCAATCAAGCACACGGCCTGCCAGATGGTAAACAGTCACCGTAGTCTATGGACATTTGCAACACCAGGGGTGTCACTCATGCGTTGCCGACCCTCGAAAGACCTCTTCACGCATTTCTCGAAGAATTCCGTGCTGTAATACATTCATTCCACAGCTTGAGAATTCTCGGAAGAAAACTTCTCTGGAACCGAACAGTACGCGACCATTGCGGTACCAAGGTGTGAGAGTGAACTCCTCGCCATCGGCGAGCGGCTTGGTTGTAAAAAGAAGCTGTCGGCATCATATTGAATAATTCTTCAGAACACAACCTGTTGTACAATCGGTGGAACACACAAAGGGAGGCAAAATCTCTCCTTAAACATAAGGGTTCAATACCGTGTTAGCTCAGGATTGTTGACAATTCTCACAGCTGGTCTCTGAATCGATGTGATTCGATTCAAGGTACAAGGTGACTGCAGTACTCCAAGTGCAGTCTGTCTTGAGACTTATATACTCGTAACATAAGTCTTTGCCCCGTGCTGAAGTATTGCTTTGTTCTGTTGAGCACACCAAATTTTTTGGACGCCAGCTTGACCTTCTCTAGGAGTTCCTGTGTGAGGAGCAGAGGGGCATCACGCGAGTGATACTTAATGTATTACCAGCGTTCGTAGGAAACAGGTGGACCAAAAAATATAAAAAGTTTAAACGCAAAATTGAAATACTGACACTAGATCCATGAAATTCGAACAAACCTACCTTTATGGCAGCGAAATATGTAGGAGAGGGAGGTAGACTGGAAAGTGGAGAATCTAGAGTGTCAAAGTCCGTCTTTCTTGAACGATATCACAAAGAGGCATAACCAGCGCGATATTCAACACTCCTCCAGTCTGGGGCAGAATTTTCATAAACTTATTTCAAAGAGAATTGAATTTTCATTGCGATTGAATTTATAATTTGGCAAGTTTAGTGTTTGTAGTATAACAGCAGCAAATATACAATGCACCGCAAAGAAAACGGGTCGTTTGCAAAACCCGAATATTTTCTAAATTATTTTTATAAAATTCGTGCTCATTTTTCGGATTAAGGTCTATAAAATTGTGTATACAGTCTTTATAGAGCTCAAACCACATATACGAAGCAATTTATGCTTTTTTTTAAATAAGTTTAATATTCTACGAGTATGCGATGAACAAAAAAGTTTTAGAAAGAACAAAAATATAACTATGGCAATTTTCGATTTTATTAATGTAGTAGTTACAGCCGTAGACAACAGGGAGCCGGTATGCGCTATATTTACCGATATGACCAAGGCTTTCGACCACGTAGACCACTCGATACTCCTTCATAAAATCTATGCTTATGGAATCAGAGGAAACATATTGGATCTTATAGAATCCTATCTGAGAAATAGGACACAATACGTAGTCATCTCAAAAATATGTCCAAAAACGCGAAATGAAAAAGTCTATAAGTCCAAAGAAGAAACTGTCAAATGTGGTGTGTCATAGCTCTTCTCATGCACGCTCGCCGGTTTCTGGGGCTCCTGACATCACCTAATAAAACACGAACTAAGTTGGTCATGGTAGGTGAATCTTGGCCTTCCTCGGCTTCCACATCCTTCTACTGTGTATGTCTGTTCCCTAATTCTTTCTTTCTGCAACATTCTGCAACAGTTTCTGAATGGTTGGCACATCGACAGTTCTCACTGTATATGATAACGCTAACGTATGCAGCTGCCAGTTGGTGCCACGCTATGTATCATAACTAGGTATATATATATAAGTCAGGTGCCACCGGTTAACAACAAACGTTCTTCGTAGGACTCTTGAGGAGTCAGCGACAGCCACTCATACTACTGACTATGGCATATAGGTCCACCACTGCTGCTCGTACTGGCTGGAGTACTCCTCTTCAGACGTGGAGTTGTCTCGTGCTGGACGTATTCGACGACTGGGCCGAACCGGATTATCAAACCTCCCAGATCCTCGACGGTTAATTTGTCGTCAGTTATTTCTAATTTTAGGTACTTTTAGGTAAAGAAATACCTAAAAGTACCTAAAATTAGAAAAAAAAACATTAAAAAATAGGTATCACAATTACTTTAAAAGTACATAAATTTCATTAAAAAATGTTAAACTCCACACTGAGCTTAAGTTATATCAAACACAACTGGTGGAAAGACAACAAATATATGATGCTGACACAAAATACCTACAATCCTAAATTGAAATATTAGCTAGATCGCTTAACGACCTAGCAGCTAAATGCAGTTTATCCCAAAGCCAAATACAAGATCAAATTTTGGCACTGGATGAACAAATGGACATAATCAAATACAATGCAGATCAATGCAAACATATCTGTGGTCAGTGACACTCGGCCCGTTTCAATGGATACCTAACTAAAAAAATCTAAATTCGGTTAGTTGTGGCAGCAGTTCAGGTTCTAACAGCAAAACCATTGTATTCTCAGACAAAATAGGTTCTAAACTAGGCCCTTTTTATAATCATTGTATGCTATATGCAATATATAGCCAAATAATTGACAAAATTATTAATATAAAGGTGGATGATGGACTACTATTGTTCTATTATTAAAAGGAAATAGTATAGGAAGTAAAAAAAAAAAAAACGATAACCAGTGGATTGGAAAAACTACACCATTTAAAAGTAAACAGAATATTGTTATACGCACTGCCTTACACATGTTGCCACATACCAAAATAAACTTGAATACTAATATATGTATATACCATATTAACAACTTATACGAGAATTTGCTTATACCAGTGGAATGAATTGTCTTTCATTCTACGACTTTGAATTTATTTATTATTTTAATTAACCAAAATTAAGTGACTCGTGCGTTCATACATACAAACATTTACACATAGACACACGCACTCATGCACACATACACTCACACACACGCATACATACTCACTAACAAGTAAACGCAAACACACACCTGGTATTTGCTATTGTATACATATATGTGGGCAATAACATTATAGTAGTACCTACCAATGAGCCAATAAGTAATTGGATGCATGACACATCCTCTAGTTTTAAATACTTAAACATATTATTTATAAATATATTCTGTCAGGTTAGTAAATAAGTTCGTATTCATATTATACTCGTAAGTATTGTATTCATGGTATGGAAGAGCGGCTCCTTCTGGCACAGGTGTCACAAGAAGGAGTCAACCTCTAAAATCTGTAAAATAATTTGTTCAATAAATAAACTTTTTATTATTAAACTCATTTATTTATTATTCATCTCATTTTTTCATTTTTAAATATATCAATATAATTATAAAATACATTTAAAAATATAAAAACGGGCACCCACAGGCAGCGGAGCAGAGGCCCAAGCTACCGGTGATCAGGGCTCCAGAGTGAGAAACCTCCTCACAATGCGTGCCGTGTCGAGAAGAACCGCCTTCTGTAACTGGTTCTTGATCCAACTGCCGAGCGAGAGTCTCTCAAGGTGACGATCGAGACTCTTTGCTATAAGTCCGTTCACTGTTACGACTATCGGAACAATTATAGTCGAGTCCACATGCCACATGGCATAAACTTATTATTATTATACCACTTGACATGTTGTCATAATGACAATTTTGTATTTTTGGACACTAATAATTTTATTAGTGATTTTTATTTGACGAAAGATATATTCAAATAAATTTAGAATTAAGATATCCACTGTAGTGGCTTATAATGTCAATATTTACATTGAAAACGACAAACTTGTCTGTAGTTAGTATCTGTAGTTAGATAAATGATATAGATATCAAAAATGATGTAGAAATTGCGACTGAGTTTGAAAAATATTTTTCTAACATTCCTCTTATTACTACGAGAAATCTTATGTCTTCTTCTATATCTGCTGAACTGGTTCTCAAACAGAGCGTGGTAGAATGCGACACAATATTTGAATTTTCAGCTGTAAGCCCAAAAGATGTTTTGAACGCTTTTAAATCAATAAATATGAAAAACACTAAAGATCTGTGGGGTCTATCTGTCAAAACCATTTCTTCTATTATTATTTCAATCGCTCCACATTTAGCTACAATTTTCAATTGTTGTGTGGCATCTGGTGTATTTCCTGACTTGATGAAACATAGTAAAATCATTCCATTATTTAAATCTGGTGATAGTTCGGACCCTTCGAATTTTCGACCTGTTTCCATACTGCCCATTCTCAGTAAAATTATTGTAAAACTAATGCTTAGCCAGTTGCTCAGACATTTCAATGCACATAATTTGCTTCATAGGAAACAGTTCGGATTTACAAGAGGTTGTTCAACTATAGACGCAGGGATTCATTTGCTTAAAAGTATATTCGCGGCATGGGAGGGTTCGCAAGATGCCTTGGGAATTTTCTGTGATCTGTCTAAAGCGTTTGACTGCGTGCACCATGACACTCTTGTCAGAAAATTACACCACTACGGTATCAGGAACAAGGCTCTCGAACTTCTGTCTTCTTATCTGGGCAATAGGATACAGAAGGTCGATGTTAATGGTAAAAGATCTTCGGGGTCCCCTGTAGTTATGGGAGTCCCACAGGGGTCAATTCTAGGTCCATTCTTATTTTTAGTTTATATAAATGACTTACCTTATTATGTAAGGGATAAACATGAGATTGTATTGTTTGTGGATGATACCTCTTTGACATTCAAAATTAATAGACAGTTAGGTAATTATGACGAAGTTAACGATGCTCTCTCTAAAGTTATTCATTGGTTTAGTGTTAATAATCTGCTTTTAAACGATAAAAAGACTAAAGTAATTAAGTTCTCAACACCTAATGTAAGACAGGTGGCTACCAATGTACATGTTAATGGAACTAATTTAGCCCCTGTGGAGACAACTGTGTTCTTGGGTATAACAATTGACTCCAGACTACAATGGGGCCCACAAATTGAAAAATTATCAGGAAAACTAAGTTCTGCAGCCTATGCAGTGAAAACTATTAGACGGCTCACTGATATTGATACGGCTAGAATAGTTTATTTCAGCTACTTTCATAGTATTATGTCATATGGAATTCTTCTTTGGGGTAACTCCGCGGACATTAACACCATCTATTTATTGCAAAAGAGAGCCATAAGAGCTATCTACAAACTTGGTCCCCGGGAGAGCCTTAGAGAAAAATTCAAAGAAATAAATATTTTAACAGTCGCATCGCAATATATCTATGAAAATCTTTTGTATGTCCATAAAAACATAGACTCATTTAGTAAAAAGAGTGATACTCATAGCATAAATACTAGATATAAGCATAATCTTGTGTTACATGCAAGCCGTCTCCACAAAATAAGTAATTCTTTTATGGGGCAATGTATACGGTTCTATAACAAACTTCCCAGCAATATAAGAGAATTGTCAATAAACAAATTTAAAACTACTATTAAAGCCAAATTGTGTAGCTGGGCATATTATAAAGTATCTGACTATATTAATGATAAAAATGCCTGGGAGTGAGTCGATCCAATTATAATGTAATTAATAAAATATGTAAATTTGTTTGGACACCAAAAGAGGGATGCCTGAGTTTTTTGGCAGTATTTTTATCAGTGCTCACCTAGTCATAAACTGCACGGTAGGGAAAAAATTGTGACGATTCCAAACAAATGTAGCCATTTTTACGGAATAAAAAGATTTTGACTTTGACTTTGACTTTAGTAAACTGATTTGACTGTAGTTTTAAACTGCTCAATGAGACAAAAGGAAAGCAATACTTGAATCTTGTACACCAAAATTTAATATTTTTTCCTGGCTTTTCTGGTTGTGATAATGTGTTACAATTATTTTTGGATAAATACAACATTGATATTTTATGTTTGACTGAGCATTGGTTAAAAAAACGGGCCAAGTGCATATCGGGCCACGCACAGTGTAGGGTTCCGTATTTGCTTCGCTGTGCTTGCTTGCGAAGAAATCACGACGACTTTGACGAGCTCGGTGGCTCAGTCGTGAATGACGCGACTTTGACACCAACGCTCGTGGGTTCCATTCCCACACAAGGCTAACATTTGTGTACATGAACATGTCTGTTTGTCTTGGTCTGGATGTTTTAAGAAAGGTAGGGCGCATCAAAGCAGCCCCCGTCAGTGGAAGTCACCTCACAGAAAACCGCAGCCAAATAACAACTCCCTAGAGGATTGTTGTGTTCCTGCGTGTGTGTGAGGTCACCAGTAAGCTCTTAGGGAGTTGCTGTGTAAGCAGTAGAGGAGGCATCGCGCGAGTGATAACTAATATATCGCAAGCGTTAATAGGCTACGGTACCCTCTTTACATCAGGTGGGCCGTATGCTTATATGCCTCCCGACGTAGTATAAAAAAGAAAAGTTGTTTATTTATTTAACATTCGAAACCAAACTTTACTACTTATAACCATACCTCTTTAAATAATGTAAGTAAATATCCAAAGGTAAAATGTGGAATAAAATCTACGACTATCCAGAACGTATTCAACTAGGCATATGAATCTTAAATCCATACCTGGTTGACTATTTCTTTTTATTTTGGTTCTATATGGCGATGTAATTTGTGAACACTTGAATCTAACAAAAATTTAATCTTTTTATATAAATATTTTACAAACGGATGACTATATCGAAAAGTGATATTCCCACACCCTGAATGTTTTAAAAAAAACCTATTTAACGACACTCCACACCCTGGGTGCGGCGCGAATAAAAAAAACATCCCTACTTTACGTGTGGAGGAGGTACCACCAAAAATTTTTTTTTTGTAATTTTATACTACCAGTTTGTCAGCATAGTTAATATGTATATACATGACAAACTACAGCTTTCTAGTGTCAAGCGTCTCTGAGCTAGGCCGCGGACAGACGGACGGATGAACGGACATGGCGAACCTATCAAGGGTTATATGTTTACTACGGAATCCTTACACGAGTGAAGTGTCATTCAGCATTAGTAATTATAAAATAGTCAGTCTTTAATAAGAAGTGGGTTTGATTGTGTTAAAAAATTACCAAAAAGCCAAAAAAAATATATAATTATTTGTGTATATAGACCTCCTAGAGCCGATTATTTGCTATTTGAGCAAGTAATGGAGGATATTATAAGGAACGTTTTCAAAATAAAAAAGACAATCGTCTGTTGTGATTTTAATATTGATATATTAGTAGAAATACAAACAAGTATTAGATTTTTAAATTTATTTAAATCCTTTGATCTAGAAAACCTATTTCTGGAGCCTACGCATATAACGGCCACATCTGCAACTAGATAATGTTTTTGTAATTGTGACCATATAAATAAAACAATTTTCTAGAGAGGTAGGATCTAGCGAGAGGGCGTGCTGTGCTGCACTCCCACTGATTTTTTTGTGGTGGGGCATAGCATTACTTCTTGCTCCAAATATCGATCAGGGAAAGCACCTCCACCTTACAGAAGACTGCAGCTAAATAACAACTCCGGAAGTATTGTTGTGTTCATGTGCTTGAGTAAGGTCGCCAGCTAACTGAGAGGTCGGAGGGACGGCCAATGTGCCTGTAAATGACAGATTATTTAATCAGCTTTGTGTTGCTAATGATGAAGATTTCAACTGATTGATCTTTCACACATAGGTAAGCGCATTGGCTATCAAAAGTAAATTTTCTGACTCGACTTTATAATCTGTTTGACCCTGTCATAGAGTTCTTGGTAAACAGACAGAGACACACAATTGCGCGACAACCTCATCACATCAAAGAATGATATCGCATACCTGACAGACTTTTATAAATTGCTTAATGATATGAATCTCCAACTTCAAGGAGTAAGTCATCTCCATAAAAACAAAAACTTATTAAAAACTTAATAAAAGCAAAATATGTCGTTGCTGCTTTCGGAGCCAAGCTGGTCTTGGCTCCGAAACTGCACAAGAAGAATATCGGCAGACGTGAGTTCCACAATTTTCCCAATTTATCGTTTTCAAATGTCAACACGACAATTTCACCCCAGCCGGAAGACGAACTTATAGAACTGACAACGAAGAAATAAAAATCAAATTTAAAAATGTCTACCAAGAATTTTGTCTCAAAAGCCAATTTCGCAATTGCACCCTGGATTGTGGTCGATCGGTCAACGATTTTTGATAACATTCCCATCGTAAAATCAACAAACTTGTTAAGAATCATCAGATTCTCCTTCTTATTACAATAGTTTTAAAATTAAAAAATGATTATAATATCTATATTGTTTCTTTTAATTTGAATAAAAGATATTCTTACTATTATAAAGTTGTGTTTGACCAGCTCTCACTAGTAAAAATGTCTCATTTAGAATGTAAGCTTAAACTCCAGATAATACTAATATAGCACACTATAATTAAATTAATTAAAGTCATTGTAAGTCATAAAAACGAAATTGGGGGCGCTGAAAAATTATTGATTTTCAAAGTGGGCGGACGAAATAAGTTTGAGAATCTCTGGTACACTATCCTGATTTTCTTTATACCAATCTGTTTTATGCTATATCCAGTAAATATCAAAAGATATTTAAAATTTGATGTTACAAATAAATTTGGGTTTCATGGCTGGGCAACTACAGGTATTCGGCTAAGTAGAAACAAAATGTTTGATTTGTATGTAGAAATGCATTACTTTGACCCACTTTTTCTCAATTATTTCAATAACCATTCCAAAATATTTAAAAATGTTTGCAGAGAAGCAAAGTCTATGTATATTAAAAACAAAATTAAGCAAGCTCCGTGCTGTCCAGCTACAAGAATTGCACAGCATATGTGCGGATAGATGGTTATATATCGCCCAATGGTTTGATGCCAAAATTGGTGTCAAACAGGGTTGTAAGTTGTCTGCTAGTCTGTTTATTCCGTCTCTTAATTGTTACCTGCAGAGAATAAGATTGACGAATGTAGGATTGCGCATGGTGAACTGTTTGCTTTATGCAGACGATGCTGTATTTGAAAGAGAAGAAACCAGAACCAATGTAAGGATTACGGTTGATGATGAATTGTTAGAACAAGTGGATGGGATTGTAAATCTGGAAGCGCTTTCAGCAGGGATGGAAGGTACGCCACTGATGTGGAAAAACGAGTGAGTGCAGGTAATAGTGTGAATAGAGCGTTGGGAAAACTTCTTGGCAGTAAAAGCTTGAGTCAGAAGGCACAGCTCGTTATACACAATGCACTGCTGGTCAGAATCCTTACTTACGGAAGTGAGAGCTGGGTATAGCAGAGAGAGTATGAAAGTAGAATTAATGCGGTCGAAATACGTGTTTTGCGCAAAATTTGTGGCATAACGCTTGTAGACCGTGTTCGCAATGATGATGTTGGAAATTTAACTGGTCTGAAAGAGAGTGTCGGTGTTAAAATAAGAAGAAGCTTGCTCCGTTCGTTCGGACAGGAATGCAGGAAGAAAGAGTTACGAAACACATATACAACGCGAAAGTAGAAAGATGTTGGAGCTGAGGAAGGCCAATACTAACCTACCATGATGTCAGGAGCCCTAGAAACCGGCGAGCGTGCATAAGAAGAGCACTGAATGTTAGAGAAGCGAGTGAGGTTTGTAAGGATCGAGTCATACGGTGCCCGGTGGTCTCTGTCTACCCCGTAAGGGATTTGTCGGGAAGTTATAGATAGATAGAATAAAAACATGACTCATATGACTCGACCCCTGTTCCTTATTATCTAAGCCTCTAGTGTGTTTCCTTGTTACAAGCTTTTATTTACCCTGTTAGTGTCTGTGGATCAAATCTTGAAACACTATGTATATTAAAAACAAAATTAAGCAAGCTCCGTGCTGTCCAGCTATAAGAATTGCACAGCATATATGCGGATAGATGTTGATGAAAGTTAGACTAGTATCACTTCCTGACGTTCGATTGAACTCAAATTTGGTATACTTACGTATCTTCGGTATCAATGCAATAATATTGTACCAAAGAGCTGGTCTACGATGGAGGCGAAAGTTCGCCACAGGAACTCCTAAACTAAACAAGATAAACCCGTCGTGCTTGGGCTCGTATTATCTATCTTGTCAAGCACTCTGATGCTACATGATATTCAGGGCCTGACGATGGAGCTGGAAGGTGGCCAAAGGGACTCTGTATTAAATTCACACCTCCATATTGAGTTCGGGACTATTTATTTTGTCTTGGTAAACACTCTGCTTCTATATGATATCTAGGTTCTGAAACTGGAGGTGAAAGGCAAACATAAGAACTACTGAACTATACTACTCATAAAATAATTAGATAGTTTGAAATTAACAGAAAAATTACCTTGCAATAATGATGCATTACCGAGAAATGCACAGACATTAAGACAAAACTAAAAAATTGAAAATAAAATTATTATTAATAAAAGCGCAAGTTGGTGTCGCAGATATAAAACGAGAAATTTAAACTAAATACATTTCTTGCGCGAAATAGCCGGATGTGTTTTATTTATACTGCAAGTAGAGAAACAATCAGTCACTCCGTCTTAAGAGAAACGATTTTGTAGCCTATGAACGGTTACCCCACTGCCTCACTGAAACAACGTTTTCTACATTATACTATTACACTACTACTACGGGTATCAGGCAGCTGTCTACTGAAGGTACGGTTGTTATGTTTTTGCGTGTGAGTGAGGTCACCAGTAAGTTCAAAAGGAGTTACTGTGTTAGCTACCGAGGTGGATAGCACGAGTGATACTTAATGTATTACCAGCGTAACCCCTTTACATCAGGTGGACTGTATGCTTGTATGCCCCCGACGATGTATAAAAAAACTACCTGCGGGCAAAGCCGACGAGGCGAGGCCAATATGGTACACCGGACCAAATCCCGCTCCGCAGCGCTGAATCCCATCCATCATGTCACACCGCAGATCGCCATAGCTGGAATAGGACCACAAGTCGTGAGCTCACATTAGGTGGGCACTATGCTTGTTTAAAACCCGACTTTATCATAATAATAAAAACGTAATGATTCCGTCTCACAAGCTGAAGCTACACGTTAAGGCCGCGTGACGGTCTCTACCAGGATTTCCAATAATTGTTCATGTGTATTATCTGTACGATTGATTATGTACAGAGTAAAAAAATCCCATACGGCGCCGACACAGAGTGCAAGAATCCAGTTAAACAAGGAAGGTTATTTTATTGCGGTATTTAAGTGTTCTCATGAATAATGAACAATGATTATTGTACAGCGGCGCAGTGGCAGTGCTAGGCTATCGACATACGACATGGGACAAGGGATTAACGCATTATATTATATCACACAGATTCTTGTAAAAAAAATTGGATGTATGTAAAGTTAGTTTACGGACGATAATTTTACATGATAACGTCATAAGAAAACATTCAACGGTTGACGAAACAGCACACATCCAGATCAAGACAAACAGACATGTTCATACACAAAAATGTTTGCCTTGTGTGAAAATCGAACCCAAGAGGTTGATGTTGGTGTCAAATTCGCGTCATTCGCGACTGAGCCACCGAGCTCGTCATTTGAGTACATTGCAGTAAATTTTTTTTTTTAATAGTACTTCATAATTGGAAAGCAGTGTAATTATATGTATCTTTGGTCGCTTTCGTTGTGTTTTCAGACTCGCTACGAAATAAAATAATCACAGGAAGTTTTTTTATCTACGAGTAGTTATTACGATATGGAAACCCATTGAAGTTCAAGTTTACGCTAACAAAAATCCCAAATATCATAACACAATAATTTATTCAGGGGTTTTACGTGGACCGGTCGCGAATTGCAGCCTTTTGAGGTCGACTGACAGCTAATACTCTTCATATACCTATCGACGTGTTGCGGCGCAAAGGTGACTGTGTAAAAACGCGGCCAAGATCTCGTATTTTTATTAGATGCTGCTCGTTTCGTCTGTATGGACTTCGCTTTTTAACGTTTATTCGGAAATCATATATTTTAATAGAGGTAGGTCGCATCAAAGCATCCCGTCAGAGCAAGTACCTTCACCTCACAGAAAACCGCAGCCAAATAACAACTCCCTGGAGGGTTGTTGTGTTCCTGCGTGTGAGTGAGGTCACCAGTAAGCTCTTAAACAGTTGCTGTGTTAGCGGCAGAGGAGGCGTCGCGCGAGTGATACTTTTCGTATTGCAAGCATTCATGAGCTACGGTAACCACTTTACATCAGGTGATCCGTATGCTCGTATGTCCGACGTTGTGTAAAAGTAAATAAACTAATATTTCTAGGCAAATTATACATCGCCATCTAGTCTCAAATTAGGCGAAGCTCATTAATCTTGCTTGTGCTAGACAACTTGTAAACAAACGCGATACAATTTTTTAATACTTACTTTAAAACTGACGGCCTGGAGATGTGGTGTTGGAGACGCCTCCTCAAAATCCCATGGACAGCATTCCGCACCTACCTCTATACTGAAAGAGCTGACAATCGAGAATAGGCTGTCGTCGATAGTGCAATTACGAATAGTCCAGTTCTTTGGGCACATCTCCAGGAACGAGGACCCAATCGAAGGATTAGAGGATTCAGGAAAGAGAGGTCGAGGTAGACCTCCCACAAGCTGGACTGCTGCTCGCCGCATAGAACACTAAGGACGTTGAAGACCACCAGTGTACCACAACCATCTCATCAACCACGACCGCTCTGCCGAGAGTGCCCGACTAAGAAGAAGTCTTCTAAAACGCTCAGTACAAAATGAACAGTAAAATACATTTACACAATTATTTTTTTGCGAAAGTCGAACCCACAATTATTTGTGTTAAAGTACCTTTCCATTGCGAATCACTCATCCGTAACTGGATTCAATAATCATTCGAGTTAAAACGTAGTCTAAATGTTAATCCTGGGATAAACTATCTTGTAAAACTGCGTCAAATTCCGTCCAGCAGGTTTTTCACGAATGTGACAATGACTGTAGGTGACTCACAATCATCGTTAAGGTAGCCTGAAGCACACGTGATGCACCTTGCCTATTAGCAAATGAGGCTCTGGCAAAAAAGAGGCTGGGCGCATGGAAACAGCCCAACTGGGAAACTACCTCCTCCTCACAAGGGAATGCTGTTTTAGAAGTGGCAGTTGCAACGCGTAGGCGCCGTCGAACATGCTTGTCTTGTAATAGTTCGTGGGCTACTGTAATCACTTCACATGAGATCGGCTAGTATGTATATATATATGCTGCGAATTCATCCGTGCGGTAGCTCGTATCCCGCGGGAGCCGATTTTTCTTACTTTCGTTCTTTTTGCTCGACTTTGTAAGTGTCGTATTGTGACGTATAATAGCCTGTAATATTTCTCAAGAAATGGGCCATCATATGCAAAAACATTTTTTCAAATCATAATGATAGTTCCGGTGATTAGCGCGTTCAAACAAACAAATAAACTACCGCTTTACTATATTAATGTAGATATTCAGTCACTTTCACACACATATATTCATATATGTTACTTTATAATAGTATCCTATATATTACTCCGTCTATATCTTTACGTGAGGCTCCTTGCGGAGTATGCAGAACACAGGACTCGCTCCGTTTTTGGACCTCCTGACACCATGACCAATCCGGCTGCGACAGGTGAGTCTTGGCCACAGCAGGTATCTCAAGTCCTACATGAATCATCGTCAACGTCGTAGGTATATGTATATGTATATGCTTAGTCATGAGGTGTTCATTAAATTCACACAAACCATATTAGTGTCCCGTGTCAATATTGGAAAAAATAATATTTATGTCAGATGCCACTTTGTTTATCTGTCCGTCTGTCTCCCGTTGGTCAGTTTGCGCGGCGCTCGGTCCGCGCCGTGTTCACGAACGATCATGATCTGATGGTGACATCTATTTGACATAATTACCATTCACTGTTCTCCACGTGTAGGTGAATATATGCACGTTCAGTGGTGTTATATTTTTCATACAACATCTGGAAGCATGCAAGCACACGCCTCACCTGATGTTTATTAAAGCCTATAACATAGCGACACCTTAGTTAGAAGGTTACAGGTGATAACAGTTGTAGTTTTTAGGCGAAACTAGGTATTTTTAGATAAATCAATGAAAAAGTATGACCGACTTGAAGATGGTATATATTTGAAGTACTCAAGTGTCAAATTATAAACAACGTAACAACGTTAAATATATAAAAATAGAATAAAATAGGTAGCCAGCTACAACAATAACTCTTGTGCAGGAGTGCAAAAACCCAGTTTTTATTTGGCTGCGGTTTTATGTGAAGTGGATGTACTGCTTTGATTTATATTATATATGTAATAAGATACCAATAGTTGCTGTGTAAGCAGTAGAGAAGGCATCGCGTGAGTGATATTTAATATATCGCAGGCGTTGATAGGCTACGGTACCTACCCGATTTACATCAAGTCGGCCGTATGCTTGTATGCCTCCCGATATATATGTTAACTAAGGCGGCCATAAATCTTTATTCAATTAAATATTACATTTTCGTTGATTCGGCCATGTAGAATGAATGCGTGATAAAAAAATGACTAAATAGATCAATGCTAAAATGGAAGTATGTAGGGACCGAGCAAGGCCAATACCTACCTACTACCTACCTACCTCACCTACCATGACCAAATTGGTGATGTCAGGAGCTCTACCGGCGGACGTGCATGTTTTCATGCACGCTAGCGAGCTATTATGAACATTATGAGTTTTGTAAGGCCGCAAACTGTCAAGTGATCATCAGGCATGTTCATGACAGACTCACAATTTAAGTAGGTACATGTTCCCATTTTCCTATATTTGTAGGTACGTACATAGGTATAGTTTATGTATAAACAGACATTAAAGATACGATATTTTCCGATGAATTATAAAGCGTTATCTTGTTACAAATTTAGTAAGCTGTCGATAGATGTAGACATTTGATTTTCATATTGCTTTAGATAATAGTAATCTAGCATTTTTTTTTCAGATATTTTCAATTTGTGTTACTTAATTAACCAGGTTAACAGGTCTTATCTAAAAATCAGCGCCGGGTCACGTGTTGACACGGCAGTATGCTGAGATGGGACCTATTTGGGATGCCACACAGCACTTTTGTTGTATCATTGTCTATTGTTTATATGTGTAAAGTGTTTGTGTTACATCCAAATAAACCTTTTCTTACTTTCTTTCAATTACAATTTCGAACTTACGTTTTTGTAGGCAGGTAAAAATTATGTGCCGAAACTTTATTTAAATTAAAGTCAAAGTCAAAGTCAAGGTCAAAATCTTTTTATTCCGTAAAAATGGCTACATTTGTTTGGAATCGTCACAATTTTTTTCCCTACCGTGCAGTTTATGACTAGGTGAGCACTGATAAAAATACTGCCAAAAAACTCAGGCATCCCTCTTTTGGTGTCCAAACAAATTTACATATTTTATTAATTACATTATAATTGGATCGACTCACTCCCAGGCATTTTTATCATTAATATAGTCAGATACTTTATAATATGCCCTGCTACACAATTTGGCTTTAATAGTAGTTTTAAATTTGTTTATTGACAATTCTCTTATATTGCTGGGAAGTTTGTTATAGAACCGTATACATTGCCCCATAAAAGAATTACTTATTTTGTGGAGACGGCTTGCATGTAACACAAGATTATGCTTATATCTAGTATTTATGCTATGAGTATCACTCTTTTTACAAAATGAGTCTATGTTTTTATGGACATACAAAAGATTTTCATAGATATATTGCGATGCGACTGTTAAAATATTTATTTCTTTGAATTTTTCTCTAAGGCTCTCCCGGGGACCAAGTTTGTAGATAGCTCTTATGGCTCTCTTTTGCAATAAAAAGATGGTGTTAATGTCCGCGGAGTTACCCCAAAGAAGAATTCCATATGACATAATACTATGAAAGTAGCTGAAATAAACTATTCTAGCCGTATCAATATCAGTGAGCCGTCTAATAGTTTTCACTGCATAGGCTGCAGAACTTAGTTTTCCTGATAATTTTTCAATTTGTGGGCCCCATTGTAGTCTGGAGTCAATTGTTATACCGAAGAACACAGTTGTCTCCACAGGGGCCAAATTAGTTCCATTAACATGTACATTGGTAGCCACCTGTCTTACATTAGGTGTTGAGAACTTAATTACTTTAGTCTTTTTATCGTTTAAAAGCAGATTATTAACACTAAACTAATGAATAACTTTAGAGAGAGCATCGTTAACTTCGTCATAATTACCTAACTGTCTATTAATTTTGAATGTCAAAGAGGTATCATCTGCAAACAATACAATCTCATGTTTATCCCTTACATAATAAGGTAAGTCATTTATATAAACTAAAAATAAGAATGGACCTAGAATTGACCCCTGTGGGACTCCCATAACTACAGGGAGGGAGAATTACTTTTAGGTTTAAACTCTAGACTACTCAAAAGCACATATAATATTAAGCTGCTTTACGTGTGAAGCCATGTCAACCTTCTAGCTGTACTGTTAGGCTCAAAAAGCTAAGTTGAGGCAATTAATGTTACGTGATTTATTGTCTTTGGTCTGGTACAATAAAAATGACGATTACATTGAAAGTTTCTATACTAAAAATAAATTATAGCTACAGCGACATCTAGTAATATTTTCATAAACTAACAAGTTTATTTTCTTAGTAAATGGTACTAAAGCGTATCGCTATAGGACGCTGCTTGTTCAACAAATATTTCTTGTTTGCTCAATGATAATGAGTAATTAGAGAAGTTAAAAGTAGATGGCGCTATTTTATTATTAAAGTTATTTCGTCGACAAGTTTGGAATCAAATATCAACCATTTCTAAATGTCGTGATTGTAAGTGAAGATAATTACTAATTTTAATTCAGTTTAAGCGTAAATAAGAATGGAATATGAAGTACAGCTAAGAGCAGATCATGCTTAACAGTCGAATTACGATTGTGAGTTACAATTTGTAACCCTTATTACGAACGACATGAGAACGGTACAAAGGTCGAAGTGTAAAGCTTGAGCTGCACTTAACTGTACCATCGAACTTGTATAGAGGCTGCAGGTAGCTGTAGGAACTTCTCAACCGTCGTTTATGAATTTCGGTAAAATCATTAGCTTAGGTACATTTTAATAACGGGGAAAAAAACTAAAAGTTTTAATAATTAATCATGCGATGTACTCGTTGGTAATTATTGTAAATATTTTTTTAGTAAATTAAGAATTTAATTTCTAACTATGGCGACATCTAGTAACATTTTCCGGAAGTAAAAAGATTATCTTTTCATTGCATTATGTTATGATTTTTTAGAAGCGAGTGAAGCGTCTAAGTACCCAGTCACGTGACTTTCAGCTCTTTCTGCCTACCCCGCAAGTGATTTGATCTGAAGATATAGTATAGTGATACTGATACAGAACAGTGACAGCTCAGTGGATGAAGAACCGGCCTATTGAACCACTGATACCCGGTTCGAGACCTGGCATGTACTACATCGGACTCGTGTTTTCGAATTTATGTACATATTTGTAATTATCACTTCCTCGGCGATGAAGAAAAACGTGTGACTTTACCTAACAATGATCTGGTTTTCCCTCTGGGAGGTCAGATGGCAATCTCCAGTTTACATGGAGCAAAAATCAATATCTTCGCCAAATCCTTAGGCTTAGGTAGCGGACTTCGTCAATCCTAGTGGATTAGGAAACATAATAACGCTAAGAAGAAGTAACAAGATATAGTATAGTGACGTACCCATTAGGATTTAGTATATGACTATGTGACAAATAATTGAAGATTACGATGCAGTGCCTGAACTGACGTACACGGTCGATGTTGTTGATAACGATGTTATAATGGACATTCATCGTGACTTGCAAAGATAGGCCGCAATCATGTTGGTGTTAAATAAGCGAGTGAGGTGTGGAGCTAATTAAAAAAAAATACGAGTCCTGTCCAAATATTACGATGTTCTGATTTAGACAAAGTTGGAAAGGAGCTAAGAACGGACGAGCGTATTACTTGAATTGAGCTATAAATGTTAAATGCGCGAGTGAGGTGTGTAAGGACTGCGTGTTGTGGCGCTCGAGTCTACTGTTTACCCCGCAAGGGACCTGGCGTGAAGTCGACAGATAGATAGAAATAAATATAAGGGGTTAAAGTATGAAATTGCCGCTTTGTACTGATAAATTAACTCTTTTTTTCTAAGATGTAACATATTTGGTGAATCAAAATATTTACACTCATTAATTACACATTGCTGCCATCTAATCGGAAGTTAATTACTTATGCCTTTGCGATAGGAACTCCGGGATCTAGATTCGATAAACTGTGTAAAAGCATTTTGTACTGCCTCCTGGGAAGAAAGTTTTTTACCACGTAGAAAATTGTTCAAATCACGAATGGTAAAAAAAAATGGTAGTCAGTTGGAGTAAGGTCTGGCGAGTACGGAGTACGGATGACATATGGTTTCTAACTGCAGCTCCTGTAGAGTTACAACGGTTTCTCGTGCAGTGTGAGGTATTGCGTTATCATGGAGTAATAATGGTGAAGATCGATTCACGAGTCTGGGCTGTTTCACTGCCAGTTTCGCCATCAATCGAAGTTCGGCACAGTAAACATCTGCTGTTATTGCTTGACCAGACCTGAGAACCACCACCACCAAACAGTTACCATTAGCTTTTGATTGGTAAGCTTTGCTTTAGGGCACTCTGTTGCGGCGTTTGACCTGGGGTCAGCCATTGCATTTTTCGCTTACAGTTATCGTAAAAAATCCACTTTTGGTCACAATTCGATCTAATATTCCTTCATTTGTGTACCGACTCAGCAAGGCAACACAAGTTTTAACACGCGTATCTTTCTGCAGATCAATTAAATCATGAGGCACCCATTTTTCATATTTTTTATCTTATTGATTTGATACAAATGAGTCAATATTGTAGGTAAGGTAACGTTAAACCATGCCGCTAATTCCTGGGTAGTTTGACTCGGATCGGCTTCCACCATCTCCTTCAATTCAGCGTTATTCACGTGTGTGGGCGGTCTGCCACGTGGTTCGTTCTTCAAGTCGAAGTTGGCATTACGAAAGCGTTTAAAGCAAAAACGCACGGTGCATTCATTTTAAGAGAGGTAGGGCGCATCAAAGCAGCCCGTCTGGGGTAGTACCTCCACCTCACAGAAAACCGCAGCCAAATAACAACTCCCTAGAGGGTTGGTGTGTTCCTGCGTGTGAGTGAGGTCACCAGTAAGCCCCCAAGAAGCGGCTGTGTAAGCAGCAGAGGAGGAGCAAGAGGAGGAGTACTTAATATATCGCAAGCGTTAATTTTTTAACACGCGTATACCGGCTACGGTTTTCTGTGAGGTGAATGCCCGCCAGTATTAAAGCACCCGTGCACACAAATGTTTGTCCCGTGTGAGAATCGAACCCACGAGCATTGGTGATAAAGTAACCCTTACCACCCGAACACCGGTCTCGCCAATAATTTTAATCTGTAAATTATGACTAATCTTCAAACAGCGTGAGTCATGTATACCCCCCCCTTTCGTAATAGATAACAGGATAAGAGTGAACATAATCTGAACCTTTGGGCTTTGAGATAACGCGTGTAGTTTTATATTAGTATCTTGGCACACATATTAGGATTACATTTATCAACAACATGAATATAATCAATGATTTGTTTTATCTTGGTCAATGTTTTATATAATATTTATTTGATAGGTATATAATCTATACTAATATATAAAGCGGAATAGTTTGTTTGTGTCTGTGCGCTAATCTCTGTGACTACCAGGCGGGTTTGAAATACACTTTAGTCACTTTATAGCCCAATTCTCGAGGAACAATATCACGATACGACCCTTACACGTCGAGGAGAAGATAGAACGTAAAAATAGCAGCATCCGTCGGTAGTATCTAGCTAGTATATATCACTTGCGTGTATCGTCTGTACTTGTGTCTGTCATCAAAGTGTGTGCGGGCAAATATCATAAGAAGTAACTTTTGGCATTATACATTGAGCGGGCGTTTACTGAACGAATATACATTGAGTTATTATTGGATACTGAGAATTTTAACTAATAAAAAGACTTGAACACCTTCTCCATTTCTCTATTTACGATCCAATACATCATCTTCCTAATCCACAAGATATGATATGTTTCCCCTTCATCCATTCTCTCCTGTTCATTCTACGTCGCCATATTTCCTCTCTTCTGACCAAAACTTAAGTCGATTTTTTTTTATACAACGTCGGAAGGCATATATGCATACGGTATGAACGTTCGTAATACACGTAATCACTCGCGCGATTCCTCCTCTGCTGCTAACCCAGCAACCCCTTAGGAGCTGACTGGTGACTTCACTCACACGCAGGAACACAACAATCCCCTACTCTATTTGGCTGCGGTTTTCTGTGAACCCCCAGACGGATTGCTTTGATGCGCCTCTCATAAAAATATAAATAAAATTTAAAGATAAATTTCAACATTTAGGAAAATAGGTTCAACGGTGAAGGCAGCGCGTCGACCTACATACAGCTTAAATGTAAATAGGCGTTACATGAAAATTTGTTTACTAGATTTTTTTATGAGATTCTAAATATTTTCAGCGGATTTTTGTATAAACTTCTTAAAATGATAAATAAGCGTACAGCCTGCTTAGCTGCAACCTCAGCTGAGATCAACAGCATTGGAATTAGTTAATTCTTAAATTACAAGTGAAGACACATTATGACTCTGTTTCCGACACTTGAATTTACTTTTTAAATCGTGTACCTGTGTATATGTACTGTGTGTTTTTTAAGTATTTTATATTCTATGTGAATTGTGTATTATACATAATTGTACCAAACCGATAGAATGACATGAATTCCTCTTCAGACATTTTATTGTTGACTGGAAGAGATCCCTATTGAGATATGTCCGCCATTGTTTAATTTAGTCTAAGTCTTTTTATGTCATGTCATAATCTTAATGCTCTATATTATGCAATAAAATTTTATAAATAGTTGAATTTTTTTAAACGAATTATTATCTAACTAAAACTGTGTTTGATTTTGAGATATCAGTTTTCTTAAAAAAATATGTCAATGCATTTGTCAAATATATAATTAGGTTGTCCGGCACGATTGGAAATCCACTTTCCGAAACCTGGTCCAGCTGTTGAAAAAGGTAGCCGCCCGTGGGCTACCGGCTGCGCCATTGACCCCTTAAGTTGTTTATACGGAACCAGCCCTACTTCACACTGATGACATACATGTGTCGTTGTTGTTGCAAATGGCTTCTGATATTATTTTTTATAACACCCTTTTATAGATCTAACGCCACTGTTAGGTGTATGGCCGATTTCTTTAAGGTGCTTACCAAAGCTGATAACCTTGATGCCTTGGGCGACTGAGCGGAGTTAACCTGCCACGCGTAACACGTATTTACGCACAAAATAAACGGTGGAGATAAGTTGATACAAATGCTGCCTAAGTAGCACGATACATTCCAGTATATGATTACGTGATAATATGCCCTTTTTAAAGTTCGTTTAAAAAGGAGGTTCTCAATTCAATTGCATTGTTTTATCATGTATGTTAAGCCGTCGGTTCCGGCTGTTGTCGATAGATGACAGTCGTTAAGCTAAGTCAGTGGCCCTCGGGCGGCTTGAAAACACTGGCCTCCGCCAATCCGTATTTGAGCAGAGTGGCGCATGCTCTAAACCCCTTCGGTTGAAGGGAGCCCCGTGTGACGTAAGAGTTAGGAACTCCTCCAGTCTTCTAATAATTAAAAACAATTAAGAACTATTTTTTACACAAAAAAATAAAAAGCGCCTTCGAAAAGTAATAACTAAGCCTTTTGGTATCTGTTGTCGGTGCTGGCCGAGAAAAGAAATTCAAATGTAGAAACGCAATAACAAAATGTGTCATTTTGTAACAAAATTATGTAACAAAAAAAAAATCACACTGATGCCCCTACAGTCGGCGCAGTCCACGCGTAGCCCTTTGTCTTGCAGACGGCCTGCCTGTAAACAATCACCTCAGCCTATGGACATTTGCAACACCAGAGGTGTTAATCACGCTTTGTCGACCCTCTAAAAACCTCTTTACGCCTTTCTTGAAGAATCACATTCTGTAGAAAACCTCGACTGAGAGTTCATTCCACAGCTTGAGAGTCCTTGGAAGAAAACTTCTCTCGAATCGCACAGCACGTGACCATCGCGGCTGCAGCGTGTGAGGGTGAACTCCCTGTCGTCGCCAAATGGTGCGGTTGTAAAACAAGCTATCGGCATCATATTGAACAATTCTTCAGAATACAACCCGTCGTCCAATCGGTAGCATACACAAAGGGAGGTGAAATCTCTCTTAAACTGTAACTTAGAATGTAATCTTAGATCGTCGATATTTCTCACAGCTTGCCTGTAATCTGAATCACGCGGTGACTGTAGTACTCCTTGCGCGGGCTGACTAGACACTTGCATAACGTAAGACTTTGTCCCGCGCAGAGGTAGGTACTGCTTTGCTCTGTTGACCACACCAAGTTTTTTGGACGCAAGCTTCAACTTCTCCTTCAGGTCCCTTCAGTATTGAATATCGCTGGATATCTCGACACCGTGCATCCTAGTACTTACACCATTTGTAAGTGGTTTTCTTACCATTGAACGCGCAGACCGTCCCAAGACAGATACTTTAGTCAAAGTATCATCAATTTTAGACACAAGTTTAGGGGCTGATGGATGGAGTGATACGAGGATGGTACGACGGAGGATGACAGCACTGCTTGTTTAATAAGTGTCCCCGGTGCTGTCATCCGCACAACAATGAATGCCATCATTGACATGCAACAAATTTCCCTTTAGCACGCGCCGTGGTACATACGTCGTAACCACTCCCGCAACAGCCATTGAACAATTGGAAATGTAGCATTCTATGCCGTCGACGCAGTTGTTGCAGTTGAACAGCATTCAATATCCTATGATTTAGATAGAGGTGCTTCCACGGGCAACAGCTTACTTAAGTAACAGAAGGCTAGTTTAGTTTGATCGTCTGTATTGTGATCATAATTAATTCCCGCTGACTTTCAATTTTTCCTGGATAGCAAGAATGACACCAGCTTTAGACTTTACCCTAACTATTTTGGATGCCCCGGGACTTTTGACCAGTACAGATTGGTATTCGTATCGAAGATTATCGCATCTCTTAGTCACTCGTAATTAGTCCTTTATGCTTCTGTTTCACTAAAGCTTTGGTTTACAAAGCTTCCGAACATGAGTCCCGGCAAGCGATTAACTCTTGTATGCGCCTTAAGGTGTCGCGTGTGGGCGCGTGGGCTCCGAATAGAATTCCAAACCTTTAATTTGGACCTGCCAGTCGGATTTGAAAAAGCTTTTTGCATTTGATAACCCAATTCTCGAGGAAGATTTTAGGCCATTCAGCATCATGACACGGTCCTGAGACGCCGAATGAAAGTGAGTTCCCATGGGATACCGGGATACGCGCGAACGAAGACTCTGGTTGCAGCTGCTGTAAATGTACATTGCGGTTTTCTTTCGTATGCTATAAAGTAAACGTTATTCTGATTATTAACTCCTTAGGCGCTTACTGTTGACCTTATTCACACGTAGGAATACAACAACCCTCCAAAGAATTTGGATGCAGTTTTCTGTAAGGTGGAGGCACTTCCCGAGACGGGCTGCTTTAATGCGCCCTACCTCTCTTAGGTCTACTATTATACCTATTATATCATATTGGTATATTACATTATAACTATTTCAGATTAATCTAACTAACTTAGTCGAATGTCGGTCTTACGGATCAATTCGAGTTGCCTACATGTTCTTTAGGCACAAGCCTCTCGTATTATAAGTGTTCGTAGGGCACAGTAACCGTTTACTATCAGGAAGGCCGTACTTTATCACTATTATATTCATTTAATCAATTACGTGGTAAAATAATTAGCGACCCGCCCGGCTTCGCGCGATTGATGTCGCACGACTGACCCGATCTTACTTACTACACTACGACTTAATTACTCACGCCTTGACTTTACAGTATTGCCCTTCTGGGCTAATCTAAAGGTTTTCTGAAAATTTCATCAGAGTCCGTCCAGCCGTTTCGGAGCCCACGGGGAACATTAACTCCGTCACGCGTCTGACGCCTGCTCGAAACACACACTAAACACGATATTAGTCATCAGTTATCACAACGATAGTACGCACATCAAATCGTATTATCTTCGTATCATAACAGATTATCTTCGACCGTACATTTAAGAGTGAGACAGCAGCGCGTGCGCAGTGTGCTGTCAGTGCGGTCGGCCCGAGCGAGTTCGCCTAAACTGATTACTGAAATACTAAGTGAGTCTACGTTATTCTTTTCTTCCATTATTATATCATATATATATATATTACTGTAAAAGCCGTAGCTCGGCTACGGTAAATCTTAGGTTTTACCAATGAATCTTAAGATTTACCGACATGAGTTGGTAAATGTATTAATAAAAAGTGCGATTGTAACTTTTATCACGAACGGCATAAGAACGGTACAAAGGTCAAAGTGTAAAGCTTGAGCTGCACTTACTTGTACATGCTAGGTTTTACCAGAGGCGGTTGGTAAATGTCGGTTTTGGGAAGAAAACAATAAGTACTTTTTCTTTATTTATTTCAATTAACTATCAGTTATCAACAAAGTATTCTAACTATAGTAATCAGTTAAATCCTTACCTACATAAAAATATTTTTACCTATTTGATATTTTTATTTATTAATTAAAAATAACCTGTAATTTAAAAATTCTTATAAAAATATAAAACAAACGAAACTGTCTTCTTATTTAACATTATTTTAAAATTCTTCTAAAAAAATAACACAAATTAAATTATTTATAAAAAATAACATAATGTTGCTTGGTTAATCTAACTGAATCATTGCTTTTCTTATTATTTAGTATTTAACAAACAAAAATAAAGACAATTTATCTATTGTCACACTACATACGTACATACTAGTTAGTATGTAGTAAATATAAATGACTTGTTACAACAAGGAGCGCTATTGTGGCATTCAGAATTGGAAAGTAATCCTGATGACTTGCAAGCGCATTAATTCGACAGGAATTTTTTGAGACAGTTACATTTTTGAATCCTTGTCCTCCAGTCAACGACAACTTTACGACAACTTCTCGAAGTCTCACTTCTTTATCTCTTACGGGAAGCGGGGGGTTGCAGACTGCCCGCGAGTTCGAGACGATATGATTGTGGCGAACACGCCTGCCATGTCTGTTTACCGACATTTACCGTGTATTTGAAGTGAATTTTAAGATTTACCAAGCAAATGGTGGTAAATGCTCGAAGAAAACGATAATAAACAAAACTTTTCGGACTTTTACCGTAACCAGTTGGTAAAACTTAGGTTTTACAGATAAATCTTAGGATTTACCCTATTTTGGACTTTTACAGTAACATATATATGCTTTTATTATTATCGTACTTAAAATCTATTATCTATCTATGTTCGTACATATTTCGGTGGCGTAGTGCTTTGCCATCGACGCTCTTGGATTCGATTCCTCGACACAGGACAACCATTTATGTACATGAACATGTCTCTTTTTATTAGTCTGGGTGTTTTTAAGAGTGGTAGGGCGCAGCAAAGTAGTCCGCCTGGGGACGTACCTATATCTCACACAAACAGCACCCAAATAGCAACTTTTGGAGAGTTGTTGTGTTCTTATGTGTGAGTGAGGTCACAAGTAAGCTCCTAAGAAGTTGCTGTGTTAGCTGCAAAATAATACTTCCTATATTACAAGTATTTATTGGCTACGGTCTTCTTAGCATTATCCCATTCCCTAATCCATTAGGATTGGTGGGCTCCGCTACCTAAGCCTAAGAAGGATTTGACGAAGATACTGATTTTGAGATGAAGCGACTGCCGGCAGACCTCCACAACAGAGAGGGAAAACAGGTCATTCTTAGGTTAGCTCACACGTCTTGGACGTGCGGGTTTCCCCACGATGGTTTCCTTCACTGTCGAGCTAGTCATCATCATCTCAACCTGTGTTCATCCACTGTTGAACATAGTCCTCCCCTCTAGAGTATCACTCGTCTCGATCCTGTGCCACCTACATCCATCGACCCCCTACATACCTCTTGAGGTCGTCAAGGTAATAGGTAAAGGTATGTCATCACTGGCAACACACACTGTTCGAAGACCTTGCTCTTTAGGCGTTGAGGTATTTTGGACGAGAAGATGTGTCGAAGTTTTCCGAATACTGCTCAGCCAAGTTGGATTCGTCTGTTGACCTCTCAGTCGAAATTGTACTTACCTAACTGAATAACCTGTCCTAGGTAAACATATTCGTTAACAACTTCGAGCTTAGTGCTTCCAACCATAACCGGCATAGGAGTCACATGGACATTCGACATGATCTTAGTCTTGTCCATGTTCATCTTGAGACCTACTTTGATGGAAACACGATTGAGGTCATTCAAGTTCAAGCTAAGTTCCTCCAGCGATTTCACCATAAGAACTATGGTGGTATGAAGGTGAGCGACGTATTCGCCATTGATTTTTATGTCATATCCTTTCCAGTCCAAGAGCTGAAGACATCTTTTAAAGCTGCGGTGAATAGTTTCGGGGATATGACATCGCCTACTCGTACGTATCTGGTATCGTACTCTGGTCCTGTACTCGGATACACATCGTAGCCTTACTGTATAAACACTTCAACGCTTCGATGTACCGATAGTCAATTTGGCATCGCCGGGAAAACTGTAGCACCGCCCATGACTCAACGGAATCAAAGGCCTTTTCGTAGTCCACATACGCCAAATATAAGGGCAGATTATACTCTTCAGTCTTCTGTATAATCTGGCGGAGGGTATGTATGTGATTCACGGTGCTAAAGCCTTTTCGGAATCCGGCTTGTTCGGGAGGCTGGAATTCATCAAGTCTGCGTGCGAGACGGTTTGTGATGACTCTCGAAAATAGTACATAAACGCGACTCAGAAGCGATGTCGACCTATAGTTCTTCAAAAGGATTATATCGCCCTTTTTGAAGAACAACATGACCAGGCTTCTGCTCCACCTTTCGGTGTTTCTCCGGAGTGTATGACGGAATTGAATAGCCTCTGAAGGACTACAAGGATCGGCTTTCCACCCACTTTCAGAAGCTCGGCCGTAATTCCGTCCTCACCCGCTGCTTTCCTATTTTTAAGCTGTTTGAGATTGAAATCAATCTCGTACAGACTGATGTCTGGGATATCTTCGGTATAGTGTCTGGTCAGTTTAGCTCTTGGGTCGTTACTAGAAATTGTTGCCCGGTTGTAACGACGATGTTTACTGCTATCCAAAGAACTTCTCCATCTCACTCAGAATCTCAGTCTTCGTAGAAATAATGGTGCCAGTGTCAGTCTTCAGCTTCGTTAGTTGACTTTGCCCAACAGAGAGATTTTTGGTGAAGACTTTGGAGCCTTGGTTCCGCTCTACCGCCTCTTTAATACGAATAAATTGACGTATGTCTCGCCGTATGCATTTAGAGATCTGCCTGTTCAGCTGCCTGTACTTGAGTGTGAGCTGAAGACATCCACATTTCACGTCTGATCTGCATGAGATTCTGCGTGTGTCTCGAGAGCCTTTGGGTTCTTTCTAGGCGAGGAACTGAGCTCCCACTGCATGGACAGATTCCACGGTGTTGATATTGTCCGATGTTATGCACTCATCTAGGCACTGAAAACGATTGCTAAGTTCAAGTTGAAAGCTTCCGGGGTTTTGGATCATGGCACGAGATGGACGCAGCGTAGACTTCACCAGGCGAGACTATTCCTGCAATATGTTTAGGTTCAAGATGTCTCTTAACATCCGGTGATGGTTTCCGGTTTTCACCCTGTTGATCACAGAGACATTATTGAACAAATACCGGTTGGTCGTCAAGATGAAGTCTATCTGTACGTCGAGTTAGTGATAATTACAAATTATAAATCCGAAAACACGAGTTTAGTGGTACATACCAGGATTCGAACCGGGGGCACTGCGTGGTTCTTTATCCACTAGGCTATTACTGCTCGATATTTAAAAAGTTTGTCATAAAAATTAAATTAAATAATTTAAACACCCTCGGCACAAATGTTTTTTGGCTACAAAGCACTTCTTTTGATATTAGCTGGTATCGAGGTGCTCCCGCCCAGAAGCGACTACAGCAGGACAATTCTGCTAATTAACTGCAACTGCACTGTTGCGCGGCGTGTGTCAAAATGTGTACATTTATATATTATATATTTATATTTAACGAAACGTCAAAATGTACGCATTTTGACACATGTCGCGCTGCAGTGCAGTTGCAGTTTTTTAGTAGAATCGGCCTACAGTACTCCATGTGCGGTCTGGGTGTTTTCTATCGTCGCTCAATTCGGTAATAAGTTTTGATTTAGCGCAATGTTGATTTTATATAATAAAATGTAGGACTGGAGTACATACAATCTCAAATTCATTTCGCGCTAGATACATCGTAAAGGCCTAGTGTAATCAGTAGATTACATTAAAAACAAATAATATCTACATGGCTTTGAAAAGACGTCAACAGTAGTATAAACAAAGTAGACAAATTTAATAAGGCCGATTTACGTTTCATACTGATAAAACTCATTAGTAGATAAACCTTTATGGATAATATTTATGTAATAAACAAGCCTTCCGATGTTATCCATACGAAAAGTTACTCTAAGGCTAAAGTGGCAGTGGGCGAGCCATATAGGCTCAAACAATTGAATACTATTGTTCCACTATGTTTTAATGACTTCCAGTCTCTTAAATAAGCCGGCTTCCGGAAGGGCTTCTCAACCATATACCAGATACATACGCTGCGGCAGGTCATACAGAAGACCGAAGAGTAAAACCAGCCACTATGCTTAGTGTTTGTGTATTATGAGAAGGCCTTCGATTCGAAAGAGACTTGGGCTGTGTTCCAGTCTCTCCGGCGGTGCCGCTTTGATTAAAGGTATATCGAAGTGTTGAGGAGTATTTATGAAAACGCGACCATGTCGATCCGACTACAGGACCAAGTGCAGAGAGAAGTGAGACAAGTAGACGAAGTTTGTCCGAAACTTTGGGTTTTCGTTCACCACTGCGCTGGAAGATGTCTTCAAGCTACTGGACTGGAAAGGATGCGGCATCAATATCAACGGCGAGTACATCACTCCACCTTCAATTTGCCGATGATATAGTAATCATGACGAGATCGCTGGAGGACTCGAACACGATGCTTGAAGATCTCTACAGAGCATCTCAACGATGATGATGAATGATGATGATGTGGGTCTGGGAACATGGACAAAACGAAGATAATGTCGAATGTACACGTTGTACCCACTGCAGTTTCAGTCGGGAGCTCAGTTCTCGAACTTGGTGAGGAGTATGTCTACCTAGGACAAACAGTCCAGCTAGGTAGATCTAACTTCGAGAAAGAGGTCTCTCGCCGAATTCAATTCGGATGGGCAGCGTTTGGGAAATTGCGAGAGATTTTCTCATCCAAAATACCGCAATGTCTCAAGACGAAAGTGTTCGACCAGTGTGTGTTGCCAGTGATGACTCACGGCACAGAAACATGGTCCCTTACTATAGACCTCATACGAAAGCTCAAGGTTGCACAGCGTGCGATGGAGAGAGCCATGCTCGGAGTTTCTCTGCGGGATAGTATCAGCAAGCTGAAGTGGCAGTGGGTAGGCCACATAGCTCGGAGAACCAATGGCTATTTGGAAATCTTTCTGCCCCAACGGCAATCGCTTCTTCGATGTGATCTGTTTCACATATTTCATAAATTTTGCGATCTGTGATTGAATAAAGTTGAAGATTAGACCTGTTTTGCCCACAATCTGTACGAGTGAATCTAGATACCTATTATTTATTAGCTGCACGTGGTCCTAATAGTTTTGTATAAACATACGAGTGAACACAAAAGAACAAGTGCTTGTCTATCACCATAGTTTTTTTTATATGACATCGTACAGAGCACAATCTGTGTATATCTTTACGCCAGGTCTCTTGCTGGGTAAGTAGAGAGAGCCAAGCGCCATAAGACGCCATAATATAACTGGCTTCTTTAACGTTCGTGGCACTTTTCATGTAACTCACCGGTTCCTATGACTTAGTATGATTATTTACTAAGTACGCCTTGAACACTTCGATGAGTCAGTTTATAGCCAAACTTACTATTATAATCTCTGTGATAAAGATAATTTAACGATGCGATAATACATATTATTCAGTACTCTGTGATAACCAATTACATCACAGGTGGGACATTGAACAGATATTACTCTTGTTTTTTAGTAGGTATGTATTTTGGTGTATAAATGCTTTATCATAATGATATTAAGAAAACAATAATTTGAAATCATTCTTCATGCACGTGCTGCACCATGTAAATTAACAAAGGAGGCTTTGACGAAAGAGAAGTAGCGTTAAACTCAACGCAGCTCGGTGGCACAGTGGTGAATGACGCGACTTTGACAGTAACGCTCGTTGGTTCGATTACCACACACTACTAACATTTGTGTGCATGAAAATCTCTGTTTGTCTTGGTCTGAGTATTTTTAAAAGAGGTAGAGGGCATCTAGCGTTGCCTGGTCTTAAAACCGAATAGCCGTACAGACCGAACAGGTTGGTCGGACATTTGGGTAAAAAGGCTGGACACCCTTAACTATGAAGAATTTTTGTATTTATAGCATTAATACGACAGAACATTTTTTATGTAATGGTTTTACGTTTACCATTTTTAGGGTTCCGTACCTAAAGGGTAAAACGGAACCCTATTACTGAGACTTCGCTGTCCGTCCGTCCGTCCGTCTGTCACCAGGCTGTAGCTCACGAACCGTGATAGTTAGACAGTTGAAATTTTCACAGATGATGTATGTCTGTTGCCGCTATAACAACAAATACTAAAAAATAGCATAACATAAATCTTTAAGGGGGCCATACAACAAACGTGATTTTTTTTGCTCGTTTATGCTCGATATTGATAACGGCAACAGGTAGACGCTTGAAATATTCACAGAATATTTATATATTCACTTTAAGAATAAATAATGAAATTAAAATAAAACAAATATTTAAGGGGGGCTCTCATACAACAAACGTGATTTTTTTGCCGTTTTTATAGATAGTGGACGGAACCCTTCGTGCGCGAGTCCGACTCGCACTTGGCCGATTTTTAAATTCTAATGAAATAACAATGATATTTAATGCTCGCTGGGGATGCTACGGTCAAATGTAAACAGCATAACAAAAGCCGGACAAGGTTAGACACCGTCTAATTTGCCGGAAACGCATGCAAAAAGCCTAACTGTGTCCGGCTTTATCCGGACGCCTAGCAACCCTAAGCGCATCAAATCAGCTTGTGTGGGGAAGGACCTCACAGAAAACCTCGCAGCCAAATAACAACTTCCTAGAAGGTTGTTGTGTTCCTGCGAGTGAGTGAGGTCACCAGTAAGCTCCTAAGAAGTTGCTGTGTTCTTCGGGAGGTTCTTGTAAGCTATACATATATTGTTACCAGTTAGTTGATTGCACATTTTCTTCATTACCTATCTTCTACTGCCTTCTTAATTGAATGCGAAGAAGACCAAGATAATAGTATTTGAAAGAGAGACAACCAGAACGAACACTAGGATTATGGTTGATGATGTAGTGTTGGAGCAAGTGAATGAGATTGTATATCTTGGAAGTGCTTTTAGCAGCAATGGAAGGTATACCGCTGATGTGGAGAGACGAGTGAGTGCCGGGAATAGGGTGAATGGAGCGTTGGGTAAACTTCTAGGCAGCCGAAATCTAAGCCAGAGGGCACAGCTCGCTGTACACAACGCGGTGCTAATTGCAACGCTTACTTATGGAAGTGAGAGCTGGGTATGGCAGAGAGAGCATGAAATTAGAATAAATACGGTCGAGATGAGAGCATTACGCAAAATTTGTGGCATAACGCTTGCTGACCTCGTTCGTAATGAAGACGTGAGAGAAAGAGTTGGTCTGAAAGAGAGTGTCGGTGTTAAATTAAGAAAGGGCATGCTCCATTGGTACGGACATGTAGAAAGAATGCGGGACGAAAGAATGACGAAACAGATATAAGTACAATGCAAAAGTGGAAGGATGTAGGAGCCGAGTAAGATCGAGACTAACCTACCATGACCAAATTGGTCGTGTTTTATCAGAAGGTGATGTCAGGAGCCCCAGGAACCGGCGAGCGTGCATGAAAAGAGCTATGAATGTCACAGAAGCGAGTGAAGTATGTAAGGACCGCGTCTTATGGCGCTCGGCTCTCTCTGCCTACCCCGCAAGGGACTTGGCGTGAAGATATACATACATACATACTGCCTTCTTATCTACCTTCACGTCAAGTTCTTTGTGGGATAGACACTTTTGTTTTGAATATGTATATCTGCTTCGTAATTGTTTCCTCTTACATTCTTTCTACTCGTACATGCCCAAACCAACGAGCATGGCTTTTCTTGTCTTAACTTGTTTTGAAAATGGACAAGTTAGGACGTGTCCGAAGTCGACCGGAGGGCAGGTCTTGTCACAAACATAATAAATGAAGTTAAATAAAAACTTGTAATAATTAGATTCAAATTAGTTCCCTCTTCGAAATTGTAGGGTAATTCGAATGGTTAGTTTTATGCATTAACTAGTTATTTTTAATATTTTCAGATCATGTTGGTATTAATCTGGGTGGCTGTACTCCTCGCAGCGATCGTGGTCTACTTCCATCGGATATACACCAGGTTCAGCAGACATGGGGTGAAGCACTTCCGCCCAATTCCCCTAATTGGCACAATGGGTCGAGTAATGGCGCAGAAGGACCATTTTGCTGATGACATTGACAGGACGTATCATACATTCTCAGAGGAACGGTGGGTGATTAAACTTTATAATGTCATGGAATTTAAAAGTCAATGTCTCTGAATCTGGTCATAAGATTCAAGATGATCTCCAGGTGCTCCAGCCTAAAGCCTTAGCCACGATTACGACTCTATTAATCACTCCAAGTTTTCTGGTCAGGAGTTCGACCTTCTCCTCAAGATTACTTAAACATTGAACTATTTAGAAAAGTAATTAATTAATATCAGGATATTTAAGAGGAAGTGGTAGTAGTATATTATACGAGTATATGTAATATCAATACAATAAATAAAAACAATTTGATGTAGGAGGTGGTTAGAAGTCTGTTGAATATTTGATGTTTTTCAGATTTGTTGGGCGATTTGACTTCGTGAAACCAACCTTAGTGATTAGAGACGTTGAGTTGGTGAAGAAAATTACGGTGAAGGACTTCGAACACTTCCTTGATCACCAGGTGCTCGTTGATGACAAGGCTGACCCTTTCTTTGGGAGGAGTCTCTTTTTATTGAGAGGTAATAATGTAAGAGATGCGAAATACTTCATTTTATCAAGGCTGCAATTTTCAGTATACACAGTTAATTATATTTCTCTTCAATCAAATCCCGGTCATTTGATAGATGTGCACGGGGATATCGGGGAAGGCGGGATTCAATGCGTAGAGGCTTCTTTGAAAATACTGATGTAATGTATTATACCTGCCGTGACTCGCTCCAGGAGATATCAATGGCACGATATATCCATGAAAAGGTTACGGCAGGTATTGGGAATATTGTGAAATCCGGAAATCAGTGGGCTATTGAAATGAGATCTTAAGGGATTATTAGCATTGAGGTATTACAGAAGAGGGACGGACGCCTGCCGGAACTATAATATCTATTGTACCTTCGGCAGCCGGTGGCTCGCCACTCTCAGAATGGACCTCCGTGATAAATAAGTATACAGTTAATTAGCTAATAACATATTATGTGTATTTGCCTCCATGAAAGTGATGCCTTTTCGCACGAAGTAAGTATCGATAGTACCTCCATCAAAAATTTACGTTACGATAACTGGGTTTTAGACCTTTAAGTATGCCGTATGCTTGTATGCCTCCCAGCGTTTATTATTATATATATTTACAGGTATATAGAACCTTTTCAAGTAAGGTTTTATATACCTATGGATCTTTTACTTTGTTTGGGGGAAAGTGATCTAACAGACCTTTGGAATTGATTTGTTTGTTTACAGGTTTCGCGTATTTCAGCTCTTGGGCCATAATGTTCATTACTACGTTGAAGTTAAAAAATTGAATTTGCTTTCTAACATATAAACTGTCAAGTACTAAATCGGAAGTGGTTACCATAAACTTCTTCCATATTTAATAGTTCGTGAAAAAATGCAGATTTAGGGGGAAAAAATCAAATTTGATCAATTTGAATAGATTTTCGCGTAGCTTTGAAAAGAGCCATACTTACAGATATAATGAAATGAATGTTATGAATGAATGGCAGTATATTATGTACTAAATAAAATGTATATACGTTAAGTCATAACTTTCCATTCAAATTGCCACTGTACGATATGGAATTGCAAAAACTTATTTCAGAATATTTCTTTTAGGACAAGAATGGAAAGACATGCGATCAACACTGAGTCCGGCTTTCACTAGCTCGAAAATGCGTACCATGATACCGTTCATGGTGGAAGTTAGCGACCAGATGATGACGATACTTAAGAAGAAAATGAAGGAATCTGGAGGTAATCATTACTGTCTCTATCTATATACCTTGACGCTAAAACCATTGCGGGATAGGCAGAGAGAACCGAGCGCCACGTGACACGTTCCTTACATACTTCACTCGCTTCTTTAACTTTCATTGCTCTTCTCATGCACGCTCGCCGGTTTCTAGGGCTCCTGATATCACCTTCCGATAGAACACGACCAATTTGATCATGGTAGGTAAGTCTTGGCCTTCCTCGGCTCCTACATCCTTCTACTTTTGAATTGTATATCTGTTTCGTTATTCTTTCATCCTGTCTCTACTTGTCCGAAACAATGGAGCATGCCTCTTCTTATTTTAACATCTCTCCCCACTTCTGTATAATAAAAAGAAAACACTGAAAGGCCATTGAAGCAAGTTATATAAAATAAACTCATATTAAATTATTAATATCTATATCTTCACGGTAAGTGTCTTGCGGGGTGGACTGATAGAGCATCACATGATTTGATTCTCATACCTTACTTCTTTATCATTCCTAGCTTTTATGCACGTACGTTTTGGGGATTTTGACATCATCTCCGATAAAAAACGATAAATTTGGAAGTCGTCACCTAAATCAGCTCCTACTGACTATTGATTAATTGAAATTGAGTCAATTAGTCTATGAGGATTCAAGGATCTAACACTAGGATTCAAGGATCTAAAACTTAACCAGTACATCCTCCCTGCATTGATCTATGGTGTAGACAAATGGATCCTCGCGTTTAGTGACCGGCTGTAATGGAAAGCATTAGGCCCGCATCTATCCACTTTACATACAAGACCGGATGGATACTAGACTGATCGTGATGATGTTGTTATCTGTCAACAACAGACAGATTAATGTAGTACTAGCAGTGGCGTGCACTCCATATAGACAAAAAGACATTGCCTACCCTATCAATTTGATAAATACCATCCGATGTTTCATTCTTAAACATAGTTTTTAACTAATATTTCGTATCAAAAACAAAAAATTAAAAACAGCTCCATCTATCGGTATCAGTATGTTATTAAAATCATCGCTAGTCATATTCAAATCGCAGCTAGGCGCTACGCTACACCAGCGCCGCATTGGCAGCTTTTAACGGCGGAAGACACTAACTATTTCTGTCTAAATTTGCGTATGAGTGCCGTGTTGTTAATACAAATACTGTAGTGTGCATTCCTGTAATTACATTGCCCACAATAACACAAATAACGCACACTATCGCAAAGTATAGACAATGTCTTTTCAGCTGAACTATAACGTAAATTACCTAAGTGTCGCGAGCATTGCTACGTAACTATTTTAAAAAGTAGTTTGCTGCATATAATTATAGTGAAAGATATTGCCATTTCTTTTTTTCGTATAAAATTGATGTTAATTTTATTTTGATTTTAAGACGGCCGCCATTGTTTTTGTTTTGAATCGATTGACTGGTAGCAGACGAAATAAGATTTTAAAGTTTTAAAGTTGATAAATATGGATGATATTCACTGCGAAAGTTGTTCATGTGGTGTGTGTAGTGTTCGGTGAATAAAAACAAGTGATCACATACATCATTATTTCCACAAGACTGGGTAACCAAAATCAACATTCTGTATTTTTTGGTAAGTTAATAGCTTTATAAAAAATCTGCCTACCCTGTCAAAAATCTCTGTGCACGCCACTGAGTACTAGGAACAACTCATATCATTGGCTATTCGTTCATGGAAACTAGAACTAAGTTATGGAAGTGAGAGCTGATTATGATAGAAAAAGAAACTAACATAAGCGGTGCCGAAATGCTCAAAATCTGTGGCATCACGCTTAATGACCTCGATTTTAATGATGATGTGAGAAAGAGTTGTTCTGAAAGAGAGTTGGTTTGAAAGAGAGTTTTCTTTTTCTTTACTTTACTTTATCCTGTTTCCTAATCCTTCGGTATTGGAGTTTGCTATTTAAGTCAAAGCATTTGGCGAAGACACTGATGTTTACACGGAGCGACTGCTGCCAGACCTCCACAACCAGAGGGAGAACCAGATATTTCTTAGGTTAGGATTTCCTTCACCATCGAGCAAGTGATAAATATGTACATAAGTCCGAAAACATGAATTTAGTACATGCCCCCGCCGGGATTCGAACCGGGGAGCAGTTGGCCAACAGACCGGTTCCTGATCCACTGGGCTATCATTTTTCTCTTGGTGACCCCTATGCTCGTATGCTTCCCGACATTGTATAAAAAAAATACAAATATATAGATGGAAACATGAAAACTCCCCTAATATTAATGGCGAAATTCTGCCTGTACTTCTATCACAAAACTTCCAAGGGAATATAATTACGTTTTCCCTGTGTGATTCACCCGTAGCTGACTACATCGACGTGGAGGGCAGAGATATGGCCTCGCGCTTCACCAACGACGTCATCGCGTCCTGTGCCTTTGGCCTGAAGGTCAATTCTCACGCTGAAGAGAGCAACAAATTCTACGAGATGGGGAAACTTATATCACATTTCAAGTTTGTCCATGTGGTCAAGATGCTCTTCCTCAATTCCGTTCCATTTCTAATGTCGGTAAGTTGTCAATGTCTTAAGTACTACGTTATTTACTTCTAATATCGTGAAGGATCATTTATATTTATTTATAATTAAAACGAATCTGCTGAACCAGCAATACAACAATTTAAATATCGACATCTTTTTTGTTCCCAGAGTGAATTTACAAGGATAGCATTGTTACTCTTGTATCTTGTTTCCTAACTCACTACGATTGGCGGGGTCTGCTAACAAATCCTAAAGATACTGATTTTTACATAGAATGACTGCTGTTAGACCTCCGCAACTCATTTTTTTTATACTACGTCGAGAGGCAAACAAGCATACGGACCATCTGATGTAAAGCGGATATCGTAGCATATTAACGCTTGCGATATATTAATTATCACTCTCGCGATGCCTTCTCTGCTGCTTACACGGCAACTCCTTACCGGAGCTTACTGGTGACCTCACTCACACGCAGGAACACAACAACCCTCTAGGGAGTTGTTATATGGCTGCGGTTATCTATGAGGTGGAGGTACTTCCCCAGACGGGCTGCTTTGATGCGGCTTACCTCTCTTAAATATCTCTATATCTCGTTTCCTAACCCATTACGATTAGTAGGGCTCTGCTAACTAAGCCTAAGGATTTGTAAGGATTTGATAAAGGTACTGATTTTTACATAGAGCGACTACCGTTAGACCTCCAAAACTCATAGAGAAAAACAATATTTTCTTAATACGTTTTTCGAAATAAAATTTTTAAGTGCAGATTTCCTCACGATGTTTTTTATCACCGCCAAATAAATGATAATTACAAATATGTACATAAATTCGTAAACATGAATTTAGTGGTACATGTCCCGCGCCAGAATTCCAACCGGCGACCAATAAATTAATAGATTAATAGTTATTTATCTATCTGTTCTAAAATATAATTGTATTTTGCTATTTTCCACAACATGTAATCATAGATAAATTACTAGCAAGTTTTATTGTTTTATTATCGCATTGGCTATTCATGTAATATTTATGGTTAATATTAATAATAATAAAATTGTTAATATTTATGGAATTACTGTAATTTATATTTGTCACCTTCCAGAAATTTAATGTAACCTTATTCCCGAAATCCGCCACGAGCTTCTTCAAAAACATCGTGCTTAGTACGATGCGGGATAGAGAAGCGAAGAACACCATCAGACAAGACATGATCCATCTCCTCATGGAAGCTAAGAAAGGTAAGCTACGAGTACTACAATTAGTATACACAAATACATATATATTTGTCACAGTGGACAACAACATTTTGTATCAAGGTTCTTGCTCACTAACTTTATAATACCTGCCTACTACTATTTTAACACCGTCGTTAGTTTGACCTGATCGGGTCTAGTCTTTGTGTCACAGCTATCACCATTGAGTTATTATGTACTAGAGGAGCTATCCTGAGTAAAAGTCTTGCTCCATTTTTTGTAGTAATTAAAACGAATGTCCGCTGCAGCGCTGAAATAATTTAGATGTCTATCCCAAAGATTCAAAGATACAGCACTAAATCGCTTCTGAGGGGTATTTTTCTCGCACTGAAAAGGTCAAAAGCGCCGTGATTTTCATGGCTCTTACGCGTTTAGTTCAACGTAGTTCAGCAATTAGTTGTTGCCGATCGGCAAAAAAGCATGGCACAAACATTTGGTTCGCGGTATCGGTACACTAGTACATAATAATTCTTTTATTATTTCGGATTTATTTAATATTTCACTAGCTTGGTTCTATTTTTTGAGTTAAATTATTCTAGAATAACGTTCTGAAAGTATAAAAATTATCCTGATAAGTTTTGTTACAATATAATACTACATTAGGGATATAGGACTACACGTATGTTAACGGATTACTGTCGAATTTTACAACGAGTACTCGCTGAAGCAAAAGTAGAAGAACAGTAGTTTATGCAACTGTACTGAAATGATGGTCATTGTAACACTCGTGATGCAATGACTACATATTTCTAATGCAGTGGCATACATTACTTTTTCTACGACCATAATTAGAGGTTAATGAAACAAAAGTGTATCCAAAGGAACAATATTATTGGGAGTTATAGTAGTTCACATTTTGTATGTTACAATTATTAAAATTTGTGAGTGGCGTAGAATATTGTTCAAAGTTTTTAAAATGCTACTACTCGTATCACTCATCTATCTATATATACATTCTGTGTACTAAGTATCGGGAATTTGTCAATAAAACAAAAAATACAAATTATTCATCTAAATTTATTTTATCGCCTTCAAAGTAGGCCCCATCGCTTGCAATACAACATCTCCACCGCTTCACCCAGTCTTCCATACATTTTTCATAGGCTATTTGCGGTATGGCCTTTAGCTCATTCAGCGAATTTTCTTTTATGGCTTCTATCGACTCAAAACGTTTTCCTCGAAGTGGTAATTTTAACTTGGGAAATAAAAAAAAGTCAGACGGAGCCATATCAGGTGAATACGGTGCTTGGTCGAGAACTTTTGTTGAATTTTTCGCTAAAAACTCTTTCACTATAATGGCTGTGTGTGATGGTGCATTATCATGGTGCAGCATCCATGAGTTGTGTTGCCACAAATCTGGACGTTTTCGGCGGATACTCTCACGCAAACGCTTCATGACGCCTAAATAATATTCTTTATTCACTGTTTCTCCCTCTGGAAGGAATTCGGAGTGAACCACACCACGGTAGTCAAAAAAAACTGTCAGCATCACCTTGATTTTGGAGCGACTTTGCCGCGGTTTTTTGGGTTTCGGCTCGTTTTCGAGACGCCATTCTGAAGACTGTTGGCTTGTTTGCATGTCGTACTCATAAACCCATGTCTCGTCGCCAGTTATTATACGTTTCATAAAGGTCGGATCCGTAGAAGCTCGGGAAACCATGTCTTCAGCGACATGCTTTCGCTGCGCTTTTTGAACAAAATTGAGCTCTTTTGGAACTAGTCGAGCGGCGACGCGTTTCATGCCTAAAATGTCAATGAGAATGTTGTGGACGGACTTAAAAGATATGTTCACCTCACTAGCCAACTCTCTCAGACTCATACGTCGATTTTCGAGCACTAGCTTCTTGATTCTGTCGATGTTTTCTCTGGTCGTAGCGGTTGAAGGTCTACCAGAACGAGGCAAGTCTACTACTACTTCTCGGCCTTCTTTAAAAGCCTTATACCATTCATAAGCCCTTGTTTTCGATATACACGATTCGCCGTAGGTATTTCGCAACATTTTTAGTGATTCACCACATGAAATATCATTTGAAACACAAAATTTAAGGCACACTCTTTGTTCAACAATATTTTCCATTGTAAAAATCGCCGAGGACTCAAAACTATGACCAACAAAAAGTGTAGTTTAAAACAAATTAAATGACAGATCCCGCTCAAATTTTGCGCGCTAAATCAGTACAGTGCTACCAACATGCAGTAAAAAAATTAGAACGACCTCTTTTACGCGGGTCTTTTTATTGACATATTCCCGATACTTTTTACACAGAGTAGTATATAAAAATGAATGTTTGTCTGTATATCCTCTATGGACTCAAAAACGGCTGGGCAGATTTTGATGAAATTTTCAGTGAATCTTCAGGTTAGCCCAGCAGGTGATCCTGCGACGTTTGGTAACGATTAGATCACCCGTGCGAAGCTGGGTCGAGTAGCTAGTTTGATTACAATTTACATGAACAAACTGATAATATTGACGAAATATGGCGGGATATTATTATTTTTAATTAGTATAGTATAGAGTTTGGCGCCAAATATTTAGCCAATTTATCATACGACGCTTCCAAATTCAAATTTTATGAAGGAATGACAATGCATTACAAAACTTTTCTCAGTTAAACTGTATTGAAAAGTTGTATGGATTTTCATTACGCAACTGCTGCTTTCTGGAATGACGTTTTCTTCTTGTATTCAAAAGTCATTTTAAATATTTTGATGTACACAGTAATGAGATATTTTTATGACTACCCTCAAATAAGTGTTGCGGAGAGTAAACAAAGCAAGATATCCTTTATTTTTTGTGACGTGATATCTAAATATACGTTGTTGTCCGTTGCATACTAAGTATACTTAATACGAATTTCTATTCGGGATACGGGAGATTTTTTTGATGTTTCATGTTACCGATGTCTGTCTCTCGCGCACAGGACAGCTGACCCACGATGACAAGTCAGTACAAGACGCCGACGCTGGGTTCGCGACTGTCGAAGAATCAGCGGTCGGAAAGAAACAAATAGACAGAGGTAATATTAAAATGTTATTGTTCAAAGATATACCAAGGTTGTGGCTGAGGTACTACGAATGTGCCGTGAAAAACTAGCAACGAAATGTTTTTTTTTATACAACGTTGGGAGGCATACAAGCATACAGTCTACTTGATGTAAAGCGGTTACCGTAAACTATAATTGCTTGCAATAAAGTATCACTTGTGCGATGCCACCTTTGCTGACAACACTCCCAACTCCCTAGGAGCTTATTAGTGAGCACACTCACTCGCAGGAAAATAACAACCTTCCAGGGAGCTGCTATTTGGCTGCGGTTTTCTGTGAGGTGGAGGTACTTCCCCAGCTTTGATGCGCCCTTCCTCTCTTAAACCAATGAAATAAAAACTACAGTCTTGTAGTTACTTTTTTAATATAATATCGGAAGGCGTACAAGCATACGACACATACGATCTTAAGTGTTTCCCGCAGCCTATGAACACTTCCAATACATGTAGTGTTGCTAGGCCAGTCGCTAAATCAGCAACTCTTTACGAGGTTAATGATAACCGCAGTCACTCGCAGGAACAAAAACCCTTCAGGGAATTGTTAATTGGCTGCGAATTTCTGTGAGGTGACTTCCTTAGTTGAACTGCTTTGATACACCTTACCTCTCTTAAACACCCAGAACTTGACAAACAAATATGTTCATGCACAAAATCGTTGGTCCTCTGTGGGAATCACGAGCCTTGTTAAAGTAGCCTTTGTTAGTCACTAGACCAATGGGCTCTTCGTGGATCTTTCACTGTTTACCCCATAAGCGTTTCAAAGTGAATATATACTAATAAAAATGTTTTTATATATATTCCAGTGTGGTCTGACAACGACCTCGTAGCCCAAGCAGTGCTTTTCTTCCTCGCTGGTTTCGAGACCGTATCAACAGCCATGTCTTTTGCTTTGCACGAGTTGGCTCTCAACCCTGACGTCCAAGAACGATTGGCCCAGGAGATCAAGGAGTACAAGACTAAGAACGGAGACAACTTTGACTACAAAGCCATACAGGACATGGTCTACATGGACATGGTGGTCACAGGTGAGGTAGCACACGGTATTTAATTGTGTCGGGAGGCAAACAAGCGTACATCCCTTGATTTGAATGAGTTGCATATGACAGTACATCGGTTTGTTAAGATTGGTACATCTTATGTTGCAAATTATATTCGATTCTAAAAGACACAAAAATTCATGTGATTTGTGCTTATTTACAGAATTAATTAATATAATAATTAATTGATATTAATTATACCAAATTGGTCGTGTTTTATCAGAAGGTAATGTCAGGAGGCTTAGGAAAAAAAGGAAGCGTGCATGAAAAGAGCTATAAATGTTAAAGAAACGAGTGAAGTGTGTAAGGGCCGAGTCTTATGGCGCTCGGTTCTCTCTGCCTACCCCGCAAGGGACCTGGCGTGAAGATATACATATAATTAATATCTGATGGACAGACATGTCTGGACATTAGCAGCACGTGTATTGTCATACCTTTATATTTATAACTTGATATAATTTTCCTAATATATAAAAATAGATGGCTGTATGTATTGCATGAACTAGAAATTCTGCATCGAACTTGATGATTATCGTATTGCCACTATCTATGCCAACACAGATTCAATTCTGGAGCTTATTGAAAACCTTTTTCTCGCAAAATCACATGAACCCGTCACTTCTTTCGCCAGCCATTGTGTTAAGCTTTATAAATAAATAGTTCTCACCAAATATATTCGATTTAATTCCATTTGCAGAGGTTCTAAGGAGGTGGCCGCCAGCCATATTCATGGAGAGACAGTGCGTCAAGGACTACAACATGGGCAAACCCAATGCTAAGGCCGATAGAGATTTCATCGTAAGTGCTTCCTTTTATTTACATACCTTTTTTATACAACGTCGGAAGGCATGCAAGCATACGACTTAACGGATGTATTGTGGTTACCGTAGTAATACATCAAGTATATTGTTACCGGCGTCATACCACCGCTGCTGCTAATATAGCAACTCCTTAGCAGTGCTGGTACTTTGTCAAATATTTTTGGGCTGGTTTGGTGCGCCCTACCTCTCTTAAAAAATCTTCAAACTTATTGCAAGTAATTGAACACGTTATTGAAATACCTTTTTATTTCTTATACTTTTTCAGATGCGTAAGGGAGAAGGGCTGATCATTCCGACTTGGGCCTTCCATCACGACCCCCAGTACTACCCCGACCCGATGAAGTTCGACCCTGAACGCTTTTCCGAAGGAAATAAACATAATATTAAGCCGTTTACTTATATGCCCTTCGGACTGGGACCCAGGAATTGTATAGGTATGATATTTTTCAGAAGCATCGCTACATGTTACGAAGAGAGTTGGTCTAAAAGAGAATGTCGGTGTTAAGAGAGGTAGGGCGCATCAAAGCAGCCCATCTGGGGATGTACCTCCACCTCAAAGAAAACCGCAGCCAAATAACAACTCCCTAGAGGGTTGTTGTGTTCCTGCGTGTGAGTGAGGTAACCAGTAAGCTCCCAAGGAGTTGCTGTGTAAGCAGCAGAGGAGGCATCGCGCGAGTGATACTTAATATATCGCAAGCGTTAATCGGCTACGGTACCCGCTTTACATCAGGTGGGCCGTATGCTTGTATACCTCCCGACGTAGTATAAAAATAAAAGAAAAGTCATGCTCCGTCAGTTCGAGCATGTAGAAAGAATGAAGAAACACATATACAATTCGAAAGTGGAAATATGTAAAAGACGAGAAAGGTCTCACTCTACCTCTAACTCACCTACCTATACCGAATTAGTAGCTCTAGGAACCGGCGACCGAGCATGAACAAGGACTGTTAAAGAAGCGAGCGGTATATTTAAGGATCGCGTCTTGTGATGCTCTGTGATCTCTCTATATATAATCACTACATTGTAGTATGTGAGTTTTGTATTATCCAAAGCTGTAGTTATTGCTGCTGTAATAATGGCAGCGGAATCAAATTTAAAAACATTAAAGAAGTTTCTAGAGAGTTATCCCAAAATCAACTTTAAACTAGTTGAGAATACGCAAGCCAGAGAGCCAGTGCCAGAGGAACATCTGGCTCGTCAATTATATAACAATTCAATTTTTTTTTAAAATTTGTCGGCCATTTTGACCATGTTCCTTAAGAGTCAGTCTCGCCGCAGTAACGCGCCGTGTGGACGTACTTGCGTTTTGTGTGCATAAAATTAATATTATCTAAGTAGTTTGAAAAGTAGTGCGTGAACTCGGTGTGCATCAACTTGTGCCAATTGCATAATTATAATTTTATAAACTAATATAGACTGAAACATTGTGCTAACGTGAATAAAAATAATGCCAAAAGTGCAACATTCCCCAGCCAAGGACAGTGCTAGTGCAGGAGATAAAACCACTTCAAAAAAAGTTGGCATCATGTCATATTACACAGTGAGACAAGAGAAGAAAAAAAGATCAGAATCAGACAGTGACTCCTCCGTATCCCAAGAACATCGTCGACACAAATTATCCGCCTCCCCGACAGGGGTCATGAAGTCACTGTCCAAATTCAGTGAAGACATGAGAAAAATGCACAACCTTCTAGAGAGCATGAAAGAAGAACAGGATTCCAGATTTAATAGTATTCAACAGCAAATGACGGAAATAAAAACCGACATGAAAAATATAAAAACAACGAACGCCGACATTGAGAAATCTCTCGAATTTTTGGGATCTAAATACCATGAACTAGATAATTTTAGGCGAGAACAGGTAGAAGAACATAAAAAGTATGAAAATAGGATGAAAGACATGCAACAAAAATGTGTATATTTGGAAAAATGTAACAAGGCCTTGGAAGAACGTATTGATGTATTAGAGCAGAAGGAATTGGGGAAAAATATAGAACTAGTAAATATACATTACAGAGTATCCGAAAACACTAAAGGAATTGTTGAAAAAGTCGCTAAACACCTAAATTTGAACCCCAACGTCATTGAGAAAGCATGGCGGGTAGGAAATGAAAACAAAGAATACCGTCCTATAATAGTAACACTGCGCTCTCAACACGACCGGAATGAATGGTTAAAAAGCCGCAAAGCTGTTATCACAAATCAGATCCTAGCCGATAGTGAAGATAAAACCCGTATATACATAAACGAGCATGTAACACGACAGGTACGTCAGCTATTCTGGTCAACTAAAATGCAATTAAAAGATACTTATAAGTACATATGGATACAAAACGGCAAAATACTGATTAGACAAAATGATACTAACAAAAAAATACATCATGTCCGCTCTGAGAATGATATAGCATCTTACATTTTAAATAAAAAAAATACGAATGCATAATCGAACAAATCTTTACCAACCAGACATATTTTGTGCTTACAGATATTTATATATACATATATATATATATATATGTATATGCATTAGAATACCAATATGTAACAACGTTCGATTCACAATTTCAAGATATGCAGTACACTGCATTTACAGATATTAAAAGCTGGAATACTAATGTAACAAAACATAACTCTTCTTTGCAAATTGTGCACATGAATGTTTGCTCCCTACGCAAGCATTTTAGTGAGCTACTTGTTTTGTTGGAATGCTGCTTGAATTATATAGATGCAATTTGTCTAACAGAAATAAATATCACAAACGAGGAAACATACAAATACGCTATAGAAGGTTATACTATGTATTCTATAACTAGAGAGAAACAAAGAGGGGGTGGTATAGCGATATACATAAAAAATAATATACTGTTTTGTAGAAAAAATATATATGCTGAACATTGTGAAATAATACAGGGCCACTTAAGGTTAGAAAATAGTACATACTCAGCAAACTTAATTGTGATATATAGACCTCCTCATACTAGGAAAATAAAATTTATTGAGGAAGTGGAAAAAATATTAAGTGACATACAAGGCACCGAAGATATTGTTATGTTAGGGGACTGCAATATAAACATATTGATGAGCCGGGTGGACAACACTGCAAGGAAGTATCTGGATATGCTATCGGAGTATGGATTGCAATGCGGCATTCAAGATGTGACGCGGGAAGCCGTTGCTGCCGGCTGCTTAGAAACATCGTGTATCGACCATATTTTTGTGCGGAGCGGGCGAGCGGCTGCTCTCCATGCGTACACGCTGCGGACTAAGGTATCGGATCACTACCTGATCGGGCTCTCAGCTGATATCGATAAGCGAGCGGGTGACAAAGTGAGTAAGACGTTCATTAATAACAGTGTGGTGGATAGAATGTTAAAAAATATTGACTGGAATAAGTACACAATAATTGATGATCCAATTGAACTATATAATTGCTTGTGTCAGGATTTTTGCAACATTTATGAGAACGCGTCACAGCAAATAACGACTAATAATCGAAAAAATCAACCTTGGATATCAGAACATTTAAAACGTGTGTTGGCAAAGAGAGATAAATTATTTCGAAAATGGAAATCTGATCCCAGTAATATTTTGTTAAGATTAGAGTACACGCGATGTAGGAATAATGCAAATAAACTTGTAAATGTTGCAAGGAATCGTCACAGACGCTATACCATAGAAAATTGTAAAGGGGATTTACGTAAAGTATGGAATACTATTAACGGGTGGCTAGGCAGAAATAGACTGACAATTGATGATATAGTACACAAATACATGAAACAACCTTATGAAAATGTATGTAATAAATTCCTCGAAACATTTACAGACGAAATAGATAATATAAAACATAAATGTAATGAATGTTTTTTGGACAGAAAATCGTATGTGAATGAGGCTAATGTTAGTTTCAGATTTAAAATGGTTCTTCCATCGCATATATCACAAGTTATAGATAATCTGAATTGCAGCAAGTCGCCGGGGTCGGATGGTGTTAGGGTGAGGGAATTAAAACTCGTCAAAAATCAAATTAGTGTTGTGTTGGCTAACTTCATTAACATGTGTATTAAAAAAATTGTGTATCCTGAACCATTACAGATGTCTATTATACGACCTGTCCATAAGCAGGGCTCGCGTAGTGAATACTCTAATTACAGGCCAATAGCTATTTTAAATACAATAAACAAAGTTACCGAAAAAGTAATAGTAGCTCAAATAAGACAGTTTTTAGAGAACAACAATATTCTGAATGATACTCAACATGGTTTTAGGTCTACGAGGAGTACGGGAACGGCTCTGAAACAGTTTGCGGATAACGTAAACATTTGCCTTAATGAAAAAAATACAGTTATAGTCATATTCATTGATTTTAAAAAAGCCTTTGAAACTCTTGACCACGGCGATCTGTTGCAAGCTTTGAGTGAGTGTGGCATACGCGGACCCATGAATACATGGTTCAGAAAGTACCTTGAAGGCAGGAAACTCAAAGTAAATGTCTGTGGTACTGAAAGTAGAGTAGGGACAGTAAAATATGGGGTACCTACTGGCTCGGTTTTTGGTCCCGTTGGATACATAATTCATGTTAACAGTATGTGTAATATAATAAAAAGAGGTAAAATCTATATGTACGCCGATGACACGTGTTTAATGTATAGTGGTACAGATGTCAACAGAATGCAAATTGAAATGCAACTAGAATTTGATACTGTCATACGCTGGGCGCATGATAATGGGATTATAATTAATATAGATAAAACTAAATGCATGGTTATACATTCCCCAAATAATAGAAATAAGAATTTAAATGTCAACCTGTGGGGACACTCGTACGAATGCTTGCACAATAATGAAAAAAATTGTCACTGTGATAAAATAGAACAAGTGCAATCATATAAATACCTCGGAATTACAGTCGATAATAAATTTAATTGGAATGTGCATGTTCACATAGTATGTAATAAATTAAGATCCGTTTTAGGTAAACTGAGCAGTTTGAAATATGTCTTGAACAAAAAAGTAATGGCTACATTATACCACGCGCTCGCTGATGCTATTATTGCATACGGATTGGGTTGCTATGGACTTACTTGCAAAACAAATATTCAAAAAATAAAATCAATACAAATTCGGATATTAAAGTTATTAGTAAATAATAAAACAAAGAAAGGTCTTAACAAAGAATACGAAAAGCTCTTCAAAATACTTAATATTTTGCCAGTGGATTTAAAATTTAAAACAATCATACTTTTGGAACAATACAATAATAATAAATATAAATCAAAGAAAGTGCATGGCTACCCAACCCGTGCTTCCAAGAAAAATGTTATGTTTGTACCTAAAATATGTAATTATTACGGAAAGCGCACAAGACGGTGGTTAACACCAGTCCTGCACAACGAGCTGCCGGCGTCAGTTACGTCCATGGAGGCGAACACAAGAAATATTTTTAAAAATACTCTTATTAAACATTACTTGTCTTTGTGCCCATAGCGTATGGTTAATGTCTAATTAGTATATTGTTAAGTTGGCAACGTAAGTTTGTAAAGATCACATACGTCCGTTTTAGATTTCAATCTTTGATTTATTCAGTGTACCAGTTGCAAGGAGGACCGAGTTGAAAATATATACATATGTTTAATGCAAGCAATTCCAAAAAATGTTTGGAATGTTATGTTTCAGTGACGGCGTGCATCTTGTCGAAATATACAAATACGGCGAGAACAAACCATTGCCGATAAACTACTATGTAGTTTGGCATACATAACCAGTGTAAAATATACCTTGTAATATGAAATAAACCATTAAAAAAAAAAAAAAAAAGATAGGAACGGTGTTCCTGAACATTTCTATTCTACTTTTTTATGCTGAATCCGAATCTGAAGTCAACATTCGAATATTCGAAAAAAAGCGACAGACAAACGCACAGACAATCGCACTGACAAACGCACAGACAAACATATATGTTTGTTTGTTGAACACCGTTCTATAGAATTCATATAGGAAATCTGAAAACATTTCAAACGGATGCATCTTGTCCGCAGGATCGAGATTCGCCCTCTGCGAAGTCAAGGTGATGCTGTATCATTTTCTGCAGCAATGGGAAATATCTCCATGTGAAAAGACCTCCATAAAAGCTGTTCTGTCTCCGGAAATCAACCCGAGGATAAAGGGAGGACATTGGATAAGACTGAAAGTCAGGAATTAAACGAGAAAGCAACATGATCCACCAAATATTACTGCCTTCTGTTATGGTTTATTTACTTTCACACCAAAATACTGGCTATTTATTACCTATAGTTCTAATACTAATTGTCAATTAATAATGTATGCCTCGTTTTGTGATTTGAAAGTAAAATGTAATCTACGGTCTAATTAAGTTATATTTTTTAAATGTTGTTCTTGAATTTACATTATTTTTATATTGTCTAATGGGTATTGACCAATATATTGTTATTAATACAATAGATAACTTTATAGTATAAGTTTATGTATATTATTTTGAAACAATACTCTATTGATTTCTTTGAATACATATTTAAAAGGAAGTGACAACTCCATAATCTAGTTAATTTTTCGGGAGAACATTCGATAATTTAGATGTATTTTTTATACTTATATATAGAGCGGTAGAGTTTGTTTAAACGCACTAATCTACTACTACGGAACTACAAGTCAGATTTCAAATATTATATTTGCATTTGATAGCCCAGTCCTTGAGGACTGTTAGTAGCTGAGAAAAAAAAGCAAGAACAAACAGTTCCCACAGGACACCGGGATTAGCAGGAATGAAGTTGCGGAGCGCAGCTAGTGTATCTATCTATCTATTTACGCTTGTTATTTTTTTAGAATTTATTTATAGGTTAAATAATGTGACTCTTAGCTTCTTAATGGTTCTAAATGTTTGTATTTTTATATCTATCTATTTATAACTTCACGCCGAGTCCCTTGCGGAGTAGGCAAGGAGAACCGATATTTTTATATAGTTGTACTGAATTGTTGAAGAGGTAAATAAATAAATATTGCGTATATGCACACTATTCATGTAGTGGCGGCCTTAGGGGGTGGCGAACAGGGCAATCGCCCGGGGCCTCGCTCTTGCAGGGGCCTCGCGCAACAACCCAAGCAAATTTTAAAAAATATAGATTTTTTAACTATATTTATTTTATTTAACAAGTAATTAAGGATCAAATTCAAAAGGTTTAACCTTTTGAATTTGATCCGTACTTGTTAAGGTTTATAACATAACGGTAAATTAAAATAAAGTTAGTTAACTAATTCATTCATTCAAAACATAATTGAAAAATTCATTATGTGGTACTTGAATATTGAATATCGCGCCTCGAAACACTTGAAGATCGGTTTTTTAATCGCATAGCACTCGGGTCAGCTCGAGAGTCGGGACATAATGTTCTGCTCCTCTATCGCTAGGGGAATCCCCGTTGTACACTCTGTTTGCCGGCTCAAGTCAGAGGTGGGCTATTTTAAATGCTCATGTAAAATCGTTATCGCTAAAACCACTTTCTGAAACTAGATGGGAGTGCAGAGTAGCATCGGTGAAGGCCATTAAATACCAACTAAGCGATATATGTGATGCTTTAAAGGATTTAGCAGAAAATACAACAGATTGTCAGTTGGTCAGTGAATGCCATTCTATAGAAAAGGAAATAACTACCTACGAATTTGTAGTTTCACTTGTCATAATGGTATGACATTCTTACAAAGAGTAAAATGTGGCAAAACGAAAACATGCACTTAGATGTGGCTATACAACACCTAGACGCGTTCACAAATTGGCTCGATAATTATCGAGAAAATGGTTTTCAGTCATCCCTTGTAACAGCGAGAGAAATAGCCGAGGAAAATGATATTGACAGTCAGTTCAAAGAAGTCGGAAGACGACGTAAAAAAAAGCATTTTGATTATGAAGACATGAATGCGAAAGAGATTTTCAAAATAAACTATTTTTATGTCATTGTCGACAATGTGCGTGCGTCAATATTTGGTTTTATGTATAATATAAAAAGATTAAAGGAAAGTGATAGTGAACTTTTGAAGCAATGCAGCGACTTGCAAATATCTATGACAGTAGGAGAATCGTGTGATATTGATGGACATGAATTGTACGAAGAACTGAATATCTTCATCCGTGTCATAGAAAAAAAATTCACTGAAGTTTACCCCACTATCCAAATAGTCCTGAGAATTATTGCTACCACACCTGTTACAGTTGCGCCTGCTGAAAGGAGTTTTTCAAGGCTTAAAATTATTAAAACATATTTGAGGAATTCGATGACACAAGATCGGCTTTCAGCCCTTGCTACTACGAATCAGCTACGTTATTTTCGATTGAAAGAATATTTCAATCGAAAATGACGTAGCTCATTCGTTAGATTATTGTGCTTTAATTAAAGATTTTAGGAAAAGCCGCAAACATCAATTTTAAAATTTATCATCTCTGTATTTGTTAATTTTGTAAATCTTTCAATGTATAATATTTTAAAACTCAAATTTTATTTATTTGTATAACTTTAGCATTTCTCTTCAAACATGACAAATACCTAAACCAACAGACCTACTTTCCTATCACATACTTTTCACTAAGGACAAAGGGCCTCGTAAAGACCTGCCGCCCGGAGCCTCGCAATGGGTAAGGCCGCCTCTGCATGTGGGTACATATATTTACTATGCAATGAATGTGTATAGTAAATATATGTTCTTACCTGTACAATAAGTTAATTATTTACTTGAAATAAATCAATGACTCTGAACAAATTGTTTGGTATACCAATGTAGTTGTAGTATCTATAGTTTTCGCCTTCAATTATAAACAACAATAAAACCAATTTACGCATACAAAGACAGTTTCTATATTACATGTCAATAATGTATGTATGAATGTATATCTTCACGATAGGTCCCTTGCGGTGTAGGTAGAGAGAACCGAGCGCCATAAGACGCGGTCCTTACACAGCTCACTCGCTTTTTCAATATTCATAGCTCTTTTAATGCTCGCTCGCCGGTACTAGGCTACTATGCTAGGGCTCTTAATTTGATCATGGTTGGTTAGTGTTTGTCATCCTCAACTCCTACATCCTTCCACTTTCACAATGTATATCTGTTTCGTCATTCCTTCGTCCTGCATTCTTTCTACATGTCTGAACCAACGGAGAATGCGCCGACACCGACACTCTCTTTCAGACCAATTCTCTTTTCATTCGCCATCATTACGACCGCGGTCAGCAAGTTATATCATGTCAATATATTTTTATTTAATCAATTTATAAGTGTAAATGATTCTTCTCTGCTTCCATTCACACAATAAATACAAGTAACTCGTGTTTCACAATCAATACAACAACAGTTTAATCTGTATATTAATAAACATCTCTCTTTTTCGTATTCAACCAAATGTCGGCAATTGTCGAACTCACACAGGTAATTGTAAATCTGTTGTGGATGATACTTCGAAATGACAGGCCACGTCTGTTTAGTGGGCCGTTTACTTTTCATTCAATCTCTTCCCACCAACTTTTTCTGAGAATACTTCATGCTGCTTAACTGCGGATCGGCAGACGTCATTATTTCCAAGCCGCCCGCTGATAACTGACCTAGGTGAATGACTGCCATCGTCGAGATCCTGCATGCCTTACGAAACACAGCAATGATACACGGTCAGCCATGTACATGAACATGATGCTGAGAAGGCACCTTGTTGGCAGTCATTGCGATACACACATTTTTGTACATTTTCACTGAGTTTTCTTTATTTTTTTATTGTGTTTGGTATCTGCCAATAATTATTTATTTCTTTCTTTCTTCTTTAGTAGAGAGATATAACCAAGTTTACTATCTTTCTGCTATTACGCGTCAACATGGTCCTGATCAGTGAGTGGTGACCTGGTTTGTTAAAAGGTTATCCACGTAACATGACTGTCAATAAATTATCACGTTAATAATGCTGTAGCGGCATGACTTGCTTTTAGAAGATTGATCTTATTATTAGAATATCAACTATTTTATTTACTTTGCTGACACTTATCTCACGGTGCCGATGGAAACAATAGAGACGGTGATGAGCCCAGTGGTCGAGTAACTACTATTAGATTGGGGTACAGCAGTGGTGTAAGCAGTAGAATAACTCCATCATTTCAGTCCGTATTTGTCCACTACTGAACATAGGCCTTCCCTCTAGAGAGCCATTCGCCTCGATTCCATGTCACCTGTATCCAGCAACAAACAACAACAACAAACCACTTTAAGTCGTCGCTCCATTTAGTGTGGGGTCGTCCCACACTGCCTGTACCAGTACGGGACGCCATTGGAGAACCTTATTTCTCCAGCGGTTCTACGAACTATGTGGCCGACCCGCTGGTACTTCAGCTTGCTTATTCTTCGGGCTATGACGGTTACCTCAGTTCTGCTCCAGATATCCTCATTTCTGATTTTATCAGGCAGAGAAATCCCGATCACAGCTCTATTCATAGCACGCTGAGCTTTCTTGTCTAGACCGCAGTGAAGGGCAACGTCTCAGTTCCGCATTTTATTACTGACAATACACACTGTTCGAAGAGTTTGCTCTCTAGACGTTAAGGTATTTTGGATGAGATAATGCGCCGAATTTTCCTGAACGCTGCCCATCCGAGTTGTGAATTCGTCTGTTTACCTGCTCCAATGACTTCGAGCTCAGTGTTTCCAATCGTGACCGACATAGATGTAACTTATTTGTTAAATGTTCATCTTGAGAAGTACTTAGTTGGAAACATTATTGAGGTCATTAAGCATAGCGTTAAGATACTCCAGCGACTTCGCCACGAGAACTATATCGGCAGCAAATCTAAGATAAGTGATGTATTCGCCATTGATGTTTGTGCCTTATCGTTTGCAGTCCAAAAGCCTGAAGACATCTTCGACGAGGGTCGGCAACGTATGAGTGACAGCCCTGGTGTTGCAAACGTCTATAGGCTATGGTGACTGTTTACCATCCGGCAGGTCGTATGCTTGTTTGCCACTTTAGTAGTATAAAAAAAATCAAATGCTACGGTAAAGTCCTTTGGTGATATAACGAAGCCGATAAGACAGGGCGAGACGTTTTTAAACTTCGGTTCGGATAGGATCGGTTTCGTTGTCTAGTGCTGTACTCGGATACACATCGTTGCCTTTCTGTACAAACACCTCAACTCTTCGATGTACGACATCGCTGGAGAGACTGTCCAGACTGTGTAGGGCACCGTCCACGTCTCAACGGAAACGAAGGCTTTTTCGTAGTCTACATATGCCAGACCTAAGGGCAGATTATACTCCCTGCGTTCTATATAATCTGACAGGCGGTATGTATGTGATCTACGGTGTTTCGCGTAAAGCCTTTTCGGAATCCGGCTTGTTTGGGAGGCTGGAATCAAGTCTGCGTGCGAGACGGTTTGTGATGACTCTCGAAAACAGTACTTAAACGCGGCTCAGAAGCGATATCGATCTATAGCTTTTTAATAGGCTCTTATCATCATTTTTGAAGAACAACAGGACCAGGCTTCTGCTCCACGATTCCGGCGTTTCACCGGAGTTTACGACTGAATTGAATAGAGCCTGAACGACTACAGGTATCGGCTTTCCGCCCGCTTTCAGAAGGTCCGCCGTAATTCCGTTCTTACCCGGTGCTTTCTCATTTTTAAACTGTTTGAGAGTCATAGGAATCTCGTACATACTGATATCCGGAATGTCTTCGGTATAGTATCTGGTCAGTTTAGCTCTTGGGGAGGTTAGTAGTATTGTTGCCCGGCTGTAACGAGGATGTATACAGCTGTCCATTGAACTTTCCCATCTCACTTAGAATGTCCGTCCACGTAGAAATATTGACCTCAGTGTTGGTCTTAAGGTTCTTTTTTTTACTTTTTTAGACTTTGCCTAACAAACAGGTCTTTGGCAAAGACTTTGATTCCGCTCTATGGCTTAATACGAATTATATTAAATTAGCGCATGTCTCGCTGTTGAAATCTGCCCACTGCATGGACAGTTTCCACGAGCTTGCTGATGATATCGTCCGGTGTTATGCAATCCAAACTCCTCGCTCTCACACAGATAACGTAGTAGAGAGATATAAGCAGTAGAATAAATTCAAAGATACTTCCGAAATTATCGTTTACTCATTCCTTGTTCCAACAGTACATCACCAACCTTCATTCTTCCTTTCGTTCTGGTTTCTTCTCTTTCAAATACTTGTTTTCTCCGCATTCAGTTATAAGCCTTTCTCCATACTCTTTTCTCTTTCGTCACCGTTATGACCAGTGTTTGCAGTCCAGATGGTGTGTTTGCTATTAGCACAGCATCGTCTGCACAAAGTATTCACCACTAGGTCACCCATGCGCAATCCTACATTCGTAGATCTTATTATCTGTAAACAACCAAGATACTGAATAAACAGCCGAGCCGACAGCACGCAACCCTGTTTGACATCTATGTTGATGTCGACACCTACCCACACATGTTATATAATCTTCAGAAACGGACTGTACAGCACGCAGTAAGGTGCCGTTAATTCCACATCCCGACAATATGTCGCAGAGATCCTTTCATATAACTCTGTCAAACGCTTTCTAAAGATCCACAAAACGCAAAAAACATACTGGTCTAGCGTCAGATGCTACTCCACTGTATTGCGGAGTGAAAAAACTTGATCCGTACATCCTCTTCTATTCTGCAATCCTATATCACCACATTCTGTATGGAAGAATCCCACAGCATTCCGTCGAATTTCACCCTTATTCTCCTCTCAATTATTTTTCCGTACACTTTTTTTGCCAAGGTGATCTTACTGATGACCTTGAAGCTTGCGCAGTCCATATGAGATCCTTTGCCTTTGTATAATAGTACGATGATTGTGCCTGTCCAAACCGTTGGGACTTTTCCGGTTCTACAGTAGTAATTTCACAAGAACCAGAAAGCGTCACGGATGCTAGTACCACCAAGCTTGATTATCTCAATCTGCAACCACTCTACCGTCCTACTACTTCCTGAGTGTTGGCAAGAATGTCACCAGTACGTCACAGACTTTATCTTATACGTTCTAGACGAACCATCCCGAGTTTTTTGTACATCCCCCGAAAGAGATTGAAAGTTTTTCATCAACTTCTCCTCCTCATTCAGAATCATTCTTTCATGCTTCACTTTCACTAAGGCTTTGGTTTCATTTTGCATGGACGGTAAATTTCTTTCTCCTTTTCTCTCATAATCTCATAAACATAATCTAATCATGCCTTTCTCTTTTGGCAACAAGGAGTATTCAACCTCCGCATCCCACCAAGCGTTACCTTTTAAAGTCCGCCTCTTTGCGCATCCATGTACGTTTTTGCGCTATCCACGGTACTCCCTTTCAGGACCTTTTAGGATCATAGGACATCTAAGTCAGAAAAACTCGCATTCGCAAATCTTTCACTAATTAGACGTGCATGTATACAAGGCACAGTCGCAACTACTATTACATATTTTTTGTACCGTGTTAATCAAAATTTATATAAATATATCAACTTTTAAAAATCGTCCGCTGTGTTGTTATTATCGCCTCATCGATACAACACTACAGTTAATGAGGTCGGTTGGATTCTTTTATTTCTTCGTCGCTACTCGCACGCAGGAGGTACGAGTATTTATTTTTACGATAGTTCGTGGAAGCACATGGGATACTAATGTATGAACATGATCTAAAGCTTAAATAAAAGCTTTTCGTAGGGTCTTTAAACGAAATATGGGATAAGAGATCAGGAAAGTCAATTAAACCTATAACGATTTTGTAAATAGAGGACTGGAATACTTTTATACGGTTCTCGCAATGTAGCACTAGTGAGTAAAAATAGCACGCCATTGCCCCGACCGACCCCAACATTATCTATGTTTGTTTGATTTCCCTTTGTAAAGCTAAAATGCGTGTAAAAGACATCATAATTGCGCGAAGAACTATTATCAAATGGTATTTAAGCCAACGTGTAGCGAACTTGGTCAATGTAATTTACCCACGCGAATGGGACACACGTGTGTAAAAAACAAATTGTTAGATAAATTTGTGCCTCTTTATAGGATCGATTACAAGTAAGTTTGAATTTATTTATTATATAGAATACTTATAGCATCCTGAATAGACATCACTGAGGTTTTAGTGCATGTTTGCTTTGCTGGTCAGCGATACAACATCGGGAAGCATGCGTACGGCCCACCTGATATAAAGCGTCCACCGTAACATTAACGCCTGCAATACATGAAGTATGATTCATACGTTTTCACCCCTATTGATGTAAATACAGCAACTCCTTGAGAGCTTACTGGTAACCCCACTCAGATTGTTATTTGTTGTTGTTGTAATATTATATAAAATAATTTTTAATTTATCGTACAATAAAAGATTTAGCCGCGGTTTTCTATGAGGTTGATGTACTTCCTCAGATGGACTGCTATGAAGCGTCTTATCTCTTTTAAAAACACTTAGACCGAGACGAATAGACTTGTCCATGCACACTAATATGAACGTGGATTCGTTGACGTTGAAGTAGCATTGTTAACCACTCCGACGCAGAGCTTGTCGCAAGTTATCTAGAGATTCTAAACTCGTGTAAAAACACAAACCCTTTAATATTTTAATAAAGTCAGAAAATAATTAAAACATAATAATATACAAGACAGATAGCTGACTTTGTAGAGGTACTATTACGTCGTAAATACAAATGTATACATTAAAGTTTAAGAAAATTTACACAATTTACGAGTACATGAAAAAGGGAAAAATATTTATTACCATTTAAAGTCATTTTTTTTAATCTTGAGATATCAGTAGCACATTTTTCTTTTGAGTTTTTCTTTTCATTGAGTACGTGGTCGCTTACTATGGGCCTCATACGGAAGCTCAAGGTTGCACAGCGTGCGATGGAGAGAGCTATGCTCGGATTTTTTCTGGGAGATAGATTGAGAAATGAGCACATTCGTAGCAGAACTAGAGTTATCGACGTGGCTTTAAGGATCAGCAAGCTGAAGCGGCAGTGGGCAGGCCACAAAACTCGGAGAACCGATGGCCGTTGGGGCAGAAAAGTTCTCGAATGGTGACCACGAACAGGAAAACGCAATGCTTGTCTTTTAGAGTACAAAATATACTATAGAATTTAAAATATTATATAAAAGAAAAAAAAAATAACTGTTCCAAGATATTTAAAAATGTTTGTATGGCAGTAAAATTATATACATAATACTAACAAGAAAATTTTAATTGAGAGACGCGGAAATAAAATGCGGAATATGATGGAGTCGTATCCTAAATATTGATGTTTTAGTATCGATTACATTTGTAACATAATTTAACTCTGTTATTATCTACTAAATTATTATAACAGCAAGGACGCCTCCGATATTACGTCAGTCAGTCAGACAAAATGCTAATAAAGGAAACATCGGAGAGTGCTGAAAGTCTAGGTTTTTCAGTTTTAAGCAACATAAATTCTTTGCATATTCCAAAGAACTTAATATAGAATGCTACCGTGTATTATACCACTAAATAATACTATACAATATAGGGAGAATATACTATATAGTAGTAAAACCTACGCCGTCGATGACGTTGTACGTAACTTTTAAATAAAATCTTGTTCAAAAATTTTGATATTCCACAGCTTAATTAAGGTGTGTTCATATCTCATAATAAATATAAAGAAATGATAATAAATTATTATGTGAACTATTTCACTCGCAGAAGCACCCAGATATGTTTCAGAAAGCGATTTAAACAAAAGCATTTGTGCAGGAATTCGACGAAGTTACGATTCTTGCGATAGCCCAATTCAAACTCAACGCTGTACCAAAAAATTGCAATTAGGTATATGACAATAAATCATTAAGTATATTACAATAACGTACGTTGAACTTTCTCAAAACATTCGGAGACGGAGAAATAGACTCGGTAAAAACACTCTAAGTAAATTGTTACTACACGTATAAATTTGTATTCAGATGAATTAAAAAACACGAACATTATCGAAAATTATTCATTAGAGAAGCACTGCAACTATTGTTTATTGTTACTGTGCTGGTCCCGAACTCTGAATGCGTTCGAATCTGTTTAAACCCTTTTCAATACTTTGTAGTTTCAGGTCATGTTGGCAGTAATCTGGACGGCTGTCATCCTCGCAGCCCTCGTGCTGTACTATCGCCAATGTTACTCCAGGTTCAGTAAATATGGGGTGAAGCATTTTACGCCAATTCCCCTGCTGGGCACAATGGGCCCAGTGGTTACAAAGACTAAGCATTTTGTTGATGATATTAATAGGACTTACGAAGCTTTCCCGGAGGAGCGGTGAGTTTCTTCTTCTTCTTGTGGTTCCGTTGATAATAATGAATTGCATCGGTGCCTTGACAAAACGTAGATATAAATGAAAGATTTGGTATTGTGTTATGGAATATTAAATGGCGCAAGCCTTTACTCGGTTCATAAGTAAGCAATTTAGACTGTACGAAGCAGATAGTCTTCCCAGGTATCGTATTTAGGCCTTAAATTCCAAGGCTGCTGAGTGGCAGCGTGATTGTTTATTATTGTAGCAAAAAGATAGAGATATAAAAGATAGAGAGAAGTCCTTTAATAATTTCTTGACACTGCTATAAAAGTTGATTAATTGTTTCGTCAAAGAGCAATTAGTATTTTGAAAAAAAAAATGTATTGAATATTAATACCTTTTAAAATATATAGATACTGATATATGTAAAAGTCCAAAATATAGTGTTCATGTACGGCTTGCACCGATAATATATCACTCCAAGACTCTCGTAGTATATCAGAAAGTAAGTAAAAAGATAATATTGGGCAAAAAAAAGGCTGACAGTTCTAGTCAATGTAATGAAACCGCCGATCACTGAGGTTGCTGAATCCACGTTGAGTTGAGTTGAGTACGAATCGAAAAGGTTTAAAAAACCAGTAAGAAAGTATCTCAAATGTATTGTAATCTGTATTGAGCTGTATTGTATTACAGTATAATTAAACACAACACAGGACAACATATTACAACACACTATAAGCCATTATAGGAGATTTAAAAAAATGTTAAAAATATCATAGTAGTGAATCACCATTATATTATGGCAAGACCAACCTAGTAACTAGTTACTGGAGGTAGTATAAAAAGTTATGGACGGTGGGCCTGTGCTTCTTACAATTGAATGTATTATGTACTGTAGTGCTCGCAGATTAACAAGCATTACTCTTTAGGATTCTTGTTCCTTTGTCTATTTTTCACAATGTCGTAAGAGACTGATCACTAAAAACCTATGTTGCCAGTGATACAACATACTACTAAATCAAAGTAAACCTTGAGTTTATTCATTTTAATCATATATATATAAGACAACGCTTGCAAGGATTAGTTAGTTGGGTATATCGCTTGTCTTGGTTATGTCCCTTCTTGGCCCTTTAATGAATTCTTAGGTTTTTATTAATATATATAGAAAGAAAGTCATTACGGTCTGATGGTTACTAAAAAAAGCCCTTATAACGTCTACTGAAAACTATGTTTTTAGATTCGTGGGTCGATATGACTTCATAAAACCAACCTTATTGGTCAAAGACATCGAGCTGGTGAAGAAAATAACTGTGAAGGACTTCGAACACTTCCTCGATCATCGAGCAGTGGTTGATGAAAAGAACGACCCCTTCTTCGGAAGAAACTTGTTGTTATTAAAAGGTAATGTAACCTCAATTGTATGCTCCCGTGTTGCCAACTTTTTTACTAATACAGTAACTTCTTACCTGTGTCCAGCTAGTATTGGGTATGAAGCTGATGGTCAGCTAATTATATACACTAACTAGTCATATTTATAAACTGAAGGCAATAGTATTAGAGCGTAATGGGCTGAAAAGCGTAGTGATTTCGTGATGAGAGGTTTGAAGAGATAATATTCAATCAGGAACAAAAAAAAATATTTTCTTTCTATAAAATACATGACGTAGGTTTTTTTAATAAATAAACTGATAATATAAATGATTGAAAAGCCTCAAATATAAGTTCAGAGTGATAAAAACAGAAATATTCTTCAAATAATAATTTCCTCTGATATTACTACAAATAGGTTATAATATTTTTTAATATTTTAGGACAAGAATGGAAAGACATGCGGTCTACACTGAGTCCGGCCTTCACCAGTTCAAAGATACGTCACATGTTACCATTCATAGTGGACGTCGGGAACCAGATGATGGCGGTACTCAAGAATAAAATAAAAGACTCTAAAGGTACTTGTAACAAGTAGATTAATTCAATAAAATAATAATGCCAGTATTATTGTTAAACGAAATATCCATGTTTGCTTAAAGTATCAAATGACACCAAAGTATGTAAATAATATATACAAAATAAGATAATTTTAAAAGCTTTTTACGGTACTGTGTATATATAAACAAATCTAATTTGTGATGATTTAAAATCTACTTTTTAGAACACAGTAGTGATTTAAAGTTTTGAGAGCAGAAACTGGTAAAATAAATTCGTTCAACATTAAAATTGTCTTGAGCATAAATGACTTATTTCAATTCTCGATTTCAATTTTCAAATTTCATGAACTTTCTAACTAGCTAGTCTTTCTATATTCTAGTTACAGTCTTTCCATACATAGGTAGGTCAGCTAAGCAAACTTGTAGCATGTGCATTGAATTCTGGAACACCATTTTCGATATGAGCCTTAGTAAAATTGTTTGTTTCCGTTGAAGCGATGTTAACAGATGGTCAACCGATACAATGGTTATTAACGAAATCATGCACGTTTTTTAACATATACTTGTTTTTTTAAAGAAGATGTAGAATGTAAAATCTATGAACATGATCTACTTTTTGAAAATCTTCGAAACACGTGTTATATCTATATATAAAGTGACACTAAATATTTTTTGTCGATTTACCTGTACAGTTGACTATATCGACGTAGAAGGCAAGGACCTCACAACGCGCTACGCCAACGACGTCATCGCGTCCTGTGCCTTTGGCCTGAAGGTTAATTCTCATGCTGAGGAGAATAATAAATTCTATGAGATGGGAAAAGATGCATCCACTTTTAGTTTACGACAGATTATGAAGTTCCTATTGTCTGTGTCTTTCCCCGAAATTATGTCGGTGAGTTTAGTACTTTTGTTTTTATTAATATCAACATTATGAGTTACCAGAGTGTCAATCCATTTGATTGTAACCATTTATACGCTGTTTATTGTTGCATTTCTTTTCTATGCAAAAAGTAAATTATGTATGTAAATAAAATTAGCGTTACCTAGTTAGTTTAAAGTTCTGATCATCGTACTACCAGCTGTTCTATTTTAGTTCAAGTACTTTATATCCCAGTTAGCTTCGAACTTGCTTGTCGTTTTAGAAGTGATCAAAATATTTAATTTTAGTAAATTCAGTTTCTTTGCAAAACTTGAGTTTAATGCTAAGTAATGTCATTGTTTGAGAAGCTAACCGTAGCCTGTCTATGGATGGATCTATTTATATTAAGATCCTTAAGCTTCGGAGGGATCCTTGGGCAAGGAGCCATATCATTTACTACGCTCTAAATCCATTTTGTTTGAAGAGGGGCTTCGCGATTATTAGCGATGATTAAATCGCTCATGTTACAAATTGGAAGTCAAATTCAGAGTCTTCATTTCACTATGTTTTAGCCTTAATATAGCTCGTGTTTACCTATTATTAGTATTGCCCAGTCTTCAGTAACTACTTATGAGTGAGTCATTGGATTTAAAATTATAACCCAATCAATTAGTGAATATTACGTTTGTCCAAAAATATGTACTGTTTACACTCATTGTCTATTTTACTCAATATGTGCGTATTCATTCTGATAACACGATTGTTATTATTATGCTACTGTAGATAAGTCTACAGCACGTGTTGTGCTATTAATAGACGTTACTTTTTCACGCCAACGCACTTGTATGGTAGGCAGAGAGAACCGAGCGCTACGTGAATCTGTCTTCACTGACTTCATTCGCTTTTATAATTCGCCGGTTCCTAGAGCCCCTGACATTATCGTCTCAAGAAACAAAACTAAAAAATGTTGTCCTAACACAGCCCCTATATGCTAACTTTCGTGTTTTACATCTGTTCCACTACTACTTTCCTCAGAAATTCTTTCTACATGTCTGCAGCGCAACACAATAATGTACCACCCGACTGTAACGTGACAGTAAGATAATCCATTTGTTGTAGTAGTTGAAATAGAGTTTACCCAGATCAATCATGCAAGTAATAATTAGCCAAAATGTCGGGCCCATGGGAACTTAGAAATTTGTAAATAAAAACCAATTTACAACTGTCGGAGACACTACTTGAAAATCCTTTGAAAATGTCTGACAAGACTAATTCATGATAGTGGAATAAAAGCATATTCGTGTTAAAACTCAAAAGTAAACATAAACATAGAAATGGAGATACAATATCAACACATATATAACCAGGAATTACAAACTACGCATACCATTGCAAACTTATATTCTATAGTATTTCAGGCATAGCATGCTTAGAAGCGACTCGATGACATAGCCGTTTCATGTTAGCTAATGGACCTGTCCTATACGGTTTTTTTGTCAGTTGTACCGAAAAATGTTCAAGTACGAAGTCGAACTGTCGACAAGATATTATTCGTCAAGGACGCATGATTGTAAACATTATTATATCATGCGTCATGATAGCATTATACTACAATTACGTTGATATACTTATAATAATACAGTTCTGACGACACCGGATGTTTTCTATACAACTTTGAAAGGCATACAGACATACAGCTCACATCATGTAAAGTGGTTACTGCAGCCTACGAATACAAGGAATATCGCTCGCGCTTTGTCGTTTCTAATGCGGCAAATCTTAAGAAACTTACTGGCAATGACAGTTACTCCCAAAACCAGAACAACGCTACCATAGGATACTGATAACCATTGACCGTATGCTTGTCTGCCACTTGACTTAAGTGTTGATTGTTTTTGTTAAGCAACATTTTAGTGCCTATTTGTATCGAATTTACAGTATTTTCCTATGTGGTATCTGATGTACGAGTATCATAAGAATCACAAACAAATGTATTTCTACTTTCCTTCCAGAAACTGAAAGTGACCTTGTTCACAAAAGACAGCTCGGACTTCTTCAAGGACATAGTGATGAGCACGATGCGGCAAAGAGAAGAGAAGAATGTCATCAGACCTGATATGATTCATCTTCTTATGGAAGCAAAGAAGGGTAAAGTTTCATCTACGTACTATTAATTGAATAAATGAATTATGCAAGGGAATCTTTCAATCGACGCAGAAAAAACATGTAGTTGAAAAGTGTTGGTGCTCAGTGGCTCAATTTTTTTTTATACTACGTCGGGAGCCACACAAGCATACGTCCCACCTGAAGTAAAGTGGGTACCGTAGCCTATTAACGCTTGCGATATATTAAGTATCACTCGCGCGATGCCTCCTCTGCCGCTTACACAGCAACTCCTTAGGAGTTTTACTGGTGACCTCACTCACACGCAGGAACACAACAACCCTCTAGGGAGTTATTATTTGGCTGCGGTTTTCAGTGAGGTGTAGGTACTTCCCCAGACGGGCTGTTTTGATGCGCCCTACCTCTCTTAACTGTCAACACTGCTTATTCGACAGTTTAATTTGCTAAATATTCTAAAGACCAACAGCTTTGTTAACATATTAAATAGTGACGAATCTGATAATAAAGGACTTATAACGTAAACGGCTTATGTGTTCAATAGTTTACATAGCAGTAATTAACGATGTAAAAGAGAGTTGTATCATAAAAAATACAATTCTTTAATTAGTTAAGTAATGCATTTGAATTTTATAGTACGTAATAGTAATTAAAGACACCAGTAACTGACAATTGTCCGAGCAAAAGATGTACGAGATTACGACTGCGATTGGGTGACATAAATGTGAATTTACCTGCTTTAGGCGGATGATGTCATTAGTATGAATGAAAGACCATCACATGGAAAAGCGTTAATAACGTATGAATGTTTAGAGAAGCTGGTGTGTAAGACCTTTTATGATGATGATAATGATGTTTTAATATTTACAGGCAAATTATCGCACGACGACAAGTCCACACGAGACGCCGACGCTGGATTTGCAACTGTTGAAGAATCATCGGTCGGAAAAAAAGAAATAGATAGAGGTGAGAATAAAAATGATTCCTAGTTCTCGAGACTACAATTAAAAATTCGCGTTTAAAAACGAACTGAAATACAAGAAACAAATATAAACATACGTTACTATTTCAGAGTGGTCTGATAATGATCTCGTCGCTCAAGCCCTGCTATTCTTCGTTGCTGGCTTCGAGACTGTATCGTCAGCTATGTCTTTTGCACTGCACGAATTGGCCGTCAACCCTGACGTGCAAGATAAATTAGTGCAGGAGATTAGAGAGAACGAGACCAAGACCGGGGGCAAATTTGACTATAAGTCCATTCAAGATATGACGTATTTGGATATGGTGGTGTCAGGTGAAGACCAATATTAACTTCTTAAAACTACTATACGATAGTGACTTGTTAATTGGCCAAATTATTAAGAATGTATTTACAATATACACAAAGCTTCACCTCAAAAAATATAAATTACTTTGTTCAAATTGCAGAGGTGCTAAGATTATGGCCGCCGGCTGGTTTTTTGGATAGACAATGCATTAAGGACTACAATTTGGGTAAACCCAACCAGAAAGCTACTGAGGACTTCATCGTGAGTAAGCTTTTAAATAGCATTTTTTTTTATTTATATGTTAATTGCAGAGTAGACAGACAGACAGAAGTAGAATCATCAAATTTCAATAGTAAATCTGCTCATCTTATTTTCAGATACGTAAAGGTGAAGGACTAAACATTCCGGTGTGGTCCATCCATCGAGATGCAAATTTTTATGCTGACCCTCTAAAGTTCAATCCTGAACGTTTCTCGGAAGAAAACAGGCGCGATATAAAACCGTTTACTTATATGCCGTTCGGTCTTGGGCCCAGGAATTGCATAGGTATGGCTTATGTTATTGATTTTAGTTAAATGTAATAAATGATGTAACTTTTTAAAAAGCTTAGAAGAATGAACTTTCAGTTAAAAATCTTTGAGGACTTTCTCAGAGTATTTAAACGTTCTAGCATATCATACACATTTTACATTGTATATGTTTGGCTCCAACTATAAGAACCACTCTAACAACCAAAACGCACATTAAACTAAAAATGTCACACAACGCGTTGCGGTCTCTGTAACATGTCCATATGCGGAATTCGTGTTATAAGATATAAGGATTATTGATTTTTAACATGTAATTCTCGTCGGCAGGTTCGAGATTCGCCCTCTGCGAAGTGAAGGTGATGATCTACCAGCTTCTGCAGCACATGGTTATATCTCCGTGCGAGAAGACCTGCATACCGGTTGTACTATCCATGGATTCTTCGAACTTGAAGATAAAGGGAGGACATTGGATAAGATTGAAAGTCAGGAATTAAATAGCAAAATAAAAATTTAAAATTAGATCCAATCCAAACCAATTTTCAAAAAACTGTATTCGGTCAATTATTCCCAAATCGATTGAAATGTTTCTCCAATAAAGATTTAAACAATGGGTTAGGTTTCTTTTTCGATTAGATTAGTAGTTCTGAGATTCCAACCGGAAACAGGAATATGTTCTGTCGACATATGAATATTTGCTAACCGAATATATATTTCTAATCATTTAAATGATAGCTCTGTTTTGTTTGTATGTTAATAATGTGCTCATTATAAAACAATTTATCCAATAAACAACTTTAAATAAAAGAAAACGTATAACACTAAACATAGTTGATTTATATATAATTTTTCTTTACGTATGTATGTAATTGAACTCCTTTTAAACGGCTGGACCGATTTTGATGAAAAATTATGTGTATATTTCGGTAGGTCACAGAATGGTTTAAACATATAGTTGGGCCTGTAGGCTAGGGTGGCACTCTGCAGTCGAGGTTTAGGTATTTTTTCTGGCTCGATAGCGTCTGCCGAGTTCGCTTGTATATACATAGTTAATTTTAAATGTGGTTTATTTTTTTTGGTAGTATTAGTAAATAAGGAATCAAACTATTTACTAATACTATTACTACTAGAGTATTTTTTATTGTTTTTATTGATATAAAAAATGCATAATAAATATTTATTACATTATGGGATATTATTGTAAATATATTGACCAAATTGGTCGTGTTTTATCAGAAGGTGATGTCAGGAGCCTTAGGAACAGGCGAGCGTGCATGAAAAGAAAAGTAAAGAAGCGAGTGAAGTGAGTAAGGATCGCGTCTTATGGCGCTCGGTTCTCTCTGCCTACCCCGCAAGGGACCTGGCGTGAAGATATACATATTGTAAATATTTGACACTTTCATAAATGCTTCATTAGCCAGGGAACTGTGATGCAGTGTTCTTACGAATCTTGGTCTTTGTGTTTTACGTCGATATGGTTACGGTGCCTATGAGCATTTGGAATACAAGGAACATTGTTTACACGTTATCACTGTCACTGCGGGTGCAGCAACTTCTCAACCAGCCTCAAGTTTACTTACAGAAGACAATTCCTATTAGTTTGCTTTTTATTATACGTAGTTGTCCCATGTTTCTGTTTAGGCTCTTTTGCTAATCGGCAGGATGCACAACCCGCATGACAGCTTAAATTATTTTTGTAATGATTGTACATTTGACCATAAATCAAGAGTTCCTATCTTAAAAACAGACTTCACAACTGTATACTAGGAAATCACTTCACAGGCAAACAAACAGACATGCTAGCTTATGGACGCATATTCGAGAGGACATCACTCACTCTGCAAAGCATTTCATCTTCAGGCCTTTTCAGAATAAACCAATAAAAAGGGTTCATGTTACGCTACTATTCTAATGTTTGTAATTCTAATGAATTCCCAGTTAATGGTGAGTGGTGCGATTATGGAAGGAGGCTGTAGGTATAGCGATCAACTTCTCTGAACACAACCCATTGTGCAATCGGTAGAACAGAGAAAGAAAAACAAAGTCTCTTCTAATACTTAAGGGCTCAATACCGTGTGTAAGTGAGAGATTGTTGTGGACTACATCGGGTGACAAACAAGCATATCAGCCGCAGCTATAGTGGTGTAGGATTGAAACAAAATCACGAGATTTATTTCAGCTACTTTGACAGGTTAATATCATATGGTATACTGTTGTTGTTGTTGTGTTTGAAACTATTTTTATATTACAAAAGAGAGCCATCCGCTCTATTTAACTACTAAAACTACTAAAAACACTAAAGATCTGTGGGGTCTATCTGTCAAAACCATTTCTTCTATTATTATTTCAATCGCTCCACATTTAGCTACAATTTTCAATTGTTGTGTGGCATCTGGTGTATTTCCTGACTTGATGAAACATAGTAAAATCATTCCATTATTTAAATCTGGTGATAGTTCGGACCCTTCGAATTTTCGACCTGTTTCCATACTGCCCATTCTCAGTAAAATTTTTGAAAAACTAATGCTTAGCCAGTTGCTCAGACATTTCAATGCACATAATTTGCTTCATAGGAAACAGTTCGGATTTACGAGAGGTTGTTCAACTATAGACGCAGGGATTCATTTGCTTAAAAGTATATTCGCGGCATGGGAGGGTTCGCAAGATGCCTTGGGAATTTTCTGTGATCTGTCTAAAGCGTTTGACTGCGTGCACCATGACACTCTTGTCAGAAAATTACACCACTATGGTATCAGGAACAAAGCTCTCGAACTTCTGTCTTCTTATCTGGGCAATAGGATACAGAAGGTCGATGTTAATGGTAAAAGATCTTCGGGGTCCCCTGTAGTTATGGGAGTCCCACAGGGGTCAATTCTAGGTCCATTCTTATTTTTAGTTTATATAAATGACTTACCTTATTATGTAAGGGATAAACATGAGATTGTATTGTTTGCGGATGATACCTCTTTGACATTCAAAATTAATAGACAGTTAGGTAATTATGACGAAGTTAACGATGCTCTCTCTAAAGTTATTCATTGGTTTAGTGTTAATAATCTGCTTTTAAACGATAAAAAGACTAAAGTAATTAAGTTCTCAACACCTAATGTAAGACAGGTGGCTACCAATGTACATGTTAATGGAACTAATTTAGCCCCTGTGGAGACAACTGTGTTCTTGGGTATAACAATTGACTCCAGACTACAATGGGGCCCATAAATTGAAAAATTATCAGGAAAACTAAGTTCTGCAGCCTATGCAGTGAAAACTATTAGACGGCTCACTGATATTGATACGGCTAGAATAGTTTATTTCAGCTACTTTCATAGTATAATGTCATACGGAATTCTTCTTTGGGGTAACTCCGCGTACATTAACACCATCTTTTTATTGCAAAAGAGAGCCATAAGAGCTATCTACAAACTTGGTCCCCGGGAGAGCCTTAGAGAAAAAGAAATAAATATTTTTTTGTATGTTCATAAAAACATAGACTTATTTTGTAAAAAGAGTGATACTCATAACATAAATACTAGATATAAGCAAAATCTTGTGTTACATGCAAGCCGTCTCCACAAAATAAGTAATTCTTTTATGGGGCAATGTATACGGTTCTATAACAAACTTCCCAGCAATATAAGAGAATTGTCAATAAACAAATTTAAAACTACTATTAAAGCCAAATTGTGTAGCAGGGCATATTATAAAGTATCTGACTATATTATTTGGCAGTATTTTTATCAGTGCTCACCTAGTCATGAACTGCACGGTAGGGAAAAAAATTGTGACGATTCCAAACAAATGTAGCCATTTTTACGGAATAAAAAGATTTTGACTTTGACTTTTGACTTTGGCATCGCACGAATGATACTTAATGTATTGCAAGCGTTTATAAGCTATGGTAACCGCTGTACATCAGGTGGGCCGTAAGCATGCATGCATTTCGACGTTGTAGATAAAAAAATAAAAACATTGTGTCTAAAACCACCCAATATAGGTATGTCAGTGACCCAGTCAATTTGCCAGGAGCCTTAGAAAGTGGTGAGCGTATACAAAAATAGCAATGAATGTCAAAGAAGTGAGTGAGGTGTACAAGATCTAAGCCAGCACGTGGCGTTCGGGTCTCTGTCTACCCCGCGAAGGACCTGATGTGTGACCACACGTGGGAAAGAAGTAAGATCCCAAACATATTAGTACTCCTACAACGAACGTGCTGCAACCCGCAACTACATCCGAGCATATCCCGGTATCCGGGAACCGCTTTTTCTTACTTTATTTCTTTTTGCTCGGCTTCTCGTCGTCGTCGTTGATCGTATCGTATGATAAATAGCCTATAACTTTCTACAAACATTACTATTAAACGCAAAAGTTCCAGAGGTTATCGCGTTCAAACAAACAATGTCATTTTGTTGTACCTATACATTAAACTTTTAAAACATTAATTGAAGTGGTAAATGCACAACTTAATTATTTATATGTGCAAGAACTATACGGAACTCTCGGAGTCCAACTTGGACTTGACTGCTATTTTATATACGTGCCGGGTCCAGGTCAAATAGTTCCTCGACCACTGTGGATGTCAGCGTCTCCATTGTTTCCATCGGCACAGTTAGATAAGCGCCGTAAACAAAGAAATTACTTGAAAGATAATATCACTTGTCGAAAAGCAAGTCATGCCTTTTCAGCATTATTGCAATGATGAGCAGCAGCCAATCACGTTACGGGGATAATCTTCCACCATCGGGACTCCGCGGCGCTATGGCAGCTATATCAGTAGGCTATATATTTATAATAAGGTGTGAAGAGATTTCTATAGATCGGTAACGCGTGAGTGATTCGTCTGGCATCACCATGAGAAATATGAATGAGGGATTTGAATGAGTATTAATAGCAGAATCTAATCAGAATCAGAAAAAAAGAAAATAATAGTTACAACAATCAATGATGATTGTATGAAGAAATATTCTTTTCCCTTTACTACACTTCATGTATGTTCACTAAATCATCTTCGGCAGCTATATTGAAGTTTCTTAACTCTCTAGATCTAGGAAAATATTCCGCTCAATCTCACTGTCCCACTTTGTCTCTTAATGAATTAAACAATCACTTTACATCAACAACTCACCTTGACCATACGATAAAAATCCAGTACAATTTTCGATATAACTTCCATGGCCCAACTCAGCAGTGAGTCTCTCTTTTTCTCCAACTACTGAGAATGACATACGCCAAGTAATCCTATCCATCAAATACAAAGCAGTCGGCTGCGATAATGTGACCAGAAACATGATTGTTGCAATCCTGGAAATTGTCCTTCCCATCTTGGTACATCTTATCAACTTCTCCTTTTTGACAGGTACATTTCAACACTAGTAATACCCGTTCCAAAAATTCCTACTCCTTTGCAGTTAAGCAACATATCTATACTACCCTTTGTTCCAAAAATTCTTGAGGCCGTCGCACACAAACAAGTGTCAGTATTTATTTACTCTAATTGCTTACTCATTACTGTCTAAATTTCAATCTGACTTTCGTCCCGGACACAGTACTACTACTGCTCTTCTTAAAGTCACTGAGGATATACGCAAGGGCATGGAAGATAAGTTAGTAACTATTGTCGTTCTTATTGATTTCTTTAATGCTTTTAATGACGATATCTTACTTGCTATACTAAAACACTTGCAATTCTCATCCTCGGCGTTGGATTAGTTCGCCTCGTATCTTCGGAGATGAAAGCAAGCGGTGCGTGTGCGTGTGGATTTCACAGAAATATGCATATTTTCTCGCTTCTTTTTCAAGTGGTGTTTAATTATTTTAGGACGTATTGTCTGCATTTATACAAGCATAGCCCGCCTAATGTGAAGTGTTTACCGTAGCCCACGAATACTTGCAATACAGAAAGTATCGCTTGTGCAGTCGAAAGATGTGCGACCTAACCAAAGAATGGTCTCTGGTGTGACGGCAGTCGTTGTATGTAAACATCAGCATGTACGTGAAAGCCTTAGGCTAAGATTGCAGATCCCGATCATCTGGATGAATTAAGAAACGCGATAGCACTAGGAAGAAGAAGATAATGAGTGTACACATCTTATATTACATTTTGTCAACCATCTCTATCAATAATTTGGTGCTCATTCCTACTTCTTTACGTCTGTGTACTCTGCCCGGTATTCTACTGTTAACTGGAAGAGATCTTGGATCGGATAAGTCCGCCATTTCCACCCAACAATAATTTTACCTTTGTATTTTCCTTGTAGATTAGTAGGTTTATAAACAAACAAAAATGCAATTGCACCGATCGGCCCCAATATTTACCTTTATCTAATTAATATTCCTTTGTTGGACTACTGGTACACAAATAATCTGACACAGAAAATGGCGACTGATTATCATCAGGTGTAGTATATTAAAGGATCCGTGTGAAGATATTGATCAATATAATATACCCTCTCGGACGAGACGTACAAGTTTAGAGTAACTGCTTTAGTGTAAACAATTTGATAAACAACTTGTTGTTTGTGACGCTGTGTGCGAGTGATTATCGAGTGAGTGGAATTTATTTAACTTGAGAAAATTACAGCTCACGGAAAGCTTTAATGCTCCCGAAGTTGTATAAAAAAGAAAAACCGCTTTGTTTACTACCTACATATGACAAAATTCTCAATTTATAAAAAAATGGTGTGTTCATTGTGATCAACATGCATTTTGATGTAACCTGCTTTGTGTGCTCCCGCCACCAATTAGTTCATGCGACGTAGTACGCCACCAATTAGTAGATGCAACATGCCGACGCTGCCATGGCTGCTCCGGTAGTCTCTGCCTCGGCAGCTGCGGTCGTCCGCCATCTGGAACAGAATCCGCATGCCCCCACCACCACCGTCGCTGCCACGACTGTCCTGGTCGTCGCTGCGACACGTGTTTCGCCTCTCCACGAGCTAACCTCAGGCGGTGTAGACGTTAATCGTTAGAATAACATACTATAAGACATAACACACGACCAACCATTACAATATGCGTATCTGTATGATTATTAATGCACTTACCATATCATCTACTACCTAACAGACAAAAATATTACAAAAGAAAATATAAAAAAATATATTTTCGGTATAAGGTTGACAAGCTCGGTGGCGCAGGGCTTAATAACGATTTTATCATCGATGCTCGTGGGTTCGATCGCATCAAATCGGCGCATCAAAGCAGCCCATCTGGGGAAGTACCTCTACTCACAGAAAAACCGCAGCAAAATAACAATTCTCTGGAGGGTTGTTGTGTTCCTGCGTGTGAGGGTCATCAGGAAACTCCGAAGTGGCATCGCGGGAGTGCTACTTAATGTATTTCAAGCGTCCATAGACAACAATGACCGCTTTAGATCAGGTGTGTCGTATACTTGAATATAAAAAAAAAAATTGAACCTTTTCGTTATAAAGCAGGGCGTAAATTGTGTCTAAATCTGTTTTAACTGTTGTTGTGTTCAGGTCATGTTGGCAGTAATCTGGACGGCTGTAATCCTCGCAGCATTCGTGCTGTACTACCACCAATGTTACTCCAGGTTCAGCAGACATGGAGTGAAGCATTTCATGCCAATTCCCCTGCTGGGCTCATTAGGTCCAGTGGTTATAAAGAGTGAACATTTCATTGACAACTTCAATAGGATCTACAACTCATTCCCGGAGGAAAGGTGAGTTCAGATTAAGATCAGTCCTTTACACATTGTCTGTGCACCTCTACTTGTTTGATAATAGAACGCGGACTAGTTAATTTGTCACGCCTAGCCATTTTAAGTTCTGAAAGTCCTTTGCGTTTATCGTAGAGACTGTATGAAGCAGACAGTATTCTTTGATATAGGGCATAATACCTCTTTTTTATAGCACTAAAAATCAAGCTTACGGCCTGCCTGCTGGTAACCATTCACCGTAGCCTATGGACATTTGCATTACCAGGAGTGTCTTTCATGCGTTGCAGACCCTCTAAAAATCTCTTCACGCATTTCTTGAAGAATTCCGTGTTGTAGTCCCTTGGAAGAGCCTCAAGGCTATTGAGACGCAGTGTGATTTTTTTATTCTGTTCTGTTGTTCTATAATCACGGTAAACGGTAGTTTCTTTTCATATATCGAATGCAAAAATATTTTTTCAAATCCGACTGATAGTTCCAGAGGTTAGCGCGGTCAAACAAACAAACTCCTCCGCTTTATATTCGTACAGATATTATAGTACATAATTCTTTCATCTCGCTTGGCCGCTGGTGTGAAAGATTACGATTTAGTAGGTCCAACACTTCTCTGGGTTAAGATAAAACTGGGGATTACGCGAGTGTTTTTAGTTGCTGATCCCCTGGAACTCGAGAAGTTTTAGGAGATTGTAAGGGGTGTTCTGGATGTGGCTGAAGCGAAAGAATGGATAATTATTATGTGTGGTGATCTAAATGGATGGGTTGGGACCAAGCGAAGCAGTTATGAGGCTGTGCTTGGTCCATACGGAAGTAAGAGAGTGAGTGATGCTGGTAAGTTACTTTTAGACGAATGTATGGAACGAAACCTCTTTGTGTCGAACACGTTCTTCCATATTCAAATGAACGAAATGAACAGAAAAGTGTGTACTCTAATCAGTGAAAGACTTGCGAACGCGAGTCTTTCCGACTCAGATGTAAACGAATGTTGAAAAGTTCTGAAAGAAAGTATGGTTGACAGTGCGAAAGAAGTATGTGGATGAGCAAAGAGACGTAGAACACTGAGAGGAGATGCCTGGTGGGATGCGGAGGTTCAATCCTCCGTGAAAAAAAGAGGAAAGCGTGGTTGGATTACGTATCATTTTTTCACCAGAGTGATGGTATGAAAGAAACGAAGAAAGAAATATACCGTCGATGCAAGTTTGACACCAAAGCTTTAGTGAAAGAGAAGCGTGAAAGACTACTTATGAAGGAACAGAGGCTGACGAAGAACTTCGAGGCAAATACCAAACTCTTCTGGAGAAATGTAAAGAAGTGTCGAAGTGGTTCGTCAGCACCCAGAATGGACAAGATAAAATGTAAAGTTGGTGGCATAGAGAAATGTATGATTATGTCCATGACGCTGGCACTATGAATGAGTCTGTGATTGACTCAGCAGTGCCAGCGTATTATGAAGACATTACCATGGATGAGATTGATGGTTGATACGAAGTTTGAAAGATGGAAAGTCAGCGCGAATCAATATGGTAACAGCTGAGATGATCAAGCTAGGTACCTACATTAGGGACGCCTTCTGGTTTTTGAGCAAATTATGCTGGAGAACCGGAATCGGGTCCCGAGCGATTGGAGACGTGCAGTTATCGTGCCCTTGTATAAAGGCAAGGGCTCACGTATGGACTGCGCCAACAACAAAAAAATAATTGAAATTCAAATGTCGTCAAAAATCAAATGTTGCACATTTTTTAAAAGAAAAACATCATAGGTATCATGTGAAAAAAGTTTCACTCGAAAATCTCACACCATGTAGGTTTAATGTCAATTCAAAATATACATTACTATAAAACGGCAATTTCATACTTTAACCCCTATTATAACGTTTGTGAGGATTGACTATTTAGTTATAAAGGTTGCCGTGTTTATGTTCTTTTATTAGCGTTTAATAATACACTCTAAGGTTGTTGCTAGTACATACGAAAACCTGACAATCTTACGTCAAAATGGCTATTATAACTTTGTATTGGAAATTGTATGTTTTTAGATTCGTGGGTAGATTCAATTTCTCAAAACCGACATTATTGATAAGAGACATCGAGTTGGTGAAGAAAATTACTGTCAAGGACTTCGAACACTTCCTCGATCATCGAACATTCGTTGATGAAAAGAACGACCCCTTCTTCGGAAGAAACTTGTTGTCGTTGAAAGGTAACGGTATTTTATCTTCATAACATTAATCACCTGAATTAGCTGAGAATGAGTAAATGATAATGCAACAAAACAAATATGCTTCCAAATGTAAATTATTTTTGGATTAAATTACTAAAAATAAGTTAGTCAATTATATATTTTTTTATACATCAGTAGGCATACAAGCATATGATCCTTTTTACGTAAAGTGGTTACAGTGAGTTACGAACGGTGCCACCTTGGCTATTACAAAACAAGTCCTTAAGAGCAATGAATCCACAAGGAGTTGTTATTTGTGAACAGATTTTGTCAGGTAGATGTACTTCCCCAGACGGCCGGCTATGATACGCCCTACCTCTCTCATAACTAAAAATCTCTTTTTTGACTTTAGGACAAGAATGGAAAGACATGCGGTCTACACTGAGTCCGGCCTTCACGAGTTCAAAGATACGTCACATGTTACCATTCATAGTGGACGTCGGGAACCAGATGATGGCGGTACTCAAGAATAAAATAAAGGACTCTAAAGGTAACACGTAGATTAATTCCATAGAATAATAAAAACGTAAAATAAATATATATGGCTGTTAAAATATGAAATGATAAATACACGAATTTTGTGGTACACAGGATTTGAACCAGGGGCAGCCTGATAATATATCAGACCTTTATCCACTGGACTACCACTGCTCATTGATTATCTATTCACACACATACTTTTAAAAATATAAATAAATAACTTTAAATAACTTGAAGAATAAAATGTTTTATTTTTTTGTATGTAAAAGTATTGTTTTGTGTATAAAAGTTATTTATTTACAAAATCATCAAATTTTTTTTCATTTTCGTTTCCAATTTACGCTTTTCATGATTATTCGGTATAACTATACTAGGCAGCTTCGCCTGCCCCGTATTTCGTTACATTGGTAAGTCGGTCTCCATTGAAAGGATTTCTAAAACCGTTACAATTAATTCATTTAATCATTTGCAATGGATGCCTGTTTTACTTTATTAGTCTTTGCATTTTCTTATGAATGAGAAACGTTTAGATGATTTATGTATGACCGAGACTAAGCGCAAGGGGAGCGGCACCGATGATCTGCCCGGTGGGATCAGAGCTCAGTGTGTGGTCAGTGCTGTGCAGTCCACTTACAAGGATTGCTCAGCATGTGTGAGGATAGATAGTAACATGTCACCCTGGTTTGATGTCAAAATTGGTGTCAAATAGGGTAGCATGCTATCTGCTAGGCTGTTTATTCTGTATCTTCATAGTTCTCTGCAGAGAATAAGGTCATCAAATGTACGATTGCCCATAGGTGACCTAGTGGTGAACTGTATGCAGACGATGCCGTGATATTAGCAGAGGACCATCCATCCATCCATCGGAACTGCAAAGACTGGTCACAATGGTGAAAGATGATTGCATGGAGAAAGGCGGCCACCCTCTCCACAACGTATGTGGACTTTTGTACCATCAGGGGTTTGCACTCGAAAGTCAATGCGGTCTATTTTCACCTGAAAACCGCGCGGCCGACCATTCTTTTCCTCACGGAGATACAAATATCCTCACCGGCCGACACTTCTTCCTTGCATTGCCCCGGGTACAAACTGGAGAACTTGTTTGTGCGTCATGCCGGAGTATGCTTGTTCGTCCGGGAGGATATTTGTATTTGTCGCCGATTGCATAATCTTGAAGACAGGGACCTGTCGATATTATGGGTACGTGTGGATCATGGCGGCCACATCCGGATCTACGCGTGCCTTTACAGGTCTGACACCCCTGGTGTTGCAAATGTGCGTAGGCTACGGTGACTGTTTACCATCAGGCAGGCCGTGTGCTTGACTGCCTGATGGTAAACAGTCACCGAGTGGTATAAGAAAAAGCTTACTGTTGAATGCGAAGACAAGAAAAATAATAGTATTTGAAAGAGAAGAAACCAGAATCATGTAAGGATTACGGTTGATGATGAAGTGTTGGAACAAGTGGATGAGATTGTATATCTTGGATACGCTTTCACCAGGGATGGGAGGTACACCGCTGATGTAGAAAGACCAGGGAATAGTGTGAATGGAGCGTTGGAAAAACTTCTTGGCAGTATAAACCTGAGCCAGAAGGCATAAGTCATTAAAAGAAGAAAACAATGCATCCAACGAATTTACACTTCAAATTAACTAAGTAATTAAAAACAGCTAAGATATCTAAAAACTGTGACGCTTGCCGCATTGGACCATATTGGTAGTATGTCCTCGCTAAATCACAATGCTAATATATTGTACGAGGAAGCTGGCAGCTCTATGATCTTGGTTCACGGTTATTTAAATAAAATATTGCAGGCCTGGATCCCACAGGCTAATGGTCTCTCATCTGCAAAATCTTTAAAAACAGATAGTATTTACGTACTGCATGCACTTGAGTTTGTTAACATTTTTCTGTACAGTTGACTATATCGACGTGGAGGGCAAGGATCTCACTACGCGCTACGCCAACGACGTCATCGCGTCCTGTGCATTTGGCCTGAAGGTCAACTCTCATGCTGAGGAGAACAACAAATTCTATCAAATGGGAAAAGATACATCCACATTCAAGTTTCGACAGATTATAACATTTCTTTTGTTCATGTCTTTTCCAAAAATTATGACAGTAAGTTTTACTATTGCTTGTCTCTTACAGTTGAGATCATAAATTGGCAGATCATCTTAATGAATGGGACCCGAGCGTGAGTGCATTTAATGGCTATTATCAAGTTTATTTTAAAAGTAAACATTGGTTTTGTATGTAAATAAAATTAATTTAAACTTAAATTTACGATCATTGTCATTGTCAACTATTCTATTTTTATTCAAGTATCAGTATCCCAGCTAACTTCAGACTTATTTTACGTTAAGGCACGATAACATTTTAGGAGCAAGTTTCTGTTAAAGATAAACAATATTTATTTGCCATTAGACCCTCACGGGCACTTAGACACGTCTTACATTCTCAATATTGTATCTTATTAATTATTTATAGTTTTGACTTCCCTCATTTTAATCTACCAGCATTTTAAAAATGACCATTGGCAAAGAAGTAATACCAAAAGAAATTTGCCAGTGTAGGGCTCTTTACAAATCGTCAATCTCTATTGCAAAAAAATTATGACAGTGTACAATGGTGACAAGTTGTACAGTTAAAGATAAATTAAGACATGTGCTGAATCATATCCAGCATCTCTGTCAGCCAGATATTCATCGATCCTTCTTACATATAGTAATTTGTTGATGTGCCTTTTGAATATATTGTCAGGCAAGGACAGAACTGTTTCAGGCAATTTATTATAGAATCGAATACAATTTACAATAAAAGATCTACTAGTCTTAGCAAGCCGATGTACTGGTATACACAATCTATTCCTACTTCTAAGAGTTTCACTGCATTTTGAAAACGAATTTATATTTTTAAGAGCGTCTTATATTATCATAAATGTACTGATATTCTTTACATATCATCTTTCATCATTATGACCAGTGTTTGAAGTCAAGTTAGTGTTCCTCTTACATATCGCAATTTACTTTTTAATCAAAAACTTGAGTTAGTGTTTGAAGACTCAGTTTTTTTTTTATTAAAAAATAGGAGAAAAGAAATAATGGAACAGATTGATATACAACGTGTAAGTAGAAAGACGTAAGGGACTGAGGAAATCCAAGACTCACATACCACGACCAAATTGGTCGTGTTTTGTTAGAAGACGATGACCTGACCGTATGCTTGTCTGTATCTCAACATAGTATGACACATCTCGATGATTATTTACGTTCTGATGATGACGATGATTGCATTTCGGTAATTTTACATGACAATATAGATAGATACGAGTATGTAATGCAAGTTGATGAAGATGATAGTCATGCAATAATTGCAAATCAATGTTTTTCTACTATCTTATCTTCTAGAAACTCAAAATGACCTTGTTCACAAAAGCCAGCTCGGATTTCTTCAAGGACATAGTGATGAGCACAATACGGCAAAGAGAAGAGAAGAATGTCATCAGACCAGACATGATCCACCTGCTTATAGAAGCTAAGAAAGGTAAAGATCTACGTTTTAGTAAATTTAAGAAATGAATTTTGAAGGGCAATAATTATTTCAAGCTAGAATGAGAGAGATAGCTGTTAACTATTCGTGCTTAATAACAGTTGTTAAAGCAAGTAACCTATCAAAGCAAGGTTAACACAACACATAAAAGAAAAACAGTTTAATTTGGCAAAGAATCAAAACAATAATAGTTTATAATATTCAAATAAACGATTCAAATGTTTACTCTTTAGATTATCGACAAATCTGTTAATTATGGACCCACAACGACAATGTGTTACGTGTTCAATACTCCACACCTAAATTAAAAAAAGTGCTTGTGTACATATGTGCCCACGTAAGAAGTTATACTTCTTTCGCATAACAATACATAAATGATTCCAAAAATTTCCCGTGTGCCAGTAGTCTACGTTTGAATAACGTATATCGTCATGGTGGAGTCTTGGTCTTCTTCGACTCCTACATCCTTCCACTTTCGCATTATATATCTGTTTCGTCATTCTTTCATCCTGCATTACCTATGCTCCTCTCTGCCATACCCAGCTTCCATTTCCATAAGTTATCGTTGGAATTAGCACCACGTAGTGTACAATGTAGATACAATGCAATTCATATTTTGTTAATGTTTTTTTTATTCAACGCTAGACTACTTTATGTTTAGGTATAGTTGTCAGATATAGTACAAAGATTTTGAAAATCATTTGGATAGGTACAGACAACTTAAAATAAAGATAATAATATATCTTTAGAGAATATATTGAAAGTTCTACTCAAGTTCAAGAGAATACGTGTTCATATTAATCATAATAAACTATCAAGATACATACAGTGTAAAATATTAATTAAAAAATTAAACATGTATCATGGCAAAAGAATTAAATGAATTAAATGAAAGAAAGAAAATATTTGTTTGGCAGAACTACAATATTTAGCTTAATTTAGGCCACACATCAAACCTATATTAAAATTATATTACCTCACTTATTACAAGGTTATACAAATTACGCAATTAACACGTAAATAATAAATAATAAATGGATAATTTAGTATCTGTGGTGGGCTGCCGAATTGGGCCTCCATTCAGCATAACATGCTGCTATTAAAAGCCACTGCGCTGGTTTCCCGCAGAGACCCCGTTCGTGAGATGAGATGCGACCATAATGTAATACCCATAAAGTACTGCTAAGTGATATGCAAAATTATATGACATATAGGTGTAAAATAGAAAACAACAGCAATAAATATTAAACATAGCAAAAAAACCTGCTTGTCGTCATTATCTTTTAATCCATATTTGTAACCAAATTAAAATGATCTTGTAATATTTATAGGAAAGTTATCGCACGACCACAAGTCCACACGGGACGCCGACGCTGGATTTGCAACTGTCGAAGAATCATCGGTCGGAAAAAAAGAAATAGATAGAGGTGAGAATAAAAATGTTTCCTAGTTCTCAAAGCTATTTTTTTAGGGTTTGAAGTTATATTTATTTTTTAAATTTGAAAACGAAATGAAATACAAGAATCACACACAAAAATGTTTATTTCAGAGTGGTCTGATAACGATCTTGTCGCTCAAGCCCTGCTTTTCTTCATTGCTGGCTTTGAGACTGTATCGTCAGCTATGTCATTTACATTGCACGAATTGGCTGTCAATCCAGATGTGCAAAATAGGTTAGCGCAGGAGATTAGGGAGAACGATATTAAGAACGGGGGTAAATTTGACTACAAATCCATTCAAGAAATGACGTATTTGGATATGGTGGTATCAGGTGAGAACTCATCTTAACTTTTAAAAATTGCCGAAAGTAACTTGTTCCATGTTTTAAATATTAATTATTAAGACTGTATGACAGAATAGTATTTAAAATCTATATTTCTGCATTAATAATGTTGCCAACAAAGGCGGCTTGAAGTCAATTTAAACAATTTATTCAAATTGCAGAGGTGCTAAGATTATGGCCGCCAGGACCTTCGCTGGACAGACAATGCATTAAGGACTACAACTTAGGCAAACCCAACCAGAAAGCTTCTGATAACTATATCGTGAGTGATCTATTAAATTATAATCTTTTAGATTTATAATTTAATCATGAACTAGACAAAAGGGAGTCAAATCATAAAATTTTAATGGAAAAACATCTTATCTTGATTTCAGATACGTAAAGGTGAAGGACTGAACATTCCGGTATGGTCTATCCATCGAGATCCAAATTATTTTCCCAACCCCCTGAAGTTTGATCCTGAACGCTTCTCTGAAGAAAATCGACACGATATAACACCGTTTACTTACATGCCATTTGGTCTTGGACCCAGAAATTGCATAGGTATGACATAAGTCATAGATTTAAATTAAATGAAATAAGAAGAAGCTTCTAGTAAAGGTTTAGAGCATTTTCACAGAATTGCTATTAAGACACGGGATTATCTCTATTTTTGCATACTACTGTAGTGCATAATTTCCGTTAAGGCAGGAGACATCTGCCGGCTTGTGGAAGTAGTTTAAGTTTTATGATTATCTGTGTACTTGTTTAAATATTACAATTCCAATATTATATTAGCTAAAAATAACGTCATTATACGCACCTTAGTTTATGCCTGCCCCAAAATCTCAGCTGCGTCTCTTGCGTGGCCGAGATTAACGGTGGCGACCATTAGAAAGATGAGAAACGAACTTAATAGCAGTTTCATGGGCTCAAGTTTCACGGCTGATCACAGTCATTTTATCACTTCACAGTAGATCATCAGCATCTCAATATGCTAATTATTGAATAGACTTATCATGAAAAAGCTTCTGAGTCATCCGATGGACGCTATGTGCCATATAGTTTAGTTAGAGTAGGTATGTCTGTTTGCAAATAGACTTAGAATAACGCGGCATGTCAGCTGTATACAACGGTTTTATCAAAATTCGTAATAAGGTGAACTCAAAGAACTGGAATGGTTTTTAATTTAAATATATTAAAGTAGCTTAAGAGAAGTAGAGCGCATCAAAGCAACCCGTCTGGGTAAGTGCCTCCACCTCACTGAACCCTAGAGGGTTGTTGTGTTCCTGCGTGGTGAGTGAGGTCACCAGTGAACTCCTGTGGAGGTGCTGCGTTAGAGGCAGAGGTGGCATCGTGCGAGTAATACTTAATGTATTGTAAGGGTTAATGGTATACGGTAACCGCTTTAAATCAGGTGGGCCGTATGCTTGTATCACTCTCGACGATGTATAAAAAAAAAGTAGCTGCTATCTGGTGGCGGATGGTATTAACGCACAAGTGAAGCAACATCGTATTAGGAATTATGATCCCGCCTTCAACTAACTTTGAAATGTTAAGCCATCGTTCTTGCTATTTGTCGACGATGTCAGTTGACTTCAGTCAGATGGCGCGAACGCCCTTTGTTAATCCACAAATGGAGCAGAACCACGTAGTGTTCTTAACCTGTTTGATTGGATACCAGTTCAAATTACAAATATTTGATTAAATGCCAGTGTAACAGAGTAATACTAGTTTGGGTTGGTGTAGTCATGATGGCAGTTTGTGATCTCTAACATGAGATTCTTGTTTGCAGGTTCGAGATTCGCCCTCTGCGAAGTAAAGGTAATGATTTACCAACTTCTGCAGCACATGGAAATATTCCCGTGTGATAAGACCCTTATACCAGCTGTACTGTCCTTGGAATCTCCGAACCCGAAGATAAAGGGGGGACATTGGATAAGATTAAAAACCAGGAATTGATTATCAAAGTAAATGTCTTCTTCGTTTTTATTATTTGCCTTGATAGTTTATTTGTATGTACTATATATGTAAACATGGTGTTGTTCATTTCAAAACAAGTTATTAACTTGAAAACAATAACTTATAATTAAGAGAAAATATCTTATACTAAAAACAAATGATTTATTGACAAGGAGTTGATAATGGACGTAGATACTTCAATAAGCTTATTATTAGTGACATTAAATTGATAATACAATTTTAGTTTGATTCTTTATTTAGATACTTTATATATGAGTATTGCAGAAATTTATTTTTTTGTTGTTTAATAAAAAAATATTTATATTTCGACATATTGCTGTAATTATTTATCATGTACCTTATTTCGTACTAAATCAGACAATTGTACAACTATTTGTACCTAGGAACCTTCTACTGTAATGATCTGCAATTTAGCAATTACACGGCTTCTAGGATACTTTAAGAAAAGTTTTTAAAAGCAAAAAAGACATAACAGTTTTTGATGATTTGAATGTTGCCATACTAGTCAATATATAAATACCTGTATATTTATAAATTTATTTAAATCTTTTAATTTACAAAATGTATCCATGGAGCTTACGCGCGTAACCTGCAATTATTAAAGCTACAACTGTAGAGACAATATCTTTTTTTTATACAACATAGGGAAGCATACGGCCCACCTGATGTGAAGCGGTTACCGTAGCCTATGAACGCTTGCATTATATTAAGTATCACTCGCCCGATGCTACCTCTGCTGCTAACACAGATACATTTTAGGAGCTTACTGGTGAACACGCAGGAAGACAACAATCCTCATAGTCATTTTGCTGCGGTTTTCTGTAAGGTTTGGGTACTTTCCCAGACGGGCTGCTTTGATATGCCTTACCTCTTTTATAACTGTGAACATATATTACAATGTTCATACAACACAGTCACAAATTAATAATTGGCGACTTCCCTTCGTATAATCACGGTTAGTCAGTAGTATGCCAATGTTCAAGTAACACAGATTTAAAACAATCTCTTGTACACACCACTGATCACAAACAAACTAACTAAATACAACAATGCGTTTAAGGACAGGTTGTCATTGTAAGATTCTGTTCCCTTATTAATAAAATTTTGTAAATTGTTTCCATTTTTCAAATTAGGTGAAAAGAGTGAACTGGGAAATAACAGACTGCTTGCAGGCCTTCCGACGTTCTATATAAAAAAAAATGTAATAATTTTTATTAAACTCAATTAAAATCAAATGTTTTTAATTTAGTCTTCGAAATGTAACTTCTACTAATACAGAAATTCTCATTTATTTAATAATAAATTAAAATTTATGTAGAAATTTATGTATTTATTGGAATTACAGTAGTCTCCTAATTACGATGGGGTAAAGTTGTTAGTAAGCTCAGCTCCACCGCATATGTAGTTAGGTAAATCAGATAATTGACGCTCAGTCAATTTTAGGTACGTTCACAGCATTATATCGTATGGTATTCTGTTATGGGGAATGGCGGCTGGTATAGAAATAATTGAAACAGAATTATGTTGCGTATGCCGGTACATCGGCTAGCTGAGGCTGGTTGATCTTATCTTATAAATTGTATCGGATTTGTACTAAATTGTCAGAAATAGTTCTGTCCATTTGTACTAACACAAGGACTCTCTTTCATTATGTAATTAGATCAATTTAAAGTACTTATTGATCTAATTATTTTACAGTATATTTGGCACGACATGTATAGTTTTTGCTATTAATATTTCTAAAAGGAATTATTTATGGGTAATTGCTGTTTTTATTTATGAGTAATCTTACCCATAAATAAAAACAGTACCCATACCCATATTCAATAAATAAAGGTAATTATTCATTATTGCTTGTTCGCACGCCTGTTATAATGTTAAAGATGATTTACACATTATTTGCATGTTGCTATGCTTCTTCGAAAGCAATTTCTATCATTAGGTACATCTTATACTCTGTGTTAAAAATATATACTCATCCATCGGCATTTAAACAATGCTTTTGCCTCAACACATATATTTGGTAAATCTTTTAAAACCCAGTTTTCAGCGATTTTCAGTTTTTACGATATCCATTTTGTCCACTTAGAACTATAAATTATTAACTTTGACAGGACCGCAGATCTATTAAGCATACGGTTCGAAACAAAATGCCTTCTAATTCGAGATTCACAAAATCAAAGTGAAGCAGTTCTAGAGGTTACCTCATCAATCTTATCATTCTCCTACGACGTCAGCTCTACTTTGCGAGGTTGAGTTAGAGTTTATAAGAGTACTAGACTACCATTAATGGTTTTAATGCATCTGTTCCTGCATAATTGCTGGAAAAATATTTGCACAAACTCTTTGAGTGAAATCTTTTCGATTCCGATTCGATTATGGCTTTCCGAGGCAATGTGAATATTCCCACTGATAAAATAGTGGGAGTCAAAAATGATGTGCAGTCGCCCCTGTAGTTCTTTTGCTGATTGAGTTTTCTTTGTCTGATTAATATCCAAATTATAAAAAATATTATTTAATGAGAATTGCCCTACGGATTATCAGCAAATATTGAAAATAATTGATAAGCCCTTGTGTGGCGAATTCTCAGTATAGGTTTCTCGCTGATGGGACGTACTAGTGTAACCGAACTGATTGTAATATCATTATTTCCTTGTGCTACTTTATACGAGTGAGTAGAAATAACCTATATAACCTCTTTTCTTTTTGCACTCTAGAGGGGAGGCGTATGTTCAGCAGTGGACGAATACAGGCTGAGATGATGTTGATGATGATGATGACACCTTTTTTATTGCTTGCTTATTAGTTATTGAATTCTGTTACATGAATGCCTAAACCAGTATATGTATAACAATTGGAATAGATAGTTTTATCGTGGGTAGATAAAATGCGATAATTATATCTATGTATTTATATAAAAATGGTACTTCATATCGCCATAGCAGCTGATTGAATTTTTATAGTCGTGATACTATTTGTTTATTGTAAATATAAGGTTGATCATCATCATCTCAGTCCGCATTCGTCCACTGCTGAACATAGGCCGCACCTCTAGAGTGCCACTCGTCTCGGTCCTGTGCCACCTGCTTTCATCGACTCCCTATAAACCTCGTCAGGTCGTCGCTCCATCTGGTGGTGGTCGTCCCACACTGCGTGTAAAGGGGACGTTAGTCGAGAACCTTTCTTCCCCAGCGGTTGTCGATTTTACGAACTATGTGGCCGGCCCACTGCCACTTCAGCTTAATAAGTTTGATCATTATACAAAAAAAAATATGTATGTGCAGTTCACACGCGATAGAAGTGAAACCTTCAAGAATATTTTCTCGTCCAAAATCTTAAGACGAAAGTATTCGACTAGCGTGTGCTGCGTGTGTGTGCTGTGACCAAGTGATAACTTACCGCAAAGAGACGTGGTCTCTAGCTATGGGTCTCACACGAAATTTCAAGGTTGCATATCGTGTGATGGAGAGAGCCATATTGGTAGAGAAGAGATGGGTTCAGGAATTAGTACATTCATAGTACATATAACTAGAATTACTGATGTGGTACTAATGACTTTGTGACTTTTTAATGTCATCCTAAATAAATCCCAATTAACAGTCTTAACGTACCAAATATTTTCTGACGTCAATTTTTTTTCTCAAATACATTCATCCCACTACCATAATTATCTCTGATATAGGCAATGACAATAAAAGTAATATTTTGGTTCAATGGGTCTACTGGGAGAGTATAAACAACCCCAGTATTATATCTTGAAATAGTTGAGATCAGGGAAACGCTTCATCGCCTTTTTGACAGATGGTGATATCAATTGACACTGATAGACATGGTGCTGTTGATTAAACAAATTGTTGAATAAACCTACTTTGTCATATTATTTCCGAAGCCGAATATTGGTAATAGATGTCTGTATATTTATTATACAGACATCTATTACCAACATATTTCTTAGTCTAGGTGTCGTCGATATGTAAAACAGGTCTTACTACAGCTTCTTCAAGTGATCAATGTTTATCGATCGTGAGTTCTCCCTTGTAAATATACCTAAAATAAATTTTGGCTTACGACATAAAAGCATATTGCCCACTGGGCAAGCATTGTTTTCTTTTTAGTCCGGCTCTAGGAACAATTCGGGCTGAACTTGCAGTTACAGAAAATGTTCAAGTTATGTCCAATATGTCGTGATGTTGAGTAGAAAATTGTTAAGATTAAAGGCAAGAGATCGCAATCATAAAGTACTGTATGTCGTTACTTAAAACTACATGAAGGCTTTGGTCGGATGTATGTTTTTACATTAAACTGATCCATCGATATAAAGAAGTGCTCATATCCTTATTCTTGATGAGTAAGATCCTCCTAAGCTCCTGGTGCGAGGTATAGCTCTCTGAAAGTCCTCCTTCTGCAATATCTATTGTACTGTCAATGAATAAATTCCTTTATGTTGTTAAAATTTGCTTACAAGTATAGCATCAGCGATGATAAGGCCTCGAATAAAATAATAAACAAAAAACGTGCGCATCTCGGGACGCCCGACAGAAGTGATAACTTAAACTAATCTGCTGCCGTATGCGTGAGAGAAAGGGAAGACAGACAGACTGGCGCCGTAATGCGTTACGTAACGAAGCGATTTACCCTCCCATAAGAAGTTATCACTTAAAAAAATCTGATAGTACAAGCTGAATCTATCTTAACAGTACTTAAATAACACAGACACCTTACTAGAGTTTTGCAGCTACTCAGCAATTTTATTGGAATTAGGGTCGGTAATAATAATACTGATGATCACAATCTAATGTCATCAGTTCTATTGTCCTCATTGGTTATTAATCTATTTATAGATAAATAGATTGAATGTTTGATTATTACAAATTAGATTGTTCTAAGGCTCGTAGCCCTCAATTCCATAATTATTAATACCTCACCCTTGATTATTTGAAGCAGCGTTCGGATTCTACAGTACAGTTAAGTTCTCGGAAAAAATCTACATAGAAGTATTATATGTATTTTCTTAGACATTTCAGGCGCTTTTAGCAATGCCCGATCGTCATTGTTTTTGCTTAAACTAAAGCAAAAGGTTACCATTGATACATATTGTTCTTATTCGATTACTACTTAAACAATTATTTAAACTAGTCGACATGTTTGACTATTGATTATGTCATATTGCTATGTATCATAATACTCGTACTAAGGAGAAAGGTCAAATAACAAGCTACTTTTAAATAATTTTTAAATTAAAATTGTTGAGAGTTCCCAGGCACCCAGGGATCGAAGGAGGTCAGGAATTTAATAAACTTTAATGTTTATTGCAGTTGTGGCGATCGCCACTTATCCTATACGTAGGGGGCATAGCGATAACAATGTGTAGTTTTTTGTTCTTTAATTAGGCTTATTTTTGAACCGCGTCATGAATTCGAAATCAGCAAGCATTTTAGTATATTTAGCAATTTAGTTAGTCAAGACAAGCAAAAAGTAAAAAATATTTTTACACAAACATCAGTACGTTTTGTCTGCTGCTAAGCAATTATCATAAGAATCTCTACTCTTCTTTAGTACTGTAATAAAAATACAGTTTAAATCACATCAAATTAAAACACATTATGTATAAGTTTGTAATGAACTGATTTTTGTATTTTTTTGTGCCTGTCGGTTTTCATTATAACATGCTGTAATTTCAGAACATGTTGGCAGTAATCTGGACGGCTGTGATATTCGCAATTTTCGTATTGTACTACCGTCGACAAATCTCCAGGTTTACCAAGTATGGAGTGAAGCATTTCAGACCTATTCCCCTGCTGGGAACTATGGGCCGAGTAGTAATACAGAAAGAACATTTTGTTGACAATATTGAGAGGACCTACAAAGCTTTTTCAGATGAACGGTAAGTTGTCATTTAATTTCGTAATGTGAACATCAATTAGAAATAGATTTAATAATAATATAGAATTGGAAAACTTGACACATTACATTTAAACTTGTTCCGTTGCATCTATGTATTTTTTCAAAGCGTTCTCATCATGTTTGATAGAAAAAACAGATAAAGAACTGGCGTGGGAACTGTCATAATAGCACTGTGAACTGTGTGAGATAAAGTTCTCACTCTGTTGCACTCTATGGATTGAGGTTAAAATGAAAATTGGTCCCCACTTCGAAAGATGGATCTTTCTGAAATTTTTAATACGTTAGCGACAGTGTCATACAAGATTTTTAACTCGACCTTGCGATGCTCTTCATAAATGAAAAAGGACCATAAGATTGAACAATTATTTCCATATATTACGATAGATGACACTCAAACGATGTCTATTCATAGATGCATAGTCGTCAATACAAACTCTAAATATTCAATGACGCGGGAACTCGACGAACATATCATAACATAACATATCAAGCGTAAAAACACACGTTTTGCAGATCATCCGCCGTATCTTGCATGAACTATTCTACAAACTATACAGAAATAGCGAAAATATGGAGCCTTGAGAAATTCCAGCGTTAATGGACTGAAGAAAGAATGAAGAGAAGAGTGCGAGATGCGAGCAATCAAATGCTTTAGTGATATCTAAACTAATAGTCAATGATGCGGCAGGTTTGTCTGTTGCGTTACCCAACATGATATATTTTATTTTGCCTGGAGAAATCGCTAAAATTAAAAGTATTACTCACCTGCACAACCTGTTGCTTATCATGTCGTGACTCAAAGACGTAATTCATCGTAGGTGGTGATAATATAAAAATGTTTTTTGAGGAAAAGAATTGATTACATTTATATTTGACATTAATTTCATTTTATACAGCTTTTGTATCTTTACAACTTAACAACTCTGGATTTTGGATGACGGCTATGTGTTTGTCACCGCAGCAGAAGAAAAGGGGGTGTGTCACGACAAAAGATTTAGTGAAATGGGTCAAGAAATGACCCAGCAAGAAGGGTCTTTACAACATTACATATCTCTTGCGATGTGACTCAATTATCGTGAAGGAAGTGGTGGAATTTAGCTCTACATATTTGCATATACAGTCATGTCATATATCTTCCTCATAACTAGTCAATAAACCCAACTTTGCCCCTGGATGCAATAAAAATTATACCTATTTAAAAAAAAAATGACTGTTAATGTTGGCAATCCTATATTTCATGATACCAATGTTGATCTCGAATGCTAATAAAAGGCATAAGATGAAAGTAGCATGGTGCCTCTGTACTTACCTAGGATTTAGGTCTTCTCTTCTTCGCGTTACTCCGTTTCGAAATACATTGGGATTGGCGGGATCCGCTACCTAAGACGAAGGATTAAGCGGAGATACCGATTTTTAAATGGAGCTACTGCCGTCAGACCTCCACAATCCAGAGGGAAAACCAAATCTGTCTTAGGATAGGTCACACTTCTTTCGATATATAATTTCTTGGACGTGTGGATTCCCTCACAATATTTTCCTTCACCACCGAGGAAACGATATATATGTACATAAATCCGAAAATACGAATTTAGTGGTTAATGTCCCCGCCGGGATTTGAACCAGGGACCGGTTAGTTAATAGAGTGGTTCCTTATCCACCGGACTATCACTGCTATAAATTACCTAGGATTTAAGTATACCTAGGTAATCGCAATTAAAGTTTTACGCAATACGTATATTTAGAAGCTGGAAACTTCGGTATGTTCAGGTTCGCGGGGCGATTTGAATTTACCACTCCGACTTTAATGATCAGAGACATCGATTTAGTGAAGAGAATCACGGTGAAGGACTTCGAACACTTCATAGACCATCGGCCGTTCATTGACGATACGAGCGACCCTGTATTTGGTAGGAGTTTGATATCATTGAAAGGTAATGTTGCCTAATATTTATACTCGTACCTCTATATATATATATATAACACAATTTATTTACGCCTTTGTTCTTACTCATTGATGAACCATATCTTATTGTCGAATTCTTGATGGACAACAACATCAGACACTTACATTTCCCCGTTTTCCGTATAGTCGCGGGAACAATCCCCGTTTTTCTTAGCGACATAAATGACAATATTTTCTAACTTTATCGCATAACTTATGTTTTTTTTTATAATAACGCGATGCTTTTACAAATCGATAAACAAAACCTCCGTTTATCGTTTTTTTTTCAATACAGCAATATTTCTATTTACATCTAATGTACCTAAGCTTATAGAAACAATACAGGGAGTGTTACTGGCAGTTGCCATTTTCTCTTGATGACTTGATAACTGTTATAAAAAACATATCTAAATGCCTAAATTAGATTAGCACAAATATAATGAAGTTAATTTAGATACACGGCAGTGTGTCAACCAAATTCCAAAAATAAAAAAGGTGATGCATTAGCCAGTGTATACATTGACGTCAAAAGAGAGAGGTAGGGCGCACCTCGTAGAAAACCGCAACTAAATAACAACTCCCTGAAGGGTTGTTGTGTTCCTGCGATTGAGTGAGACCACCACTAAGCACCCAAGGAATTGCTGTGTTAGCAGCAGTGGTGGCTTTGCGCGAGTGATACTTAATGTGTTGCAAGCATAGCCATAACCACCATTTTGCATCAGGTGGGCCGTATGCTTGTTTGACTCCCAATGTTTTATAAATAAAAAAATGTTTGAAAGTCATTTATTGATAATTAAAACTTGGCTAGTTAGAAATCCGATGTCACATACAACAACAATTTACTTGATACTTATGTTATGATGAATACAAACGATGTACATTCTTTGCTTCCATGAAATATCAAATCTTTTATCGGTGACACCGATTACCCCGTTGAACGTTTGTACCAAACTTGGCCCCTTTTTCAGTTTAAGCGAGTGTTGAGATTTTTTTAATATTTTAGGACAAGAGTGGAAAGACATGCGGTCGACACTGAGTCCAGCCTTCACCAGTTCAAAGATACGTCACATGTTACCGTTCATGGTGGATGTCGGAAACGAGATGATGACGATACTTAAAAATAAAATAAAGAAGTCTAAAGGTAAAAGTATGCAAGTATCATGGCGCATTGATAACCCAATAACCAAAGTCGAAATTTGTTTATTACCTAAATTATTTAAACAGACAGCAACGCAAGCCAAACTGAACTACTGAACAAACTTCCGGTACTGAGGTAATTTTCAAAATTTTTGTACATTTTGGGAGTAATAAACGTCCACATTGAGTTTATAATAATTTGTCCATATTTTTTAAATAATGTTTTATTATACGCGAAGTATAAGTAGTCCATAATAAAAAAATTACATTTTCAAAAATAAAATACACTTAAATTAACTAAATTCAGCTATTTTATTTATAAATCTCCCATTATTTCTATACAAATAATGATGTCCTAATTCTCCTTATTGTGACAAAAAAGGATTAAATGTTAGTTTTATTCATTATTCCTTAAGTTAGATAACTTATATGTATTTATAGAGACATGTACTGCACCCATGTGTATTAGATTTATTATAAATTTGATATTATTTATTTAAAATAATTCTTGAAATTGTGTCCGGAAATCTATTCCTTTGCGTAACTCTTTTTCGTAACGCAAATAATTCGTAGAATTCGTTTTTATTCAATGGCAACATTATTAATTAATGAACGACCAATCACATGTTACAAGTAGTAATAGTCAGCCATTTTGTCGGCGGCCATTTATGTGTACATGTTGTGTTCGTGTTGCGTGGCGAATCTATTTAGCTGCAAAATTATCAATTTTGTTTTATCATCTGCATAATTACCGGTAAGTTTTTTATAACTACTTATTCATAATTTTAAAAGCATTACTTTGCTTTGTAACAATATGTAAGACTATTTAAGATATCGATATTTTAAGTTTACTTATATTGTTTAAGGTTATATCAACGTCTATTTTTTTTTTCCTTTCCGTGATACATTGTAACGTTTTTTGTAACGTTGCAAAAATGATGTCACAAAAAAGAAGTAAAGGTAACTTCATATTGGCCATCTATGCTTATACTATAAAAATAATGTAAAAGTAATTTTACATTATTTTTATAGTATAAGCCTGTTTATTTTTTTATGTTTGGACGACTAAACTTTTAACGATGAAATTTTGTATGAAGTTACTTGATTCTAAAGAATTATGCAGGAAATCGTTACGATCTGGGCTTTAAAAAAAAAAAAAAAATTTGCGCGTACGCAAGGGATCGAAGGACGTACCGGGTATAAAATTACCAAATGTACTATAGCTTGATATATATGATTTGATTTATTTACATGACCGTACGGGACTTACCGCATACATTAGTGATGTAAATAACGCTGAAAGTTAAAAAAAAGTATTCATTTTAAATTCGCATTTTTAGAGACCTATTTTGAAAGTTCATATCTGATGGGATAAAAGCAAACTGACAATCTTTTTATTTCTTTTCAACCTTATTTTGATTCAATTAATACATCCAAATTTGAAAGAGAGGGACACGATGTTAGCCCGATAGGGGAAGTGCCTCCACCGCACAGAAGACAGCAGTCAAATAAAACTCTCTTGTTGGAGGGTTGTTGTGTTCCTGCGAGTGAGTGAGGTCACCAGAAAATGAGGAGTTGCTTTACATCAGGCGAATCGTATGCTTGTTTACTACCCGTCGTAGTATAAAAAAAAATGCAACCTCGGTAAACTATTATAATATCACTATTTCTTGCTTGTGGAAGTATAGACGTAGGCGACAATCGTTGCATTAACTCAAATTATGTTTCATTTGTCTTTTGTTGTAGATTATGCCAATGACACCCGCAGAACGTCAGCGTAAATATAGAGAAAAATTGAAACAGGACCCTAAGAAATATGAAGAACTTAGAATAAAAAACTTAGAAAGGATTAAATCCAAGTATGTTAGTATTTCTAAACTGTCGGAAAGCGAAAAGGTTATAAGACGAAGAAATTGGAGAAGGCTTAAAAAAAATCAGAAAATGATTAACAATAATGATGAAAACAAAACTAAATCAAGGAAAATATACATGAAAAATTACTACATTTTAAGAAAAACTATTGAGAAACAGAAAAAAAAAATTATACAGCAACAGAAAACAATAGCCGCTCTTAGAAAAAAAGTATATAGGCAGAAAATGTTGCTTGAATGTCAAAAAACGAACAGCATTTGTGAAAATAATGAGAATGAAGAGAAGATTGCAAAGCTTACACCAAATTCTAAGGCTAATTCATTCGTGGATGGGTTGAAAAGTGTTTCAAATCAAGACAAAGAAAATGTAAAAAGGCTTATTTTACAAAATGATGCTCTAACTGAAGCTTTGAAAAAACAATACGCTGAATCTGAAAATAATATTGAAAAAAATATATGGAAAAAACTTTACAATGTAGGAATCATTCGAAAATACAAATTGCGTTCGGTCCTAGGACGTTCTTTGGGGTTAGTAGGCAGAATCAGGTTCAGTAAAAGAAACATTCTTAATAGACGTAGTAAAATAGCCAAGAAAATTAAGAAATTCTTTGTACAAGATGACGTCAGCAGGGCAACTGCGGGGAAGAAAGAAACAAAATCATTTAAAAAACAAAAAAAACAAAAACGATATCTCCTTGACACTATGCTCAACTTGTATAAAAAATTTAAACAAGACTCAGGTATTCGTATATCTTACACGACTTTTACTAGAAACAGACCATTTTATATAATGCGACCACGAATTGCTGATAGAGACACGTGTCTTTGTAAAATTCACACAAATATGGATTTTAAATTTGCGGCACTAAAAAAAGCAAACATTTTGAACTCATATAACAAACTAAGTGACCTTGTGGAGCATACTGTATGTGATAGAAGATCTATAGAGTGTATGTATTCCGACTGTGGCACGTGCAAACAAATTTCCATAGACTTTGATATGAATGGTATTCTAAAGGAGAAAGTGGTTTCATGGACTGAGTGGTCAGTAAAAAATGTAGAGTACAAGAAAGGTAATGAGATAAAAATATCAAAAAGAGCAGTACCTGAGATAAAATCCAGTAATGTTGTGGATTTCATATCTCTCTTTAAAGCAGAACTTAACAAGTTCAAGGTACATGAATTTAATGTCACACATCAATATAAATCTTACAAAGACTTAAAAAATAAGCTAGAGGATTATGAAATCGTAGTTCATTGTGATTTTTCAGAAAACTACACTTGTAAGATGCATAAAGAAATTCAGGCGAAACACTTTGGGGCGTCTCAATATCAAGTTTCGTTACATACAAGTGTAGTGTATAAGAAAAATGAGAAACCTAAAAGTTATTGCACGTTTTCTGATTCTAACAATCATTCCCCAGAAGGTATTTGGGCACACATGAAGCCGGTATTGACTGATTTAAAATATAAATACCCCCAGGTCAACTCTTTGCATATATTTTCGGATGGACCAACAACTCAATATAAACAAAAGAAAAATTTTTACTTATTTAAAAAACTGATTAACAGGTTAGGGTTTAAAAAAGGTACTTGGAATTTTTTCGAGTCATATCATGGAAAGGGGCCGGCTGATGGAGTTGGGACAAATATTAAAAGACTTTTAGATGAAAAAGTATCTCACGGAAATGATGTTTTGAATGCAGTATCAGCATTTAATCTTCTAAAAAATGAAACTAAAGTGAATCTCTTTTGCATTAATGAATCAGATATTAATAAAATCAAACATGAAAATAAGATCGCTTTTAATGCTTTGTTAGCTGTGCCCAAAACACTCAAACTACACCAAGTACAGGTTGCAAATGACGAGTCTAATGATATTTGTTACAGGATTTTAAGTTGCTTTTGCAATACTTCAACAAAAAGAGGATTTTGCGACTGTTTTTCTCTGCAAAAGCATTCTCTAATTAAACTACAACCAAAAAAACGTCTATTACCAATCAATTCTTCAGATTCAGATGAAGACGATTTTGTTTTGGGGAAAAGATCTACTATGAAGGCTCTTTCTACAGTAAAGCGATTGAGACTAATTTCTTCATCTGAATCTGATGAAGAAATAATTTCAGTTCCAAAAACATCCACTCTTGTATCTAAATTACCTACTGTAAATTCAAGTACAAGTAAAATTGGAAAACCACCAATAATTGGATCTTTTCTCCAACCCGTAACTTTCATTCGACCCAGGTCAATAATTTCAACTACTGTCAGAAAACCAATTTCTCATTCAAATGCCCACATGCCAACAGTCACAAAAGATATTCCCAATACTGCCAGTTTTGGACAAAACAAATCTTCGAAATCTATAACAGTTTTATCCGATATTAAAATTGAGCCAAATATTATTTTAACATCCTTATCTCGTTATAATAGATCATCGATGTCAATAAAAGATGATTTTCCGGAGCTTACTGTAGAAAATTTTCCAGAGAAAAAGCCCAATCATCGGCCAAAACCACCACAATCACCAAGCAAGCAAGCAAAGAAGCTTAGGGCAATGGCTTGCAAGTTTTTGGATGTCAGCAGTGATGACAGTGACAAATAAACTTTAACATACTTTATTTTTATAGATAAAGAAATTATCTTCATATAAACAAAGAAATATTGAGTTAAAAATAACATATAATGTCATATATTATAATAAATATATAATATGTTACGTATATAATAGGAAGCATCGTGAGACATTTTATGTTTCTATTTTTAAACGTATAAATTACTATTTTATAAGAATATGTTTTTATTGTGTAGATAAAATTATGTGAATTAAATAAATGTATATGTCTAAATACCCTGAAAACATTCACTATTTGATCTCTTGTAATTTAGACATTTTTTATTATTTTTGAGTAGGCATAGGAGATGTTATTTGATAATCTTTTGTTTATTTACAATTATATGAGACTAACGAGTAAGTCTATAAAACTTTACATGTACTTAATTTTGAATAGGTATGTTTAGTTAAACGTGTTCTGTACTAATATTTTACGATACTTACTTTTATTTAAAACAGTATTAAATACCAATTAATTCATTATGAGACTGATTTATAATAGCAAAAATTTCAGACGAGTAAGTCTATAACAGTTTATATGTACTTAATTTTGAATAAGTATGTTTAGCTAAACGTGTTCAGTACTAATATGTTACGATACTTACGATAGTTACTTTTAATTAAAATAGTAAAAAATACCAATTGGTTCATTATGAGACTGATTTATGATAGCAATATACACCGGTTCTCAATTTATAGGACTGTCTTGAATCTACACTGTTTTTGAAGTTTGTGTTAATCTCGATTCTATAATTAATCATAATTCTTGTTGACTAATGGTAACGCTTTTTTTTAGTTTATGTATATTACACAGTCTTACAATATGATTGTTAACGATTGTTATGAGAAAAATTGTTTTTTTTAATGAAAAATTAAAGATATTGATTAAAACCTCGTTTTTTTATTTCAATGTGGAGCAATCCTTATTGTTCCCTTTTGTTTCTATTTTGTAATACTTTTCATTTTTGTGACACATTTCATTTTTGTTTCATTTTGATGACTGTACAAAAATTTTGAATATGACCCACTGATGTCTTCCCTATTGTAGACTCATTTAGTAAAAAGAGTGATACTCATAGCATAAATACTAGATATAAGCATAATCTTGTGTTACATGCAAGCCGTCTCCACAAAATAAGTAATTCTTTTATGGGGCAATGTATACGGTTCTATAACAAACTTCCCAGTAATATAAGAGAATTGTCAATAAACAAATTTAAAACTACTATTAAAGCCAAATTGTGTAGCAGGGCATATTATAAAGTATCTGACTATATTAATGATAAAAATGCCTGGGAGTGAGTCCATCCAATTATAATGTAATTAATAAAATATGTAAATTTGTTTGGACACCAAAAGAGGGACGCCTGAGTTTTTTGGCAGTATTTTTATCAGTGCTCACCTAGTCATAAACTGCACGGTAGGGAAAAAAATTGTGACGATTCCAAACAAATGTAGCCATTTTTACGGAATAAAAAGATTTTGACTTTGACTTTGACTTTGTATATTTGAAGATTAGATGAAAATCAAAAATTGTCTTTTAGTCAATGTTTTCAAAAACATTCCTGTTACATACATGAAATTGTAACTGATCGACATCTGTACATAGCAGATATTTAAGAAATAACAATACTACACCACTACTCCTCTAACAACCCCACACCACTACTCATCCCACTGCAGGGATACGGGTCTTCAAGCCAAGGGGTTTAGCGCATACTCAACCACGCTGTCTAGAGTGAAACCCATGTGAGTAGTTTATAAGAGCAATAGACTCCTGAAAAATTCCGGATTTAAACGAGTTTAATACAAAAATAAAGTTTTTTTTTATTCAACGTCGGGAGGCATACAAGCATACGGTCTACCTGATGTAAAGCAGTTACCGCAGCCTATTAACGCTTGTGACATATATCACTCGCGCGATGCCTCCTCTGCTTACACAGCAACTCCTTAGGAGCTTACTGGTGACCTCACCACACGCAGGAACACAACAACCCTCTAGGGAGTTGTTATTTGGCTACGGTTTTTTTGTGAGGTGAAGTTACTTCCCCAGACGGGCTGCTTTGATGCGCCCTACCTCTCTTAACAATATTAATAAGAGTATATTCTGGATTAACATATAAGCTTCTTTTTAGCCCGAAAATATTTAGAGAATCTGTGTAAATCTTTAGAAACGAACTCACGAGGCAACGAGTAGGAGCTAGTAAACAAACAAGAATGAAAATGTGAAAGTTTTAAAAGGGGAAATCTATAGAAATAAATGTCCAAATTACTAAGTTTATAGCCGTAGGTATCTCTAAAAGGTACCATCTAATATCCTAAATGAACTTCTCTTGAGAGGGTGGGCAGTTTTAAACATCTAAGCTATTTAGTTACTGTCGATCTTACAGACTATGCTATAATATAGAGTGCGAGCGGAAGGCGATATCGTGAGAGCATATCTGTTGGTACAGCGTGGTACGTTTTTGCATAGATTTCGCGCTGTTTTGACATTAATCCGTGCGACCGATAGAAGCTATAATACCCTTTGCGTCCAGCTCAGTAATGTGTTCAGGATGTTAATCTAATCTAGCCATAGCTTTGCTCTTTCGTACTCGCCAATTACTGCTACGCGTAAAATGTGAATCAACGATGAGCAGGCACAGAACAAGTCCACTGGCAAATGCTGGCAATTACAGCAGATAGGTCGGACTGTACCTATATTCAGTCTGTACTATAGTCAGTCGTGTTAATTTAACTAGCTTTTGCCCGCGGCTTCGTGCGCGCAGATTTTGGTATTGCGGCAGTTTTACATATTTTTATTTTACTTCTTATTTTTAAGTACAGTCAACATTAAATAGTTAGTAAAAGTACCAAATATCCTTCTTTGTGTAGGAATGAAGAATATCACGATCTGTTCGGTTTTTATTAACTAATTGATACTGACTGTATACACTCAACGCACCTCTTTATACACGACATTGTCTATTTTAAAATCATAAAAGTTTCAAGTCTTTTCAACGTGAAAAAATATCTGCCTGGGTTGAAATTCAAAAAATCCTTTCTTATCTCTCATATGCATTACAGAAGGAACCTCTTGATGAGTCAGTGAATTAGACAGGAACTCCATTTCTATTAATAGAGATTTATTAATATAGACTAATGTCTCGTCCAAAGACACTTCTAACCCCCTTTTCACCCGCGGAAAAGGCGGCGGATTTTTTGAAAACGCTGTACCATTTTTTTGTATTCTAATAGAGAGAATATGTACAAAGTTTCAAGTTACTAACTGCTAAAAATATTTCTACTCCATACAAACTGTTATCACCCTTTCAGCCCTACCTCTGTGCAAAATTTCATCTTTCTAGGTTTAAGATTTTGGGCTGGGCGTTGATGAGTCAGTGAATTAGTCAGGAACTCCATTTTTATTAACATAGATTAACGGTTACAAATATGACTTGAATGGTAAATTAATTTTTATTTATTTTATTACTTTTTGTTTCATCGTGAACATCTTTTATATACCTACTTAAATACTGCCTACGATCGCCTCTGTACTATCTGACTGAACTGACAATGGTCATTTTCAATCTGTTTTCTTTTCCAGTTGACTATATCGACGTGGAGGGCAAGGATCTCACAACGCGCTACGCCAACGACGTCATCGCGTCCTGTGCCTTTGGCCTAAAGGTCAACTCTCATGCTGAGGAGAACAACAAATTCTATCAGATGGGAAAAGAAGCATCCACTGTAAACTTTGCATGGATTATCAAAATGTTTTTGTTCATGTCCTTCCCGAAAATTATGTCGGTAAGTGAAGTCACGCTTTATTAAAATTTCAAATGATCACTCTTTCAAATGAGCGTAATATTTACATATCCAGTGTGCGGTTTGCCATCAATGTCCTATCTGCTTTTCTAAACTGGTTGATATGCAATAACATTTGATTATACTCAACTAAACCCAAATTCATCAAATATTAAAAAAAGTATTAAAAATCTAACTTCTGCCAACATGGAAGTTTTCATTTAGAATAATATATTAGAATTTGTTAATGGTTTTGTATTTCGTGGCATTCCGGAATGGAGTCCTCACATAAATAAATAAATATTATCAGTGTTATCTCGCAGTATATTAATTAAAACAATTTATGTTCGTAAAATATATAAATATGTTTTTAAAATTCAGTAAATATCTTAGTAGCTGGAATAATTTCCGTATGTCGGTACATCGGCTTGCTAAGGCTAGTAGATCTTTTGTTCTTAATTGTATTCGATTCTATAACAAATTCTTGAAAAAGCCTGAAAGAGGCTTCATAAAATTGATGAATATCTAACTGACAATACTGAACATACAACAACATACTGACAGACTGGAAATTATTCAGCACATGCATCTTTAATTTTACCACTTGATTTCGCGCTGTACGTCATAAGTATTGTACCGCTATATACGAGTATATTGATATTACAATACATTTAGTATTGTAATATCAATCGATAATTTGAATAATCCCATTTCTGAAATGCTGGAAAATTTAAAAGAGAAAAATGAAAACAGAGAAATTATTATTATTTTTAAATAATAATAATTATATACAAGGGACAGGGGAGCACACCGCACACAGAAGAGAAAACCGAGATGCACCCCGTGCGTTGCCGACTAAATTGTTTCATTCTGGTCGGTCGCCTACAGTACATTGTATAAAATTTAAGATATTAATTTTTCGTGATAAATTTTGACATGACATTCCGATCGCTACCAATGAACAAAGGGTAAAAAAGTTTCTATATGTATTATTATAAGTATAAGAAAAATAATACTACTAATAAAAAATATAATATACCGAATTGAATCAAAGCGCACGGCAGTGCGGTAGCCAATTTCGAAAAATAACAGGGCGATACTCCGATTAGTGCGAATATTACACGAAACATTTCGAGCTACTTTGGACCCATATACAGTAACACAAACTCAATTTCATCTTTTAAGTCAAAACTAACCTTACCTACACGCGGTGCACTCTACTTATTAACAAACGCGGCTCTGGTGGAAAGGATGTAGGATGTATCTTAAGAAATAAAAACACACGCAGGGTTGTTGTGTTGTCTACAAGTAAGTGAGGTTACCAATAAACTCCTGAGACATCGCAAGATATGTTATAACTTATCTATACACACTTGTATGTTTCTTTTTTCTAGAAGCTCAAATTTACCGTAGTTTCAAAAGCAAGCACGAATTTCTTCAAGGATATAGTGATAAGCATGATGCGTCACCGGGAAGAGAAGAATGTTATCAGACCAGACATGATCCATCTGCTTATGGAAGCTAAGAAAGGTAAATGCTCCAGTGCCACTGTTTATTGAATCTAAGGAAAGACATTTTTATATGCAATATTTTTACCACTAACTTCACCCCAAATCCCTTGCGGGGTAAGCAGAGAGGTTCGAGCCCCACGTGACTTGATCCTTACCTCACTCGCTTCTTTAACATTCTCTTCTCATGCACGCACGCCGGTTTCTAAGGCTCGTGTCATCACCTTCTGATAGAACACGACCAATTTGGTCATGGTAGGTAAGTCTTGGCCTTCCTCGTCTCCTACATCCTTCTACTTTTGCATTGTATTTCTGCTTCGTCACTCTTTCATCTTGTTCTTATTATTTCTACATGTCCGAACCAACAGAGCATGCCTCTTCTCACTTTAGCAATATTTTGAAAATATATCTTGAAAATTCAAAAAAGACGGGATAAAGAGATACGTTTGCGTAAGAGATATTTGAATTTATATGAAGTTGTCGAGAGAGAGAAAGAGAGTGACTGAGGGGGGGGGGGGGGCAGAGAGAAAGAGAGAGCAATAATAATAGCGTAGTGGATAAAGAACCAGCGTAGTAACCTCTAGGAAAAGTTTTTAACTGGTTTTTGTAGGAGTTTGTATTTATTGTATTGTTCATTGTATTGTATGAACAGACCGTAGAGAGGATCTAATATACTTAAAAGTGTCACTTAGAACTTACAATAATTTCATATACAACTATTGCTATAATTGTTGACAAATATTTAACAGAAATATATAAATATTTTCTATGTTTACGAGAGATGGAAAATTTGAGAGCGATATTGAAAGAAGAGTGAAAACAGGAAACCGTATCAATGGTGCGTTGTACTCCGTGGTAACAAGCGATAACATATCGAGCAAAGCTCGCCTTGCTATTATTCAGGGTGTATTAACGCCAACAGTACGGTAGTGAAACATGGGTATGGCAGAAGAAGCATGAAACCAGAGTGAACGACGTAGAAATGAGAGCGCTGAGGAGTATGTGTGGAGTGAAAATGGTTGATAGAATAAAAAATATCACGATACGAGAACTTTGTGGAAAGTTGATGTAGTGACAAAAATTGAAAAGGGTATGCTGAGATGGTTTGGTCATTTAGAAAGAATGAATGACAAAAGAGTTACGAAAGAAGTGTATCAAGCAAGAGTGAATGGTGATGTCGGGAGGGGCCGCCCTAGACGCACACATATAGATCAAATTGGTGATGTATTGAAAAAGGGCCAAATCAAAAGTACCCAAAACCGAAGAGCATGCATGAAGAGGTTGATGAGTGTAGAAGAAGCGAGAGCGGTATGTTCTATAGTCTCTACCTACCCCAATGGGAGACAGGCGTGATGATATGTTATGTTATTTAACAGAAAATATGTCACACTGAATTTAACGTAACATATTTGGTCCCGTTGGAAAGTTCTGAAAGAATGTATGGTGGACAGTGCGAAAGAAGCATGTGGATACATAAAGACACATAGATTACTGAGAGGAGATATCTGGTTGGATGCGGAGATTGAATCCTCATTGGAAAAAAGCGAAAAGCGTGGCTGGATTATGTATATTTTTTGCACCAGAGTAATAGTATGAAAGAGAAGAAGAAAAAATAAAAATTCGTGCAAGAATGAAATCAAAGTGAAAGAGAGTTTACTGAAAGAGAGGCGTGAAAGACTGCTTACGTATGAGGAAGAGAGACTGATGAAGAATTTCGAGGCGAATACTAAACATTGACAAAACAAAATGTAAAGCTGGTGGCATTCTTGTTAACACTTAGTAAGTGTTAGAACGGTGGAGTGCATATTTCAGATAAATATATGTTTATGTCCAGGACGCTGGAATGACTGTGAATGAGCCTGTGACTGCCTCGGCAGTGCCAGCGTATCATGAAGACAATACCATGGTTGAGATTGAATGGTCGATATGAAGTTTGAAAAATAGAATGTCAGTGTAATTGATATGGTTATAGCTGAGATGATTAAACCAGGTGACACCTACGTTAGGGACGCCTTTTGGTCAGGGTCCCGACCGCTTGGTTTGAAAAGAGATTGAGAATGAAATACGATGGAATGCTTTGGGTAGCACAGGGTGAATTTCGAAACAGCAGAGGATGCATGGATCAAATTTTCTCACTCCGCAACATTACGGCGAAGCATCTGGCTATGGACCCGAAGATTTTGTGTGATTTTTTGTTTCTTGAGAAAGCATTTGATAGGGTCATCTAAAAGAATCTTTGGAACATTTTGCCCAGATTGATTGCCAGACAAATTCGCATTAACGGTGACTTGCTGCGTAGTGTGAAATCCACTTATGAGGATAGTACAGCATACGTGCGGGTGGACGGCAGATTGGTGTCAAACTGGGATGTGTGCTGTTGGTTCGCCTATTCATTCTGTATCTGGACAATTGTCTTCAGAGAGTAAGAAATATGAATGTGGGAATACGTCAAGTCAAAAGTTATGACTTTTGACTTGACGTATTCCCACATTCATTAAAATCTTTTAATTAATTTTAATTAAAAACGTTAAAATCTTTTTATTCCGAAAAAATGGCTACATTTGTTTGGAATCGTCACAATTTTTTTTCCCTACCGTGCAGTTTATGACTAGGTGAGCACTGATAAAAATACTGCCAAAAAACTCAGGCATCCCTCTTTTGGTATCCAAACAAATTTACATAATTTATTATATTAAAGTATTATTATTATCTCTTTTTTCACGGGTTTAATCCCGGTCATTTGATAGGCGTGCACGGGGATATGAATCCAACGCGTAGAGGCCCCTTCGAAAAGAACGATGTATTGTATTATACGCGCCGTGACCTGCTTCAGGGGATATTAATGGGATAATATGCCCATGAACAGATCACGGCAGGTATTGGGACTATTGCGAATGTGTTGGAAATTATTGGGCTATTAAAATGAGATCTGGAGGGATTATTAGAACCTGGCTATTGCAGAAGAGGGACGGACGCCTGCCATAACTATCATATCTGATGTTACTTTCGGCAGGCGGTGGCTCGCCACTCACTAGATGGACCCCCGAAATGCCAGAGAAAGTCGGCTAGGGGTAACACCGATGTGAGTGACTCAGGGGTGTCGAGAGGTGTGCTGCGCTTTTTCCGAAGTTACTCGCGGCGTTATGCCCTTTAACACTTCCACCCCTGGAGCATATCACCTGATAAAGCAATATGCTCTATCGACTCCTCTCTGGACGGCCAATGAAGGCAAGCCAGAGCTGAGAGTCCTGCGGGCCTTCTTGATTTTCCACTCCGACCGATGAAGACACGCCGGAGACGAAGGCCCTGATCGACTCTCTGGGGCACTCGGGTACCCGTAGTGTCGTTACGCACCAACAGCTCGCCACAAGCTGCCCTGCGGGGTTTATTATTATTAATTACATTATAATTGGATCGACTCACTCCCAGGCATTTTTATCATTAATATAGTCAGATACTTTATAATATGCCCTGCTACACAATTTGGCTTTAATAGTAGTTTTAAATTTGTTTATTGAAAATTGTCTTATATTGCTGGGAAGTTTGTTATAGAACCGTATACATTGCCCCATAAAAGAATTACTTATTTTGTGGAGACGGCTTGCATGTAACACAAGATTATGCTTATATCTAGTATTTATGCTATGAGTATCACTCTTTTTACAAAATGAGTCTATGTTTTTATGGACATACAAAAGATTTTCATAGATATATTGCGATGCGACTGTTAAAATGTTTATTTCTTTGAATTTTTCTCTAAGGCTCTCCCGGGGACCAAGTTTGTAGATAGCTCTTATGGCTCTCTTTTGCAATAAAAAGATGGTGTTAATGTCCGCGGAGTTACCCCAAAGAAGAATTCCATATGACATAATACTATGAAAGTAGCTGAAATAAACTATTCTAGCCGTATCAACATCAGTGAGCCGTCTAATAGTTTTCACTGCATAGGCTGCAGAACTTAGTTTTCCTGATAATTTTTCAATTTGTGGGCCCCATTGTAGTTTGGAGTCAATTGTTATACCCAAGAACACAGTACGAATGGATGAATCACCAGCCGAACTGAAAACACTAGTACTATACTACTACAATGAAAGATGATTATTTCATACAATCTTAAAAGGCTTACAATTGAATGCGAAGAAAACGAAGATAATGGTATTTGAAAGAGAAAAATCCAGAACGAACACAAGGATTATGGTTCATGATGTAGTGTTGAAGCAAGTGGATCAGATTGTATATCTTGGAAGTGCTTTCAGTAGGGATGGCAGGTACACCGCTAATGTGGAGAAACAAGAGAGTGCAGGAAAGAGCGTGAATGGAGCGTTAGGTAAAATTCTAGGCAACTGAAATCTAAGCCAGAAGGCACAGCTCGCTTTATACAACGCGGTGCTAATCTATGGAGTGAAAGCTGGGTATGGCAGAGAGAGCATAAAGGTAATGATGGCATAACGCTTGCTGACCGCGTTCGTAATGATAGTGTAAGAAAGACTTGGTCAGAAAGAGAGTGTCGGTGTTAAGATAAGAAAAGACATGCTCCGTTGGTTTGGACATGTAGGAAGAATACAGAATGAAAGAATGACGAAACGGATATACAACGCTAAAGTATAAGTAGAATGTAGGAGCCGAGGAAGACCAAGATTAACCTACCATAACCAAATTGTTCATGTTCTATTAAAAGGTGATGTCAGGAGTCCTAGGAACCGGCAATCGTGCATGAAATGAGCTATGCATATTAAATAAGCGAGTGAGGTGTGTAAGGATGTATCATAAGGCGCTCGGTTCTCTCTGTTTTCCAAAGCACCTGGCTTGAAGATATACATACATACACATCTTTCTATAATACTCATCTATATATAAGACATCTATAGGTGTGCGTTAATTTAAAAATCTAATAAAAAAGTTATTTGTGGTGGTCCTATAATATAAGCTTCCATACGAGGACAGATTCACAGCCTGCGCTCGAAAGAGTTTTGCAAGTGTTTTATGGTGTTATCGACAGCTAGACAAAATAGCGGTGGAAAAAAGTCATGTTACAAATGATAATATAAGTCAAAATTACCATTAGTTTAATTTTTATAAATGGAATAATTGGCAGAGCTGCGATAGCCAGCGGAGCCACATTACCCTCAAAATTGCCGTTTGGGGTAGACTGATGTCATCCAGCTAGCGTTTAGACGGTAATAGTGAGAAACTTCAAAATCGACACACTAATAGCTAACATATTGTAGTTTTGTATCCTTTAATTTGAAATTTAAATGTTCGTTGGTGAGGAAGAACGGTCCAAAATCGTTCCAATTAGAAAAAAAAACATATGGGAAAACGTATGGCCGGCCACTCTGCAGTGCAGAGTCTGCACTGCACTCCGATCAACAGAAAAAGTAACAGCACTCGTCGCTAGATGTCGTACAGGGTTCCATATATTTTTAAAAAATTAATAAATTAAAAATAAAATATTTAAATATTTTTTAAATTTTAAAAATATCAGCTCTGCCTACACAGCTTGCTGTTATTTACTAGTTTAATATTACATACATTTCGAAAGTCAAATTTACATACAATTTGATCCAACCTGCTTTGTATGCTTCCACCACTAATTATTTTAGTAATAGCGCCGGCCGGCACTCACCCACTACTGTTATTAGATGCACCACCACGTCAACAGTCTATAATTATAATTTACCAATAAAACAGTGTCAATATAACAATACAATACGTTATATTAACAAACTTTTGCACTTGTCAGGTAAATTATCATATGATGACAAGTCCACATCAGACGCCGACGCTGGTTTTGCAGCTGTTGAAGAATCATCGGTTGGAAAGGAAAAAGTAGATAGGGGTGAGAATAAACATGTTATGTAGTTTAAAAATAATAATGGAAACACACATTTGAAAAAGAAATATATGAGAATTAAATACCATATCCGTGACTAGAAATGTAGATAGTGTCATTCTGAGTTTGTACTGTTTCAGAGTGGTCTGATAACGATCTGATCGCGCAAGCCATACTTTTCTTCATTGCTGGCTATGAGACTGTATCGTCGGCTATGTCTTTTGCACTGCACGAATTGGCCGTCAACCCTGACGTCCAAGAGAAATTAGCTCAGGAGATTAGGAAGAATGAAATCAAGAACGACGGCAAATTTGATTACAAGTCTATACAAGACATGAAGTATTTGGATATGGTGGTATCAGGTTTGTATCCATTTTTATATTGATTCATTCATAAAAGATTAGTCACGTTAATCGAACATTTTCAGGTTATATGAGATGGTAATATATTTTGTCTACAAATACTTTTACCTAGGCAATTTCATATTTAGGATGTCACGGTACAAAAAATAAATATGAGCGAACCTAACATGCGTGTGATGTATAACGTCTGACATCTCATCTTGGTAATAAGCAACTAGAATTAACATGCAATTTGATCGAACCTGCTTTGTGTGCTTCCAAAATCAAACTCATTTATTGCATAGTTATAGGTAGTTTACATAATATGATGTTAAATTTAATAATTAAAACGCTACAACTTGCCGTTTTGGCGTACAATATTCTTAGACTGAAATAATAAATAAAAATGTCAAAATGTTACACTGTTAATATTACATTAAATCAAGCATTGTTTGGATATCATGTCAGGATTCCGCCACCAATTACTTCATACGGCCTAGCGCCGGTCGGCACCCACCCAGTGGGTGGCGGAAGCAAACAACGCAGGTTGGTTAGATCAAATTGCATGTAAATTTGACTTACGCGCATTAAATTTCGCAAATTAAGAAATATAACTTTTTGGACGTGCGGGTTTCCTCACGATGTTTCCCTTCACCGCCGAGCAACTGAAAAATATGTACATAAATCCGAAAACACCAAATTAGTGGTACAGGCCCCGCCGAGATTCGCACCGGGCGGGGCCCAGGCGGTCAATGTGCCGGTTCCTTATCCACAGGTCTATCTATTTTTTTCTGCGCTAATGATGTCTCTGATATTAGGAGCTTAAATCCAATTTACTGTTAAAGTTAGAACATACTCATACATTACTGAAATTGCAGAGGTGCTAAGACTATGGCCGCCAGCAATCGTAATGGATAGAAAATGTGTTAAGGACTACAACTTGGGCAAACCCAATCACAGGGCTACCGCTGACTACATAGTGAGTACTCATTTAAGACTTTTAAATTTATATTTTAATTGTTACGTAATTAATTTTAATGTAACTAAACTTCTACAAGAAACATGAGAGAGGCCTATAGTGGAGGTCCTTCGGCTGAAATGGTGATAGCAGCGGGCTCTTTCACGGGTGTAGCAGTCTGCGACCAGGATGCACGACGAGCTCGGTGGCGCAGTGGTTACTGTTTGACACCAGAGCACGTGGGTTCGATTCCCACACATGATAGACATGTCTGTTTGTTCGTAATTATCACTTGCTCGGCGGCGAAAGAAATTATCGTGAGTAAACCCGCAAATATAATGAATTATATTTCCAATTTTGACAAATTAGGTACTAAACTTATCAAATAGGAGGAGAGCCTAAACTGCTCATCTTGTTTCCAGATACGTGAAGGTGAAGGAGTGATCGTTCCGGTGTGGTCCATCCATCGCGATCCAAATTATTTTCCCGACCCCCTGAAGTTTGATCCTGAACGCTTCTCTGAAGAAAACAAACACATTATAAAACCGTTCACTTACATGCCGTTCGGTGTTGGACCTAGGAATTGCATAGGTATGGCTTAAGTTATATTATTCAGAGATAGTAACGTTACTTTCACACCATCGCTCGTGGGTTCGATTCCCTGTGCATAAACATGTCTGTTTGTTTTGGTTTGGATGCTTTTTAAGGGGTTATAGGGCGCGTCAAGGTACCGTACCTTTTGAGAAAGTACCGCCATCTCACAGCAGCTGAATTATTTGGTTGCACTTTTGCAGTCAAAAGTGCAGCCAAATAATGTCGTCAGATAATACTTGTGTCCATCCGTGCATGTGGCAGTGGGACCGTCGTACGCACCGACGGGGACAAATAGACGGGGGCATAACATAGCACATGGAATATCAGCGGTGAATTGAAAGGTGACATTAATGAGCTGATAGATATAATGAGCTAGAGGTATTTAGATATGCGGGACAAAGATTAAGCGGAAGGTAAGCAACTGTGATGTGATGATCTTCCCGGTGGTATGACGCCCTGTGTAGGTTTCGTGCTCTCACTTCGCTTAGCCTCTGGTGTGAAAGATTACAGTTTAGAAGACACAAAACTTCTCGCGGTTAGAATAAAACTGGGGATCGCGCGAGTTTTTTTGCATTACTTCCGTGAATTCAGCCAATCCCTAGGAGCTCCAGAAGTTTACGAAGACTGTAAGTAATATTCTGAATTATTATGTGTGGAGATCTGAATGATCGGATCGAGACCAAGCCTACGGTGCCCGCTTTCCATAAGGTGGGCCGTATACTTGTATGCCTTCCGACGCAGTATATAAAATAAAAAAAAAACCGGTTTGTGGGCTTTTTCAAGAAGTGGAGGCACTGGCGAGTACGAATCTCTTTCTTTAGATCCTGAAAAGATACTCGTAAGAAGTAAAAAATCGAAAGGTGGAAGTGTGAGCAGTTAGCACGTACAGTAAAGGACTTGCGAACGTGAACTTTTCCGACTCATACGTAAAAGAATGTTGAACAGTTCTATAACAAAGTATGGTGGATAGTTCGAAAGGTGTGCCATACGTATGTGGATATGCAAAGAGACATATACAGATCACTGAAAGTTGAAACGTTTGCTGACCATTTTCGCAACGATTGATGTAAGATAGAGAGATGTATGTCGGGTGCCTCCACAGAAAACCGAAGCTCTGCGAATGAGATTACGAATGAGCTCCTGAAAAGCCTCTCCCGTTATTGCAAGCGTTCATAGGTTTTAGTAACCGCCTAAAATCACGTGGGCAGTACTTATATACATCCTGACGTTGTATAAAAAAAAGAAGGCATTACACCAGCGCTGCGAGTAAAGCATAAGTAGCTGAGGTACTGGCCTGTTTTCTATTTCCATCATACTGAACAAGAAGTTCGCGTCTGCAGGTTCAAGATTCGCTCTCTGCGAAGTGAAGGTAATGATCTACCAACTTCTCCAGCACATGGTTATATCTCCATGTGAGAAGACCTGCATACCGGCTGTACTGTCCATGGGTCCCTTGAAGATAAAGGGAGGTCACTGGATAAGACTGCAAGTTAGAGAATAAATTAGAGAGCAAATAAACTCTGTAAAACAAATTAACAGTCAGGTATTAGTTGAGAGGTTGCAGATGGATTCAATTTCACTTTTAGTTTATGTAGTTTCATAATATTACACTTTACACGTTACATTTCACTTGTCTTGGTCACATTTTCATTATTATTGCATTTACATTTATTACATTCCATTTCATTATTGAATCAACTGCAATCAATATTCCTAAGAGCATAAAACTTAGTCGTTTCTGGCTACGCTGTGTATAATTTAAGAAATCGAATTTCATGATGATCGTGTCTACAACTCTTATCAGACTATGATCTAATTTGCCAGCGGCTTCTAAGAAATATAGAGATATACATACATACATACCAATACGCCTGTCTCCCATTGAGGTATGCAGAGACTATGGAACGCCAGGTGCACCGATACAAACATACCTCTCTCATCTCTGCCACACTCATCAACCTCTTCTCGCAAGCTCTTCGGTTTTGGGTGCACCTCAGCTATTTGATCCATATGTGATGTCGGCCCCTGTCGATCTTCACTCACTCTTGTTCGATACACGTCTTTTATAAGTCTTTTGTCATCCATTCTTTCCAAATATTCGAACCGTCTCAGCATACCCTTTTTAATTCTCATCATTATCTTTCATTCCACACTGTTCTCATATCGTGTTATTTTTCACGCTATCGATCATTCTAACCCCATACATACTCCTCAGCGCTCCCATTTCTTCAGGGTTCCTCCTAATTCCATGCTTCTTCTGCCCCGCCTATGATTCACTACCGTACGTCAATGTTCGCGTCAGCTTTGCTCGATATATTTTCTCTCGTGAAAACCGAGTGTAACTCATCATTGACACGGTTTCCTGGTTTCGCTCTTCTCTTCTCTCTTCCTTCACATTTCCTATCTCTCGTAAACATGGAACATATATACACAATTTCATTCACATGTTCCACTTTACTTGTATGAATATATAAGGTGGTATTTATATTAAATAAGACAGTTTTGTGATAATCAATCAAATCAATCAATATCACCAAATTGTTTGTGTTTCGTTGTGAAATAATTGTACTATGATATTCAATCAGTAAAATTGTCCTCATTTATAGAAAAAATAAAGTGTTTTTCATTAAATGTATGTTTTAATTAACCTATTTCTGTATAATATATTTATCATATACTATTGAATATATAACATTTTTATGCATGAACAGGTCTATTTGTCTTGGTCTGGATATTTTAAGAGAGGTAGGGAGCATCAAAGCAGCCCGTCTGGGGTACCTCCACTTCATAGAAAACCGCAGCCAAATAACAACTCCCTAGAGGATTGTTGTGTTCCTGCGTGTGAGTGAAGTCTCCAGTAAGACCCTAAAGAGTTGCTGTGTTAGCAGCAGAGATGGCATCGCGCGAGTGATACTTAACGTATTGCAAGCATTTATAGGCTGCGGTAACAGCTTTATATCAGGTGGGCTACATGCTTGTATGCGTTCCGATATTCTGTAATAAAAAATGTGCTTAGTAAAAAGAACCGAGCATCTAAAAAGTTGGTTCTTACACAATGCACCCTTACTATGACATTCAAAACTTTTTTCATGATCACTCGTCGCCGGTTCGGTTCAATTGGACCACGGCACGGTTCATGCAAGAGGCAGGCCCTTTTTTAATAGTATTAATAGTTATAGAAAAAGGTTTACTATAGAATTGATGTATATGTAACCGATAAACATAACCACTAGTTGAGCAGCATGGTGGAGTATGCCTTTCCTATCATACGCCTATCTAAACCCCTTCGGTTGAAGGGAAACCCGTATCCCTGCAGTTGGATGAGTTCGTAAAGTGAAGTGAAGAAAGATGACCACTTCACGTCATAATTATTGTACCAATATTGTATGGTTTGACGATTTCAAAAGATACCTATATCGGTAAGTCTTTTTCGGCATTTCTTTTTCACCAGTGGTCATTTGTGGAATGCTAGTTTTTTTTTTATTAGAGGGGGACAAACGAGCTTGTGGATCACCTAAGTGTAATTAGTCAACATCACCCATAGACATCAAGCAACACCAATGTGTCACTGATCTGTTGCCAGCTTTTTAGGGAAACATAGACTCTTTTCTTGAAGGCACCCGTATCATATTTGTTCGGGAACAACGCTACGGGTAGATGATTCCACAATTTCACCATACGTGGTACTGTACTGTAGTGTAGCCACTCATCAAGATGGTGAGGGAGAAATTTAAGTTTGTGGCGAGCGGTACGATAGTCGAACTGCGGCTGGTGTTAAGTTAAACAGCTCCTCCGAACACTCCCCATGGTACAATTTGTTCAGTACACAAAGAGAAGCAACGTTTCTTCGCGTGAATTCAGCCGAACGGATATCACTGGTTTACCGACGATTCGAACTGCTCTACGTTGTATGCGATCAAATGGAGTAAGCAGATATTGTGATGCGCCGGCTCAAAGATGTGGACAGTATTTCATGTGAGGCTGGACCTGGGCCTTATAAAGTTGAAGGCGATGGTGAGGTGTAAAGTATCGTCTAGCTCTATTGATCACACCAATTTTCTTGGACGCCAACTTAGCCTTGCTCTCCAGGTGACCGCGAAACTGTACATCGCTCGATATGACGATAGCCAGGGTACCGATGCTAGGCGTAATACTGTGGGGCCTAATCAAGAAGCTACGATAAATGGGGACTTTTTTGCAGTAAATGCGCGGCACTTGTGTCTTTAGGTGATTAAATTGAACTAAATTCAGTCTACCCCAATCCGAGACCTTCTAATTACGATTCTATTTCAGACACAAGCGGTGATCGGCACTCATTGACGCAATCCCGAGAGATATTGGCTTGACCAGTGTATCGTGCGTATACCGTACTATCATCCGCATAGCAATGTATGTTGTGCACGGGCAACAGGTCATTAAAAAAGAATATAATAACGTAAGAGAAGAAGAGAAGTAAAATAACGTTATATCTTTAAAATTTAAGACCTGTCTGTGATAGCCCAATAGCACATAAATATTTTTTATCCTATTTTTATTATTTCAATTGAATCCTGCTTTGATTATGAGAAGTACATAATTATTTCACTTGAACAAAGTAGCTTATTAAGCGATTGGTCCACACGTACTGCTAAGTTATTGTACATACATATATACTATGTACGTATTTGTAATTATCACGAGCTCGACGGTGAAGGAAACCATCGCGAGCAAACCAGCACATCCAAGAAGTTATATTTCGAAAGACGAAAAGAAAATATAACCTAAGAAGGTCCTGGTTTTCCTTCTGAGTATTGGTGATGTAACAGCAGTCGCTCCATGTCAAAAATAGTATGTTCACCAAATCGTAAGACTTAGGTAGCGGTCCTCGCCAATCCCAATGGATTAGAAGACGTGATAACGATGAGAAAAATAATGGTATCAAATACAGTAGAGTTTTATGCCTGTTGTTCTAATTTAAGATTAGTAACATGGATGTATCCGAAACGTAGTGTTCGCTGCGAAATCGGACAGTTTGGACGTACGACACATCATTTGTTGTATGATGTAATACATACAATCTTGTTTTGTTGTCTGTAAGTGCAGTTTAATGAACGACAGAGTTACAAGTAATACGTAAGTTCAGTTTCATTCATTAGGTTTCTCATAATCTATTTACCTTTTGCCACGTGCTTGCCACTGCTATGTAATTTGCTAATTTGAACTTTATTTACCTTTTTTTTATACTACGTCGGGAGACATACAAGCATACGGCACACCTAATGTAAAGCGGTTACCGTAGCCTATGAACGCTTGTAACGCATTAAGTATTACTTGCGCGATGCCACCACTGCTGCTAACACAAGCAACTCCTTGGAAGTTTACCGGTGACATCACTCTCACGTAGGAACAGAAATCGAAGCAGCCCGTCCAGAGTAGTACCTTCACCAGAGAAGTACCTTCACAGAAAACCGCAGCCAAATAACAACTACCTAGATTGTGTTCCTGCGCGTGAGTGATGTCACCAGTGAGCTCCATCAAAATTATCAGACGAGTTATGAATGTTAAAGAAGCGAGAGAGTTTTGTAAGACCTCGTATTCTCGTGCTCGGATCTCTCTGCCTACGCCGCAAGGAATCTGGCGTAATGAAATATATATATATATATATATTTGTTCATCCTCACATGCTGGAACCGTAATGGTCGCGTACTGTGCTGTTCCAGAGAAGTTTTCTTCCGAGAACTTTTAAGTTGTGGAATGTGCTTCCGGCCGAGGTTTTTCCAAGGACTAGGTACAACATGGGGTTCTTCAAGAAAGGCGCTAAAAGGTTTTTATAGGGTCGGCAACGCATGAGTGACACCCCTGGTGTTGCAAATGCCCATAGGCTATGGTGACTGTTTACCACCAGACAGACAGTATTCTTGTTTGCCACCTTAGTGGTATAAAAAATCTGTTACAATAATTGCGAAACGGCTTAGGTATGAATTCAAAATGTTCCAACTGTCATTAGACGTAAGTACGAGTATATGAATTTCTACGCAGTAGAATTATGTGGACGGATGACCTCGTTGGAGTTCCGCTGCCCGACGCCGTCAATTACTGGACCTTACCTTGAACTCGCCAATTTTACTGACATTGACCAAACTAATCACCGAAAAACAAGATGGCGCTTCAACTCCAGTTATGTCTCAACTCTCTTCATACAATATGCGAGTCAGATGTTTTTTTTTGTACAACGTCGATGCCTCCCCTGCAGCTTACCCAGCAACTTCTTAGGACCTTACTGGTGACCTCACTCACACCTAGGAACACAACTACCCTCTAGGGAGTTGTTATTTGGCTACGGTTTTGCTGTGAGGTGGAGGTATTTCTCTAAACGAGCTGCTTTGATGTGCCCTACCTCTCTTGTGTGTAATGTATTGCCTGCCCACAACAATATTTTCTTCCATGTGGTTACTCATTATCTTTGTTTTAGAGATGTAGATTGGATTATTCTACCCATTGCTATCCATTCGCATTGCTGAGGGTCTGGATCATTTTTCTCATCTCTTCTGGGGACTCCGAATGTCAGCAAAATTTAAGTGTTGAGACAAGCTCCGTTTCGGCCCCTATCCGACTAGTCCAGCTGCGAGAACATACCGGACACCATCAACCTAGGCAATGTTAGGCCTTCCTATGAGAAAATATAGCTATGAATTTTAAATTATTATTATTATCTTCTTTGCAGTCACGGGTATTAATCCCGGTCATTTGATAGGCGTGCGCAATAAAATTAATATTATAATTATTAAATATTTATTTGGGTGTAAATCCAAAGTTTGTTAGTAATACACAATTTACTTACTAGCTATATTAGCTGCGATTTATATTTACATGTTAGTCAAGAAAATACAGGAACAGTTATCAAGGTATTGCCATATACGTAGTGGCTGGCCCAGATAACGCACACTGTCCCTATATTCTGCCGCCCAAAGAGACTTCAATACAGTGTCTCATTATATTACAATCAAAACGAGACGCAATTACCTCCAGAGTGCTACTCGCGCTGCCCGCTTGCACCGCTGCAACAGGGAGGCTGCTTTTTTTCTAACAATGGCATCAAAATAAAGTATTAAAGAAGCGAGCGAGGTGTATAAGGACCGAGTCACGTGGTGCTCAGCCATGCAATTCTCTAAGCGACTCGTAATGGCTGTGTGCGTCGCTGTGATCACAGATGTCACAGCTTTGACATCGTCTACTGCGATCACGGCTTTTTATTTGGTATTCTATAAGGCTGTAAGCGTACGCGAGGCTGTTTGCCTTGTAGAATTCCAATTCCAAACGCAGCCTTGCGGCGCTAGTGTCGCACAACCATGAAAAGCGACACTAAGGAATTGCAATTTTGTGTTCAAGGCTATAACAGCCGATGTTTCCGAGGATGTAAGGATGTTTGCTCTTACAGAATTGCATGGCAGTTCTCTCTACCTATCCCACCAGGGATTTGGCGTAAAGTTATAGATAGACAGGGCTTTTCATCTTCCATCCTTGTAGAGTTTTTACTCAGGTCCAACTTTTTTATATTACGGCGGATAGCAAGCAAGCATACGGCCCACCTGATGCGAAGCGGTTACCGTAGCCGGTAATCCATTAAGTATCACTCGCGCGATGCCATCTCTGCTGCTAACATTACAACTCCTCAGGAGCTTACTGGTGACCTCATTCACATTCAGGAACACAACAATCCTCTGGGAAGTTGTTATTTAGCTGCAGTTTTCTGCGAGTTGGATGTACTTCCTCAGATTGCTTTGATGCGCCCTACATCTGTATGTACAACTTTCTGGAATTCTGAAATACTTGCTTTATTTAATTTTCAGACCATGTTAGCAGTAATATGGGCGGCTGTGATTCTCGCAGCTCTCGTGCTGTTCTACCGACAGAAGTACTCCAGGTTCAGCAGATATGGTGTGAAGTATACGACACCACTACCCATTGTGGGCAACTTGGGCAGAGTATTGATAAGATTGGAACATATCACCGATGAGTTAGACAGGACGTTCAACGCTTTTCCGGAAGAAAGGTTGGTAGTTAATATATTCAGATAATGGTAATTATTTGCTTTTATAAACAGTCAAAAGTCAGTTTACGAACATAAAATTCACATACGCAATAAGACAAATAAGAATATTCAAACGGCTTCTGCCTATCACACAAAAAAGAAAACTACGTTTAATGAAAGCGCTTTGCTAAGAAGCTGACAAATCGCGATGAGAGTTATGTAGACTGCCCTCTGTATCTAGATGGATACAAACATTAAAGGACGCTGAAATTTATTATGATGCATGGTAAGATATTTCCGATATATCGACTGAATTATCTATATACTAGGAGCCTGAAGTATTGATAATTAAGAGGTATCATCAGCAAATAGTACTATTTGAGAGCGGTGATAGACCAGTGGATAAGAAATCGGCCTATTGAGCAACTAGTCCCCGGTTCTAATCATGGCACATACTACTATATCCTAATGGATTAGGAAGCGCGATAACGCTGAGAAGAAGAAGACTTGTGATTTCGTTGTATAAGTTCCGTACAACGTGCTGACATTTGTCTGGTTTAACATGTGCGCCGCAGTTTACTTGTGGCGATGTGTTGGGTAACGAGGGCGCCACTTTCGTATCGATGTCGCGTTCACAGCAAATGGAACCAGCGTTCAAATTTTTCAAATCAATTCAATTCATTTATTTACAAATGTGGATAACAAACGATGGTGCAAATATATTTAGACCATTTCCACATTTCAGCAAATCCATGTGGTACTTACAATCTGTTAATGTGGACACAAACCGGCTATAAAATCTTATTATGAGATTGCACGCAAATCTTAGTTTAGACAAAGTTTGCTTAACATATCGTTGTTATTCATGTTTGTAGGTCTGTTTCTGTAACAAAATTCTAACATAGCGGCCGCGTACGCTATGAGAACATAAATATCCGTCTTATGGCGATGTGTGTAGCCAAGTCATCGTGAATACCAACAATGTACTAAAGATAGAGGCTGTGTCGGCGAGGGTTGCGTACCTTATACTCAGAATTACCAAACGGTATTCGCTGATTAACATACCGGTCTACGCACCATTTCAACACACCCCGATGATGAGGTAGAGGCAGTTCAGTTCATTTTATTCAAAAAAATAAAATACTCATACAATTGTGTCTAAATATGCATAGAATATCAAATTTTAGCAATTTAGATAATATCAACATTATATATATATACATACACACTTTGAATTACGAATTCCATTATCACTCTTTTTGCTTTTTAAATAATGTCACGTATTTATAATAATTAAAAATTCTATACTAATCAAGAACTAAAAATACCCAAAATATTTTTGTACTTATGTCAATTCTCTTTCATTACAAAAATCGTCAAGACTATAAAAAATAGTATTGTCTTAGGTTTTCACGATTGTTACACATTGAATTAAACATTTGTTAACGGAAATATCGCGTGTTTTATTTATTTTGTTTAACCTGACGTTTCGAATGCTTTGCAGCATCCGTGGTCGCAGGAAGACTAAGGTGACATTTGTCTTACATTGGTTATTCAAGTATTACATCTACCGACATGGATGGATTAATTATTTATATATGTTCCGATTCACACAAAAATCGCTCACGGTGTCCGAACGTTTTTCAGTAGATCTCTGGGTTTGTGACTTGATTATTTTTAAAACTGGATCCCAAGCAGGTGGTACTTGCCAACCATCTTCTCTATTGAAATTGGGGTGTTTTCTTATTTCAATAGCCTCGCGGAACATTCTAGGCATGTAGCGGTTCTCCTTGGCGAAGATTTGTGGTTTATCGATGCGACTATAAAACATATTCTCCAATAAATATTTTTTAAATTCAAACTGAAAGTACGCTGTTTATGGTATATAACCAGCGTACTTAGAGTTTCCCTGTTCTACCACCTAAACTTGATACTTTCCTTCTCATCTCTTCTAGTATAATTGTTTACGTTTCTATTTTAAGAAGCTAGTTTTCAAAATCAGTCCGATGCAAGAGCACATGTAGGCGTGACACAGTTACATTTTTCAGCTTTCGATTTTAGTTAAAGAACAAGATGTCTTCAGAAAATCTATGTTTGAAGCATTTTTTAAACAAGTTACCAAGAAAGCAATATCACTACCGTGTCTTATTGAAATCTACCTGTCACCTGCGGCTAAGTGTTTAGTAATACGGTATTTTTCAGGTTTGTGGGCAGATTTGAATTTACTGTACCGATGCTGATAATCAGAGACCTGGAGCTGCTGAAGAAAATTACAGTGAAAGACTTTGAGCACTTCCTCGATCGCCGTGCTGTAATTGACAACAGAAGTGATCCTTTTTTTGGAAGAAATTTAGTCGCATTGAAAGGTAAGTAATTAGTAATAGTCAATGGTCATTTCCGAAATACTGGTAAATAAGAAATAAATATTCCTATCTATTATCTTCATTAAAACTTGAGTAAGTTGGCCGCTTATTTATTGGCAAAAGAGTAAATATATTCCACTGGGAGGCACACAAGCATAAGGCCCACCTGATGTAAAGCGGGTACCGTAACCTATTAACGATTGCGATATAATAAGCATCACTCGCGCGATGCTTCCTCTGCTGCTTACACAACAACTCCTTCGGAGCTTACTGGTGACCTCAACCACACGCAGGAATACAACAACCTTCGAGGGAGTTGTTACTTGGCTGCAGTTTTTTCTGTGAGGTGCAGGTACTTCCCCAGACGGGCTGCTTTGATGCACCCTACCTCTCTTAAAAGTATTATTAAATATTAATCGAATCTTATTTGCAACTATGAACTACTACGCCTACTTAGTGGTAGAGTGAAATACTGCGAGAGGCATACGATTTCGATTTCCTAATTTGCCTTAATTTTACTTATTTCATACTTCTGCACTTATCTACCATTTTAAACAATCAATTCAATTACTGAGTGATCACGGTGATGACTATCATAAAAAACCGTTGTGATCATATCTGCAAATATGTCGGTTTTAATTTTATAAAAATGTTACTGTCAGGTGGGAATGGACGAAATTTGGTTACCATCACTAATCTACGGACATTATTAATAAAACACTGTAGGATTTCACGCAGAGTCTTGAATAAATCAAAACAAATGCATATATTTTATTTCAGGACAAGAATGGAAAGACATGCGATCGACACTGAGCCCAGCCTTCACCAGTTCGAAGATGAGGATGATGTTACCATTCATGGTGGAAGTTGGTGATCAGATGATGTTAACACTCAAGGACAAAATTAATAAATCTGGAGGTAACCAAATTTAAAAAATATTGGCGTTTGGCCAAAAGATTTTTATATAATTGACGAGCTCCGTGGCGCAGTGGTTAATAATGATACTATGACACTAACGTTCGTGGGTTCGTATTTAACTCACGACAAACAGTGTTTTTAAGAGAGGTAGGGCACATAAAAGTAGCCCGTCTGGGGAAATACCTCCATCTCACAGAAAAACGCAGCCAAAGGATTGTTCCTGTTCCTGCGTGTGAGTGAGGTCACCAGTAAGCTCTTAAGGAGTTACTGTGTTGGCAGCAGAGGTGGCATCGCTCGATATTTAATGTATTTCAAGCGTTCATAGGCTACGATAAACAGTAACGGTACGGTAACCTCAGGTGGGCCGTATGCTTCTACGTCTCCCGACGCTGTGTAATATATATATATATATAATATATGTATATATGTAATATATATATATATATATATAGATACTGTTGTAGTTGGAAAATAATCGTGTATACCGTAATATTGCGTAGTGCTAGTTGACGCAATTGAAGGATTGTCTTGTCTAAACCAGAGGTGTCTAAACAGTATCTATCTATAACTTCACGCCAAGTCCCTTGCAGGGTAGGCAGAGAGTACCGAGCGTCATATGATTTGGTCCTAACAGATCTCACTGGCCTTTTCACCACTAGAGTTTTTATTGCCAGGTACACAGCTATTATAGATAGTTCTTCTTCTTACTAGCGTTACCCCGTTTCTTAATCCATTAGAATCGGCGGGGTCCGCTACCGAAACGAATTTGATATGGAGTGGATGTCCTTCAGCTTAAATAATGATGATTGGATATACACACAAGGACTGTAAGTGGTCCATAAGCAAAATTATTTAGTACTAGCTTTTACCCGCGGCTTCGCTCGCATTTTTTTTTAAATAAAAAGTAGGTAGCGTATGTTACTTCTGATACCTCCAAGAATATGTGTACAAAGTTTCATGATGATCGGTTGAGTAGTTTTCGCGTGAAAGCGTAACAAACAAACGGACATTCACATTTATAATATTATTAGGATTAGGATTAGGATGTGCAAATTAATAAAAATGTGGATTGAAACAAGTAAATGAAATTATTTAAAATATCTATCGTAGACACTTCAATATAATCTAATTATAATATAATCTAATTTACAGTCGATTTTATTGACGTGGAAGCCAAGGACCTCACATCAAGATACGCCAATGACGTCATCGCGTCATGTGCTTTTGGCCTGAAAGTCAACTCTCATGCTGACGAGGACAACGAGTTTTACAATTTGGGAAAAGTAGCAACTACCTTCACGTTCTTACGTGTTCTCAAGTTCTTCACATTCTTAGCGTTCCCGAAACTTATGGAGGTATGTTAATAAGAGTTTTGATTTTTAGGGTTCCGTACCTTAAAAGGAAAAACGTAACCTATATAGGATCACTTTGTTATCCGTCTGTCTGTCTGTATGAAGAAGGGTATTGGCATACCCTCTTCCTCAGGACCGGTTGAAGCTATCAAACTGCAATTAATATCAAATACTCAGGTCTGTCATAGCTTAAAAATTTGGTAAGAAGCAATGTCTTGTAGCGCAAGTAAAGGAAAACATCCGGAAACCGTACATTTGTAGTTCCATCACAAAAAAAATACTTTTTTTGCGACACTAATTTGCGAAAATATTTTTTACCGAACCCTCAAAGCGCGAGTCGAAATCGCAATTGACGGCTTTTTTCTTTATATTTGTTACTTCTTATTACAATGTCGAAATAACTGCTTTGGAATCAGTTAAACTTGGACCGTTTTCTGCTTCGGATATAAAGTTTATTTATTTATTTATTAGAATTTATATAGTGTGTATTGCGAAATAAATTATTTTTTTGTTGTAGAAATTCAATTACACCTTGTTTCCAAAATCCATCACGGGTGTCTTAAGAAGTATAATTTTAGACACCATGCGCAATAGAGAGATAAAGAATACCATTAGACCAGACATGATTCATCTCCTTATGGAAGCTAAAAAAGGTATACACGGTGAAGTAGGCATTTTAACCGTTTCTTTTTTATGATGTTCTAGTATTTTTTTTTCATATTCCGCTAATAAAAATTTAAATTAATTGGATTCTCATATAAAGTTTTTTAATACTAGGAAAACTATCACATGAAGAAAAGACAGAACAAGACGTAGATACTGGTTTTGCAACAGCAGAAGAATCTTCGGTTGGCAAGAAAAAAACAAATAGAGGTAAAATTACCTACCGTGTAGAAAACCTTGATACATTTTTTATTTTATTACAAGTCCTTTTAAATATATTATCGATTCAAAAGCTCTCAATACAGTACCGTAACTCTTATAGTATCGTAATATCAACAGATATGTCTGTCTATCTATACATTTGTGCCAAGTCCCTCGCAAAGTAGCCAGAGAGTATTGTGTCACATAATCCGCTTCTTACCCACTTTACCCGAACATTCTAGTATAGCCTTTTCACGTACACTCCTACGAATAAATAATTATTATTTATTCGTAGGTACACTCCTTATTCCTGGCTCCTGGGGCTTTATTAGAAAATTGATTTAAGATTCATAGTGTTTTATTAGAAAGTGAATGTCACTTTAATAAAACATGACCAATCTTTATCATCAATTTGGTCATAATAAGTAAGTCTTTATCTCCGTTAGCTGCTGCTTTTGCGTTTCTCCCAATTTCGTGTTTCATCATATTTTCATGTTGCATTGTCCCTACATGTCCGAAACATAGGAGCATGCCTCCTCTTGTCATAACTCAGATTCTTTCTCTCAAACTAACTCTCTCTTTTACATTTTCACCGAGACCTCGGTCTACAAGCGTCGCAGATTTTACGTAACGTTCGCATTTCGACCACGTTTATTATACTTTCATGCTGTCTCTGCCATACCTAGCATATCTTGCTTATCATATAACATTGGGATAAACGCCGTCTTTTGTATAACGAGCTGTGCCCTCTTGCTCAAGTTATTGTTATTGTTGTTAAAAAGTTGCATCTCTGCTAAAAAGGCATCCAAGATATATAATCTTATCCACTATATTTTTATATCATCGACTATATTCCTTGCATTCGTCCTGGTTTCCTCCCTTTCAAGAGCTGTCTAATTATTCTTAGTTACAGAAAGAAAACAAATTATATGTACTTTACATTTAACTGATTTTAGCGTGGTCTGATGATGATCTCGTCGCTCAAGCAATTCTATTCTTCATTGCCGGCTTCGAAACGGTATCGTCAGCTATGACTTTTGCCGTACATGAACTGGCTCTCCACCCTGATATTCAGGAGAGATTATTTGAAGAGATTAAGCAAAATAACTTAAAGAACGGCGGAACCTTTGACTACAAGTCGATTCAAGAAATGACTTATATGGATATGGTAGTTTCAGGTAAATTTCGGAACTAAAGTAAAAATCTTCCCTAAAGTTATTAATATAATAATAATATATAAGTTATTAATTGTTTACCACAACGTCAAAACATCGTAATCTTAAAATATTTAAAGTATATATAAATCTGGCTACAGTAAGCTTTATTTATTTTATAGTGGTAGAGAACGTCTATTGTCAATAATGTTACTTCCACTCAGTCTTCCTAAGAAGTTGCTATGTCAGCACAAGAGATGGAATGATGAATGGATGGAATTGCAAGCGTTCATAGGCTACGGTAACCGCTTCACATCAGGTTGGCCGTACGATTCCATGCCCCCGAACGTTATATATAAAAAAAAACTATAGTCCATTAAATTGAAGGAATAGGTTTTAGCATGTTGTATCTCCATTGAGACACGTGGATGTAAACAGGCAATAATCTCTAATGCAAGGTTCTCACGAGGCTGATTTTTTTATTGCAGAAGTTCTCAGATTATGGCCTACCATGATAGCTGTCGATAGACAGTGTACTCAGGACTATAACTTGGGCAAACCGAACGACAACGCTACTGAGGACTACATCGTAAGTATTTCAAAGAATTTTATGAGGTATTAATCTGCTGCTGTAACTGCATTGTGTGATTTACTATATTCTCAGATACGAAAGGATGAAATCATCGGCATTCCTACTTGGATCTATCACCGCAATCCAGAGTTCTTCCCGAATCCTTTGAAGTTTGATCCTGAACGCTTCTCCGAAGAAAACAAGTGCAACATCAAACCGTTTACTTACATGCCTTTTGGTGTTGGACCTAGGAATTGTATAGGTAGGTAAAGATTCTGGCGTTGGTTAGTTAAACATGTGGTTAATGCATGGAAGGCATCTAGATGTTATAGGAGTTTCTTGTGAGCCCTTTAATATTGTCGACCGTTCTGGGGTTAGAGGTAAAACCTAAGATCTTATTGTATCCTTTTATAACCACAGATTGCTGACATAAGCAGTTAAATGCAAAACGGCAAGCAAAGTAAAATTTGGGATGTCCTGCGATCTATTTTGAGTTCTTAGGTATTGTTTATTTTTTGATCTGACCTACATGGTGCAGAAAACGCCTGATATGAGTATTTGCGGTTGATACCTCATTACTTTTTTATGTAGCTGTCAGCCATTTTATTTTAGTTACCGTGCAATATAGTTTTGTTAAATTCTGATAAAACTAATCGCAACAGAATTAATTAATATTAATGTTATCGCCAAAGCATGATAACTATTATCTATAGCGTTCATTATTTCTTTTAAATTTAATATTGTAGCGCATTAATTATATTAGGAAGATGTACCGTAAATTATATTACTTTATACAATTTTACAGCTTCTAGGTTCGCTCTGTGCGAAGTGAAGGTCATGATCTACCAACTACTGCAGCACATGGTGATATCTCCGTGCGAGAAGACCTGCATACCAGCACAGTTGGATAAGGCTTCGTTCAACTTGAGGTTGAAGGGAGGTCATTGGGTACGACTTAAAATCAGGAATTAACAGTTAGATAAAAAGAAAACACTAATGATTCTGATGCGTGCTTCTTACCTTACAAAAATAATGTTGGAGGTGTTTTTCATAGTTTCAAAATATTCTTGCATCATCTGAAAAATGACGGCAAATGGTATGACGCTCTCTCATGTTACCCCCCTTCTACACCGCAACTCCCGACTTCCTCGCATGTGTGCGTGCGCATATTGGATACTCCGTTGTTTCTCTGTATGAGTTGTTTACTTTATCTATCCGACGGTTTTTGATTTTTTTTAATTAAAAATTTGAATATTTACTAAGATGTTCCACATCTGCCGGGCGTTCCATGACGGCCATTTTTTTGTGTATTGACAATCGACTTTACATAATGGAATTACCTACATAAATACTTTGTTATATGCCAAAGATCTATTTGCTTTATCGATTTGATTTTAACATTATTTGCTGTCGGTAACACCCAATAAGAGTTTTTAGGAATAAAATAAATTGTTATATTTCTCCATTAAATTTAAATTGTGTGTTTATAATATAAAGGCGTTTTAATGTTATTATATTTCATTTTTTTACTCTATGAATTAAACTTTTATAAAAATGTGATTACTTTTATTTTTAAACTGTTATGTATGTCGCCCAGCAAATTATTATACTCGTGTACAGTGGAATTTAAAATACACACAGACAGAACAACAATACCTAATAACTTCTTATAAATAAATCGTAAAATGTTGAACTTTATAAAAAGTAGTTCTGTACAACGTGAGGTAATCATATCTTGATGTATTGAGATCACGGTAGCATATATGGTCGCTTAGACAATATTACGACTTACACACAGGACTACCTTGTTACATCGAAACTAATCCTGTATATTAGGCAATAAATTAAATACGACATTAAATTGGCACATCTTAAACTACTGATTTTAGAAACTTATTTCTAGTGTTATCTTTCTCTTTTTAGTGAATGGAGCTGAAATAAGAATTTTAGAATTCAATTAATCAATACATAATTAGATGACAATGCTGTAAAGGCTTCTATTGGTATGCAAGTCACAGAGTTGTAATTTAAAATCGCTCACAAAATAACATGTCCTTTTAACCAAGATGCCATCTAGCGTCCATTTGAACATATTTATGTCCTTTGCTGTACTTTTAGTAATGTATTGTAAATTCTTGGTGTTAATAGATTCAGGCGTTATTTTGGGAAAGTAAAATTTACATGCAATTTGATCTAACCTGCTTTGTGTGCTTCCGCCACCAATTAGTTCATGCGGCCATGCGCCGGCCGGCACCCACCCACTACCGTTAGTAGATGCAACATGCCGACGCTGCCATGGCTGCTCCGGTAGTCTCTGCCTCGGCTGCTGCGGTCGTCCGCCATCTGGAACAGAAACCGCATGCCCCACCACCGTCGCAGCCACGACTTTTAGTAAAAAGAGAAGTCTGACATGCTGATATTTTTAATTTATGCGATGCTGTCAAATATTATTTAAATTTACTCCTACAAATCATTTAACATTTTAAGTAAAGAGTTACTTACTCGGTGTGCTCAAGAGAATAAAGAATTACTTCAGCGCGGAACAAATACTTACTTTATATAAATCACCAGTCAGACGTCAGAGTCAGTCAGAGTACTGCAGTCATCTTTGGGCGGGAGTACCTACTATTATTATTCTTCTATCTTATGCAAACGGTTTTGCTCGGTGGCGCAGCGATTAATAACGCGACTTTGACACCGACGCTCGTGGGTTCGATTCCCACACAGAAACATGTGTGCATGGACATGTCGGTTTGTCTTGGTTTGGGTGTTTTTAAGAGAGGTAGGGCGCCTCAAAGTAGCCTGTCTGGGGAAGTACCACCAGCTCACAGGAAACTGCAGCCAAATAACCACTCTCTGGAGGGTTTTTGTGTTCCTGCGTGGGAGTGAGGTCACCAGTAAGCTAATGCCGTGTAAGCAGCAGAGGAGGCATCGCGCGAGTGATACTTAATATATTACTTTACATCAGGTGGGCCGTATGCTTGTATGCCTCCCGACGTTGTATAAAAAAATTTTGGGTTCTCCACCTAGGTCACAATTATTATAATTACGTAGGTTTGTACATTTCAACATAATCCTATGAAGCGGTGCCCGAGTTTTGCTTAAGGTCTCATCTTGGTAGAGTCGAATGTTCTACTAGACTTGTATACTCGTAGGTAACTGCATATATTAAGAGGGCGTGTACAGCAAAATAGCGGCCTCGTTTTGTTTTTGATAACAACGAGGAATTTACTAATTCCAAAATAATGCTCAATATACTCGTACTATAGAAGCATATTTATGTTTTTTTGAAACATATTCCGTATTTATTATCTATGTAACAAGTAACCAAAATTTTAATTATTGCCTATTGTGGCCACTTATAGCAAAATTATGAGTAATGCAATTTGGTCTACATTGCAGCATGTTATTCTTACGATTAACGTCTACAACGCCTGATGATGCCTCGTGGAGAGGCGAAACACGTGTCGCAGCGACGACCAGGCCAGTCGTGGCAGCGACGGTGGTGGTGGGGCATGTGGTTTCTGTTTCTGGTGGCGGACGACCGCAGCAGCCGAGGCAGAGACTACCGGAGCAGCCATGGCAGCGTCGGCATGTTGCACTTACTAACAGTAGTGGGTGGGTGCCGGCCGGCGCTAGGCCGCATGAATTAATTGGTGGCGGAAGCACACAAAGCAGGTTAGATCAAATTGCATGTAAATTTCACTTTCGCAAAATAACGCCTGAATCTATACAGAATATATTTAAAAAAAAAACATAAATATGCTTGTATTGAGCGTTTTTTTGGAATTGGTCTTAAATTCAGCGTTGCAAATGAAAACAAAATGAGGGCGCCACTTAGCTATGTGCGCCCTCTTAAGAACTCATCACAGTAGATGTTACACTACTCTTGTATTGGTAACAGCTTTATATTATTGAAGGTCATGCCATACATACATCAATCGAGCCGGTATATAAAAGTATATACCGGCGGTGCGCGCGCGCAGTGTGCTGTGTGCGCGCACCGAGACGCACGGTGTGGCCGGACCGGCTCTTGATAACTTGTTGTTTATGCCAGTGTGCGAGTGATTACCGAACAGCGAGTGAGTTGTGGTTAATTTAACTAATATTATACGTTTATATGTTTGTACGTATTTCATGCCAATACCCGAGCAATTCCATATCATTTTAAAAAACTTTTCTAATATATTTTAACCGACTTCAAAAAAAGAGGAGGTATTCAATTCGACTGTATTTTTTTTGTGTGTTTGTTATGCACTTTTTGTATGATGACTTTGATGATTTATTTGTGTTTGGTGGGTCATATTTCAGAGGTGGTCCCATATAAATTTTAACGAAATTGATTCAGCGCTTTTTGAAAAAATCAACAAAAACATATACACAGATCATGTTTTGGTTTGTGATTCCCTTCAACAAAAGTTTTTGATGAGGACTTTCAATCTCTGTTTTTTTAAACCGCCTTCAAAAAACAGGAACTAAAAAGCGAAAAATAATTAGTCACAATTACTTACGATTTTTGGAGTCGGTGCCAGCCGCATAATATCAATTGATAATATGAGTATACTGGCACCGGCTTTTTAGTTCCTGGGTGTTTTTTAAAGGCGGTTTTATTTTATTTAGGGAAATTATCACTCTCGTGCCAAATAATAATTTGTTGAATTATTGCTGTTTTGCTGCGAGTGATTAAGGTTAACTAACGTGTGTAAGTGAAGATTATTTGTTAATTAGCAAGTTTTTAAGTTTGACTCCAAACATTGTTAGAGTACAAATGATGCTCTAGCAAAAGAAAGCAGCCAGACTGAGGGAGACCGCAGCCAAATTACACCTCTCTGAACGCTTGCTGTGTTCCTGTGAGTGATTGGGTGTGACGATATTCATTATATTGCAAGTGGTCATAGGCTACAGTAGCCCCAAAGTAATATCAAATGCGTACTGTGCATGTCTATTTCACGAATCTGTTGTCTGAGACTTGGTGAAGAACATAACAGCATCCACGACGAAGCCGCGAGTATAAACTAACTAATAACTATAACTTTCAGCTGCCAATCTTCTTCTTCCTAGCAGAATCGGTTTCATAACACAATTGGATTGGCAGGGTTCGCTACCTAAGCTGATGCTGATTTTGAGATAGAAAGATGGTGACTGTATCCTACCTCTCTTTCATCACAGCCATTTAGTAGGATGCACCACATGCATGTGATCTTGGTTAAGCTAAAAAACTGATATTGAGCCACTTGCACCCTACAAAGCAGCCCTTTCTGTTCAGTGGACATCCGGTAATAAAGACATTAACGTAATTTATTAAGACCTTTCTTAATCCATAATGATCAACAATCGAATTAAAGCGGCAAGGTCGTGCTTGCAAGCAGAGAGCAGCCCGCTTCCAACGCCCTGACCAGTCGCCTCGATGTTCCAGCCGCGATTGATTTGACAAAACATTTTTTTATTTTATTTTATACAACGTCGAGAGTCATACAAGTATACGGCCCACCTGATGTAAAGCGGTTATTATAGCTTACAAACGCTTGTAATACATGAGATATCACTCGCGCGATGCCATCTCTGCAGCTAACATAACAACTTATTAGGAGCTTACCGGTGACCTCATTCACATGCAGGAACACAACAACCCTCTAGTAAATTGTTATTTGGATGCAGTTTTCTGTGATGTGCCACAATGTGAATGAGGCCATTAATAGTAGTGCTTTTCAACAGATGTCATTATCATTAAATAATAATAGCGAAAATAATAACTCCAACATAATAATGTATAGTGATGAAATAGGTAAAAACATGGGCCAATTATTATTATAAAAATCAGGAAAACTGGTTACCAATTATTGTTTGTCTGGAGCCAGTTTCACTCAAATAGTTGATAAAATAGTTAAGAGGGATTACCACCCCAACACAACTTTAATTGTTTTTATTGGGAGGAGAGGAAATTTAAATAAACATATAATGATTAAATATTTTAATATGTTACAACAGATAAATGTGGGAAAAGTGTTTTTATTTACTTTCCCATACAGTCAATTGTTGCCCGAGGCGGAAAATGCATCTAGGTATAGATTAAATGATAAAATGCATACATTGACATTATATGATGACAAATTTCATATACTTGACATAAATATATTTAATAATAAATATTATAATTTGACAGAAGATAAGTTTTATCTTAGCAATTTTTATAAAAGACAAATAGCAGATTCGCTATCATATTGTTTTATGAAACCAGCCAAAAGTTTGGCTAACAACCCTGCTTCTTTTGAGCAGTTAGATAATTTAACATTGAGTAATGGTACCTTGGAAGGTATTCCAAATTCTTTAAATTAGGTTAAAAGACAATAGAGTTTTACTCTGGCAATGTAAATAGTAATAATAACAATATTAAAAACGGAACTAAAAGTAATAATAATACTATATCCCCATCAATTGTAAAGTGTCAAGAATATAGAAAGAATAATAATTGTATCAACCTGGTGCACCAAAACATTCAGGGGATGATAGGAAAGGAGTTAGAATTGGAGTTGTTTACGAATTGTAGCAATATTGATATTTTATGTCTAACTGAGCACTGGCTAAAACCCCATCAATTCATTTTCAGCTTCAATAACCACCAGGTTGCAAGCTCATTCATCAGAGATAAGTATATACATGGTGGCTCTTTAATATTAGTAAATAAGTTGCTTAAATTTAAAGAAAGGTGTGATATTGTGAGCCTCTCTGTTGAGCGAGTTGTAGAGATTTCATGCATTGAATTGGAACGATTCATTGTTATGAACCTGTATAAACCTCCTAGCACGCCCTTTGAAACATTTTCAAATATCATGGAGGATGCCTTAAATAAACTATCTAATAGCCATAAAACTGTTATAATTTGTGGAGACTTTAATATAAATATCTTGGAGAAAAATACTGTTACCTACAACTTTTTAAATTTATTTAAATCATACAATTTGCATCATATTTTTACAGAGCCAACAAGAGTAACTGCTACAAGTGCTACATGTATTGATAACATATTTAGCACTGTAAAACCTTCGTATCAATCTATAATTAATAAAGTTCAGTCAGACCATTCAGGTCAGTTGGTTTCATTTCCAAATTCTTCAAAAATACAAAGAAAGCAAATAAATTATATACCATTTAGTAAAAGCCGCTTAGAAAGATTTAAGTCTAATATATCAATTTTTATGAGAAGACTTTTTAATTTTATCTATGTAGGTTGATTTCCTGAAATGCAATTTTATACAAAAAGACATAGAAAACACTAAGCAAGTCTCGGTCGCCTAGGTACTGATTTCTTATAGAGGTGCCGAGAAGTTAAAAGGAGCAGCGATAGTCTAGTGGATAAATAACTAACCCATGAACCGACAGTCTGTGTTTCGAATCCTGAGTTCATGTACCATTTAATTCATATTTTCGGATATATTGTCACTAGCTGTTACCCGCAGCTTCGCCCGCGCGGCGGTCAAAGAGAAACAAAACGTAATTTCCTGTGGGAGTAAGATATTTTCACGCGGTAAAATTAGTCTATGCCACTGTCTGGCGTTCCATACAAAATAAATCTCCATATCCTAAAAACACATCAATAAATCACTCCGTTTGAAAAATGAACTAACCAACAAATAAATACACTTTTACATTCATTACAGTACGTACCCCTCTAAGACATTTGGACTTTATGAATGATGGTTGATTCTCTACGTTATAGATCTATTTTCCATGAACCGTGCATTTGCCCGGAATAAAAGTGACACATGTTTTAACTTATCAATTTACGCATTACTTACACAATCTCTATACAAAAAAGCTATCCTTAAGCTACTGGGCTTATAAATGTTTCCGGAATAAAACATCAAATATGTTCAGTCGAGTAAAGCGATAATCGTAGTTAATATCGTAATCCTAAGCTACTTCACATTGTTAAACAATCTTATCCTGTACATTGTTCAAAAATCTTATGGCCGAACTTGGTAAAATAAACGGTCCGTTTTTCCTAATCGATGTCAAATGGGTCAATTGGACCTTAACTTTACATGAATTCGGACATCAGTTCCCAGTCTAACCAATGCAATGTCTCGGTCAAGGTGAGATTACGTAGGTCAAGTGTACCATAGAACTATACAGTAACTAGCTATTATTGTCATACCCAATAAGTACGCGAATACCTGTTTCTACTGTTATTAAAATATCAAGAGATTATTTTTACGTTACTCCCCCAAAAAGGGGTATTTTTTTCAAAGGACTTTGTCAGGAAATATCGCATCGCTGCGAGGCTCTGGCGAAAAAGACTGTAGCCCGATAACGACTCCCTGGCGATAGTTGTGTTCCTGGTAGTGAGTGAAGTTACTCTGTGGAATTGCTTCATTGGGCTCTTGTATCCATTATCGAATATCGGAATCGTTCACTCCTGATCAGATTTGGTCCAGAATTGCAATCCACTGGATTAGCAGGGTCGCAGCCACCCTTCAGGTACCAGACCCTATTTTACAGACCAGTAGAATATTGTACACCATTTATTTACTCTGACATAATATTGTCATGTTCTTGATTCAATATTTAATATTTTTTTGTACTCGTTGACCTTGACAGACGGACGGACAACAAACTGTAATTTAGTTAATATATTGACTTGTTATGTTGCTAAATAAAAATCTGCATGTAATAAGATCAATAGTACTTTGTATGCTTCCGCGTCCAGTTAATACGTGGGAACTAGCGCCGGCCGGAAACCCGTACCTATATATGCCCATCATCGCTGCTGTCTCAGCTACGGACGCATCAATACAGCTCAACAAGGGAAGTACCTTCACCTCATAGAAAACGGCAGCCAAATAACAACTCCTTCGCGGGTCGTTGTGTTCCTGTGAGTGGGGTTACCAGTAAGCTTCTAAGGAGTTGCTGTGTTAGCAGCTAGGGCGGCAACGCGCGATCTGTACTTACTCCCTATATTGCAAACTTTCATAGCCTACGATACATTAGGTGGGCTGTATGCTAGTATGCCTTCCGTGACGTTATATAAAAAAATTGAAGATACATGCAGCGGCTGGTCTCGTAGTGTGTGGCCTCCCAACGAGACAACCTGCGGCGCTGTGGATGGTAATCGGTAGAACAACATGCTACGATTAACAAATCCATCGATGCCTGACTTCACCATTTACTAATGGTAGTGGGTGGGTGCCCGACGGCGCTAGCTCGCAACTTATGCATGAACTACCTGAAGTACATAAAGTATAGCCATAAGGGCCATACCTAGCTATCACCTTTTGAGTAACAGAATCCTAAAACTCTGACATTGAAGATTACAGAATCCCATTAGATACTGTTAATTGACTAATGTATCATATTATATAATATGAAAAAGAACCCCCGCTGCTCCTTAGGAGCTTACTGGTCACCTCATTCACTCACAGCGATGCAACAACCGCCAAGGAGTCGTTGGTGCGAGTTGGACTTCCGTAGTCGTAACCTAGAATCGAAGAAGCTATCGATCTATCTACAACTTCACGCCAAATCTCTTGCGGGGTAGGTAGAGAGAACTAAGCGCCACATGACTCGATCCTTACATACCTCACTCGCTTCTGTAACATTCATTGCGTTTTTCATACGCGCTCGCCGATTTCGAAGGTTCCTGACATCACCTTCTGATAAAACGCGATCAATTCATGGTAGGTTAGATTTGACCTTCCTTGGCTCCTACAACCTTCTACTTTTGGGTTGTATATCTGTTTCGTTATTCTGTCTTCCTGTATTCTTCCCAAATGTCCAATCGGAGCATGTCTCTTCTTATAATACAATAAGAATAGAAGAACCAGTAATGTTTAATGACCTTGTTTTCAGATCATGTTGGCAGTGATATGGACGGCTGTGATCCTCGCAGCCCTCGTGCTGTACCTTCGCCAACAATACTCCAGGTTCAGCAGATATGGAGTGAAGCATTTGAAGCCGCTGCCCCTGCTGGGCACCATGGGCCGAGTTATTATGAAGGTAGATCATTTCGCTGAAGACATAGAGAGGACCTACAAAGCTTTTCCAGATGAACGGTGAGCTCTTTATACGTACATATGATATTAAAACTAAACTAAATCTAATCTAAGTAAAAATCTATCCTCAGGCGCTGCAGAGGTTAACATCTTTGAGATCAAAAATCTATTAGATGAAATTGCCTATATATGTGTTCATATCATGGCCAGATTTTACGATGAAATATATGATGGTCAGAGCAGGGCCTCTTCAGGAGATTGTACACTTGAAGGAATTAATGCACGTTTTATTGCTTATATGACCTGTTCTTAGTGCAGGACGCAGAAGCAGTAAAGTTACTGAAGCCACGGTCCTATAACCAACTTCCTATCAAATCAAATCAAATCAAACAATTTATTTGCAAGAATACAAGATTACATTCGTGTTAATTGTCATACAATTATGAAAATTCCTTCATGCATGCCGTATTCAACCTGCGCGCAGGTGTGCAAATATTTCATATTTAATTTCACAATAATTAATAAGTTATCAATAAAATAGTCAAGCATTAAGTCAAGTGATGTCTATCATGAAAAATATCAATGTCCTACTTTTTATTTAAATACTCATGCACCGTATAAAAACAATTTTCCATAAGCCATGAACTCAATGTGCATTTGAAATTTTTTGAGTCTAATTTTTTAATATCTACTGGTAGTTTATTATAAATTAAAGTGCACATGTTGAAAACATTTCGTTTGTATATGTCAGTAGTACAAAGTGGTCGATGCAATAGGTTCATTTGTCTAGTTCTAACTGGCCTTAAGCTGTTTTCGCCGCGTCGTTTAAAAAAATGCAAGTGAGAGTTGACAAATAAGCAAACTTCTCTAATGTACATGCAGGGTAACGGTAATATTTGAAATTGTTTGAAAAGAGGCTTTTGAAAGAGGAGAGGTTGTTCAACTATAGACGCAGGGATTCATTTGCTTAAAAGTATATTCGCGGCATGGGAAGGTTCGCAAGATGCCTTGGGAATTTTCTGTGATCTGTCTAAAGCGTTTGACTGTGTGCACCATGACACTCTTGTCAGAAAATTACACCACTACGGTATCAGGAACAAGGCTCTCGAACTTCTGTCTTCTTATCTGGGCAATAGGATACAGAAGGTCGATGTTAATGGTAAAAGATCTTCGGGGTCCCCTGTAGTCATGGGAGTCCCACAGGGGTCAATTCTAGGTCCATTCTTATTTTTAGTATATATAAATGACTTACCTTATTATGTAAAGGATAAACATGAGATTGTATTGTTTGCGGATGATACCTCTTTGACATTCAAAATTAATAGACAGTTAGGTAATTATGACGAAGTTAACGATGCTCTCTCTAAAGTTATGCATTGGTTTAATGTTAATAATCTGCTTTTAAATGATAAAAAGACTAAAGTAATTAAGTTCTCAACACCTAATGTAAGACAGGTGACTACCAATGTACATGTTAATGGAACTAATTTAGCCCCTGTGGAGACAACTGTGTTCTTGGGTATAACAATTGACTCCAAACTACAATGGGGCCCACAAATTGAAAAATTATCAGGAAAACTAAGTTCTGCAGCCTATGCAGTGAAAACTATTAGACGGCTCACTGATGTTGATACGGCTAGAATAGTTTATTTCAGCTACTTTCATAGTATTATGTCATACGGAATTCTTCTTTGGGGTAACTCCGCGGACATTAACACCATCTTTTTGTTGCAAAAGAGAGCCATAAGAGCTATCTACAAACTTGGTCCCCGTGAGAGCCTTAGAGAAAAATTCAAAGAAATAAATATTCTAACAGTCGCATCGCAATATATCTATGAAAATCTTCTGTATGTCCATAAAAACATAGACTCATTTTGTAAAAAGAGTGATACTCATAACATAAATACTAGATATAAGCATAATCTTGTGTTACATGCAAGCCGTCTCCACAAAATAAGTAATTCTTTTATGGGGCAATGTATACGGTTCTATAACAAACTTCCCAGCAATATAAGAGAATTGTCAATAAACAAGTTTAAAACTACTATTAAAGCCAAATTGTGTAGCAGGGCATATTATAAAGTATCTGACTATATTAATGATAAAAATGCCTGGGATTGAGTCGATCCAATTATAATGTAATTAATAAATTATGTAAATTTGTTTGGATACCAAAAGAGGGATGCCTGAGTTTTTTGGCAGTATTTTTATCAGTGCTCACCTAGTCATGAACTGCACGGTAGGGAAAAAAATTGTGACGATTCCAAACAAATGTAGCCATTTTTACGGAATAAAAAGATTTTGACTTTGACTTTGACTTTGAGGCCTGCAGCTGTCGCGAAACCATGCTCTATCCATTACGCGTACACACTTTTTTTGCAATTTGAATGCTTTTTCCATGTATACCGAGTTTCCCCACAGTAAGAGTCCGTAACTTAACACAGAACTCACAAACCCATAATAAGCTGTTAACGCAGCGTCGGTCGATACAGATTGTCTTAGTCTCTTTAATGCGTATACAAAACGTCCTAGTTTTTTACAAGTTAAGTCTACGTGAGTTTTCCAATTAAGGTGTTTGTCAATATTTAAACCTAAGAATTTTACACAGTTAACCTGTTCTATACACAAATTATCGCGACGTATATTTAAGAGTGGAATTCTAGAGTTGTACGATTGAAATTGTATTAATTTAGTTTTATTTATGTTTATGTGTAAGTTATTTTGTTCCATCCATGCAATTACATCATTAAGAGAATTTTGAACAGCAATCTCTTGCAGGAGCATATTATCGCGTTTAATTATAAGTGTTGTATCATCTGCAAACAATATACAGTCCTCCGTAGTAGCCTTAGGTAAGTCGTTAATGTATAACAAAAACAATAAAGGACCCAGTATACTTCCCTGGGGAACACCGATATTATTATTTAAAAAATGGGAACGGAAAATCTTTTTTGTGTAACCTTTGTTACCTTTACATATTTTCGATATTTCCGTACACTGTTGTCTATTTTCTAAAAAACTACGAATCCAGTCATTAGCTTTACCCCTTATACCATAGTGTTCCAACTTATGTAGTAATTTTACATGATTAACAAAATCAAAGGCCTTACTCATATCTAATAAGACAGCTGTAGTCAAAAGTTTGTCATTTATACTTACCTACTCCACTACTACTCACCCAGGTTTCACTTTTACTCAGGCTCACCTTTACATCTGGCTTTCATTATTTTCTGGTGTTTATACCACAATTTATAAGTTACACGCGGTATATTTGATTTCTTTTTATACAACATCGGGAGGCATACAAGCATACCCACCTGATGTAAAGCGGTTACCGTGGCCTATGAACGCTTGCAATACATTAGGTATTACCCGCGCGATGCCGACTCTGCTGCTAACACAGTAATTTCTTAGAAGCTTACCGGAGACCTCACTCCCATGCAGGAACACAACAACCCTATAGGGAGTTGTTATTTGGCTACGGTTTTTCTGCGAGGTGAAGGTACTTCTTCAGTAATCAAAAATTGGTAATTCATCATAGTATCAGGAAACAATATCTGCTTCACTCAAAACAAATAACACTGTTATCTTCCATTAGCTGGCAGCGTGTTAAAAGATACTAAAGTTATATTTATACAATAACAATAATTATAATCTTGTTAATTGTTTTTGATTGCTTGATTTAAGTTAAGGAATTATTAAAGCTTTTAGAAGATGTAATAGAGAAAGTTGCTATGAAAGAAACAACAGTATTAATATAAGAAAAGGCATGCTCATCTGGTTAAATTCTGGCGTTACTTTGCGAAAATCAAATTTACATGTAATTTGGACTAACCTGCTTCATGTGCTTGCGACACCAATTGATCAAATTGCATGAAAGAGTTATATAAAGCGAAAGTAGAAGGATTTAAGAGCCGAGGAAGACCAAGACTCACCTACTATTACCAAATTGCCGTGTGAGATGGTAGTGCCAGGAGCCCTAGGAAACGGCAAACGAACGGGGTGCATGGAGAGAGCTATGAATATTAAAGAAGCCAGAGAAGTTTTGACGAACTCGTTGGTGCCGTGATGGTGGTGAATGTGGTGTGTAAACTCCTTAGAGCGTTGTTGTGTTCCTGCGTGTGAGTGAGGTTACCAGTAAGCTCCTATGGAGTTGCTATGTAGGCAGCAGCGAACTTCTCCATTTTAATACTGATACTCTTCTTCATACCAACTTTCTTTTTTACATCTTGTACAAGCGTTAATGAATCATTTAATAAGATAATAAATGTTGCCATTGTATAGATATAACTTGAATATCTTTTAGCACGCTACCAGCTAATGAAAAATAACAGAGTTATTTGTTTTGAATGAAGCAGATATTTCTTCCTGATATTATTTGGATGAGTTGGCTATTTTTTATCAGTGAGATAGTAACAGGTGGCCCGACGGTTACAAATCACTGCAAATACGAGACTATGAGTATTTAGCGAGGTTTTCCTGAAGTAAAACTATTAGAATAACTTCAATAAAGTGTTTGTATTTCATAATAATTAATAATGTTATGAAAACCACGAATAAGACCTTTTTTATGTAAGTTCAGCATATTGGCTCCGCTTTGCCTGATGGTAAGCGAAAGAGGAGCCCAAATCGCAACTGCAACTGACAAAAGACTACACAGTGTCCTGTCAGTTGACGCTGCCATGCTGACCCGCAAGATGCTTCTTCACGCTTCGTTTGAAGGATCCCATATTGTAGGAAGGAGGCAAAATATGTGCAGGCAAGGCGTTCCACTTTTTAATGGTACGACAAAGATAGGAGTTGCCGAACTGTTTGGTACGTAAAGAAATGTTCTCAACAGTGGAACAATGACATCGCAAGCCTGCACGTGTGGTTCTATGACGGAAGGGAGAGGGTTGGATAAGGGAAAACAGTTCTTCAGAGCACTCGCCATGGTAAAGACCTATGGAAAATATAATAATGTAAGACGTACCTAAGTATCCGCAATTTCCCAATGGCGGTGAATATCTATTGCATGGAAGTTTATTACTTTTACAAATTAACTCTTTTTTTATCGCGCCATCTAGCCTCAGAGTAAGCGAAGCGTATGTTACGGTACTGTGGTACTAGACAGTTGATAAACATAAGTAAATATTTTTTTTATAAATTCATACTTATGATAGGTATTCTTACCGAAGATACAGTCTCTAGAGAATCGTATCTTTGTACATTTTTGATTTGTGTTACATATCTCGAGCTCGGTGACGCAGTGGTTATTAATGCTACTTTGACACCGACACTCGTAGGTTCGATTCCCGCACACGACAGACATTTGTGTGTATGAACATGTCTATTTATCGTCGCTTGGATGTTTTTAAGAGAGGAAGGTACCTTCACTTCACAGAAATCCGCAGCCAAATAACAACTCCTCGGAGGCTTGTTGTGTTCCTACGTGTGAGTGAGGTCACCAATAAGCTTCTAAGGAGTTGCTGTGTTAGCAGCAGAGGTGGCATTACGCAACGGGTACGATCTCACACAGCACAAACATTAGTGTGCATAAACATGTATGTTTGACTTGGTATGGTTGATTTCTATGTATCATAAGTATGTATTTATAAAAAATGTATTTACTTATGTTTACTAGTTGTCAACTACCATAGTACTGTCACATATGCTTCGCTTACTTTGAAGCTAGATGGCGCTGTGTAAGTGTAATTCCAAAGAAACAACATCATGGGTATGGGTGGCATGTCTCACATTATCATGTTTTTCATAGGTCTTAATCATGTCTGTTTTCAATCTACTAGCATTAGTGAAATACAATAAAGAAAGTGTTTGTATGGCCGAAGTATTTCTAACTTCGGCCATACAAACACTTTCTTTCTTGTTTGTTTTCAATCTACTAGCATTAGTGAAATACAATCACTTGTCACAATAATGAAAGAAGATTGTATAGAGAAGGGCTTACTACTGAATGCGAAGAAAACAAAGATGATGGTTTTTGAAACAGAAGAAAGAAAGAAAGTGTTTGTATGGCCGAAGTTATAAATACATCGGCCATACAAACACTTTCTGTCTTTCTTCTGTTCACTTGACATAAGCTATAATAATAATAAGAAAAGTTATACACTACAATAATACTTACATAAGTTATTCAACAATATACTGTTACTCACCAGAGGCAGTTCGAATGAACAGTGCATCTGTTAGTACTGAGAGATAAATACACAGCAGATTTTTTGTAAACATTTCTATGTGTGGTTTCAGATTCGTGGGTCGATATGAATTCCTGATGCCAATTGTAGTGATCAGAGACATCGAGTTGGTGAAGAAAATAACTGTGAAGGACTTCGAACACTTCCTTGATCATCGGTCCTTAGTAGATGACAAGAATGACCCATTCTTTGGAAGAAACTTGTTATCACTGAAAGGTAATATTACCATGTTAAGCTTATATACTCGTATATTCGACCGTCAATCCGCACTTGAGCACTCTGTTGGAATATAATTAAAGCTGAAGTGGCACCCTGTCCCTACAATGCGATGAATATGGGTTGGCGTGGAGATGAAAGTAAAAAGTCTAGTATCAGGTGATAAATCTCTAACACGGTTTCATATATTTTTTTTACGACATCGTGAGGCAAGCTATATTATAAAAAAATATATGTATATAATACCATACTATTTAGGTATAGGTAATACTACATACCGAAAAACAGGAGTACCTACCGCCTGACTGATGGTCTACCCTAGATAGTCGTCTACAAATACTCAGTTTTTTGAAAACCCATGCATTGCATATTGAAAAGTTTATATGGTCATTTACGGCATCAACCGACACACAAGACCATTATTAGTGTGTAATTATCAGATTTGTTCTTAATTGCCAACTTTCATGACATAACAGTTAGAAATAATTAAACTTCGGTTCCTTAGATTTTATTTTAAATAAATAGGTTAACTTAAAAATCATTATATATTATGAATAGATTATTAATTTGAATATCACAATATCAACGTTAAGTACTTCTCAATAATCGTATTTGACTAGTATTAAAACATAATACTCACATTGGTTAACTATTTCAGGACAAGAATGGAAAGATATGCGCTCGACTCTGAGCCCGGCTTTCACCAGCTCGAAAATGCGTCACATGTTGCCATTTATAGTAGAAGTTGGCAACCAAATGACTGAGGTTCTCATAAAGAAAATTAGGAAATCTGGAGGTACTTTGTTATTTTTTGTAATATATAATAACTGCCAATCTACAAAGTAGGGGAATGTTACTGTGAAATAAAAAAAATCTTTGTAGTAAAGTATCAAATAAATTAGAAACTCGTAAAATCTCAACGTAGGTATATTTTTATATAATAATAGATAGACAGAATGGATAGATTACACGATAGCATATTTATTATTTGTGTAGCAGGGCATATTATAAAGTATCTGACTATATTAATGATAAAAATGCCTGGGATTGAGTCGATCCAATTATAATGTAATTAATAAATTATGTAAATTTGTTTGGATACCAAAAGAGGGATGCCTGAGTTTTTTGGCAGTATTTTTATCAGTGCTCACCTAGTCATGAACTGCACGGTAGGGAAAAAAATTGTGACGATTCCAAACAAATGTAGCCATTTTTACGGAATAAAAAGATTTTGACTTTGACTTTGACTTTGACTTTGATAACCAATAATTTAAACTATAATTGTTTCTAATGATCATTGAAAACACATATTCACCGAAATTAAGGGAATTGAGAAAGGTTAAGGAAAATGTTCAGTGACTAAATTAAGCAAATATGCATGTCGTGAAATATGTTAGAAGAAAAAAAAAATTAAAATGTTTTCGAAAATAAGGAGGTACACATTTTTTAATTTATGATAATTAAATTGGCAAAGCAGATACGACAGACTTGAACTCACTCATGTAATATTGATATTATTTTAATCACATCAACAGCAGGTTAATTAATTGTTAAAGTCTGAAGTTTCCTACTGTTACATTTGTTTAATTAAGCTTGCGTATAGCCATAGTTTTACCTAACTGTTAATTGTCGTTTTATTGATATTATTTTTATCGACATAGGATGGGAATGTCTGATGATGTCTGATAACTTGTCCTTTAAGATTAAGGAATTGCCTGTCATTAAATATACCATGCCATGGCAAATATGTAACTGTTTGACAAACTTATCAGTGTGTTTTCTCTTTAGTTGACTACATTGACGTGGAAGGCAAGGACCTCACAACGCGGTACGCCAATGACGTCATCGCGTCCTGTGCCTTTGGGCTAAAAGTCAACTCTCATGCTGACGAGGACAACCAATTCTATCAGATGGGAAAAGCCGCATCTACTTTCAAGTTTCTTCAACTCCTCAAGTTCTTTTGCTTCATCTCATTCCCGAAAATAATGAAGGTACTCGTAACTTTACATCTGTTGTTTTTGTTATATACCATTATATCTTGGGAGTCAAATGCTTTACACTCTAATGATTGAACCATAATGATTGGATATTCAAAATTATTCAACTTCCGATCATAAATGACAATGCAAGTGTACGTCACCCGAAACAAGAATGTATCCTGTGTGATTTATAAAGCGGGTAATACCATATCTGAATTCCGTTACTTTTTGCGATACACATAGAAATATAGAAAGACAAAGATTACTTAGTCATTAAACAAACTTGTTATTGAGTGTACAATTTTTAATTTTTGTCTTTAAAGCTTTGTAACTAACGATGCAGACAGCAAAACTTGCTCTAATCTCGACAACACTATAGAAAATCTCACTCTCGCTAGGTTGCTGGTTGGCACATTTTAACATTAAACAGCGTCAACAGAGATTCTACTTGAAATTGCTAGATATATCAATATCTATCTTAAAATATTTAAAAGACTACTCAGTCGTTGGGCTGAGTAGTCTTTTAAATAATTTACTACGTTGGTAGTTGAAATTTCTTTTCTGAACAAAGAAAATTAAAAGTCAGTGATTGACAGTGAACCACTGAAAATCAGTGGTTTGCTCTTTGAGCAAATAATGCACTGAGCCGCTGCCTTTTTGTATCACTGCGACACACAATTTATTGTACAATTACTATTGTATTTGGTGTTTACTCATTGTTTACCTGCTAATATTTACTGTTGTGTGTTATGGAGATACAAATAAATGGCTTATCTATCTATCTAAAAAACGAATATACATTCGTTTTCCAAAGATTTTATTACTTGCCTTTCAGAAACTCAAAATGACGTTATTCTCTAAAGCCAGCACAGACTTCTTCAAAGACATAGTGTTGAACACGATGCGGAACAGGGAAGAGAAGAATATCATCAGGCCAGACATGATCCATTTGCTCATGGAAGCTAAGAAAGGTAACTCATGAATATACATTCAATGTGAATTAATACAGTGATAACCAAGTACACAAAGAATCAGTTATCCCACTGGTCTTGGCCTCTTGGTTCTGGTTCGAATCCTGGTATGGGCATGTACGGGCTTGAACTGCACCAAGTAACTAATGCATTACGTAGGTACGTATAACGTAGCGACTAAAGGATATCAGTCACATACGATCAGTGTTAATGTCTACATACTATAATTTTTATTCCACAGTAGGTAGTTGTGACCGAAGAGAGACCGGTATACTAGCGCTTAGCTGGATGTGGTTTGATTGATCAAAACTCATTAATTGCAGGAAAATTGTCACACGATGATAAGTCTCTGGAAGACCCAGACGCTGGTTTTGCAACTGTTGAAGAATCATCAGTGGGAAAAAAAGACGTTGAAAGAGGTAACATTACAATCTTATTTAACAATATAAATGATCTAGTTTTAGCCAAGCACGAATGTAAAATAAAAGGTACATACATACATATCATCACGCGTGACTGCCATTGGGATAGACAGAGGCTATGGAATGCCAGGTGCACCGATCTAAACATACCCCTCTAACTTCTTCCATACTCATCAACCTTTTCATGGATGCTTTTCGGCTTTGTGTGCTTTTAATTTCGTAAAAATAAAATAAAAGGTAAAAATATTGTGTTGACCCATTTCTTAAATTGTTACAGTGTGGTCTGACAATGACCTCGTCGCTCAAGCAATGATTTTCTTCATTGCTGGCTTTGAGACTGTATCATCAACTATGTCTTTTGCATTGCATGAGTTGGCTGTGAACCCAGACGTACAAGAAAAATTGGCGCAGGAGATTAGAGATAATGAAATCAAAAACGGCGGGAAATTTGATTACAAGTCCATACAAGATTTGACTTATATGGATATGGTGGTATCAGGTGAGAATACATTTTTATTCCGTATTAAAACACTTAAAAAGGTGTCAAATTTTTGGATTTAGAGGAACTCAAACTACTGATTGTTCGTTGTCAATAAGTGATTTCGAGTATCTAGATGTTATTTTCATTCAATTAAGAAGTGATTGTATGTACCTAATTTAACTGAAAAAATATTAACAAAATTATTGTTGACTGAAATATAGCTACGATCAAATCAAAACCTTTAAAGAACTATCAATCAAATGCAAATAGTATACATTGGTTGCATCCATACTATTTAAAACCAGAATACCTTTATCATGAATGTGTTGCAAAAAAGAGCTTCTGGGACGAGGACCTCAAAAATATACATATATTATGGCATAGCTACCATCTGTGGCAGCTTGCTATGGTATAATATATAACATAGTATTTATTTATATATATTATACTCGTACCTCCGTCTATGTCTAGCTTCATTTATTTAGAGCAAAACGGCACATTATCATACAATATAATGCGACGCGCTTTATTAAACGGCTATGACCAAACTTTACCAAGCTAAGTTGATTTATTTATATGTATAGATAGATAGAGTGGGCAAGCAGCCTTTGAGGAATATTTTCCTTTTATACAACGCCGGAAGGAACATACAAGCACACGTCCCACCTTAGTTAAAATGGTTCTTGTAGTCTACAGACACTTGCAGTATGGAATGTACTACTGCTAAAACAGTTACTTCTTCGTTTATTAGTTAGTTCACTCTCAGGTACAAAACAATCCTCCAGGTAGTTATGTTGATGCTGTTGATTATTGGCTCTTGGTAGAATTTTGAAGACTCTTGATAATGGAAACACAGATTCCACTTAACAATGTTGAACATTGTGAAGTGGAATCTGTACAAGTGTCTCCAGGTAGTTGTTTTTCAGCTATAGTTTACTGCGATGTGGAAACACTTCCTCAGTTGGTTTAGTTTAATGCGCTCTAACTATCTTAAAAACATCCAGGTCAATACAGATATATAACCCCATAACGCCGAAGTTAAGTTCCACGGTACAGAGTACTAAATAGTAATATTTGTTTTTACAGAGGTTCTAAGGTTGTGGCCACCAGCAGTAGCTATGGACAGACAATGTATTAAAGACTATGACGTGGGCAAACCTAACGACAAGGCCACTGAAAACTATATTGTAAGTACAGATACTCCTCTCCAAACTTTGTATGCGGAGTACTTTCGGAACTTATAAACGAAATAACATTATATTCTTTATATTTCGCCATGTTTTAGATACGTAAAGGTGAAGGGGTGATGATACCAGCCTGGGCCATCCATCGTGATTCCCAGTTCTTCCCTGATCCGCTCAAGTTCGACCCTGAACGCTTCTCAGAAGAAAATAAACATAACATCAAGCCATTCAGTTACATGCCATTCGGTCTTGGACCTAGGAATTGCATAGGTACGACTTTAAATTTTGATTTGATTATACTTACTCCTGTGATAAGTCACAGGAGTAAGTATAATCAAATCAAAATTTACGTATAAAATAAACGTCTCCCCGATAACATGCATAGTTCTGGATTTTTATAAAGTTTTCGTCTACATAGACATGTTGTATTGCCTTCAAATTGTTGATAGGACCAACCGCAGACACGAATATAAGTATAATTTACTTCCGGAAATATACTTATTTGTAATAACTATGCAATTACATATAAAGTACTCTTTAACAACACAGTTTATGGTAGTTATTATATCTGTAAAGATCTACTAATCTATAGCTGTGACTGTTTTCTCTTAAACAAGGGATAGTTGAAATTAGGAATAATTACATCCCGTAGTAGTTACCCCCCTCCATGTTCATTAGATCCTCCATCTTACACATTGCTGTCTCTGCAGGTTCGAGATTCGCGCTCTGCGAAGTGAAGGTGATGCTCTACCAACTAATCCAACACATGGTTATATCTCCGTGCGAGAAGACCTGCATACCAGTTCAGCTTTCTTCAGAAACTTTTCAACTGAAGATAAAGGGAGGACATTGGATAAGACTGAGAGTCCGAAGTTAAAAGATGGAAGTTTAGATATTTAACTACTCGAAAGATGTCATAAGAAAGGACAATAGTTTGAGTAACATTTTGTTTTTAATGGGATGGAACAATAAGCCGCCTGTCTCTCCTGGTATCGAAAAATACCAGTCGTGAAGCTGGTGGGAGGTAAAATCTTTGGCATTCAGTTTAATATCAAGCAACACGCGGTTAACAAGCAAAGTAGGATCATCGTCCTTGCAATGTTCCAGAGTGCAAAATGGCATTAAGTTATTCTTTTCATAGAAATATTGTAAAATGCCAAAGTTTTGAGATATTTTTTTTTAAGTATGTAATCTACTTCAGAAATAAACTAGCGAGTAGTTTCATATTTTAATGTGTCATATAGTATGCTGTGTAGTTATAACAAACACTATAAATATTAATTATTAATGTAAACCAGTGAACATGTTTGCTTTACTAGCAAACATGTTCACTGGTTCATCGGTTATTACAATATTGAAATGTGAAACAACAAAAATTATGAAGATCTTCTATCTTTTTTTTTAAATGTGATTACGACTCATCGATTTATATCGGTCATAGTGACATTAAAATATAGCACCACTAAAAATCGATGCTTGTCAGTTCATACTACTACCCGGAACCACAAATCGAACATAGGATTTTAAACTTAGAAAATGATAATACTTTATTTGTAATGTTCGAAATAGTTATTTTCATAAATTTGTTATTTCTATAATAAGACTTTCATCTTTTAATATATATTTTTTCTGGCAACACCGGGGACATTACTCATACCTCCGAGTAGGCAAGGAAGCTGCTGCGTAGTGTGAGAATTTACTCACATTTTTTTAAGAACCACATTGTGTAGTCTCTTGCGAAAACTTGATAGATGTGAACTTGACAGTTTACGTATGTGAAGTGTTCGCGGTAAAAAACCTTCTCTGGAACCGCATATTACTAATTTTCGTTCTAATGATTGATTTACTCGTATATATTTATACCGCAAAGCAGTTTAAATAATTGGTAGCCTATCTATTTAAAACTTCAAGCAACATAAGAAAAGGAGTAAGCGATACAGTAGCGATTATAATAGGACAGCAGTGAAGAGACTGCAGTATGATATCTGGTTTTACTGTTATAGCTGTACCGATATTAGTCACTTGTATTTAAGTGTATGTTTTTGTATCATAATATTATTATGTTTTTACAAAGTCGTTGTTTTTTTAATCACTTGTCCCAAAACATATCTATAATCCAACACATGCATCAGAAATAACTGACGACAAATCAAAACAACTAGACTGAAATCGAATAATGATATTATCGTTTTAGAGTCAAATCAAATCAAGAGTCACCCATTTTTTATAATTTTTTATCTTATTGATTTGATGCAAATGAGTCAATATTGTTGATAAGGTAACGTTAAACCATTCCTGGGTACTGACTCAGATTGGCTTCCACCATCTCCTTCAATTCACCGTTATTCACCTGTGTGAGCGGTCTTCCACGTGGTTCGTTCTTCAAGTCGAAATTTCCATTACGAAAGCATTTAAACCAAAAACGCACGGTGCGTTCATTAGCAGTCTACTCTCCAAAGGCAATATTGATATTGCGAGCTATTTCTGCCGCGTTAGTTCCGCCTCGGAACTTGTATTCAAGAATACTCAGATTTTCGAAGTATCCATATTTTCCGTCTAAGCTGAATAAAAAGGACAATTAAAATTCGAAATACAAATGTATATTTCTTAAAAGAAAAACCTCATAGGTATCACGTGAAAAAAGTTTTACTCGAAAATCTCACATCATGAAGGTTTAATGTCAATTCAAAGTATCTATAATACTATAAAACGGAGTACTACTACGGAATACTATAGTGTAGCGGCGTGCGAGTGATTACCGAACAGCGAGTGAGTGTAGTTGCAGTTTATTTTATTAATATTAACTTATTTAATATCCGAGCAGTATTCAATTGTACTTTATAGGCATTTTTAAATATATTTTTTCAACATATTTTTTGCCGACCAGAAAATCATCACATTGCAGAGCCAAATAATAACTTACTGAATGATTACTGCTTTACTGCGAGTGAGTAACGGGTGTAAGTACGGGTTACTTGTTAATTAGCACTTGTAACAAGTGAGTCTCTAAAGATCTATCACTTTTGGACTCAAAATGAAGCTCTGTTGAACGAAAGGGTACATCAAACCGGCCCGACTGTTGAAAATCAAATGTTGCACATTTTTTAAAAGAAAAATCTCATAGGTACTCGTATAAATGTCAATTCAAAGTATCTATTACTATAAAACGATAATTTCATATCTTAACCCCTATTACTCTTTTTTAAGAGGTAGGGCGCATCAAAGCAGGCCGTCTGGGGAAGTACCTCCATATAACAACTCCCTAGAGGGTTGTTGTGTTCCTGCGTGTGAGTGAGGCCACCAGTAAGCTCCCAAGGAGCTGCTGTGTAAGCAGCAGAGGGGGCATCGTGCGAGTGATACTTAATATATCCCAAGTGTTAATAGGCTACGGTACCCGCTTTATATCAGGTGGGCCGTATGCTTGATTGCCTCCCGACGTAGAATAAAAAATAAAAAAATATTATATTTACTTGTTATGTTGCTCAATTCAAATAGTGCTTTGTGTGTACGTCCAGTTGATACGTGCGAACTAGCGCGGGCCGGCGCCCAGCCTGTAACTACAATGCCCATCACCGCTACTTTACTCGGCAATTGTTAGAGCAGCCCGACTGGGGAACCTCTACCTTACAGAAGAACACACAAATAACAATTCCCTGGAGGGTTGTTCTGTACTTGCGAGTGATTGAGGTTACCGGTAAACTCCTATGGCGTTGCTGTGTTAGCAGAAGGGGTGGCAAGGCGCGATCGATACGTCCTGTACTGCCAGCGTTCATATTTCACGGCAACCGCTTTATATTAGACATGCATCGCGTTGTCTGTAAAGTGCAACCCATGATCTGATTTGTACTATATAAAGTACATAATCTTTAAACTCTGACCTCGAAGATTACGGGTTCGATTCGGTGATTTTAATTAACAAAAACAATTCGTTAATTTGTGTGCATATTTTGTGAGTACATTACATTATTATAAACGTCGGGAGATAGACAAATATATAGCCCACCTTATGTGAAATAGTCACGAGTACCGCTTGCACGTTGCCAGCACGGTTGACCCCCCCCCCCCCCCCATATTAGAAAAAAAAAACATGAATATTTAATGACACATTGCCTCCAGATCATGCTGACAGTGATATGGACGGCTGTGATCCTCGCAGCCCTCGTGCTGTACCTTCGCCAACATCACTCCAGGTTCAGCAGATACGGAGTGAAGCATTTCACGCCGTTGCCCTTGGTGGGCACGATGCGTCGAGTCATCATGAGGATCGATCATTTCGCTGAAGACGTCGAGAGGACCTATAAAGCTTTTCCAGAGGAACGGTGAGCTCTTCAGATCATCTTCTCGTCCACTGCTGAACATAGGCCTTTCTTTAGAGTGCCATTCGTTCTAATTATTTACGTGATGTAAATAGGGTAAAAATACTTCTACTGTACTACTGTAGTTCCTAGCATTAACCCGTTTTCTAATCCATTAGGAGTCTGAGCATTTGGCGTAATGAATTTGACATATTGCGACCACCGTTACAACGCCACCACTCAGGGGGAAAATCAGACCTCCCTTATGTTAGGTGACACGTCGTGACACGTCTTTTGGTATATAATTTCTTCAGTGTGCTAGTTTCCAGTTTTCCAACCTAAACTAATATTGTAAAGAGAAAAGATTAGATTTTTATGTATCTGTTTGTAATGGATGAACTGAACCGAATACAAAACTTCTTTCATATATAAAAACTTATATCTTCAGCGAGGTAACATGGACTATATTGTATTAAAAAATAATAGAGATGTCTACATAAATTGCAATCAATAATGTATCCCGATGGTACCAAAAATTTGCTTGCACAAGTTATTATATGGCGTGAGTTGCGAAACCAGTTGATGATATAATACATATCACAATGTACCATATGTTTATATACTCATTAACCCACAAAAAAGTCCGCGGGGCTATATGTCTGTTATACTCAAGTAACTAGAAACATTTTTTATTCAAGTTAGTGAATCAAATCACGTTAAGAATCAACAGATTTTATATTCAGAATAGATATTCATATCGTGGTGTCCATCCCAATCCAACATACACAGTTTCATAAGGAATTGCTATTATGTTATATTTGTAAATAACTATCCTTATATATCTATTTGTAAATAATTGTCTTTTCTATCAACCCGTGAGAAACCGGGCTAGGTCGCTAGTATGTAAATAATACGATATTAGTGGTACATGCACGCACCAGGATTAGAAATAGGAACCAGTCGTTTAGTAGGCTGGATCTGTATCTGCTATACTATTCCTGTTCATAAATAGGGTGAAGTACGGCCAGTTTAAACTGTGCTTCAGAAGTAATAATATTGAAATATTTTTAACATAATCAACTGATGCACGGAAGTTTTTTACTTCGACTAAAATATCAGTAGCAAATATATAGTTTTTGTTGACAAAAATACACCTATTTATAAAATGAATATTTGTATGTATGTATAACTTCACGCCAAATCCCTTGCGGGGTAGGCAGGGAATACATAAATATTTCATACGTAAAATACATCGCGACTTCACCGGATGTGATCCGATCGCTACCAAACTTTACAGGATGGGTAATCCTGTAAAGTTTGGTAGCGATCTAAGCTGGGCTAATCTGAAGATTGTCTGAAAATTTTATCAAAAGTGGTCCAGTCGTTTATGTATATAGAGGACATACCTCAGGCACACTTTATAAATTGCAGAAATAGTATAAATAAAATTATAATGTACATTAAATCAAATTGACGAATGCAATTTGATCTAACCTGCTTTGTGTGCTTCCGCCACCAATTAGTTCATGCGGCCTAGCGCCGGCCGGCACCCACCCACTACTGTTAGTGCGTGCTACATGCCGACGCTGCCATGGCTGCTCCGGTAGTCTCTGCCTCGGCTGCTGCGGTCGTCCGCCATCTGGAACAGAATCCGCATGCCCCCACCACCACCGTCGCTGCCACGACTGGCCTGGTCGTCGCTGCGACACGTGTTTCGCCTCTCCACGAGGCATCATCAGGCGTTGTAGACGTTAATCGTAAGAATAACATGCTACAAGTGACAAATCCATCGCAGTGCCGTCCCTTATATTGAATTGAGGGTGGGGGTGGATGGTGTGAGCGAAAAGATATTTAATAGTGGGGAATGGTTTACGTCAGTTTGTTCATGAGAGTAATTTTAGAATTTTTATGTTTATTAATTTCTAATTGTTCCCTAATATTTAGTTTTAAACCTTTGTCTATGGTGTGTAAAATTTGATATGTATTAGTGGGGGATAAATTATGTCCTTTGTCTATAAGATGCTCGGCGAAGTGTGACCTTTCTGGGCGATTGTTTTTATACGCCGATACGTGTTCGTGAAATCGTGTTATAAAGTTACGACCAGTTTGCCCGATATAAACGTGTTCACATTCATCGCAGAACAGCTTATAGACGCCGGATTTTTTATTGGGCGGGATTTTATCTTTAGTGTTACAAAGTGACCTGAGTGAATTATGGGATTTGAGAGCAACATGTATGTTATTTTTTCTAAATATGTGAACTATTTTGTCAGTGATTTTACCCAGGTATGACAAACTCGCAGTGTATTTATTTGTCGAAATATATGGAACCGCGTACAATAGTCTGTTAACGATACTACTCGTCTTTTTACGCAATAATTTATCGATGGTAGATTTGGAATAACCGTTGGACTTCGCGATCTGATATATTACATCAAGTTCTTTGTTGTAATTATCCTTACTTAATGGAACGCTCATCAAACGGTGTATCATAGTTTTATACGCTGCGCTAACAACACGGCTACAGTTGCAGATCGCTGGGTGGTATTATGAAAACAGCGTTTAAACTTGAAATATAGTATAATAGAGCGAACAGATATAACCTATGTGAAAACCATTGAAAATCTAATTCATATTCCGAAACAGAGACAAACGTCAGTACTAAAAAAGAAAACCAAAACGAAACATTTTAAAATAAATTAATATAAACCATACTCCTTAGAGGCAGCAGTGTGGCATCGCCAACATCCTCCCCCCTAGTGTCGCACTGCCGACACTCATTCACTAATGGTAAGAGAGGCCACACGTGTAACAGGTCTTTTCAAAATCCCAGACTTTGTCTTTATGTCGACAACTCTGACACGGCCGTCTGACCCTGGATATACCTGAACTACAATGCCTTTAGGCCACGAATTCCGTGGTGATGCCACCTTCTCCGTGCCATTTGGTTTTTGGTAGAAGTATAGGTAGAACCTCCTCCATCAAACACCAACCTCAACTTTTTCTTATTGGGAATATCAACTCCGAAATGCGGCAAATACCAAACATGATCTTTATTTGTTAAAGCAATTTCACATTCGTTGATTTTTCGAGCATAATTGTTTGTTAATAAATGTTGAACTCTTTCGCGATATCGACCCGCGTAAGCCTCGTTCTTACGTTCAACATTCATCAAACGTTTGTATGCTGAAGGGAAAGAGTCTGGCATTTTAAAGTCGTCGTACTTCCATGGGAGGCCTGTATACCAAACGCCATCGACAATTTTCGAAGTGTTATTAACAATTTCGACCGCACGTAATTCGCCGGGATTATCGCGTGGCTTGCTACAAACACATATCGACTCTAAAGAAAAATATCTATGAAAGCATCGTGTAGTCTAAGGTCATTGTAGTTCGGATTACAGTCGGTAGTGCTAAGTGCCGATGAACACGGCTGCGAATCGACTTGAACGTTACATAGAGACTCGAATGTAAAGAGATTTAAGACAGCATCACTCACCCTACCGTGGACACTCCACCCCAGCGGAGTTACATAAATTCAAATGCTTATAATTATTAAAAAAGTTACTATCAGAAATGCTTTGAATAGGTAAATTTAGTCGAGACATTTTCCTAGCGCGCAAATTCAAATTCTTGGGCATTACATTAGACAAGCATTTGAACTGGAAGGAGCACATCGACCAGGTGTGCAATAAACTAAATAAATTTGTATTTGCTTTAAAAAGACTGCGGCAGACAGTCTCAGTGGAAGCTGCATTATCAGCCTATCATGGGTACGTGTCATCGGTACTTAGATACGGCTTGATACTTTGGGGAAACTCTGTTGATATAGACAGAGTTTTCAAAATTCAGAAAAAGTGTGTACGCGCTATATGCAATGCGTGGTTTGATGACAGTTGTAGACCTTTATTCCAAAAACTACGTATATTACCATTACCGAGCATGTACATTAGAGATATCTGTATTTTTGTTAATTCCCATCCTCAAAATTGGAAGAAGAGGAGTGAAATCTTCACTAGACAAACAAGGACAGATATCATGAACAAATTATATCAACCTCCTTGTTATAAGTATATTACGAAAAACGTCGTCAATATGTGTATCACACTGTATAATCATTTGCCTGAGGACATTAAACGCTTAAGACGGAATTGTTTTAAAACATTATTGACTGATTGGATTCTGGGGCATTGCTTTTACAGTGTCTCAGAATTCATGAAATTTAAATCTTAAAATTGTATTAATATGACTTATGTACTTTAATAATTTAAAATTTTTATTTCAAATGACTTGTATATTAGAACTTGTATATTTTATTAATTGAATTATAATTAGTTAACTGTGATATTTTGCACGCCTGCTTGCGGGCTGAATGCACTGTGCCTGATTTTTGTATACTTTATGTACTGTATTCTGCAAATAAAGATGATTATGATGATTAAAGGTATCACCCGTACTATTCAAAACATCAAAATTAATTATTTCACTATGGCACACTAGTTCGTCGTTCCAAGCGCTACGCGCGCGCAAGTTCGTATGCTCACCTATAAGTTCCACTTGATCAGCCAGGTCGGCCGCCATCAGCGACACAGTCGCGCCGTCGTCTAAAAGCGCATGAGCGTGTCTTCTACCAGCCGGGCCAACTACGGTCACCGGTACTACCTTTAGTAAAACTTTCGGACACTGGGACTCGACCACATTGTTGACTGCCTGATCAGGCGTGCGATCCTCCTTCTCAGACTGCTCGCTGCTCTGCTTCGGCTTGACCCAGTGTAAAAGGCGGTGGTGCGACTGCCCGCAGCCCTCGACGTCGCAGTTTGGAGCGACGCATTCCGACGACGACGGCTCGTTATGACGTTCGCCAAGACATCTAAAACAGATCTTATTAGTTCGGACGAAACGCCAGCGATCTTTACGCATGGCACACTTGAATTTTACACAGTCTGCTAATGCGTGTGACGGTTTGCGACAAAACTTGCACTTTGGTGATACTGACGCAGTAGTGCTGCTCTTCGCGCATAAAAATACAGCTTGACTCTTTGCCGGTTCAGAAAATCTTTTTACCTTATGCTCTGATTGACTATGTATATAACTCACTCCTGAAGAGGCTATTTTTGTCGCTTCTTCGTGTAAAAAGGTTGAGAGTATTTCAAGCTTAGGTATTGACTTGACATTCTTACAGCTGTACGAGTAATCAACCCACTTTGTAATGAGAGTACAAGGTAACTTCGAGATGACTGTAGTGACTTGCTCCGGACTACGCAGATAATCATCGTCATTCATTGCGCGCACAGCTGCCACTTATAGCGAAATTGACAATCTCTCCGTGGTAGTTCTGAGGAAGTGGTGTTAACTTTTTAAGTTGCATTGAAATCTTTCGCATTATATTTTCCGGCCTGCCAAATCTCAGTTCAAGGGTCTCCATAATCTCATTAGGTGAAGTGGCGGAAATAAGTAATGAGCAGGTAGCTTCTTTGGCGTCGCCACGAAGGCACCTCCGTAGACGTCAAACGTTCTCAGTATCTGTGAAGCTACACTGCCGTGTTGACTCATTGAACGCTTCTTTGAAATGTAACCAATCCATGGGGTCCCCGAAGAATAAAGGCAAGTCTTTAGATGTTGCTAATCGTGAAAGAATGTTGCTGATCCGTAGAGAGCGGTTGCGGTTTAGATGACGCTACGTTGATCGCGTCACGTAAAGCATCTGCCAGCTTATCTATGTCAGTCTGCTTCTCGGACGGACATTGCGATACGGATTGCTCTCTCATACTGCCATCTAGCCATTCGTTTATTCTTTGGCTATTATCAGATTCAGACACTAGAGAGTGACGCGAGCTTTAAAGATCAGCTATGTCAGCATCTAACTTTTTCTGAACTAATTCTTTCTCTATATTAGCTCTAACCTGTGCCGCCTTCGCTGCGGCTTGCACCGCCTCCGCCCTCGCGGCGGCTTGTGCGGCGGCATCTTCCGCATGTGCTTCGGAGGCTTCCAAATCTATTCTAGTCTTCTCTTGTGCGGCCTCAAACTCCAGCCGCTTTTTCCGCGCTATCGAAGAGGATGTAGATTTCATTGATGTTATATCTTTACTTGGCTCACGTATAGTTGTAGCGTGAGCGTGTTCGCTTTTTTGTTTGCGCATATTTTCTTGTGTAGCCGCCTGCTCTCGCCTCGTAGCACTTCGTGTCTTACACGATGCTGATGGTGTACGAACAAACGGCATCCCTGCTTATCAGGTTTAGAAAATACCTCTTGTGATCCGTGGCTCGAAAGACCAATTTGTAGCCGTTGCAGATCGCTGGATGGTATTATGAAAACAGCGTTTAAACTTGAAATATAGTATAATAGAGCAAACAGATATAACTTATGTCAAAACCATTGAAAATCTAAATCATCTTCCGAAACAGAGACCAACGTCAGTACTAAAAAAGAAAACCAAAAAGAAACATTTTAAAATAAAATAATATAAACCATACTCCTTAGAGGCAGCAGTGTGGCATCGCCAACAAACACCATGTTCAATAACCAAGAATGGTCCTTCCAGCAAGACTCGGCGCCGGGTCATAAAGCTCGGTCTACGCAGTCTTGGTTGGATACGAACGTTTCGGACTTCATCACAGCTGAAGACTGGCCGTCGTCTAGTCCCGATCTTAATCCGCTGGATTATGATTTATGGTCAGTTTTAGAGAGTACGGCTTGCTTTAAACGCCATGATAATTTGGAGTCCCTAAAACAATCCGTACGATTGGCAGTGAAGAATTTTCCCATGGAAAGAGTGCGTGCTTCTATTGATAACTGACCTCAACGTTTAAAGGACTGTATGGCAGCCAATGGAGACTTCGAATAAGCTTTTTATATCTTAAATTGTTTTATATTTATGTATTAAACTAACACACTGTAAAAGTAATAAATGTTATTTGCAATAGATTTTTTTTTCTTTGTTTTGTATTTATGGCAAGACTAGGTATACATGTACATTGCTCTACTACCTAAAATCTTCAAAAGGCTCATCGAAAATAGTGTTGTTGTACATCACGAGAAAGAAAGTTGTGAACTTTCTCAGTAGATACCCTAATAATCTAGTCGTACTCTCGCACGGTACCACCTGCTTTTCAATAAATAGTTTCAATGCATCCATAAAATTGTATAATTTGTTAAAATTATTTTATACTAGACTCAATGGCAACTAAAGATTTTTTATCTTTATGTCGATTGACTGGCATATGCAATCTATTCCTGCGTCTAAGATTTTCACTACATTTTGAAAACGACTTTATATTTTTACATATAAAGTCGTTTTCAAAATGTAACCGTGAGAATATTATATTTCTTTAAATAGTTCTCTAAGTGATTCCTTGGTGCCCATGTTATAAATAGAGCGGATGGCTCTCTTTTGTAATATTCTGACGAGCTCGGTAGCTCAGTCGTGAATAACGCGACTTTGACACTAACGCTCGTGGGTTCGATTCCCACACAAGGCAAACATTTGTGTGCATGAACATGTCTGTTTGTATTGGTCTGGATGTTTTAAGAGAGGTAGGGCGCATCAAAGCAGCCCGCCTGGGGAAGTACCTCCACCTCACAGAAAACTGCAGCCAAATAACAACTCCCTAGCGGGTTGTTGTGTTCCTGCGTGTGAGTGAGGTCACCAGTAAGCTCCCAAGGAGTTGTGTGTAAGCAGAAGAGGAGGCATCGCGTGAGTGATAATTAAAATATCACAAGTGTTAATAGACTACAATACCCGCTTTAAATCAGGTGGGCCGTATGCTTGTGTGCCTTACGCTTATCAGCCGCTCATCCCCACACTATTTATTGTACTATATAACATAACGCTGTGAAAGTAGCTGAAATAGACTAAGCGAGCAGTAGCCACGTCCGTCAATTGTCTAATTCTCCTAACGGCTTATGCGGCAGAGCTGAGCTTACTGGCCAGTTTATTTATGTGAGGGCCCCACTGCAATTTTGAGTCTATCGTAATTCCAAGGAATACAGTATCATTAATAAATAATCATAATAAAAAAATGTTATACGTGTTTCTTAGTACCGCGAATGTGAACGTGGTGCCCAAGAATTTTTATCTTATACCACGCAATTAAAAGTGATTTAAAGCGGCCTTTCTTGATTAAAATGGTTGATAACAAATAATGTTATCTTTTTAATGCGTACTGTTTGTAGTTGTATGCCTGATAATATCAGAATATAATCGTACTAATTATTAGGAAATCCTTTAAGTAGATAATAAATATTTAGTTGTCATTGTATAAATATAACTTTAATATCTTTACACACGTGACTAGTTAGTGTAAGATAACAGTGTTATTTGTTTTGAATAAAGCAGATGTTTTAGTGATTTCATGATGAATTGGCTAGTTTTTATCATTATGATAGTAAACACAAGTCTGGGCTGCCTGATGGTTTTCCTGAAGAAAACCACGCTGAAAACACATAAGCAAAGAGATGACTAGAGATTTAGCATAAAAACTCTTCTAAAATGGCATTGTGTTGTGCGGCTCAAGTCTTTGATGCCAAGAGATGTTGCCAGTGGCTCCATTCACACTTATTCGTCTTAAATGACACTTTACTTTTTGACTTTTGCTTGGATTGGAAAGGTTATTCAGTTTTTTTTCTTTCAGTTTCTTTTTTAGCGTTTTTTTCAGTGTCTTTTTTGCGTTATTATTTCATTACTACTGATTGGTTACGTTTTGTTTATTTTATTGTTGAATTTTTTAAAGTTATATTATATTGTTGAGCATTAAATGTTTAATTGTAAAGTTATTAAGAAAATGTACAAGTGAACTTTTTTAACCATTATCCCGTTTCCTAAATCATTACGATTAGCGGAGTTCGCTATCCAAACTGTTAGTGCCCAAAATTTGATGAAGATACTGATTTTTGTTAGACCTCCACGATCCAGATCGAAAACTAAAACTTCCTTAGATTAGGTCGCCGGTGGAAATATTTTTTCTTGAATTTTCGGCTTTCCTAACGAGATTTTCCTTCACCAAACATGTAAATAACTTTGAAAACAAGAATATAGTGGTACATGCTAGGGTTCGAAGCGGGTCCCAGTTGATCAATGGGCCGGTTCTTTATCCACTAGGTTGTTACTGCTCATGAAAATGTATGTATCTGCTTGTTATAGCAATACTAAAGTTCACCATTGTAGTCTGCGTTTAATCGTGGAGCCAAGTTAGTTGGTCTCACCATGAAAATAAAGCTGTTATTAATGTGATCATTATAATGAAATTATTAAACTCATAGAATATTCCTCTAAATATTCTGAGAACAGCTGTAGTTCTGGTAAATATTTTGATATTCATACATTTAGTAATCTATATTAATTGGCATGGCGTCGTTGCGCGTGTCTAACCAAACACGCTAAAATTCTATACAAAGTCGATCGCAGCCTCGTTAAGATCAAGATCAGGCGAAGCGGAGCCACTATGGTGAGCTGATAAAACAAAGGAATGTAACCATTGGTACACGGTCAAAACAGCGTTGGTGCACTGTCACCCGTGCACTTCAACATTATGCTGAGAAGGCACCTTGTTGGCAGCCATTACGATACACATGTTTTTGTATATTTTTACCAATTTTTCATTGTTTCCTTTTTATTGTGTGTGTTATCAATGGTTATGCCAATAAATATTTCTTTCTTTCTTTATTACACATACAAATAAAAAAAAGTTACAATGTGTAGTAAAAATAGTGCAGAGATGAGCTTATCTCTAAAAGATCTCTTCCAGCCAACCCTCAGCAGTCGGATATCTCGTCAGTTATGGAAATACTTACCGAGTATACACATATATACCATAAATATAAATGTACCCGATGAATATTTGAATCTTGAATGAAGTGCCTTAATTTGGGTGTACTCATATAATTAATATACATATAATTAATATACATATAATTAATAATAAATAAATAATAAATAAATAAATATTGCCGGACAAATTACACAGCGCCACCTAGCCCCAAAGTAAGCGAAGCTTGTGTTATGGGTACTAGACAACTGATAAACATACGTAAATATTTTTTTTTTTTGTAAATACATACTTATTATACATAGAAAATACCCAGAACAAGACAAACAGACATGTTCATGCACACAAATTTTTGTCCTGTGTGGGAATCGAACCCACGAGCGTTGGTGTCAAAGTAGCGTAACAGCGCGTTCCACCACTGCGCCACCGAGCTCGTATATATTAATATATATAATAATATAATGTGATATAAATTAAAATCTTCCTTCTTATATTTTTTTTCTTGTCGTTCGTCGTTTCTCGTCGCTATCGAACTGACATCGCTGCATACGGTGTCACAGGAACGTTGCAATTTATTTCTTAATTCCGAATGAGTGCTCGAATGACTATGGTTAGGCCACGATAGTGCCAACCAAATAGCGAACTGTGGCAACGAGAGTCAAGTAGGATACCACCATTAATTAAAGAACAATACAAGATTTTTTGGAGAGCAGAGTTCCGGGCAGAGTCTTGCGTACAGTCGATACTATTCGTTTAAAAAGTCTTTTTTAGCTTCTCGACATGTTTGAATGTCCTGTACATCTATCAATACTCAATCATTCATATAGTAGCCTGGAACTGGTCAGAATTATACATGAAATTTTGTTTTAGATTCGTGGGTCGATTTGAGTTTCTAAAACCAGCTTTAGTGATCAGAGACATCGAGTTAGTGAAGAAAATAACAGTGAAGGACTTCGAATACTTCCTTGATCACCGGTTCTTAATAGATAACGAGAATGATCCATTTTTTGGAAGAAACTTGTTATCCTTAAAAGGTAATATGTTACTTATTTTATAAAATTTAGAGACATAGATCGAATATTTTTATATCCACCGACCGAATAAATCATATCAGGTTGCGCAAATGGCAATACAGACTCATTCTTCGTAGCTTGTTCTTTAGTAAATTAATATTCCTTGCCATAGTAACATTTAAAGATAAATAACATTTTAAATATTCGACTACTTCGTTAGCCAGATTATTCGTTCATTTTTTAATATTCGGTACTCAAATCGTAGAGAGTGTAGAAGAGCTCTATAGAGCTCTATAGCCTAGCTTTGGAGGTATGTTAAACCACAGCTACTGACTATTGTCGATAGATATATATATATATACTGTTGAAAGCGTATCCAAGATATACAATCTCATCCACTTGTTCCAACACTTCGTCATCAATCGTAATCTTTACATTGGTTCTGGTTTCTTCTATTTCAAATACCATTATCTTTGTTTTATTCGCATTCAATAGTAAGCCTTTCTCCATACATTCGTCTTTCATCATTGTGGCCAGTGTTTGTTTCAGATGGTGTTTCTGCTAATAATTAAAATAATGTTCATGCTATGTACTACAAAATAAGCATACTATAGACATACAGGAAGGCCTGATGGCAATATTCAAGATAATAGTTTAGATGTATGTACTTGAAATCTAAAACGGCACTCTTCAGGAAAACCCATGCAGCTACCTCCGACCTCAATCGACCCATAAGATCAGTTCAGTTGTACTACTATTAGTGTATAATCATCGGAACTGTTCTAATTTATCAGATCTCATTTTGATACAACAATTAGAAATGATTGGATTTCGGTCCCTTAGATTTAATTAAATACATGCAGGTCAATTTGAAAGCATGTTGTAAATAAAATATAAAATGAAATATCCCGTTCTTTTAACCTCAAATATTTCTTAATCGTCGTATTTGACTATTACTAGAAGCAAGACATGAAACGCATATTGTTTTTACTATTTCAGGACAAGAATGGAAAGATATGCGCTCGACTCTGAGCCCGGCTTTCACCAGCTCGAAAATACGTCATATGTTACCATTTATGGTGGAAGTTGGCAATCAAATGACGGCGGCACTTATAAAGAAAATTAAGAAATCTAGAGGTAATTTGTCATGTACACAATAACAGTCAACCCACAAATTGAGATTTTTTCTGTGAAATATAAATCTTTGTAGCCAAGTCAACTCCGTATACTATATAGATACTTATGAAATCAGCAATTTACTGTTTATTGTCCTTTATTGACAGTCGATGACATTTTTAGTGACATTGGATGAGAAAGTCCAATAAGTTTATCCCTTAAGATCAACATGGTATTTATATACAAAATAATTAGTATATTTTCGTCTTCAGCTGACTACATTGACGTGGACGGCAAGGACCTCACAACGCGCTATGCTAACGACGTCATCGCGTCCTGTGCCTTTGGCCTCAAGGTCAACTCTCATGCTGAGGAGAACAACAAATTCTATCAGATGGGAAAAGCGACATCTACTCTGCAATTTATACAACTCATCAAGTTCTTTTTCTTGATATCATTCCCTAAAATAATGACAGTAACTAGAATATCATATTTATACCATTAGTTCGGACATGTAGCAAGAATGTAGGAAGAAATAATAACGAAACAGATATATAACGCGAAATTAGAAGAACGTAGGAGCCGGGGAAGGCCAAGACTTATTTACCACGACTACATTGATCGTGTTTTATCAGAAGGTGATGCCTTAGAAACCGGCGAGCGTGCATAAGAAGAGCAATGTTAGAGAAGCAAGTGAGCTTTGTAAGGATCGAGTCATGTGACGCTCGGTTCTATCTGCTTACTCCGCAAGGGATTAGGCGTAAAGTTATAGATAGATACATTTATAGACAAGCGCACGACCTGCCTGATTGTGAGCAAATATTTAACAATTTAACTAAATACTTCATTATCTCTAAAGTAGGACAGTTTGGTGAATCAGATTAATGTGTTACAATTTAGTATTTCTAAAGAGTAAGATAAAGTGAGATGAAGTATGTAAGGACCACGTCACGTGGTGCCAAATTCTCTCTGCCTATTTCACAAGGAACTTAGTATGCAGATATAGGTAGATAGATGTCTTACAGAGGAGTTTCTTGGTTAGGCCTCCTTTACTTATTGCGAGGTTATACCAGATATAAGTTAGGTAGGCTTAGCTCTAAAGATGATTGTCATTTGTGTTAGCACGAGATTTCATTTGTCATTAAAGCTAAGAATTAAAATAATTTGTCAATTAAAAAACCTTTTGAAAAGTTTAATTAAGTTTTATCAGAATTTATAGTTACTGAATTATATGAATTTTTGGGCCAAGACTCACCTACATTTTATTCCCTCAATTTTAGTCAGAACGATCATAGAACGCTCTTATTCCATTGCGATTATATAACTAAATTTGTTCGTCTTTTCAAAATTACATTCTCATTCTATTACTACAAACGGAACATGAATATTTCTTTAGATTTACTAACAGTGGCTGATAAAAAGATATGTGATATTAATGATGTCCAAAATAATAACTACAATGAATACGATGATCGAAAACGTTAACATTTTCAATTTTATCACGATTATTTCGAATCAGTTTGTCAGTAACATTGTCTATGTAGATAAATTTTGAAACAATTAAAATATTTAATAAACTTCCGATCAACAAAGATCACGTAGTCTACGTTACGCACAGCAGAAATTGCTTGTATTACATTTCTGAATTCTAAAAACCAATCCTCTGGATTATTTTAGTGACATACAAAATGATGATACAGAACAAAATAAAATTAAGGTATTGAAACATATATGTTGTTGAGTGTACTTTTACATGTATTCGAATATTATTATTATTTTATTATATTATAAGGTATTTTTCCATATTTCCTCATACCGATCTCTACTTAAAAGCTTCGTAATCATTTGTGTAGACAGCGAATCTTGCTCTTTTTAACCTCCATAACATTGTAGGAAAATTATCTGTAAAAATCAGACTCACCTAGATCTATTATAGAAAGATTGGATATTCAGAGATGACAATATTTCAAAATGATAAATGCGGTACCCTTCATTTTTACAGAAAAATCATCTCACTTTATGCATTCTCTTCTTCCTAGCATTATCCCGTTTCCTAATGTTTACTATACTGTGGTGATATTGTGTGACATTGCGCGTCAGACCTCCACAATCCAGGAGGGAAAACCAGACCTTTCTCAGGTTAAGTCACACTTCTTTCGAAATATAGTTTCTGAGACGCGCGGATTTCCCTACTATATTTTCTCTCACCGCCGATTAAGTAGTAATTACACATATTTACATAACTCCAAAACTACGAATTTAGTTACACATGCTCACATCAGGGTTTGAACCCGGGTCAATCAGTTAAAAGGCATATTCTTTATCCACTGGACTATTATTGCTTTCACCGTATACTTTATGAATCATGTCACTAAAAAAACCATGCTCGACAAGAAGAAGAAATTTACCTGTGTATCCAAAGAAAGAACTCTACCATAACTAGGACCGTTTAATCTTTCAGAAACTAAAAATTACGTTATTCTCTAAAGCCAGCACTGATTTCTTCAGAGACATAGTGTTGAGTACAATGCGGGACAGAGAAGAGAGGAATATTATCAGGCCAGACATGATTCATTTGCTCATGGAAGCTAAGAAAGGTAAGTTATGAAGTATTGCTCGTGCGTTACCACCCCTGCTGCTAACACAGCTACTCCATAGGAGTTGATATGTAGCGATACTGATAATTTTACTCACCCGCAGTAACGCTACAACCCTCCATAGAGCTGTCACATAACTGCGATTTTCTATTAAGTAGAGGTACTTCTCCAGTCGGTGTTAGAGCTTGGTGGCGGCCTAATTCTGTTAAAAATCTGCCAGGGAAAGAAAACGAAAGCAGCTCGATGGACAATTTGTTAAGAATGAAGTTTATTAGATGTGTGATCTACGAAGTCAAGAAACATTTACGTATAACCTCACGAACCAATCACCGAAGCAAAGTCATTAGTAACACTTGCCTAAACCATCCTTAATATGTCCCTGAACCAATTCAAAACAACTAATTTCATTATTTGCGGCACCAGAGGTACCATTTCCGCCTTTTTGCCCTGTAAAACTTCTTTACGCCATTCTGTGGGCTAAAAAGTTCTTTAACAAACTAAGAATTTTTCTCTGAACCACCTCCATAAACAGTGTGCATAATTAGTCATGTTTTGCGGCTAATATTAAAAAAATCGGCCAAGTGCGAGTCGGACTCGCGCACTAAGGGTTCCGTACCATTATCTATAAAAACGTCAAAAATATCACGTTTGTTGTATGGGAGCCCCCTTAAATATTTAATTTATTCTATTTTTTAGTATTTGTTGTTGTAGCGGCAACAGAAATACATCATCTGTGAAAATTTCAACTGTCTAACTATCACGGTTCATGAGATACAGCCTGGTGACAGACGGACGGACGGACGGACGGACGGACGGACGGACGGACGGACAGCGGAGCCTCAGTAATAGGGTTCCGTTTTACCCTTTGGGTACGGAACCCTAAAAATATACATACGTTAAAGTTGAACATTATCGATGATGGAATTATAAATATTCCTTGTGATACATTGCAATGAATGCTTTCTGTCGTGGAAAGTACAGAGCCTTGAAGGTTGTCAGCATTGATGTTCAGCATCGAGAAATTTTCATTACTATAACGGTTTTTAGTTCAATGTCAGCAAATATATTCTTTCTAAGCTCGTCGTTAAAACGTATTAGTGATGTTCAATCAGCATAAATATTTACTTACTATACCGTCCATAATCAACAGTATATGTGTAAAAAATCTTATATCGAGGAGACATTGGTACACTAGCAATGAAATTAATGAAGTTTATTTATGAACCTATTTGCAGGAAAATTATCACATGATGACAAGTTTTTCCAAGATGCAGATGCTGGTTTCGCAACTGTCGAAGAATCATCAGTTGGGAAGAAACAACATGAAAGAGGTAAGGTTCGCATAGCGTTATTTAACAATAAAAAGGAATTCTTTGGCTAATTCACATTTTAACCAAGGACCAAATGTAAAATAGAGAGTAAAAATATTATAAAATTATTTTAAATCGTTACAGTGTGGTCTGATAACTATCTCGTCGCTCAAGCAGTGATTTTCTTCGTTGCTGGCTTTGAGACTGTATCGTCGGCTATGTCTTTTGCATTGCACGAGTTAGCTATCAACCCTGACGTCCAAGAGAAATTAGCTCAGGAGATTAGGGAGACTGAAATCAAAAATGGCGGGAAATTTGACTACAAGTCCATACAAGACATGACTTATATGGATATGGTGGTATCAGGTGAGGATACGTCTTTATTTCATATTGTAACTACTTAATGGAACATTATTATTGTATTTTTCAAAATTTTCTGACCGAATTCTCGAATATCTGCTAATATATATAACTAATTTTGTATTTTGTATTTTTTCGGTGTTAAGATAAGAAAGGGCATGCTCCGTTGGTTCGGACATGTAGAAAGAATGCGGGACGAAAGAATGACGAAACAGATATACAATGCAAAAGTGGAAGGATGTAGGAGCCGAGGAAGGCCGAGACTAACCTACCATGACCAAATTGGTCGTGTTTTATCAGAAGGTGATGTCAGAAGCCCCAGGAACCGGCGAGCGTGCATGAAAAAAGCTATGAATGTCACAGAAGCGAGTGAAGTATGCAAGGACCGCGTCTTATGGCGCTCGGTTCTCTCTGCCTACCCCGCAAGGGACTTGGCGTGAAGATATACATAATTTTGTAGATAAATTCGTACATAATTTAAAAAATAAAACAATATATACGTGGGTTGTACTAAAAGTATTTTGAAAATCAAGAACAGAATGGCATAGGGACTGCAAATATTTTTCGCAGTAGCTTCCGTTCATCTCTAAGCATCATCGCATGCTATGGAACCATTGACTGAAGCAGTGAGTAGCAGCAGTTCAGGGATCTCTTTCACGCCTTTTTCGAATGCAGCCACGGCATAGTCAGGGTTCATAAAGTGTCAGATCGTAGCGTCAAGCGTAAAACTCATTTAAGTTTTAGGATTTTTGGAAATAAATATAAGTCACAAGGTACAAACCAGGTGAGGACTCTAAGAAGGGTGACTCACTAATTCTGCAGAAGAACGTTTTTCCCGTAAATCATAAGTGGCTTGCTTTGACCACGTTTGAACTCATTAACCCCGTTAAATATAGACTAGTATGCCAATTCGACGAGTTCGGTGGCGCAGTGGTGAAACGCGTTGTTATGCTACTTTGACACCAACGCTCGTGGGTTCGATTCCCACACAGTACAAACATTTGTGTGCATGAACATGTCTGTTTGTCTTGGTCTGGGTATTTTCTATGTATAAAAAGTATGTATTTACAAAAAAAATTGTATTTACGTATGTTTATCAGTTGTCTAGTACCCATAACACAAGCTTCGCTTACTTTGGGGCTAGATGGCGCTATGTAATTTGATCGACAAAAAAAAAATGATTGTATACTATAAAATTGTCGATGATTAAAACCGCAATGAAGATCATCATAAATCATGGGTCAAAAGTTTTTCTGAGGCAAAACACGACAGGCATTCAAAGTCAAAGTCAAAATCTTTTTATTCCGTAAAAATGGCTACATTTGTTTGGAATCGTCACAATTTTTTTCCCTACCGTGCAGTTCATGACTAGGTGAGCACTGATAAAAATACTGCCAAAAAACTCAGGCATCCCTCTTTTGGTATCCAAACAAATTTACATAATTTATTAATTACATTATAATTGGATCGACTCAATCCCAGGCATTTTTATCATTAATATAGTCAGATATTTTATAATATGCCCTGCTACACAATTTGGCTTTAATAGTAGTTTTAAACTTGTTTATTGACAATTCTCTTATATTGCTGGGAAGTTTGTTATAGAACCGTTTATTAAATTGCTGCTCTTTTGTAAATGACATTTGTATTTAATGTAATTTCCTGAATAATTCTTTATTCGAAATTTAAATACATTTTTACTTGCGACTTTTCTTACTGCCCAGTTCTAAAAAACTTTCAGTGGGACTCCTGTTTATATTTAAAAACAGAACAATGCACGCACTTACTAACTGTAACATATAATAAGCTAATCTCCAACTATAGTATATGGTTTGAAGAGGTGAACACGTAATTAAAATGCTTATTACGTCAGAGTTAAAGGTGTGTGTTCTAAATAAATCAATTTGTATTTACAGAGGTCCTAAGGTTGTGGCCACCGGCGGTTGTTATGGACAGAGAAAGTATTAAAGACTATAACTTGGGCAAACCTAACGACAAGGCCACTGAAGACTACATTGTAAGTACTCACTTGTCAATCGCTCCCCCTCTAAGTATTTTATTCGGAGTGATTTCTGAAGTTATTCCAAATATTAAACATATAATTTGAATTTGGGTGTATATGTGTAATGTTTTAGGTACGCAAAGGTGAAGGTTTGCTTATTCCAACCTGGGCCTTCCATCGTGATCGTGAAGAACTGGGAGTTCTTCCCTGATCCGCTCAAGTTCGATCCTGAACGTTTCTCAGAAGAAAATAAACATAACATCAAGCCATTCAGTTACATGCCATTCGGTCTTGGACCTAGGAATTGCATAGGTACGACTTTGTACTTCTGTAACTTACTTGTGTGTTAGATTATTCTAAAGCTTTTAGTATTTTATTCAAATTTATAACTACTTCGTTAAAATTGATGAGAAGCTCAGTTTCAAACACAATTAAGTAAATTTGAATTCAGTAAAATACACTTGCATCAATTAACTACGAAATCACATTTTGTTTACATTATGCATACGGTGACTAAAAATCGATACCTACTTCACTATAGCCATTGCTGTTTCCTTCTGAACAACAGTTAGCTGAATTTAGGTACAGTTAGATCCCGTTGTTGCTACTTCTAAGTCTTCCATATTAATTTTTGTCTAACACTGATTTTCTCTGCAGGTTCGAGATTCGCGCTCTGCGAAGTGAAGGTGATGCTCTATCAACTGTTGCAACATATGGTTCTATCTCCGTGCGAGAAGACCTGCATACCAGTTAAGCTTTCCACAGAAACTTTCCAACTGAAGATAAAGGGAGGGCATTGGATAAGACTAAAAGTCCGAAACTAAAAGAGGACAGAAGAGCAGTTTGACTGTTTATTGTACTACTTTCATTTGTAACTAGTGTTTGCAGTTCGGATACTAACTAATATAATAAAATAAAATATAATAATAATACTAAATACTGTTCAAACCAATTGACGAGGTACTTGAAACTTTGCTGTCTGAATGGCAAGAAAGATGAGAAACTTCTACTAAAGGACGCCACTTGTATCTGTTCTTTCAATCAGTGCTAGACAGATTAATAATTGTACATATGTTATCCATCTATCTTCAAGCCAAGTCCTTTACTATATAGAGAGAACCAAACGCTAAATGATTTATTTGATGGTAGAAGAAAATAAAAAAGCAACAAAGAAGTGAATTCTTTGTTGCTTTTTTATTTTCTTCTTTAACACTTTCTCGATTCTTAGGGCTCCTGATATCAGCTTCTATTAAAACATGACTAATTTTAATGACACTGCACTTCTTGAAATTATATTCTATAATTTGAAGACCAAAATGCAGTGGGCTCCTCATAATAAACCTTCTAGTATGCTCAGCTCCGCCGCATTTGCTATTAGGACATGAAATAATTGACTAGGGCGCGCATAGACAATTTCTGCTACTTTCACAGCTTCCTGGTATATTGTTAGCCGTATGGTATATTGTTATCCGGAAAACGAGTAGTCAAACTACTTCTTACCTCTCTTATCATCTTCATTGCGAAAGTGGTCTACAAGCGTTAACCGTTTCGGTTGTGTAAAGCTCATATTCGGACCACATTTATTCTACTTCTATGTTCTCTATCCCATACCTAGCTCGTGAAACTTACCAAGGCCTCAATTTATTCTGTATCAAATATTTATGTACATACATTTCTGGAAAATAAATATTTAAGATATTGAATATTACTTCTACTTTGGATTAATTATTCTTCTTCTTCTTCCTAACGTTATCTCGTTTTCTAATCCATTAGAATTCGCGTGATGCGCTACATACGCCTAAAGATTTGGAGAAGATACTGATTTTGGCATCGAATGCCATTTGTCTCCACAACCCAGAGGTAAAACCAGACCTTTCTTAGGTTAGGTCACATTATATCTATATGTCTATTGACATATACTTTCTTGGACATGTGGGTTTTCTCACGATATTTTCTACCAACGTCGAGCTAGTGATAATTATAAATACGTAAATAAATCTGAAAACACGAATTTAATGGTGCATGCCATGATTCGAACCTTCAATTAGGGACCTGTTTTTCAATGGACTGGTTTTTAATCTATTTATTTACCTTTGGATTAATAATTATTTGAATAAAAATAAAGTGGTATCTTTATCTTTTATTTTATTTCATTTTACATCACAAAGATATACATTTGTGTCATTATAATTTGCTCAGGGTTAAAGGGATATGATAAAAATACATATTCAGACTGAATTATATCTATTGTTAGATGAACATCCCTACTGTCTAATTTTTAACCTAACCCAAAAGCCTCCTTTTACTCTTAAACTGATCCTGTCATCTTGAAGCATGGTCGGAATGCAGGTCTTCTCGCAGGGAGAAATCTCGAAGGTTTGCGGCAGCCGGTAAGCCCAGATTTTCACCTCGCACAACGCGAATCGTGAACCTGAGAAGTTTGTATTTATCGTCAGATATCCACACAAATATTTAAAAATCCACTGTTAATTATATATATATATATATATGCTTCTAAAATTAACAGTGGATTTTTAAATATATATATATATATATATACATATAATAAGTTGCGTATCGGGTATAACTAACTGCGACTTACTAAGAATGGTAGATCTTTGTTGTAAATTATATTCCAATCTATAATAAATTGCTTGATTCTCAACAACACATTCTCAACAATGTCATCAAAAAGACTCTTTGTAAAAAGCCTTATTACAGAATTAATGAACCTAGTATTGTCTTAGGTTTTCGCGATTGTTACACATTGAATTAAACAATTTTTAACGGAAGTATCGCGTGAAAGGAAGACTGCCTTCCTGCGACCACGGATGCTGCATTCGAAACGTCCGGTTCAACAAAATAAATAAAACACGCGATACTTCCGTTAAAAATTGTTTAATTAATGAACCTGTTTAGACTGATGATAAAAATACCTGCGACGATTCAGCACATGCATTAACAATTTTTTTTTACTCAAATTCATTATTAATGTGCCGCTATAGTCACGTTAATTTATTCTAATATCAATTGATGATTAAAAACCTGAAACAGTTGTAGGCCGGCCAAAGACATGAAAGACGGCCAGTGAAAAGAATCCCGGATCCCATGATAATTTTTGATTGAACAAAGGAATCAATTCGAACTATCGTATTAACTGGATACGAAAACCGCGAGAGGAACGAAGCTACACGCCAGAGTAGTTTGTGAGTTAAAGACTGTTAACTGCTCTGGAAATGAAAGCGAATACTAAGATGCAAAGCTAATATCTACCACACCACTACAAAATCTCAGAAGTTACATAAATGAGAACGAAAATATAACTACACATAGCACGTTTTAATTCCGAGACAACAAAATCTCAGGCAGGTGCGGAACTTCTAACTTGGAGTATTGTTACGGACCTATATTATCAAATTTATTTAGGCATTAGTTCTCTTTGATATCTAATGGTAAGTCACTCAATTCTGGTAGATACAAAATGAGAATTATGAGAAATGAATAAGATACAGTAACATTCTACTTTCAAAATGTAAATAATAATTAAATTTAATGAACCGTTTCATTATTTGTATAACGACGAATAAAGAATTTTTAATTACAAAAGAACATTGTAAAAATATTGAGATGTATTAATTTTAAATACTAACCAAGACGTTTTAAAAATATAATAAGCATTATTTACAAAAAAAGATGCAGTAAGTTATGAAAAGTTTATTTCCTAGACTGTGTACAGGATTACTAACATCAGGTGGGCCATGCTCATTTGCCTCCTTAAGTCTTTCACAAGAGTCCCATTTGCTAGTTCGTATGATTATGCGCGAGTGAGATTAGCTTTGCTATAGAAGCTAACGTTGAATCGAAACTCTTTTTAATTTACTAGTCCACACTGATACCACAAAATACAAAAGCGTTAATCAGCTGAGTTCTGCTTGAGACTGTGTGAGATTGCCTGTAAACATAATGTCATTGTGTATGTGCGAGAAGCATGCTTTGTACTGAGCGGTACTTTGTGCTGATTCGTAGTGAAGGGTATTACGCTTTAAACACTTTCGATTAAAAGATGATCCGTCTTCCAGCAGTGGGATATATATGGTTGAAGTAGAAACTTTTTTAAGAGTTACCAATGCAATTCCTGGCACCAAGACCAAATGGCGTGTAAGTGCAGGGCTTGATTTTATGTTTGTTTTCTTCAGAGAATCGCTCCGGATCAAATTTGTAAGGCTCCGGGAAGTGCTCGGGATCGTTTTTGTTTCGTTTAGTTAATATGTTAGGTTTCGTGCGTCATATGTTGGCTGTTGTCGATAGATGACAGTCGTTAAGCTAAGCCTTCAGGTGGCTTGCAAACATTGACCACCGCCAATCCGCAGTGGAGCACCGTAGTGGAGCACGCTCTAAACCCCTTCTGTTGAAGGGTGACACGTATCCCTGCAGTGGAATGAGTTAGGGTTGATGTAGTAGTAGTAGTAATTGGATACAACCATAACGTGAATTGAGTATTACGATAAGGTCATTTCAAATAATGTCAGTCAGTCAATAAATCAGGTTTCAAATCCATCCTAAGATTCAGTTTTCAGATTTATCTATAATAATAATAAGTAATATATAAATATTGTCGGACAAATTACACAGCGTCATCTAGCACCAAACTAAGCGAAGCTTGTGTTATGGGTACTAGACAACTGATAAACATACGTAAATACTTTGTTTTTGTAAATACACACTTATTATACATAGAAAATACCCAGACCAAGATAAACAGACATGTTCATGCACACAAATGTTTGCCTTGTGTGGGAATCGAACCCACGAGCGTTTGTGTCAAAGTAGCGATTCACCACTGCGCCACCAACTCGAAATAATAGATAGATAATAATAGATAGATAGGTAGTCTAATGAGTAAATCGTTCAATTCTCAAAATGTCCTAAATATCTGGGCAAAAATAAAAAGTAATAATAGATGTGGTATGCATTAGAGTGAGATATGGTCGCTCCAAAGTGTGCAAGTATAATGTCATTGACAAGTCCTCGTTGCATATCATCATACAGAGGTCAGTGTCTAATCTGAGTATTAAATATTTATTTCTTGTGGTTTTTTGATTGTCCGTAATTTAAATGATCTGGACTTTTATGTACAGTATTCTGGTTCTGCTTCCATATTAATTTAATAAGGGCAAAGTGCAAATAAATTTTATAAGTGTCTTTTGCAAAAACGTTTCATTTTATCTAAATATGAGGAATTTTTTTTTCATGCAAAGCGGGAGGCATACAAGCATTCGGCCCACCTGATGTAATACGGTTACTGCAGCCTATGAACGCTTGTAATACATTGAGTATCGTGTCTGACGTTATAACAAAGCGTAGCTAGTAGTAGCGTAGTAGCATAAGCTGTGTATGTACAAATAAATTATTTTCTTTATTTAGAATAGAGACAGAATATATAATGATAGGACGTTTGGTGTCCCTTCTCTTGATGGACCAATGACCTCCAATGAGCCACCAACTGTGACTGGATGCGGAAACTCTTGTGGTAGAAAACATTAGTGAACGCCTACGTGAAGCAAATGCGTCCCGTTCCAAGCCTCACTGTATCGTAGACACGGCCGAGTATTCTGTACTATAGAATCTACGTTGAAGTCGCAAAGAAAATCAACATTTCTATATTAATTGTTCCTACTGGCGGTATCAGTCATTACATTCCTTTTTTATCGAATTCGTTGTCGATCCCATAAATCTGTTAAAACTTTTCGTGTATTTAGTCTTGACCAATAACTAGTACACTTAATAACTTTAATACTTATTATTCTCATTTCCAACATAATCATTTTAACACCAACTTACTATTATACCTTTAGTAGAGTTCTCGTTTGGTCGACCTGCATTGTAATCTTTGCTGCAACCTCTGTCGACATCAGGTAGTGGAGGATAAAGTCGCAGGACTTCTAAATAAAAAAATAAATCGATATAATTAGGAAGTGCCGTTAGGTACGAACCTCTGATGAAAGTTAAGACTCGGCCGCCCATTTTAACTTTCGGAATGTAATTTTGAAACCCATTAAAGGTACAACGCGAAAGCAGAACGACGTAGGAGCCGAGGAAGGCCAAGAGTCTCGGCCTTTCGTCGTTTAGTCGCGTTTTATCAGAAGTTGATGTTATGGGCTTCAGTTACCGACGACCATGCAAGGAGCTATTAATGTTAATGAAGCGAACGACCCGTGTGAGGACTGTGTCTTGTGGCGCTTGATAGTCTCTGTCTATCCCGCAAGGTATCTGGCGAAAGATATAAATAGATACCCATCAATTGTCTTTGCGTCATATTGCGTTCTTGCGATTGAGCAAGCTCACCGGAAAGCGTCTGTTCTGCAATGACAGTTGGGATGGCAATGCGCTAGTGTTATAAACATTCAAATACTGCAGCAATCACATTACGTGCGTTATATGCTTATTTGCCATTAGATTTTGTTAAAAATGGATTTCAATCTTTCTATATACTGATATAGAAAGATTCAAATCCAAGAACAGAGTTTGTAAAAGTTCTTACCTGACACGCCCATATCCATATATGCCATTGTCTGCACAGAGTTGTAATCAAGTTTCCCCCCACTCCTAGCTGCATGTTCGTTGATCTCCTTGGCCAGTTTATCCCGCACGTCTGGGTTGAGAGCCAACTCGTGAGCCATGAAGGACATCGTGGTAGAGACAGTCTCGTACCCACCGAATAGAAATAAGAGAGCTTGTGACACATTTATTACGAGTAGATGTGCGTGTTTCCTCACGAGGTTTACCTTTACCGTCGAGCAAGTGACAATTATAAATATGTATATAAATCTGAAAACATGAATTTAGTGGTACATGCTCACACTTTGTCTATAATCTAACCTAGATAAAAGTAGATGCGCGCATTCGAAGAAAAAACATGCGTGTTTTTTCGTCTCGGCAGAAAAGTGAGTGTTATGCTGTAGACATAAAGTTCAATATGCTGTGTAACAATTTTTTCAACTACATTAGTTGCCATCGATCCATAATTTATGTTCCTTTGATGAGACCTTCCTCGGCTCCTACATCCATCCACTTTCACGTTGTATATCTGTTCTTCACTTCATTCCTTCCACATTCAAATACTGCAGCAATCACATTGCGTGCGTTATATGCTTATTTGCCATTAAATTTTGTTAAAAATGGATTTCAATCTTCAAATACCAACGGAGTATGCCTCTTCTTATTTTAACACCGACACTCTCAGTCTCTTCAGTCCAAATCATTAATTTAATTCATTTTATTGTTGTTGTAGAAAACTATATTGTACAATAACTAACATAACAATATGTAAGTATATGGTTCGGGGAAGGTTTTGATAATTATGTTATTAATTTTTAATTTTAAAGTATTTACCTCGATTATGTATTTTCTTGCCCGCCTCTGACTCTTCAACTGTAGCAAACCCAGCATCTGTGCCCTTTTTGCTCATACTGTCATGAGTTAGACGTCCTGCAATGACATTTCAATTATGAACTTAACTTTAATAAATACGATGATAATACAGCGTGATATTGAAATATGTGTGATCATGAACTTACTAACTTCAAGAAAACCAAGATACTGGTAGTCAAAAGAGAGGAAACCAGAAAATAAAAAAAAATAACCTTCATGATGGAGTGCCAGAATAAGTAAATGATATTATTTAAATTGTTAATTGTCGTTTTTAGAGTTCCGTACCCAAAGGGTAAAACGGAACCCTATTACTGAGACTTCGCTGTCCGTCCGTCCGTCCGTCCGTCCGTCTGTCACCAGGCTGTATCACATGAACCGTGATAGTTAGACAGTTGAATTTTTCACAGATGATGTATTTCTGTTGCCGCTATAACAACAAATACTAAAAAATAGAATAAGATAAATATTTAAGGGGGCTCCCATACAACAAACGTGATTTTTTTTTTTTTTTTTTTTGCTCGTTTTTGCTCAATATTGATAACGGCAACAGGTAGACGCTTGAAATATTCACAAAATATTTAGTTATATATTCACTTTAAAAATAAATAATTAAATTAAAATAAAACAAATACTTAAGGGGGGCTCCCATGCAACAGACGTGATTTTTTACCGTTTTTAGGGTTCCGTACCCAAAGGGTAAAACGGAACCCTATTACTGAGGCTCCGCTGTCCGTCCGTCCGTCCGTCCGTCCGTCCGTCTGTCACCAGGCTGTATCTCATGAACCGTGATAGCTAGACAGTTGAAATTTTCACAGATGATGTATTTCTGTTGCCGCTATAACAACAAATACTAAAAAATAGAATAAAATAAATATTTAAGGGGGCTCCCATACAACAAACGTGATTTTTTTGCCTTTTTTATAGATAATGGTACGGAACCCTTCGTGCGCGAGTTCGACTCGCACTTGGCCGATTTTTATAGATAATGGTACGGAACCCTTCGTGCGCGAGTCCGACTCGCACTTGGCCGATTTTTTTTTTTTTTTTTTTTTTTTTTTTTTTTTTTTAATATGAATTGTTTGATCGATTGTATGGAGGAAGGGTTACTATTTAATGCGAAGCAGACAAAGATGGTATTTGAACGAGAAGAAACCAGAACCAATGTAAGCATTACGGTTGATGATGAAGCGTTGGACCAAGTGGATGAAATTGTATATCTTGGATACGCTTTCAGCAGGGATGGAAGGTACACCGCTGATGTGGAAAGACGAGTGAGTGCTGAGAGGAATAATGTGAATGGAACGTTGGAAAAACTTCTTGGCAGTAAAAGCTACAGCCAGAAGGCACAGCTCGCTATACACAATGCACTGCTGGTACCAACGTTTATTTATGGAAGCGAGAGCTAGCTATGGCAAAGAGAGCATGAAGGTAGGATAAACACGGTCGAAATGCGAGCGTGGCACAAAATTTGTGGCGTAACGCTTGTAGTCTGCGCAATGAAGATGTTAGAAACAGAGTTGGTCTGAATGAGAGCGTCGGTGTTGAAATGAGAAGAGGCATGCTCCGTTGGTTCGGTCATGTCAAAAGAATTCAGGATTAAAGAATGGCGAAGCAGATATACAATGCAAAAGTGGAAGGAAGTAGGAGCCGATGAAGCCAATACTTACCTACCATGACCAAATTGATCGTGTTCTATCAGAAGGTGATGTCAGGAGCCCTAGAAACCGGTGAGCATGCATGAGAATGAATGTTAAAGAAGCGAGTGAGGTATGTAAGAATCGAGTCAAGTATCGCTCAATTCTATATATCTGGCTATCCGGCAAGGGATTTGGCGTGGAAGCTATAGATAGATAATTACAAAGGTCAAATTATTTTTTTGAAAACCTAATCGAGCTTTGTACGTGTTCAAAAAAAGCAAGACCTAAAATTCTATCTATCTATCTATAACTTCACGCCAAATCCCTTGCGGGGTAGGCAGAGAGAACCGAGCGCCACGTGACTCGATCCTTACATATCTCACTCGCTTCTTTAATATTCAATGCTCTTCTCATGCACGCTCGCCGGTTTCTAGGGCTCCTGACATCACCTTCTAATAGAACACGACCAATTTGGTCATGGTAGGTAAGTCTTGGCCTTCCCCGGCTCCTACATCCTTCCACTTTTGCATTGTATATCTGCTTCGTCATTCTTTCATCTTGCATTCTTTCTACATGTCCGAACCAACGGAGTGTGCCTCTTCTTATTTTAACACCTAAAATTCCATTCCCTTTAATAGGTAAGTTATTAAAAATATACAACTTTTGGTTAATCGTTTCTGTTCGCGACAACTATGTACATGATTAGATAACCGTCGCGCGTAGTATAAGTGATGCACATTTTATATAGTTATAGTTGTTTATGTATAGTTTGTATTAGTTGTTTATGTAAGGATTAGAATAGGTTTACACAGTTTTCATACATACTTTGTTAGAGATAAGTTTTACATGTTTAGTATAGGTACGAGCTGTTGCAAGCCAAGTATATAATAAAGTTATAACGGCGAATTACTGGCTGCAACAGCTCAATAGTGCATAGATGTACCTATTAACGTAATTTTAAGTTTATAATGAAAACATTTTTATGTAAAACTTCACTGACCCATAGGTTTTGACAATAACTTTAGCAAAAGTTTTTATGGTTTTATATGAAAAAGGGTCAAATGTATGAAATAATAGTACAACTTACAAACATTTTAGACACAAATAAAGCGAGCACGATCAGGTATTGCCTCTAGGTCTGGGCGATTTTGGCTATTGCTATCTCTTTCCCACACATGTGTCTCTCGCTCGCACAGCGGGGGTATAAATATGGGCCATACATCGTCGATCGGCACAACAGTTCCGATTCGGTTGTCGCGCGCGCTAGTCGTGTGCGCTCCGTCTCAATTTTTTTATTCGCGTCGCGAGTGTTTTTTCTCTGGTTTGTATTGTACTACGACTGTTTTGTCGAGTACGTCGCTGCATTACACATTGTTTTGGAGTCCAACGGTCGTATAGCTTCGGCTGTATAGCTTTTGGGTTTCACAGCAATTGTAATAGCTCGGTTTTTACCGGTGGATACCTACTACAGGTGCCATACGAAGCCGGTAAGCGTCCCCCCGGTACGTTGCTGGGTTCCTTCTGAACCCAGTGAAACCGGAAGACCCGAACCCAGTGCACTTGGCTCTCGCCAAGGGAGACGGTCCTTCTGAACGGCTATCCAAATTAGCGATACTCGTCTAACGTCACTCCCCCCGCCCCCCTGCCGCAAGGCAGGGAGGCTTTTTCGCCACTATGGCATTATGGTTCCATGTGAACGATACCAAGCAGCTTACCTGCGAAGTCCAAGACATCATTTCGATGTGCACCGAGTCCATCACCTTAGCTAGGGCCTGCCCCGCTTCCAGCGAGTCCATGTACAAAGATATGGCTAAATTAGTCATTGACAAATACCTCGATGAACGCAAAAAAGGCGTTGACAGGGCTGACGTTGTGTCAGTTGCCTCCATTTTGTCAAAGAGGACCGCTTCCCAGCGGGACTCCGACTCCTCCGGCGACTCTCCAGAGTCGACGGACACACTTGTTGAGTCTAGTGGCTCAACCCACCCAAAAGTCCCGTCCAAATCCACTAGAAAGCGGATGCGGCGCCTTCAGCGCCGTCAAAAGGACGCACATAGCGTAAACACAGACATGTCCGGTGCCAACTCGTCTCATGATGAGGAGGTGCCTCTCCCGCCCTCTCCTGCTCCGGTAGAGATGGAGGTAATTCCCTCGTCGTTCGACAGGGATTCCCCTCTCTCCCCGCCACCCCCCACACCCCCTCCCGCTCCTAAAGCGGCCCCTGCCTCTCAGCAGGCCGCCAGCAAGCCCGCCCCGCGCGGCACCCCCGCTCCGACCCGAGCCAACGGCCCGCCGCCTGTTTTCCTTCGTGAAAAAGGCAAGTGGGTCGAAGTCTCGAAACTTTGCGCCGAGCAAAAGGTGCAATACACCCGTGCTACTAACACGGGTGTTTCAATCAAAATAGACGTACCGTCTATTGATGATTTCAAAAGTCTTACTAGACTTTTATCCCACCAAAATATTCCGTTTCATACTTATGCGCTCCCCAGTGAGCGCAAAGTACGTGCGGTATTACGCGGAGTGCCGTCTGAGGTCTCCTGCGACTCCGTTAGGGACGACCTGCTGGCTCAGGGCTTCCCTGTTGAGGCTGTGCACAGGATGCACGGTCGCAACGGGAAGGTTTACCCGCTAGCACTGGTCGTACTAGCGAACGTTCCGACTGCCCGAGGCATTTTTAAGAGAGAGCTCACGGTGTGCGGCCTCTCTAATGTCAAGGCTGAGCCTCCACGCTCGCGTGGCATTCCGGGGCAGTGCCATCGTTGCCAGCTGTATGGTCATGCAGCTGCCAACTGTTCGGCCAAGCCCAGGTGTGTCAAGTGTCTACTTGACCACCATACTAGGGATTGCACTCGCGACCCTAGCACTCCTCCCGGCTGTGTGCTGTGCGGCCAAGTCGGCCACACAGCCAATTACAGAGGGTGCCCTCGTGCACCCCAGCCCTCTGGTAAGCCCTCTAAGGGACATACAGAGGGTCCCAAGCCGAGGCGCGCGGCCCCGCCGCCCATATCATCTCCAAAACATTTCCCCGATTTTTCAAAATCGGGCCCGGCTCCGGCCGGGCGGGCCCCAGCATGGGGCCCGCGAAATGCAAACCCGCCTAAGGCGGCCCCACTTCCGCCCCAGCAGGGCGTTAAACCTCCATCCTTAGGAGACGACCTGAAGACGGTAATCACCGCCATTCAGGGAGTCAACTTGAAGGAGGTCTCAGTCCTTGCGGGCAAGCTTAGAGCTGCCCGCAGCCCACAGGAGCGACTTTTAGCGCTCTGTGAGCACGAACAACTTCTAAGCTCTTTGTAGCTTATTACTAGCCCCGGTTGCGAGTCGTTAGCGGCTCGCGCCGAGTAGAGCGCAGTCCGCTCGTAGGTACCTACCTAGTCCTACCTACATTCAATCCACTTCCTAGTTCCTTCCTTCCGGTCTGTGTTTACGGAACCCTTTAAAATTAAAAGCACCCTTCTGGTCGCTTAAGTCGCGTAGCTAGGTACTAGTGTCGACCTCCTCAGGAGGAGAGTCGGCACTTTTCTAAGCGTATGCTCTTATTAGAGTGACGCTTGCGTCACCCCGTTCCCCTGGGGTGATCGCTTCAGATGGAGCCTTTGAGGTCTTCCCGGCCAGAGGCGGTCCCAGGGGGTGTTTTAGTCAGTAGGAATCTGACATAACTCGGTTCGTTCGCACGAAACAGTATCTTATATAAGATTTCACCTCCTCCCTCCCGTTTTCCGGAGGGTGCCCCTCACGGAGGAATGACCAATGCACATCCGGATGTGGGTTGGTCCTTCCTTTGTGGGTCTTCAATTTTCTTGGGCGAAAATCAAAAAAAAAAAAAAAAAAAAAGTCGATCGGCACCAGTCGTCCGCTACACTCAGCGCTCACACTACAGTGAAATAGCCAGTCCAGACCTAGCAGCAAGTACCTACGGCTCCATACTTCTGAAGACAGCAACAGGCGTTTCATTCTGCACCAACCCACAGACCTGCGACTTACAACCGGAGGTCGAAGAACGAAGCCCGCCAGTGCCTACATTCTATTATTTTTATATTCATCTACGAAAGTGTACGGGTCGTATCGAAGGGGCCCGTACATTTTGGTCCTTCAGCAGCCGGATACTGGGAATAGTTCTTCAGACGACGAAGAAAAATGCCTGTCACAAGAAGTATGGAGTCGGAAAGGAGGACAACGCCTGCTCAAGTCGACGGAGCCGCCGCCGCCGCCACAGTGACGCCCGCCGCCGCCGCCACAGTGACGCCCGCCGCCGCCGCCACCGCCGCCGCACCCGCCGTAGCGACGCCAGAGACGTCTACAGCCGAAACATCGACGACGACGAACACTACGGCCACTGCAACGACCGGCGAGACGACGGCGACCGGCGAGACGACAACCGGCAAGACAGCAGCCACACACCGGACAGCCAGCCCACAGAAGGAGGCCTCTCGCCGCCCGCCCAGCGCGCCCCGCACTACGTCGACAATCAAGCGGAGAGCGCTGGCCAAGGCGCGAGAATTCCTTCTACAGAAGGAAGTGGAGCTGGCAGCTGCACGTGTCGCCGCGTTGGAGGCGGACTCTGAAGACGAGATCGAAGCAGACGAGGACTTGGCAACTAGGAACGAGCGAACAACCGACTGGGTCAACAGAAGCACGCTGGCACTCACAATGGAGCCCTACGTACCGAAGCCCGACGTCCCAGGCCCGGACCATCGCAGGACCGATGAAGAGGAGGTTATAGCAGCGCCGCCGCCGCAGACGTGCAGCGACGCACTTCATCGGGGCCACAGCGAGGTCACGCGGCACGCCGAGCAACAAGTACCGGTTCCAGTGAGAGAAGATATAGAGCCAGCACGCTATTGTGAAGAGAGACGACCGCAACGGGAGTTTGACTACAATCAACTAGCAACTGCCATCACACTTGCAGCGAGAGCCGTTCAACCCGCCATTGCACCGAGGACCGTCGAGTTACCGTCTTTTCACGGGTCATCGAACGAGTGGCTGCCATTCAAGGCCGCCTATGATGAAGCTGCAAGTCACCTCTCCGAACAAGAAAGGCTGTCCAAGTTACGTCACAGCCTGAAGGGAGCCGCCAGAGATGCAACACTATGTCTCTTCGTCGGGTCAACGACTTCAGAAGAAGTTATGAAGATGTTAGCCGCGAGGTTCGGTCGTCCAGATGCACTGGCAATGACCGAACTGAACAAGCTCCGTGCGCTACCACGACTGGCCGAGAACCCAAGAGACATCTGCATCTTCGCTTCAAAGGTGCTTAACGTCACAGCCACAGTTAAAGCACTGAAGAAGCATCACTATCTACACAACGCCGAAGTGGTACGCAGCGTCATTGAAAAACTGCCGCCAGCGCTGCGCTACAGGTATTACGACTTCGCCGCCGAACAGCCGGAAGATCATCCAGACCTTCTCACGCTGTCCAAGTTTCTGGAAGTCACCGCCGATCGATGTGGAAGCTACGCACCGGCCGAGCTCACTGCGGTTGAAGACCGGCGGGAGCCTGCCGTACGAAAAGGACTACGTGCTTACCACACTCAAGATCAGAAGTCTACTGCGGTGCAACTAAAGTGTCAAGTTTGCAAGAAAGAGGGTCACCATCCGTACGACTGCAACGTGTTCAAGAAAGCCGACCAATTTGCGAGATGGGAGCTAGCCAGAACTCACAGGCTATGCTTCCGTTGTTTGCGAGTCCGCAAATTTCGGCATAACTGCAAGCCAAAGCAGTGTGAAGTCGACGGATGCAAATACACGCACCACCCTCTTCTACACGACACAAAAAGGAAAGAAAATGAAGTTGAAAATTCAACAGCCATAGTTACGTCGACAAGGGAAAATTTCACTGCTGCCTATCTCAAGATTCTGCCTGTACAAGTGACCGGTCCGAAGGGTACATACGACACTTACGCCCTTTTGGACGACGGCTCTACGTGCACACTCATCGAGTCGGCAGTGGCGAACAAGATCGGCGTACACGGGCCGCCCGCGCCTTTTTACATAGAGGGTGTGGCCGGCGCACGTATAACGGCCGATACATCGGAACGTGTACACTTCACTATACAAGGAAGAAACTCAGTGAAGCACGATGTGTCGGCGCGTACAATGGACAAGCTGATGTTGACGACTCAAGGTGTGCCACGTAGTGTCGTGAAACACTGTCGTCATTTGGAAGACATCGAAGATCAGCTGATTTATGAGGAAGGCCATCCAACCGTGTTGCTGGGTCAAGATAATTGGTCGTTGCTGCTCACACACGACGTGCGAAGAGGGACCACAGCCCAACCAGTCGCTTCATTAACCGACTTGGGATGGGTATTGCACGGCGCGACGGGAAATAAGAAGAAGCAGCAAGTCCATCGAGTTAGCCATCTGACTACAGTAACACTAACGGAGGAACAGACAATGGATGACCTCATGAAGGAGCACTTCGCCCTCGAGTCTCTGGGTGTTCAGCCTAAACATTCACACACCAACGACGAGCTCAACGCGCTGCGCACACTCGAGGAGAAGACGCGTCGGTTACCGGCGGGAGGTTTTGAAACAGGATTGCTATTCAAACAAAGCGATTTTGTACCGCCGGATAACTACAACACAGCGATGCGTCGCCTCGAGTTAGTCGAGAAGAAACTCGACAAAAATGTTGAATTGAAGCGGCGCTACGAGACACAAATGAACACTCTGATACAGAGCGGCTATGCAGAGAAGGCTCCAGCAGTGAAAAGCGACAGAACTTGGTATCTGCCACATTTTGCAGTTATCAACCCGCAAAAGCCCGAGAAACTACGCATCGTGCACGACGCGGCAGCCAGGACCCGTGGTATCAGCCTCAACGACATGCTGCTGTCTGGGCCCGACCTCATACAGTCTCTACCCGGAGTGCTGATGAGGTTCCGTCAACGCCCAGTAGCGGTCGCAGCCGATATCAAGGACATGTTCCTGCGCATCAACATACGGGAGGAAGACCGAGACATGCAGAGGTTCCTGTGGAGAGAAGACAGAAGAATCGGTCCACCCACAGAGTACCGCATGAGAAGCGTGATCTTCGGCGCCACGTCGTCACCATGCACGGCGATATACATCAAAAACAAAAACGCCGAGGAATTCAAAGAACAGTTTCCCGAGGCAGTGCAGGCAGTGATAGCAAACCACTACGTCGACGACTATCTTGCCAGCTTTGACACGGAGGAGGTCGCCATACAAGTATCAACACAAGTCGCTAATATACACAAACGAGCGAATTATCATCTTCAACGCTGGGCATCGAACTCAAACAAGGTGCGCGCCGAATTCTCCACTACACCTAAGGGGAATTTAGTGCAACTCGATGCAGAGAAGATATTGGGCATGGTGTGGGACCCGAATGAAGACTATCTGGGCTTCAACATCAATCAACACAAGCTTCCGCCTTCAATATTGGAAGGCACGAAAACACCGACGAAGCGAGAAGCCCTACGTACAGTGATGTCTTTGTTCGACCCGCTGGGCTTAGTTACACCTGTTACAATACAAGCGAAGAAGATTTTACAAGATACTTGGCGTACTGGAATCGACTGGGATGTCAAGTTGCAAGACAGTGAAGCCGAAAGTTGGTCATACTGGCTCTCTCACGTGAGAAGACTACCGAGCCTAGCTATACCAAGGTGCTATCCCGGCGTATCGACCGCACATACGAACGAGATACATACTTTCGTCGATGCAAGTTCGTCGCAATACGCCTGCGCTGTGTATTGGAGGGCACAGGATGCATGCGGGAATATACATGTGTCGTTGATAGCTGCAAAAGGCAAAGTTGCACCGTTGAACAAAGTGACGTCAATACCGAGACTCGAACTCCAGTCAGCTGTACTTGGGTGTCGTCTTGCGCGCACAGCCATAGACGAACACGACATAAAGCCGACCCGCCGAGTATATTGGTCGGATTCACGCACGGTACTCTCGTGGCTACGCACTGGCCCGCGAGCGTACAAGCCGTTTGTGGCCCACCGGATCGCGGAGATCGCCGAGGAGACGAAGACCAGCGAGTGGAGATGGGTGCCTACCAAGGAAAATGTTGCAGACGACGCAACGCGCGACACTCCACACGACTTCAACTCCCAACACCGGTGGTTCCACGGGCCCGCGTTTCTACGCGAGTCTGAAACAAACTGGCCGCGAGAGGTCAATGAACCCGACCATATGGGTCTGACCGGCGAGGAAAGAGTCAACTTTGTTCGAAACACTACATCACCAAAGGAAGCACTGCCCGACGCAACTCGTTTTTCAAGTTGGTTAAAGTTAGTGCGTACGACGGCGCGTGTATTACAATTCATCGAACTTCTGCGCATCAAGAAACAACTGTGCAACGCGGCCTACAAACGCAATAAGAAAAACGAAGTTGACGACGCTACTTGGACGAAAATAAAGAAAGCAGCGAAGGGAAAAAACAAGAAAATCAGTGCTACGTGTGAAAGTGAAAACAGCTGTTTCATTCAACTTGAAACACATCACTTACATCGTGCCCAACAGCTGTGGATACGCTCAGTGCAAGATGATGCGTTCAGTGAAGATGTCGCAGCTTTAAAGTGCAAAAAACAGTTGCCTGCTAATAGCCGACTAAGTCAGCTGTCCGTCATTATAGACAGCGATGACGTCATACGGCTACGGTCACGAATAGCAGCCGCTGTCGACATCACGGACGAACAAAAAGCTCCGCCGATTATGGATGGCAAACATACATATGTGCAACTGTACATCTCATGGGTACATCGAAGACTCCATCACGGGGGCTTCGAGACCACGACCAACGAAGTTCGACAACACTTATGGGTACTACGACTGCGCAATACAGTTAGAAGTGTGTTGAAAAGATGTCAACAGTGTCGCATCAGGCGGGCCGTGCCCGCTCAACCGTCTACGGGTGACCATCCACGGAGCAGACTGGCGCATCATCAGCGCCCTTTCACCTACCCCGGACCGGACGGAGAGACACGAGCGGTGGACGTGCGGACCAACAAGGGCGTGCTGCGAAGGCCCACCAAGAAGCTGGTGATCCTGCCTACAGCGACGGTCGACGGCGCGAACACGAAAAATATCTCCAGCTGAGATAGCTGCGGCGGGAGTATATGTTCGCGACAACTATGTACATGATTAGATAACCGTCGCGCGTAGTATAAGTGATGCACATTTTATATAGTTATAGTTGTTTATGTATAGTTTGTATTAGTTGTTTATGTAAGGATTAGAATAGGTTTACACAGTTTTCATACATACTTTGTTAGAGATAAGTTTTACATGTTTAGTATAGGTACGAGCTGTTGCAAGCCAAGTATATAATAAAGTTATAACGGCGAATTACTGGCTGCAACAGCTCAATAGTGCATAGATGTACCTATTAACGTAATTTTAAGTTTATAATGAAAACATTTTTATGTAAAACTTCACTGACCCATAGGTTTTGACAATAACTTTAGCAAAAGTTTTTATGGTTTTATATGAAAAAGGGTCAAATGTATGAAATAATAGTACAACTTACAAACATTTTAGACACAAATAAAGCGAGCACGATCAGGTATTGCCTCTAGGTCTGGGCGATTTTGGCTATTGCTATCTCTTTCCCACACATGTGTCTCTCGCTCGCACAGCGGGGGTATAAATATGGGCCATACATCGTCGATCGGCACCAGTCGTCCGCTACACTCAGCGCTCACACTACAGTGAAAAAGCCAGCCAAGTCACTCCAAAGCCAAGCCAGTCCAGACCTAGCAGCAAGTACCTACGGCTCCATACTTCTGAAGACAGCAACAGGCGTTTCATTCTGCACCAACCCACAGACCTGCGACTTACAACCGGAGGTCGAAGAACGAAGCCCGCCAGTGCCTACATTCTATTATTTTTATATTCATCTACGAAAGTGTACGGGTCGTATCGAAGGGGCCCGTACAGTTTCATCATTACAAGTCAATGGTAAATACAAGTATTCTATTGCCTGTACTTTGCCGCGTAAGCCGTTTATTGTTACACTCTCTTTATGCATTGGAATGTTCCGTTCACAAGCACGCTAATATTTTTTTCGTCCTTCTAGTAGCCCCTGACTTTATTAAATATACTCTAGTATATATAAATACGTATGATGAATTAATTCCAGACATCTCTGTTAGTTACAGTCGTTTATAGTTCCAACGATACTTGAGTGTTAGAAAGCGGTTAACTGTAATTATATCTCAATTCTCGCTGATTACAGCTTACCCCGCAATTGACCTGGCGTGAAGATCTTGAGATATAGATAGATAGAGAACGTACATCACCTTTCTTAGATTCCATGAGCAGGTGTATCATGTCATTCCTGACAATTTTATTTTATTAACTTTTTGAATTAACGCTTGCAATACATTAAGTACGAGTATCACTCGCGCGATGCTACCTCTGCTGCTAACACAGCAACTCCTTAGGAGCTTACTGGCAACCTCACGCACATGTAATAACACAACTTCTTCCCGCGCTTTTGACGAGTGACATTGTTGTAATACTTGTAATTTTTACAATTCGGTATTAAATTAGTTTTGTGTGACAATTTCTTTTGTAACATAAGTGCTAGTGAAGTTATACAGTAATGAAAAAGCTCAAATATAACACGTTTATGTACGTTTTGGAAGACGTGAATAAGTTCATCAAGAACACCTTGTAAAAATCACTATCGTTTTACGGGTGGTATTTAAACTGGGTTGATTGGGTCGAGGTACCCTTCCCAAGTATTTTTTCAGCACAGTTCCTGAAGCTGGAACATAGAATTAAGATTTTCAAATGGTTCTAAACTGATGACTTGGCTGTATGGGCTAGATCCCTTTGCCTTTCCCCTCGCGGATAAATGGAAGTAATAACACAACAACTCTCTAGGGAGTTGTTATTTGGCTGCGTTTTCTAAGAGATGGAGGTATTTCCCCAGACGGGCTGCTTTGATGTGCCTACCTCTCATAAACTTAATCGGATGTTGAGAAAGGAGGCGTTAGAGCTATATTTTCCAGGAGTGGAAGTGTTAAAAAGGTATAGCACCGTGAGTTACTTCGGAGAAAGTACAACACAGTTCTGGATACTCCTGTAAAACTCAAACCGACGTTGAGCCCGGTAGACTGTCTGACATTTGATGGGTCCATCAAGTGAGAGGCGAGCCTCCGCCTGCCTGAAGTAGCGATCTGGTACAGGGAGGGCACGTGTAGTAGCGTTTCTAACGTTGTTGAGTGCAGTGCGATGTGCGAACGAATACGGTCGCTTCCCGCCACACGTCATAGTTACGAATATTAATTCGCGAATTGATCGGCCGCGGCTTAGCCGCTGTACGCTGCCGTCGCTATGGGTTCCGAACAACTCATAGCCAACGAGTTTTTGGCGTTCATACAACACGCCATCGACACTTTGGACGAAGTCAGCATCATGCGCATCTGTAAGTCTACCTTCAGTGAAGATGACATTTGCAGTGGCAAGATGCTACTGTTCAAGACGCTGGACAAGACCACGGAGATGCCGTCACGCAGGAGGGATGGAGGTGACAAAAGTATACAAGACGTCATCAGTCTTTTGAAGGTGACCGATCCAGACGACGTGCCTTCCTTTGTAGCGAAAGACCTACACAAGTTACCATCTGTGACCTTGGAACATGTCGACGTCAGTACGCTTCTGAAGGACATCAGAAGCCTGAAAGCCAGTCTCGCTGATGTCCAGTCACGATTAGCGACATCGGAAACAACAATCAGTGGGCTACGTACGGAAATATTATCACTACAATGTAATGTTTCCGTAAGTAGGTCACCTGAGGTCGGCAACATTAACACGCGTCGTGGTGCACAGAATGCATCCGTATGCAGTTCATTGGTGTCACCGACTACTGTTGCTATGAGCTCCGTACCGTGCCCTGCCGCCCGCTCACCAGCGGAGCCGACTCAAAATATAAACACGTCAACCCCGGGACGTGATTACGCAAAAGTTACCGCATTACCACCGTCTCACCTACCATCTCACCGGGAGAAGTCAAGTCGTTGCGAGCCCGCTCGCAAGGCTTTGAAATTGGGTTCTCGCAAGGACCAGTGCGACGAGCAGGGCTTCATTCAAGTGGACAGGAAGAAGAAGAAGAAGCCCTCCAACCGCAACTACTGCGGCACCGCACAGACCGGACCGTCACAACTGCGCGTGGAAATACCAGCGACGCCGTTGTACGTTTCCAGACTACACTGGTCTACAAAGGTTGAGGAGGTTGTAGACTATGTGAAGAAGAAGACCAATTTCACCTTGAGGGTCGAGCGACTGGAATCTCGCCACAAGGTAAACTTTAGTTCCTTTGTGGTGAGGGCTCCAACTCATCATCTGCCGACCTTCATGAATGAAGAATTCTGGCCGAAGGGAATCGTGTTTCGGAAGTTCCGAGGACGGTTGCCTAACGACACGCGCTACACGTCGCCGACTCTACGTGGAATTAGTAATTAGTTTATATTGTCATATATATTTTAATTTAAGGTATTTATCTATGGACCCGTGTTGTAAAACCTGTTGTCTGAAATAAATGATTATTATTATTATTATTATTAATAACCCATTACAAATAATTCTTTCATGTATCATTGAAATGTCTTTCGAGTATACACTATTAAATTAACCTTCTCAAAGAAGTGTCTACGCATTGGATCTGTCTACCTATACACATTTTCCAAATAGTCCAGGTTTTTTTTTTCTTTAAATTGTTAAAGTGTCTTATCAAGGAGTCACAAAGCTTCATTTTTGTGAAAACGGAGTGAAGACTTCAGCTAAAGTGTATCAGCAGACTGTCTTGGATCGTGTTGTGAAATCTCTCAGCAATACACTTTTTAAAAATGTACCATGGACTTTCCAGGAGGACTCTGCACCTGGTCACAAGGCACGAACTACCCAAGCCTGGCTCAAAACCAACGTTCCGGACTTTATAAGAGCTGAAGACTGGCCCTCGTCTAGCCCGGATCTGAACCCCTTAGACTACAAATTATGGTCAGTTTTAGAGGACAAGGTCTGCTCGAAAAGACACCCGGACATTGTGTCTCTTAAGAAACCTCTGGAGCAAACAGTGGCTAAATTTAACATGGAAACAATGCGTAAATCCATAAATTCGTATCCAGACAGATTAAAGGCTTGTATCAAAGCCAAAGGTGGCCATTTCGAATAGAATCATTCTTTTTATATTTTGCTGCGACTTCCATAAATATGTACATATAAGTTTTCTTAAGATTACATTACTTCATAAAAAATAAACGTATATTAATTTGTAACACTTGTTGTGTTACTTACTGTGTTCAAAAATGGCACATTCCTAAGAAATAACAACTTGAGTATTTTAATTGGACTAAAGCGTGTGAAGTTCGTGGACATGTTGTAAAACTGGTCGCCAGACTGGGAGTCGGTCTTCAGGCCGAAGGCGCACGTGGCTATCACGTCGTTGGCGTATCGGGATGCTAAATCTCTGAATTCTAAATCGATGTGACCAACTAAAAAAAAGATACATTATATAATCAACATTAACAGTTAAGAGAGGTAGGGTGCATCGAATTAAGAGATTGTTCCTGCGATTGAGTGAGTTTACTATTAAGCTCCTACGGAGTTACTGTGTTGGCAGCAGGTGGCAACGAGAGTGTAGTGACATGAGATTACAAGTGTTCATGGGCTACGGTAGCCAACTTACAGCAGGTGCGCAGTACGCTTGTATACCTCTGGACGTTGTATAAAATAATATCGTTCTAAATATAAAGGAACCCTTCGGTTGTAGGGAGATCCATGCCCCTGAAGTGTGATGAGTAAGAGTTGGTACGGATGCACTCTTGGAACCAGAAGAATGAAGATACCAGAACTAGCCCAGTCTCTCCTTTGGAAAGGTTTCGTTTGTTAATCGCCCGGATGAACCTCTACTACGAACAATGTGGCCGGCTCACTAACAATTCAGCTTGCAGATCCTTTGATAGTCCAAACGATACCTTAGTTCTGCTGCGGATATTGTCATTTCTAAATCTATCGTGTAGAGAAAACTCGACCCATTTCCACAGCACGTTGAACGACCTTAAATTTCCCCATACGGCCCGCAGTGAAGGGTCACGTCTCAGTTCCGTATGCCATCACTGGCGACACACACTGTTCGAAGACTATATATATTCTTAATTGATCATTAATACACATATAATTGTTACATCAGAGGTATACGAAGAAGACCATATCTCTACAAGAGATCTGGTGACGAGATGAAAGGTTACAAAACAGTACTTATGTAGGTCCCAGTTACACTTACATATTTTGGCACTCGTTTACGGTACAGGCTGTACGCATGTGGAATTATTTCCTTTGGAAATTAGGCTTTCACAGACTGTGAGCTTCTTTAAAAGACGACTAATGAAGCTCTATGGTACTCCCGCATAGCATTGAGGTTACGTAGGTATGTGCAATACAATATGCTTTATTGCACCAAAAGAAAAATACATAAAAACAAAAACAATGAAGTACCAGTACAACGGCGGTCTTGTCGCGATGCGATCTCTTCCAGACAACCTTATGGTGGAGGAGAAATAAGAAACTGAGGTAGGCAGACCATAACTTAAGGATAATAAAAGTAGTTATATAAATTATACATAAATAAATACGCACACATATGTTATATATACTCAAATATATAAATAATCTAAATGATATATACATTTTATAAATATACACACAGTAAATGGAACTAATGAGACTGAGGGGAAAGCCAGGAAGAATTTAGGCGATAACGTAATGTTAAGAGAAAGATGGTGAAGTTTTACAAGATGTTTGAAGGAACGAAGCGATTGAGCATTCCTTATATCAAATGGCAAAGCATTCCATAGGCGGTACGCCTCAACCGAGAATGAGTTAGTATAGAAGTCAGGCACGGTATGTAGTATTTCTTCCTTCCTTGATCTCTCTTTCTCATCGCTGTTCGTTGCTCCATTCAGGAACTCTAAAGCGATGGTCGGCTGAAAGACTTTCCTTGAATGAATAAGTCCACCTTTGCAAATTATGTATATTATACTTGTATTTATAATTGTAAATATTGCAATAAAGTTATAAAACAAAGTTACAAACAAACAGTAGATACTACGAAAATTTTGAATGAATGTCACCTTCCGACTCCAGTATCCTTGTCTTCAGTAACTGCGTCATATTGTCACTGACTTCTACCATCATTGGCACCATTAGTCTGATCTTGGAGCTGGTGAACGCTGGGCTTAAGGACGATCGCATGTCTTTCCATTCTTCACCGTAAACAGTTGTAAATGATCAAATATAGATATATATATAAGTATATTGATATAGATATGGAATATGTATTAGTTTTTTTATACTATATCGGGAAGCATTCAGCCCACCTGATGTAAAGCGGGTACTGTAGCCTATTAACGCTTGCGATATATATTAAGTATCACTCGCGCGATGCCTCCTCTCTGCTTACACAGCAACTCCTTGGGAGCTTACTGGTGACCTCACTCACACACAGGAACACAACAATTCTCCAGGGAGTTGTTATTTGGCTGCGGTTTTCTGTGAGGTGGAGGTACTGCCCCAGACGAGCTGCTTTGATGCGCCCTACCTCTCTTTAAAATACGAGTATAATTAGTTCATGTAGAAAGAATGCAGGAAGGAAGAATTACGAAATTGATATACAACGCGGAAGTAGATGGATGTTGGAGCCGAGGACGGCTAAGACTTAACTACCGTGACCAAATTGATCGTATTTAATCAGAAGGTGATGCCAGGAGGCATAGAAACCGGCGAGCGTGCATGAGAAGAACTATGAATGTTAAAGAAGCGAGTGTGGTGTATGGACCGAATCATGTGGCGGTCGGTTCTCTCTGCCTACCCGCAAAGGAGTCTGCGTGAAGTTCTAGAGATATATATTAGGCATATTCCTGAGTGACTGATAGGTAACCATCAAACATAGAAACTTGAAATTTGGTAGTATAATAAATACATATTAAATAAAGTGCATGGACATGGAGATAACAACCCGGAAATTAGGGGAGTAATGGATATTAGGACGTGAAGAAGATGAACTACTCAAACAAGGGTTGTTGTGTTCCTGCGTGTGAGTGAGGTCACCATGAAGCTCCTATAGAATTGCTGTGTTAGCAGCAGAGGTGACTTAATATATTGCAAGCGTTAATAGACTACGGCAACCGCTTTACATCAGGTGGGCCGTATGCCTCCCGACGTTGTATAAAAAAGATTTTTTTTTTAAGGAAATTTAATCATAAAATTCATAGAAAATTAACAAAATTTCGTTTACTAGATACCTGTATTTGATATAATTTATCAAATACAGGTATCTAGAAAACTTGAAATTCGAACAGAAGAATGCACTCGCCTATACGTACAGAAGAATTATTATATATGTAAAGATATATGTAAGGCGCTAGCTTAAAAGTACACACCCTTTAACATCAATAAACTCCTGCAGGCCTAGACAAGTGGCTTTCTACTGTCGTTAACGCTAATAGAAAGATAATCAAAATGTATGGGATTGACATTAGCTTACGAAATGTCACGTGATCTAACGTAGCGAACGTTAAAAATGGTAGCCAAGTGTACAATAATTTTCTATTCTATGAAACGAAACGCTACAAGCCTAGCCAAGTGGCAACTTTGACAAGCGCAATCGCTAATAGAAAGATAATCAAAATGTATGGGATTGACATTAGCTCACGAAACGTCACGTGATCTAACGTAAGCGAACGTTAAAAATGGTAGCCAAGTGTACAATAATTTTCTATTCTATGAAACGAAACGCTACAAGCCTAGCCAAGTGGCAACTTTGACAAGCGCAAACGCCAGCGAGCGTTTCGTTTGTACGACAATTAATCGAACGCTCACACCTTGTAGATAACGATACAATATGGCCATTTGTTTGGTGTGTTTACAATATTGTGCATGGTTCAGTTTGTTTATTGAAAAAAAATGCATTCATTAAGATTACTGTTGGCTGCGCATAATGAATAAGTGTGACTCAGGTGCCAAAGGAGAAATCTTTCTTGTCGGCTTGGAGCAAACAGCCGAAATTCTTTAGAGCGATTTATGTTGAACAAAGACACATCTCAGAGACTTTGTTTCGACCTACACGCTCACGCGTCGTAATAAGGAAATAAAGAAATTCCCCTGGAAATAAAGGTAGGTGACCTTACTGATTAATATGAGCGAAATATGAAATGACGTCAAGGTTTAGGCACAAAGCCTAAACCTTGACGTCATTTCATATTTCGCTCATTTTTATTAATTAAGTCTATGATGTTCTTATTAAATATTTTATTTTCGTAGGTTCTCTGCAAGTTTCGAATGGGTCCCAAGGAACGTAGATGTCTTCCAACATTTGCCTCAGCGAACGAAGAGTCGGTGCATAAGCCAAGTTGTGGAGGCACACATTATGAATCCTATTTTACAACAATGGATAGTGTTCCATACAAACACATCAAGAAAGGTCGACAATAAGACAAGAGTGAGTAACCATATCCACTATCACCTCAACTTCGTCAAGAGTTAAACCAAATAGCCTATGTCCATCAATCATTTTACCTATAGAATTGTGACAGATTTTTTAAATAGATGTAATGAATCTAGAGGTTACCTATAAATTTACAAAACTCTCACTCAGACAATATGTGTGCATATAATACTTAGATTGGTATTCTTTATTTGTAATTATTATGATGAGGTTGGTAATGTACTGACATAAAGCTCATGTGGTTCGATTTCCACACAAGGCAAATATTTGTGTGCATGAACCATGTACATAATAACTCAATGGCATAAACAAGTTTGTTTGTCTTGGACTGGATGTTCAAGAGAGTGTTGTGTTTTAAGAGAAGTAGGGCGCAATAAAGAAACCCATTTGGGGAAGTACCTTCACCTTACAGAAAATTACAGCCTATTATAAAATATATAGGATAATCTAAGTTATAAACTATCCATGTACAAACTTTTATATTCATAACTTCTATTTTTAAGTAGGATAATACCTACATTCACTATAATCATGTCATTTTTCATTATTATAGGTCATTCTGGATACCCACAAAGAGATTGGAAGTGTTTGCATAACCATCAAACTCCTCATTACTATCTCAGTCTGATTAATACAATGAACATTCGAACAAGATTGTAAGAAATGGAAGACATTTTGACCTGTAACACAGTTTTCATAACTACCACAGGCCTCAGGGTCACTAGGAAACGTAAATTATATTATAATACATTTAGAGTTTATAATTTTATTAAAAATGTGTACTGTAGTATATTTATTTACATCAACACTGTTTTGCAGTCTGGGCCTAATTCAAATAAGTATTTTCGAGTTTCATCAGAAGGTGATGTCAGGAGCCTTAGAAACCGGTGAGCATGCATAAGAAGTGCAATGAATGTTCGTTGTACTTCTTATGCATGCTCACTGGTTCACAAAGAAACAAGTGAGGTTTGTAAGGATCGAGTCATGTAGCGCTCAGTTCTCTCTGCCTACCCCACAAGGGATTTGATTTGAAGATATAGATAGATTTTAGCATTGAGTACAGATATATAAGCAATATGTATGAGTGTATTGTTTAAGTGTTAATGTTTATTGGTTTTGTAATAATAAATTTTATTTTGTTTGAAATTAATATTAAAAGAAAAATAGTCTGCAACATTTTTCAAAATTATAATTTTATTAGATATATCCTATATCATTTGTTTATTATTTAAATACGGTTTATTAATTTATAAAATACATTATATAATTGTATTAATTTATATATTTTACTTACATTCTTAGTCACTATATTACAGGTGAATCACTACTTGGTTACTACAATAAAAGGAAAAATATTTAAGAGGTTTTGTGTGCATATTATATACATAATGAATGTATTAAACAGAAATCAAACTTACACTGTGTTTTCCTCACCAAACAATCAACAGTTATTCTTTATATTACAAGTTCACCCAATAACTCAGTGCATTTTTTTACACAATGTCGAGGAGACATACAAGCATACGGTCTATCTGATGTAGAAGTTACCATAGCCTACAATTGTTAGGGACTAACTGCGCAGTTGTCGCTTGCCACTCATTGGGCTGACTGGCTTCAACCAGTGGCGTAGATGTCGGTGCAGGTGGCAATGGTAGTGATGATGGCTTGGTAAATTAATTTGAAGATTCTGATGTCTGTGACTACTAATCAATGTTCCTTTTTTTAAACAATTTATAAAAATAGATTTAGATGGTTGTGCACAATAGAAAAAAACTGAGAGCAGCTATAAAAATACACTTCTGTCAGCATGAGGAACATCCAAAACAATTTGAATTTTTCTACAAGGAGGTAGGTGTCTCAAAATAAAATTAAACACATGTTTATCAAATTTGTTTTATAACTACATATTGATCGGGTATTGTATGAACACTTGTCTCACAATATCACTGTCAAAGGCTGTTTGTAATATAATTAATCACAACTACATTAATACATCAAAGTTGTGTAAAGACCAATCATGTGGCACTCTATTCTTTCTGCCTATACCGCAAGGTACTGGTGTTAAGTTATACATACGTTAATACGTGTTAACCTCGCATTTCACTGTGAATACTGTTATCGTAATAATAGCTAGAGGACAAGCAGTACTCCCTAAGGGTCTCTTGTGTGAATGAGGCACCAGTAACCGCCTAAGGAGTTGCTGTGTTAACAGTAGAGGAAGCATCACGCGAGTCATACTTAATGTATTACAAGCTTTCGTAAGCTACAGTAAGAGTTTTTGAACACCCACCACCAATATACATTAATAGCATTGCAATTTCATTCCACACCCGGCCACCTCTCATCCGTCCTTGAGCACCGGCAAAGCACCTAGAAACTCTAGAAAGGTCACCGTGCCTATAACATAAACAAAAAAGGCATTTTTTTTTTTTTGGTTCTTTTTATCCCCGAGGGGAAAGGCAAAGGGATCTAGCCCATACAGCCAAGTCATCAGTTTAGAACCATTTGAAAATCTTAATTCTATATTCCAGCTTCAGGAACTGTGCTGAAAAAATATTTGGGAAGGGTACCTAGACCCAATCAACCCAATTTAAATACCACCCGTAAAACGATAGTGATTTTTACAAGGTTTTCTTGATGAACTTATTCACGTCTTCCAAAAAGTGCATAAACGTATTATATTTGAGTTTTTTCATTACTGTATAATTTCATTAGCACTTATGTTACAAAACACTATCGAAATTGTCACATAAAACTAATTTTACACTGAATTGTAAAAATTTCAAGTATAAGAACAATGTCACTCGTCAAAAGCGCGGGAAGAAGTGACAAAAAAGCCATTTGAGACACATTCCAATGCTCTACTTATGCATTCCGCAGGTATTATCCATGTAAGTACATCTACGTAACTTTACTAGTGGATTTGGGATAAAAATATAATCATAAGACGTAACTTTCCATGAAATCTATAAGAGCTGTGAATTGCTTCAGACTAGCTTGGCCACTGGTTACATCTATCAAAATATAGTTAAGTTATCTATCAATAAAATCATTGTAGACAACTTACCTATGGACATAATATTATACATTCATAAATAAAAGTAAGATATAAAGTTGTAACCATTATATAAAATACTTACCGCTTTCTAGTCACAGAATAAAACTTTACGAAATACAACAAAGCAATTGGGCGCACAAAACTTTAAACACTAGACACTTCCCGCCGTAACCGCGGCTTACTCAGTTCAAGAGCTTCTTCCTTCCCGCGCTTTTGACGAGTGACATTGTTGTTTTACTTGAAATTTTTACAATTCAGTATAAAATTAGTTTTGTGTGACAATTTCGATAGTATTTTGTAACATAAGTGCTAGTGAAATTATACAGCAATGAAAAAACTCAAATATAACACGTTTATGCACTTTTTGGAAGACGTGAATAAGTTCATCAAGAAAACCTTGTAAAAATCACTAATCGTTTTACGGGTGGTATTTAAATTGGATTGATTGGATCTAGGTACCCTTCCCAAGTATTTTTTCAGCACAGTTCCTGAAGCTGGAACATAGAATTAAGATTTTCAAATTGTTCTAAACTGAAGACTTGGCTGTATGGGCTAGATCCCTTTGCCTTTCCCCTCGGGGATAAAAAGAACCAAAAAAAAATCTGTCGGTTCAAAATATCAAATTATTTGGAGTTCTTCCCGCGCTTTTGACGAGTGACATTGTTGTTTTACTTGAATTTTTTACAATTCAGTATAAAATTAGTTTTGTGCGACAATTTCGATAGTATTTTGTAACATAAGTGCTAGTGAAATTATACAGTAATGAAAAAACTCAAATATAACACGTTTATGCACTTTTTGGAAGACGTGAATAAGTTCATCAAGAAAACCTTGTAAAAATCACTATCGTTTTACGGGTGCTATTTAAATTGGGTTGATTGGGTCTAGGTACCCTTCCCAAGTATTTTTTCAGCACAGTTCCTGAAGCTGGAACATAGAATTAAGATTTTCAAATGGTTCTAAACTGATGACTTGGCTGTATGGGCTAGATCCCTTTGCCTTTCCCCTCGGGGATAAAAAGAACCAAAAAAAAAAAAAAAAAATCAAATGATTTGACGTTTGCGATAGAAACCATAGACACCGTAGTGATTTTTATCGAATCTTCGAATAGAATAAGCGTTCGCTAACTATCTACTTTCGTTAACGCTAAGACGTTAGCGATTGTAGATATAGAAACGCTTCGAAGCGTTTGCCACTTGTCTAGGCCTGCTGGTGAAAAAGGGATCTTCGATGTCGTGCAAGACGTCTCGTCTGTTGATGAAGTGCTCATAATCTTTGACTGCAATCTTCTTCAGCAATTCTACATCACGGACAAAATGGAGAGGCTCGAAGAAGTCATAGAATCCTAGCACCCTGAAAGATGTAACCAATTAAAGCTTGTAAAGTTGTGTAAAGTGGTTTCCGTAGCCTAAGAACGCTTGTAATATGTTAAGTAACACTCGTGTGATACCACCTCTGCTGCTAACACAGCAACTCCTTAGGAGCTTACTGGTGACCTCACTCACACGTAGGAACATAACAACCCTCCAGGGAGTTGTTATTTGGCTGCGGTTTTCTGTGAAGCGTTGGTACTTTCTTATACGGGATACTTTAATGCACTATACTTCTCTTAAAAACACTGAGACCAAGACAAACAGATATGTTCATGCACATATATGATTGTTCTGTGTGGGAATCGAATCCACCAGCGTTGGTGTCAAAGTAGCGTTATTAACCGAAGCGCTTGTGAGCTCGTCGAACCTAGAAGAATCATTCACTTTGCGTTTCGAATCTACCTACTATCATGTAGGAAATAACCTATGGAGGACCGATGAGATGATTTTTACGTAGTAACTCAACTCACCACCATGAGTCGGGAGGGGAAGTAGAACGCGCAGCTCTTATTGGCTAGTTCATGGATCGGCATAGTTTCACTTATCGGCTTATTATCCTTTCTATTGGTCATTAGGCTCGAATCGCTGAGATATACCTACTGGCGCTAAAACACTGCTTTTTTTGAGTGAGGGGTGTCTTTATGCGCCGTCAAGTGGTTATAGTTTGTGCCTACAACCAACAACAATATTTTATACTCACCGTTCTTCAGGGAACGCTTTATAGAGATTGTCAAAGAGTTTATATCTATGTACCGACGCGACCGATCTCAGGAGGTTCTCGAACACAGGCTCCACCGGCAAGTGGTTAATATTCTGTCTCGAAAATGTCGAATACCGTTCTCTTAAGAAGAAAGCTATCACTATGGCAAGAAGAATACATAGCAGCAACCACATGTTTCAGCTCCTATGAATTAAATAAAAAAACATATATATGCTATATATTAAAAATTAAAATAAGAAGAGACATGCTCCGTTGGTTCGGATATGTAGAAAGAATGCAGGATGAAAGAATGACGAAGCAGATATACAACGTAAAAGTGGAAGGATATAGGAGCCGAGGCAGGTCAAGACTTACCTACCATGACCAAATTGGTCGTGTTCTATCGGAAGATGATGTCAGGAGTCCTAGAAACCGGCGAGTGTGCATGAGAAGAGCAATGAATTTTGAAGAAGCGAGTGAAATATGTAAGGATCGAGTCACGTGGCGCTCGGTTCTCTCTGCCTACCCCGCGAGGGACTTTGCGTGAAGTCATATGTATATATTTAAAATGCAGCAGGTCAGCGACTCCAAAAATAACAAAAATTTACATAAAACAATTATTTTATGCCTTTTAGTGAAAGTTTTCATAGCGGATGTTTTTGGAGTCGCTGTTTATTTTTGTAAGAAAAATTTCTTGTTCTGTGAATCTTGCTTTTCGTAATAAATTCATCGAAAGCGGACATGGGTAGACCTATTTAACGTGCTGCCTGTTGCGTGGGCTGTTCGATGCTTGGTCGTGGTGGTATTGAAGTAAATATTTCGTTATTTAACTGAACTATTTATTTATATAAGTAAGCGACTGACAAAGAAGCGTGTGCGGCGTGCGGCCGGTGGATGCGGAAGAGAGCGTGGATGGTGTTGCCATTGCTGTCGTTAACAAGGTAGTTATTACATGTGACATCTTCCTTTTTTTTTTTGAAATAAGTTACATTGGAAACTTAAATTCTATTATGGCAACATCGTCCATACTTTACAATTATTTGACAGAGGACAATTGTTTTCGGCTTCTTAGACTAATTTTGTTGACTAATACAATTTTGACTATCGCTTAGCTTTAATCGTTACTATTTATTATATTTTATTACCCCCTTTTTTTTTTAATAAAACAATAACTTTATACTTATTTAATTTAACAACATGGAACATGATACAACGTGAAACGGAACGCAAATAAACTCTGTATCCAAGGCCGTGAAAACAAGAAAAAATAATGTTTTGGCGTAATCTGTAGCAGTAGACTGACATTCGCCTCGAAAATAAAAGTAAACAAATGATGCAAATTTTATATATTATTCATGTGGTATGAATAACAAACAAAACACATTAATTAATAATTTGAACGACAGTATTTCAACGGCGGTTTAATTTCACGCCCAGAACGTGTACATTTACGAGTATTATCGTGAGAAATGTGTTGATCTGAAGTGTTAACCTGAATAGTTTCATCAGAAATGTCTACATTGCCATTATCACTACAGGCACTCTGTGTTGATGAAGTATCTATTGAAATTTTACGCAATAACAAATGCTGTCGGTTTCTACGGTATTCACCTTCAGGACTTTGTACCATGTAACTACGTGGCTCTGGACCGACTTTGGTGACAATACCTGGTATCCATGAACTATGTGGCTGTTTTTTATATAATATATGATCGCCTAATTTTAAAGGTTTCAATTCTTTACTGTTTTTATTATAATAAATATTAGACTTTTCTCTGTAATTATGTAGTTTCATTTTAAAATCCTTGTAATTGTACACTTTAGGCTTGAGATCTTTTTCTAAAATAGGTAATTTTGTTCTTAATTTCCTAGAAAAACATAATTGAGCTGGAGAACATAAATTATCTTTTGGTGTGTTCCTGTACTGTAAAAGTGCTAAATATGGATCAGATTTATCTGCGTGGCACTTTTTTAACATATTTTTAATGATACCTATTGATCTTTCTACTAACCCATTTGAGCTACTTAAATAAGGACTTGAAGTGATGTGCTCTATATCCCAATCTTTACAAAAATTGCTGAAATCTTGTGAATTGAATGGTGGACCATTATCGGATATTAATGTGTATGGAATTCCTTGTCTAGCGAATACTGATTTCAAATTAACAATAACATTACTGGAGGTACTATTGCTATGTAACAGTGCAAGTTCTATAAATTTAGAGAAATAATCTGTAACTATGAGATATTTTTGTTGATTAAATTCAAATATATCAACTCCCATATGTTACACCGCATAAATGAGATGAGCGATAAAAGTGAGATACGCCTATCTCAAAGTACGAAATTTAGATCTACCTCAGATTATTTAAAAGGAGAGTAGTGAACTGCGTGAAAAGAGGCTTGCGCAAATGCGGGCTTGCAATAAAAAAGTATTGAATAGTGAAAACATCGAAAGAAATGCTCACCGTATTGGCTTAATCCACGATTGCATTTGCAATGAGACCAATAAGCAACGTGCTCACCGTCTCGGCTTGATTCAAGAGCGTTTATCCAATGAGACGAATGAGCAACGTGCCTAGCCTCTTAGTTTGATCCACGAGGTCTATTCAATGAGACGGATGAACTACGTGGCTAGCGTCCCAGCTTGATACACGACCGTCTATCAAATGAGACAGATGAGCAGCGTGGCCACCGTTTCAGCATTTTTTTATACAACGTCGGGAAGCATACAAGCGATCGTCCCACCTGATATAAAACAGTTACCGTTGCCTATTAACGCTTGTAATACATTAAGTATCATTCGCGTGATGCCTTCTCTGCTGCTAACACAACAACTCCTTAGGAGCTTACTGGTGACCTCACTCGCACGAAGGAACAGAACAACTCTATAGGGAGTTGCTGCCCTGGTGTTTACTGGTGTAACTGCTTACTATCAGGCAGGCCGTAAGCTTGTTTGCTAGCTTAGTGTTATAAAAAGATGTAGTGATCATAAACACCACTGAATGACATATTTTTTCCAGTTATTTTAATTTAAAAACCAATTAATCAAAAAAATATATTTTAGAGTCGGTTTATAAATTACGGAATTCTGAGGTAAAAAACATAAAAAAGGACAACCGAATTGAGAACTCCATTTTCTGAAGTCGGTTAAAAATAAAAGACTACATAGCCAAATCTCTGCCTTGAAATCTGTTTGTAATAAACAAGGACGGAATCTTAACAATTAAAAATCCAGACACTTAGCGATGACCGTGAATGTCACTATCGGCCAAGGCCAGTTCGCAAATAGTTCTAACTATTTAAATAACCAATCACCGTTCAGAAGTAATAACGAAGTTAGAATATATACTTGGAGTAAGTTTACAACAATTTTGGTATAAAGTATATGAAATAAAATCCATCTCACTTGATTAGTAATCACTCGATTGCACACTTGTATAAAAAAAACTACGATTCTGATTACGTATGTGCGTCGGCGAGTCGCGTGGGAACAACACTTATCATAGTGCCCGAATACATATATACCTTTTGAGATAGCATATGTATATATTACTGTAAAAGCCTGAACTACAGAAAATCCTAAGATTTACTAGTAAAACCTAGGATTTCCTAACTAGTTATGGCCAATCTTAAGATTTACTTCAAATACACGGTTAATGTCGATAAACAGATATGAAATCCTTGGCGTTTACAACCCCGCGCTTCCCGTACCACCCCCTGTATCGCCTCAGCTCACCTCGTTCGATTTTTGACCACGTTTGAACACGCAAGTTAATTCGTTTTCAGTTTGTGATTTTGATATTTTAAAGTAATTTATAGTTCTAAAGTGAGTTTAATTCGATATTTGATTATATTTTACTGTCTGGAAATAACTAACAAATCGATATGAGCGTAAAACATAGATTTTATGAAATAATGGACGAGCTCGTAGCAAGCAAGAAAGATAATAACTTTTACCTCGATAAGGATAAATACTCAAAGTGTTTAGAGGAAGTAAAAACTGCAAATAAAGGGAATAAGAAGCAAGTTGTTCATTACAGGCGTATAAAGCATAGCGCTTTTCAAAGAAGAGAATGACGAAATCAACTATTACGTCTGTTATGAAGAATTGTTCAACATTAGAGAGCTCGAGGGCGTCGTTGCGCGTGCCATTCTAACTGAACACGTAGGTTAAGCAACGTCGACCGCGGCCTGACTAAGGCCTGGATATGGGTTTATCTAACTCGAGTTTCTCAGTGCTTCGGAGTGTGTGTGTATGAACACAATTTAATTTGTGTTATTTTTTTTTTAAGAATTTTAAAAATAATGTTGTTGAAGACAAGAATTTGTGTTATTTTATTTAGAAATAGAAATAGAAATATATTTATTCCAACTTCACATTATAACTTTACAATAAATTATGTACACATACACACAAGTGAAGTCAGAATTAACTCTCACTCAGGGTTCTATGCTAGGAACTCACAAAGAATTCCCAGCCCTGGTTTTCAGTGAAAGTCAAGAGTGACGACATGGACCAAAAATATACAATGATATTTAACCATTACAAAACATATAAATTAAACAAAAACAAAACACCAATATAGTTAATTCTTCTATGAAGCTAATATAAAGTACATAGTTTCAATTAAATAAAGAAAGATTCTGTAGCAATTTCTTAATATAATTCTGCATATGAGGTAAATGACATCAATTTCTCTGGAGCTCACTTATGAGACAACTACACTATGCTGTATGGTCACAGAACCAATGGACGCATGTCGGTAGATAAAAAAAAATAGGATTTCCGTGTCTGTTATGTCAGGGTTAGTTTCGAACATTGTCTATGTTGAGTGAACAAAACAACTTTTACATGTAGGTAATTTAAAAATTATATAGTTAGGAAGTGATGTGGCTTATAGGAATATCCATAAATCAAAGTTGAGAGAAGTTAGGCACATTCAAACTGTACAGCTCAATGTCTAGACATAACTTTAGAACAGTACATGCAATTTATTTGGCACACGTTAAGGAAAATAAACTCGCCGGTGGCCCAAAAAATCTTTATTCGATGCAGACCAAATTGGAAACAAATATACTCGCCGGCTGCATAGGTACCAGTAGCCCATAAGTGCATTGACTTGATCATATATGAATGAACCCGTTTAACGCGCATAAGTAGAGGTAAGCATTTTCATGTCACACTCTTTTGTATATTTAATAAGTAACTTTTGAGTCGTGTCCGAAATGTAAACTTACTTTGTAGGGCCCGCATCGGTGGAAGTAGCACATTCCAACATTTAGAGGCAGAAAAACTAAAGCTCCCACGGAATGCTGCTGATCTGTGACGTGGAGTCATTAGACGGGTAGTTGACGATCTCGTACTGTAGCCGTGAATATCTTTGGACCACCGCAATTTTTCAAACAGATAATCCGGCTTTTGGGTTTTGATCACATCAAAGAGTAGGCAGGCAAGGTGAAGACGCATACGATTAGCCATTTTAAGTCTGTTATCCCTATTGAGGTAAGGCGTTACATGTGTGCGTGGGGGAATGGGATAACAAAAACGTGCACATGCATTCTGTGCACGTTGAATCATCCGTTCTGTTCTCTTTAAGATGCTGGTACCAAACACAACATTTGCATAATTTAGCCTAGACAGCACAAGGGATTCACAAAGCCTGACCCTCAGCTCAATACTTATAAAAGGACGAATACTATATAAAAGTCTTAAGCGATGAAAACAATTTTTTATAGCTAGTGAGATATGCTTCTCAAACTTCAATTGGGAGTCCATAATTAAACCTAAGTTCCTCGCTTCTTGCACACGCTCAATTGGTTTTCCATCAACAAATATACAAGGATTGAGGCTTAAAGTATCACTTAATTGTTTCCGTGAACCTAGCACTAGGAATTTTGATTTTGATGGATTAAGTACAAGGCAGTTATCATTTGACCAAGTAACTATTCTCTTTAAGTCCTCATTTATATGTTTCACAGCTTCAGACGTTTGAATGGGATGGAATGGATAATAAATTTGAAGATCGTCAGCAAACAGATGATACTTGCAATGTTTAATATTATTTATTAAGTCTGCACTGTACAAAATAAAGAGAAGTGGACCGAGGACAGATCCCTGTGGCACACCCCTGCCTACTGGACTCAAGGAAGAGAATGAGACTTGACTGCCATTCTCTTTACACAGTTTCACGAGCTGATACCTATGACTCACATAGCTTTCAAACCATTGTATTGTGTCAGATGTGAATCCATAGTAAGAGAGCTTTGATAATAGTAGCTCTGTATTAATTGTTTCAAAAGCCCTCGAAAAGTCAAGCAGTACCAATATAGTGCTCAACCCACAGTCCTGAGAGTTGAGGATATTGTCCGTAACATCAAGAAGTGCTGTGGATGTGCTTCGGCCCCTCCGGAATCCTGATTGAAATTTAGGGAGGATTTGTTCACTTTCAAGATATTCAGACATCTGATGACTTATCACTTTTTCAAGCACTTTTGACAGACAAGGCAAGATGCTTATGGGTCTCAAATCTGCAAAACTGGAGGGATTGGATTTCTTGGGAGTGGGTAATATTACTGCAATTTTCCATAGATTAGGAAAAACAGATGTGCTAATTGAAGTGTTCACAATGTGTGTAATAACTTTAAGAGTTACAGGTAACGTAAACTTTATCATTTGTAATGATATGTTGTCAATACCCTGAGCATTAGAACTAAGTTGGTTGATTATGTTATTAACCGTAATCTCAGTGACTGGCCTAAGCTGGAAGGTGGAGGTTCCCCGACAATCAAATTCAAAACGAGTGAATTGAGATAGACTGACTGTGGCACTGCCTGGTATATTGAGAAAATGTCTATTTAACTGGTCAGGGTCATTACAAAAGGATGGGAGTTCCTGTTTATTCTTGTTGGAATTAAAAATAGTGTTATTTAAATTCGTCCATAATTTTTTTGGGTTATTAAGATTGCAGTTAATATTTGTTTTGAAATAAGCTACTTTTTCAGAGTGTAATGCTTTGGCCACAGTTGTCTTCATTTGTTTGTAAAATTCCTTATGAGCAGGACATTTACTCGCTTTGAATCTTTTGTAACTCTTATTACGGATTAACATCATTTCCTTTATAGTATCAGTGATCCAAGGCGGTGAACGATCTTTTATTACTACAGTTTTTAAGGGAGCATGTAGGTCAAAGAGCCATATCAAGTTGTTATTAAAAAACTCCACCATGGCATTGACATCATGCATACTAAAGATGTGGTCCCAGTTTATTTTATTCAGATCTTCATGGAATTGATCTATTAATGGGCCATTCTCTACTAACTGGAAACTTGTCTATTGACAGTTGTCCCAACCTTATTTTTGTATAAAATTAAAAATATAATATGTTAAGTCGATAGATAGTTATAATATAAATACATTTAAACAAGAAACCATTGTAATTTTCCCTTATTTTTCGAATTATAGGCAATTTTGTAAAAAAATGCGGCAGAGGACTGTTTTGCCACCCAGAGGACTGTTTTTTCCATCCAGAGAACAGTTTATGTCAATGTTTATATGAAGAAAAACACAATATTCATTATTAAATGTAAGCAAATAAATTCTCTTTATTGAATACTGTATCACATACAGAATTTAAATACTTATATTTATCAGGAACAAATTGCGAGTTTAGCTTTAACCAAGACGTAATCACCGATGGTGTAATTCTGTTGCTTGATTGAACTAGGTCCAGCCAGTGCAGCGTCGTCGTCGATCTCCATTGTGGAATCCTGTGAGTTGTCCATGTTTTCACTTTCAGAGTCTCTGTAAATATCATCTATGACTTAGCGGAAGTCTCGACCCTCCAAAATGAAATGTCTTCGTCGGTAAGGTATTGTTTGTATTTCTTGATAGCATTGTATTGATGGGTAATGTTTCTCTCGTGTTGATAATAGGCTTCCAAATCCTCGTGCAGCTCTTCTATTAGTTCTCGAGGGCGAACCGTGAACGTTTTCTTTAGGTATTTGGTAACTGTTCGAGCATTCTTGGTCTTGGGGTCGTTGTAAGTTTGTTTCTCGGATATCCATTTTTTAAATTCAATAGGCTTGCTGTCATCAAACTCCCTGTAGTCATGATTCTTGTCAATACAGCGTTGGCAGGTTCGTGACAAACATGGCTCGTTATAGCGATTACAACATGTCTTTTCAAGCAGTGCAGTGTGACTATTGTAAGTCATAATTCTTCGCCTGTGCAATGCTGACAGTTTCAGATCGATGTTCGCGTGCTTTTTGCAGAGGCATGTGTCACGTTCGTTTACATTTGGTGTTATGGCCCAGAAAGGTTGACGACAAAACATTGTGTAGCTTATTTTAAAATGTTCAGTGAAACTTCTTGTACAAATTTGCGATGCTATCCGATAGATATCTTTTCTGTTTTTTATCCCCTTTTCTGGTCAGGCATTCTCGTTTTCCTGCGCCAAGTCTGCTGTTGTCATCATTTTCATAGAAGGTTCGTACAGTATTTATGCAATCAGATGAAATTTTGTCTTTACGAGTCCGAAGCTTGGGTACTAAAACTGATTGACGCGCTGACTTCTGAATTGTTTTATAAGACATAGCACTATCTTTGCTTCCCCATAACTTGTACTTGTGTATTAGTTTACCGGACACGACTTTTCCGAAAATTTGTTTTTCTTTGCAGGTTTTTAAATTAGCGTAGTTTTCTTTCAGCTGTGCATTCAACACTTCACCGAATAGCGCCTTTTTGACTACTTCTCTGCGAGTTTCTGGCGAATCACACATTTTGGTAAGTTTAGTGTTAAGTGTGTCTACATTTTCCTTTGTCTTAGCTTTTTCCAAAAGTTCCAACCTCTTCCTATACTTCTCGGTTTTTATTTTGTAATTCTCGATCTTTTTGTCTGTATCCTTTATAATTTTGTCACGTTTCTTTCTAGCATTACGCTTTCTCGCATTACTTGCATCACTTCGTGGAGTGGTCATAGGGAGTATTGATGGAGAGACAGAACTTTGAGGAGAAGGTGAACCCTCGGATTCGGGCGTATTTTGTCGTACAAAATTGTTTGTAATTTCTTTCAAAGCTTTTTTTTTGCGCGATAGGTAGCATAGTGCTTTCTCCATTCTTTAGTCACAACTTTGTGTTCACGTCGACTCATATCTTTAACTGGTTTTCTTGTACCTTTTTCCTTCTTTCTTTGATAGTTTCGTCTTTTTTTTTCCTTCAAATGCTCTTTTTACAGGGTCATTTTTTAGCCGTTGATATCTTAATCTTTCTGCAATTCGTTTCTGCTCTTTTATTTTTTCTTTGGTTTTAGGTTTCTTTTTTGGTGGCTTTGTGACAATACTAAAACAATAAAATATACTTTCAATATTTAAAAAATAACCGTAAGGGTTTAAAACAGGTAGTTACTAGGTACGTATTATTTTATATTCCAAAATCCATAATAATAGAAAACAAAAGACCTGAATTAGTGTGACAGGCCAATGTAAGAAAGAAAGAGCTATCGACAAGCAGTAGGTTAGTGCAGACTATAAAGAATATTAATAAAATACACGGACATCAAATAAAACAGTCCTCTGTCACATTGAACAGTCCTCTGTGTTATAAATTTCCAGAGGACTGTTGCACAGAGGACTGTTATTTTTACGTAAAAAAATGTCATACCACGTATCAGTTTGAATATTACTTCATAACACAGAAACAGCTATAAATTATCACACTGAGCAATTTTTTTGTTAAATAAATATAATTCTAACATATAAAACACCGTAAAAGAGACTTACCAGAGGAATGTTCACTCAACACTACAGAGACGTGGCTCCCACACAGACGCGGAGTTGTCTCTGCGCAAAATCGCGGCGACTTGTTTAGCATGGCGACCGAGCAAACTTCACACTGTTAACGTTCGGTTTCAAGGGAAATGTAACCACAATAGTGTTTAATATTTTTGTGGCGCGATATCCAAATTGTGACAGAGGACTGTTCAAAAATATATCGGACAAAATTCGAACACTAGTTTTTAGTACTAAAAAATTCTCTAAAATTATAATTATTTTTTGTTCACATGCATTCAATATTCTTTATATTTATAGAGTTATAACATTTTACATTTTTAAATACAACTAATAAAAACCGAACCGAATCATACTCGATCCGGAATTAGGACATAACAGAGGACTGTTTTTAGTGGCTTTTAGACCGAATTTATGAAATGTATATGATTCTAAATATTGATTAAGCTTGGCTCCTTAAATAACAGGTTATATATTATGTGTTTTAATAAATAAAACTATGAATTAATATAGTCAAAGTAAAAAAAAAATGCTTGGACCATGATTTTCCTGTTAGTAGAGAAAGGCCCTAATATATCATTGAAAGGACGAAATTGAATAATTTTTGGTTTAGGTTTGCTTTTTTTAAAAACCAACTCTGCTGTAACAATAGCATGACTACCTAGATCAGATATATGATCAACCACAACTCGATTTACACAGCTGTCAGAGCAGACTAGGTCTATCATTGTCGCACTGTGGTCTGTAAAGTGTGTTGGTACAGTGACAGTCTGTATGAGGGAGGTCTGAAATAGAAAGTCTTTAAGAAGTATGGTTTTTCTATCAGACATGTTGAGCCAATTGATGTTAAAATCTCCAACTAGAATAACATGATCATAACCTGAGAAGGATGTTATTGATTCTGTCAGAGCCTCTAAGAAAGTATTTACATCCTGCCAGGGTGGACGATAAGCTGTTCCTATTATAAGTTTAGTGTTTTTTAACTTGACTTGTATCCACGACTGCTCAACAGAACCCGTATCAGGATGGTTGCATGCACGGGCACTCACATTATTTTTAATGTAAAAACCAACTCCACCACCTCGCCCATGTCGAATTGTGAGTGGCCGTGGCGTATGGCGCAATCTATAACCAGGGAGTCCGGGGTCTCGATCGTCTTCACCCTCCCTCAGCCAAGTCTCATTGATTGCTAGTATGTCAGGTGACAGTCTACTCATTGCAGATATAAATTCATCATGTCGGGTCCCTAGTGATCCAGCATTTAAGAGACTAACCTTAAACAAATTATTATTTACCATTCTAAAGAATAATTAACAATGAGCATGTAGGAGCCATATATAAGCCTAAATTCGAATTTTACCCCTTCTAAGAACTGCAAAAAATACTCCACAAAGCAAGGGCAAACTGAAATATAGTTGTAACAAGTTGTAATATAGTTAATGTAATTATAAGTTAATAAGTTAAGTATATCAAAATAAATATCAAGTAAACATCTGATTAAGATAAGAAAATAATAACTAGCAATTAGGTGTTGGTAAAAGCTCTTTAATATATTGTCTGCTTTCCCATTAATAGAGCCATGGAGATTGAATGGAAATATGTATATACAAGATGTAACAATACCCGAACATAAAACACAATCATACCTATAAATGTACCAAGTATAGTAGGTATGTTGTGTGTTAGTACTTTGATTTATTATAAATATAGTATAAATGTTGTTCACCACATATTTTATATGGAAAGAAAATTTTTGGTTCATCCACAATCGATCAGACAAGTTCCACAATGCACTAACCAGACAAAGATGGCGGACCAAAAATGTGATGTAAATCGCTATCAGAGCGCACCCGAAATGTATGCTTTCCGGGCGCCTCTCGGACCAAGATACGCCCATTCCCAGTCCACACATACCTCCAGCCAGCAGATCGGGCCATCTCACGCGTCTTATAATGCAACTGTCTGTTGTGTTTAGTGAGCCTTTCATTCACATAGAAGCGGCACGGCGACCCTGGCAATCCCAGGTCTTGAGTGTTGACATCACGCCGTATACGAGCACTATGCAGTAGTTCATCGCGAAGGGAACGCCTCGCTAACCGCACTACCACTGGTCTTGGGCGCCCCGCAGCGCCACGCTCACCTCTGCTGTCAACATCACTGACTCGCTGAGTGCCTACTCTCACGGCGCTCACTATGTCACGCTCCTCAAGTTTAACACCAAGTTTATGCGCTATCAGGCCCACAGTATGCACAACATTCTCTGCAGCACTCTCAGGCAAATTGGTGATCTCAATTTCTTCCATAAGTAGCGCCTGATCTCTATCATTGAGCTCTAACTTCAGGTCTGCGACGGTAGTCATGAGCTTGTCCATATCTGGCTTCTCCAGCTGGCCCTCTATCTGTGCCATCTTGATATCTAGGGCATCCAAACGCTGTTTATTGTCATCAATAGAAGACTTAAGGTTCACCAGTTCCCGTCTGAGACTATTGAATTCGTCTCGAAATGCACCCATCTCTGCACGAAATGAGCGTAATTCTAGCAGTATCTCCTCATTGAGGCAGCGATTCTCGAAAGGAACCTTAGGGCTCTCACATTCAACGGGGGTTTCACATATGTCATGAGAATCCTTTACAGGAGTCTCTGAATTGTCTCCCTTAGGTTTTTTTGGTTTGCATGTTGGGCACAACCATGACGACGAAATCTTTGCTGCATCACCAAAGCCAACACATGTACGGTGATAATGCACAGGACATTTGCTGCATTTAGCCCCCTCTGTCTGCTGGAGAAAGCGACCGCAAGCACCACACTTAACCATTATTAAGATGTTGAGACGATAATAATTATGAGCACTTGAGCACAATAAACTATTATTACTATTTCTTATTGTTATTATTGATTATTATTATTTTTGTTTTTTGTAAGAGGGTATCTGCGCTTAGTTAATATGATACTAACTTACTAATGCTATATTTAATTGAACATTATCTCTATATAAACCACAGTTAGGCAGTTTATAACACAGTATATGCTATTATGACACTAAAGTTTAGCACTGAACAACTATTGAGGTACAAATACAAGGTGTAACTATTTATTTAAAGCAATTAAACGGGATTACTATAAGTCTTGGTTGACGTCCGTGACGTCACTATTTAAATACTTTTAAAATGACAAGTTACTAATAGTTAAAATACTACCAAATAAAAATATTTTTATATAGGTAAGGATTTGACTGATTGGTAATATGATTAATATTTACTTTGTTGATTACTGATAATAGAAATAAATAAACAAAAAGTACTTATTGTTTTCTTCCCAAAATCAACATTTACCAACCGCCTCTGGTAAAACCTAGCTTGTAGCAGTTTCTAATGGTATAAGTCCTAAAGTTTTGTTCCCCTTTTTATTAATATTTACATTTATCGACTCATGTTGGTAAATCTTATGAGGATGTATTGGTAAAACCTAAGATTTACCGTAATTCGGGCTTTTAAAGTGACATATATATCTTTTAAAATAATCTCTCCCGATTGCTGTTGTATATATTACATTATGCAATTTTGAATTTATGTATACACAAATAATAAATAGTGTATCTATTTATCTATCTACAACTTCACGCCAAATCCCTTGCGGGGTAGGCAGAGATAACTGAGCGCCACGTGACTCAATATTTACACATCACTCGCTTCTTTAACATACATTATCAAAACGTTAATGTATGTTAAAGAGCGAGTTTTAACAAATTTTGCTATTATGTTTATTACTAAATTAATGTGACTTTGAATGTGAATGTGAATTGAATTTGAACTTGTGAATGTGGGTTTCCATAATTTTTCCAGAGTTTACGATATTTACGTTTTTCTTGCAAGACTTTTCTTAGAGCCTTAGAGAGAATGTAGGACGAAACGTGGAGGATCTAACGGCTCGTAAGGGAACATAACGCAACACTAAATTATTCAAAATGGTATAAAATGTATTAACACTAAACTCCAACGATAAAGGTTCAAGAATGTCATTCCAATTTATTTAATTTAATTCTTTATTTATGCTTTCATAGTCCGCAGCAGCAAAATTGTAAATATTTTTAGTATCGGGCTTTAAGTATTGTATAAAGTCAAAATGAAATTCTTTTACAAGTGATATATATGTACATCTTCGCTCACTAGTGGTTGTCCACAACCGATAACTCGGCATACCGTTTTTCATATAATTAAATCTAGTATCCGGCTGTTGATGTTACGAACATTATTATATTGTTTAGAGTCAGTAAAGGATAAAAAATCATCTAAACTTTGGCAACAATAATCACCATTAGAATGTAAACTCACATTTTCAAAATCGGTTTTCAGCCAGCATACTTTAGAGATATTAAAATCACCGGTCAACAAGAATAAGTCATCCGGTCTATCGGTCATTATATCACTCGTTAGTTCGAAAACGTGCACAGTGCGTCATCGTGGCGCGGACTGTGCGGAACGTATATACATGCTATGTTAAAATACTTATTTGGTTCTAATAGTATGGACTCCCATAGACACTCGGTGGTGGCCGGCGGCGGCAGCGGCCAGTCCCTGCGCAGCGGCACGTAGTGAGAGGGCCGCCGCCGCGCCCCTCGCCGCGCCGGTCGCGTGCGGGCAGCGATCGCACTGATAAACAATATACCTAACATCGAAGTACTCACGATCATAAAATTCTCCAGTTAGCCAACTCTCCGTTATACAGCCAACCACTACCGTTAGTAGATGCATGCCGCCGCTGCTATGCCTGCTCCGGTCGTCTCTGCCTCGGTCGCTGCGGTCGTCCCTGGGAATGTCCGCCATCTGAAATGTGAACGGCATGCACCCGCCACCGTTGCTGTCCTGGCTACTCCGGTCGTCTCCGCGACACGTGTTTCGCCTCACCACGAGGCATCCTCAAGCGCTGTAATGTTAGTCGTTAGAATAACATGCTACGAATTCGTAGCATGTTATTTTGACATGCTACGAATTCGTATTTTTTGACACCAACGCTCGTGGGTTCGATTCCCACACAAGGCAAACATTTGTGTGCATGAACATGTCTGTTTGTCTTGGTCTGGATGTTTTAAGAAAGGTAACGCATCAAAGCAGCCCGTCTGGGGAAGTACCTCCACCTCACAGAAAACCGCAGCCAAATAACAACTCCGAGTGATAATTAATATATCGGAAGCGTTAATAGGCTACGGCACCCGCTTTACATTAGGTAGGCCGTATCCTTGTATGCCTCCCGACGTAGTATAAAAAAAAGGAAACGAGAAGAATGCATGTTTTTCAAACGTCGATATTTCCACAATGAAGATTAAATTTCTTGTCTCATATGAATGAAACGCTTTAAGTATGGGCATATGTTATCAATGTATGAGAAGATAGGCTCTCGAATGAGGTGCCGCTACAGTGCTACACCGCTACAGTACAGTGCCGGTACACCCAGTGTGGGACGACCATCCAATAGATGGAGCGACGTGTTCAAGTGGTTTGTAGAGCGGAATCATCGGCAGATAAATGATTCTTGATATATTTAATATTATTAAATTAGCCTGTACTGTACTAAATGAAGAGAAGTGGGCCAATAACTGATTCCTGCGGCACACCTGAGACATTCAAGTTAAGACATTTTAGTACCTAAATGAATTATCTGATACTGTGTTTTTGGCATATAGGTAATCTAGGACACTATTATTAAATTTTTAGATTACTAAATTTCTGTCACAGTTATTAGCGCTGTACATAAATATATATATACATTTCATACGAAACGTCCGAGACATGGTTTTGTGATAACTGATTAAAAAACAACAAATTTGTGAATAAATATTTAATCACACAAAAATATATATAAAAATAAACCATTAATAATACAATGTAAAAAAATCTTGAAACATAAAAAAAAATATTACCCTATTAATTAATTCCAATATAATATAAATAGTTTATTACAAAATTTGGGCGGTGCATCTAATCATTTACTTGTTGAAATATGACTAAAGCGGAAGTTTTAATTTATGAATATGATGTAATTTATGTGCGTAAACTGAGAAAATAGGAAAACTATCTCGCATAATACATTAAATTTTAGTACTACATAAATATTACTTTACGTGCGTAACGTGGCATTATGGTAACAAACCATTTATTGTAAAATATATTGTATTATCAATCAAGCACAGTATATAGTCATGTGTTCACAGACATCGTTAAGTACTCTCGTACATAAATCTAGCTACTAAAATATTTACTATCACAAAGTTTTATTACAGTACAGGGTTACTGTAATAAAACTTTGTGATAGTAAATATTTTAGTTTGTAACTAGGATCTACCCATTACGTGATAATAACCTTATTTACTGTTATAAAATAGTATGTAAGCATACTATACTTACTTTACGTAAGTAAGACTTATCTAAATTCTCTAAAACTTACCTGCTACGTGACTGTTTGGCTCCTGAACAAATGCATTGCTGGGGCCCTAGGTATAAATGCGTGCTATATTATGCTGTATTGACATATTTGAAAAATGTGTGAGGAGAACAGGAATTAGAAGGTTTTACTTGCAGAGGATAACGATATAATTTCTATTTCTAGACGTAAGTACTGCAAATATCCAGCTCGAGCAGATGACGACGACCCATCACCACGTCACGCCACGTGGAGTGGAATAAGAGCCTTTTCTATCCAAGGGGTTTAGAGTATATCCTATCATACTCCTCTATTGCATGTTGTTTTTTTTCAAGCCTTTGAAAAGCCACCGAATGCCATGTTTGGTTAAAAGTTTGCCATCAATCAACACCAAAACGGTGACTTAGTGCTCAAAAGCGCTTATAAAAAACAGTATTACTTAAACTATTCTTCTTTCTTGCATATTGCATACATACATCTTTTGCAGTCAAGTTAACTATGTAAAGCTAATAAATTAAGAGTACATCATAGTTGTCAATACATCAAATAACTCTTTCTTCTGCTTTTAGTTTCGGGGTTTCAGTCTTATCCAATGCCCTCCCTTTATCTTCAATTGGAAAGTTTCAGTGGATAACTGAGTCGGTATGCAGGTCTTCTCGCACGGAGTTATAACCATGTGCTGGAGAAGTTGGTAGATCATCACCTTCACTTCACAGAGAGCGAATCTCGAACCTGCAGAGAGGTAACAAAAAAAAATACAAAATGTTTTTATTCAGTATCCTTGCACATTTAAAGCAAAGTAACTTAAATTTAATTCGAAAAACTCCAAAGTATTTAAGTATTGAGTCATACCTATGCAATTCCTAGGTCCAAGGCCGAAGGGCATGTAACTGAATGGCTTGATGTTACGTTTGTTTTCATCTGAGAAGCGTTCAGGGTCAAACTTGTGCGGATCAGGGAAATACTGGGAATCACGATGGAAGGCCCAGGTTGGGATCATCAATCCTTCTCCTTTACGTATCTAAAACATGGCGAAAAACGAAGGTTATAATGTATGTCTCATTTTATTGGAATACGCTCAGAAACCATTCTACATACAAAGCTCAAAAGAGGATTGTCTTTACTTACAATGTAGTCTTCAGTGGCCTTGTCGTTAGGTTTTCCCAAATTATAGTCCTTAAAACATTCTCTATCCGTAGCGACTGCTGGCGGCCATAATCTTAGAACCTCTGTAGATAAAATATGTTTTTTATTTATTAAATAGAAGTAAACAGTCATTTAAATACATGGATAATATATAGAATTCAGTTACAGACTTTTAGCTTCCCACGATAATTTACGAGTATTATCTTAAATATGCGGTAATATCTTCGAATATACGTAATATGCATAATGTGCAATGCGTACAAAACATACGCCATGTTTGGTTAAAAGTCTAACTACGTTAGCTTTAAAAGACAACAATGTGTAATGTTTAAATAAATGTATATCAAATATTTTCTCATAATACTTGCATACATTATTATGTAGTAGGTACTCTAAACCATGGACATTAAGTCACAATTTTACAGTTCATTTTGATTATTCGAGCTATGGGCGATAGATGAATATGAGCTAATGTGAGTGTGTACTTTGTAAATTAGCTTAGATTCGAATGCATGCCAAATATAAGCATATTTTATTTTATCTGTACATATAAAGAAAGGTGAATTACTGATGTATCATTTTTTTTTATACTACGTCGGGTGGCATACAAGCATACGGCCCACCCGATGCAAAGTGGGTACCGTAGCCTATTAACGCTTGCGATATATTAAGTATCACTCGTACGATGTCTCCTCTGCTGCTTACACAGCAACTCCAATATAAGTAAGCACAGTGATATAAGTTACAGAAATTTTGAAATCATTTTGTTACAAGTATTCCTTTACAACAGGGTACAAAAATAGAGTCATTTTAAAAGACAACAGACGCTGTCTTTGTTTAGAGTCGCGCAAAGAACACACGATTGAAAGACTGTCTTTATTGTATTTTTTTATTTCTTCACTAGCTATCCGCCCCGGCTTCGCACGGGTGATATGATCGCTACCAAACTTCACAGGATCACCCGCTGGGCTAATCTGAACATTTCCTGAAAATTTCATCAAAATCCGCTCAGCCGTTTTTGAGTCCATAGAGGACATACAGACAAACATTCATTTATATATATATATATATTGTGTGCGAATATAATAACAAAACCAGCTTCCTACATTACGGAGTCACCCAGATATTTCTGCTAAAAAGTTTTGCGATATAAATGCCTTTCCCTAAACGCAGTAATATTTATTATATTGTTTTAATTAGTTGTACTAAGGAATAAAGACGTATCCTCACCTGATACCACCATGTCCATGTAAGTCATGTCTTGTATGGACTTGTAGTCAAATTTCCCGCCATTTTTGATTTCAGTCTCCCTAATCTCCTGAGCTAATTTCTCTTGGACGTCAGGATTGATAGCTAACTCGTGCAATGCAAAAGACATAGCCGACGACACAGTCTCAAAGCCAGCAACGAAGAAAAGCACCGCTTGAGCGACGAGATCATTATCAGACCACACTGTAACAATTTAAAAAATATTATATTGTAATCACTCTCCATTTTACATTTGGTGTTTGACTAATACGAGGATAATCCAAATGCTTCATTCACATTGTTAAATAACGCTATGCGAACCTTACCTCTTTCAACTACTTTCTGTCCAACTGCTGATTCTTCAACAGTTGCGAAACCAGCATCTTCATCCTGGAGTGATTTTTCATCGTGTGTTAACTTTCCTGCAATTAGAAGAGGTTTCATCAATCAAACCACGTCCATCTCAGCACCATTATACGGGATTCTCTTCAGTACTAGGACAGCGCTATTGGTGGAGAGCGCTAGTGGAATATTGAAGTAGATATACACGCCAATCAAAGAAAGAAAGAAAGAAAAACGTTTTTTTTTATTAATAAATATTGTCGGACAAATTACACAGCGCCATCTAGCCCCAAAGTAAACGAAGCTTGTGTTATGGGTACTAGACAACTGATAAACATACGTAAATATTTTTTTTTTTTTTTGTATATGCATACTTATTATACATAGAAAACACCGAGACCAAGACAAACAGACATGTTCATGCACACAAATGTTTGTACTGTGTGGGAATCGAACCCACGAGCGTTGGTGTCAAAGTAGCGTAACAACGCGTTTCACCACTGCGCCACCGAGCTCGTCTTTTATTTGGCAACACAAAAATTTTACATAAAGTTGAAACTTGGCTAAATTACAGTGTGTGTACCAAATAGGTCTCCACTCAGCATAATGTCTCGGCACTAAGTGCCTCGACGCTGGTATTCTGTGGACACCATTAATAAAAGAGGTGCCTGACATCGAGTAAACAATAATATTACAAGCCTATTCATACTGTGTAACGGTATTAATATATAAATAAATATGATAATTAGTATTATTATATTATTATTATTCATGTATGTACATAGTAACATTATGTTTATTGATAAATATTATTATGAACAAATACTGAGTATATAGAGTCTTATGAGATACGGTATGCACATGATTCATCAGCTTTTTTGTAAATTTAAAAGATATTTCCTGTACCTAACTTTAAAACATATAATAGATTGTGAATTTCTGATTGGTGGGGGAATGTTATTCCAACACTTGGATGCTGAATATCGAAAGCTACCACGGAATGCAGTTGTATTATGTGTTGGGCAGATTAGGCGATCAAGTATTCGGGATTCTCGTTGAGTAAATTGCATTTTAGAAAACAGGTATGTCGGACTTTGATTTTTTACAATTCCAAAGAGCAAACTAGCGAAGTTGTAATTTACGTCTCGCCTTCATATTCATTAGATTATTGTTATTTATGTAAGGTGAAATGTGTGCTCTGCGAGGTATAGGAAAGCAGAATTTGATGCATGAATTCTGGACGCGTTGGACCACTTTCTTGGTTGAGATAATAGGCATCCTTCAACCACTGCGTCAGCATAATTCAGCTTAGATAATATAAGCGATTCGCACAGGCAGAGTCGCAGCTCTACACTTAAATATTGACGTACTTGATAGAGGACCTTCAATCTATAGTAGCACTGCTTAATAATGTTCGACACATGTTTCTCGAACTTCATACCGCCATCGATCACAACTCCCAGATTTCTTGCCTCATCTACTTGCTCAAAATTAACATTCTTTATTTTGATAATGGGTGTGTGTCTATTAATCGTGTCTATTTGATTTTTTGAGCCCAGTATCATGAATTTAGTTTTGGATGGATTTAAAACCAAACCGTTAGCTTCCGACCATTCATGTATATGTTCAGGGTCCTGATTTATTTGATTCACAGCTGTATTTGTTTCATTTGGTTTAAAAGTTTTATACATCTGCAAGTCATCAGCATATAGATGATGTTCACTTTGTTGGATAGATTGAGGCAAGTCAGTAGAGTACAAAATGAAAAGTATGGGTCCCAGTATAGAGCCTTGCGGAACTCCTTTGTTCATGAGAGGTTTAGCGGACAATCTTCTTGTACCATTGATTTGAGTAACTTCTACACGCTGTAGTCGATTGAACAAATAGCTAGAGAACCATTTCATTGCGTTGTCGTCAAAGCCATAGTATATTAGTTTAGCCATAAGTAACTCTATGTTGATAGTGTCAAATGCACGTGAATAATCCAATAAAACCAGAAACGCCCTTTGTCCTACATCTTGACCAGCCAGCACATCATCGATAACGTCTAGTAGTGCAGTCGAAGTACTCCTTCCTTCTCTAAAGCCTGGATGTTTATTTGGTAAAATATTGTTAATAGACAGGTAATCTCTCATTTGCATACAGACTATCTTCTCTAATATTTTTGACATGAAAGATAATATACTGATTGGTCTTAGGTCTTTTAATTGCATAGGATGGTTGATTTTCGGAATAGGTTTAATCAGAGCTTCTTTCCATAACTCTGGAAAAGTTCCAGTTTCGATAGACTTATTAATGATTGTTAGTAATAACACCTAAAGTTCGCGGGAGAGTCAATAGTAGCATGTTTAGTGTAATATCTACACCTTGTGCATTTGTTGTAATTCTTTTAATAATTTTCAGTACAGTGTATTCGTCTACCCTTTTCAGACCAAATACGGAACTATTAAATCTGTTTGACTTAAAATATTCTAATCTTAAACTACTAATACTGTCACTACCGGGTACATCGAGAAAATATTTATTAATCTGGCCAGGATCACTAATACTCGCATGTTCTGGTAAATCTGTACACTTCTTGTTAAAATCAACAATATTGCGTTTTATATTCTTCCACAATGCTCGAGAGTCTTGTAGATTTTTATTAATAAAATACTCATAGTAAGCCGTTTTTTCATTTCGGATTGCCACACTAATTTCTTAAATTCTTTGTAGTACTTTTTGTCACATTCAAGTTTTTGACGACTTTTAACATGAGCCTTGTCTCTCAGTCTTATCATGTCCTTAATTGTTGGTGTAATCTAAGGATAACTTTTGTTCTTTAATATATGAGTTTTTTATCTGAGCATGAATATCAAATATTTCTTTGATTTGAGAGTTAAAAGCAGCAACAGAAACGTTGACATCGTCACATAGTAGATCTTCCCATGCGACACCATTAACATCTGCATTAAAAACGAATATCCTAAATTAATATCCTTTAGGTCTATAGATGATCCAGCGAGGTTCTGGTTTCGGTTTCCTTGCGTTGACTTCACAGGTTACGAAAGCATGACCACTGAGATCTGGTATATAATCAACAATTAATTTCGTTACTTTTAAGTTGCTGCACACCAAGTCCAAAAGTGTCTCTGAATGATCAGTAAAATGAGTTGGCTCAGTTACATATTGATCAAGACTCATACGATGGAGAAACTCCAACGACTTTTTGGCGTTTGGGTCACATTTCTTGAGTAAATCAATATTGAAATCACCCATCAAAATAATATGGTCGAATGTCGAGAATGATGTAACCGACTCAGTTAAAGAATTAATGAATGTGTCTACACTTAGCCAAGGTGGGCGGTATGCCGTCCCCACGGCAATTTTAAGGCCATTCAGTGTAATGCTAAGCCACATTTGTTCAACAGCGGGCGAGGGTGGGTGTGCAAGGAGGCGCGCATAAATTCCTCTTCTAAGGTAAAAACCAACACCACCTCCGCGTGATCGCATACTAGCAGGTCGCGGAATGTGCCTCAGCCTGTAGCCCGGTGGAGCGGGTGCTCGTCACCCTCTCTTAGCCACGTTTCATTGATGGCCACGATGTCCACTCCATATCGTTCCATAGCCACTAGGAACTCGTCATGGCGAGTGCCCAGTGATCCCGGATTAAGAAATCCCAATGACAAATTCCTGTTCTTAATAAATTGTAAGATAAAAAAAAGTATGTGATATTTGTATATATTTACAATTAATTAATGACTGTTTTAAAATAGTAATATGGCGTTGACTAAGCATGTAAAGTCTTAATCTGTGAGTTGTGATGGTCGGCGATATGTATTGTAAGTTAATTTTAGTATTAGTAAAATAAATTATTGTTGTATCATGCAGTAACAAAATGTACATATATATAGCAAACTTTATATTATAATACACCCTCTCAATAGTCAGTAGCAACAATCCTCCAAGTACATCAAGAAAAGTCTCAGTACATACAAAGCAACAACTAAAAACAAAATAACATCTTCTAAATAAATTAAAATACTTTTCGATGAAACCATTAAGAAACATTATATCAATATAACTATATTGCACATTATTTTGTACTTCACATTTATTCTTAATGCAAAGGCGAAACAAATATTTAAAAAGGAACTAAAACAAACATAAAAACTAAACTATGACTCTGTGTAACAATACGGCCAGATTTACCAGTATTGACACTAACAACATGGCGGCCAAAAACCCTATCAACATCTTTGTCTGTCCGCAGCCTATGTACCATTGAACCTTGCTCCTTCCGTGCAAAAATTTTACCCTGCCGTGTCTACAAACTTCCAGTTCATTTGCTTAGCTGTTTCTCGTGTTTTTTGAAACAGCTGCCTATTATATCGTGTAAGTCGCTCATTGATATAGAAAGCTCGGGTCACCCCCAGCAGAGCCATACCTTCCGTAGTAAGTGCGCGACGGACACGCGCAGCCTGCAGCAGCGAGTCGCGCGTTGAGCGGCGCGCCAGCCGCGCAACAAGGGGGCGTGGTCGCGGGGGAGGCTCACCCTCCACGAAAGCTCGCACAGGTCCAACGCGTTCCACATTAACCACATCTCGCTCCTCCAAGTCGACCCCAAGTTTCTTAGCAATTGTTAAGAAAATGTGAGTGGGAGCTTCGTTTGACGTCTCCGGTAGACTCGATATCTCCACATCATTAGCCAAAATTTCCTGGTCTCGGTCCTGAATGTCCATCTTTAACTGCACGATAGTGTCTTCCAATTCTTCAATGTCACTCTTTTGACTGGTATCCATATTTGTTCTAGTTTCCAAGGCATCAACCTTTACTTCCAACCTATCTATACGAGTATTCTGTGCCTTGATTTCAACAGCGAGATCTGTCATGGTTGCATGAAATCTGCTCATTTCGTGACGCATCGCTCTCATTTCTGTCACAAGCATTTTAATATCCATGTTAAAATCCAAAATTTGCTCATCACCCGATTCATTCGAGAATTCTCTATCTTCATTATAAGCTTTAGAGTGCTTTATCCGCTGCGTAACATTTTTGTTTGATCCATCATCCTCACTTTGATTGCTCTGAGGTGGCGAAGAATAGCGAACAGGTGTGTCTATATTACCCTTCTTAGGCTGCTTGCTCATACATTCTGGGCAGTTCCAACTGCGCTCGGAGCCCGCTCCATAGAATGAGTAAAAGCGCTTAGGTAGGTACTACTTACGTTCGCGCAATCTAACCCGTAAACGGCGTTGCAAGAACTACAACGCATGCGTTCCTTTTTGTATAGTGCTTTACCACAACCAGCACAGTTTCCTGGTACCACCGATAATTTCGAAGCCATTATTACAAAATTAATACAACACTATTAAGTATGATTCCGGCAGTGCGTATTTTCTTCTACTACAAGTATATTGTTTACGTTTACGTTTCGTCTCCACCTCACTAGGGGGCAGTAAATCACCGTCTATAATAATTATATAAACAGTAAACAACTCTCCTGTCAGGTAGCGTAAAACAGCAGTCTATGGCAACTGAATCGCGCGTTAAATCAGTATTAAGTTTGAGCGCTCGCCGCTAGATGGAGATGACACTGAATTTGTTGTTTAGTGTGCGATGCCCGCTGTTATCGAAAAACTTCTGTTTTAGAATTCAAACGCAACGTTTTTATTACGTAAACAATGAAATTTAATTTAATTTCTTATCTTTTGGATTTAGTATAGCACTAGATACTGAACTATTTTCACTCTTGACATCCATCTATGCACTGTTCACCATTTATAACATTAGTCACTATAATTCACGACAAATCAATGAAATATAGTTTTTTCATTTTTTCACCGATATTTATATATAACTATCCGAGATAATGTTTCCACTAACTATTTTCGTTATTTGGCACTCAATTATCATAATTTCATTTCAAATTACTCATACTTTATAATTTTAGTAAATAAATCTTTACGGAGCTAATGTTTACTCGACGCAAGCGCCCTCTCTATCCAACATTACTAACAGTCTTAACGATACGCTACAAAAGATTATGTTTGCAGATATTTATCTATCCATAATTTTACGCTTAGTCCCTAGCGGGGTAGGCAGTAAGGTCCGAACACCTCAATAGCTTCGTAACATTTATAGCTCTTTTTATGCATGCTCGCCAGTTCCTAGAGCTTCAGACGTCGCCTTTTGATAACACCCGATCGATTTGGTCGTGGTAGGTGTGTCTAGGCCTTGCTTGGCGCCTACATTCTTCCACCTACAAGTTGTATATCTGTTTCGTCATTCTTTTCTCTTGTATTCCACACGTCCGCACCAATGGACTATGCCACGCCATTTATATTTATAAGTCTAAGAATGAATTATAATTATTAGAAGTATATTGATTTACACAAGTGAGGCTTCTGATGTCGCAACTGTACATACGCTATGCCAACTGCTTACCATCGTATAAATATACCCGCTCTCTACCTCTCTTAAATCTTAAAATACATCTTTTTTTTATACGACGTCAGGAGGCATACAAGCATACGGCCCACCTGATGTAAAGCGGTAACCGTAGCCGACTAATGCTTGTAATATATTAAGTATCAGTTGCGCGATGCCTCCTCTGCTGCTTACACAGCAACTCCTTAGGAGCTTACTGGTGACCTCACGCACACGCAGAAACACAACAACCCTCTAGGGAGTTGTTATTTGGCTACGGTTGTCTGTGAGGTGGATGTACTTACCCAGACGGGCTGCTTCGATGCGCTCTACCTCTTTAAAACATCCAGACCAAGACAAACAGACATGTTCACTCACACAAATGTTAGTCCTGTGTGGGAATCGAACCCACGAGCGTTAGTGTCAAAGTCGCGTCATTCACGACTAAGCCCATCCGTGTGTTTATTCCTCTTAACCCCACAATCTTCATACAGTGATACATATTGTATAATATTTATAACATCTGTCCGCGAGTTACCTTTCTTTGCTTCCATGAGCAGATGGATCATGTCTGGCCTGATGATATTCTTCTCTTCCCTGTTCCGCATCGTGCTCAACACTATGTCTTTGAAGAAGTCTGTGCTGGCTTTAGAGAATAACGTCATTTTGAATTTCTGAAAGTAAAGGTATAATATTTTTTAAAATTGACCGATCACCTTAGGGGCCGACTATAAGTTAACTTCTCTAGTATAAGTTAACGTGTATAGTAGTTAAGAAAATATTGAAATTTGTAAAGCCCCTTCAGGGGCAGTAACACATTTCCTAAAGTAAGGTAGCCGATAAAAAGAATGTAAGGGGCGTACAACATATTTTTAACGAGTATGACAGTCTTCTTTTGCCTAGCGTTACATCACTACACTATCACTAATGTTTTATTTAATATAACTCATTACGTACATTACTTGAACAAAAAAGTGAAAAACTAGAACCTTAGTTCTAGGCTTAGATAAAAAATGATTACGATATTTAATTGTAGGCACATATGCAGGTTGTAATTAAAATAAAAGTCGGTTTTGTCGTCGGTTATTTCGTCTAAACTAAATGTGAAATATATCCAAATTACGATATTATTGTAGACAGGCGTAGGTCATAAGATTTGTAGTTTCTATTAAAATGTAATTAAATCGTTTCTCAACCGCTGACTAATGGTGACGTGACTAATTCATGTCCAGACACGATTCCTGTACCAAAATTTACAGACAGTACACAGCGAACGTTACGCCGCCGCTTCTTAATTTTTTTTACATATAAGTTCAGCATAGTGGCTCTTTGCCTGATAGTAAGCGAAAGAGGAGCCCAAATCGCAACTGCAACTGACAAAAGACTACACAGTGTTCTGTCAGTTGACGCTGCCTTACTGGCCCGCAACATGCTTCTTCACGCTCCGTTTGAAGGATCCTGTAATGGACTGCAGCGCGACCCCGCCTACCTACCTATTGCCTCTACCTATCCCAATGAGACCCGACCTGACGATCTGAACTAAGGCCACGCCATCCACTAAGTAATGAGACCAACAGACTCTTATAGCTGCAAGCCGCACTACGCCCTACCTAACTAACTAACTACACCTACTGCTACTAAAGTACCTTACCTAATTTTATTGCTATCTTATTATTATTATCTTACCTAACGAACTAAATGTTTCTACCTTGCTAAGCCCTACAAATCCTCCTAACTAATATCCTCACTACCTACTTATGTGCCTAACCTAAGTTTACTTTATGTACCTGTTCCAGTATCTACGTATGTGTTTAATGTTAAGACCTACCTAGATAACCTACCTATTTGTCGTATGCCCTACTTGTGTCTAATATTAAACGTACCTAGATAACCTAACTACTGTTTTATGCCCTACTTATGTGTTTCGTGATAAACCTACCTATGTTACCTAAATACCGTCTTATGTGTTCTATATTCAACTAAAAACCTATCTCCCAATCCTGTGTACAGATGAATTGCAGTTATATATCGATTTATTGATATATATATATATCTATTGATATAAGATATTTCGATGCCTTGGTGCCTAGGGTCATATACACGAGTTAGTTAGGGAAGGTCGCCCATAAACTCGGGATTAAGCGAGTTTTAATTGCATGTGTGTGGTACGTATTATGGTATTTATATCGTGGCTAATATCCCTGGCCAAGTTTATTTTCCCAACACACAGCTAAGGCTTTTGAAGCTGGTTTCTTCGCAAAGAAACAATGTATTTATATATATATGTATTTGGATGCGTACGACTTTTATTTAATATTTTGTTGTTGCAACTAATAGCCACTTGCTCCAAGCCTTCTATTCCAAGTCCGTTGGTATATATTATAAGTTATGTGTGCGCTTTATTGATTGTGTAGAGCTCTTAAACCCTGCTCGGGTTTTATCAATTAACTGGACTGGATCAGAGTGGATTCACTGAGGGTGAATTCACTAGACGAACTGCCTTAACATTTTAGAACATGTTAATTACTGTCTCGGTATATTGACGGGATTACAGGCTTATCGAAAATCAAAGTCTATTGACGCTTATAGCGTTTCTTTTGATTATTCACGCGGGACGTTATCACGCAATTTATGCTCTCGTGTTCAAGGTTCTCTAACCTTATAGTACTTTAAAAAAACTTCATCATTTATTTATAAGGTGCCCGGTACCCAAACCATATCAGTCGAGTGAATAACCATCTGATATCAATAAATATGCTTTCAGACTGGCTACAGGCCCGGCGGATCCGCCACTTAACGCCCAACCAAAATTAATCCGTGTTCGATTCACGGGGTCGAACGCGAATTAATCCCTACCGGACACCATGATGTTACATTTACAGATATAAATATGTCCTTTTTTTCTTTCAAAATAAAAATAAAAATGAGAGCGTTATATAAACAAAATCGCGAGATTCTTATACTAAAACATCCACCTTATTTTAAAACATCCAAACTCATGCAAAACAAGCACTTATTTATAACTTAGTCGTTAATGGATTCTATACGGAACCTTACAACTTTTAATTCTCTAATCTTAACCCTGATTATCTAACAGACTTCGTTAATCCGCGGCTATCTAGCTGAATACCGACCGCCAATTTGGCGAAACAAAGACCCGGGTATGACCTAACGCCCTAATGCGAGTGTGTCTGTGAACATTGTGTATAGATATTTGTGTTATAAAAAATATATATATGTGTAAATAACTTTGTGTAGACAATTAGCGGACGTGTGTATCTCTGTATGGCCTAACCCTTACGGTCCACTAATTACGAATATGCAATTATCGCAGACTCACGATAATTCATACAGGCTTAACCGAGAGGTTAAACCAGTATGCGAGATTATAGTCGCCTCGACATTCCGTGATGTATGTATACACTTCACGAGCACTTTATTTCGCGCTAGAAAGGTGTTTCCCTAATGTTCTGTGAAGAAGATTCAGTACGACTTACCTAACCGTACTAAATCGTGTACTTGATTCTAAACACTCAAACCTCGCTCAGTTGTCACAGTCAGTTTACCACGGAGTTTGAAATGTATCAATGTTGCTTAATAACAAGCCACTTTAAATAAACTATCGCGACTTTAAAGAAAAACTATAAGAATTGGTTAACAAATCTTATAGCCCAAACGTATACTGATTACTTAAGTTACAATAATGCAAAATTTAAGAATTCACGAGATACACCTCGTCTCACAAGTCAGTATCGGCTAAAAGGTCCCGTCTTCTCATTCCCATTCTATATATAGGCCACGACAATTCTGCCATTCCCAGCGTTTCACACTACCGCGTTTGACCCCCGTAAAAACGTCACGCCGATCTGTATTTAGAAGCAAGGTTCCGTACACATTATCCACTCCAGACTAGGTCTTACAACTAACTTAACTTATCGAATAATGCATAATTCACACATGCTAATTAACCGTGATTAGTACCAAATTTAGATCTTATTCTAAATACCCGAATAAACTCCAGACTGAGTCTGCCTGTCACACCCAAGAGCTGCCTCTCAGGGCAGGGATACGTCGATCCACTTGTAATCCCATTTTATTCTCAAACCTCTATTACTTGTTATAATTATTTCCAACCGATCGTTTAGATCTTGTATTCATTGTCAATTTTCGAATTCCACCAAGACATCGGCATATCTTCCGTGGTTTCTTTTTATACCACACGGACCCCTGATTTGCTTGTATAGACTAGGCGCGCTCGGCGTCAACAAAAAAAACATAATGGGTTGCACGTGTGAGCCCAGCTAAGTTGCATCTGACCCGACCATACACCAATCTTAAGGCATTTTAAGCCATTTCGATTTTGAATAATAGTACACAATCTTATTATCGATAAGATTTGCTGATACCATTACAATCCCATATTGTAGGAAGGAGGGAACACGTGTGTCTTTCTGCCGGAGGAAAGGACGGGGCTGCTTACCGCTAGACTAGTAACGAAACTTGCTGAATACCGGCGAGTTTACCATTTTTTTCTCACCTTGTTGGGCATTATTTGGGTTAGAACAAATCATGTGTAAATTTGAATACACTGAGTACAGACAGATGGTTTGATTTTCCCTCTGTGTTGTGTAAGTCTATCGGCAGTCGCTTCATGTAATAATCAGTATCTTTGTCAAATTCCAAAGCTTACGTAACAGACTTCATCAATCTTAATGAAATAGGAAACGGGATAACGCTCAGAAGAAGAAATTGTTAAAAATCTCTTTCACCAGAGAGATTCTTGACACTAAATTTGGATCAGATGACTGATTTACGTATATATGTACATATATATATATATATGTGTATATAAGAGTTATATATGTATTTCTAGTAGTGCTGTGGTATACCTATATATTATATGACTGTTACCTTGCAATTAAACACTGTAAATCGTAATCTTCTCAAGTAATATACCTAATATTTTTTTTACGCCCAAGGAAATTGAAGACCCACAAATGAAGGACTAACGGACACACGCGGGTGTGCGTTAGTCCTTTTTCCATGAGGGGCACCCTCTGGACACGAGAGAAGTGGTGAGATCTTGCATAGATAACATTTCGGAAGGCCGAACTGATTATGTCGGATTCCTACGGACTAAAATACCACCTGGGACTGCCTTTAGCCGGGAAGGCTTCAAAGGCTTCATCTGATGCGATCCCCCAGGGATACGAGACGACGCAAATCATGCCTAATATGAAAACCTGTGCTCTTTATATCTTTAGGAGAGGTAAGGCGCATCGAAGCAGCCCGTTTGCCGCATTACATCAGCTGAGCCGGGTGCCTGCCCAACGTTCGATAATAAAATTACGTTCACCCCAGAAAATAACATAATTAACAAGTTCATAGTCGAACAGAAAAACAAAACAGTAATGATAAACAACATTAATAACACAAGATAAAAAGTAATAATTGAACAAAATCGTTCCCACAGTCTGCAGTATGTAAATAATAATCCACTTAGGTGTAATGATCTAATGCGTCATTAAACTCAAGTAAGAAAATCATCATACTGACAACACACGTGATTGCTTATATAGCAGTACGTATATTCTTGAAGTGTTCGACTAGTTGCTTACATTCCACATAATATTTGAAGGATGGCTTATTCTTACTTCCTACAAAAATCTAAAAAACTCCTGCGAAAACATCTGCATTGTGCTTTCTAGTTTGATGACATGACATGATAAAGCAAATACAAAACGTTGTACACCAAAGTGTTGACTAAAACAAGTTATATTTATCTATATAACCACCTCTTAGCAATGTATATCTCGCTTAGGGTTATCGTCGACGTCTCGATGGTTAATAGTAAGCCCATTTGGAAGCCCAAGCTTGAAATCCTGGGTATTAGGGATACATCATTAAAACTTTTCCCAGACTAATTATGGTGTCCCTCAGGGAAGCGTGCTTGGTCCTACGCTATTCTTGATCTACATAAATGATCTTTGTGAATTAAGTGGACTCGGCGGTCAGTTACTTGCTTACGCTTATGACACCGCTATAGTGTTCTCAGGAAAACCGATTCTAAATGTAAGTTCAACCAAATACCTGGGGATAATCATTGAGCAAAACTTAAATTGGTCCCTACAAATTAATTTAACAGCTTCTAGAATTAGAAAGCTTGCTTGGATTTTTAAGACCATTAGACACGTAGCTCACCCTATACTTCTTAAAAGAATCTACTTAGCACTTGTCCAATCTATTACAGTTTATTGTATCTTTATCTGTGAGTTGCCGAGATAACCAAACTTATCGAAACTGAACGGGCGCAAAGATCCCTTCTTAAATTTATGTCTTTCAAACCTTACCGTTATTCTACTGAATCCCTCTATACTGAACTGAATGTGCTGACCGTAAGAAAACTCTTTGTTATTGAATCCGTATTACGTCAGCATAAATTGGTTGGATACGATCACACCATTGCCTCGAAGAGAAGACAGGAGCCCTTCATGCGTGTCTATTCGGATAAAACCACGTTTGCATCAAAACAATTTTACAACATATCTGTATATTTGCATAAGATAGTAAATAGGAAACTGAACATCTATAATAAAACTTTGTATTCTTGTAAACTTATCATCCTGGCTAAAAACGCTGACTTACGAGGAAACTGAATCTCTTTTGGACATAATTAAATAACCGACATGCAATGTATAATGATATGACCGGCTTTTATTTTACTTTTTTTTTTTTTTTTTTTCATTTTATTTTTATAAGTATGTCTTTATATTTCCATACCTATCTATATGGAAACATAATTTACCCATCCAATAATTTTATAATATGACCTTTACTATATTTTGACAGCACACACAATACACGCTTACGTACGTTACACAGTCCTACAGAAACACGCACGCACACACACACATGTAGTCATTTACGCACACACACGCGCACACACAGACTCACATTCTCACACACAACCAACAACAAGTATGTTTTCTTTGTATAACTTCATAGTATATATTATATAGAATACTATTGTAATATAAAGAGCGGGACTCGCCAGATACAGGTTCATATAACTTAATTGGTGAGTCTCAGAAACCTGTTTGCAATGACTATATAGCATTGAATAAATGAATGAATTATGAAATTTGGTGTTGCCATTAACTATAGTTTTTCAATTGTCAGATCTAGCCGATGATATTATGCACAAGTAAAAGTGCTTAAAATTCAGCAGTCAGTTGGGATTAAAATTTTACCTAACGAAAGTTTGAGGTAAATTAAATCTATTTTTTAAATTTGTCAAGTCTTTTATATTTCCAATGCTGATCAGTACTCTGAAGGAAGTAAAAATCCTTTCACTAATCTGACTTATCCACAATGTTATCTTGTTTATGTTCTGTTTTCATACTTTCGAACATTCCTTCGTATAGGTATTAGATCAAATGGCTCTCTGTGGTCTATATGATTAGAGAAAGCAAATGAATCTGCTGAAAGAATTATTGAAATTTTAATATCAGTGTCTTAGTATATCGATCCCTCAAAAACGCTCCTATAACCATCAAAGGCTGTGTAGTCAACAGTACCCAGTAGTAGATTGATACAGCGATAATGATTATGATATTACTTTATGGTGATAGGTACAATGATCCATAGCATTTATTAGATTCGGCGAGCTTCTGTGCTCGTTGAATCTAATCTTTACTGTATGTAAAATGTAACATTTAGACACAGAGAGGGAAAGAGTATGTTTCTCCTTACTATTACTATACTATATATGCACGTATGCCGCTCGTTTGTCACGTTAGTGTCATAAAAAAGGTATCATTATGATCCAAAGCAATGAAATCCAAGCACAGAACGATAATGATAGTTTTAAAATTACCGCCATAAGTTTGGGGAATGAGACGAAGAAAAAGAATTTGAGGAGTTGTAGAAACTTGAAAGTGGATGTGGCTTTTCCCATCTGATAGAATTTGTTGTTCTCCTCGGCATGTGAGTTCACTTTCAGCCCAAAAGCGCACGATGCGATGACATCATTGGCGTAGCGCGTTGTGAGGTCCTTACCCTCTACGTCAATGTAGTCAACTGAAAGGAAACATGTTGATTATTTTGTCAAGCAGGTATATAAATATGACGGTTTAGGATATATAATGACAAATAATTCCTTCATCTTTAGGGATAAATAAATTATAACTAGTAATAAACTAACTACCTCCAGATTCTTGAATTTTCTTTTTCAGTACTGCAGTCATTTGGTTGCCAACTTCTACAATAAATGGCAACATATGACGCATTTTCGAGCTGGTGAAAGCCGGGCTCAGTGTCGAGCGCATATCTTTCCATTCTTGTCCTGAAACAGAGAAAACAATATGAGTATCGTGTTTTACAGCAAGTACTGATCAAATACGATGATTGGTTGAGATATTCAATTTTACATACTAGTCTTAACACGATTTCATGTTCATTAATGTAATAAAATCTTAGGAACGAAACTTCAACCGTTTATATTTTTTTTATACAACTAGATTGGCATACAAGCATGCGGGCCCGCACTCGATGCTAGGCGGTTACTGCAGTATATTGACGCTCGCAACACCACGGGATGTTACTCGCGCGCTGCCATTCTTGTGACCTAAGAATGTTTCGTCACGGTACCCAGTAATTTCTCTGCCATATCACCCTTCAAACCGGAACACAGCTATATAAATACAGCTGCTTGGCGGTAGAATTAGATGAGACAGAGGTACCCACGCAGACGACTTTTGTACAAAGTGTCCCTCTGGTAAATTATTATATTTAATAATTTTGCAAAAGCCTAGTGGATTAGTGAAGTGGCTAATTAAACCGACTGGTCTCCTGTTCAAATCCTAGTGTACCACTAAAATCGTATTTTCGGATTAATGTATATATTTGTAATTATCACTTGCTCGGCGGCGAAGGAAAAAATCGGGAGAAACTCCCATGTCCGAGAAATTATATTTAGAAAAAAAGTGTGATATACGAGTAACTTAACAAATGCCTGACTCTCTCTCTCTGTTTGTGGAGGTCTGACGACAGTTACTCTGCAAAAATCGGCAACAACCTAAATTCCTAGTACCCGTCAATCGTAATAGAGTAGGAAACTAGATAACGGTATGAAAAAATATTAGTATGTAGTAAAACTTTTAAGTACCTCCACCTCACGGAAAACCTCAGTTAAAAGTTCAATCAACTCCTGCGTGTAAGATCACCAGTAAGCTCATAAAGAGTTGCTGTGTTAGTAGCAGAAGTGACATCGCGCGAGTGACACTTAATGTATTGCAACCGTTTTACATCAGGTGGGCCGTATGCTTGTATGCCTCGCGACGTTGTATATATAAAAAAGCTGAGGATTACAGCTCTGCAGGCTACACCCTTATAATGATACCGTTGAGCTGGTCTAATGTGACGACGGAGGTTGGTGATGGTCAGCGACTCATTTCATTAAAGGTTTTGTTTTGAACTAGAGATTTCTTCCAAAACTTGAAAACACCAAAGACCAACACAATCAGATATTAGTCCTGTGTGAGAATCGAACCTACGGTGTCAAAGTAGCGTTACTAGCCATTGCGCAACCGAGCTTGTCAAAAAGTCGTTATTTAGCTACGGCTTTCTGTGAGATGGAGGTACTTTCCCAGGGCTACTTTTATGCGTCCTACCTCTCTTAAAATATCCAGACCAAGAGAAACAGACATTTTCATTCACACAAATGTTTGCCTTGTGTGGGATTAGAACCCACGAGCGTTGGTGTCAAAGTCGCGTTATTCACAACTCAGCCACCGAGCTCGTCAAAACGTTTACTTAGTCTCTCTAGTAGAATTAAAATACTTTATAAAACTAACTAACTATTAACTACTATGATTAACATGACTAAGTTAATGTTATATATCAGCCGGAATATATCATGTTCTAATTAGGGATATAAATACAAATAAATAATTAGTTTCACACAAATTTCACAGCGCCATTTAGTTTCATACTAATCAAAGCTTATATTGTGATTACTAGCCAATAGATAAACATACGTGAATATTTTTTGATAAATATTTTCTTGTCCATCCAAACCGAGGCAAAGACACATGTTGCTGTACACAAATATTCGACTGGCGCGGGAGCGGAACTCACAATCCTTGGTGTCAAAATAACCATTGATAATTCTATTTGAGCACCGGTCTCGTCAGAACAAATTTTTATGTTATAATTAGAGATACATTGGATAGTAGTTTTTGATCAATACCAAAATAAGTTGTATCTCACAGGAGATTAGACCTTCACCTAACATGAGAACGAAGACAAGAAACAACTTCATGTGGTTTTCTACGGAACGACAATGTAGACCTCTTTTGTGATCTATTAAGTCGAACGCTATTTACAATTCGGTAAAATGCCGAATATTAAATAACGGCCGAATACGATACAAAGTAGTCAAATATTCATTGTATATCTAAATTTTAATAACTTACCTTTTAATGAGAATAAGTTTCTTCCAAAGAATGGGTCATTCTTGTCATCTACTAAGGTCCGATGATCGAGAAAGTATTCGAAGTCCTTCACTGTTATTTTCTTCACCAACTCGATGTCTCTGATCACTACGGATGGCTTTAGGAATTCAAATCGACCCACGAATCTGAAATAATATGTATTGTTTCATTTCATATGGATCACTGGTAGGGGAAACTATTATTGGCGACGTCCTGTACACCATACACATGACTAAGTATTGACTGGCACTGGCCATTCGAGCGGTCACGGGTGAGTAATAATAATTTGCTGATTGGTTGTTTATTGTTATTTTATTACTAAAGTATTTTGTTTGTTTGGAAAACAAGTGGCATAGCCTCACACAGAATTTCACACAGAATAACGACAACATAAAGAAGACTGAAAGAAAATAGGCATCCGTAACATACATAAAATTTAGGTGGACAACAAAACAATTGGTTTTAAAATTGTACATGTTATTAAAGGCATAGGAAATGTATCTCGTGGAGCATGGTCTATCGTGCGCGAGACCAAGTATGACTATGGATATATCATCAGCAAATAGTACAAAAATGGGGGGTTTATAATAACAATAACGCGCCATATCATTGAGTAGCATGTATTCCGACGTATGAATCTAATCAAGGTGGCATTTTGCTTATAAACAAAGCCCATCTGCAGTTGAGCAGCGTGGTGGAGTATGCTCTAAACCCCTTCGGTTGAACTGAGACCCGCATCCCTGCAGTGGGATTAGTTGATGTAGTAGTAGTAGTATAAGGTTTCAATGTGAGAACATATCAACATAATTAGATTTTTGTGACACAGTAACTTTCCTAAAAAGGAAACAAAATGATTTCAATTTTTTTTGGTTCTGTGGTCTCTATCTTATACATAGTCTTCGGCAGGAAACCTGATAGCCTGAAATCAAAATAGCCGAATATCCTGCTATACCAAAAAAGTTGTTCACCTTGTGAAAATTGTCTGGTTGTATGCTATATGTTAAGTGTCCTCAGGATGAGGTTCTATAGGAACAACTGACTATTTAAAGGTTTTGTAAACATCTAGATAAGCTTCTGTGAGTCTTAGCCTCATCAGGTAGGCCACTTACATGTATGTTATATCAGTGATAAAAAAATAGCCAATTCATGAACAATCATCATGAATCATCAATTATACGAGTATATCAGATATGAACAATGGTATATACTTAATTTAAAACAAATAACATCATTATCATACGATACCCTTTTAGTAGATATGAGAGTTATATTTACACCGTTATCATAACACAATTATAATCCTATAACAGGATATCTTAAGTTCCTGGTTATCAGGCAAACAACCACAAACAAATCAAAATGATAGCAACAGTATCTACGGACAACACTCGCGATAATTACTCGCGATAATCATAAAAGACCTCTTTGGTGTACTTCTAGGCGTAGTGCAAACGTAAACACTTTTATATCATGTATCCAAGTGATTTTTTTTATTTCTACAATACGAGATTATCCACATCAAAGGGATTGCCAATCTCAAAGTTGTTAGTTGTTAACTATATAACTTCCATACAAACAAGCAAAAATGTTAACGGCAACATAATATAAGGTTTTGGACGCATACGGAAACATGCAGGTCAAAAAGCGAAAAAAAATTTTTGCAATCATTTTATACTCGGACAAATTTTGAATGAAATTTTTAACTTCTTCTTTTTAGCATTATCTCCAAGGACTAACGAAGTCCGCTACCTAGGGCAAGGAATCGCCGAAGAAACCGTCAGAAATAACTCTGACAAATCGGACTACCACTCTGAGAAAATCAAGGTTTCGAACCAGAGCCCGATAGTTAATTAGCTAGTTCTTTATCCACTGAGCTTTTACTGCTACAATATCCGCAATGGTATCCTGTGTCAGCAACTCACGCCCAACTTCACCTCCAACACAAGTATATATTTTACTTCCTAGGGCTGTCTCATGTTTTAAAAGACATGTAATGAGAGAAAATAAATAATATATTATTATTAACTAAAAATATGTACACGTGCGCATCCCCTAAATCAATTGATAGCCTGTTGCCTTAAAGGAAACATTCATATTCAAACACACAAAGGTAAGTTGAGAGATGTGTTGGCTACTGCTATATGAGTGGAAACTGCTGAGCAATCATCCACAGCATCAGAGCTATAGCGATGGTAGCTGGGGTAACAATAGCTATAGTGGCTTTGGTTAGATATGTTCTGAACTGTCCACTTCTCTTTAAGATAGAACCAGAGCAGGGTGGTTCTTTCTTCTTCTCATTATCGCGACAGTGGCTATAACGTTATTGTTATATTAGTGGCTATAGATTTTGGAGGACCAGTGCTCGGCCAGCTGCCTGACATCATCAGTAACGTTGAACCGCTCCTGAAGTGCACAATCTTGGTCACGCAGGGCAGTACAGTTGATAAGTTACGGGATAGATGGTGGTTTGTCGCCACCAAAGTTGGTAATATATCCACACACATACAAGTTGTGAACGTATTATCATAATTCTCCCAAAAGCAGAGTGGGTGATGATCCAGCAATTAAATTAAATTAACATCACGAGCATCTATTAGTAGAATTGAATAGCTAGAATATAGTCAGAATTTTTGATTATAAAAACTCACCGTTCCTCCGGGAAAGCTTCATAAGTCCTCTCAACGTCGTCAGCGAAATGATCTACCTTCATAAGGACTCGGCCCATCGTGCCCACCAAGGGCAACGGCGTGAAATGCTTCACTCCATATCTGCTGAACCTGGAGTGATGTTGGCGAAGGTACAGCACGAGGGCTGCGATGATCACAGCCGTCCATATCACTGCCAACATGATCTGAAAATAAGGGGGTTATTAAAATTGTTTTCACTTTCCATTCTAGGGGACGTTGTTGTAATTAACAGTATACTTTCGATTTTGAGGCTCGGTGACTGATGATTGATGGCGTCGTTATTCGAGTCAGTCTATCGGGACAGGCCCACCACTCATACCCACCACTGTGTCTCCTGTGTAGCCAGAATTAACAGCGGCGACCACAAAAAAGGCAATGAACAGTGAAGTCCATTGCCGTCCCGGGGGTTAAACTACAGCTGCCTTGGAACTCACAACGAATTTAATCAAAAGAAATTTGTAGGAGTAGGAAGTTTTGGAATTGACTTCCCCTCTTGGCAAAGTGAGAGACAGCAATATGATAAATAAGGCATTTAAAACCTCAAAGAGATGGCTAGTCAAGTGAAGCTCAACTGCCGTACACCACGGATTATCAAATATCTAACACTATTGGGACCTAAACTGTGAGTTGTTACCTAACACATCGATTCCAATAATATAGATTGCAGAACCGCCTAAACGCCTGGTAGTTCTCCCTTGTTGCCACCAAATCAGAATAGTATACTACCCCGGATGTGACACGCAAGTCGAGTCAGTCTAATTGGAAATGCAGGTTAAGTATCATCTACTTCAGCCTGTCTAGCAGTACCTATAGTACTTCGTAGTCGAAAGATACGTTAAGCCGTCCGTCCCGGCTGTTGTCTATAGATGACTGTCGTTAAGGTATGTCTGTGGAATTCGGGCTGTTTGAAAACACATAGTTACGCTCCTGCAAGTGGGTGAAATCACCAGGCCTAAGAGTAGCTGAATCTGTAGCCACCCGCTACAGATTCAGCTACTCTACAGCTACAGACGCGAGTACTCTGCTTTTTGCATTTTGAGCGTTTAGAAGCGGTTGAGTCGCATTCTTGTTTGCTTCCCATCTTATTAAAAAATATTACGAAGATTATAATCATTAAATAATTAATCTATAATTTAATCATGTACACCGGGTCAATTACCACCGAGCTGCTAAATAAAAGAAAATAAGGCACAATACATACATACAAAATATGTAGTCTGTGATGGTACCAACAAAATCTTATCAATGATAATGAATATAATATTATATTAAAACATGGAATGTTAAAACTGCGTAAACTGGTACAATTTTTGAGTCGAATGCGTGGAAAGCTGACGCATATGGTATCTGTTACGAGTTTTTGCGAGACTTGGCGTCGAGCAAGCCGAGACTAGAAAAACTAAGGGATCCTTTGGTCAATCGAAAGATGGGGCGATGCTTTGGTTGAATTCGGAAATAGACAGTAAATACAAAGGACTAAAAGATCTATTGAAAATAAATCATCAAGAGATAATAGATGTTTGAGAATAAATAAAATTATTATTGAAACAAGTGGCTATTTGTTGCAACAATAAAATACTAAATAACTAGCGTACGCAAATAAACATATATTCCTTGCGAGGAAATCAGCTTCAAAATCCTTAGCAGTGTGATGGGACACCCTGGCCAGGGGAAATGCCACTATATACATGCTATAATACTACCTCACATATGCAATTAAAACTCGATTGAACCCGAGTTTATGGGCGAATTTCTATCACTAACTTGTTGTAAGACACTAGGCGTCAAAGCATCGTAACATTTTACATCAATAGATATATATATATCGATAAATCGATATATGACTGCAAAATCAACTCAACACAGAATTGGGAGATAGGTTATAGTAGAATATATAACAATCTAGGTAGGTCATTAAATCTAAGTTTGACAAATAGAAGGGAATTAAGGATAGTTAGGTTATCTAGGTAGGTCTTAATATTATACACATAAGTAGGTCTTAGGTCAGGTACATAAGGGAAACATAAGTTAGGTACATAAGTAGGTATTAGGATATTAGTTAGGAAGATTTGTAGGGCTTAGCATTTTAGGTACATTTAGGTAGTTAGGTAAGATAATTGCACTTCCTAGCTCGCGATCTAGCTAAATCAAAGAACTATAAATTTTGCTGGACCTCTTACGGACGGGTATATGTAAGAAGAAACGAGGCCGCACCAATTATTGTTTTAAAAAGTGAAGCCCAAGTTCACAACCTTTTGCAAACTTCATGACTACAGATTCAGTTTACCGCTACGGCCCAATGTTTTATGTCTATGTCATATTTCTTTTGTGCGCTCTGTTTTCTCTGTTATACAAAGAGGCAATACTTACAATTAAATAATATACTTAAACAATACACACTACTAACAAACAATAATATTTATACTTTATCAAACATAATCATGTATTTCATAAAACAATACTCACCAACACATACAAATTTATATCATTTAATATGTGAACTTTATACACGTAAAGACATACTGGTAAGGATATTAACTTGGTTATTTAATGACATCCATGGATAGGCCTATTTTAAATATGGAAGTAATAGACAACATAAACGTAGCTTCTACAGAAGAATGTACACTTGTTGAACTATCGAGAAAGCCCGGTTTTATACAAAGATCAGATTTTAGCATAATTTCACAAAACATTAGAAGTGTCTATTCTAATCTGAATGACTTACAAGCAAATCTATCGCAATTGAGTTTTGATATTGATTTATTATTACTAACTGAATGCAGACTCGACCAGCTGAGACCTGTACCTCAGTTGGAAAATTACCACTGTTTCTGTACTACCAATCACGTTAATCAAAACGACGGAGTGGTTGCATATATCAAAAAAACTCACAGAGCGTCTGTCAAAGAAATTATGCTAATGCACGCGTCATGTCTACAAATCAGCTTAACTAAAGTAACAATACTGGGTATTTACCGTTCGCCCTCAAATAACAATGCTGAAAATTTTATAGACTCACTTAGTGCTCATCTTGATACTATTTCGTCATCTAAAGAGATAATAATAACGGGCGATATAAATATTAACTTAATACAAAGGATTAAAGAACAGTCACACGAACGCACGAACCGTCTCACTTATTTAAACATGTTGGCAATGTACGGCATACTTCCTGGTCATCTGTTGCCCACCAGAGAATCATCGTGCTTAGATCATGTTATGCTAAGGTTGACTAATAATAATACAGCTTCGATACTTATATTAGACACAACCGTAACTGACCATAAAATGATACTACTTAAAATATCAAATAAAGTTAAATATAATGACTATTCCAAACTACAAACCATAATAGACCTAGAAAGTGCGGTAAATAGTATTAAGAATAGTGATTTCTTGAGCTTGATGGCTTATGATAACCCCACAACATTAACCAACGTAATCACAGATAAACTTAGACAATGTATATTAGACAACAGTACAAAAAGAAAAATATCATGCAACAGCCGCACTCTTAAACCGTGGATAACTCCAGGAATCCTGCGATGCATTAAGAATAGAAATGACATGCAAAAACGGCTTCGTTTGGATAAATACAATGAAACTTTAAAGATGACCTACAGACGGTACCGCAACTTCTGCAACAACCTCATTAAAAAGCTAAAACGAAAATATGATAAAGATCTTCTCACTAAAAGCAGTAAAGACCCAAAAACGCTTTGGAAAACGATTAATTCAATTACACATCGTAGCAACGAAAAATCACAAAACATGCATTTGTTGGACATACATCCATGCCCTCAAATAGCCGTAAACTCTGTAAACAAGCATTTTGTTAATATAGGTAAAACGCTAGCTGAAGATATAATCGTCTACGCACCTTCTGAATCAAAACTTGATAAAGATAACTCACCGACCTCACAGTGTAGCTCCTTTGTGCTTCTAGAAACCGATATCAAAGAAGTACATGAAATTGTAATGAACCTTAAGATTGAAAGCGCCCCAGGATGGGATGGTATATCCGCCAGGTTTCTGAAACTTGCAAGTGCAACAGTTGTCCCAGTTATAACACATTTGGCTAATTTGTGCTTTAGGCAGGGTATCTTCCCGGCGGCTCTCAAGATAGCTATAGTTACCCCGGTTTATAAGTGTGGGCACAAAAATGTCGTAGAAAATTATAGACCAATCTCAATATTACCGGCAATATCAAAAATTCTGGAGAAACTTATTAATAATAGATTAACAACTTATTTACAAACATTCAAAATTTTATCGGACTCACAATTTGGCTTTAGACGTGGACTTTCAACAGAAGATGCTATCACAGCACTAACAACTCTTCTAGTAAAAGAAATGGACAGTGGAAAAAAATGCGTAACGATTTTCCTCGATATAAAAAAAACCTTCGACACTGTTTCTGTTCCCATTTTACTGCGTAGACTTGAACAGATAGGAATACGACGTACGCCTCTGGCATTATTCAAAGACTACCTTCAAAATCGCAAGCAGTGTGTCAAAATTGGGGAAAATATCAGCGAAAAGTATGAAATCACTTTCGGTGTCCCACAAGGGAGTATTTTAGGACCTACCTTGTTCCTTATATACATAAACAACCTTTGCAATATGAAAATCGATGATGGAAAAGTCTTCTCATATGCGGATGATACTGCGGTTGTGTTTACAGGACACTCCTGGGGTGCGGTACGAGAAGCTGCAGAGAGAGGAATGACTGGGATAGCCCGATGGCTAAATTCAAATTTTTTAACTTTAAATGCGACAAAAACTAATTTCATATCTTTTGCTAAATATGATAGTTCTCAGCCTGACTCCAACTTTTGCTTGAAAATACATAACTGTAATAATTTACTAACTACCTGTAACTGCAAGATAATCAATAAAGTTAGCAACATGAAATACCTGGGTGTAGTGGTAGACCAACGACTATCCTGGCATACACATTTGGAACTGACTATGGCTAGAGTTCGTAAACTGATGTGGGTATTCAAAACCCTGAGACACATCGGCGAGAAAAATCTCTTAAAGCAAATCTATTTGTCACTGGCTCAATCGGTCTTGGTATACTGCATACCAATCTGGGGTGGAGCTATAAAAACAAAATTTTTGGATTTAGAGCGTGCGCAAAGAGGACTACTTAAAATAATGAGCTTTAAGCCCCGCAGGTTTTCCACAAATATCTTATATTCCTTATGGGATCTGCTTACAGTTAGACAGCTTTATATATTAAATATTCATAGATTATTGGAATATGATCCTGAAAAACGTACAAAAAGAAGAAGTCATGCCGTTGCTCCCATAATCGCAATCAGAACAGTATTTGCTGGCAGGCAGTTCGTAAGCCAATCATCCAAACTGTATAATGCTATCAACGCAAAAATTAACCTATATCCCATGACCTTGTACACCTGTGAAAAATCACTAACACAGTGGCTGAAATCTCTGAGTTACTTAGAGACAGAGGAACTGCTCAAATAGAGCTTATTCTTATTAAAATACTCATTCTTAACAACATATAGTAACAATGATACATACAGATAAACACACGCACGCGCCCACATACACACAACACATGCACATATACACACATGCACACTCATAAACACTATATGTATACATAATATATAAAACAGAATATTATAGTATAAAGTTACATTGAAAATTCAATTCACATACTTGCATTTACATACTTAATTTAACATAGAGCGTATAATGTCTACTCTTAACTATGAATTTATATTATTGTTTTTTTTTTTTATTTTATTTTGTTTTTACATCTCGTTTATATTCTTTTCTGTTAATTTCGAAATTTGTTGACCTTACTTTAATACTAGACTTAGAAGAGCGGGGTTTCCTAATACAGGTATATATATACTTAAAAGGAAGTCTCAAATACTTGTTTTTGTAACATATGTAAGAAAACGTAATAAAGATATTTATTATTATTTTTTCTTTCATCACGGGTGTTAACCCCGGTCTTTTGATAGGCGTGTGCGGGGATATGGATCCAACGCGTAGAGGCCCCTTAGAAAAGATTGATGTAATGTATTATATTATTATTATATATATTTTTATTCAGGGGTATTATCCCGGTCATTTGATAGGCGTGCGCGGGGATATGGATCCAACGCGTAGAGGCCCTTTTAGGAAGATTCATGTTATGTTGTATACCCACCGAGACCCGCTCCTAAAAATATTGATAGAACCATATATCTATGAGCAGGTCACGGCAGGTATTGGGACTATTGCGAATGTATAGGAAATGATTAGTCTATTGTAATGAGGTCTGGAGGGATTATTGGTACTGGGTTATTGCAGAAGAGGGACGGACACCTGCCATAACTATCATATCTGACTGTTATTTTTGGCAGGCGGTGGCTCGCCACTCACTGGATGGACCCCCGAAATGCCAGAGGAAGTCGGCCGGGGGCAACACCGATGTGAGAGACTCAGGGGTGTTGAGAGGTGTGCTGCGCAATTATTATTATAATAATAAAATAGCAATAATATTAGGTAGGGTACTACAGTAGCAGTAGATGTAGTTAGGTAGGGTCGTAGTGCGGCTATCAGCTTAGGCGGCTGTTGGTCCATTACAAGTCATATTGTAGACCTACTTTTCGAAATCGATCAATTAAATTAGCTGATGGGTAGGTATTCGAACACTTAATGTACTCGTAAGAGTTTTAAGGGCCCCTTCAAAGGCCAAACGTGACACTTGATCTATACTACTTTCGTGAGCTTCTGCCACTGGATAATTCGTACAACAGACCAATAAAGCACTTGAGTTCGCATACAGGCACCCTTCACTCAACAAAACGTAGTGTTTGGTATGCCTAAATATCTTAGCGATTCAAGGCGTGTTGGAATGTACAGGGTGTTTGTGGAACTCTCTTAAATTATTCAGGAGTCGTCATTTCGTGCTGCTTGGCTGATGGTAGAAAAACACTTTTAAAATCTTTGAGTGATTATCTTGTTTATGATGTTATATTGATTTTTCTTACCTGAGTTGTGTTTAGCGTATTTTTAGTGAAGATTTAATAAAATAGCAGGTCGCTATGAGAAAACGTATAATAACGTATTTCGAATACATTTCAAATGCGTGTGATATAAAATTGACTGTACTGTATGTACAATACAATACAATAAAATATTATGGTATTATTTAAAATTCTTGTAAAACTGATTAATACAAACATGTTTGTATTGTATTTTTCGTGTATACTTTCTTTTTAACTTTCTAATAATACATATCAGTTGTATTATTAGATACTAGCTTATGCCCGCGGCTTCGCACGCGTAGATTTTGGAATTTCAGCAGTTTTACTTATTTTTATTTTACTTCTTATTTTTTAGTACAGTCGGCATTAAATAGTTAGTAAAAGTATCAAATATCCTTATTTGTGTAGTAATGAAGATATGTCACGGCCTGTTCGGTTTTCATTAACTATTTGATACTGGCTGTATACACTCAAAGCACCTCTTTATTCTCAACATTGCCTATTTTAAAAACATAAAAGTTTCAAGCCACTTAAAAAAAAATATCTGCCTGGGTTGAAATTCAAAAAAATCTTCCTTATCTCTCATATGCATTACAAAAGGAACCTATTGGTCATTGAGTCAGTGAATTAGACAGGAACTCCATTTCTATTAATATAGATTAGCGTCTCGTTCAAACACAATTTCAACCCCCTTTTCACCTCACCTCACCTCGCTAAGGGTGGAATTTTTGAAAACGTTGAAAACATTTTTTTTTGGATTCTAATAGAGAGTATCTATACAAAGTTTCAAGTCACTAACTTCAAAAAGTTTTCTGCTCCATACAAACTGTCAACCCCCCAGCCCCTAAGTTTCAGCCCCTAAATGTGGAATTTTTAAAAACGCTGAAATTACTTATTTGACGTCTTGATTGAGAGTATATTTACAGTCTAAAGTAGCTCACTTTAAAAAATAACAATTTCTTAATAATTCAACTTTTAGTTCAAGAAATACTTTTGACCTCCATTACACCTGGGGTGGAATTTTAAGGCATGATTTTTGAGAAAAATATTTTACTCGTGTTTCATGCCTTTCAATAAAGAACCTTCATGCTGAATTTCATTCGAATAACTTCAAAAACGGCAAAGTTTCATACTAAATTTGCACCCCCGTTTTACCCCCTTAGGGGATGAATTTCCAAAAATCCTTTCTTAGTGCTCCCCTACGTTATAAAAGGAACCCCTGTGCAAAATTTCAAGTTTCTAACCCTTATAGTTTAGGCCCTGCGTTGATATGTCAGTCAGTCAGCTTCTCCTTTTATATATATAGATATAGACGATTGTTGAGAAAAATATTTTACTCGTGTTTCATGCCTTTCAATAAAGAACCTTCATGCTGAATTTCATTCGAATAACTTCAAAAACGGCGAAGTTTCATACTAACTTTGCGCCCCCGTTTAACCCCCTAAGGGATGAATTTTGAAAAAATATTTTACTCATGTTTCATGCCTATCAGTAAAGAACCTTCATGCTGGATTTCATTCGAATAACTTCAAAAACGCCAAAGTTTCATACTAAATTTGCACCCCCGTTTTACCCCCTTAGGGGATGAATTTCCAAAAATCCTTTCTTAGTGCTCCCCTACGTTATAAAAGGAACCCCTGTGCAAAATTTCAAGTTTCTAACCCTTATAGTTTAGGCCCTGCGTCGATATGTCAGTCAGTCAGCTTCTCCTTTTATATATATAGATATAGATGATTGTTGAGAAAAATATTTTACTCGTGTTTCATGCCTTTCAATAAAGAACCTTCATGCTGAATTTCATTCGAATAACTTCAAAAACGGCAAACTTTCATACTAACTTTACGCCCCGTTTAACCCCCTAAGGGATGAATTTTGAAAAAAATATTTTACTCATGTTTCATGCCTATCAGTAAAGAACCTTCAAGCTGAATTTCATTCGAATAACTTCAAAAACGCCAAAGTTTCATACTAAATTTGCACCCCCGTTTTACCCCCTTAGGGGATGAATTTCCAAAAATCCTTTCTTAGTGCTCCCCTACGTTATAAAAGGAACCCCTGTGCAAAATTTCAAGTTTCTAATCCTTATAGTTTAGGCCCTGCGTTGATATGTCAGTCAGTCAGCTTCTCCTTTTATATATATAGATATAGACGATTGTTGAGAAAAATATTTTACTCGTGTTTCATGCCTTTCAATAAAGAACCTTCATGCTGAATTTCATTCGAATAACTTCAAAAACGGCGAAGTTTCATACTAACTTTGCGCCCCCGTTTAACCCCCTAAGGGATGAATTTTGAAAAAATATTTTACTCATGTTTCATGCCCATCAGCAAAGAACCTTCATGCTGGATTTCATTCGAATAACTTCAAAAACGCCAAAGTTTCATACTAAATTTGCACCCCCGTTTTACCCCCTTAGGGGATGAATTTCCAAAAATCCTTTCTTAGTGCTCACCTACGTTATAAAAGGAACCTCTGTGCAAAATTTCAAGTTTCTAACCCTTATAGTTTAGGCCCTGCGTTGATATGTCAGTCAGTCAGCTTCTCCTTTTATATATATAGATATAGATGATTGTTGAGAAAAATATTTTACTCGTGTTTCATGCCTTTCAATAAAGAACCTTCATGCTGAATTTCATTCGAATAACTTCAAAAACGGCAAACTTTCATACTAACTTTACGCCCCGTTTAACCCCCTAAGGGATGAATTTTGAAAAAAATATTTTACTCATGTTTCATGCCTATCAGTAAAGAACCTTCATGCTGAATTTCATTCGAATAACTTCAAAAACGCCAAAGTTTCATACTAAATTTGCACCCCCGTTTTACCCCCTTAGGGGATGAATTTCCAAAAATCCTTTCTTAGTGCTCACCTACGTTATAAAAGGAACCCCTGTGCAAAATTTCAAGTTACTAACCCTTATAGTTTAGGCCCTGCGTTGATATGTCAGTCAGTCAGCTTCTCCTTTTATATATATAGATATAGACGATTGTTGAGAAAAATATTTTACTCGTGTTTCATGCCTTTCAATAAAGAACCTTCATGCTGAATTTCATTCGAATAACTTCAAAAACGGCAAAGTTTCATACTAACTTTGCGCCCCTGTTTAACCCCCTAAGGGATGAATTTACAAAAAAATATTTTACTCATGTTTCATGCCTATCAGTACAGAACCTTCATGCTGAATTTCATTCGAATAACTTCAAAAACGGCAAAGTTTCATACTAAATTTGCGCCCCCGTTTAACCCCCTAAGGGATGAATTTTGAAAAAAATATTTTACTCATGTTTCATGCCTATCAGTAAAGAACCTTCATGCTGAATTTCATTCGAATAACTTCAAAAACGCCAAAGTTTCATACTAAATTTGCACCCCCGTTTTACCCCCTTAGGGGATGAATTTCCAAAAATCCTTTCTTAGTGCTCCCCTACGTTATAAAAGGAACCTCTGTGCAAAATTTCAAGTTTCTAACCCTTATAGTTTAGGCCCTGCGTTGATATGTCAGTCAGTCAGCTTGTCCTTTTATATATATAGATAGATATAGACGATTGTTGAGAAAAATATTTTACTCGTGTTTCATGCCTTTCAATAAAGAACCTTCATGCTGAATTTCATTCGAATAACTTCAAAAACGCCAAAGTTTCATACTAAATTTGCACCCCCGTTTTACCCCCTTAGGGGATGAATTTCCAAAAATCCTTTCTTAGTGCTCCCCTACGTTATAAAAGGAACCCCTGTGCAAAATTTCAAGTTTCTAACCCTTATAGTTTAGGCCCTGCGTTGATATGTCAGTCAGTCAGCTTCTCCTTTTATATATATAGATATAGACGATTGTTGAGAAAAATATTTTACTCGTGTTTCATGCCTTTCAATAAAGAACCTTCATGCTGAATTTCATTCATTTCGAATAACTTCAAAAACGGCAAAGTTTCATACTAACTTTACGCCCCGTTTAACCCCCTAAGGGATGAATTTTGAAAAAAATATTTTACTGATGTTTCATGCCTATCAGTAAAGAACCTTCATGCTGAATTTCATTCGAATAACTTCAAAAACGCCAAAGTTTCATACTAAATTTGCACCCCCATTTTACCCCCTTAGGGGATGAATTTCCAAAAATCCTTTCTTAGTGCTCCCCTACGTTATAAAAGGAACCCCTGTGCAAAATTTCAAGTTTCTAACCCTTATAGTTTAGGCCCTGCGTTGATATGTCAGTCAGTCAGCTTCTCCTTTTATATATATAGATATAGACGATTGTTGAGAAAAATATTTTACTCGTGTTTCATGCCTTTCAATAAAGAACCTTCATGCTGAATTTCATTCGAATAACTTCAAAAACGGCGAAGTTTCATACTAACTTTGCGCCCCCGTTTAACCCCCTAAGGGATGAATTTTGAAAAAATATTTTACTCATGTTTCATGCCTATCAGTAAAGAACCTTCATGCTGGATTTCATTCGAATAACTTCAAAAACGCCAAAGTTTCATACTAAATTTGCACCCCCGTTTTACCCCCTTAGGGGATGAATTTCCAAAAATCCTTTCTTAGTGCTCCCCTACGTTATAAAAGGAACCCCTGTGCAAAATTTCAAGTTTCTAACCCTTATAGTTTAGGCCCTGCGTTGATATGTCAGTCAGTCAGCTTCTCCTTTTATATATATAGATATAGACGATTGTTGAGAAAAATATTTTACTCGTGTTTCATGCCTTTCAATAAAGAACCTTCATGCTGAATTTCATTCATTTCGAATAACTTCAAAAACGGCAAAGTTTCATACTAACTTTACGCCCCGTTTAACCCCCTAAGGGATGAATTTTGAAAAAAATATTTTACTCATGTTTCATGCCTATCAGTAAAGAACCATCATGCTGAATTTCATTCGAATAACTTCAAGAACGCCAAAGTTTCATACTAAATTTGCACCCCCGTTTTACCCCCTTAGGGGATGAATTTCCAAAAATCCTTTCTTTGTGCTCCCCTACGTTATAAAAGGAACCCCTGTGCAAAATTTCAAGTTTCTAACCCTTATAGTTTAGGCCCTGCGTCGATATGTCAGTCAGTCAGCTTCTCCTTTTATATATATAGATTATTGTTTGTATTTATTATTTCTTTACTTTTTAGCGAAAGCGTTTTGTATTGTTTCGATATTAATTTCGTACGCGGTTGTATGTAATGTACTCGTTACCTACATGAAAATAAATTTATTTTTTTGTCTAAATGTAAATGGGCAAAATGTTGTTTAGACTGATTTTCTTTTTTCTTTGTATTGTATAGTAGTTACTGGTAAGCCTCAATATTTAGAATAAATTATTAAAAACTGTAATAGGATCCCAGGGTCCGCTTTCATTTACTTCTGTCTTCGGTATTCCTTACAGTGAGACCTTTGACACGCATGTCATCCCTCACGATGGCAAGTCATCACTTCTTGGGCCTACCCTTTTTACCGGAGCCCAGTGGAGGTGAAGACACGATTAGACCGGACTTAATGGGTACTACCGTCACTAGTATATTTAAACCTACTAATAACATCATATAAAGTTAACTTGATTCTTATTTGTAATGCTACTGAACAAGAACTGGTATATACGAGTTCTTGCTAATTATGATGAATAACAATCGTGTCAACATAGATCAATATTATACAAATAGAGGCATTATACCGCGTAGTTCTGAGATAACAACAATGTAAGCCCCCACTCCGCCACTACTCCCCCCATAAGACGTAAGTACTTACGTAACCTCACATTGACCAAGACGTCGTAATAGGTCCACTATTACGACGTCTTGGTCAATTTGAGGATTTCCGGTATATTGTACGGTACCAGTTACGAGATTCGGTTCAACTTCACATCAATTGAAGGATGTGTCTGATGCCACTGGCCACTATACATATGTATGTATCATTATTATACTTGCATGGAAGCGTACGGATGACATGAAGTTGCGGAGTCACGTTTATGGCACATCTTGCCGGAAACTCTCTGAATATTTAACAATGGGAAAATTCACTTCCGCTCTGGGCAGAGTTCGAAACCGCGTATAATATGGTTAGTTCGGTGTTATTAATTCGGACCAGCCACTTTGTATAATCACGGTGTCTGGAAAGCCTTAATAATGGTCGCCCGGTTTTTGTATTTTAACGACTAATATGTCAACATAAAAAATAAAACCTCTTGTAATATAGCTACAATGTAAATTCTGTATTACTATTTAGACCGAAATAAATATTTTTTTATTAATATTTGACTTGTGGCATAACGCTTGCTGACCGCGTTCGTAATGATAACGTGCGAACGAGAGTTGGTCTGAAAGAGAGTGTTGGTGTTAAGATAAGAAAAGGCATGCTCCGTTAGTTTGGACATGTAAAAAGAATGCAGGATGAAAGAATGACGAAACAGATATACAATGCTAAAGTGTCACGACCAAATTGGTCGTGTTTTATCTGAAGGTGATGTCAGGAGCCTTAGGAACCGGTGAGCGTGCATGAAAAGAGCTATGAACGTTAAAGAAACGAGTGAAGTGTATAAGCATCGCGTCTGTTGGCGCTCGGTTCTCTCTGCCTACCCCGCAAGGGACCCGGCGTGAAGTATACATACATACATATTTAAAAGTAGCTGAATCCTTTCTTCGACGATGGACTGCTATGTTATGAAAGTTGTACATTACTTAGCAGGTAGATGACGCTAGCGCGCGGCTCTACTGCAATGTATGGAATTGGATAAAATCGCCAGCACCAAAAACCTTCCCGGTAACTCAATGGAAAGAATACTCGATCGGTAATCGTGAAGTCGATGTTCGAACCCTGCCTGTAGGCCGTACGAGGAAGCTCAAGGTCGCTTAGTTGCTATGGAAATAGTTTCCTCGGGGTTTGGTTGTGGTGTCCGATGTAACCCAAAGATAAGCAGGTTGAAGTGGCCGTAGGCCGGCCACACATCTCGTAAAATCCGCTGGGGAAGAAAAATTCTCGGCATCCTCGTACGCAAGTAGTGTGGACGACCACCACGCACGGGAGGAATAACGACCTCAAAAGGTATAAGTATTTGATGAGCTCGGTAGCGCAGTGGTGAAACGGGCTGTTATGTTACTTTGACACCAACGCTCGTGGGTTCGATTCCCACATGGAACAAACATTTGTGTGCTTGAACATGTCTTTCTGTTTGTTTTAGCCTGGGTATTCTAAGTATGTATTTTCACAAAAAAATGTATTACTTTATCAGTTGATTAGTACCCATATCACAAGCATCGCTTACTTTGGGACTAGTTGGCGCTGTGTAATTTGTCCGACAACATATATTATATTATTATAATATATATGAATACAATATGAATACATGTAACTACATGAAAGCAATGAATAAATTAAATGAAATAAATGTATATGAACCAAAGTAAGAAAGAGAACAATAAAATTGCACTCTTAAGATATTTAAGTATAGGGCGTGTGTGCCGTGTTTTTTCACAGTTTAACGGCCCTGGATACCAGGTCTCCAGGGCGACACAGAATAATGTTAATTTCTTCAATTGTAACACGGGAGCTTTGGTATACTTACTTACTTAGTTACGGTAACCTTGAAATGACTCTGCAGCAAAACCAATAACTTACTCTGCCTCACTGCTATATAAGACGAGTTATTACAACAATACACGATGACTTCTCGACTTTAGATTAAACATCACACAAAGAAATTAAAATATTGTGACGCTAATACGTTATCTTTAACATGGAACAAAACAATTTAATCAATGCAATTCGATCCAACCTGCTTTGTGTGCTTCCGCCACCAATTAGTTCATGCGGCCTAGCGCCGGCCGGCACCCACCCACTACTGTTAGTGCGTGCAACATGCCGACGCTGCCATGGCTGCTCCGGTAGTCTCTGCCTCGGCTGCTGCGGTCGTCCGCCATCTGGAACAGAATCCGCATGCCCCCACCACCACCGTCGCTGCCACGACTGGCCTGGTCGTCGCTGCGACACGTGTTTCGCCTCTCCACGAGGCATCATCAGGCGTTGTAGACGTTAATCGTAAGAATAACATGCTACAAGTGACAAATCCATCGCAGTGCCGTCCCTTATATTGAATTGAGGGTGGGGGTGGATGGTGTGAGCGAAAAGATATTTAATAGTGGGGAATGGTTTACGTCAGTCTGTTTGTTCATGAGAGTAATTTTAGAATTTTTATGTTTATTAATTTCTAATTGTTCCCTAATATTTAGTTTTAAACCTTTGTCTATGGTGTGTAAAATTTGATATGTATTAGTGGGGGATAAGTTATGTCCTTTGTCTATGAGATGCTCAGCGAATATAAAAACAATCGCCCAGAAAGATCGCACTTCGCTGAGCATCTCATAGACAAAGGACATAACTTATCCCCCACTAATACATATCAAATTTTACACACCATAGACAAAGGTTTAAAACTAAATATTAGGGAACAATTAGAAATTAATAAACATAAAAATTCTAAAATTACTCTCATGAACAAACAGACTGACGTAAACCATTCCCCACTATTAAATATCTTTTCGCTCACACCATCCACCCCCACCCTCAATTCAATATAAGGGACGGCACTGCGATGGATTTGTCACTTGTAGCATGTTATTCTTACGATTAACGTCTACAACGCCTGATGATGCCTCGTGGAGAGGCGAAACACGTGTCGCAGCGACGACCAGGCCAGTCGTGGCAGCGACGGTGGTGGTGGGGGCATGCGGATTCTGTTCCAGATGGCGGACGACCGCAGCAGCCGAGGCAGAGACTACCGGAGCAGCCATGGCCGCGTCGGCATGTTGCACGCACTAACAGTAGTGGGTGGGTGCCGGCCGGCGCTAGGCCGCATGAACTAATTGGTGGCGGAAGCACACAAAGCAGGTTGGATCGAATTGCATGTAAGTTTGACTTTCGCAAAATAACGCCTGAATCTATTAACAATTTAATCAATCTTTTGTATAATTTCTTGAAATAGACTTAGTATACAACTTACATTAAATAAAAACATCAGGTGACATACAAGCATATGACCCACCTGATGGCAGTGGTAGGCTATGAAGCCTGGCAATATTGAAAGTATTGCTCGCGTGTTGCCATATTTTTTTCCCAACAGGCATTTTTTTCTATTTACTAATAAGAATTTCATTATCTATATATCGATTTAAACAGTCGTGTGATATATGACCTTTTATAAAGCGATTCAATGCTCTCCAGTAGGGATATTTACAATGGCACCTAAACGTCTCATTCGAATCGAAAATTCGTCACACGAAGTAAAATACCTATTTTTTTGTTTTTTTTTAGTCCAAAGGGGTACTGGCAAAGTCTTCATGCCCATACAGCACAAGTTTAACTTTGGAATGGTTTCAAAATTTTCTTAATTCTAGATTCTAGCTTCAGAAATTCTACTAAACAACAACTCCGAAAGGATTTCTCATTCAAGTTTCAATACAACCCGTAAAACGATATTCAATTTTACAATGTTAAACTCATGTTTGTCATTATTTAAAATTTAAATTACAAATATACGCAATTCAAAACCCACCAATCGTTAAAATTATTAATGTCTGCAAATTACATATAATAAATATACACGTTGGAATAAAATCACGAGCCGTCAAGCTTTCGAAAATATTTCGTGTCACAATGGCGTAATTTTAGGAATTAAGAAGAAGAAATCGTTTGGACCCGAAATTTGCATCGATTGTATTTCGATTTCGTGACGCATATTACGTACCGTGTCGAAACTGAAATACTCGTACATTTCACTGAAAACAACTCCGATTCAGTGTACAACAATTCGAAGGAGAATTTAAATACCCCTGCAGATGGCGTCGGGTATCAGACTTAAAATGTATACGCGGAAGGATCTACAATCTAAACACCTGCCTAATTTCAAATTACCGTATGGTTGTTCCATCTAAATATTGTATACACATAAGCTCTTACTCATCCCACTGCAGGGATACGGGTCTCCCTTCGACCGAAGGGGTTTAGAGCATACTCTCCCACGCTGCTCAAATGCGGATTGGCGACTTAACGTGCTCTTCGAAGCACGGAGAAACTCGAGATAGATAAACCTATCCATAGACGGGAGAACGCTAAGATGAAGAAGAAGAAGTCACACTGTGACATTAAAAATAATACAGTTCACCTTTATGTACTATTATTCTCGGCAGAATTAATTACTTTTCAATGACATTGCACGCGCATTATTCGTTATTGTAGTTATTAGTTTCATTACACTTTGTAAATATAACTCTAATCTATTATAACTGTAACCTGTCTTTAATAAACAGATAGGACCCTACGATTGTTCATGATTTAGGTCTCTACTATTTATGAAGTGGGGGTCTACAGGATCGCAACAAATCTACTGAGAGGTGAGGGTTAATAGATTTTTTTCTTTTCCACTTTGACGTTCTTGTGGCCAAAAATGAACTAATATAGTCTTTAAGGATAAAAAATCATTAAGTATTTTATATCTTCTTCTTAGCGTTACCACCTCCTCCACTTTTCAGGTGGCACAGGATCGAGACGAATGGTAACCTAGAAGGGAGGCCTATATGATAAAACGATAAAGATAAAAATCATTTATTAGACACGTCTTGCATTCTTTAAATTAAATCATATTGTACCTTATTAATTTCCCAGTTCTTTTTTTGCTTTTAATCTCTCTTTTTTAATCTACCAGCATTTCGAAAATGACCATTGGCGAAGAAGAAACGCCAAAAGAAACTTGCCAATATGGGTCTTTTTTTTTCTTCGTTAATATATATTAGATACAATAAATATACCTATGTGAGTGTACGTATAGTGAAATCAAGTGGTACAATTAAAGATATATTAATTCATGTGCTGAGTCATTTCCAAACATCTCTGTCAGTTAGATATTCATCGATTCTATAATAACCCTTCTTACACAGAGTATTTTTGATGTACCTTTTGAACATATTGTCAGACAAGGACAGAACTGTTTCAGGTAATTAATTATAGAATCGAATACAATTTACAATAAAAGATCTACTAGTCTTAGCAAGCCGATGTTATATGCTAAGCAGTTGTCGAATGCGGGCAGAAATGATGATGATGAAAATAAACCCCTTCAGGTGTAATAACACATTTCCTAAAGTAAGGTAGCCGATGAAAAGAATGTAAACAAACTCAGGGGCGTACAACATATTTTTATCCCTGCAGTGGGGTGAGTTAGGGTTGGTGTAGTAGAGTGGTTACCGTATCTTGTGAGCGCTTGCAATACAAGTAGTATGGTTAGCGTGTTGCCACACGTGCACCGCACATTGCCTGCTAACACAAAAACTCCTTACGGGCTGGCACTAGTATCCTCGCTCACTTACACAAACACATAATTGAAATACGATAGTGAACAATTCACTAATGTACTGTACCGCTAAAATTACTCACTCGCACTAAAACCGCGATCATTTAGGGTGTTTTATTTATATGCGGGCCTCCGCTATGGTATAATTATTTTACGCAGTTTTTTAAAACAAAAGCTCCTTAAACTGGAGTGCACGCGAGAAGAGGTTTATGTGTGTGGAAGAGACAAAAGAAGAAGTAGAAAGAAAAAAGAAAAGAAAGAAGAAGTATCTCTGGATCGGTGCACCTGGCGTATCATGTGGCGTCTCTGCCTACCACAATAGGAGACAGCCGTGATGATATGTATGTATACGACCAAAAGTAAGTTGAAAAAATATATATAAAAAAGCTTGTAAAATGAGATGGAACTTTGTTCGAGTATCGGCATGAAATACGTACAAACAAATAGTCGTACAATGTTAAATAAACAACAACTCACTCGCTGTTCGGTAACCACTCGTACACGGTCACACACAACAAGTTGTCCAAGAGCCGGTCTGGTCACTGTGTGCTTCTCGGCCGCGCGGACGCGTTACACTGCGCGCGCGCACCGCCCGATATATAGTTTTAAGGTGCCATTTCTGATAGTCGGTGGCGCAATGTTTGTTACCAATGGCGAAAGATTTACCTGTTTATATTTTCGTTGCTCATAAAAACAAATTCACGTTTCTGTATTAGTAGATTAAAAAGTTTATTTGCTAGCAGATTAAAAAGAAAAATAGTAACGTAAAAGAATTGAATAAGATACACTAACATTCACTACCTATATTTAAAAAGATGTAAGACGTGTCTAAGTACTCGCGAGGGCCCAATGGCAAATAAATGATATTTTATCTGTAAGTATATTGGTTCGGACATGTAGAAAGAATGCAAGATGAAAGAATGACGAAACAGGTATACAATGCGAAATTGGAAGGATGTAGGAGCCGAGGAAGGTCAAGACTTACCTACCATGATCAAATTGGTCGTGTTCTATCAGAAGGTGATCTCAGGAGCCTTACAAAACCGGCGAGCGCGCATGAAAAGAGCAATTAATGTTAAAAAAGCGAGTGAGGTATGTAAGGATCGAGTCACGTCGAGCTCGGTTCTCTCTGCCTACCCCGCAAGGGATTTGGGGGGAAGTTATAGATCTATCTATCTATATCTTCCCCCCAAAGCCCTTGCGGGATATATTATTATTATTATTTATTTAATTTCAGGTAACAAGACCAATAAAAACAGAGGTATTATAATACAAGAGAGACAATACACTATGAAACAAATAACAAAACAAAATACAATTGACATTAGGTACACACACTTTCAATAATACATAACACATATCACGCCACGCCCCTTGCGGGGTAGGCAGAGGGACATAGATAATATTGACCCTTTTACCCGACACCGCTGGGCACATGTCTATTACAACAGTGCCGAATATAAGGGCAATCCAACCTGTCGGCTATCATCGCCAGGACGACATTCGAGCTGGCCCGCACTCTGCGCACCAGGGACGCGCATCTCTTGCGCATTGTCGCGTGAAAACAAGTGGCACGCGCCTCAGCGAACATACCGGAGGCGCTACAGAAGCGGGGCAGCCCCAGTATCGCCCTGAATGCGTTATTAAACTGAATTCGGAGGGCACTGTAAGCCCTCTGCGAGTAGTCCGCCCATAAACTACACGTGTACAGGGAGGTACAGTACGCTTTGAATAGCGTGATTTTCACCTCCCGCGAACATCTCGCAAACTTTCGGGCCAGCATATTTGCTCTTATTGACAGTGCCCTCCGCTCCCGTTCAATGTCAGCATTATCCCTAAGGTCTGCTGTCACCATGTGCCCTAAATATTTCACGTTTTGAACTCTGCTTAGAGCAACGCCATTGAGAAACATGGGTGGTATATTTTTAGGGCACCTAGCACCTGCATCCTCAAACACCATGTAGTGGCTTTTAGTTACATTATATTTTAAACCATGCTTACGTGCGTACTCTTCACAGATTTTTATCAGTCTCCTCAGACCACAGACCGATGCGCTCAAAATGACCATGTCGTCAGCGTAACTCAAGCTATTGACGCAGACGTCATCAATATGACATCCAATACGTTGGCTACTGAGCTCAACAATTAGTGCATCAATGTAGAGGTTAAATAAAGTGGGCGATGTTAAACCGCCCTGCCTCACTCCGCTAATATATATGATATAATTTATATATAATTTATTATATATATATCTATCTATCTATAACTTCACGCCAAATCCCTTGCGGGGTAGGCAGAGAGAACCGAGCGCCACGTGACTCGATCCTTACATATCTCACTCGCTTCTTTAACATTCATTGCTCTTCTCATGCACGCTCGCCGGTTTCTAGGGCTCCTGACATCACCTTCTGATAGAACACGACCAATTTGGTCATGGTAGGTAAGTCTTGGCCTTCCCCGGCTCCTACATCCTTCCACTTTTGCATTGTATATCTGCTTCGTCATTCTTTCATCTTGCATTCTTTCTACATGTCCGAACCATCGGAGCATGCCTCTTCTTATTTTAACACCGACGCTCTCTTTCAGACCAACTCTGTTTCTAACATCATCATTGCGAATACGGTCTACAAGCCTTACGCCACAAATTTTGCGTAGCGCTCGCATTTCGACCGCGTTTATTCTACTTTCATGCTCTTTCTGCCATACCCAGCTCTCGCTTCCATAAGTTAGCGTTGGGACCAACACTGCATTGTGTATAGCGAGTTGTGCCTTCTGGCTCAGGATTTTACTGCCAAGAAGTTTTCCCAACGCTCCATTCACACTATTCCCAGCACTCACTCGTCTTTCCACATTGCGGTGTACCTTCCATCCCTGCTGAAAGCGCATCCAAGATATACAAACTCATCCACTTGTTCCAACACTTCATCATCAATCGTAATCCTTACATTAGTTCTGGATTCTTCTCTTTCAAATACCATTATTATATATATAATTACTATATAATATAATTTATATATAATTTATTATATATATAAAATTTATTATATAATCATACATTTTGGATGACAACAACAACTTAATCTATGACAATTGTGTGCGAAATCCCTTTTTTCCACGGAATAACTCTTCATTGGTGTATAGGTTATTCATTTATAGATGTATGAAAAATGTATTTGATCTAAATGAAAAAGGTATGTTAATAAAACAAAATATCCTACATGTATTATCACTTATCACAAAAGACGGTCTCATTGTGATGGAGAGATTTATTTATAGGTACAGCGCCATCTAATATCGGTTTGTGAACAATACCTTGTAAACAAAAATACTAATTTAGCAATAAATACAAAGTATGAGCATTGTATACAATTTGTAAATATCATAATCAGTTCAATTTGAAGACGCTACTGCAAAAAATAAGCATATTTACAGTGAACATTTACTGCCACCTGGTGGCAACTTTGGACACTATTGGTTCTTGAACAGGGTGTTGAATGATCTTTTAATACCTCTATGTATCGAAGTTATAAGTATCACTAATTAGTGTCAATCATAAATATCTAGTCGAAGTTCAACTTTTTATTTTTATACCACGTCGGGAGGCATACAACCCACCTGATGTAAAGCGGGTACCGTAGCCTACTAACGCTTGCGATATATTAATTATCCTCCTCCTATTAATGATGCCTCCTCTGCTGCTTACACAGCAACTCCTTGGGAGCTTACTGGTGACCTCACTCACACGCAGGAACACAACAAGCCTCTAGGGAGTTGTTATTTGGCTGCGGTTTTCTGTGAGGTGGAAATACTTCGCCAGACGGGCTGCTTTGATGCAGCCTACCTCTTCTAAAACAAACAGACATGTTCATGCACACAAATGTTTGCCTTGTGTGGAAATCGAACCCACGAGCGTTGATGTCAAAATCGCGTCATTCACGACTGAACCACCGAGCTCGTCAACTATCTTAGTATGCTTAGGAATCACATTCAAATCTTTGATTTATGCTACCCAATCAACAAATGATTCAAAAATATCAGATTTATGATAATCTAGCCATCACTTTTTATATATTTTTTATACCACTAAGGTGGCAATTAAGTGTACGATCTGCCTGATGGTAAGCAGTTACCGTAGCCTGTGGACATTTGCAACATTATCGTCGCACTCATGCGTTGCCGACCCTGTAAAAATCTGAAAAAAGCACACGCTGTAGTCCCTTGGGAAAACCTCGGCTGGGAGTGCGTTCCACAACTTGAGAGTTATCGGAAGAAAATTTCGCTGGAATCACACAGTACGCGACCATTGCGGTTCCAGTGTGTGAGGGTGAAATCCCCGCCGTCGTCGGCGAGCGGTTCGTTTGTAAAAAGAAGCTGTCGGCATTATTTAGTTACCAAAGTGAACGAAGCCATCATATCGAGCAAGTCTTCAGAACACAACCCGTTGTACAATCGGTAGAACACACAAAGGGAGGCAAAATCTCTCCTCAAACTTTAGGATTTCACACCGTGTGTAAGCTTGGGATCTCCTACAATTCTCAGAGCTCGTCTCAGAACCGAATCACGAGGTCCTGCTGGTATCCAGGTGCGCCTGCCCGAAGGTGCCTACAATAATAAGGTGACTATAATTACTACTTAATGGTAATTACATACCATCATTTGTTGACATGACTTTGAGAATTAATGTGTTCTGGTTCGATACACAGATTGAAATATGAGATGTAGCAGCACCTATATATATATATCTACAGTTCCACACACAAAAAAAAAACGAGTGTGCTTTAGACCACACGACTCAAGTAAAACTTCTTTGGCTCCATCTATATGTATGTATATATATATATATCTGTTTATATATGTATAATATATATATGTATATACATATACATATATTATTTTCCTACAAATATTTAAATTTATTATGGGTTTTCATTGAATATGAACTTTAAGATGAATTTACAATTTTATTCACTTAACGTAGAATATTTATTGTATTGAACAAAATATTGAAGAACGAAATGAAATTACGAAATAATCAAGAAATCACCGTTTGCGTAACGCTACCAAACACGCAAACGAACTACGCGCACTGCTCTCTCTTGCTCCTACAGTGTGATACAGACAATAGGCCACGGTGTTTTACATATACGAAACGTAACTGGCTATGAGAGAAAGAAAATGTGTACTCGCACCTATCTCTCTTGCCCCTACAGTAATATACGAAACGTAACTCTCTCACTCTTTCTATCTTCACTAACTTATATCTCCCTCTCAACTTCCGTTCGCCTCGCCTGATCACACTTTTCGTAACGCTCTCGTCACGCATTCACCAGCTTACTCCCTAAGTCAAGCGTGCGTAAAGAGGTTTTACTTCAAAAACTGTTCATATAAAATCTTACGATTACGTATTAGAATTACTATACGAACACATGCTTCTAGTTATGTACTTAGCTGACAGCTTAGAAGGTTTATACTCTAAGATAATTTGTATTTATAAACGACGCATGTGGAATTTTAAATCTAAAGATAACTGTGTTATCGCCGTAACTATTTCAGATAAGTAAGTATTTACTGAAGGCCAAGCAATAAAATAATAATAAATAAAAAACCATTTATTCACTTCTCACAAGAATACAGTACAAGTCAGTGTAAATGAATTTATATTAAACATACCTTGTGAGAGTCTGGAGCCTATGCTAGGCTTGTAGCCTGTATTACAGAGCTCCAGGCTCCCCTCCCAGTTTATGCACTATGTTAAATAATTTCTAAGGCAATGTAAATTTAACAGCTTATGAGATTTGACTTTGAATTAAATTGTGACAAAAATGATTTACTAGTACTGTGACTTAATTAAATGATAATTTTGTGTAGTATGAGGTATATATAAATATATGTGTTGTGTGTGTGTGTGTGTAGTGTGTGTGTGGGTGTATCTCTGGGTGAGTTAATGTGTATGAGAAGTAAAAAACTGTTTCTATGCGTTTGAGACATATTAATTCAAATGTAATAAAACATTATAAAGCGCTGATTTATTTTATTACCACGAGCAGATATTCCGTTTCATCATAGGTCAGTGTGTTGAGCCAGGTCGAGACTTTTTTCTTGCATTGAAATTTAGTGAGCGGGTATATGCATAATTTTTTGTTAATTTTGTTGTATAGGTAGGGGCCTGTAAAAGGATAAAATCTATGTGCCAAAGCTGTAAAGCAATAGGAAACTGTTTAAACTAAACTTACTAATTTTTTTAACCATTTTATAATAATGAAATCAATTGAAATAAAGAGCATTGGTGTTAAGATAAGAAAAGATACGCATGTAGTAAGAATGTACGGTGTAAGGATGACGAAACAGATATGCAATGATAAAATTGCAAGAGTAGTATAGGAGGCGAGAATGGCCAAGACTCGTCTATTACGATCATTATATCTTTAAGAACCTATATTCGGGTGCATCAAAGCAGTCAGTCTGGAACAGTACCTCCACTTCACAGAAAACCGCAGTCAAAGAACAAACTCTCTGAAAGGTTGTCGTGTCCCTGCGTGTGAGTGAGGTCATCAGTAAGCTCCTATGGAGTTGTTGTGTTGGCAGCAGAGGTGGCATCGCGCGAATGATACTTAATGTATTAATATAACTTTACATTGTACATCAGGTGGACCGTATGCCTGCATGCTTCCAGTTGTATAAATAGAAAAGATCAAATCGGTCGTGATTTATGAGAAGGCTAGAAGGGGTCTTAGGAACTGGCAAGCACGAATACAGTTATGTATGTTAAAGAAGCGAGCGAGGTACGTATAGCCCGCATCTCGTAGCGATTAGTCCTTCTGCCTACCTCGTAATAGACCTATCGTGAAGATATAAATACATAAACATCATTTGACTTGGCGCTAATGAAACAATATTAGATGTGACGTAATGAGTGGCCAACCACGTAACTTGATACGAACTGTGCGGAGTAGATACGTGCCGGTACCTTGAATGAGGAACTAAGTTTTTAGATTTTTCTTATTTATTTATTCATTCCATCTAAAGCTCGATGGCGTCGTTGCGTGTGTCATTAAGCAACGTCGACCGCAGCCTGTCTATGGATGGGTTTATCTATCTCGGGTTTTTCTGTGGTTCGGCGGGCACGTTAAGCCGTCGGTCCCGGCAAGGGAGACCTGTATCCTTGCAGTGGGATGAGTAAAGGTGATGAGGTATGCAATTTAGCTATATATTATCGTTATCAAGGCAATGGCGTATGGTTGTAAAGGCGAAACCGGTCGGTAAAAATAATTAATAAATAGTAATATAATTAATAGGGGATGCCTCGTGGAGAGGCGAAACACGTGTCGCAGAGACGACCGGAGTAGCCAGGGCAGCAACGGCGGGGGGTGCATGCGGTTCACATTTCAGATGGCGGACACTCGCAGAGACGACCGGAGCAGCCAGGACAGCAACGGCGGGGGGTGCATGCGGTTCACATTTCAGATGGCGAACACTCGCAGAGACGACCGGAGCAGCCAGGGCAACAACGGTGGCGGGTGCATGCGGTTCACATTTCAGATGGCGAACACTCGCAGAGACGACCGGAGCAGCCAGGACAGCAACGGTGGCGGGTGCAAGCGGTTCACATTTCAGACGGCGAACACTCGCAGAGACGACCGGAGTAGCCAGGACAGCGACGGTGGCGGGTGCAAGCGGTTCACATTTCAGACGGCGAACACTCGCAGAGACGACCGGAGCAGCCAGGACAGCGACGGTGGCGGGTGCAAGCGGTTCACATTTCAGACGGCGAACACTCGCAGAGACGACCGGAGCAGCCAGGACAGCGACGGTGGCGGGTGCAAGCGGTTCACATTTCAGACGGCGAACACTCGCAGAGACGACCGGAGTAGCCAGGACAGCGACGGTGGCGGGTGCAAGCGGTTCACATTTCAGACGGCGAACACTCGCAGAGACGACCGGAGTAGCCAGGACAGCGACGGTGGCGGGTGCAAGCGGTTCACATTTCAGACGGCGAACACTCGCAGAGACGACCGGAGCAGCCAGGACAGCGACGGTGGCGGGTGCAAGCGGTTCACATTTCAGACGGCGAACACTCGCAGAGACGACCGGAGTAGCCAGGACAGCGACGGTGGCGGGTGCAAGCGGTTCACATTTCAGACGGCGAACACTCGCAGAGACGACCGGAGCAGCCAGGACAGCGACGGTGGCGGGTGCAAGCGGTTCACATTTCAGACGGCGAACACTCGCAGAGACGACCGGAGTAGCCAGGACAGCGACGGTGGCGGGTGCAAGCGGTTCACATTTCAGACGGCGAACACTCGCAGAGACGACCGGAGTAGCCAGGACAGCGACGGTGGCGGGTGCAAGCGGTTCACATTTCAGACGGCGAACACTCGCAGAGACGACCGGAGTAGCCAGGACAGCGACGGTGGCGGGTGCAAGCGGTTCACATTTCAGACGGCGAACACTCGCAGAGACGACCGGAGCAGCCAGGACAGCGACGGTGGCGGGTGCAAGCGGTTCACATTTCAGACGGCGAACACTCGCAGAGACGACCGGAGTAGCCAGGACAGCGACGGTGGCGGGTGCAAGCGGTTCACATTTCAGACGGCGAACACTCGCAGAGACGACCGGAGTAGCCAGGACAGCGACGGTGGCGGGTGCAAGCGGTTCACATTTCAGACGGCGAACACTCGCAGAGACGACCGGAGTAGCCAGGACAGCGACGGTGGCGGGTGCAAGCGGTTCACATTTCAGACGGCGAACACTCGCAGAGACGACCGGAGTAGCCAGGACAGCGACGGTGGCGGGTGCATGCGGTTCACATTTCAGATGGCGAACACTCGCAGAGACGACCGGAGCAGCCAGGACAGCAACGGTGGCGGGTGCAAGCGGTTCACATTTCAGACGGCGAACACTCGCAGAGACGACCGGAGTAGCCAGGACAGCGACGGTGGCGGGTGCAAGCGGTTCACATTTCAGACGGCGAACACTCGCAGAGACGACCGGAGTAGCCAGGACAGCGACGGTGGCGGGTGCAAGCGGTTCACATTTCAGACGGCGAACACTCGCAGAGACGACCGGAGCAGCCAGGACAGCGACGGTGGCGGGTGCAAGCGGTTCACATTTCAGACGGCGAACACTCGCAGAGACGACCGGAGTAGCCAGGACAGCGACGGTGGCGGGTGCAAGCGGTTCACATTTCAGACGGCGAACACTCGCAGAGACGACCGGAGTAGCCAGGACAGCGACGGTGGCGGGTGCAAGCGGTTCACATTTCAGACGGCGAACACTCGCAGTGACGACCGGAGTAGCCAGGACAGCGACGGTGGCGGGTGCATGCGGTTCACATTTCAGATGGCGAACACTCGCAGAGACGACCGGAGTAGCCAGGACAGCGACGGTGGCGGGTGCAAGCGGTTCACATTTCAGACGGCGAACACTCGCAGAGACGACCGGAGCAGCCAGGACAGCAACGGTGGCGGGTGCAAGCGGTTCACATTTCAGACGGCGAACACTCGCAGAGACGACCGGAGTAGCCAGGACAGCGACGGTGGCGGGTGCAAGCGGTTCACATTTCAGACGGCGAACACTCGCAGAGACGACCGGAGTAGCCAGGACAGCGACGGTGGCGGGTGCAAGCGGTTCACATTTCAGACGGCGAACACTCGCAGAGACGACCGGAGTAGCCAGGACAGCGACGGTGGCGGGTGCATGCGGTTCACATTTCAGATGGCGAACACTCGCAGAGACGACCGGAGCAGCCAGGACAGCAACGGTGGCGGGTGCAAGCGGTTCACATTTCAGACGGCGAACACTCGCAGAGACGACCGGAGCAGCCAGGGCAGCGGCGGTATGCACCTACTAACGATAGTGGGTGGGTGCCGGCCGGCAGTAGTTCGCATGAACTAATCGGGAGCGGAAGCACACAAAGTAGTTTGGATGAAATTGCCTGCAATTAATAAATAACATTGTGAAGTGGAATCTGTACAAGTGTTGTATTAACAAGATGTCTTCAAACTTCCACCAAGCGCCAACAATCCACAGCATCCACATGAATTTGTAATCAATCAATCACACTACAGCCGTATAACGAACTACCTGTATGTTTTTTACTAATCGTTATTTCCGTTTGAAAAAATATTAATTACTCGTCATCGTATCGCGATCTCAAGAATTTTAACTTAAAAATTTATTAATTTTCGGAATATTTATTATTTTATTTTAATAATTTGTTAAATACTAGCTTACCTGGAGAACTTCGTACCACCTCAGAAACAATAAATGTTGTATTAACTTCTTAGGTGGAATAAAGTCTGTTTTTTATTAAGATAAAATGTATAGTCAAAACGAATTAATTCTTTATTGCACATATAAATACAAACAGTTACAGTGTATAGTAAAAATAGTACAGAGGCGAGCTTATCTCTAAAAGAGATCTCTTCCAGCCAACCCTCAGCAGTGGGATATCTCGTCAGTTGCGGACAGCGGTACGTGCCTAAATAAATTAAATAAATACATACATACCGAATACACACATATATACCGTAAATATACTACACATATAACATAAATACAGATACACTTATATACATACATATATATACTTATTTTCGATCTGATAAATAATGCTCTTTCAATATTTTTTTAAAGGAGTGGATTGATGGGCTTTTCCGAATGTGTGTTGGTAATTTATTCCACAGTTGAGCAGCACGGTAGGTAAAGGAATTATAGAAAAAATTAGTTTGCGCAACTGGGAGCAGCAGCGTCTTGGCATGGCAAGAACGACGGGAACGAACGGTAGGAGGGCGGAGGTTGAATCGGCAACGAAGGTAAGCGGGAGCAGTGGGATTATGAAGGATCTTGAAGAGGAAAGTAAGAACGTGGAAATTGCGGCGAGAGCGGATAGGGAGCCATTTGAGTTGGTTGCGATATTCAGTGACGTGGTCATATTTTTTAAGATTGAAAATAAACCTAATGGCAAGATTTTGTAACCGTTCCAGCTTATCCAAAAGCCTCTCACTCGCGTCCAGGTAACATACATCGGCGTAGTCGAGAAGAGGAAGCAGGAGGGTATTGCCAAGCATGACCTTAGTGGCAAGGGGGAGAAAGTTCTGGAGACGTCTAAGAGAGTGAAATGAATGATGCATGCGCTTACTCACATCATTGACATGAGCAGTCCAAGATAAGTGAGTGTCTAAGATAAGACCTAAGTTTTTGGACTTAATACTGTAGGGTATCACAGTGCCGTCATATAAAATTTTTGGTAATGAATCAGTTTTAGATATTATCCTGCTACTACCAATAATCATCGACTGTGATTTAAGGGGGTTTACCAGTAGACCAAACGATGAAGCCCAATCCCTAACAGCATTAAGATCCGAATTGATGGATTGTACAGCTGAGTCACTATTTGAGAGGGTAAAATGGCGATATATTTGTAGATCATCTGCATACAGGTGGTAAGAAGAAGAAATGACGGAGGTTATTTGGTTAATAAAAACCGAGAAAAGGAGTGGAGATAATACGCCGCCCTGTGGAACACCCGCTTTTAAGGTGGACCAACCCGAAAAACTGTCATCCACCTTGACGCACTGCTGTCGATTACGGAGATAGGAGTCAAACCATGAGATCGCGGAAGAAGAGACGTTAAGTGCACGAAGGGTCCCAAGTAAGACATCGAAATCCACCGAATTGAAAGCACTGCTAAAGTCCAGTAAAGCAATAACCGTAAGTTCTTGCCTGTCCATAGCATTACGAATATCGTCTGTAATATGAAGCAACGTACTGACGGTACTATGTGACGGACGAAATCCAGACTGAAACTGATTAAGAAGATTATTTGTAGCTAAGTATGCATGAAGCTGTTTGTAGACAACGTGTTCTAGTATTTTAGAGAGAATAGGAAGTATAGAGATGGGGCGATACTCTGAAAGAGACGAAGGGTTGATAACTTTAGAATATGGAATAACGTAAGCCTTTTTCCAAGCCGTCGGATAGATATTTGATGCCAAGGAGAAGTTCAGTAAGTGTGTAACAACTGGCAAAATATCATCCAAGACAAGTAGAAGCATATCAAGGCTAACGCTATCGTTGCCCACAGCTTTTGTTGAAATCGACAAAATAATTTTCCTTACATCATACATGTAGTAGGAATTAAGTATAAGAAATGTTCAAAAATATAAATGAGAAGTATTTAATTATATTAAAACTAATGTAATTCACATGGCAGCAAAGCATTAGCTTTATAGAAGAGAACGAAATGATTCGCGTACCATTGTTGTACTACTTTATATTTACTAGAGGAAGACTTTGTACAAAAGTCGTCACCTGTCTCACCTATTTCTACCACCAAGCAGCTATATTTATATAGCTGTGTTCCGATTTGAAGGGCAGAGAATATACTGCATACGTGACGAAACATCCTTAGGTCACAAGATTGGCAGCGTGCAAGTAACATCACATCATCAGTAACATGTATCGATAATTTCGCACACAACTCAAAAAGGGGTTGTAAAGGACAAATAGTAGACTTGAACTTATCTGACCGCACAGCGCAAATACTGACGATACCGGTAAAGAAAACATGTTGTTTCAGTTCATGGCGTAGAAAAAAACGGGACCTAAGTCGGGAAAATCTACTCAAATTTAAAAACTACCTTAGTTGTTTATCGTTCTCAGACATATACGACACGGATGATCCAAATAAGGCATATGATCAATTTCTGGACCTATTTATTTTACTATATAACCTATGTTTTCCTTACATTACTATAAACATAAAAACAAATAATCGACAGAAATGGATATCACGAGGCATAAAAATCTGTTGTAAAAAACAAAGGCAATTACTCTGGCAGTACAGAAGCTCAAAGACACTTGTGAATAAGAACAAGCTAAAAACGTACTCGAACACATTAAAAAAAATTATCAAGCTGACTAAAAAGGCACAAAATAATCACTTCATAAAAACTTCACAAAATAAGACAAAAGCTACATGGAAAATTATAAACAACGCTAAAGCTGCTCAATATCCTAAAGAAAATGTGACAAAAATTAAATATGACGAGAAAACCATCACAAATCCTTATGACATTGCAAATACATTTAATAACTATTATATAAATCAGGCTACAAATAAACCGGCAACACAATGCATAAATAAACCAACAGAAATAAATATGGAAAATCACTCTATGTTCATGAGACCAATTACAACACATGATGTAATTAGAATAATAAAATCATTAAAAAACACAAACAGTGTTGGTTTCGACGACGTCTCGACTAAAGTGGTGAAATTTGTAGCTGAAGTTATTGCACCTCATCTTAGTCACATAATTAACTTATGTATTAGTTGTGGAAACTATCCCAATGGTCTTAAAACCAGCATTATAAAACCGACATTAAAAAAAGGTGACACAGAAGATATAAAAAGCTACAGGCCTATAGCACTAATTCCAGTACTATCAAAAGTATTAGAAAAATGGATATACGAAGCAATTTAATATTTTATGCGATGAACAAAAAGGTTTTAGAAAGAACAAGAATATAAATATGGCAATTTTCGATTTTATTAATGTAGTAGTTACAGCCGTAGATAACAGGGAGCCGGTATGCGCTATATTTACCGATATGACCAAGGCTTTCGACCACGTAGACCACTCGATACTTCTTCATAAACTCTATGCTTATGGAATCAGAGGAAACATATTGGATCTTATAGAATCCTATCTGAGAAATAGGACACAATACGTAGTCATCTCAAAAATATGTCCAAAAACGCGAAATGAAAAAGTCTATAAGTCCAAAGAAGAAACTGTCAAATGTGGTGTGCCACAGGGAAGCGTGTTAGGCCCTTTATTATTTTTAATTTATATAAATGATTTACCAAAAGTGACCAAACAATCAATGATTCTGTTTGCCGATGATAGCACCGCAGTTATAAAATGTAATGATAAAAATAAATATAGTAATGACATAAATAATACGCTAAGTGACATTATAGGATGGATGAACTCAAATAATTTGATAATTAATTTAAAGAAAACGAAAATTATGCATTTTTCCCAGAGAAATCAAAATACTAGCATACATGTGAATTATCTGGGTCATAGTTTAGACGAAACACAACATACAAAATTTTTAGGATTATTAATAGACAATAAATTAACTTGGAAGCCCCAAGCAGAAGAAATATGTAAAAAACTACATGGTTCGGCATATGCCTTATACCAATTACAAAAAATTGTTATGCCGGAAGCAATTCTAACGGCTTATCATGGTCTGGTAGCATCTGTGTTAAGATACGGAGTACTTTTCTGGGGGAACTCAACAGAACGGGATACTATTTTTAAAGCACAGAAGCGTTGCGTTAGAGCTATGTCTGGACTCAAGGTAGATGACAGCTGCATGCCCGTCTTCAAGTCAAGGAGGATAATGACGTTCCCTTCACTGTACATTTACGAAACGGCAATATTTGTTAAAAGTAATCCCGAGTTGTTTGCGAAATTTTCTAATAACCGGCGAAACCCCACACGTACTCAGCATATAGGCAAGCTCAGTGCACCAAATTGCAAAACAAGTCTATTTAAAAAAAGCATTTTAGGCATGGCAAGCAAGATATATAATAAAATCCCCACACATTTGACATCATTACCAATACAATTATTTAAGAAAAAATTAACTGCCATACTTATCGACAAATGTTACTACTCCTTAAATGATTTTCTAAATGACACAGTAACATAAATAAAATTTTGACATTAATAACTATATAATCCTAATGACATGTTATCTTAATGAATGTACAATTTTTAATGATCATAATCTTTAATTTGATGTGCATGTAATTGTTTTATATTACTAATATTTTCTTATGTATAAGCAATATTGTATAAATAACTCTCTTTTTTTTTTTTAAATTAATTTTCTGCCATGATGTTGACAAAGCGATTTTAAATATTTGTATGCCTGAGGGCAAAACATAGAGCACAATTATAAATGTAAACCAACACCTCCATAATGTAACCACCTATGTTTAACAAATAAATTCTATTCTATTCTATTCATCCCCGTGGTGTTGCGAGCGTCAACAGGCTGCGGTGATCGCTTACCATCTAATTACCGCATGCTTGTTTGCCAATCTAGTTTCATAAAAAAAACTATTTGCTGGATGGTTTGTATTCGAGTCGATTCCCTTCATTGAATTAACTGTTGAGCTAACCTTTAGTTGTAAATAGTGCGGGGTCAAGTCTGGCTGATCCAATGAATTTAAACATTCAGTGTAGTAGGTCGTTGCTTCGTCTTAGTTTGTTACATAGTTTGTAGATTTGAAGGGATGCAGTAGACTTACAATGTTTTTCTTCACCGCCGCGGAATTGATAATTATAAATATGTTCAGAAAACAGAAATTGGGTTAGATATGCCCATGGCAGTTCCACATTGGTTGTCTTTCGAGAACCGTTTGGTTGACAAGCTGGGTGGCGCAATGGTTAGTAACGTTACTTTGACGCCAAAATTCGTGGGTTCAATTCCCACACACGACAAACATTTGTGTGCATGTACATGTCTGTTTTTCTGGGTCTTTTAAATAGATGTAGTGTGCATCAAAGCAACAGGGAAGTACCTCCACCTCACATAAAACCGCAGCCGAATAACAACTCACTGAGTTGTACGAGTGCGGTCACCAGTGAGCTCCTAAGGAGTTGCTGGGTTAGCAACAAAGGTAGCATCGAGCGTATAATGCTTATTGTATTATAAGCGTTCATAGCCTAAGTCAATATCAGATGGGCCGTATGCTTGTATGCCTCCGTTGTATATATACAAAAAATGAAGTTTTGGCTGAGATATTGCCAAGAGAGGTAGGCTTTTTAAGTGAGGTAGGGCGTATCAAAGCAGTCTGTCTGGGGAAGTACCTCCACCTCACAGAAAACCGCAGCCAAATAACAACTCCCTAGAGGATTGTTGTTCCTGCGTGTGAGGGAGGTCACCAGTAAGCTCCTAAGGAGTGGCTGTGTTAACAGCAGAGGAGGCATCGCACGAGTGACACTTTATTTATTACACGCGTTAATAGGCTACGGTAACTGCTTTACATCAGGTGGGCCGTGTGCTTGATTGCCTCCTGACATAGTATAAAAAAAAGAGACTACGCCATGGTAATCTTCAAACAATATGTGAATGTATTTTATATGTCCCCGATGTTTCGGCGACGTCGCGGGATGTCACGGGATGATGAAATATCGGTGAAATGTAAAAACAAATCGCGGCAAGTCCCGTACCTACATCTACGGTACTAAAGTTATCTGTTATTGGCTGATAACTATGGTATCTTAATTGATATTGTCGAACAAATTACACAGCGTCATGCAGCCCCAAAGTAAGTGAAGCTTATGTTATGGATACTTGACAACTGATAAACATAATGTAAATACATTTTCTTTTTGTGTAAACACATATTTATTGTACATAAAAATATCCAGAGCAAGACAAACAGACATGTTCACGCAAATGTTTGTCCTGTGTGGGAATCGAACCCTCGAGGGTCGGTGTCGAAGCAACGTAACACTTTTACCACGGCGCCACCGAGCTCATCAGATTAATTGAAATAGTGATTAGCATTTTTTATACTACTATAGTGGCAAACACTCGTCTCTGCCGTGAATCACAAGGTCCGTACTGGTATCCAGATGCTGGCGTCATATGTTTTTTTTTATATCACTAAGGTGGCAATCAAGCATACGGCCTGCCTGATGGTAAACAGTCACCGTAGCATCAGAGAAGGCATCGCGCGAGTGATATTTAATATATCGCAAGCGTTAATAGGCTACGGTACCCGCTTTACAACAGGTGGGCCGTATGCTTGCATGCCTCCTGACGTAGTATAAACAAAAGAGACATGTTCTAGAATTGAAATAAGTATGGATATTTCTTAGCGGTGAACGACCAAACCTACATCTTGCTTGATTGGTAATGCACAACGTAACTTATAATAATGTAATGATGACGTAAGAGAGAGAGTTGGTCTGAAAAAGAGTGTCGGTGTTAAGATAAGAAAAGGCATGCGTTGGTTCGGACATGTATAAAGGATGCAGGATGAAATAATGACAAGACAGATATACAATGAGAAAGTAGAAGGATGTAGGAGCCGAGGAAGACCGAAACGAACCTACCATAACCAAATTGGTGGTGTTTTATCAGAAGGTGGTGTCAGGAGCCCCAGGAACCGGCGAGCGTGAAGCGCGAAAAGAGCTATGAATGTTAGAGAAGCGAGTAAAGTTTGGAAATATCGCGTCTTATGGCGCTCGGTTCTCACTGCCTACCCCGCAAGAGACCTGTGGGCCAATTCTGCTAAATAACTGCAACTGCACGTTTACGCCTGTCACTTGAGTCGTGCAGGAATAGTGCAGTGCCGATAGGTGTATTCTACTAAAATTTCCTGCACTGCAACTGCGCTGGAACTGCGCGTATGCTGCACTGCAACGGCACTGCAACTACCCTGCAACTGTGCGTATCCTGCAAGTAAACTACTTAAAACCTAAAATGTTGCCATATTTCAATCTAATAAAACTGAATTTTTATTTAATGTTGACTCCTATAGTTTCACTATTGACCTTGGTTGCCGGAGTGGAGGTATTTCTAACCGAAAAGAAGCTTTACTTAATTATATTTATCCACAAACATCTCCTAAAACAAAGCAAATATAATTCACCGCCTCAGAATATGATTTTCACTTCGCAAAAGTTGCTCGAGAGTAACGTTAACAAAACTGCAAGTAAACTCCTTCAAAACTGCTGTCACCGGTATACAAATGTCAAAACAATTTATCAGAATACGATTATATTGCAGGAAACGCGCAGTTGCAGTGCAGGTTTTTTAACAGAATAGCGATTCATTTACTGCAACATTCCTGCAACGTCGCTGCTGTCAGATCATTTAACAGAATACCGAAACGTCAAAATGTACGCATTTTGACACACGCCGCGCTGCAGTGCAGTTGCAGTTTTTAGTAGAATCGGCCCACTGGCGTGAAACACATACATACATATATAACTTATAATAATTGTATTCAGTTCAAGTTCTTTCAGCCACACAAATACTCCAGTCGGCAGATCTATAATATTGATAATCGTATAAAACTATAGTATACCATACTAAAAGTATAAACTTTTTCAACTACATTGAAAGAAAATATATTCAATAGATTAGGGTTACCAAGTAAGTATAAATAATACAAATATTAAGCTACTTATCTATTGCCAAGTAGGCAACCTTAATCTATTGAATTATCAGCAGAGTCTTTTTATTCTTTCGAGCGTTATCTTATTTCCTAATCCATTAGAATTGTAGGCGATTGCTGCCTAAGTTAAGGATTTGACGAAGATACCGATTAGGACATGAAGCGACTACCATCAGACCTACCTTAGGTTAGGTCAATTAAAGGTCAAGGTTAAGTCCATTTGACACATAATTTCTTTGACGTGTGGGTTTCTTCACTATGTTTTCCTTCACCGTCGAGCAAGCGACAATAATATATTTATAAAACGGAAAAACATAATGTCACGATCATTTATAAAAGTGGGAGATATTTTTGTTATCTGGCAACATTAGGCGATTCAGCCGCCCCACTTTACACACTAGTTGAGTGAGTTGTTGAGTGGGGCGGAAGGGGCGCTTTTGCGGGCGGCAGATTCTGCAGAAGGCAGACGATACTGTAGCACTGATACGGATTGACGTGTCTAATGATAAACGCCACATTGTGATCTGCAAAGACATACCGATTGTAACTGTGTAATTAGAGTTCTAATAAATCGTGTATTATTGGAAGTGAAGTTTCTTTTATACTTCAGAAGTGGTATTACCAAGGTATGTACGTCCACAACTTTATTTATAAGGTTATAATAACGTTTATTTTATTATTATGATTATTTTTAACTTCTCGTTAGTACCCTCTTTAGTGTAAAATATTGTGATTTTACGTGGTGCGTTTTGAAGACGACATCCTAGTACAGACATACAGATAAAAAAAAAAGAAGAAAAAAATAGTAATAATGTGCTTGATTGAAGCTACCTTTTGACACGTTGACGATAGCACTACACACAACATACGCATGTATGCAAGGCATGCATTGCATACTTTACTCCACCTGCCATTTTTTTTTTCTCTCTTTTGAATAGATGTAATATATGATTATCTAATGGTTATTGACCGACAATGAAAGTTTACTGGATTATTTGTTCATTTCTTTAATTTAACTGGACTATGTACGTTTATGTACCTTATCCGTGTACGTATGTTCTTCTATTACTGAGCGAACCATGAATGTTTGCTGGATTTTATTTTAGAGTGAGCTATGAATGTTCACTGGATTATTTACTTATTTATTTATTTGGAGTGGGCAATGAACGTTCACTTGATTATTTACTTATTTATTTATTGGAGTGGGCAATGAATGTTCACTGGATTATTTATTATTTAGAGTGGACAATAAATGGTCACTGGATTATTTACTTATTTATTTATTTGGAGTGGGCAATGAATGTTCACTGGATTATTTATTTATTTTGAGCGAACTATGAATGTTTGCTGGATTTTATTTATGAGTGGACAATGAATGTTCACTGGATTATTTATTTATTTTGAGCGAACTATGACTGTTTGCTGGATTTTATTTATGAGTGGACAAGGAATGTTCACTGGACTATTTATTTATTGTGAGCGAACTATGACTGTTTGCTGGATTTTATTTATGAGTGGACAAGGAATGTTCACTGGACTATTTATTTATTTTGAGCAAACTATGACTGTTTGCTGGACTTTATTATGAGTGGACAATGAATGTTCACTGGATTGTTTATGTATTTATTTTGAGCGAACTGTGGATGTTCGCTGGATTTTACTTTTGAGTGGACAATGACTGTTCGCTGGATTAATTAATTAATCATTTTAGAGCGAACTATGAATGTTCGTTGAGCTTTATATTTGAGTGGACTGTCTTGACTGCTTTATTATCTAAATTTAGGTTATTATTATAAGAGCCAGTATATATGCGTATGCGTATGTATATTGTGATTAAGTTATTTTACACAAGTTTAAACCAAATTAGAGTATTTATTATCACCTAGGCGTGAAATAAATTGTGACATAGCTTATTAGCGATTTAAGCATTGTTATGAACAAAAGCTAGTCGAAGGAATTTATTACATTTCAGTCATGACACCAGAAAAAGACTATGATGGGCGAACTCCTCCAAGAACTCCGCCAAAGAGACGGTCGAAAAGGAGAAGAAGGAGAAGCAGTTCGTCCACAAGTTCTTCTAGTGAAAGAAGCGCACCAAGGAAGACTCGCAAAAGTTCGAGCCGAATGAGTACGGATGACGTTCTGAAGCTGTTGGCCAACTTCAGAGGAGAATCAAGTAGGAACTTAATATGAATCAAGTAGGAACTTAATATTCAACAATAATTTAAATAATGTCGTACCAGAGTTTGACCCATTGAGCAGAACTCAAACCATTGATAGTTGGCTAAGAAAGGTCAATGAATGTGCAGGCATTTACGGGTGGGACGAAAAACAAATTGTTCATTTTTCTCTTCAAAAGCTCACCGGCTTAGCAAAGAAATGGTTTGAGGCCCTGCCAACTGTAGTTTTCTCATGGAGTGAATGGCAGAATAAACTCCGAAAGGCATTCCCTAGTGAGGAAAACTATGGACGTCTTTTGGAGGAAATGTTAAGCCGAACATCACGAAATGAAGAAAGCCTTCGAGAATATTTCTATGATAAATTTAGTTTATTAAACAGATGCGAGATAACTGGCAAAAAGGCTGTCGATTGCATTGTCCACGGTCTGAGTGATAAATCCATAAAGAGTGGCGCGCAAACGTTGAATTGCACAGAACCGGAAGGCCTATTAAATTTCCTCTGCTCGCAGAGAGCACAGCCACCTAGTCAGAATAAAATTCGCGATCGAAATAATCAAAGAAATGGGATTCAGGGCGCGATGACCGCAAATACTACTGATTATTCCTTGACATGTTTTAATTGCCGTTCGAAAGGCCATCCCTATTTCAAATGTCCTAAACCAATTGTTAAATGTAAAAACTGTAACAGAATTGGCCATGATAACGACAGTTGTAAGTTGACACCGTTGCAACGTCATTCGACACAATCGCGAGCCGAGAACGTCACTGAAAAGAAAACTTTAAGAATAGACGTATCGATTAAAGCAAATGAAAAGTTTTTTAAAACTGTTACGGTAAATGATCGGAGTTTAGCCGCGTACGTAGACTTCGGAAGCGAGTGCAGTCTTATTCGAAGATACGACGCGGAAATCTTACAACTAGCCCAAAATTATGATTCGATTCCTATAGTAAGGGGCTTTGGCAACTCATTTGTTAAACCTTTGTACAAGTCGTGTGTGTTCGCGAAAATTGATGAGGTAGATGCACTTATCGAAGTGCTTGTAGTTCATGATGAGTTAATGCAGACGCCCTTGATTATAGGGCAAAATTTCACAGAACTTCCCTTTGTAACAGTTCTGAAAGATAGCAATCAGTTAACTTTTTATAAGAGCCCTACGTCTAATCCGTTCAATCTCGAAAGTAATGAAGGACCACTTAAACTCTATGTTGCTAACTCAACTCGAATCACCCAAACTAATATGTTGTCTGTTTTTGCTGACAACCCTAATTTTTCTGGAGATGTTTATGTGGAAGGTTATTGCGCTGTAGAACCTGGAAGGGAATTCAGTTTGTTGCAAGGTACCTATAAACTTTCTCATGGTAGAGGTGACTTACTAGTCACAAACATGGCAACCAGTGACATAACTTTTGAACCTAATGTATTAATAGCTAGAGCTATGCCTTTTAACGAACGAGATACTTATCAGATCAATAGGATCTCTGGAACAGAGAATATTTCATTGGAACCCTTGAAAGAAACTGATATTAAGGTCGGAGATAATTTAAGCTATGATAATTGTAAGAGATTATATGAGTTGTTGCAAAACTACCGCGATTGTTTCGCATCAAATTTAAATGAATTAGGTTGTGTCAAAGAGGTAGAGATGCATATCGAACTCACAGATAACAAACCTATAGTTTATCGCCCCTATCGGCTTTCACATGCAGAGCGTGATCAAGTTAGGGTGATAATTGACGAGCTTCTCCAGAACGACATAATACAAGAGTCGACCTCTGATTACTCTAGTCCTATTCTCATGGTTAGGAAGAAAACTGGCGAACTGAGGCTGTGTATTGATTTCCGAATTTTAAACAATAAGACTGTTAAAGACCGTTTTCCCCTACCAATGAATGACGATCAGATTGCCAATCTTAGTGGGAACTCCTTTTTTACAGCCTTAGACTTAGCCTCTGGTTATTACCAAGTCCCAATGTCAAAGGGAAGTCAGCATCTTACGGGCTTCGTCACGCCTGATGCCAAACGTATGCCTTTCGGCTTGGCGAATGCCCCGGCGGTGTTTCAAAGGATGATAAATAAAATTCTTGGTAACAAGCGCTATGAATATGCCCTTGCCTATCTTGATGACGTACTGATCCCTTCAAAGAACACCGAAGAAATGTTTCAACGGTTAGAGGAAGTTCTTAAGCTTTGCAGACAATATGGCCTGACTCTAAAACTTTCCAAATGTCGCTTCTTTGACACCAAAATCGATTATCTGGGATACGAGGTTTCAGGAGAGGGCATTCAACCCGGTAGGGCTGAATGCCCTCTCCTGAAACCTCGTATCAGTTCAGGCTGTAGAGAAATTCCCCACACCTCAAAACGTCCATGAAGTCCGCCAGTTTCTTGGGCTGACCGGCTACTACCGAAAATTTATACAAGGCTATGGAGAAATTGCTCGTCCAATGACATCTCTCTTGAGAAAGGACGCAGTCTGGCAGTGGTCAGATGAGGAAAACAAAGCGTTTGCTCATCTAAAAGAAAAACTAATTAGTCGACCGGTCTTGGCCCTGTATGACCCTAAACTTGAAACGGAACTTCATACAGACGCCAGCGCTCTTGGTATTGGAGGAATATTAATGCAATGGCAGCGAGACACTCGGGTATTAAAACCTGTTGCCTATTTTAGTAGGCAAACAACGCCAGAAGAAAAACATTTACACTCCTACGAACTTGAGACGCTGGCCGTTGTGTGTTCTCTGAAGAAGTTTAGGGTATATTTATTGGGCTTGAATTTTAAAGTTTTTACGGACTGTGCGGCTTTGAGAACGACATTAACAAAAAGAGATTTACTGCCAAGGATAGCGAGGTGGTGGCTACAGATCTCTGAATTCACATTTGACATTGAATATCGACCTGGAGTTCAAATGTCACATGTCGATGCTCTCAGCCGAAATACCACGCTATCTGCGGAAAATGATGATATTCCCTGTGTTGGTATATACCATATAGAGCAGGACAGTTGGATCCTTACGCTACAGTTAGCGGATCCAGATATTTCTCGTGTGTTTAAAATTCTTAAACCAGAAGAAGATGAAGAGTGTAAAGAGATAAAGAAAAATTATATAGTAAAAAATCGTACCGTGTATAGAAAAGTAGAGGAGGGTTTGCGTCTAGTAGTTCCACGAAACGCTAGGTGGCAAATATGCAAAGCAAACCATGATGATATGGGACATCACGGCTTTGCTAAGACCTTGGAGAAAGTCCAGAATCAGTATTGGTTTCCAAAACTCAGGCGATTCGTAAAAAAGTACGTATCCGCTTGTATTGAGTGCGCTTACAATAAAGATGATGTATCAAGGCGGAAGACTGGGCATCTCTTTCCAATAGAAAAGGTAAATATACCATTTCACACAGTCCATATAGACCACCTAGGACCGTTCGTGAAAAGCAAATATGGCAATACACACATACTGACGATCGTTGACGGATTTACGAAGTACTTGTTTATTAGGGCTGTAAAAGATACGAAAACCAGAAATACGATTAAAATACTTCAAAATATTTTTTATGATTTTGGAGTACCGGCCAGACTCATATCGGATCGCGGTACGTCCTTTACTTCCGCGGCTTTTAAAACGTTCTGCAGCGAACACGGTATAAAACATATCTTGAACGCAGTCGCTTGCCCCAGAGCCAATGGTCAAGCTGAAAGATATAACCAAGTTATTCTCAACTCGCTTGCGACACAAAACTTTAATGGCAATGAACGTGACTGGGACAAGCGACTGGGACAAATTCAATGGGGAGTTAATAACACTGTGAATTCCACAACACGTAAAACGGCTACTGAAGCGTTGTTTGGTATACGAATGCGTGATGACTTGACGAATAAACTAAATATCGAGAACGACTTACATAACGATAGTTTAGGGTCTATAAGACAAATTGTTAGTACGAACATACACAAGGATCAAATAAAACAGAAAAACAGACATGATGCAAATAGAACTCCAGCTACTAAGTATAAAGTAGGGGATTTAGTTAAAGTATCGCGTAATAACTACAATAATCACGGAAAGAGTACCAAACTTTTGTCGAAGTTCATCGGGCCACAAAAGATTGTAGAGGTTCTTGGAAATGATCGTTATAGAGTTTCGGATGTGCCAGGATTCCCCAGGAAAGGCAAATCGCGTGACTCTGTGATTGCATATGACAGGATTAGACCATGGATTCACATAAAGGCATTGGAAGTCCATGACAGTATTACTAGCAATTCTAGTTCGCTCAACGATAGTGATGAAAATAACGAATAGGTTATGTTTGTTATTTAATGTAAATAAATATAATATAAAATCAAATTCTGTGTCTGTTGCCGGTTCTCTCTAATATATGGTTTGTTCATAATTAACATATTTATATATATTTTATTAATAAATAATAAAATATGATGTGATGATAATAAATGATTAAAAATATGATTGTCGTTGAATGACAGTTGGTTGCAAAATACTAATGATCTTAGTATAAGATAAGTAAATGATAAGCAAATATATATATATATGTATGTTGTTTAAAGTCGTAACTGTTGTATCAAATCGATCTAGCGTGGATAAGTGTTAATTACTACTCGACAGATATATATGTCTATTTTCATATTGTAGCAATTAATGTTTGGAAAGTCATGATTTTGTTTTATGTAAATGTATAATATAAGTGGAAAAGTAAGAATAGACCGGTCAATTATAGAGTGCGACCGGGTGGTAGCACTTTTTAGGATGGCCGAATGTCACGATCATTTATAAAAGTGGGAGATATTTTTGTTATCTGGCAACATTAGGCGATTCAGCCGCCCCACTTTACACACTAGTTGAGTGAGTTGTTGAGTGGGGCGGAAGGGGCGCTTTTGCGGGCGGCAGATTCTGCAGAAGGCAGACGATACTGTAGCACTGATACGGATTGACGTGTCTAATGATATACGCCACATTGTGATCTGCAAAGACATACCGATTGTAACTGTGTAATTAGAGTTCTAATAAATCGTGTATTATTGGAAGTGAAGTTTCTTTTATAATAAATTTTTTGATATGTCCCTGGGCTTATGAAAACGCACGGTGCGTTCATTAGCAGTCTCCTCTCCAAACGCAGTATTGATATTGCGCGGCTGACTAACTAACGTACACGTGACGCATTTATTTATAAAAAAAAATATTATCGTAATGAGAATATATATATTTTTATACCACTAATCATTACATCTACAAATTTTGTCAAGTTAGTTTCGTTAGACATGTATAGGAGTAGAATTAAAAACCTCCATCTTCAAGTTTGTTAAAAATTAATTAAATAAAAATTAAAAAAAAAAAATTGTCTTTAATTATAATTAAATATAATATTGGTAAATACAAAATATCATAGTAAATACAAATACTTATGTATGTGAATTTTTTCCCCCACTCCATAACAATTCATATGTATATACTTTCATTCTGATGGACCTTTAGCTAATTAAAATATATTTACCATAATTGCTACAACCATTGTAAGGAAACACAATCAGTTATTGAATAAAGGTTTTTGAAAGATACACTGTGTACAACGTGAACTATGTGGCACAATATATGTGTATGGTTCAGTACATATAGTGTTATCAGAAGGGTACATGGGTGTGTGATGAAGTGACAGCGTGAGGTTGAGTGAAGTGTGCGAGTGTGCTTCAGACAACACATATAATATGTACAACACCCTCATACAACTATAAGATACAGGAACGTTATGTGTAAGCGTGTAGGTAGTTGACTTTATACAATTTATTTCATTTATGTATAATATTACTTATATGTAACGAATTACTTATTTTCGATCAAATTTCGAATATTGAATACAAAGAAAACAAAGATAATGGTATTTGAAAGAGAAGAAATCAGAACCAAGAACTGCGGTTGATGATGAAGTGTTGGAATAAGTGGATGAGATTATATACATTGGATGGATGGTACACCGCTGATGTGGAAAGACGAGTGAGTGCTGGAATTGTGTGAATGGAGCGTTGGGAAAACTTCTAGGCCGTAAAAACTTGAGCCAAATGGGACAGCTCGCTATACACAATGCTGGTGTGCTGGTCCCAACGCTTACTTATGGAAAGGAGAGTAGGGTATGGTAGAGAGAACATGACAGTAGGATAAACGCGGTCGAAATACAACCTTGTAGACCGTATTCGCAATGATGATGTTAGAAACAGAGTTGGTCTGAAAGAGAGTGTCGGTATTAAAATAAGAAGAAGCATGCTCCGCTGGTTCGGACGCGTAGAAAGAATGCAGGATGAAAGAATTACGAAGCAGATACACAACGCAAAAGTCGAGGGATGTAGGTGCCGGGGAAGACCAAATGGTAATGTTCTACCAGAAGGTGATGCCAGGAGCCTTAGAAACCGGCGAGCGTGGATAAGAAGATGCAATGCAATGAATGTGAAAGAAGCGAGTGAGGTGTGTAATGAGCGAGTCACGTGGCGCTCGGCTCTCTCTGCCTACCCCGCAAGGGATCTAATATAGATAGATAAATAGATAGAGATCAAATATCAAACTTGTGTTTGCTCAAATCACGGTTGAAAGTGGGTTCAAAGAATAAGTTTGTATGTTTTTTTTAATTCTGCATGCTTCGTGTAAGGTAAAATATGAAATAACTACATTATCAATATTTATAGAAACAAGCAAATTAATCTTACACATAGTAAATGTAATGCAACATAGTAAATGCTTTTTTAATTTGTTATGGTTTCTACATCCTTTTACCTTCGCGTTGTTTATCTGTTTTGTAATTCTTGTTCCTGCATTCTTTCTACATTTATTATAATAAATAATATTATATAATATAAACAATGTAAATATGTACTCATTGTACACGTGCATACACGTGTATGCATCTCCGAAAAAGTCTCCGAATACCGATATGTCCCGTTCAGTAATTCTTTGATCAGTATTTGTTTTGCGTGTCAAGTACTCAATCTGCGAATGTTGCAGTGTTCATTTTGTTGAACAAAAACTGGTTTCTAAGATACGTTTAGCAAATTCGGTTTTCGGTTACGGTAAGGGATCCGAGCGAGTGAGATATTAATGCTTTTTTAATGATTACTGGCTTTTGAGGATCTTATGAAAACATGTGAAGTTAGCATTCAGTATCAGACTTTTATTTAATCAGTTTGTAACTAGATTAAGACCACTTTGCGCAGTTTGAAGCAATATGTTTCGAGACCACTCATGAAACATAATGACAGTATCGTTCATATAGTTTATAACAGCAGCATTGGGGTTAAAACTTGAAAGATCGTTAAAAGCGTTGGTCCTAGAATATTGCCCTGCGGTACCCCAAAAGGTACTGTAACTGGAAATGTAACTTCGAAACTATTCAAGGCACATGCCTCTGATTCCAATACTTTCCAGCTTCTTAAAAAAATCGGAATCGAAACCATGTTAAAAACATGTGGAACAAGTGGAGTTTTGTCCTTCATCGAGATACGCTATTACTAAGTCAACCATTCGAGAAACCGCTTGTTCCGTGCACTTGCCTTGTCGGAAACCGTATTGGTTACACGATAGAATATTGTTTCTCTCCAAGAACTGCGAAGGCGCTTTTTAAGCAATTTTTCAAGCAGTTTGGAGTTTTGGATAGCGTATCAAATGATATATAGGACGATAGCTATTAGGCGTAACTATGTTTCCCCCCTTATGGATTGGTGTGACAATTGCTGTCTTCCAGATATTCGGGAAGATGCCAATGAAAATACTCAAGTGAAATAAGTGGGAATAACTAATGTAAGACAAATACCACCTTAGTCTTTCCTGCGACCACGGACGCTGCAAAGCGTTCGAAACGTCAGGTTTCAACAAAATAAAGCGATATTTCCGTTAAAAATAGTTTAATTTCAATGAAATAAGTGAATTAAAAATTATATTGATATAGTATATTTATACTGACATAACAAATTTTCAATAATTCATTAAGAAATGCAGAAAAAAAAGAATTTATTTTAAGTTGGAACTATTAATATTAATTTGACAACATTTATCACCATAATATATATATATACGTGTATAATAAGCGTATTTTTAGCTCATTACTAGTTAGTTTCTGATTTTCAATCGCACCCAATTTCCTCCCTTCAACTTCAAAGCGAATGAATCCTTAGCCAACTCTGCCGGTATGCAGGTCTTTTCGCAGGGAATTATCACCATGTGCTGCAGAAGCTGGTAGATCATTACCTTCACCTCACAGAGAGCGAACCTTGAACCTGCAAATTTGTGGAAATGAGTTTCAGAATACATATATGTCATTAGGTTTGTCTTCCATTGGGGTAGGCAAAGACTATGGTACGCCAGGTGCGCCGATCCAAACATACCGATCTTTCACATTTATCAACTTCTTCATGCATGTTCTTTGGTTTTGGGTGCTTATGATTTGGCCCTTTTTCAGCACATCACCAATACGATACATGTGCGTCTAAATGAATTCATATATTTGCGAGAAACATGGTTGTACTAACGGTCTTGTACATGCATTCTTTCAAAAAATAATATTTGTCTAACATTATTTTTATACTTATGGTTGGTGGAAATAATGTTTCACATGCTATCATTGGGAATATATTTCACATAACTAATACTTATTCGTCCACTCAGACCATAATAAAATATACTTTAGTGCAACAAAGGCTATACTGCCTTTCTGTAGGCTAAATATAGCGCTCCGGCTTGCACCCGCGCCGCTATACCGTGATATAGACACATCTGCTTCGTCAGTCTCCTGGCGGACATTATGGAAGCCACGGTTGGGTGCGATATTTATTCAATTATAATTTGTCTAGAACAGAAACTAGAATGATGTGTCGTGAGATCCCTTTTTAAAATACGTCGAAATACCAAATCCTACCTCTCTTAAACTGCTTTGTGTGCTTCCGCCACTGATGTTTAGTTGTCAGTTTTGAATCTTTTAATTATAATATAAGCAATGATATTTTCTTTTGACATTATCATATGCACATTATAGAGATCTCAGTCTTCCTAATAAAATGTCTCTAATTACTTACATCAATAATTACTTGTTTGAGAACTAATATGTAACCAAGAAGGAGGAGAATTAAGTAGTTACCTAAGATAATCAATCATCATAATACTATAGTAATACTATAGGACATAGTTAATTATTTCTTCAAAATTGGTAATAGATGATTTTTACTCAAAGTTTTAAAGTATAAATAAATATTAAATATTGTCGGACAAATTACACAGCACCATCTAGCCCCAAAGTAAGCGAAGATGTGGGTCTAGACAACTGATAAATATACGTAAATACATTTTTGTTTCTTGTTTATACATCGAAACTACCCAGACCAAGACAAACAGACATGTTTATGAACGCAAATGTGTGGGGATCGAACCCACGAGCGTTGGTGTCAAAGTAGCGTAACGGTGCGTTTCACCATTGCGCCACACCGAGTCCGCCGCTAGAAAAAAAAAATTGTTGGAACTTTACCTATACAATTTCTAGGTCCAAGACCAAATGGCATGTAAGTGAATGGTTTGATGTTGTGCTTGTTATCTTCAGAGAAGCGTTCAGGATCAAATTGTGATGGGTTAGGAAAGAATTCCGGATTCCGGTGTAATGCCCAGACCGGAATGCTAATGCCTTCGCCCTCACGTATCTGGAAAAAGTACATCAAGTGTCAATATATTTTTATCAGATTCAGATTTTGTATTTTGTCAAACATCAGTGATTACAATGGATACTGGGTATATTCTGTGTGCTATTCTAATGTGTACTGTTTATATTAAGTAATAATAATTTGCCATTTGGTAATATTCGTTTAGACACTTGCAATATAGTCCTTGGTAGCGTTGTTGTTAGGTTTGCCCAAGTTGTAGTCCTTAGTGCACTGTCTCTCGAGAGCTATACCTGGCGGCCATAGTCTGAGAACTTCTGCAATAATACAATAACATTGTTAGACTTTTGTTGAAAGTGTTGTTCAATCGTTAGATCATCATAACACTATAAGAAGATTAAACCAAATTTTAAAAACGAATTAAAAAGTATAATATAACGGCGAGATTCTCTGGTATTAAACTACAGTTAACATGCTTTTAACTCTATGTAAAAAAATATAAACAGTTCTTTAAAAAAAACAGTTTTATTTTCTCTCTTATTTTACCTGAAATTACCATATCCATATAAGTCATATCTTGAATTGACTTGTAATCAAACTTTCCACCATTTCTTAATTCATTCTCTTTTATTTCTTCAACTAATTTTTCTTGAACGTCAGGGTTGACAGCCAGCTCGTGTAGTGCGAATATCATAACTGATGATACTGTCTCGAAGCCAGCGAGGAAGAAAATTACAGCTTGAGCGACGAGATCATCATCTGACCATACTAAAAGGTACAACAAAAGCTCTTTTATTAAATTGCTTTTATCCAGCTGAACGGCTACTATTTGTGTTTCTATATGCAAACCTAATTCGATATCTAGTTTATGAATTTCACCAAATGATATTAAAGATTGAAGCGGTAAAATGTTTTTCTAATCTGATTATTGTCGTCGATTTCATGTCTTATAGCATTAATAGCTTGCAAGTGGCTCGTTAATCTTTAGAATCAAAGTCAACCGCACCTACATGCTGTATACTCTGCTAATTAACAAATGAAACACTGGAGAAAGCAAGGTAGGGTGCGTCAAAATATATGAATACATCAAAATCTGGTATTTCCTCACGTTCAAAACCAAACCGTATCCAAATAATAACTTTCAAGCACTATCATCTATTGCAATTGTTGTGTTTGTCCTGGTTATCTGTCTTTCAAATACCATTAATTTACCAAGTCTTTTACCATAGTATGATATTTTTATCATTATAACTAGTAGTAATTCCGATGGTTCTACTACCTGTGCTACATGTATGTGCGTATATTCATGCTAGATTTCTTGTGGGGTAGGCAGAGTGAACCGAGCGTCATAAGACGCGGTTCTTACACACCTCGCTCACTTTTTTAATATTCATAGCTCTTTTCATGTTTGCTTGTCGTTTTCTAGGGTGACAACATTTTAATAAAACAGACAATACGTTCAAGATTCTACATTAGTAACTATTATCGTCCATAGACAACACCAAGTAAAATACAGTACCCAGTAAATAGAAGAAAGTATTCATATAAAAGACAAACAGTCGGGTTAGCAGCAACACTGCTTGACGACAATATTGACGTTAAAACAGAATTACAATATATCATCATCCTGCATGCTTAAGCTCTAATAGTTAAATTATAAGTATCACTAACTCGTAGTTAATCGCGTATACCGGTAATATATCCCAGGTTGCCATCTGAAATGCTTTCACAAGACCCACAGAACTGCAGAAAACCTTAATTATGACCCTGAGTGAAATACTTCTGAACGATATAGCGAAGTGAGGAAACTTGAACATTCTCCTAAGCTGATTAAACTGTTTTCTATTTTCATTTGTGACCCATTGCCTTCGCACAAGAGTATTGTTATTCATTTTCAATTTGTCAGGACTTTTTTTGGTTATCTAGCATATCTGCACAAGAACCAAATAGCATCCTGGAAGTACCACCGGCTGTGATCTCAGCTACAAGCGTATGAATTTCCGCTGACTCTTTTTTAAACTTGGTATCTTGAATTTTAGAACTACCAAATATGTACTAATCAAGATCTAAAGGAATGAAGCAACTTGGGATCAAGAATGTCATACCTCTATTGATTTTTTTCGTTCCAACCGATGATTCTTCTACTGCTGCAAAACCAGCATCTGCATCTTGTGTTGATTTATCTTCGTGGGATAGTTTTCCTGTCGTAGAAGGAATTTATAATACATTAAACCTTAAACAACTAAAATTTTATAAATTTCTTCATTTGAAAACGCTATTCTTCAGTGAATTCAATTATTCAAATAAACTAATAACTATTAATGTCTACCAAATGATGACTACCTTTCTTTGCTTCCATGAGGAGGTGGATCATGTCTGGTCTTATAATATTATTTTTCTCTCTATTGTTCATCGTGTCCATGACTATACGTCTGTAGAATTCTGCGTCGGATTTCTGAACTAAATTGATTTTTAATTTCTAAAACACATAAAAATATGGCTATTTGATTTACTTTGCGTGCTTCCACTTTTGCTTAGTTCATGCGAACTAGCACCGGCTGGCAACCACCAACTACCGTTAGTAGCCAGAGCAGGCATGGTGACGGGTGCATACAGCTTATTCGTTTCCAAACTGAGTAACTGAGAGTGCACTATAAGCGTTTGTACTCTTAATATTGATGATAACGTGATTAATAGTGTGGAAGTGTATGTCATATAAACACGCATGCACCTATTGCCTCACAATTGTACAAAATGACTCAGAGAACATTAAAACATAACTTTTTTTGGCGTATATTACAAATTTTGGGACAACTGCAATAACTTCCTTGGGGGAAGTGGGGAATCCTTAGAGTGTAAGACTGTTCGTCTTCAATGTATCTGTCGCCAACGCTATTCGCCATCGACAGTCTATGTAATTGTTAACGGAAAAATAAGAAAGTTTTTAGCACAGTTTTTTTAGCACAGGTTAAAATCAAATAATATACTTATGCGGCTCAAGGAACAGAAACGCGAGTTTTGCTCCCATTTGACCTTTAAGTTAGAGTACATTACATTTAAAACTGGTTCTGGTTGAATTTTAGACACTATTGCAGCGATTTGAGCCAACAAGCTAATAAGTGACGCGATGTTGATAACCTGGCCAATAAGAGCTGCATGTTGGACCTTACCCCCGACCCATAGCGATGAGTTTATTTATTACGTGAAATCGTGTCATCGAGTCTTCATGTAACATTTCCTACATGGGTTTAGATCTAGTGGTGGTCAGATTTAGGTCAAGTAATGGCCAGGTTTGATTCAAGCTTGGGCATGCTTTAGATTGAGATTGGAATCAAGTTCATTATACAAATAAGTGTCTAACTAAAGTGCATTTAGGTAGCCAAGATAAAGGATATAAACAAATATTCTGGGATGCACAACAAATTGTTACTGAGTGTAGTAGTCTTCTACCTCGTAGAGTTACCACCACCACGCGGTCTCTACTATTTTATTTAGTGTCACTAATTACGTATTGCTCTAACAAATTCGAAGTTAAAAAAGCTACCACTTATCGGTAGTACAAAAATTGCCTACGTACTGAAAAGATATAGATAACACTTTAAAGTAGGTATATTAATAATTATTAATTGATAAACAATTAAGAGTATTTATATGAGCAGATTGTAATTAAAAAGGGGGTCTGTTTTATCTAGCCGAGGTAACACATCATTACTAAATATGTAATAATGTCACGTTTCTTATTCAAACAGGCATAGATAATAGAATTCGTTGTTTTAATAGTAGTAGTTTAATTGTCGACTCATCCACGTAAATATTATTTGACCTGCCAAATGTGACGAATGCATGTACAGACATGATTCCCGTAACAAAATTTAAAGACGGTAACACTTAGCGATAGTTACTCTCCCGTTTCTGCGTGCGAAAGCAAAGAACTGGGATACTTATCGTTTGGTTTGTAACGAAAGTCAGTGAAGGTTGGAGTGTTTACCATTTTTATCTCATCTCGTAGAACGCCCTTTAGTGCGTGTTTAAAAACCTTCAGGGCGTGAATATGACTCGTTCGTGATGGATTACATTAATACTAAAAATGAAGTAGCTAATAAGCAGAAAAAACAAAATAAAACATAGTATATAATTATCAACATACCGTCATGAGTTTTGGAAATAAAAGGAATCCAAAAAACTTTAAAAAGAGTGTAAACGTGACAACAGATGTTTTCGTGCCCATTTGGAAAAACTCGTTGTCCTCGTCAGCAAGGGAGTTGATTTTCAGGCCAAAAGCACATGAGGCAATGACGTCATTTGTGTACCGTGTTGTAAGATCCTTGCAATCCACATCGATGTAATTTACTGTAGTTTAGAAAACATTGCATTTTGAATTTTGTGTTACAGATTGTTAGATAATGATCGAAGATGAAAAAATGGAACAAGTGAATGGAACAAATGAATTTGTGTATCTGGGTTTATGAGAGATGGAAAATTTGAGGGCGATATTGAATGAAGAGCGAAAGCAGGAAACCGTATCAATGGTGCGTTGTACTCCGTGGTAACAAGCGATAACATATCGAGCAAAGCTCACCTCACTATTCAGGGTATACATTCAGGGTATATTACCGCCAACATTGATGCACGGTAGTGAAACATGGGTATGGCAGAAGGAGCATGAAAGCAGAGTGAACGCCGTAGAAATGAGAGCACTGAGGAGTATGTGTGGAGTGAGAATGGTTGATAGAGTAAATAATAGCACGATACGAGAACTTTGTGGAATGAAAGTTGATGTGCGTATGTATATGACAAAAATTGAAAAGGGTATGCTGAGATGGTTTGGTCATTAGAAAGAATGAATGACAAAAGAGTTACGAAAGAAGTGATGGGAGACAGGCGTGATGATATATGCATTTTGAATTCTCTGCTATTACTTATATATGTTTCTGATCTATATTTTAATTCAACTACTTGAATATTTCTATTAACCGCGTGTACATCCCCATTACAATTTATGCTGCTATTTTTAATCAAAAACTGATAAAAAGCCATATACAAATACGTTACCTCCAGATTTTTTTATTTTGTCTTTCATTGTTGACATCATCTGATCGCCAACTTCCACCATGAGTGGCAGCATCGTCCTCATCTTCGAACTTGTGAAGGCTGGGCTCAGTGTTGATCGCATGTCCTTCCATTCTTGTCCTAATGTAATATGACACTATTCAGTTTTCACATTTCAAAAACAATTATATACATATAGTTGTCTTGCTTGATTGCTTAATTTTGCTAATGGATTTCTTGGTCACATGTATTTCTAACTTTTATCAGTACTGAGTTACCATATAAGATTGTTCTAGAATCTAGTCTTTAGTACTTTTAAGTGCTTCCGAGATTCGAAGTATTAAAGTAACCTGACAAAAATAGGCATGCAGGGTGCACGCCTATTTTTGTCAGGTCAACTTTGTAGTTTCTTGGAAAGTATTTTTTAAATAATGAATAAAATAATTTAATTTTTCAGGCATATAATACATGTGATAAATAAGAGTAGTGGTAGCCTAGTCAATAGAGAACCGGCCTATTGAGCGACGGGCTCCCGGTTAGAGTCCTAGCATGTACCACTAAATGCGTGTTTTCGAATTTATATACATATTTGTAATCTTCACTAGCTCGGCGGTGAAGGAAACCCACAAGTCAAAAAAATATATATTTCGAATGACGTGCGACCTAACCAAAGAAAAGTCTGGTTATTTCTGTGGGGTTGTGAAGATCTGACGCAGTCGCTCCGAGTAAAAATCAGTATCTACGCCAAATCCTTAGGCTTAGGTAGCGGAACTCGCTAACAACGCTGAAAAGTAGAAGACTAATAAGATAAATAGAATGTACTAGTCAAAAGATAACAACAAATTACAATAATATAATTATTTAGATAGTAATGAACTTATATGAATGATAAAAAAATCATTATCTACCAGCATAAGATTATATAAGTTCATGCATATTGCTTTTGAAATAATATTCTGATGTTAATTATTTTTTTCACAAAATGCAAGTCGGAGGGATTAGTATCGGCGAAGCTTTATCCCTCTGTACGTCTTGCATTTGAATTTTACATAAATTTAGCAGACGTGAAAATATGAGTAACATCTAATAAAATGATTTAGTATTTTATTTCATTTTCACAGCCACTAAATCTGCGCGCAATCATTTCATACTGTACCGTGGCCTCCCTTATTGGAAGTTCTGAACAACTTCAACTACTAAACCTTATTCTTCTTCTTTCCAGCGTTATTATGTTTCTTAATCCATTACGATTGGCGGAGTCTGCTATCCGAGCCCAAGTATTTGGCGAAGATACTGAATACGAAATCCAGAACTGTAACAATTGCAGTCCTTTCGATCACCTTCGCTTTTGTTCTCATTACATTCCCTTTCGTACCATTCCTTTTAAAGTGTTAGAAGTTCGTTATAACGAGGTTATTTACTAACCTTTGTTGTAGTTCTTACGCCGAAGATGCAAGAACCTGATCATTGGCGTACAACATGGTTTTAACTATTGACTAATGCATTTTTATTTCACAGTCACACGCTTTCAAGCAAGCGGTAAGATATCGGCATAAGTAAAGCTGTTTAGATAGATACCGCCACCACCGGTACGACACCAACGGTATCGGTAGGCAGGCTCCGTTGGTTTGAATGTGTAAAAAAATATATTTGTTAATGCTAGCTACTCCGGTACAACAAAATTGATAGAAAGAGTAGAAGCCCCATCACTGAAATCTTTGGAAATCACAGTACTTCTTCTGATCATAGTAATTTATTTGTTGTTTTCAGAGCATTATTACCTTTTAATGCGAGTAAATTTCTTCTGAATAAAGGATCGTTTTTGTCATCAACTACGGTTCTGTGATCGAGGAAGTGTTCGAAGTCTTTTACAGTAATCTTTTTTAACAGCTCGATGTCTCTGATGAGCAATACCGGCAGATTAAAATCAAATCTGCCTACGAATCTGGAAAATATAGCAATTTTTTTTCGATTACAAAGCTTTATCTGTCGGTTCTATCAAGACGTGTTATATGAAGTTTTGTAAGTGGTAGTTCGTGAAAACTTTTCCTAATATGTGATCAAACAGGTTTAAGCTTAGAGATAAATGTACTACATCATATCAATACAATGTTGCCAATAATTATAGGTTTACATTTCACAACAACTGATAAAATTGATGTACTTTACTACTTTAAATTATAAATAACGATTATACTATATTTTAAATCTCAAGAAAATCTGTAATTCTATAAAATAAAATCGGGTCCACATCAAAATATAACTAAAGAAAAACTAACCTTTCTTCCGGAAAAGCATTGTACGTTTTAACAACATCATCAGTGACGTGGTCTAATCTTAACAGCACTCGGCCCAAGTTACCCACAAGAGGCATTGGCCTCATATACTTCACGCCGTAGTCGCTGAACCTCGAGTACTTCTTTCTGAAGAACAGCGCTATAGCTGCTACAAGTACAATTGTCCATATGTACAATAACATATTCTGAAAATAAGTGAAATAACGATGTTTGACAGTGGTGTAATGTACGAGTATTATCGTTTATCTATAACGTTTATCTAAAAATCTATATTGTAGTACCCGACAGATCACTAAAACATCATTGTAAATTGGATTTCATGCTACTGTGCTAAGCTAATTTGTCGAAAACCGTGTTATCATCACCATGATATGGCCCATTTAAGCAAGAAACGATCTCTAGGTAATATTCAGATGTTGCCAAGCATTTAGCTTTCTAAGTAAGTTTTCACCCCGTACAGCCAGACGTAGGGCGAATCGAAGCGAATGCTCAATAAATTTAGAAAGAAAGAAAGAAAAACGTTTATTTGGCAACACAAAAATTTTACATAAATTTGAAACTTAAGGCTAAATTACAGTGTGTGTACCAAATAGGTCTCCACTCAGCATAATGTCTCGGCACTAAGTGCCTCGACGCTGGTATTCTGTGGACACCATTAATAAAAGAGGTGCCTGACATCGAGTAAACAATAAAATTACAAGCCTATTCATACTGTGTAACGGTATTAATAAACTATTCAACTAGCTCAAATTATTTTGGCCGTAGCACCTGACTTAAATTAATTACGAAAAGGTTTATCAATAGGCACACAGTTAATTCAGGGGCTGTCTGTACTATATCCAAGATCTACTGATAGTTTCAGTCAATGAGTCCTAACCTATCACACAAGCGAAAACATTTTGTGACTATGATAAACCTAATAAACAAATTGCTTTATCTTGTTATCAAGTGGTGGCAGTAATTAGGTTCACAGTGATATTGGTATGGTGACATTGTAATGATTTTAAATGTTGTGGAAAGAAACTTACCTGATATTTGTAAAACAAATATTCACTAAACGTACACGATAAATGACGAAAAGAAAATTGTTATCTTTATTACATAAAAATATTTGGTGGATACGTCCAAGCCGCGCGGCTACATATCACATACTGTACGATCGGTAATGATACAGTTATTTTATTTTTAGCTTCGTGCCACATATCTGATTAACACAAATCCTTTTTTTTACACATACGAGTACAATTAGGGATGCACTTCTAGCATTTTAAATTCTAGCATTAAAATTGACTTTACAATATAGTAATTATATTCTAGACAGTTCTTAGGTCATTGAATTTTCATGGTGATTGCATCATGCTATATTCCGAATCTAGCTGTTGCCCGCGGCTTTGCTCGCGTTAAATTTAGTCTTAATTAGTACGTTTATATTATAAGTATGCAATTTTTTTGCACAAAAAATTGCACACTTACATTGCATTGCGGAGCTCGGTGGCTCAGTCGTGAATGACGCGACTTTGACACCATCGCTCGACTCACACAAGGCAAACATTTGTGTGCATGATCATGTCTGTTTGTCTTGATCTGGATGTTTTAAGAAAGGTAGGGCGCATCAAGGCAGTCCGTCTGAGGAACTACCTCCACCTCACGGAAAACCGCAGCCAAATAACAACTCCCTGGAGGATAGTTGTGTTTCTGCGTGTGAGTGAGGTCACCAGTAAGCTCCTAAGGAGTTGCTGTGTAAGCAGCAGGGGAGACATCGCGCGAGTGATACTCAGTATATTATAAGTATTAATAGGCTACGGTAACCGCTTTTCATCAGTTGGGGCGTATGCTTGCATGCCTTCCGATGAAGTATAAAAAAAAATGTTATCTACAAAGCTTATTTGAAGACAATATTCTTCAAATAATTTGTAAGTAGGTGCTAGAACCACCAAGCCACGGGGCGAGCTTACGCGTGAGCAAGCTACATAGAACTGCCCACGAGACTAGTAGTTTTCTCTCAAATCTATTCCCACAAATTCCGAATCTGACCATGAGACTTGCCTATAGTCATTGCAAAGCAAACTTTGATGGGAAACTGCAATCATTTAAATTCGAACGGAAGATCGTTCGGAATTAAAGGGATTCATGATACAAATACAGTTTCCCCTTGCGTACACCCATTTAAAATTGTGTCTTCCATTGTATTGCGATATAAGGCTTTGACTTTCAGCCTAATTCCATTGCATAGTTTTGATGGTTTCAAATTTCGCAACAACATAACAGGAGAATAACCCTATGATATGGTAGATCTGGTGGTTTCAACGAATTCAGAAATTCAACAGGATAATTTGTAGCGTCGTCTGGATTCATTACAGTGTCTATCGAAGTGTATACCATTCCTTTCCCCTCAAAAGACATCAACAGTGTGTATCATTGATAACCACAGCTTGGTCATTTTTCGGAGTAAGTATGACACGTTCACACAACCATCCCATAGGCTTATCGTGAATATGAGCAATATCTGGATAAATTTTTGGTATTAAGAAGAAAGATCCTGAACAGTAGTTACAACTGTGCACAAATTTTCCGGGATAGTTATCATTCCATCAAATGTCGGATAATCTCCGCTGCCGATTTGAAGTAGAAGATCTATAAATGTACCAGCAGACTCGTCTACTCCCAAGTGAACAGTCATATTTTTCTAAAGCTTGAGGATGTCAATCTGAGGCCACATAGTATATTTCAGAATAACAGTGCTCGATAATTTATGTACACCAAGAACAGTGTAGGATATAGAATGCTGCATGAGGAACTACATATTCGACAGTCATATAGGAGCTGGCATGACCATCTATTACTACATATTCATTACGCCCACTCACATAACTCTTAAACAAGGAAAGTTGAATTCCCCTTATTCCTAAAGCTTCCAGTCTCTGTAGAAGGATTTGGGCTGAGACCGTGTCGAACGCTTTCACGAATTAGGTATATGCCAGCTTTGTACGCCATGGGTTTTCTTTTCCATAGTAAAGGTACCAATGTCATTTCACATTTTCTACATAAATGTATGGGCGTGGGTGTATAGCTTAATCTGATCGTTGTATTTACGTACAGTGGAACACTCACTTGAAACAAGTCTCTCGTTACTAGCAAATTGATCTATAATGGATTTGTGTTTTCTGCTGTTGCCTACCATTTCTTGCTAATGGAAAATATATACAGGTAATGAATACAACTGCTATCGCTGTTGTAGCTCAGACCAACGGCAGTCAATTGGATGGTTATACAGAGCTTGTGATTCGGTGCGCAGACTTTTACATGAGATCCATGACATATTTATTACAAAAATGTGGATTTTCGTAACGAGAACATGACATTACTCCTGTGAAGTATGTCTTAGACAGTCTTTACAGGAGTAATGCCAGACTATCTAACACAATTGTGTACGGCAATAGGGGTCGAATTAATAGCCTTCTCCGTTTTAAAATTTATTATAATATCTTTAATTATAATTAGATGTAATATTGGGAAATTACAATTTATTTAGTACTACATTTTTGATCGTCGCTCTTACGTATAAAGTATATAACAATAATTATATGAATACTTTCATATGTGATAAGTGTATAAACTAATTTAAAATATTTTAATATATGCTACAGCAGTTTGCTTACCATCGGTAATCGTTTGCAGATTTTTGAAGGTGTAAATTTGTATGAGGAACATGAACGCATATCGTATTAAAAAAAGTTTTCACCACAATAGTGTACCATTCGACATAGTACTATGAATATAGCATAAATAGACTTAGGGCGCAATAGCCACTTCCATCAATTGTCAAATTCTCCTGACTGTATATGTGGTGGAGCTGAGTTTACTGGCAAGTTTATTTACGTGGAGGCTTCACTGTAATTTGGAGTCGACTGTGATTCGAAGAAATATTGTTTCATTGACTAATTTACAATTGACAATAAGAACTTCTATTTTGGCGGAAGTCACATTTGGTAGATCATGTTTACTTGAGTTTAATAAAATATTATTGCATGTGAGCCAGATTAAAATGGTGTGCAGATCACCTTGTCAAAGTTTTCACAACGGCTAGCATAATCAGCAAATAGTACCATATCCGCCATTTTATGCACCATGGACAGACCATCAAAAATATGAAATACGACTTATTTGTATACATAAATTTAGTAGGTTGATTCAAATTTAAATCATGTATTTGTTTAAATCGTGCTTCAGACAATATGTTTGTTTATTTGTTTAATACAGTGTATGTGCATGAGTCTGATAAGACAATGTAGTCATTAGTCTTTTAGCATAGAATCATAAAGTAGCGTCAACACTAGTGTTTTTTTAACCTGTTACTAGTTTCTGATTTTCAGTCGCACCCAATGTCCTCCCTTTAACTTCAATTGAAACGAATCATTCCCTAACTGAGTTGGTATGCAGGTTTTCTCGCACGGTGATATCACCATGTGCTGCAGAAGTTGGTAGATCATCACCTTCACCTCGCAGAGAGCAAATCTTGAACCTGCAAATACGTAGAAATAAGTTTCCCAGTACGTATGTGTAAGTTAAATGCAAAGTATTTGAATATTATCGAAACACTCAAAATTTATATATTCGTAGTGTCATCGTCAAGGTATAAATTCATACAAGATGTAAGTGATGGTTTGGTACAAAATCAAAAATTCATTATGACGAATAATCTGAATTTACTGTAATAGGTGCTAATTTTTATATAATAAATGCTTTAATATACATCCTTTCTGTCAGTACAAGAACGCATGTACAGACTGTAGACAACACAAACGATCTATGTCAAGACGTTTTATAAAAATATACCTTCCAAATTATTTATTATAATAATTTCAAAATCTACAATGGCTACCGATTAACGGAAACTTAAATGACATGTTTATGTTGTTATGAGATTGCTTTTTAAAATATTAATAATAAAATGAAACATCTATTAATACATGTGACATATAAGGAACGGTGGATTTAGTACGTATATGTATATATATCTTCACGCCAGGTCCTTTGCGGATTAGCACCGCGTTGTTTACAGCGAGCTGTGCCTTCTGGCTTAGATTTCGGCTGCCAAACAGTTTACCCAACGCTCCATTCACCCTATTCCCTGCACTCATTCGTCTCTCCACATCAGTGGTGTACCTTCCATTGCTGCTAAAAGCACTTCCAAGATATACAATCTCATTCACTTGTTCCAACACTACATCATCGACCGTAATCCTAGTGTTCGTTCTGGTTGTCTCTCTTTCAGATACCATTATCTTGGTCTTCTTTGCATTCAATTGTAAGCCTTTCTTCATACAATCATCTTTCATTGTTGTAACTAGTGTTTGCAGTTCGGATGGTGATTCTGCTATTAATACCGCGTCGTCTGCATAAAGCAGGCAATTGCCCACTAAGTCACCCATTCGCATTCTCATATCCATATTTCTTATTCTCTGAAGACAACTGTCCAGATACAAAATGAATAGTTGAACCGACAGCATGCATCCCTGTCTGACTCATTCACAGTGCCAACGTCATGGACATAACCATATATTTCTCTAAAATATTCACTAACACTTCCTAAGTGTTACAAAGAATGCCACCAGCTTTACATTTTACCTTGTCCATTCTGGATGCTGACGAACCACTTCGAGACTTCTTTATCTCTCTCCAGAAGAGTTTGGTATTTGCCTCGAAGTTCTTCATCAGCCTCTCTTCCTCATTCATAAGTAGTCTTTCACGCTTCTCTTTCACTAGAGCTTTGGTGTCATTCTTGCTGCGACGGTATATTTCTTTCTTCATTTCTTTCGTACCATCACTCTGGTGTGAAGATGATACGTAATGTAGGCACGCTTTTCTCTTTTTTTCCACGAAGGATTGAACCTCCGCGTCCCACCAGGCATCTCCTCTCAGTATTCTACGTCTCTTTGCGCATTCACATGCTTCTTTCGCACTGTCCACCATACTTTCTTTCAGTACTTTCCAACATTTGTGTACATCTGAGTCGGAAAGTCTCGCGTTCGCAAGTCTTTCACTGACTAGACGTACATATGTACTCCTAACACTTTCTTCTTCCAATTTTTCACTTCTTATACTTTCATGATCTCCGAAAGGAATACGCACTCGCCAGTGTCTCCACTTCTTGAAAAGGCCCACAAATCGGCTTATCACCAGATAGTGGTCCGTTTGAAGAGTGAGACCTCTGAAGGCTCTTGTATCCATTAACGACTTTCGGAGACGTCCATCTATCAAAATCAAATCAATCACACTTTTCTGTTCATTCCGTCTCCATGTCTAAGTGTGAATATCCATGTGATGGAAGAGCGAGTTCGACACAAGGAGGTTTCGTTTCATACATACGTCTAAAAGTAACTTACCAGCATTGTTCACTTTCTTATCTCCGTATGGACCAAGCACAGCCTCATAACTGCTTCGCTTGATCCCAACCCATCCATTTAGATCATCACACATAATTATCCGTTCATTCGCTTCAGCCAAATCCAGATCACCGCTTACACTTCCAAAACTTCTCGAGCTCCTGGGGATCAGCAGAGCTCACAGGAGAATATGCTGCAACTAAAAAGACTCGCGTAATCCCCAGTTTTATCTTAACCCAGAGAAGTCTTGGACCTACTAAATCTTAATCTTTCATACCAGCAGCCAAGCGAGATGAAAGCACGACACCTACGCCAGCACTGGCATGAACGTTCTAGTTCACCGCGGATCACAGGGCCATCATGCCACCTGGCAGAGTTCGGTGTCGCTTCCCTTTCGTTTGGTTTCTGACACACACAAAGCATCTAGGCATCTCACATTCATTATATTTATCAAATCATTCATCTTACCTTTTAGATCACCTCTCACATTCCATGTGCCTATACGACACTCAGCTCTACTCGACCCGCCGAAATGGGCGTTGTGTGGTGGGTGGCGGTCCCCACCGTCGCATGCCTTTGATTCTCCTCCGGCGAGGGCGGATCTGTGCGCGTCGCCTTCGGGGGACGTCTTAATCCGCGCGTCTGTGCGGTTTGAGTCCAGAATTGCAGTCAACAGTGTTGGACTGGCAGCGTGCACGCTTCTGGTACCGACCCCGACTGCGGGTTTTAGTTATTACAAGCCGGATAATATTTAGAGAGAATCGTTTTTTGATATTGTCATGGGCGCTTTATATAGATTTTGAACTTCTGAATAAAATAACATCACCAAACACATATAATTATGTAAAAATTAGATGCAAATATCCTTTCCAGATTCAGAAAGAGCCGGTTGAAAATGCTAGCCAATCAGGGTTATCTCAGCCATAGCGTTATTATTCAAAGCTACATCTATGATAACGGTGCATAAACGTCACCAAAACCATATTATCACCACTTAAAGTTGGAGATTACACTAGCTAAGATAATTTATCACCTATATACTATGATCGTAGCTCACTATATAGATTTATTTGTTCAAAAGTCGTCACGTGTTCATGAAAAATCATTTTTGAAATTTTACCTATGCAATTCCTAGGTCCAACACCAAATGGCATATAAGTGAATGGTTTGATGTTGTGTTTGTTATCTTCAGAGAAGCGTTCAGGATCAAACTTCGTTGGGTCAGGGTAGAATTCCGGATTGCGGTGAAAGGCCCAAACGGGAATACTAATGCCTTCGCCCTCTCGTATCTGAAGGCAAAATACGTTAGATCGATGTTATTTAAATTAGGTGATGCTAGAATTTATGCAAAATATCGTTTGGATACTTGCAATGTAGTCCTCGGTAGCATTTTTATTAGGTTTACCCAAGTTGTAGTCCTTAGTGCACTGTCTCTCAAGAGCAATAGCTGGCGGCCATAGTCTGAGAACTTCTGCAATAACATCATAATATATTAGACTTTCATTATAAATATTTTTTCATCATCAGGTAGTCATAACACTAAAAATATCTAGATCAAATTTTATAAAGGAATTTACTATTAATTATGATAATTGCAAGAATAATTTTATTTGATTTATATCTCTATTGACAGATTACTTGAGTCACGATAGACAGTAAATACATTTATGCCATAAATACAAGACTGATGTTAGTTAACAAGAAAATGTTAAAAATCTGTCATAGTCACCCATATAAAGCTCAAAGTTAACATGCTTTGAATTAGATGTAGAAAATTATTATAATGTCTTAATCTACAGAAGATTTTATCTCGTATCTTACCTGAAACTACCATATCCATATAAGTCATGTCTTGAATCGACTTGTAGTCAAACTTTCCACTATTTCTGAATTCGTTCTCTTTAATTTCTTCCACTAACTTTTCTTGAACGTCAGGATTGACTGCCAGCTCGTGTAGTGCAAATGTCATAACCGCTGATACTGTCTCGAAGCCAGCGACGAGGAAAATTATTGCTTGAGCGACGAGATCATCATCTGACCAAACTGTAAGTTACCAAATAACCTCGTATTAATTGCTTTTATCTGGCTGAGCGGATACTATTTATGTATCTGTGTGATTCGTTTTTTTTTGATTTTACAAAAAAGAAAATATCGGTCAGTTCATGTTAATCTGCTGAGTATGAGATAACAAAGCGGTAAAATCGTATCTGATAGCATGAAGAAAATCTATAAGTAGCCTATATTATGTAAACCTCATGCACCATGTACAGCCTGGTTCATGCTTTTGATTCATAAACGATGCTCTCGCAAAAACGAGACACCCCTGGTGTAGCAAATGTGCATAGGTTACAGTAACTGCTTACTATCAGGCGGGCCATACGCTTGTTTGCCACCGTAGTGGTTTAAAAAAAAAAACGAACCTCCGTATAGTGGTCCGTTTCAAGAGTGGGACCTCTAAAGGCTATCCATTATAGTATTTCTATCTATTAAAATCTAATCAATCACACTTTTTTAGTCATTCCGTCTCCATGCATACGTGTGAATATCCTTATGATGAAATAAAGTAATCAACACGAGGAGGTTTCGTTCCATATATAAATCTAGAATTGACTTACCTGCTTCGTTCACTCTCTTATCTCCATAAAGACCAAAAACAGTTTCATAGCTGTCCCGCTTGGTCCCAACCCAAAATTCAAATCTCCACACATAATCACTCTTTCATTCCCTTCAGCTAAATCCAGAACTAACCGACTCCCAAAATTTATCTAGTTCTTGAGCACACGCTGAGCTTACGGGAGCGTATGCCGCGACCAGATAGGAAAGGAGTTAGAATTGGAGTTGTTTATGAATTGTAGCAATATTGATATTTTATGTCTAACTGAGCACTGGCTAAAACCCCATCAATTCATTTTCAGCTTCAATAACCACCAGGTTGCAAGCTCATTCATCAGAGAGAAGTATTTACATGGTGGCTCTTTAATATTATTAAATAAGTTGCTTAAATTTAAAGAAAGGTGTGACATTGTGAGCCTCTCTGTTGAGCGAGTTGTAGAGATTTCATGCATTGAATTGGAACGATTCATTGTTATGAACCTGTATAAACCTCCTAGCACGCCCTTTGAAATATTTTCAAACATCATGGAGGATGCCTTAAATAAATTATCTAATAGCCATAAAACTGTTATAATTTGTGGAGACTTTAATATAAATATCTTGGAGAAAAATACTGTTACCTACAACTTTTTAAATTTATTTAAATCAAACAATTTGCATCATATTTTTACAGAGCCAACAAGAGTAACTGCTACAAGTGCTACATGTATTGATAATATATTTAGCAATTTAAAACCTTCATATCAATCTATAATTAATAAAGTTCAGTCAGACCATTCAGGTCAGTTGGTTTCATTTCCAAATTCTTCAAAAATACAAAGAAAGCAAATAAATTATATACCATTTAGTAAAAGCCGCTTAGAAAGATTTAAGTCTAATATAACAGAAAAAATTGTATTGTTGCCCTGTCACGGTACTCCGGACCACTTATACAGTTCGTTATTTAACTTAATTACTAGTGAATTTAATGCAATCTTTACTCCAAAACAACTGTCTGTAAGTGACCGTATGACATTCAGTGATTGGGCAACTCCTGGTATTTACAAAAGTCGGAATAAATTGTATGAACTTTATGAAGAAAGAACCTGTAATCACAATCCGACTTTTCAAGAACTTGTAAAAAATTATGCTAAAATATTTAAACGAGCCTGTTCCAATGCTAAGTCTATATATTTAAGAAATAAAATTAAAGGTTCAACAAATATTATTAAATCTGTTTGGAATATGATAAATAATGAGACGGGTAGAGCGAAAGTACATAGTCGAGACTTTCAGTTAAAGATAAATGATATAGATATCAAAAATGATGTAGAAATTGCGACTGAGTTTGAAAAATATTTTTCTAACATTCCTCTTATTACTACGAGAAATCTTAGGTCTTCTTCTATAGCTGCTGAACTGGTTCTCAAACAGAGCGTGGTAGAGTGCGACACAATATTTGAATTTTCAGCTGTAAGCCCAAAAGATGTTTTGAACGCTTTTAAATCAATAAATATGAAAAACACTAAAGATCTGTGGGGTCTATCTGTCAAAACCATATCTTCTATTATTATTTCAATCGCTCCACATTTAGCTACAATTTTCAATTGTTGTGTGGCATCTGGTGTATTTGCTGACTTGATGAAACATAGTAAAATCATTCCATTATTTAAATCTGGTGATAGTTCGGACCCTTCGAATTTTCGACCTGTTTCCATATTGCCCATTCTTAGTAAAATTTTTGAAAAACTAATGCTTAGCCAGTTGCTCAGACATTTCAATACACATAATTTGCTTCATAGGAGACAGTTCGGATTTACGAGAGGTTGTTCAACTATAGACGCAGGGATTCATTTGCTTAAAAGTATATTCGCGGCATGGGAAGGTTCGCAAGATGCCCTGGGAATTTTCTGTGATCTGTCTAAAGCGTTTGACTGTGTGCACCATGACACTCTTGTCAGAAAATTACACCACTACGGTATCAGGAACAAGGCTCTCGAACTTCTGTCTTCTTATCTGGGCAATAGGATACAGAAGGTCGATATTAATGGTAAAAGATCTTCGGGGTCCCCTGTAGTTATGGGAGTCCCACAGGGGTCAATTCTAGGTCCATTCTTATTTTTAGTATATATAAATGACTTACCTTATTATGTAAAGGATAAACATGAGATTGTATTGTTTGCGGATGATACCTCTTTGACATTCAAAATTAATAGACAGTTAGGTAATTATGACGAAGTTAACGATGCTCTCTCTAAAGTTATGCATTGGTTTAATGTTAATAATCTGCTTTTAAATGATAAAAAGACTAAAGTAATTAAGTTCTCAACACCTAATGTAAGACAGGTGACTACCAATGTACATGTTAATGGAACTAATTTAGCCCCTGTGGAGACAACTGTGTTCTTGGGTATAACAATCGACTCCAAACTACAATGGGGCCCACAAATTGAAAAATTATCAGGAAAACTAAGTTCTGCAGCCTATGCAGTGAAAACTATTAGACGGCTCACTGATGTTGATACGGCTAGAATAGTTTATTTCAGCTACTTTCACAGTATTATGTCATACGGAATTCTTCTTTGGGGTAACTCCGCGGACATTAACACCGTCTTTTTATTGCAAAAAAGAGCCATAAGAGCTATCTACAAACTTGGTCCCCGGGAGAGCCTTAGAGAAAAATTCAAAGAAATAAATATTCTAACAGTCGCATCGCAATATATCTATGATAATCTTTTGTATGTCCATAAAAACATAGACTCATTTTGTAAAAAGAGTGATGCTCATAACATAAATACTAGATATAAGCATAATCTTGTGTTACATCCAAGCCGTCTCCACAAAATAAGTAATTCTTTTATGGGGCAATGTATACGGTTCTATAACAAACTTCCCAGCAATATAAGAGAATTGTCAATAAACAAATTTAAAACTACCATTAAAGCCAAATTGTGTAGCAGGGCATATTATAAAGTATCTGACTATATTAATGATAAAAATGCCTGGGATGGAGTCGATCCAATTATAATGTAATTAATAAATTATGTAAATTTGTTTGGATACCAAAAGAGGGATGCCTGAGTTTTTTGGCAGTATTTTTATCAGTGCTCACCTAGTCATGAACTGCACGGTAGGGAAAAAATTGTGACGATTCCAAACAAATGTAGCCATTTTTACGGAATAAAAAGATTTTGACTTTGACTTTGACTTTGACAGATATACTCGCGTGATGCCCACTTTTATACGAACCCAGAGAACTGTAGGCCCTACCAAACAGTAATCTCTTACACCAGTGGCTAAGCGAGAGGAAAGTACGACACCTACATCAGCACACGACACCTACATTAACAATACTTCTTCAAAATTCCACCAAGCGCCAACAAACAACAGTATCTACATAATACATTCCATACATTTACTTGTTCACTAACTACATCATCAAACGTAATCCTGGCGTTTTTGGCGGTCTGTCTTACAAACACAATTATCTTAGTCAGTCTTTCTTAATAAAGTATTGAGAATAGCACACTGCGCTCTCTCTGCTTCAATCAAGTTTAATTTTGCTGTGCCACCCTATTCTGTTATACAGTATGCTGTGAGAGAATCTATAACAATCCCTAAGTAACAAATGCTATTAACTCTTTCCAAGATCTCAATATTAAACTTGGTGATGCTATAGTACAGGCATTGAATACCTTTTTTAGGCACCAGTTCCTCACACTTGAGGTTCATTTCTTGGTAATGTTATGTTTGTTATTATTTACTTAAACTGTGTGTGATGGAAAAATAAATATATATTCTATTCTATACTATGAATGATGATTATATGAAGAAAGGCTATCTATGTAAGGAATATAAGGAAATTGAATGCGAAAAAACCATTATAATAAGTAATAAGTAATAATAAGTATTTATTTGTCACTTTTTTACAATATTTCATTATGATTGGGTATGATAATGGTATTTGAAAGAGAGGCAACCAGAACGAACACTAGGATTAGAGTTGATGATGTAGTGTTGGAGCAAGTGAATGAGTTTGTATATCTTGGAAGCGCTTTTAGCAGCGATGGAAGGTACTCCGCGGATGTGGAGAGACGAGTGGGTGCAAGGAATAGCATGAATGGAGCGTTGGGTAAACTTCTAGGGACCCGATATCTAAGCCAGAAGGCACAGCTTGCAGTACAGAATGCGGTGTTAATCCCAACGCTAATTTGTGGAAGTGAAAGCTGGGTATGGCAGAGAGAGAATGAAAGTAGAATAAACACGGTGGAGATGCGAGCACTGCGCAAAATTTGTGGCATAACGCTTGCTGACCGCGTTAAGATAAGAAATTTAAGATAAGAAAAGGCATCCTCCGTTGGTTCGGACATGTAGAAAGAATGCAGGATGAAAGAAATATGAAACAGATGTACAATGCGAAAGTGGAAGGACGTAGGAGCCAAGAAAGGCCAAGACTAACCTATCATGGCCAAATTGGTCGTGTTTTATCAAAAGGTGTTGTCAGGAGCCCTAGGAACCAGCGAGCGCACATGAAAAGAGCTACGAATGTTAAAGAAGCGAGTGAAGCGTGTAAGGACCGCGTTTTATGGCGCTCGGTTCTCTCTGCCTACCCCACAAGGGACCTGGCGTGAAGATATACATACATACAAGATGAACATTGGGCTGATAGCAATCCTGCTTGTCGCTAAAGATGACATCAATCAGACAAGGCATCATTAACCCTATATACATGTTATTTAATAATCTGTTTATTAGATAGCTCGTAATTAATACCGTATCTCATAAATATATAGTCCAATTAGCAGTGTTAAATTCTTTTCATGTCCCGAAAACTAGTATACAAGCATACGATTCACCTGACGTAAAGCGGTTACAGTAGCATATGAATGCTTGTAGTACATTTAGTATTACTCGCGCGATGCCTCCTCTGCTAAACACAGCAACTCCTTAGTAGCTTACTGGTGACCTTACTCACACGCAGGAACATAACCCTTTAGGGAATTATTATTTGGCTGCGGTTTTCTGTGAGGTGCAATTCTTATATATGCAGCTAAAATCGTGTACCATCATGTGATCATTGTAGCTGCAAATATAAGCATTCCAGCTGATGTTGTACGTATGTTATAATCAAATTAATAGGAATGAAGCAACTTAGCAACAGGTTCTTCTTCTGTAAGATATCTATTGTTACCTCTATTGTTTTTCTTCGTTCCAACCGATGATTCTTCTACTGACGCAAAACCAGCATCTGCATCTTGTGCTGGTTTATCTTCGTGTGACAGTTTTCCTGTTGTTAAAGTAAATAAATTTGTATGAAAACTCCAAGGAATTAAATATCTACATGTAAAATCTTACAAGATTTTTCATTAGAAAATACTGTTCGTCGTCATCATCACAATTTCAGCCTTTATTAGTCCACTGCTGGATACAGGATTTCCCTCTAAAGAGTCACTGGCCTCGATCCTAAGCTACCTGTACCCATCGACAGACGTTTTCAGATCGTCTCTTCATCTAGTCGGCTGGTTATCCCACAATGCGTGGTCCGGTACGGGGACACCATTCGAGAACTTTTTCGATTGTCTGTTCTATGAGCATTGTGCCGACCAACTGTAACTTCAGCTTACTTATCTATTGGGCTATGCCAGTTACTTTAGTTCTACTGCAGATATCCTCATTTCTGTTTTTATCACATAGTGAAATAGCACGCTAAATCCATATAGAATTATATTAATATGGAAAGTCCTATGCCGAGCTTAGGTGTGATTCCCCATACGGCCCTCAGCGAAAGACCTCGTCTTTGTTCCGTATGCCATCACTGATATCACACACTATTCGATGACTTTAGTCTTCTGACGTTGAGGGTATTTTGGACGAAAAGATATATCGTAGTTTCCCAAACGCTGCCCAGCCGACGTGGAATCGTCTGTTGATCTCTCGGTCGAAGTTGAACTTAGCTAATCGAATAACCTATCGTAGGAAGTTGTTGACAACATGTTTAATATTCGTCAACAACTTCAAGCTTAGTGTTTCCAACCGTGACCTGTATAAATGTCACATTGACTTTTGACATGATCTTAGTCTTGTTCATGTTCATTTTGAGACCTACTTGGTTGGTACAAACACTATTGAGGTCATTGAGCAAAGCACGGAAGTTACCCAGTGATTTCGCTATGAGAACTATACTGCCGGTAAATAGAAAGTCAGTGATGTATTCGCTACTGATGGTTGTACCGTATCCTTTCCAGTCCAAGAGCTTGAAGACATCTTCCAATGCTGCGGTGAAGATTTTTGGGGCATAACATCGCACCGTCTTACTACTTTTTGCACTTGGATCGGTTTCGTACTCTGGTCCTGTACTCGGATACATATCGTTACCTTACAATACAAACACTTCAGTGTTTCGATGAGATACTTTTCCTTTCTTCTGAAGATTCTTTAGTGAACTCAATTATCTAAATAAACACGTAATGAATATGAATGGCTATCAAATTATGAATACCTTTCTTAGCTTCCATGAGAAGATGAATCATGTCTGGTCTGATAATATTCTTTATCTCTCTATTATGCATCGTGTCCATGACTAAGTGTCTGAAGAAATTTGTGTCAGATTTCGAGGCTAAACTGATTTTTAATTTCTAAAACAAATAAATTTTTAGATGTATCTATTTACACGTATACATGTTGGACTAAAACCAAACCAATACGATTTTTTATTATTATACGGATGCTAAATTCATCGTCTCTCATAATGTTGCCATCGACTTGCAACCATTGGAGCTGCAACTTTGTCGTTTAGAAGTTTATTAGCTATTAATTAACACCTAGGAATAAGTGCAATCTCAGTGGTTTAATACGATATTTGTTTTGTCTTAAGGTCCAATCATCATCATCATCACTTCAGTAGAAGGACACATCAGGAAGGAATACTGCCCGACTTCCGTGACGGTTGGCCTTGTGATACTAGCATACATCGTCTCAATTTATAGTGAGATTATCACCACTCAAGACTTTATCGTCACTATTGAAGAATCGACCGGCCCAAGAGGCCATAGCTTCTTTGAGCTATGTACCTGCCAACTGCCACTTCGGTTTTCTGATCCTTAGAGCCACATCGATAGTTCTAATTCTACTACGAAAGTATTCATTCCTGAATCTACGTGGAGTAACTCCGAGTATCGCTCTCTCCATCATTTATACTGTGCAACCCTAAGGTTTTGTATGAGGCTGATAGTTAAACTGTGTATCATTGGCAACACACACTGGTCTGATTCAAAATGACTGGTAATTCAAAGTTTGGAATTTTGAATTTGCAAATTGGACTGAAGGTCCTTATAGGAAAATTAGTATTTGGAACATAAACATATTATATTCATAACTAAATGCATTTCGAGCTTAATTGAATGAAGAAACTACGTACCACACGTGGCTATTACGATATTTGTTTTCGCAAATGATTTAATTGTGGAGATAATTTTTCATGACATGTAATTTAAAATTGCATGTATACGTATATACTGCAGATATCATTATGCGGTATTAATAGCAGAATAGCCATCTAAACCGCAATCACTTGTATGATGAAAGACAATTAAATGTGAAGAAATTGAACATAATATGTTTAAAAGAGAACCTAGAACGAACATCAGAATTACAGTTGATGAGGTAACGTTGGAACAAGTGGATAACATTGTAAACGCTTTTAGCAGAGACGGAAGGTACGCCGCTGCTGTGGAAAGACGAGTGAGTGCAGAGAGCAGCGTGAATGGAACCTAAGCAGTCGAAATCTAAGCCAGAAGGCACAGCTCGCTGTATATAACGCAGTGCTAATACCAACGATAACTTATGGCAGTGAAAGCTGAGTATGCCAGAGAGAATACAAAAGTAGAATAAATATGTATAATAATATATATATTTGATTTACCAATACTAATATGTAGACTAAAATTAATTAAACAAAGTTGAAAAAAAGTAATAAACGTAAAATCAAATATTATTTTCATTTATCAACATACCGTCATGAGTTTTGGAAATAAGAGGAATCCAAAAAACTTTAAAAGAAGTGTGAAGGTGACAGTAGATGATTTTTTGCCCATCCGGTAAAATTCATTATCCTCGTCAGCGTGCGAGTTGACTTTCAGGCCAAAAGCACATGATGCTATGACGTCGTTGGCGTACCTGGTTGTAAGATCTTTGCCTTCCACGTCGATGTAATCTACTGTGGATTAGAAAATATTACATTTTTGATGATCTGTTTTGAAAATATAAATATGTATATATAAATATGTTCCTAATTTACATCCGTAATTGTTTGAAATATTTATATATTTTCAATTACTATGTATACACCTACATAATAGTCTCTATTCTTATTAAAAAATAGATGAATACTAATGTTTAAATCGCTGTTACCTCCAGATTTTTCTATTTTGTCCTTTAGAGTAATCATCATCTGATCACCGACCTCCACCATGAGTGGCAACATCATTCTCATTTTCGAACTGGTGAAGGCTGGACTCAGTGTTGATCGCATGTCTTTCCATTCTAGTCCTGGTGAAATATAATACTTTTCAGTTGTTACTATTCAAAAGGCATTATATCCGTACAGTTTGATATTTCGCTTGGTTTGCTCAATATTGCTAATGGATTTCTTAGTCATAATCAGTCAGTCATGTATCTTATCTTAGAGTTTTGTTACTAGTATTTCTAAATGTTTGTTATGAAATGCGAAGTGTCAAAATATAATAATAAGGCAATTTTTCTAGTTTTCCAGTGAAAACCACCGAATCTCTTGCGCGCGGTCATGTTGTCCCTGCCGTCCGTAAGATCATCAGATAGGATGTGGCCCATATACTCTAAGACCTAAACAACTATTAAACTGTTTGTTTGAATCTAGGATACATTGTCCGGACCTTTCGTCTCTGCTGTATTATATTGCAAATCATGTAAATTAGCGTAATTTTCACATACTGAAGGAAATCGCTCCTTAAGGCTATGTTACCAGCATAGCTAAAGCTGTTTACATAGATATCTTAAGTAGAGTATGAGTGCACTGTGATATTGTACATGTGTTTGTTAACTATTATCTTGAACAGAGATTGAGTTAAAATAACTTTATACATCAAATACAATTTCCGCTACATCTCTATTTTTAATACTTTTTTTTTTGTACACCGGCGGGAGACATACACGCATACGGCTCAATGTAAAATGGTTACCGTAGCCTAAGAATGCTTGCAAAACAGGCTTTATAGCTCGCGCGGTGCCAGGCATGCTGCTAACACAGCAACTCCTTATGAGATTACTATTAATCTTACTTATTTGCATGAACACAACAACCCCCCAGAGAGTGAAGTGGAGGTAGTTCCCCATTCGGGCTACTTTGATGCGCTCATGTCTCACCTCTCTTTACATTGATTTCTAAAAACGATATAAATTAAATTACTTACATCTCGCCCGGTGCATAATTTATTTATTTATTTATTTATTAAGGTACACCAACAGTATTTACATACAACATTCGAATTGAGACACACATGATATCTTGTTCTAATGTAAACACCAATAACAGGTATACACAACATTTACAATATATCAATTAAACTAAACAACTATTTAAGGTATGGTTATGATATTAATCCTTACTGAGAATCAGCACCTTTCGTCTAAAGACACTCAGACTATCGATAAATATGTCCAAATTCTCCGAGTCGCGGTTTAGAAAATTGTATGTATTGCACATACGGTTAACAGGAGCATGGCTACCTAGATTGGTTCTAGACGGTGCACTCTGTATATGTGAACTGCATATGTTGGGTTCCAAACTGAACTAGCGTATTCTAGGTTACTTCTTACCAGCGTGTTAAAAAGGAGAATCTTAGATTCAGCAAAACGAAACTCTTTTGAATTTCTTTTAAGAAAGCCTAACATTTGAGCTGATTTCTTTATTATATTATCAAAATGCTCAACAAAGTTGAGTTTTGAGTCCAGCCAAACTCCAAGATCCTTAACGACTTTCACTTTTTGCAATTCTTCTGATCCTATTTTGTAAGACGTTTCAATGGGTTGCGTTTTCCTTGTAAATGTAATGTGATGGCACTTATTTATGTTTATTGATATGTCGTTGGCATGGCACCATGATGTTAATGACGAGCTCGGTGGCGCAGTGGTTAATAACGCTACTTTGACACTAAGGCCGTGAACTCGACGCACGCGGGCGGAGCGGGCGGCGCGGGCGGCGCGGGCGGCGACATGCGCGTCTTGATGAAAGTTCATAGATTTGTATGAAACTATGTTCGACGACAGCGGGCGGAGCGGGCGGTGCGGGCGGCGGCACGCGCGTCTAGCTATTGTCGAGCGGTGACCGCGCGTTCGTATAGTCGTAGTGACGTTCTAGATAGGTATTTTACATAATGTCTTTTTTATTTTTTTTTATTTGTTTTACATATTTTACATAATTGTTGCGGACATTATGTAAAATACCTATCTAGAACGTCACTACGACTATACGAACGCGCGGTCACCGCTCGACAATAGCTCGACGCGCGTGCCGCCGCCCGCACCGCCCGCTCCGCCCGCTCCGCCCGCTGTCGTCGAACATAGTTTCATACAAATCTATGAACTTTCATCAAGACGCGCATGTCGCCGCCCGCGCCGCCCGCTCCGCCCGCGTGCGTCGAGTTCACGGCCTAACGCTCGTGGGTTTCCCACACAGGACAAACATTTGTCTGCATGAACATGCCTGTTTGTCTTGGTCTGAGAGTTTTCTATGTATCACAATTATGTATTTACAAATAAACAAAAATATTTACGAATGTTAATCAGTTTACTACTATATATGACACAAGCTATGCTTACTTTGGGGCTAGATGGCGCTGTGTTGTGATAATATTTATTTATAATAACGTTAATAGGTAGACTAGAAGGCACATACCTGAAATCTTTAAAATGAACAACCGTTTCTCTGATGACAGTAAATGTATGGTTGCATTTCAAGAGCATCATTACCTTTCAATGAGAATAAATTTCTTCTGAACAATAGATCGTTTTCGTCTTCAAGTATGGTTCTGTGATCGAGGAAGTGGTCGAAGTCTTTTATCGTAATCTTTTTCAGTAGTTCGATGTCTCTGATGAACAATACCGGCAGATTAAAGTCAAATCTGCCCACGAATCTGGAAAATACACAATAATTATTTTATTATACTTTATCTGTGCACTCGATCAAGTATTGTCACAATATGAAAATTTGTAAGTGCAGCGTCGTGACATAGCCACCGAGCTCCGCTAATGTCAATTTTTATACTTTTCTTCTTCTTATAAATAATGCATTTTAAATCTCAAGGCAATCTCAACGTTGCCGTCTAATTGCACAAAATAAAATTAGTCTTCTAATGTATAAATATGAAAACTAACCTATCTTCCGGAAAAGCGTTGTACGTTTTCACCACGTCATCAGTGATGTGATCTAATCTTAACATCACTCTGCCCAAGTTACCCACAAACGGCAGCGGTCTTAAATACTTTACACCATGGTTGCTGAACCTGGAGTACTTCTGTCTGAAGAACAGCGCAAGGGCTACGACGATTACAGCTGTCCAGATGAATAATAACATAATCTGGAAATATAATTTAATTGTACAATGCCTGACAGCGGTATAGTGTTTATCTAAGGGAGGGCAAGAGGGTAAGAACAACATCATCGTAAGTACTTGATAGATAAACCCTTATCGAAGTTTGGATTTCATCATCATCTCAGCCCGTATACTCTAGAGCGCCATTCGTCTCGATCTGTGTCACCTGCATCCATCGACTCCCTACAAACATCTCGAGGTCACCGCTCCATCTAGTGGGAGGTCGTCCCACGCTGCGTGCACCAGTACGGGGACGCCATCCGAAAACCTTTCTTCCCCAGCGGTTGTCGGTTCTACGAACTATGTGATCTGAGTTATCAAGCATTTCTGTAGTACGTTAATTTATTTTATACCCACGAATATCAAGGACAAAGATGAAAATTGTTAAGGTTTCATTCCATTCTTAGGTAATATTTTGATTCAGTACAATCAGACGTAAGATTCCTAGCTCCTATAACCTGTCCATTTGAGAGGCAGGGCGCATTTAAGTGAGAATGGCGGTGAGAATGTAGCTCGCTGGAAGCACATGCTTCCAGAATAAAGTATATTATTTAAGAGAGGTAGGGCGCATCAAAGCAACCCGTCTGGGAAAGTACCTCCATCTCAAAGAAAACCGCGGTCAAATCACAACTTCCTGAAGGGTTGTTGTGTTATCTGTGTTAGTAGCAGAGGTGGCATCGCGCGAGTGAAACTTAATGTATTACCAGCGTTCATAGGCTACGGTAACCACTATACATCAGGTGGGCCGTCTGCTAGTACGCCTCCCGACGTCGTATACATATAAAAAAAACTTTCGTAGTAGCAGGCCTTATAGTATCAAAATACACATGATTATAAAGCTCTTGCCACATACAGCGATCATTATTGGCAGCCGATTGGCCCGCGCATACAATTCAAACTAACTAACAACACCTCACAAACTAAATAAATAACACTAAACTAACAACAATTAAACATAAAGTCTGTGGCCAACCCGTCACAACACACGAACTTTTTAATGCACCTAATCCTTGTACAGGATTCATTCATTATGCATGTATAAATATGCCTTCATAACTCCACTTAAGCAATAAAAAAATATAATGCAAAATTAGTACTGTCCTAGCCGTGCAAATATAACGCGTCGTAAGGATCCCGACACACATGTGCGAAAACCATTCGTGCATAATTTGAATGATAAATAAATAAAATTGTCGGACAAATTACACAGCGCCATCTAGCCCCAAAGTAAGCGAAGCTTGTTTTATGGGTACTAGACAACTAATAAACATACGTAAACATTTTTTTTTTGTAAATACATACTTATTATACGTAGAAAATACCCAGACCAAGACAAACAGACATGTTCATGCACACAAATGTTTGCCCTGTGTGGGAATCGAACCCACGAGCGTTGGTGTTAAAGTAGCGTAACAGCGCGTTTCATCACTGCGCCACCGAGCTCGTCATGATATACAATGCTATCATATGACGATTTATCAAATGACGAGTCTACTTTGCCGTCTGTTGCAACGACAGATTGATTCCTAGCCTCTATTCACTCACTGAACTTGTCACTATTCAACTTGTTTGTAGATTTTGTCAGAAGATACATTATCGAAACAGTACATTTAGGAACAGTGTACTCATGTTATCGTGTTCAAATTCAAGGTCGGTCAATACCGCTGTGATGTCATCTTCATACAAGCAAAAGCGTGTAAATATTATGAAAAAATAAATCTATTTTTATCAAATAAAACGGTAGCAGTAGTTATGTGTCATTGGTAATGATTGCGTGAAATGTGTAGAAGAAACTCACGTGATATCTGGTATGGCAAATATTCACTAATGTTCACAATAGATGACAAAAAGGAAATGTTATCTGTTTCGTTTTGAAATAAAAATTGGTGAACGCGTCCAAACGGCGCGCCGTCTGATGTCATACACTGGATGGTCGATAACGCTTCATTATGTTTTCAGCTGTGCTCGCAACTTCCTTCATAAAGCCCGTCACAGACGGAGCTATAATTTATTGTTTATATGAATCACCAAACACGCAGGTTGAGCAACGTCGACCGCAGCCTCTCTATGGATGGATTCATCGATCTCGAGTTTCTCCGTGCTCGGCGGGCACGTTAAGCCGTCGGTCCCAGCTTTTGTCGATAGATGACAGTCGTTAAGAGGGCGTAGGTACAAAGATAAGTGGCGCTTTCATTTTGTTTTTATTTATAACGCTTAATTGAAGACCAATTCCAGGAAACGCTCAATACAGGCACTGATGAACCATATTCATGTTTGTTTGAAACATATCTTGCATTTATTATCTATGTACGAAAGAGAGTTGGACTGAAAGAGAGTGTCGGTGTTAAGATAAGAAAGGGCATGCTCCGTTGGTTCGGACATGTAGAAAGAATGCAAGATGAAAGAATGACGAAACAGATATACAATGCGAAAGTGGAAGGATGTAGGAGCCGAGGAAGGCCAAGACTTACCTACCATGATCAAATTGGTCGTGTTCTATCAGAAGGTATACGGAAGGCTAAACGGACCTCACCAATCTGTGGATTGGCAGGTCTGGATTAAGAAATAGGATAATGCTAGATAGAAGATGCTTAACACAACAAATACTTCTACACGTACAAAGAAAATGTATGGACGTTGAATTATGCTTTATTATCTTTACACCAGAGTGGTAGTATGAGAAAGGTGAAAAGAGAAAGGTACCGTCGATGTATAAATGAAAACAAAAATTTGGTATTAATGTATTTAATTCATAAATAAATAAATAAAAATAACACTAACTAACACACAATAGATATAAACTACATAACGTAATCTAACAATTTTCTTAAATTTTGACAACATAATTTCAGTGTTGCCAGCAGTGAAAAAATGATAAAATCAAGGGATAAAACGATAGCTCTTTAGCTTTAAATAAAGTAATTCTTATTAGAAATATACCAACGATAATATGATACAGAATGTTCATTACTTTATATTTTAAAATATATTTATACTTTACGTTTTACATAGATAGTGTCTACATGAAGCAAGGATTTGTGAATGCTCTTAGTTACCACTATGAACATATCATATGTATGTTATGTGAGATTTTAAACATGCGTTGGAATTAACTTTTAACTAATCCGTTTGGAGCTTAATATCAGTGGCATGCTCCTCTGGTTCGGACGTATAGAAAGTACCTATGCAAAAGCAAAAGGATGCAGAGCATATTAAGAGAGGTAGCCCGGAAAGTACGTCCACCTCACAAAAACCGCAGCTAAAGAACAACTCTCGGAGGGTTGTTGTATTTCTGCTGAGTGAGTGAGGTCACCAGTAATCTCCTAAGGAGTTGCTGTGTTAGCAGCAAAGGTGGCATCGCGCAAGTGGATACTTAATGTATTACAAGCGTTTATTGACTACGGCAATCACTTAACATTAGGTGGGTCCTATGATTGTATGTCTTCCGACGTTGTATAATACAAGCAAATTTGTCGTGTATTATCAGGCAGTGTCAGGAGCCTTTGCAACCAGGAGCGTGCATAAAACCAGCTATGAAGGTTAAAGGAGTGATTGGGATATATAAGGACCGAGTCATATGGCGTGGGTTGTCTGCCGACGCCGCAAAGGATTTGGCGTGAAGACGAAGTAGTAGTAGTAGTAATGGTAACATTTAACTAAAGCTATTTGTGCAATTTTCAATTTCTTATTTTGAATCGTAACCAATGTCCTCCCTTTAACGTTAAATTAAAAGAATCCTTCGCCAACTGAGTCGGTATGCAGGTCTTCTCGCACGGAGTTATCACCATGTGCTGCAGTAGTTGGTAGATCATCACCTTCACTTCGCACAGACCGAACCTAGAACCTGCAAAATTGTTGTAATTAATTTTACACTTTGTATTGAAGTTTTCAATTCACACTAAGGTTATAAATGTGAAGTAACTTTCGTTTCATGTTGTTCTAAATAGTAACATCTGCGGCCCCTGAGGATGCATCGTGTCGCAGAGCAACCAGAGGAGCAACTGTGGTGGGTGCTAGGATCGCAGAGACGACCGCAACAGCCGAGGCACAGATAATGGATAAAATAAAGCTGGTGTCATTCAGGCTAACGCTCTGGAAGTGTTAAAACGGTGGAGGGAACATGATCACAGCTGAGATGATCACTGGCACTTACATACGGAACGCCTTCTGGTACTTAAACAATTTAGATTGGGGAATTGGAAGGGTCGCAATGGATTGGACGATCGTACCATCAAAGTACTTTCGTTAGTACCGTTAAGGTCAGGCATGGATTACCCCAGCTACAAGGCTATCAGTTTGATTTGAGCTTAGCGGCAAAAGTATATGGTAAAATAACTGAAATGACAATAAGGGTGAATACCGATGGAATGCCGTGGAGAGAAATGATTCCGAATTAGAAGGGGATGTACAGATCAAATTTTCTCACTCCGCAATATCGTGAAGAAGAACCTGCCTGTACACGAGAAAATTTCGGCGGTTTTGTGGATCTTGAGAAAACATTTGACAGGGTTGTGCAAAAGGAACTGTATGTTGGCAGTGGCCTGTTTCATGCTCTGCAATCCACGTATAAAGATTGCTCAGAATGTGTGCGGACAGCATGTCATCCTGCCTACTCGACTGTTCGTTCTATATCTCGATAATTTTCTGCAGAGAATAAGGTCTGCGAATGGTAGATTGCACAAACTTTCTACTTTATACGAGTACTGGCCACAATAATGAAAGACGATTTTGTGGAGTAGGACCTACTACTAAATGCGACTAAAATTAAGATGCCGGTATTTGAAAGAGACGAAACCAGAACCAATGTAAGTGTTATGGTCGACGATGAAGTGTTGAACGAGTAGCTTTGATTGTATGTCTTGAATGTAGATATGGCAAGACGAGTGCATACTGGGAATTGTGTGAATGGAACACTGGCAAAACTTCGTGGCAGTAAGAGCTCGAATCAGACGGTGCATTCTCGCTCATTATACACTACACTGTGCCGGTCCCGACGCTATCATATCGAAGCGAGAGCTGATTATGGCAAAAAGAAAATGAAAGTAAGTTAATGCCGTCGAAATGCGAGCGTTCAAATATGTATATAAATGCGCAAACGCAAATTTAGTGGTACATGTCAGGATTCATTCATTTAGTTGTTTCGGATACATAGAAATAATGCAGTGGGGATAAATACGAAACAGATATACAACGTCAAAGGTGGAGGATGTTGATCCGATAAAGCCCAAGGCTTATCTGGTCTGACTTATGAGAATTATTTGACCAAATGTATCATGTTTGTCAGACAGTAATGTCAAGAGCTTTTGAACACGGCGAGGGTGCATAATAAGAGCAAACATTGTCAAAGAAGCAGGTGAGATGTGTAAGGAACGAGTCATGTCGCGCTCAGTACTCTCTGCCTACCCTGTAATGTATTTGGCGTAAAGATATAATAATTATATAAGAAATAATATTTATAGATTTGCCTTAGAACAATTGAATTTTCACACAAAGTACAATATAATTTTAAACATATTACCTATACAATTCCTCGGTCCAACACCAAAAGGCACGTAAGTGAACGGTTTGATGTTGTGTTTGTTATCTTCAGAGAAGCGTTCGGGATCAAACTTCAAGGGGTCAGGGAAGAAATCTGGATCGTGGTGGATGGACCAAGTGGGAATGCCTATGCCCTCACCCTTTCGTATCTGAAAAATGGATAATTAGTCAGTTCATCAGTTGATGCCACAATTTTTTGTTTCTTTCATTATTTTCATTCAAAAATTCTTCTTTCCAGCGTTATCTCGTTTCCTAATCCATCAGAATTGACGCATACGCATTGAAGCATACGGCCCACCTAATGCTAAGCGATTACCGTAGCCTAAACACGCTTGCAACATATTAAGTATCACTCGCGCGATGCCACTTCTGCTGCTAACACAGCAACTCCATAGGAGTTTACTGGTGACCTCACTCACACGCAGGAACACAACAACCCTCTAGGGAGTTGTTACTTGGCTGCGGTTTTCTGTGAGGTGGAGGTACGGAGACGGGCTGCTTTAATGTACCCTACCTCTCTTAAAATACCCAGATCAACAGAAATGTTCATGCACACAAATGTTTGCCGTGTGGGAATCGAACCCACGAGCGTTGGTTTTAAAGTAACGTAACAGCTCGTCAAGCTTGTTCTTAGCGTTATCCCGTTTCATAAACCATTAGCATTGGCGAGGTCCGCTACCAAAGCCTAAGGATTTTTACATGAAGCGACTGCCGTCATACCTCCACGAACCAGAGGGATAACCGTATCATTCTTAGATAAGGTCCCACGTCTTTCGAAATATAATTTCTTGGTTGTGCGTGTTTCCTCGCGATGCTTTCCTTCACCGCCGAGCGAGTGATAATTATAAATATAAATCCGAAAACAAAAATGTTGTGGTACAGGCCAGGATTCGAACCGGGGAGCGGTTGTTCAGTAGGACGGTTCTTCGTCCACTGGGCTATCAATTTGACATTTGGCAATATTTCTACAGATAGGTACTTACGATGTAGTCCTCGGCAGCGTTGTCATTTGGTTTGCCCAAGTTATAGTCCTGGGTGCATTGTCTGTCGAAGGCTATCACGGGTGGCCATAATCTGAGAACTTCTGCAATCATTTGATGTGAAATGGTTGCATTATAATGTGTATCGTAGGCGGGTTGCCACCCTTGCTGCTAGTACAGTATGCCGATTTTACTTAAAACTGCAGCGCGGCGTGTGTTAAAATGCGTACATTTTGACGTTTCGGTATTCTGTTAAGCGATCTGACAGCAGCGACTTTGCAGGAACGCTACAGTAAATGATTCTGTTAAAAACCCTGCACTGCACCTGCACGTTTTCTGCAATATAATCGTTTTGACATTTGTATAGCGGTGACAGAAGTTTTGAAGGAGTTTATCTGCAGTTTTACTAACGCTAGTCTCAAGCAACTTTTGCGAAGTGAAATTAATATCCAGAAGCGGTCATTTATTTTACAAAACAATTGTTTTGTTTCGGGAGATGTTTTGGAAATATATGAATAAGTATTTCAGAAATACCTCCACGCCGGTAACCAAGGGTACGTTAAGGATGGGGCTTGAAACTACAAGACTCAATATTAAGTAAAATCCAATTTATTAGATTGAAATATGGGAACACGGCAACACCTGCCGTGTTCCCATATTTAAGTAGTTAATTTGCAGGATACACACAGTTGCAGCGTAGTTGCAGTGCCGTTGCAGTGCAGCATACGCACAGTTTCAGCGTAGTTGCAGTGCAGGAAATTTTAATAGAATACACCTATTGGTACTGCACTATTACTGCACGACTCAAGTGACAAGCGTAAACGTGCAGTTATTTAGCAGAATTGGCCTACATGACTCTACAGGAGCTTACTGGTACTCTAACTCACTCGCAGGAACACAGCATAGACCTCCCTCCTCCTCTATTAGTTTTTTAATAATTTACATCTTTCGGAAACTGCCTCATCTGATGGCTGGATCCATCCATCTTACTATGTTATCTTACCATATGTTATAGCTGCGTCTATGCGGGGCCTATGACTTTAAGAGGTACAGTTTAAATAAGCAATGCAATTCTATTATAATTTAAGTATCGAAACATTTTGCAAGATTTTCATTTCATCACAGAATTTTACCTGAAATTACCATATCCATATAAGTCATTTCTTGTATTGATTTGTAGCTGAACTTTTCATCGTTTTTAATTTTATCCGCCTTTATTTCTTCGACTAACTTTTCTTGAACGTCAGGGTTGAGAGCCAGCTCGTGTAGTGCAAATGTCATAACTGCTGAGACTGTCTCGAAGCCAGCGACAAAGAAAATTACAGCTTGAGCGATAAGATCATCATCTGACCAAACTAAAATTAAACATAATTCGATTTTAGTAATTTATCAACAACATTCGATCGTCTTGATGTTGAGCTATTACTAGAATAACTTTTTAACATTTTTAGTTGATAGATCTTTCGCAAGCAATATTACGTCACATGTAAACTTTAAGGAAATTGCAAGTTTAGATTTCAAATTTCTTCATGTTTATGGCAGATAACATCTTACCTCTTTGAATGTCTTTTTTACCAACAGATGATTCCTCTACTGTTGCAAAACCAGCGTCTGCATCTCGTGCTGTCTTATCTTCATGTGATAGTTTACCTGTTGAATAAATAAATAAATAAGCAAAAAAAACTTCATTTTCTATCTACCTACCCCGCAAGGGACTTGCCGTGAAGAAATGGATAGATAGGCATAGTTAATATGCTATAGATTCCACGCTAGACTTAGAGCATAGACTTTCAATAATAAAATTCAATATTGAAGAAAAGTTTATACAAAAACTTAAAGAATTGAAGTAACAAGTGCTACATCGGAAAATATAGCGACATAAAGTAAAAAAATATTAAACAAAACAAACAATCGGCAAAGCTGTAGAATTCACTCCCATTGAGTATAAGGTTAGCGCCCTCTTTTAAGTTCTCGTTGCCTTGGATTCTTCAGTATAGACACGGGAGCCAAAGAACAATGTTTATCTTGAGCAATATACTCGGTTCCACTACATTCGCCGCTAGTTTGAATGTGTTTTTGCTTAGGTACTTATATATATGTATGATTTTTCTTTTAATTTAATTTTCTTTGTGTTATATTTATGTATCTGTTTTTACTGTTGTAATGACTCATGTCATTAGTTCATGATATTTAGTTAAAGAAGGTACAGATAGTTTCTCTGTCTATTATGTATTACATATTCCTACCAAACCTATAAAGGTTGGCTGGAAGAGATCTCTCACAGAGATAAGTCCGCCTTTGTACATACTAAACATCTGTAACTGTATATGTTATGTCTATTTGTGCAATAAATAGATTACACAACAACAAATAATCCTACAGAATTATATATACCTTTCTTAGCTTCCATGAGAAGATGGATCATGTCTGGTCTAATAATATTCTTTATCCCCCTATTATGCATCGTCTCCATGATTGTACGTCTAAAGAAACTTGTTACGAATTCCGGAAATATCGTGACTTTCAATTTCTAAAATAAATAAATATCATTATATAGTTTGCCATAAGGCTTTGCTCGTCAAAACCATTCAAAATCATGATGAGTATGATATGATTAACCATAATGATAATGGTCTATCTGTAAAAAGCAATATTTATCTACCAAAAAGACGGCAGCTGGTCAAATGACTACTCATTCACAAGAACTTATTAAGATAAAAAATAAGGCTAGGATGAACTAATCACTATATAATACTCGTGATACACAATTTAGTTGCAGTTTTTACATTTGAAAGTATTATTTATGTTTACAATCACATACTTTATTTTAGATTTTTCTAGATAGTCGCAAAAGATGATTTATTTATTTATTTATTTATTTAATAAGGCAACACAACAGGTACTAAATATATACAGTATTACACAATTCTGGTCACAAAAGTTAATTTTCCAATTCAGTACCCTAAGCGTGTATGCTCAAAGAGACTAGCGGATTAAGAATCAACATGCCACAGAAATATCTCTAAGAACCAACAAATCAATATGTATAAGTTGGATATTCAGTTAATTGAATCTACAAAAAATCTGGTGTGCGGCCAGTGACATTGACAGTTAGATACATTGTTATGTGGGTCATGATTAAGTTGCAGAGCTGAGGATGCTTAGGCATGACTTTTTAAACGTATTTAATCGGTTACTAAAGATGTCAAGATCACCATCTTTTGAGACTTCATTGTACTTCCGACACATTCTTGCTAATGATTGAGAAGTTGAAGGCGTAAATTCTGCGACGATTCAGTACTGGAAAATTCTTCGCCAATTTTAGTACTTCAACCAAAAGCGATCGCTAAATCTTACATGAATTTCCGCCGTTTAATGTTCAATCTTGCCCTTTTTTTATATAAGATGATAGTTCTAATATGTTAAAAAATACTTGCACACGCTAAATGACTATCGCCATCTTTGTCTGCCATCATCATTTTTATCAGCATTTTAAATAATATATTAAGGAAACTAAGAATCGTTTAGTCGCATATATTGATGACTCAATTCATAATAATAAAAGTCTAAATTTATATACGGATAGACCGGTCCCATCGCTTCGCATGGCCGCTTTTAAGTACTGGCATAGGAACATACTTATTAAGGCACTTCAGAGCTCTTAAGACCATATCGAAAAGCAAGCTGGTGGATAGTCCTGGCTACCTGGTTGTGTCTGTAAAAATTAGGTTGGCAAGGTAAGAACAACCGGAAATAAAATGCCTGTTTGATTCACCAGGACGATGACAGCGCCTACAAATGTCAGACGTACCATCCTTCATAAAATATTTCTGGTAATTATTAAATCAAATAATCAATATTCGATTCCCGCCAATCTTGGCTCACGAGGTTACCGCATGTGGGATGTTGATTCAATGGAAATCGTTCCGATAGTCGTGTCGTTGAATGGTCTAATAGTGAAAAGTCTCGATCGATAACTTCAGAGACTTTCATTATGTCACTGGATCAAGAGCCTGATACAGAAGGTAGCAATTTTGGGAACTGCACGTATTGTGCGGAGGTTCCTGCCCTGACCACCCACGTCCTCGATATGTCTCACGCCGGTGGTTATTCTTTTATATGTTTTTATATTTAAAGTATTGTATTTTTATATGTATTGTAAATACAAAGATATACAAAAAAGATTAATAAGTTGATAGAGAATAATATAGTCACCAATTATCAGTAAGTCAAGTCATTCAAGAGTTTTGGAATAAACAGACTTTGAAAATGAAAATCCGGTTAAATGAAATGTTTCTTGCAGGTGCCATCCTAGCAGAAACAACACTAAATTGTACAATTACTGCAGAAAGATGCGCAAGTTCAACATTTAGTAAGTATTTCTAGGAGACTTAAAAGGAACATTTTAAATAGATAGTATACATATAGGATATATTAATATACCTTCATGAGATTCGGGAACGCTACAAATCCGAAGAACTTGATAAAATGCAGCAAAGTAAAATTGGTGACAATTTTACCCATCTGGTAAAACTCGTTATCCTCTTCGTCATGAGAGTTGACTTTCAGGCCAAAAGCACATGAAGCAATGACGTCATTGGCGTATCTTGTCGTTAGGTCCTTGACTTCTACATCAATAAAGTTAACTGTAAATTTGAAAAAGTTGTACATGTATCGAGGTCTCTGAAAAAAATATCATTACGTGCTACAAATTCAATTTAAAAAAAATATTGTTATCAAAAACCGATGATCTTCATAAAAAAGATCTCTTACCTCTGGATTTATTAATTTTATTCTTAAGTGTTACCATAATTTGATCACCGACCTCTACCATGAAAGGCAACATCATTTTTATCTTCGAACTGGTGAAGGCTGGGCTCAGTGTTGATCGCATGTCTTTCCATTCTTGTCCTGGGAAACAATCTTCGTAAAATACAGCGTATAATGATACCATATTACTATATAAATCTCCATATAATTAATACTTTTCAGGCATCAAATACATGCCATTTCATGATCGTCAAGTTTCATTAACGCTGTGTTACCATTAGCTGAACAATGAGCGGCTGACTTTTTGCTTCCAGTTCGCCCCCATATATATTTTATATGGATTCTGCGTACTGTATGCAGTTTGAGGCAGTTGGCTTGCCGTCTCATCTAATGGGCAACCAATTTGCAGCGAAATTATGAGCGCAATTCGTCTAGTCGGCGACGAAACCCGGTTTACCTTCTTTGCCAAGAGTTTGGATTGAGTTTATGACAGATTCGCCGCAGTGTCTGTCGATAGATAGGCAACAGCTCACTGTTCGCCTAATGAATAGTGTATAGTAAGTTTAGTCGGTTCTAAATGAAATAGGAGGTTAGCACCTATCTAAAATCAAAAAGTTGATTGTAGCAAGTATGTTGAGTTCAAGAACATAGTTATGATTAGAAATTTTCAGTTGTAATGTTGTATTTTTTTGTTTTGCTATAAAAATATTGCCTTATAGCATTGTATTTTTCTAATATGGCAACACCACTGAATTTGGCGATATTTTACCTCAATGCGCAGTTTGCCGTCAAACATGATTGGTCGTATATTGTAACACTGTCGAATCGGAACACTGGATACTCCTCGTAAAGTATTCAAAATGTAATGAATGGCCTCCTGAAGACCTTGAAAGTGTGTACGGTGCGGAGAACAGAACGTTGAATTAGTGTGTCATTTCAACTAGTGTACTTTTCGAACTGTATTGCCGCCAGTGTATACCTTTGTCATATTTTCCTTATACCTTTGTCAGATTATCATTATATTTACCTTTTAATAAGAATAAATTTCTTCCAAATAAAGGTTCATTATTGATATCTATCATATTTCGATGCTCAAGAAAGTATTCAAAGTCCTTCACCGCAATTTTCTTTAGCAGTTCGATGTCTCTGATTATCACCATCGGAGCGGTTAATTCAAATCTACCCACAAATCTGAGAAACAATAAATAATTATTAATTTTCATGTTGTTTAATTCTGTTATGTTGCTGACTTCTGCTTTACTTTTCACACATCACACGGCTACGCGCGCGAGTTTCGCAAAATTCCTAACACATGGCAATATTACCAAGTTATTAGTTTAGAACAATGATATTATAGTAAGTATATTTTTTATTACATCATTGGTTTAGAACACTTGTAAGTCGTATTCGCAATGATGATGTAGGAAACAGAGTTGGTCTGAAAGAGAGTGTCGGTGTTAAAATAAGAAGAAACATGCTCCGTTGGTTCGGACATGTAGAAATGACGAAACAGATATACAACGCGAAAGTAGAAGGATTTAGGAGCCGAGGAAGGCCAAGACTTTCCTACCATGACCAAATTGATCGTGTTCTATCAGAAGGTGATGTCAGGAGCCTTAGAAATCGGCGAGCGTGCACGAGAAGAGCAATGAATATTACTCGCAGGAACATGATAACTCTCTAAGGAGTTGTTATTTAACAGCGATTTTCTGTGATGTGGAGGTATTTCCCCATTGCGGCGGCTTATATGCGCCCAATTCCCTTATCTTTCCCCACTCAGGCAGGACTTATATTTAGGTGCACTAAGATGTTAGTTTGTCTTACTATCCCCCCATGGTGATGGTTTGGTTGTGGTATTAGCTATGAAGGAGTGACTGAGCCATACTTTTGTGAAGAAGGTATCAAAACATCGGCACAAGTGTATCAAGATACCAATCTTGAGAAGGTAGTGAAGCCCCTTCACAACACCATGTTCAATAACCAAGAATGGTCCTTCCAGCAAGACTCGGCGCGCGGTCATTAAGCTCGGTCTACGTGGTTTTGGTTGGAAACGAACGTTTCGGACTTCATCATAGCTGAAGACTGGCCGTCGTCTGGTCCCGATCTTAATCCGCTGGATTATGATTTATGGTCAATTTTAGAGACTACGGCTTGCTCTAAATGCCATGATAATTTGGAGTCCCTAAAACAATCCGTACGATTGGCAGTGAAGAATTTTCCCGTGGAAAGAGTGCGTGCTTCTATTGATAACCGGCCTCAACGTTTAAAGGACTGTATGGCAGCCAATGGAGAACACTTCGAATAAGCTTTTTATATTTTAAATTGTTTTATATTTATGTATTAATCTAACACACTGTAAAAGTAATAAATGTTATTTGCAATAGAAATATTTTTTCTTCTTTGTTTCAGTATTTATGGCAAGACTAGGTATATCTTATTATTATTTTTTCTCTTTTTTAATCTACCAGCATTTCAAATGACCATTGGCGAAAAAGAAATTTGCCAATATAGCGTTAATATTAATACTTGCACTTGTACAGATTCCACTTCACAATTTTATTTAATAATTATTTTTACCGACCGGTTTCGCCTTTACGTAGGTTACGTGGGTAAAGGCGAAACCGGTCGGTAAAAATAATTATTAAATAAAATTGTGAAGAGGAATCTGTACAAGTGCAAGTATTAACATTAACGCGATGTCTTCAAAATTCCACCAAGCGCCTACAATCAACAGTATCAACATAATTGCCAATATAGGTATTTTTTCTCTCTATACATTATCTATACATATTATAATAAATATACCTAATTATATGATGATACCTAATATATATAATGATATCAAGTGGTACATTTAAAGTTGTATTTATCCATGTGCTGAATCATTTCCAAACATCTCTGTCAGTTAGACATTCATCGAAAATAATCATATCACATTTCGCCCCTTATCATATTTGTGCTTATGTATGTCTATCTTTACGCAAGGTCCCTTGCGGGGTAGGCAGAGACTACCGAGCGCCCCAGGACACGGTAAACACACCTCTATCACTTCTCATTCATAGCTTTTTTCAACACGCTCGCCTGTTCTTTGAGCGCCAGACATTACCTTCAAATCATCCCTTGTTTACAACCATCAAATTACTCTTTGGGTATACTGAATGATACACTAACCTTTCTCCCGGGAAAGCCTTGTACGTCTTGTCTATGTCATCGCTGATGTGATCTAATCTTAGTATGACTCTGCCCAGATTACCAACCAAAGGCACTGGACTCATGTACTTCACGCCGTATCTGCTGAACCTAGAGTACTTCTGTCGGAAGAACAGCACGAGCGCTGCGAGAATTACTGCCGTCCAGATTATTACTAGCATGGTCTGAAAATTAAATAAAAAATCGGCCAAGTGCGAGTCGGACTCGCGCACGAAGGGTTCCGTACCAGGTCGTCGCTGCGACACGTGTTTCGCCTCTGCACGAGGCATCATCAGGCGTTGTTGACGTTAATCGTAAGAATAACATGCTACAAGTCTTTTTCTTACGATTAACGTCTACAACGCCTGATGATGCCTCGTGGAGAGGCGAAACACGTGTCGACCAGGCCAGTCGTGGCAGCGACGGTGGTGGTGGGGGCATGCGGATTCTGTTCCAGATGGCGGACGACCGCAGCGGCCGAGGCAGAGACTACCGGAGCAGCCATGGCAGCGTCGGCATGTAGCACGTACTAACAGTAGTGGGTGGGTGCCGGCCGGCGCTAGGCCGCATGAACTAATTGGTGGCGGAAGCACACAAAGCAGGTTAGATCAAATTGCATGTAAATTTGACTTTCGCAAAATAACGCCTGAATCTATTAAGCTATTATTTGTAATTACAAGCTTTTATTTATAACTACAAGTTTAATTTATTATTATTAACTTATATTTAAGTTGCACTGTTCGTATGTAAGTTGTCTCAAAAGTTTGCTTCAAAATTTGCAAACCACTTTTCGACTACTTTTTGGTATCCGATTAAGCTGAAACTTGCCATACTTTGTGAACTTCGGTGACAGTACAATAATCTGATGGTGCAGCCAAGATATCTGGTCTTCTGATCAATCTGCCCTTTCTGGCTTCGGAACGTATGAACCGAACTCGTAACTAACGTAACTCGGCCGAGTAATACTCAGTACTCACTCGGTTACTCAGTAAGTAGTGCACTCGGCACATCTCTAATTTTTACGCAGACATAATTAACTTCGACATGATACGTTTTTTTTTTAATGTCTAAAACACACAACACTGACCACACAACGTTCGGCGATGTCAATAAAATGGGCCAGTTCAAGGTCCAGTAATTGAAGGCCAGCCAGCGGGACTCTAACAAGGTCATGTGCTGACACAAGTCTACTGCGTAAAACTATTTTGTGATGTTACCGTATTAGCCGGTAGAATTTGACTTTGCCTGCTTAGGTTCATATTTAAGTTCTCTAACATCTTTCTACAAATCTCATTTAACAGACAGGCATTTAACAAAAGTGAGAGCAGTGATAGTTCTGTGGATAAACACCCAGACTATTAATCGACGATCTCTGGTTCGAATCCACTAAATGTGTTTTCGGTTTTTTTTTTTTATACTATGTCGGGAGGTATACAAGCATACGACCCACCTGATGTAAAGCGGGTACTGTAGCCTATTAACGCTTGCAATATATTAAGTATCACTCGCGCGAAAAAACTAAAAACTGCAACTGCACTGCAGCGCGGCGTGTGTCATAATACGTACATTTTGACGCTTCGGTATTCTGTTAAGCGATCTGATAGCCGCGACGTTGCAGGAATGCTGCAGTAAATGACTCGCTATTCTGTTAACAAACCTGCACTGCACCCATTGAACTACTATGTACTGTACGTAGTACATATTACCTCAATGACTGCACCTGCACGTTTCCTGCAATATACCTAATCGTATTCTGTTAAATTGTTTTGACATTTGCATAGCAATGACAGAAGTTTTGAAGGAGTTTATGTGCAGTTTTGCTAAAGTAAGTCTCAAGCAACTTATATTCAATTAATATTAATATTCTGAAGCAGTGATTTATACTGGAAAATATTTGTTTTATTTTGGGAAATGTTTGTAGGAATATATGATTAAGTAAAGCTTCTTTTCAGTTAGAAATACCTCCACGCCGACAACGAAGGGCAATCGGGTGTGAAACTATAGGAATCAACATTAAGTAAAAATCTGTCGTAATCGCTACAACATCTCAGGGAAGCATTTCCATATACGGCCTCCAGCGAGTTGTCATTTGGCCGCGATCTACTGTTAGGTGGAGGTTCTTCCCCGAATATCCTTACTTACGCAAAATTTGCAAACGTTCACTACACTGCAGCTATTAATAACATACAGTTTTATTCCACACACAAAATACAGCACACGCCATGGCGCCGTGCGATCTCGGCACGCACTGGCCGCCTGCGTGAGGTTTCCTTCATTGTACGTAAAAAGTAAAAACATAACAAATCATACATATCAAGCTACTTGGTTAGCTCACGAAGAAATATAAAGAAAGATAGAGCATAGACATGCTAATTCCGTCATTGTTTCTAATAAAAAATGTTTAATTTACATACAATATACAGGATTATTTTATAAAATATTAAATGTAAATTTAATTAATAATACGTTTCTGACGCAACAGATATACAAGTCGAACAAGACTGAATCTAAATCTACCATGACCAAATTGGTCATGTTTTATCAGAAGGTGATATCAGGAGCCCCAGGAACCGGCGAGCGTGCATGAAAAGAGCTATGAATGTGAAAAAGCGAGTGAGGTGGGTAAGGACCGCGTGTTATGGCTCTCGGATCCCTCTGCCTACCCCGCAAGGGACCTGGCGTGAAGATATACGTACATACTTACATATTAAATAATAACTTTGAACATATAAGTTGTGAAGGTATATTAAAATATGTAGCAGTCTTAAAATAAAGGTAAACCTTTACCTTTATTTTAAGACTCGATAGTTTCTTTACTGTACACGATATCTGCAATATTGTTTTTATGACGTCACATAGCATATGGTTTTTCTCATACAACTAGATTAGATAGATAGATAGTAAGCGATCTCCGCAGCCTATTGACGCTCGCAACAGCACGGGGATGTTACTCGCGCGCTGCTAATCTTGTGACCTAAGGATGTATCGTCACAGTGGCCAGTAATTTCTCGGCCATATCTCATCATTCAAACCGGAACACAGCTATATAAATATAGCTGCTTGGCGGTAGAAATAGGTGAGACAGAGGTACCCACGCAGACGACGACTGTATAAAGTCTCCCTCTGGTAATACATTATACATTGCCCGGTAGCAAAGTGGCTAGTAATGCTACATTATACCAAGGTTCAAGTGTTCGATTCCCACACAGTTGCAGTGTGCAAAAACATGCCTGTTTCTCTTGATCTGGGTGTTTTTAAATGGGTAGGACGCATCAAAGCAGCCTGGTTGGTATACCTTCACCTCACAGTAAACTGTAACCAAACAAGAACTTACTAGAGGGTTGTTGTATTCTTGTGTGTGAGTAACGCGGCCAGTAAGTTCTTACGGAGTTACTGGGGTTTTTTTTATACAACGTCTGAAGGCATACAAGCATACGGCCCACCTGATGTAAAGCGGCTACAGTAGCCCATGAACGCTTGTAGTACATTAAGTATCACTAGCGCGATGCCACCTTTGCTGCTAACACAGCAACTGCTTAGGAGCTTTACTGGTGATGTCACACCCAGGAACACAACAATCTTCAATGGAGTTGTTTTTCGGCTGCGGCTTTCTGTGAGGTGGAGATACTTCCCCACACGGGCAGCTTTGATGCGCCCTCCCTCTCTTAAAACATCCAGATGAAGACAAACAGACATGTTCACTCACACAAACGTTTGTCTTGTATGAGAATCGAACCCACGAGCGTTGGTGTCAAAGTCGCGTCATTCACGACTCCGCCACCGAGGTCGTCAGAAACTGGCGTGATACACGAAAGCGATAATTCCTAATTTCATTCATTCCTAATTTCAAGCGTTCATTGGCTACGGTAACCATCAGATATATCATATGCTTACAGGCGATGGTCATGAAGACACATGGAGACCGCACTAATTATTAATACTACACTAATTACTATCTTCGGCACGTATTTTTAAGAGAGGTAGGGCGCATCAAAGCAGCCGATCTGGGGAAGTACCTCCACCTCACAGAAAACCGCAGCCAAATAACAACTCCCTAAAGGGTTGTTGTGTTCCGGCGTGTGAGTGTGGTCACCAGTAAGCTCCCAAGAAGTCGCTGTGGAAGCAGCAGACGAGGCATCGAGCGAGTGACACTTAATATATCTCAAGCGTTAATAGGTTACGGTAATCGCTTTCCATCACGTAGGCCGTATGCTTGTATGCCTCCCGACGTAGTATAAAATGTACATTTTTAGTGGGTACATACAGACATGCCCACCACAGCAATGATAGCCTAGTGGACAAATAACAGACCTATTTTTTTTTTATACCACGTCGGATGGAAACAAAAGTGTTACTTACCCGTTGCCACACCGGTTGGTAGCGCTGCCGCAGGAGCGTCTTGGTAACCTCACTCACTCGTAGGCACACAACAATCCTCCAGGGAATAGTTACTCGGTTGCGTTCTTCTGTGAGGTGGAGATACTTCACCAGTCGGGCTATCGTCGTGCTCTACCTGTCTTTCCACCACGTGCCGGTGTAGTTGGCTTTGGCTCTAAATGGGATATTGAGCCAATACACCCCAATATCGACCTGGTTCGAATCCTGGCGTGCACCACGGCCACAAGCGCGGCGGTGAAGGAAAACATCGTGAGGAAACCTGCACGTCCAAGAAACTATATTTTGAAACGTTTGTGACCTAACTTAAGAAAAGTATGGTTTACCCTCTGGTTTGTTGAGATCTGACGACAGTCGCACCAAGTAAAAATCAGAATCTTTTCCACTTAGGTTGTGGACCCCGCCATTTCCAATGGATTAGGAAACAAGATAACGCTAAGAAGTAGAACATACATAGTCAAAGTCAAAATCTTTTTATTCCGTAAAAATGGCTACATTTGTTTGGAATCGTCACAATTTTTTTCCCTACCGTGCAGTTCATGACTAGGTGAGCACTGATAAAAATACTGCCAAAAAACTCAGGCATCTCTCTTTTGGTATCCAAACAAATTTACATATTTTATTAATTACTTTATAATTGGATCAACTCACTCCCAGGCATTTTTATCATTAATATAGTCAGATACTTTATAATATGCCCTGCTACACAATTTGGCTTTAACAGTAGTTTTAAATTTGTTTATTGACAATTCTCTTATATTGCTGGGAAGTTTGTTATAGAATCGTATACATTGCCCTATAAAAGAATTACTTATTTTGTGAAGACGGCTTGCATGTAACACAAGATTATGCTTATATCTAGTATTTATGCTATGAGTATCACTCTTTTTTCAAAATGAGTCTATGTTTTTATGGACTGTTAAAATATTTATTTCTTTGAATTTTTCTCTAAGGCTCTCCCGGGGACCAAGTTTGTAGATAGCTCTTATGGCTCTCTTTTGCAATAAAAAGATGGTATTAATGTCCGCGGAGTTACCCCAAAGAAGAATTCCATATGACATAATACTATGAAAGTAGCTGAAATAAACTATTCTAGCCGTATCAACATCAGTGAGCCGTCTAATAGTTTTCACTGCATAGGCTGCAGAACTTAGTTTTCCTGATAATTTTTCAATTTGTGGGCCCCATTGTAGTTTGGAGTCAATTGTTATACCCAAGAACACAGTTGTCTCCACAGGGGCTAAATTAGTTCCATTAACATGTACATTGGTAGCCACCTGTTTTACATTAGGTGTTGAGAACTTAATTACTTTAGTCTTTTTATCATTTAAAACCAGATTATTAACACTAAACCAATTAATAACTTTAGAGAGAGCATCGTTAACTTCGTCATAATTACCTAACCGTCTATTAATTTTGAATGTCAGAGAGGTATCATCCGCAAACAATACAATCTCATGTTTATCCCTTACATAATAAGGTAAGTCATTTATATATACTAAACATACATACTCACTATGTGAACATGAAATATATATGTATATTTATCATGACTAGTAAGAAAAAGTTCTCAGCATGAGGGAAAATTTTGTTCAAATTTCGAGTAAATAATTATTTGGAAAGCTTTTTTTTTATACCACTAAGGTGGCAATCAAGCATACGGTCTGCCTGATGGTAAACAGTCACCGTAGCCTACGGACATTTGCAACACCAGGGATGACACTCATGCGTTGCCGACCCTCTAAAAACCTCTTCACGCATTTCTTGAAGAACTCCATGCTGTAGTCCCTTGGAAAAACCTCAAAAGTGAATCAGTGACTGAATCGGTGAGTTGACTCTGCTCACTGATTCAGTCAACAGTCTCATCGCATGCGACGGTGTTCAAAGAGGTTCAAATTCAAGACTCTAGATATTTTTTTTTTGAGTCATTTGAAATTGACATTAGGAAAGTACACTTTTATCAGTACTCTATACTCAGTCGTTTATAGCATCCCTAATGTGTACGAAGACCAACCAAGGATAATTAATGAAACTACAAATATATTTACAGACTATAATATTAGAGTATCCAGTTACATCGCAAAGCATCATGAGGGCCTGCGCTGTTCAATCTTCTAAGTTTCCAGCAAGTCACTTACTACACTCGTGAAGAGCTTACTTAGATCATAGCCCGTGGGGAGGAATGACCAATGTTCAGACCAATAATATATTTCATTGCGTCATTGGCGAGAACATCAAGAACGCCACAACTAGGTACTAATCCTCTAATGATAATATCGAAACCGAATGTATAGCTAACATAAACAGTAAGTATTGGAAAATGCTTTAACATTCAGAAACTAGCCTAGAGCATTTGATGAACATGTCGTAAGAATATTATGTGAGATTTTTGACATGACGTAGAATCAGCACCAAAAGTTTTACGTAAAGTGGCTTGTACATTTTCTAATTCCTTGTTTTGAAACGTAACCAATGTCCTCCCTTTATTTTTAAATGGAATGAATCCTTAGCCAACTCTGTCGGTATGCAAGTCTTCTCGCACGGTGATATCTCTATGTGCTGCAATAGTTGATAGATCATCACCTTCACCTCACAGAGAGCGAATCTCGAACCTGTAAAATGTCAAAATAAAATTTTACACTGTGTATGCCGCATATACCTCCATGAAAGCCTTTTTTGAAGAACGTCATGCTGTAGTCCCTAGAGAAAACCTCGGCAGGAAGTACGTTCCACAACTTTAGAGTTCTCAGTAGAAAACTTCTTTGAAACAGCACAATAAGCGATCATTGTAGTTCGAGTACGTGAGAATAAATTTTCAGTAGTGGGCAACCGTAAAACAGGGCTGTTGGCATAATATCGAACAATTAACACTAATATTTCAGGGTCGGCAACGCAAGTGTGACACCCCTTGCAAATGTCCCTAGTCTACGGTAACTGCTTACTATCAGGCAGGTCGTACGCTTGTTTACCACCTTAGTGGTATAAAAAAATATTTGCGCTGATACAAATATTGACGTCAAACTAATGCGACGAGTTGGGTGGTACTGACAACGAACACATGCTGTACAACCGTATAAGTGGATGGTACATCATGTAGTAGGGCACCATTAATTCCAGATCCTGGCAATATCTTCCAGGGAACGTTCCGCACAACTCTTTCAAATGCTTTCTCACACACTCTCTCTCTCTCACTATCAACTTCACAAAACTTTCATCGTTGGGCAAACAGAGTGGTAGTGCACACGTTTATTTTCTAATTTAACTTACCAGTAGTAAACAATATTTTTTTTATATAAGTTCAGCATAGTAGCTCCGTTTTGCCTGATGGTAAGCGAAAGAGGAACCGAAATTGCAACTGCAACTGACAACATACTACATAAAATGTTGAATTTGCTGATATTGATAATTTTAGTATATTAGATTCGGATTTAGAAGATATCTTTGATGACAGTGATGATGAATAAATTCTGTTGTATAGGCAAATTAGTAATCACTATTAAAATTTTATAGTCAAGTATAATAATATATCAATACGTATATTTATGTGTAGGTATGTTTTATTTATATGTATTATTTAGTCAGCGTACTTAGTTTTATCAGTATTGTCCTAAGATTTGCAATAGCTTTAATAAGGTTCTGAATTACATAACAATACTGACATTTGAGAGTGTCCCACGTACATACGTAATTTTAGAAGTTAGAAGCTTACCTGTTTCATTCACTCTCTTTTCTCCATACGGACCAAACACAGATTTGTAGTGGTCCTCACTTGGATCCAATAAAGCTATTAAAGTCTCAACACATAATCAGCCGTCATTCCCTTCAGCTAAATTCAAAATATCCTTTAAAGACTTCCAAAATTTCTCATGTTCGCGGGACGCGTTGAGCTTACGGTAGCTTCTGCGACCAGAAAAAGTCGCGGGATGCGTGTTTTGGGCCTACCAGATCATATTCTCTCACCCAGGAGGCTAAGAGTGAGAGGAGAGCGTGACACCTACATTCGCACTGGCATGATTATCTAGCTTCACCAATGAATGACCAGAGGGCTAACATGCCACCGGGGAGGTCAATCGTATCACTCCCTTCCACTTAGTCTCTTACAAACAAAACATCTAAACGTCTATCATACATTACATCGATCAGTTCATTCATGTTATCTTTTAGTCAACTACCATTCAATATACCTATACGGTACTCGGCTCTTTTCGTCCCGCCTGACTCGACACTGCGGAACGGTAGCACTCCCACCGCCGCATGCACCTTTGTTTGCGCCGACAGGGCCACTCCGTACACATCGCTTACCGGGAACGCCCTTGTTCGCACTTCGGTGCGCTTTTCGGCGTTTACGAAAACAGAAGCGCAGGTACTCGTGATAATGGGCGGGCTAATGTAAAGCTAAAATAGAATGTGACCAAAGCGCTACCACCCACTCATCTGCCACGGAGACGACGGCATGCCTCTAGTAACCGCAGGGGCTGGCGCTAGTTCGTACGAACTAATTGTTGGCGGAAACGCACCAACAATTAGTTCGTACGAACTAGCGCCAGCCCCTGCCGTTACTAGTGTATGTAAATTTGACTTTCGCAAAATAACCCTTGAATCTATTAACGAATTAAGTATGTGTTTGCAATATTTTTAATTCGACGTAGGTACTATTATTACGCAATAAATTACTGATAGATTTGAGTAATAGAATAGAATATATATATTTATTTTTCCATCACACACAAAATAAACAAACATAACATTGTCAAAAAATGAACCTCAAGTGTGAGGAACTGGTGCCTAAAAAAGGTATGCAATACCTGTACTATAGGTCACCAGGTCCTCCCCACGGGGAAGGGTCAGCTGGATATAGTTACTTTTAGTACTGAGATCACTCTGTTTCAGTAAAGGATTTTAAAACAGAAAAAAATCAAATAATAAAAAATAAAAATAAAAAAGAGAACAAACAGAGAATTACAAAATATTGAGTAAAGGTTTCAATAACAGCTTACACCAATGCTTCCAGAAGTAAGAAAGCCTATTGCTAAGAATATGTTTCTATAAGTAGTGTGGTAATATAGTTTTTGTTTTGCTAAGAATTTTGTATTTTCAATCGTTGAATTTTATTTTAATTATCATTTTAACATTTTAAGTTAAGTGATTGTATGATTGTGTTTTGAAGTTACTTTTTGAATAGCTGAATGATTAAGCAGGAATTGTGATTAGGTTTTCGGTAGATACATATGTTAAAGTTTTAAGCCAGTTTGATATTGTTTTTTTACACTTAGATTTAGGCTGATGATAGATTGGCAAAAGTGAATTAATTTTGTTGTAGATATAGTTACCCAAGAAGTAATATTGTCTTTGAGCTAGTGAGGTGGAGACTTGGATATAAGGACAAACTTTGTTCTTTCTCCTCTTATCATGGTTTAGTTTAGGATCATATGCTAGCTCTGAATGTTTCGTTAGTAGTGTTCTAAGAATAAACAGTTTTCTGACAGATAGAACATCCCATAATTTATATAATTCCGTAGTAGGATATCTAAAGGGAAGACAAGCCGCAGTCTTGAGAATAGCACGCTGCGCTCTCTCTGCTTCAATCAAGTTTGATTTTGCTGTGCCACCCCATGCTGTAATACAGTATGTTGTGATTGATTGACACAATGCGATATAAATTGTTCTGATTATCTTACGATCAGCAATATGTCTGAGGGATTTAAAGACGTATATTAATTTTCTAAGTTTACTAACCAAGGTGTCAATATGTATTTTGAAGCTAAGGAGAGAATCCAGAACAATCCCTAAGTAACGAATACTATTAACTCTTTCCAACGCTGGGCAGGTACAGTTGGAGTTTTGCGTTATGTCACAGTAGTGGGCGTGAATAGTTTGTCTCATGGGTAACCCTCTTTTACTGGTAGCGAATGTTACATATTTGGTTTTTGTGACATTTAGGGTGAGCATATTATTTTGTAACCATGAGCAAACAATATTAAAACCCTTTTGGGCGCAGTTGAACGTTTCGTCCCACGTGTCTCCAGTAAACAAGAGAGCCGTGTCATCGGCAAACGCAATAGTGTCACCCTGAGGTATTGGCATTTGGCATAGCTCGTTTATGTATACCAGAAACAACGTGGGGCCGAGGATGCTTCCCTGGGGCACTCCATATGTTATGGGAAGTTCGCCACTCCCCGTTTCACCAATTTTGACTACCTGACTACGATTTGCAAGATAGTCCGTAAAAAGTTTTAGTGGTAAATCCCTAACACCCACCGCTTCCAATTTTTTTAACAACAGTGGAATACAAACCGTGTCGAAAGCCTTCGCAAGATCTAGAAATATTACGAGACACTTCTTTTTATTGTCTAGTCCACCAACAAGAGTATTGACCAGCTTTAACACAGCACGTTCAGTAGATCGGCCAGATCGGAAGCCATATTGAGCAGATGATATAATTCTATTCTTTTCAAGAAAATTGATCAGTCTCATGTTTATAAGTTTCTCGAGAATTTTAGAGAGCGCCGGTAAAATTGAAATGGGCCTGTAATTATTAATAGAGTTCTTATCGCCTTCCTTGTGTATGGGAATTACACGCGAAATTTTGAGTGCTCTAGGGAAGGTACCAGTACTGAGAGCTAGATTACATATAAAGGTTATAAGGGGAGTGAGAATGCCGCTATTTAGTCGCAGTAGCCATGGTGGAATACCATCGATACCAGCGGCACAGTCTTCCTTAAGAGATTTTAAGAGTCTTTCGATTTCCACGTTGTCTGTGGGTAAAAGGTAGAATGAGCCATGTTTAGTATCACACTGGGTAGTACGAGCTGAATCACCCATATGAGTGCCACGTTTCGATATAAGGTCCTCAGCCAGTTTGTGTCCAATTCTAGTAAAATATTCGTTGACCGTATTAGCACTCGATTTGGAATTATCTCCTGAGATCAAGCAGTGAGACACATTTTCCTTGTTCTTATTTATATACGCAATATTTTTTACGACTTTCCACAGTTTTTTATTGTCTGACCCTGCTTCCTCTATAAGTGATTTTTCATACTCTCTTTTTAGTTTTTTTAGCAAAGCAGAACAGAAGTTTCTGTATCTCTTGTAGGTACAAAACAAGACATCGTTTGATGGAGAATTTTTAACTTTTTTGTGGAGACTATCGCGATTTCTCAAACAACGTAGGAGACCTGGTGTGACCCATGGCTTCTCCGTCCTTTTGCGCTTAGGAATTACCACTAGTTTGGTGTTGTTTGAGACAGCAGACTGCAATGCACCGACTAGAAATCCGGTCGCTTGGTTAGCATCATGCATCTGATAGAGAGGAGAAAATTCGAAGTTTTTTAGGTAATTTGATACGCCTTCCCGGTTTATAAGATACCGGTTTCCGGTAGTATAATTAGATTTAGAGGAATTTAGATTTATATTTATGGCTACACTGTAGTGATCGGTTATATCGGCCTCTACAATAAAACAGCATACTTGCTTTTTAGTTTTTAGCATAGCATGATCTAGGCATGTATGGTTATGTGTTGGTAACGTGTGGGCCGATAATATGCCATGACCTGCAAGTACATTTAAGTACTCATAACGCCGATTATCTGTAGAAGTCGCTGAAATGTCAATATTTATGTCCCCCATTACTATCAGGTTTTTATAGTACGACAAACTGCTTAGCAAGATATTCAGAGATGAGATAAAATTAGTTATGTTTTTGTGACTTGGCGGACGATAAATACCAATGATACAGGTGTCAGGATTTAATTTTAAAGTGAGACAGTTTGCGTCAATTAGTTGCGGTTCTTCGATCTGTGGATTAAGAGACGACTTGTAGTAGATAACTACGCCCTCGTTTTGTGTCTTATTGCTCAGCGTTTGGGCAAATTGGTATCCATCCAAGGTTGGTATGGGTTTATGACTTTTTAGCCAGCATTCCGAGAGTACAATTATGTCCCAGTCCGCTTCCGACCTACATAAAAGAGTGTAGAAACTATCCAAGTTACAGTTTATGCTCCTTATATTTTGTGATATAATATTTAACTTGTTTGCATTCGAAGGTAAGAGACCTTTTACACGATCTATGCAACAACTTATAGGATTAGAAATCTTAAAGGCCTCCAGATCTGTGTTTATTATTTCAAAGTTTAAGCCTAAAGTAGCCATTGCAATATTGAACAGGATTTGAGGGCAAAAGTGAATTGTAAAATCGACGAGTTTAAAAATATTTTGAATTGAGCTTGTTTTATACATGAAAGATTGTAATTGTTTATATTTATCCATTTACTTAGAAGTTGTCTTTTATATATCTTGTACTGGCTATGTTGATACGATAATTTATAGGGTTTATATGTTATTACGACGCAGAGGAAGCGTTTAGTAAAATATGGTGTAAATTCAGCTGTTACATTACTAACAATAAAATAAATACAAAAACAGATCATGAACATTATGCTTATTATAAAAAAAACCTCTCTAAATCACATTCGTCATTAATACGAATGGAGGGTTTCCCTTCTTCCTTCCTTATATAGATTTTCCCGTAAGACGTCCAGACAGCCATGATTTTACGCTCTTTGTAAATCAACATTACTTAAAAAAATATTTTCTTTCGCATTTAAGTTGTAGAATAAAATCTGCGCGTGTGATTTACTAAGGTACTACAACATCCAGTTCTTAAGAGAAGGTTTGAAGAGGTTTAGTCATCAATGTGCAAATAAAGCGTCAGTAATCTGTTTACCATCAGGGAGATCGTCTGTTTGATGGTATAAAAATATTACTTACTGCTTTGCTACACATATAGATTTGTTTGTTTACAACAGCTATATTGCCTTGCCAAGTCAGCCAATATCATTGAAGACATGTCGTGTCTAATGTTACCTTTACAATGCCATAAAAAGTTGTAAACTTTCCGATAAAGAAACAATTTTGGAACTTTACCTACCTACACAATTCCTCGGTCCGACACCAAATGGCATGTAGGTAAATGGTTTGATATTGTGCTTGTTTTCTTTAGAAAAGCGTTCAGGATCAAACTTTGTTGGGTTAGCGAAGAATTCTGGATCGCGATGGATGGACCACGTAGGAATGCCGATGTTCTCACCCTTTCGTATCTAAAAATAGAAAAGTCTATCAGTTCATCAGTGGATGCCATAATTTAACTTCTCATTAGCGTTACCCCGTTTCCTACTCCATTCGGATTGACGGGGTCCGTTGCCTAAGTCTAGGCATTTGACGGAGAGGGAAAACCAGACCTTTCTGAATTTATGTAATACGTCTTTCGAAATATGATTTCTTGGACGCGCGCGTTTCCTCACGATGTTTTACTTCACCGCCGAGTAAATGATAGTTACAAATATGTACACAGATTAGAAAACATAATTTCAATGGTACACACCCTCACTGGATTCGAACCAGGACTCGTTGGTTAATAAGCTGTTTCCTCAATTTAACATTTAGCAATATTCCTACGGACACTTACGATATAGTCCTCGGCGGCGTTGTCGTTCGGTTTGCCCAAGTTATAGTCCTGCGTACATTGTCTGTCGAAAGCTATCGCTGGCGGCCATAATCTGAGAACTTCTGCAAGAAAAAGTACTCGTATACGTCAAATCTGATAAATATACCTCTTTTGGTTCATAAGATTTGCGTGTCTTTTTTCTTGCTTTAAATGGATTGATTGATTTATCACTTATTAGTTGCCGTTCCATAGAGAGAATTCTTGTACAATGTCTGGAGGCATACAAGAAAACGACCCACTTGCTGTGAAGATGGTTACCGTAGTTCAAGAGCGCTAGCAATATATTAAATATCACTCGCGCATTGCCTCCTCTGCTGCTAACACAGCAACTCCTTAGGAGCTTATTGGTGACCACTCTCACACAGGAACACTACAACCCTCCAGGAAGTTGTTATTTGGGGCGGTTGCAGTTTTCTGTGAGCTACGTGTATTCACCTACCTACCTCGCTTAAAAATACCAAGACAAACAGATATGTTCATGAACACAAACATGTTTATATTGGTCAAACTGGTCGTAATTTTCAGAAAAGATTCCACGAACACGTATCCGCGTATAAAACAATCGCCCAAAAAGGTCGCACTTCGCCGAACATCTCATAGACAAAGGACATAATTTATCCCCCACTAATACATATAAACTGTTACACACAATAGGTAAAGGTTTAAAACTAAACATTAGGTAACAATTAGTAATTATTAAACATAAAAAAAAATACTTTTACGAACAAACAGACAGCCTTAAGCAACTCCCCTCTACTAAACATCTTTCACTCTCCCCATCCATCCCCACCCTCAATTCAATATAGGAGACGGTTAGATCAAATTGCATACCCTTTAATTGACCTAAGAAATACTTTTATTATATAGAAAAAGTTTCGAAACATTTTAAAGAAGATTTTAATTTTTTTCTCAAAATATTACCTGAAATAATCATATCCAAATAAGTCATTTCTTGTATGGAGTTATAGTTGATTTTTTCGCCATTTTTAATTATATTTGCCTTTATTTCTTCAACCAGTTTTTCTTGAATGTCAGGGTTGAGAGCCAGCTCGTGTAGTATAAATGTAATAACCGTTGACACCGTATCAAAGCCAGCGACGAAGAAAATTACAGCTTGAGCGATGAGATCATCATCTGACCAAACTAAAATAAAAAAGGATTTTCTTTTAGTTATTGATCAGTAACATATGTTACTCGTATCTATCTTGATATGCTGTTATTATATGAACTCTTACTAGACTCTTGGAACTTTTGGATCGAAAGTTATGTAAAATTCAAACTAAAAAAAACAACCAATTGGGTATGGAGATTTATTCATGTTTTCACATCATCACATATCAATCTTACCTCTTTGTATATCTTGTTTACCAACAGATGATTCTTCTACTGTTGCAAAACCAGCGTCTGCATCTCGTACTGATTTATCTTCGTGGGATAGATTTCCTAATAAATAAACAATCTAATAAATAAATAAACTTTATCCGGCAACAATATATTTGTTTATTTCTTAATTCAATTTTTTTCATTAGTTTAAATATTGGACAATATTAATACCGTAGCAGTGCCTAGTAAATATTAACTGAGTATGTACATTGCATGACTTAAACTAAGAGGCGATATATTGTAATTTTGACACTGAACTGGAAGGCCTTGCCCGTGAGTATAGATAGATAGCTCTTAAGTATAGATCACTAAATACGTAATAGTAATAGAAGATATATGGAGATAACTATGTGTTAAATCTAAAACAATCATAATCTAGTCATCAATTTGTAGACAGAAAATAAGAGATCACATAAAATAATATGAATAATATACTAATAACATAATATTAAAATTATATGTATACTCAAAGAATTGAAATGTAACAAGTGTTACATCGGAAAATGCGATATAAAATAACACATTTAAATAAAAGAAATGATGCTGCAGAATACCTTTCTTAGCTTCCATGAGAAGATGGATCATATCTGGTCTGATAATGTTCTTCATCTCCCTATTATGCATCGTCTCCAGAATTATTCGTCTAAAAAAACTTGATACGAATTTTGGAAATAGAGTAACTTTCAATTTCTAAAATAGATCAAAAATTAATTATTATTACATTATTTATTTCACGGACTGTGTTAGCCAAAGCCATTTATATTCTAAGGGAAGTTGGGCGCATCAAAGCAGCAGCCGTCTGGGCAAGTACCTCCACCTCACAGAAAACCATAGCCAATAACTCTATTCCTGCGTATGAGTGAGGTCACCAGTAAGCTTCTAAAAGAGTTGGTGTATTAGCAGCAGAGGTTGGCATCGCCACAGTGAAACATAACCTATTATAGAGACAAAAAGTTACAGTCTGTCTATAAAGAACTATCGTGAACTATAGTGACGTGACAGGTGTTTAGTAATCCATCTGCCGTGCAGGAAATTTTAATAGAATACGTGTATTGAACAACATATATGATAAACGTAAACGTGCAGATGCAGTTTATAGTAGAGTTGTCTTACTGTATTCATAAAAGAAAGAACGGTAAATGAAGATAAACAGTTCAAATAGTTATTTTTTTAACCCCAATTTATAAATAACAGCAAAAAAGCATGTTGAATATTAAATAATGATCTAGTCGTGTCTTCTGATGATTCAATTCATAATAAGATCAGTCATTTCTGGCAAACCGTTTTGAAGTAAACAGACTTTTAAATTGACATTCCAATAGAGCATTGATGGCCCAGTGTGCGAACCGGCTTATGCATCAACTAGTCCCCGATTCGATCCAGGCATGTGCAACTAAATTCGTGTTTCCTGATTTAAGACTTGCTCGGCGGTGAAGAGTAATATCGTCAGGAAACCCAGGAAATTATATTTCCAAAGACGCGTGACCTAACCAAAGAAAGGTCTTGTTTTCCCTACGGGTTGTGGAGGTCTGACAGCAGTCGTTCCATGTAAATATCAATATCCTCGCGAAATACCTAGGCATAGGTAGCGGACTCGCCAATCCTAAGGGGTTAGGAAATGGGATAGTGCTAAGAAGAAGAAATACTTTCTAATTGAAAATCCCTTCAAATGGCACGTTCCTTACAGATGCATATGCCGTCCTAAAACAGCTTGTATTATTCATATTGCATAAGGCAGAACCACTGCAGAAAGCAGAACGAGCTCAACGAGTCTTTCTGGTGTTTAAAAGGAAAAAAATAAATAACCAGGAAATATGCAGAAAAATATTATTTCTGGACTAATCTCTAAAACTTATATTTAAGGATTATTTTTTATAAATGTTGACATACCGTCATGAGCTTCGGGAACGCTATATATCCTAAGAATTTGAAAATATGTTTTAACGTGAAAGTAGTGGCAATTTTACCCATCTGGTAAAACTCATTGTCCTCTTCAATATGAGAATTGACTTTCAGACCAAAAGCACATGAAGCAATGACGTCATTGGCGTATCGTGTTGTAAGATCTTTGACTTCTACATCAATAAAATCAACTGTAAAGTAAAGAAACGTTCATACATCGAATTTATTACGAAATACATCATTATCATTATCAATTTGATGTGTTTGTATTTGAATACTGTATTCAAATACAAACACAACAAATTTGTTATCCGCCTCAGTTTGTTTGTTAGCTTTTTTTTAAATATCGTAAGGGGTTTAATTATTTTTTTTACTTGTATGCAAAATATTTCTTACAAAATGTAAAAGCCAGGGGTAGGTAAGACAATGTGTTTATTGAAACTTATTGAGTAATTCAGTTTTCAGACAAATATGTAATTATGCAAATCAACGTAACTATTATTGATCAACATCTGATGATTATCGTGTTTATTATTATCAGTTATTCTTTTACCTCCAGATTTATTGATTTTATCCTTGAGTACTACTATCATCTGATCACCGACCTCTACCATGAGTGGTAACATCATTTTTATCTTCGAACTGGTGAAGGCTGGGCTCAGTGTTGATCGCATGTCTTTCCATTCTTGTCCTGGGAAACAAATTTCGTTTATTTGTTTACAAAAAAAAAAACATTTACAGGTGTCATAGATAGATAGATAGGTAGATAGATATCATTTTTATTTGCATCTTCATTCACATACATAAAATGCTTACATTAAAATTATTTTTATTACAATGTGTGTGTGTGTGTGTGTGTGTACAAGCACATCATGTATGTGCCAAAGAATGACAAAAAGGCTGCAGCTCAGTGTCAGTATTGCTCAAGAGTAAAACACTGGTTTTCAGCTGCAACCTAGAGTCAGCTACAAGATATGCACGCAACAGTTTTACTATTGTTAATGCTACATTTCCACATACTAAATTTGCACTGGAATTTCTAGTTTTTTTTTTCATGACAAGACAGAGCAACAAATCACACAAATAAAGGCAGCTACCAGAATTACATGTCCTGAATATACCATGATGGTAAATCGAGGCGTTGTTTATCTAATATAAACAATCTATATTTATGTTTGAAGCTTTTTTAACTATTGAGAAGTCGCAGTGGCGGAGGTATGTTGTTCCAACATCTGGTGGCTTGATGCCGTTAAAAGCAACAGTTTTATAACTCTTCTAAAATCATAACAAACATGTTAAAAGAGATGCAGTAATTCTATAGTACATTAATCTCCACTTCGTGTTACTTTTAGACATCGATGATTTTAAACCATCAAATACGCGTCGTACCGTAATTTGCATGTTTCATTAATAGATTTCACGCCTTACATTCTTTCAGTACTATCAGTACGTAAGTCATGAGTTTATATAATTTTATTGTTGATAGAATATTTTGATAAACATTACTTTGAAATTAAGTTAGTAACTTTTTACTATTATTTGGTTCTTTCTACTGAGCTTCGTCGAACGTAAATAACTATTTTTGACATATGCAACCAAACTTTATTTTGTACAACGTCGGCATGTAAATTTATGGGATGTAAAAGGTTACAATTCTATAAACGCTTACAATGCAGGAAATAATCTGCTGCTAACACATCAGACCTTAGGAACGCAGCCACACGCAGGAACACAACAACCGTCCGTGGAGTTTACTGCTATTTCAATACTTCTCTAGTCGGGCTACATTGATGGACCCTATCTCTCTTCTAAAGATATGTATATTTTTAATTTTTATTGTAAACTTAGTGTATAGTAACCGAGTATAACAGATAGATCATAAGTAAAGTAGGTAGTAAGTACCTGTCTAAAATCCAAATGTTGCCATTACATACTGCGATATTTTCAACAATAATTACCTTTTAACAAGAATAAATTTCTCCCAAATAAAGGTTCATTCTTGCTGTCAATCATAGTTCGATGATCTAGGAAGTAGTCAAAGTCCTTCACAGCAATCTTCTTTAACAGTTCGATGTCTCTGATCATCACTATTGGAGAGGTTATTTCCACTCTACCCACAAATCTGAAAAACATGCAATCATTTATTTCACGTTGTTTAATTCTAGTGTATCTCTAGGCTCAACTACAGATTGTGTCATAATATCAAAATTTGTAAGTAAAATTCAACAATTAGTCAATCTTAAAGTATTTGAGAGGACTATAATTATGGAACATGTACAGAATATAACAACAGCCGAAACAACAACTCTAATGTAGGTATTACAAATTGCAAAGTTGTTATGCATAGTCTGAAAGTCTGTCTGTCTGTCAAGTTGTTAGACTGACGATGATGATAATTAAAAAAATAGATATGATATTAAGATCGCTATATTATATACTAGCGACCCGCTCCGACTTCGCACGAGTAGCAAAGCATATTGTGCATACATATTTTTCTGTCGTTAGGTTACACCAGCTTGTTGCGTCGAATATATGGATAGATTTATGTAACATGTGTCTACACTACTTAAAGTTTTTTTTTTATACAACTAGATTAGCAAACAAGCTTGCGGCCCGCATTAGATGGTAAGCGGCCTCCACAGCCTATTGACGCTCGCAACACCACGATTACCTTACTCGCGCGCTGCCAATCTTGTGACTTAAGGCTACTTCGTCACAGTACCCAGTAATTTCTCTGCCGTATCTCACCCTTCAAATCGGAACACAGCTATATAAATATAGCTGCTTGGAAACTCGTGTTTTTAGTCTCCCGAAGGCCACTGACTTAACGACTGTCATCCATCAAATATCTAGAACCGATAACTTAATGTAACCTCCGAAACACGGAGAAGCTCGAGATAGATAAACCCATCCATAGACAGGCTATGACATCATCAAGCTCTCGTTTCTCCAGCCTATTGTGGTTGTACCACACAGGAACATTTTTATGTCCAAAGTAGTTCCAAAGTTTTCATTTATGTATTTGAAAATTTGTATAATTACATTGTGTTTGTCATTTGTTCTATCCAACCATCATCCATTCACACTGAACAATACACTAACCTTTCTCCCGGGAAAGCCGTGTACGTCTTTTCTATGTCATCGGTGATATGGTCTAATTTTAACATGACTCTCCCCAGATTACCGACCACAGGCAGCGCACTCATGTACTTCACACCATATCTGCTGAACCTGGACGACTTCTGTCGGAAGAACAGCACAAGCGCTGCGAGAACTACTGCCGTCCAGATTATTACCAACATGGTCTGAAAATTAAATAAAAACATAAGAAAAGATAGGTAAATATAAAAATTCTTATTTTGGATTGTGCTTTGCGAGCTTAGTCATATTTTTAATAGAAACTTTCTATTTCTTCTTTAATAATCTAACTTGTTTAACATTCATAGCTCTTCTCATGCACGCTCGCCAGTTTCTAAAGCTCCTGACATTGCCTTCTGATAAAACACGATCTCGTCTCGTCTCGTCCAAAATAGCAGCAAATTAACTATTTGTTTTGCTTGTTGAGTTATTCACAAATGTCTTGAGATTGTTTCCATCACTAGTTTTCAACGATGTCACATAAACAGGGATACAATTGAAGATACACATAGTGCGTAGTGCTCTGAAGATCTAGAATCTACCAATACCTACCAGGAAAAAATAATATGAAATGTTGGGTAATTCACGCAATTATTCTTTCTTGTCATTGGAAATGGAAAGTAGATCTTATCGAGCTCGTTGACGCAGCGGTTAATAACACGACGTTGACACTGACGCTCGTGGGTTTGATTCCTACATAGGACAAACATTTGTGTGCATGAACATGTCTGTTTGTCTTGGTTTTATCATTATTATTTCTCTGTACAAATGTTAATTTTATATTTTTCTTTATTTATTAATGGTTTATTTGGGTAATATTTAAATATTAAATGTCGTTTTGTATTACAAGTAACTTTTTAATCATGGAATGCATTACAGGCCCTATTTGTGTCTCTCTGTTTATACACTTCAGTCAAACTTAACGAAGTCTTCAAAAATTTTCTTTAGAATAGTGTCTTATGTAAATGTGATAAAAGCTGGGTCGTACGCATTTTTTCTGTAACCGGAAAAGGTAACATTTGCGCAGTGTTATGATCAGATAAGTCGAGAGATATTACTGAGCCATTTGCATCTGTAATATTGCTGACAATTTGATCAATGCATGATTGTTGTCTAATCGGTTTAATAATATGTATAATCAAGTTGTTACCATTCATATATGGAAACGGATTAGCTAGGAAGACGAACTTACGAATTTATACGTGTTATACAAGTGATGGCAAGCGTTTTTTTTAATTATAAATAAACTTATAAATAAACTGACTTGTTTATTACTTTCAACACACAGAGAGAGACTCGTTTTGACGTTATCAGACAGTATATCTACTTTGACCACACTAGGTTATTTTAGGTTGTTGTCGATGTTAATACAATGAGCGAGTTCAAGGTTCAGTAATTGAAGGCCGGCCATCGGGACTCCAATGAGGTCATGTGGTGACACAATCCTGCTGCGCAGAAACATTATTTGATGACCATGTCAGCCGGCAGACGGGCCCGCCCGCTTGGGAGACATCGCAACATACAGTAACCTAGGTTCTTGTATATGTTATCATCTCTCTACATATCTCAACAACAAACAGACTTTAATGAAAATGAAATGTATGACAAATGGTTGAAGCAGAGTTTTATAAGAGCAATAGCTTTTGCCCGCGACTTCTTCCTCGTGGAGTTAGTAATTTGGATAGGCAAAACACGTGTCGCAGCGACGACCAAGCCAGTCGTGGCAGCGACGGTGGTTTTTTTTTATACAACGTCGGCAGGCGTACAAGCATACGGCCCACCTGATGTAAAGCGGCTACCGTAACCTATTAACGATTGTAATATACTAAGTATCACTCGCGCGATGCTTCCTCTGCTGCTTACACAGCTACTCTTTAGGTTATTTGGCTGCGGTTTTATCTTCGGCATGTTGCATCTACTAACGATAGTGGGTGGGTGTCGACCGGCGCTAGGCCGCATGAATTTTGTGGCGGAAGCAAACAAAGCAGGTTAGATCAAATTGTATAAACGATATTAAAAATATATATTTCTAATACCATTATATCTAACTTACTTAAAGTATAAAAAACAGCAAACGTAGCCTTCGAAATAAAAACAAAATTATATTAAATAAGTACGCCATGGTCTAATTATGGAAAAAAGCTGATACTGTTTGAGGGAACACAGCTGTTTAATAAGTTGCCAAATGAGCTGAAAACATATGACAGTGTTAATAACTTTAAAAAAACTTAAGTTACATATTGCAACGAGCACCAGTATTAACATAATGTATTGTCTATGTACTTATCTCATTACAAGTGAAATGTAATTTCTTATTAGAATGAAGTTCTTTAAACCTAAATCTAACCTAAAGTGGGACCTCGACTGTTAGTTAAATATATGAAAACGGTTAGAAAGAAAGAAATTTAAATGTCTATTCAGTTGACATAATTATTGGTCGCCCAGTGGTCAAAATTAAATTAATTTCAGTTTTAAAAATTTGTATCACTGATTTAAAAAGCACAAATATCTAAGTGTTAGACAAACTATGACTATGGCACAGATTACTTAATAGTTACTTCGTAAACTATGGCATTATCATAATTATGATTATTTATGACATTCAGTGAGACTATACACAAATAGAATTATAGACCAATAATATTAATCTCTTCTCAGTTTAACCACAGACTTTAATCATAAACAAAAGAGTAGGTGTATATTTGGGTATATATGTGTTCGTATGTCAGACGTGTGATCTTGTGCATAATGTTTTTTTATTAATTTAATGTATTTTCCAAGCATTATTATATAAAAAATAAAAATTAGCTTTCTGCACTTATCCATATTAACTGTGTCAAATTTGATACTCCTCCGCCGGGTAATTTTGTAAAAATGGGTACAAAATTTTTGTTTCACGTATTATTATTGATATTAATTATAATAAGTCGTAAAGCTAAATTAGTATTTTATACATCGGGAGACAATCATGAGGCCCAGCTGGTTTGAAGTGGTTACAACGTAGAATACTCGTATAAACACTTACAATGTATTTAATATCCCTAGGGCGTCGTCGCCAGATAGCATGAGTTTAAAAGTCATCCCACACACTTGAATCCTCAATAACCCCCCAGGGAGTTGTTATTTTGGATTTTCTGCGATCTATTGTGAGGTGGAAGTATATATACATATTGGTATATACATATATACCTATAAGTACATGCTGATACTAGCTACGGCCTGCAACATCGTCCGCAAATATCCCGCTATCCGGTAAGAACCACTTTTTCACTTTCTCTTTCCTCAGCTTCTAAGGGTGTTATCGTGCTGTTGAATAGCCTACAGCCTTGCTCAAGAATTGGGCTATCAAATGTAAAAAGAAGTTTTCTAATCCGACTTCTAGATCCAGAAATTATCGTTAAAACAAACAAATTCTACCGCCTTACATTAGCATAAATATAAACTTACGCGACTGTAAAACAAACATTCACGACACTTCAGCTATTTATAACTGAAACAAGGTTACGTTTCTTCGATATTCCACCACAAATAATTAGCGAATACGTCCATCACGTGCGGTCTCCCAGCACACACTGACTGTAAGCTTTTATTGAAATATGTTTATTGTATGTAAAAATAGTACACATTAAGTTGTATGTTATATGAATGCTATATTTTTGATACAAAAGTATCAAGCGAGGTGTAAAGTGGTAAAAACACAAACGGTGTTATTAATAATAAAACAATGAGTGTGCTTTAGACCACACGACTGAAGTAAAACTTCTTTAGCTCCATAGTGTGGTACAGACAATAGGCGCACTGTGTCTTACATATACGAAACTTAACTCGCCATGAGAGAAAAAAAAATGTGTGCTCGCACCTCTCTCTCTTGCCCCTTCAGTAATATCCAAAACGTAACTCTCTATCTTTCTATCTTCACTAAATTATATCTCCCTCTCAACTTCCGTTCGCCTCGCTCAATCACAGTTTTCGTAATCCTCTCGTCACGCATTCACCAGCGTACTCCCCAAAAAGAAGTAAAGAAGTTTTACTTCAATAATCAAGAGCACACATAGGCATGCAGGTACCCTTAGCGATGTATGCTTTTGACGTGAATACGTCCTTAAATGTGCTTCCATAGTGGGCAGTCATTGAGAAAACTGATGGTAACAAAATCGAGGGTCAGTCAGTTGTAGCTACGTGTCTATAGTTTACATTCAAAATTTAATAGCACCACTTGATAGCTCAAGAATCTAAGAACTCGTTACGTTGAGTGAGGTCTATGATAGCGCGCGGCGGGGGAAGATGAAGCGCCGCCATTTTGAGATAGATTCACTGCATCATTTAATAATTTCCTTTCAGTATAACTTACTTCCGTTTAACGTTACGAAGACCTATTCACGTAAACACACGTAAAAGGCCGTGTCCACGGTACACACACTCACCGCTCGAGTCCACAATTTTTTTTTTACACCACCAAGGTGGCAGACAAGTGTACGGCCCGCCTGATGATAAGCAGTTACCGTAGCCTATGGACATTTGCAACACCAGGGGTATCACTCTTGCGCTGCCGACCCTAAAAATTAGATAGCGAATCTAAGGGCTGCCCGATTTGTAGCGATTACATTATGATTGGAATTCGAATTGATATGAATACTAGCAATTTATAAAGTATTACTCATAAGTTGTCGCCCCCGTTGCTAATATTGCGACTCTTCAGGAACCTACTGGTAACCTCACTTACTCACAGGAACATAGCAAGCTTCCAAGGGTTGTCGTACTTCCCCAGTCTGGCTGTGCTTACTTCTATCTGCTTAGCGACTGTCATCTATTGAAAACAGCCGCTACATAACATGCCCTCCGGAACACGTAGGAACTCCAGTCGACTAAACCTATCCACATACATACATATTCTTATACAAGGTAGCTTCTATAAGAAACTTTACTGTAAGTTGACTGGCCAAATAGCATACTTCCCAGCCGGACCACTTTTAACGTCTTGTAACTTTCAAGGGAATAATGATTCGGTAAATTCGATTTTGTTAAGATATACAAAAGATAACATCTTTTAGGCTGTGTCACCTGGCCATCTGTGAATTAACAGGGTTTATGTAATACGGGGTGGCGTCGCTGACAAGCACTACTCTGTGGCCGGACAACTTTTAATGCTAATTATTCTTAATATTTTTGAGGTAACAATTTTCTTGATAGGCAATAAAATGTTGTGTTAAGAGGGCGCACAAAGCTAAGTGGCGCCCTCATTTTGTTTTCATTAATAACGCTGAATTTAAGACCAATTCCAAAAAGCGCCCAATACAGGCAATGAAGAACCATATTTATTATGTTTTTTTTGAAATATATTCTGTATTTATTATTTATATACAATTAGTAAAAATTTTGATTATTGCTAAAAGTGGCCACAATAAGCAATAATTAAAATTTTGGTTACTTGTACACAGATAATAAATTCAAGATACGTTTCAACATAAATATGGTTCTTCAGTGCCTGTATTGGGCGTTTTTCGGAATTGGTCTTAAATTCAGCGTAATAATAAAAACAAAACGAGGGCGCCACTTAGCTTTGTGCCCCCTCTTAAGGTAGCTACTACTACTATTTAGTGTAATGGCGTTTTGGTACTGAATGCTGGCGCGGGAAAGTAAGCATGTCTCAGACTGGGTTCCATTAGACCGAGACACGCATCGACGTCCTCAACCTCTTTTATTGCTAAATTACGATTCGTTTAAAGTGAAGAGAGATATGACTGTATACAAGCTTCTATTGTGCAAGGGTTCATCAAAACTGGTTTAAATTGTACTGCTAGTATCAGATATGTTGTGATTTTAACTGATAATTGTTCCTTCTTTCCAATTCGCTACCGTCCTGACTCGACTTTCTTTACAATTCATCTTTTATCTCCTCTTCTATTTCCTTCCGACCTAACTTGCAAGTTACACCTCCTGCTCTCTTTTAATCATCCTTTTATCTCCTTCTGTCATCCCTTTGACTCGTCTTCTTCATTCAAATTTCAAGTTAGGAGTCTAACTAAGGAGTCTGGTCTAAGTAAGGAGAGAAAACTTTACATATATACAAGTCGTGCATGATAAAATTACAAAAGAAAGGAGAGATCCATATAAAAAATCTGACGAGTTTGGTGGCGCAGTCGTGACTGACGTGACTTTGACACCAACGCTCCAGTGTTCTATTCCTACACAGGACAATTATTCGTGTTTGTCTTGGTCTCGATGTTTGTTGATGAGAGGTATAGTGCATCAAAGCAGCCCATCTGGAGAAGAACTTCCACCTCACAGAAAACTGTAGCCAAAATACCAACTCCCTAGAGGGTCGTTGTGTTCCTGCATGTGAGTGAGGTCACCAGTAAACTCTGAAGGAGTGGCTGTGTTAGCAGCATCTAAATAGCGTTACTAACCACTGCGCCATCGAACTGGTCAAAAATATATAGACAATGATTAGATGTTTTTTAAATATTCAAATCCCCTAATCATGTCCGACAGGTGCCCAATAGCACATATACAATTTTAATTTCATTGTTTATTTCATTTCATAATACCTATATTTTTATATAAAATATAGACCTCAATTTGACCCCTAACGTAGTTCCAAAAGTCCTTCCTTATAAAGTAGTCACATAGTAAGGTACACTGGAATGAAAAAAAACTTTGTACAGCTAAGTGCAGCTCAAGCTTTACACTTTGACCTTTGTACCTCTCTTATGTCGTTCGTAATAAGCGTTACAATCGCAATTAGACTGTTAAGCATGATCTGCACTTAGCTGTACCTCGATGTAATAATGTCAGTGGTGTATATAGCACCAAAAATAAAAATAAACAAAATTTTCTATTGATATAATTTAATTCATGAGGTAAAAAAAACACAGATTGAATTACTTGATTTTGAGATTGACACACACATTAAATATAATGGAGAAATATTATATTAAGGTGTTCTCAACAGAAAATATTCAAATCAAATAAAATAAAACTAGATCGTTGGGATTTAACAAAGCAAATTGAAATAGATTACGTCTTTTCCAATTCGGCTTTTAGAGGTTTGATACATATCCTAAAGCTTTTTTGTACACACTTTTTCCATGAGAAGGAAAAAAATATTTGGAATTGGGAAAACGTCTTCGATATTGATTTGCGGACATGTGATAGGATCACTTATTTTTATGTCCTGACTTTAAGCCGAACCCAATGTCCTCCCTTCAACCTCAAATTGAAGGAATCCTTCGCCAACTGTGTCGGTATGCAAGTCTTCTCGCATGGAGATATAATCATGTGCTGCAGAAGTTGGTAGATCATCACCTTCACTTCGCACAAACCGAACCTAGAACCTGCAAAAGTGTGACAATTGTTTTCTAATATATCTGAGACTTATATTCAGAATAATTCAGACGGTAAAAAGCCAAACAAAAATTGTTTGTTTGATTAAATTGGTCTGCTTTGTGCTTCTATCCGTGCCGTGGTGTCAAAAACAGGTCTTATCAGAAAATCAGCGCCGGGGCATGTATTGACACGGCAGTATGGGACCTATTTGGGATACCACACAGCACTATTGTTGTATCATTATCTATTGTGTATTGTTCATATGTGCATAGTTTTTTGTATTACGTTCAAATAAACCTTTTCTTTCTTTCTTTCAAACTAGCAATGTTCAATAAAACAAATGTTCTCAACGTAGCTAAAGATAATAATTATCATTCTTTAATGTAATTCTTCATATCGGCCATTTTCTGCGCTAAGTAGGGTAGATCATTTGCAGTACACTAAAATAAAGTGGGACCAATAATTTAACGTCGAAGCACCCAGTTATTACTTTGATCGTTTTTCATTTAAATCTGTTTATGTCATAAGTCTGCAATCTGTTTTTAAAATAGGACGCAATCAGCGGGCTTCATCTCTAACTCCGTAATGGCCTACAGCTTTGAAAAGCTCACAAAAATCCTCTATAATCTCATTATGATATCTCCCATGCGTTAATCATATACAACCAACAAGTCTTATACAACCAACCAGCTACTCGCCCCGGTTTAGCACGGGTGAACCAACATTATCAAACTTTACAGTCCGCTGGGCTAATCTGAAGATTCCCTGAAAATTTCATCAAAATCGATCCAGTCGTTTTCGAGTTTACAAACATACATAATATTGATTTTTATTATAGATGTTGTACAATATTGTCTAGAATCCCTTACCTATACAATTTCTAGGTCCAATACCAAAGGGCGTGTAAGTAAATGGCTTGATGTTGTGCTTGTTTTCTTCGGAGAAGCGTTCAGGATCAAACTTCAAAGGATTCGGGAAGAACTCCGGATCGCGGTGATAGGCCCAAGTGGGAATGCCGATGATCTCACCCTTTCGTATCTGAAAATCAGATAAATCTGACATTGTATGATTCATGCCATAGTTTGAAAACTTCACAAAATACATCTAGACACTACGGTGTACCTACAGGTAATTTCATTTAAAGTACTTTGTGTGCATCCACTAGCGATTAGTTCATGTGAACCAGTGCCGGCTGGCACCCCCTCGCTATCGTTTAACAGATGCATGCCGCAACTGCCATGGCTGCTCCGGGGCGGCCAGGACAGAAACGGTTTCGGGTGCATGCGGTTCATATTTCAGATGCCGAACACTCGCAGAGACGACCGCAGCAGCCGAGGCAGAGACGACCGGAGCAGCTAACTAACTACTAACGGAAATGGGTGGGTGCCGGCCGGCACTAGTTCGCATGAACTTATCGGTAGCGGACAAAGCACACAAAGTAGTTTAGATCAAATTTCCTGTAACTTTGACTTTCGCCAAGTAACGCCCGAATCTATTAACTACTTACAATGTAGTCCTCGGTAGCCTCGTCATTCGGTTTCCCCAAGTTATAGTCCTGAACACACTGTCTGTCGACAGCTATCGCGGGAGGCCATAGTCTGAGGACTTCTGCAATCACAATATATAAATTACATTATTTTGTTGAAATACTTTACGATTCAGATCATTTAGTCATTTTTGGATTTATAAGATACACGATACTTGTCTGCGTGTATGTCCTTCCTGACCTAATAAAGATATGATCTGTTAATACGTATTCTATAAATTTAAAGGTAGAGTAGTGCTATTTGAAATGCAGGGAATTTCAAATAGCACTACTATAGTAAAAACACAATAATTCGCTCAATAAACAATTGATTTAGAAATTGCAAAGTTGATTCATTTACAACTTATAAACGCAACCAGCATATTCCACTGCGTTTATGAATTATATTTTTGATTATTAATAGTTGATAGTTGAAAATTATAGTTTTTGAAATATGGAGTGCTAAAAAAGGTCGTTTTTGGTAAGTTTCGTTTCAAAAAAAAAAACAGATTACATTTTGTTACATTTATTAGTTCTAAAAAGGGCAAGGGTTAATTAATACACTGTAAGATAGAAAGTTTTCTTTTTTCAATTCTTTAATTATTTTGAATTTGGAACGCGTTTGTGATGTTAAAATATTCTTTCGATTTCTCGCCGTTTTACATATTTTTTTCATGTTTATTATCAAATAACAATATGGAATGGGGTATTAAAGAAAATAGAATTGCAGTGATTGCCTTGCACAAAGTGGGTATGGTACAGTCGGTCATATTCAAGATACTTCAAAAGCTTGGTATCAGCCGTATGTTTGTATATCATACTATCGATTGATATACCAAAACTTCCTCAGTTAAAAATGATAAAAGATCGGAACGACCGCGTGATGTTAGAACTACAAAGGCTGTTAATGCTGTTAAAGCCAGACTTAATTGAAACTCCATTAAGAAACAAAAGTCTTATCGCGAGAAATGAATATTCCCGCTAGGACTCTGTCGCGTATAATAAAACAAGACCTGAAGTTCTACGCTTATCATCTGATATACAGAACATGCCCTAAATCAATCACTACAGTTGAAGAGAGTGGATCGATCAAAACGCCTTCGGTCCCGATACACATGTGATGTATCCTTTTTTAGTGATGAAAAAATATTCACGATTAAAGAGCACTACAACAAGCAAAATGACAAAGTGTACGCACACAGTTCTAAAGAAGCCGCCAAAGTGGTCGGAAAGGTACAATGTGGTCATCATACCGCGTTTGTAATGGTTTGGTGAGAGATGTCTTACCAAGGATATGATCGCTACCAAACTTCACAGGATCACCTGCTGGACACCTGAAGATTCACTGAAAATTTCATCAAAATCTGCTCAGCCGTTTTTGAGTCCATATAGGACACACAGACAAATATTCATTTATATATATATAGATTTGTATATACCTCGCAAGTCTTGAAAATATGTCAAAATCGCTTATGTGTTTGAGGTTAGGGAGGCAAAACAAAACTTTCCGTTTAATAATATTTTAAGGAGGATTTGGTTACATCTAAGAGTTTTACCTGAAATGACCATATCCATATATATCATATCTTGAATAGACTTATAGTCAAACTTTCCGCCGTTTTTTAAGTTATTTTCTTTTATCTCTTCATATAATCTCTCCTGAATGTCAGGGTTGAGAGCCAGCTCGTGTATTGCAAAGGTCATAGCTGACGATACTGTCTCGAATCCGGCGATGAAGAAAAGTATTGCTTGAGCGACGAGATCGTTGTCAGACCAGACTAAAATAAGCAAAGCATGAGAGGAATTGATATATTTTATATAATTTAGAATAACTAAATAGCTCTGTTGGAAGTACGCAACTATGAGGGCTGCCTTAGAATTTGTATAGTATATCTAAAATAATTGTTTTAATGACTTTGTAAAAGAAAATTGGTCTCAGGTTTCATGTCACACGGCGGCCAATTTTACCTCTGTTTATTTCTTTCCTGCCAACTGAAGATTCTTCTACTGTTGCAAAACCAGCATCTGCATCTTGTCCCGATTTTTCTTCGTGTGATAGTTTTCCTGGTGTAGAAGAAATTTATACTTAAGTCTTATAACCATCATCAGCAGAATATACTAATTTGAACATAACTTGAATATCATAGCAAAGAATCACAAAAATGACTAAAATGCCTGCTACATCATGTATACCTTTTTTAGCTTCCATGAGAAGATGAATCATGTCTGGTCTGATGATATTCTTTATCTCTCTATTATGCATGGTGTCCAGAACTATACGTTTAAAGACATCTGTGATGGATGTTGGAAACAGAGTGAACTTGAATTTCTACAACAAAAATATTATTAATCACTTGTAGTATGGATGATACGTATATGTCATTCTGGCTGCAGGCCCCGTCCTACACTCGCATTACAGTTTCCTTATTTCTTACGACGATTAATAATTATAATTTAAACAAGTATCAATATATATTTACGCGGTCCTTTGCGGGGTAGACAGAGAGAACCGAGCGATACACGGTTCTTACACACCTAAAGAAGCTTACGAGCTTCTTTAACATTGAGATTTTCTGTTATGCAAACGTGGGGAGAAATTTCTTATCAGAATTTAAAACACGTGCTTTGTAATCTCTGGATCGTCCTAGACAATAGGCGAGGCCCATAACAACATAAGTTCAATTTTGACAAAAAAAAGTAAAGATTCGCTTTGTTTTCCCGATATTCTCACCCAGAAGATGACTAATTTTCAAAAAAAATATCTTTCATACGATAAAAACAACTCTGTACCAAACCGCTAACATGACCTTCAAAGCATAATCCACTGTCAATCATTATACAATGATTGCAGGCATTATACTCAACCAATTGCTAGCAATTATGTTTTTATAGTTGCTGCACATGACAACTGAAATCCAGAACGATAAATTTAAATTTCTCGGAGTCAAGAACCAACGCATTTCTACCAGACCAAGACCCAGTTCGATCTAGATACAAATCACACATTACACACATGTGAACACATTTTGAACTTTATTTGCATCAGCTTAAACATACACACACAAACATTCAATAAATGAAATGAACATATTCAGGGTAAAAGATGCGTGCGCACGCCGCAGTGATACAAACGAGCAACATCTCAATGTGATGTTTACTCAGAGGAGTAAACCACTGGTATTCTGAAGTTGGCCGAGAGCAGGCGGAGAACACCGTCAGCGGTACACACGTTTCAGAATTAACTTTAAATTGTACTTGTGCAATACGTACAAATAAATACATAAATATGTGAAACAGAACAGAACGTAAAAAACATACCGTAATACGCATACTTGAAAATTATGATACATATAACCACACATCAATTCACAGTCCAAAAGTAAATAAAGTAGAAATCAATATTATATTAGTGTAGAATGCTGCTGCCTTAAATTAAGCAACTTTTAACGAGGTTCGAGACCACCACCAATGCGGCCACCCCATCAAGAGTCCACCACATCAAGCTTTGGCCCTCGTACCGTTCTCATATATGTTCTTATGATAATAAAAGTTACAATCACGCTTCGGGTGTTTATCACAATCTGCTCTTCGCGTATTGGTTTGAATTTTTTTTTATACAACGTCGGGAGGACCTCACTCACGCGCAGGAACACAACAACCCTCTAGGGAGTTATTTGGCTGCGGTGTTTCTGTGAGATGGAGGTGTTTCCCCAGACAGGATGCTTTGATGCGCCCTACCTCTCTTTCTTGTTTCGCCAAACAAGTTTTAACATAATTTTATTACGTATAATGTCACTTCATATAAAATCGGTTAGCATAATTATTCATTTGACCTAATATTCATTTACTCTATTATTATTTGATATACATATTCAATTGATATAAACACATTTGAACTAATTTTCATTTCGAATAATATTATTTGACCTCAGAATACAGAATAAACCAGAAGGAGCCTACAGCCGATAATACATGGCGTCCGCTGTGACCAGAAACAATTCTCAATCCCCGTCACTTCTCGTACTTCCCACCCATAGTGTTGCTAGCTTAGTGAGAGTTCGCCTCTTTTAGGGTAAATTAAAAGTGTTATATTAATATTAAAGATGTTATATTAATATACTGTTATGCATAAAAAATGCTTTAGTTAAATAAAAGACAAGTAATTTACAAAAAATATGTCTTTACTTAGGTACATTTTGTTGTACTCATTTTTTATAATATTGCCGTTTTGATTCTGAGGTAATCAATACATTTTACGTTTCGACAAATGAGGAAGTCTTGCTCTTTGCTTTTATAATTTCATCAGTGGGGAACTGAAATTCCACATACTCGTATAATAATTAGAATAGTTTTACACAAAACATTTTTGTAAAAAAACTACTATTTACACAATTTCACATATGCAGACTATATACAAAAACATTAGTTAATAATATTTCAATCATTATTATTAAGTCAATAATTATTATTTATTTCAGGCAATATTTATATTAAAGCTCATATCGTAAATACCTTAAAATTAAATAAATGTATTTACATATTTAATATTAATCAAACTATTTTTTAATTACTTAACATGCGTTTATTATTTATTTCATCAATGTCAACTTTATAAAAAAAGTAGGGAAAAGAAACCAGTAAAATTGGCAACATGAACAAAATGGACTCGCCCAAATTGTTTACCACTATCAACGAGTAAAAGAAATTCATCATTTAAATAAAATGAGATGTAAATGCGCTAGTAACACATGAAATGTGATCCCATCTTGTTTTTTTATGCTTCTAACTGCATTCTTGCAGGTGGGAACCGCACAAGACGGCATTATTTAATAAAATATCGAGAAAATTAAAATCCATTAAATCTAACAAACCTAACGTACCCTCCGCGGCACAGTTGTTTTTATGTCTTTGTTACTTTCGTCCTAAACTTGAGTTCGCTCGCTCGCTCGTGTTTTGGTCGCAAGGTAACCTAACGAACCTAATCTGCCCACAGTGGTCAAGCTTTTTATCCTAAAATAACTTTGAAACATTTAGTTTACCGTAACCGAACAGCATGCATAAAAAGGTTGATGAGTGCGGAAGAGGCAAGATCGGTATGCTTAGATCTAAGCATCTGGCGTTCCATAGTTTCTGCCTGCACCTATGGGAGTCAGTGGTGATGATAAGAAAAAAAAATGTTATTAACCTACGTACCTTCATAAGTACCGGGAATGCTGAGAATATAAAGAACTTGAGAACACGTAAGAACGAGAAGTTAGTTGTTTCTTTTCCCAAATTGTAAAACTCGTTGTGCTCGTCAACATGAGAGTTGACTTTCAGGCCGAAAGCACATGACGCAATGACGTCATTGGCGTATCGTGTTGTAAGGTCCTTGGCTTCCACATCAATAAAATCAGCTGTAAATTAGACATAGTTATATATCACATATACTTCCACTTTCATATTGTACATTATGTTTCGTTATTCTTTCATTCTGCATTCTTTCAACATATCCTAACCAACGGAGCATTCCTTTTTTAACTTAATACCGGCACTCCACTTCATCATTATGAACGCGGTCAGCAAGCGTTACTCAAATTTTGTACAATTCTACTGTCATGGGATTTCTGCAATACCCAGCTTGCATTTTCATAAGTTGACGTTGGGGTTAACACCGCGTTGTGTATAGCGAGCCCTCTGGTTTAGGTTTCGAGTACTTGAAAGTTTGGCCATCGCTTCATTCACGCTATTTGCTTCACTCACTTGTCTCTGATTCTATCCCTGCTAAAAACAGCGTCAATATTTAAAATACACAATATTATTTACCTGTTCCAACACTACATCATCAACCGTAATCCTCGTGGTCATTCCGATTTTCTCTCTTTATCTTGGTTTTCCTCGCATTCAATTGTAAGCCTTTCTTCATACATACATTTATCTTTCATTAATGTGACTAGTATTTGCAGTAATTTCCTATTGCAATTGTATTTGCATAAAAAACTAGTGAATGTTTAGAATAATTTTACCTCCAGATTTATTAATTTTATCCTTGAGTGTAAACATCATCTGATCACCAACCTCTACCATGAAAGGTAACATCATTTTCATTTTCGAACTTGTAAAGGCTGGACTCAGTGTTGATCGCATGTCTTTCCATTCTTGACCTAAAATAAAAAATATTTATTTGCTTATAAAAACTTACTTACAGATCTTGTAACAAATCAAAATTCATCCATGTACAATCTATCCATCTGCCGCGCCACTTGCAGTAATCTGGTCAATCTTATAATACACAACCACGATTATCGTAGTAGATGAATCCGAAAACCGTCACCATCCATAACATGTACCTATGCAGTTGGTGCTGCCTCGGCTATTTAACACGTCGCTGCTCTTATCCAGTATCTAAAACAGCTGTATAAACCGATGCACAGAGGAGACAAACTAATAAAGATCACAATCGTTTACATAATAGATATATACTTTTGGCTTATTGCTATAAAAGGGCTTCATCTAATATTTCAATACCTTTATACAGCAGATTAATCTCAAACTTAAATTTATTAAGCAGTTGACAGCACGCTGTGGCTTTACAACAGTAATTTGGAATGAAAATATCAGATAAATTTTAAGCACATATTATTGAGAAGCATTCGACAGTTAATTGAGCAATCATGAGTTCAAGACTTACCTAGAAGGGAAGGTATCTTTTTTCATTAAAATTATAGTAAGTGGACCGTTCGTTACCAGATAAATGATTAAACTGTTGATGATGACGGTCAAGTTTAAAAATATTTATTACCTTTCAATGAGAGTAAATTTCTTCCAAATAAAGGATCGCTTTTTTCATCGATTACTGTACGGCGATCTAGGAAATACTCAAAGTCTTTTACCGTAATTTTCTTCAGAAGCTCGAGATCTCTGATTATTAGCATCGGTACGGTTATCTCAAATCTACCCACAAATCTGAAAATACATAAATACATTATTATTGTATATCTCGCGGCAAGAGTGGGGTTAGATCGGTACAAAAATTACTATCAATGGGAGATTTTTGAAAAGGAGACATTTTATTCTTGGATTTAACATAATTTTCCAGTTATTTTATGTTTTTATTATTTTAAATTAAAGAAATAGACAATAAAGCTAAAACTAAATTACATCTAAAATTATATAATAGGTACTTAAATAATAGGTAGCTAACCTATTATTTAATTTATGTCTAAAAAATAATAACCTAAAATAAATGTTTTGCCCCCGCGGCATTGTACCAACGATGCTGGCAGCAATTCCGCGCTGAAACGCAATACTAATGTGCTGAGTGAGAAAGCTACCAGCTCTTTGGTCGCCAGTGACGTCGAGCAGACGTCTCGCTAGTTCTTTAAAAAGCGACTGCGCGCCTGGACCCCACGGACAAAGGGTCTCTGCTTCGAAAGGAACAAAGTTGTAGTCGGAGCCAAGATGTATGTATTTATTTATTTTTTTAAAGTTCGGCAGCCTCATACGCCCCACCTGCATTGATGGTAGTGCGATGGAGGTGAGAAGAGGTTAGTGTGTCAATGCAAGTTGCGTCCCATACTAAAACCCTACCCATCTTCCATGGAATCTACGACATCCCATCGGGTCGTTATCATCCCTGGCCAGTTCAGTGGTTCCAGAATAGCTGGAACGTTGACAGAGGCGACGGCCCGGCGTATAATGTCGTTGAATGCGCCATGACGGGAGAAACGCCCTGCGATTTTTTGACAAGAAAGTCCGTGGTGCCCAGACTGATCGACATCACTGCCGCAGGGACACTTGTGTGGAGCACATATCGGGACTCCCAGCCGCAGGCAGACAGCCAGCCTGAGGGTATCAGGGTCGAGGAACGTACTAGGTATTACGTATTAGGCGACAGGTAGGTTTGTAGCCAATGGCCAGCATCCTTACACTCTGGCGCCCTTAATCTCGCTTGTTTCAAATCTGAAAGTTTGTGGAATAAATCATTATATTTAATTTTGCAGATGGCATCGTCCCAGCTCCTTTGCAAGTTGGGATCTGATGGAAATTTTTGACCCAGGCAGGCGGCAATAGACCAAGCATTTCTTGCATCTGCCAGTCCAGCCGTCTCATAGTTTAAAGGGAAATTCCCTGCAGATTTTACCTATGAGAAGATTAGTTCTGTGAACAGATGTGAGAAACGCCGGTAGAGCTACACTGGAAATTATGCGCAACCCTAAACCACCATGGCAAATGGGAAGAGAATCTTGTGACCAAGATTCTTCGCTTTGCTGTATGTTAAAAATACGTTCTACTGAAGATTTTAAATTAGTGTCTAAAGAGTGAGTAAATTTACATATTTCCAAAAGTCGAAGTACATACGTTAATTTTGGAACGAAAAGACAAAATTTTAAAATGAAAATAGCTGAATGGGATTAATTTCCAATTAGCGTTCAGAACAAATTTAAAATTTTGTAATCATATTATTTATAAAATCCGGAAATGTTTCTTGGAAAACCGGGGAGCTAGAGGGATGTTTTATTAATATTTTTTATATTAGTAGCCAGTTATTACAATTTTGAATAAATTTGTCAATGTTTTTATTTATTTTGAATCTATATTTATCATTTATCAAAAATTTGTTCTAGTCCGATCGATTGAAGTTTATTTTTGATATCCAACAGGTCGGAAAGCACTGTGTCTACGTCGTCACCTAAAGTCCCCTCGTCAATTTTTAGTTTCTTTTTTTTTGTTTTAAACTAAATTTGGCGTTGAAAAACAGAAGGCGCCTCCGTCTGTTAGTCGTGCGGTAGTAGCTAGACGTGTGTTCCATGCCAATACTCGTAAAGCTGATTGTAATTCAAGCCTAAAACTGCGACGAGTGGTTAATAGTTAAGAGTGAGTTAATAACAGATTTACGAAAATTTATGAAGGATCAACTATGTTGAATAAAGCGAAAAAAGCATAGCTTAAAATATGACACACTGTGAGACTCGGAGGTTGAATTCTCCTTAACAACAAAGAGCATGGCTAGTTTATGTATTATTCTTGCACTTGAGTTTGTATGAGAGACGAAGAAAGACGTATGCCATTGATGCATGTAGAAACGAAAGCTTTAGTAAAAACTGTTTTTGTGTTAGGGAACAAAGTTTCGAGGTTGTTCGTCATAATTCAGTATGCAGAAAACAAATTGTAAAGGTGGTCACATTGTTGTTAACGCAAAGGATGAATTAACATGATGAAGTGAATATTTTGGAGAAATGTACGATCATGCTGGGAGTGATGAGACTGTGAGTGAGTTTGTGGCTCTTTAGTATCAATGTGAGATGCAAACCTAGCACATGAACGAGATCCAATAGTTGATACGAAATTTTGAAAATGGAAAACATCTCTTCCTCGACCTTAAGGCTTTCTGTAATACTGTGAAACTCGAGTGGGGAGTGATACTGAAATTTTCCGCTCAATAACATTTGTACTTATTAACTACTGACCTTTCTTCTGGGAAAGCCTTGTACGTCTTTTCTAAGTCATCACTGATATGGTCCAATCTTAACAAAACTCTGCCCAGGTTACCCACGACTGGTACTGGTCTTATATACTTGACGCCATATCTGCTGAACCTGGAGAGCTTCTGTCGGTATAACAGCAGGAGGGCCGCGAGGATTACCGCCGTCCAGATTATTACCAACATGATCTGAAAAATAAATGAAATAATTACTTCAGAATCGTAGACGGTACTATGGTGGATTACTATAGTAACTATAAATGTTGAAGTTGATCATAGCAGAAATGGAAAAATGAAGGAAAAATCCACATAGGTGCAGTTTAATTAGATTTATAATTAGACTATAAGAAGTTTTGTTATGGTGGAAAATATTTCCATGTACTTTGATCTGATTTATGTGCTTCCGCCACCAATTCGTTCATGAGGACTAGCGCCGGCCGACAACCACCCATTAGTAGATGCATGTCGTCGCTGCAATGGTTGCTCCGGTAGTTTCTGCCTTGGCTGCTGCGGTCGTCCTCGCGATTGCCCGCCATCTGGAACGGAAACCGCATGCACGCGCCCCGTTGCTGCCTCGATTGGCCTGGTTGTCTCTGCGACACGTGTTTCGTCTCTCCACGACGGCATCCTCAGGCGCTGTAGAGGTTAGTCGTTAGAATAACATGCTACAAGTGACTAATCCATCGTAGTGCCGTCCCTTATATTGAATTGAGGGAGAGGTGGATGGTGTGAGTGAAAGATATTTGACAGAGGGGAGTTGCTTAGGTTTGCCCGTTTGTTCATAAGAGTAATTTTAGATTTTTTTATGTTTAATATGCGTTACTCGTGCATTGTCGACTCTAGCAGTTTTTGAGCTTTGTACATAAATATTCAGTTTTATCCAAATTCCCATTTGATGCTTTTTTTTCTACCAAGCATTTCTCGTTTGAAATACGATCTAATTTGCTGCAGAAACTGCAAAAAACAAGATGGCGAACTCGACAATGCGAGTTAATTATTTAACTCGCGTTCAACAGCGTCATTTTAGGCGATATCGTTAACAAGTTCAAGGTCCAGCAATTGAAGGTCTCCGGCAGCGGAACTCAATGAGATCATACGTCGACACAACTCTAGTGCGTAGAAATATATGAATGTAGGCGGGGAGCTGGCACATTGTTGAATAGCCCAAATACTGGTAGTAAACCACTATCTATCTATAACTTCACGCCAAATCCCTAGCGGGGTAGACAGAGAGCATCGAGCGCCATATACATGACTAGTTCCTTACACACCTCATTCGCTTCTTTAATATTAATAGCTCTTCTCATGCGCGCTCGCTGGTTTCTTAATCACTTTCTGATAAAACACGATCAATTTGGTCATGGTAGGAAAGTCTTGGTCTTCCTAAAGTAGTAATACGCCGTTTCAATTTATTGGTAACTTTAAAAACTAAAATTTATTTAAATTTATAATTGAATCACGATTTTAATTTTTAACTGGACTTCGTAATAGGAATGTAAATATATGTGTGACCGCATTTAGCTTTTGTCAACCCTTTTGCAATAAGCAAGATTTTTAGTTTATTTTTAATAAGTAAAATACTCGTATTCAAGTGCAGTGCAGTGATAGTAGCGGTTTGAAGCCTGGCATGTGCCTACTACGAGTAAATTCGTGTTTTCGGATTTATAATAATAATAAAATAAAATAATGTTTATTTGCAGTATCTGAAGTTTTGTACATGTAGATATAGCTATTTGGAGTCCTTTTAAGCAAATAAATTGCCCATATATGTCTCTATCGATTGAGCAGTCAGAACCCGTTATATACGTTTTCCCATACATTTCGCGGTCGTATTCAACCACCCGGGTTTCGAAGGGTTAATGGTACATATTTGTAATAATTGTAAGGTGATCGAAAACATCGTGAGATAACCCGCACGTCGGAGCTTCTTCCCGCGCTTCTGACGAGTGACATTGTCGTTTTACTTGATTTTTTTACAATTCAGTATAAAATTAGTTTTGTGTCACAATTTCGATAGTATTTTGTAACATAAGTGCTAGTGAAATTATACAGTAATGAAAAAACTCAAATATAACACGTTTATGCACTTTTTGGAAGACGTGAATAAGTTCATCAAGAACACCTTGTAAAAATCACTATCGTTTTACGGGTGGTATTTAAACTGGGTTGATTGGGTCTAGGTACCCTTCCCAAGTATTTTTTCAGCATAGTTCCTGAAGCTGGAACATAGAATTAAGTTTTTCCAATGATTCTAAACTGAAGACTTTGACACTGGCATAAAGTAGCAACACTATTGCCATATATTATAAAAAAAAAACCCCGCACGTCTAAGAAATTATTTTAAGAGAGGAGAGAATTTTAATTTTTAAGAGAGGTAGGGCGTATCGAACCAGCCCGATGAAGTATCTCCACCTTACAGAAAACCGTCGCCAAATAACAACTTCTTTGTGGAGGGTTGTTGTGTTCCTACGTGTGAGCGGGGTCACCAGTAAGCTCCTATGGAGTTGCTGTGACAATAGGTTACGTTAATCGCTTTACATCAGGTGGGCCGTATGCTTGTACGCCTCCGGACATTGTATAAAAAAAACAGATTGTTATACAATTTCTTATTCTTCAATCTATCCACGATCGTTAAACTAGTATGTATCGGAAGTTTTTTTATACAACTAAGGTGGCAAACAAGCGTACGGCCTGCCCGATGGCAAGCAGGTACTGTAGCCCATGGAAATTTGCAGCACCAGGGGTGTCACTCTTGTGTTGCCGACCCTTAAAGTAGGATTAGAGCCTGTATCACAGAACACCTGGTCCCAACCCTCGGCTCTATTACAGACATGTATTATGTATACATAATATACTTACATAAATTACTTGTTTCCATAAAATATAACACACTCTATTTATAACAATTCACTGTAACATAAACTGACAAAAAACAACAGAAAAGAAAAACATAGGGATTCAAAGATTATGAGCTAACAACATTTTAAATTTAGGGTAGCAATGTAGTTTCTGAAGGTAAAAGGATTTGAGACATCCAGTGAAACTGAACTTGATATATATAATACAATCATTCACTACACTCCACTGACAGATAATAAAACAAGCGTATATTGTGTCACACAACAAACAATATGTCGTATGTCCGAGGCTTACGGTCTCGCACTGCGTGATTGCGTGCTCGTGCTCTGACTGTCACATCCTTATTACCTATCGGTTACTAAATCAACCTGTATATAACTCTCTGTTCTTCTTCTTCTATTATAACATTACACACAGAGTTAGTTATATTGAAAATAGTGTATAATGGTGAGCTTATCTCTTTAAGAGATCTCTTCCAGCTAGCCATAGCGTGTGTGCAGTCATTTTATTTTGGCCGGAGTTAAAAAGTTATACGAAATTAAACATACCATGTTCATGAATTTCATACACTAATTTATATGCAAAAATACATACATACATACATATGAAATACATACACATATTCACATTTAAAACACGTACATAATCTTTAAAAATATCAATATATGTATATAAATATCTACACATATAAATGTATAAATTCAAAGTATACATATAAATATCACTTATTGTGAGTAAGATGGTACTCTTTCAACCTTTTCCTGAAAGTAACGAAAGTGCAACTGTCCCGTATTTGTAGCGGTAATTTGTTCCACAGCCGTGCGGCATTAACAGTGAAAGAACGAAAGTAAAAGATAGTGTTGGATGAGGGATAATTCAATGTTTTGGTCAGACGAGGACCTTGGGAACGGATAGGAATTGTTTTAAGTAATAACCGGGATCGAAGGTACTGGAGATAGATAGATAGATAAAGTTTTTATTTGTATCAAAGAACACACATTTATACAATAAACAAGGGTGTAGGTAGACATGTCTCAAACCAAGTGGTAGAGCTCCACGCACTCTACACTTGTACACACTTTAATTATACATTGTGGATAGTAATATCACAATATGTATCGCAGAATAAATAATATGGAGAGGCTCAGGGTTATGTGCATGTGCAAAATGTGTGCACATTTCTGCGAAGGCGTATAGGGAGCCACTTCAATCTTGTGCGAAATTCGTTACACATTATTCCGTTTCCCAATCCATTAAGATTGACGGGGTCCGCTACCTAAGCCTGAGGATTTGGCGACACTGATTTTTACATACAGCGACTGGGGCCAGACCTCCACAAACCAGCGGGGAAATTAGATCTTTATTTCGTCACACGTTTTTCGAAATATAATTTCTTGGACAGGCGGGTTTCCTCACGATCCGATAACACAGGAGGTATGTAAGGATCGAGTCCCGTGGCGCTCGGTTCTCTCTGCCTACTCCGCAAGGGATTTGGCGTTAAGTTATAGATAGAACCGCAAACATGAATGTCGTGGTACATGCCATCGCCTGGATTCGCATCGGGGACCAGATGGTCAACTGATTGAACTGATTCTGATTTGGTGGCAACAAGGGAGAATTACCAGGCGTTTAGGCGGTTCTGAAATCTATATTACTGGAATCGATGTGTTAGGTAACAACTCACAGTTTAGGCCCCAATAGTGTTAGATATTTGATAATCCGTGGTGCACGGCAGTTGAGCTTCACTTGACTAGCCATCTCTTTGAGGTTTTAAATACCTTATTTGTCATATTGCTGTCTCTCACTTTGCCAAGAGGGAAGTCAATTCCAAAACTTCCTACTCCTACAAATTTCTTCTGATTAAATTCGTTGTGAGTTCCAAGGCAGCTGTAGTTTAACCCCCGGGACAGCGATGGACTTCACTGTTGATTGCCTTTTTTGTGGTCGCCGCTGTTAATTCTGGCTACACAGGAGACACACAGGAGTATGAGTGGTGGACCTGTCCTGACACTGCTCAATAACCGTATATAACTCTGTGTTATCGTATCTTAACACTAACACTTTCCTTCAGACCAACTCTCTTTCATCAGCTTTTGTTTTTTTATACCACGTCGGGAGGCATGCAAGCATACGACCCACCTGATGTGAAGCGGTTACCGTAGCCTATAAACGCTTGCAATACATCAGGTATCACTTCGCGATGCCACATCTGCTGCTAACACAGAGACATATTGTTTAACTTTCTCATAGCTATGTCTTTCTCATATGTACTTAACACACATTTAAGAGAGGTAGGGCGCATCAGACCAGCCCGTCTGGGGAAGTACCTACACCTAACAGATAACCGTAGCCAAATAACAGCTCTCTGGATGGTTGTTGTGTTCCTGCGTGTGAGTGAGGCCCACCAATAAGGAGCAGTTGCTGTGTTAGCAGCTTGAGGTGGCATCGCGCGAGTGATACTTAATGTATTGCAAACGTTCATAGGCTACGGTAACTATTTGACATCAGCTGGGCCGTATGCTTGTATGCCTCGCGACGTTATATATAAAAAAAAAATCTATAACTTTTTAACATTAGGTACTACCTATTCGGTCGTAAAGTATGTATCATAAAAAATAAATTGAAAAAAAATACCTTATAATGAAATAATTTATATGGCATTTCTTGGTTCGAATCCTGTGATGGGGCATGTTCAACTAAAATCGTGTTTTCGAATCTATGTACATATTTTTGATTATCACTTGCTCGGTGATGATGGAAAACATCGTGAGAAATCCAAAGTCTAACGAAATATGATTTCTTTTCTTAGACGTCCAAGCGTGACGACGTGTCACCTAGCCTAAGAAAGCTCAGGTTTTCCCTCTGGGTTGTGGAGGTGAGTTTTAGTCGTTCAATGTCAAAGTCAGTATCTTCGCCAAATCATTGGTCTTAGGTAACGGACCCCGCCAATCTTGATGGAATAGGAAACGGGATACCGCTAGGAAGTACTTTTATTTGTTCATTAGTTTGCTCAGTTTTCCATATTTTATAAAATTCATTTTTGTTCTTGCACAATTAATGTAGCGATACCTACGTACCTAATCTACTTAATGAGCTAAAATAATGGCACAAATGGCATAGGTACAAAATGTAAAATTATATATTACCTAATAAAAAAAGAAATGAGTTTCAATTTCGAATATTCTTTATTCTTCTCATTTTCAAAACGGTCAAAAAATGTCCCTAAAAGACGTTCTATGAAAAATTTCTAAATCGGTCTTCATTACATTTCGGGTATTTTTTGAGTAACTCGGAACCCGTAACGTATGTACTGAAGCACAACACAGCTTCGGACGCCAAAACCCAAAGAACATCGATTTTGTATCTCTAATGTTAATATTTGGACAAATAAATTTGTCATTATTGTCAAACAATATATCCATATGTTTAGCGCCATCTAGTAACACGATAATGAATTAATTTACAATGTTACATTGTTTAGCTATCCATATATATAGAAAGCAGCTATTGAATTAAAAGGAACTCAGTAGGAGCTACGGCCGTTCAGATAACTCCTAAAAAGCAAGAGCATAGTAACATTTCGCAGTTGCTTTGTTGCTGTGGTTTTGATAACAGGTATAACGTATAGATGGCGATATAACTAAACGTGACGCACGAAATAGGCTGTCAAAGCAAAATGCACTTCCGGCCACTAACGGGGCATAATAGTGAATATTTTTTAAAATTTTAGTTTGGTTATTTGGGATAAAAAACAAATACACAATACTTAATAAAAAAATCATATGATGTAGTATTAATAACATTAATTTGTGTAACCAACAACTGTATCCACAAAGTATCTAAAAACAATTTTACCATAAACAAAAACAAAGTGATAGTAAATAAAACTTTTCTTTTAGGTATTGAGCGAATCCAGTATATATTTTTTAAACATAGCAAGTTTCATATTAAATAAGTCCAGGTGGTTTAAGCGTTCATTGTAAAACTTCATTACTCTAGTGAGCGGAGCACGCTCACCTGCGTTTGTTTTACAACATTAATGTAATGTTTTTAAATTAATGTATTATTAACAAAATATACATTTTTTTGCATATACCTAGTCTTGCCATAAATACTGAAACAAAAAAAAAAAATTCTATTGCAAATAACATTTATTACTTTTACAGTGTGTTAGTTTAATATATAAATATAAAACAATTTAAAATATAAAAAGCTTATTCGAAGTGGTCTCCATTGGCTGCCATACAGTCCTTTAAACGTTGAGGCCAGTTATCAATAGAAGCACGCACTCTTTCCATGGGAAAATTCTTCACTGCCAATCGTACGGATTGTTTTGGGACTCCAAATTATCATGGCGTTTAGAGCAAGCCGTACTCTCTAAAACTGACCATAAATCATAATCTAGCGGATTAAGATCGGGACTAGACGACGGCCAGTCTTCAGCTCTGATGAAGTCCGAAACGATCGTTTCCAACCAAGACTGCGTAGACCGAGCTTTATGACCCGGCGCCGAGTCTTGCTGGAAGGACCATTCTTGGTTATTGAACATGGTGTTGTTAAGGGGCTTCACTACTTTCTCAAGAATGGTATCTTGATACACTTGTGCCGATGTTTTGATACCTTTTTCACAAAAGTATGGCTCAGTCACTCCTTTATAGCTAATACCCCACCAAACCGTCACTGAAGTCGGATAGTGCCCACGTTGCACTCTGTCGACAAATTGGGAAGCTTCCTTAGAGCTTTGAGCATAAATACGGTCATTTTGTTTGTTAAAATGTTGCTCTATTGTAAAAATTTTTTCATCCGTAAACAAAATACCAAGCGTATGGAGAGTTTTAAAAATTGCATTTGGCTCCATACCTACTTTGTATAATGCAATCACAGCGATTCGGTTCTCTTTATCACCCCACTCCATTAATATCGCAAAATATTGTACAATGTATTGGCGCCAAAATGAGAAAACTCAATGAACAATCATGTAAAAATGACAGATTCCAAATGTAATATTTTGTTTATTTTTAATTGTAACAGTATTTATGGCCAGACTAAGTATATAATTATATTTCAAGTATGACGGAAACAACTCTATAGACTTGGATCAAGTTTTGTGTCTAAAAATTTTTAAATTTATGTACCTAGGTGTCCTTTCTGAAAAAACGATGAGCTCGGTGGCGCAGTGGTGAAACGCGCTGTTACGTTACTTTGACACCGGCGCTCGTGCGTTCAATTCCCACACAAGACAAACATTTGTGTGCATGAACATGTCTGTTTGTCTTGGTATGGATGTTTTAAGAGAGGAACGGCGCATCAAAGCAGCCCGTCTGGAGAAGTACCTCCACCACACAGAAAACCGCAGCCAAATAACAACTCTCTAGAGGGTTGTTGTGCGTGTGAGTGAGGTCACCGTAAGCTCCTAAGGTGTTGCTGTGTAAGCAGCAGAGGAGGCATCGCGCGAGTGATACTTAATATATTACAAGCGTTAGTAGGCTTCGGTAACTGCTTCACATCAGGTGGGCCGTGTGCTTGTATGCCTCCCTACGTTGTATAAAAAAAAAAGAGCCCACTGCTTTATGTAATACTGTGGCTGTCTCTGCATTATACGATGCATACAACCTGCTATGCTTTTCATGTCACCTGCGTCGTGCAACTCACTCAACATCATCAGCTCAGTAATATCTAGCAGACAACATACTCTTAGCTGTAAAAGTTGATTACTGCTTCGACATCCTGTGAACTGATGGACTCGCTAATTACAAACGATATGCGTCTCCGTGCATTGTTACTGCACTCCGTGTCAATTACGAAGTCCTATTAAAAATTAAAAATATGTTGCTTTACTCAAAATAAACTCAAATAATTAAATTTATTTGAGTTTATTTTAAGTAAAAGAAGCTATCAGTGAATTCAAGTAGTGAGATATCACGAACAAAGAATACGTTTGTTACTAATATATCAATAACTTAATTATATTAATAGCAGTGATGTCTCAGTGAATAAAGAACTGGCCTGCTGGACAACTGGTCCCCGGTTCTAATCCTGACATGTACCGCTAAATTCATACTTTCGGATTTATGTATATATTTGTAATTATTACTTGCTCGGCGGTAAATGACATCAAGAGGAACCCGTAAGTCCAAGAAATTATATTCTTAAAAACGTGTGATCTAAATACGATGTGTGATTTTGACGAGCTCGGTGGCTCAGTCGTGAATGACGTATTAAGGTCACGCCATTCACAACTGAGCCACCAGCGCTCGTGGGTCCGATTCCCACACAAGACAAACAGTTGTGTGCATGAACATGTCTGTTTGTCTTAGTTTGGATGTTTTAAGAGAGGTTGGGCGCATCAAAGAGCTCTCTACGACATCATCGAGATTTTTGCAATCCCTGTTGTTAAAGTCTCTATGCTAGGCACGTAGCTGCCGAGCTCGTCGATGTATAGATGTGTGTCCATACATCCCGACGGGTTACTTATCGTAAAGGCGAATAGGTTTTGTACGAATTTTAATATACCGGAAACGTTTAGTAATTTTTTGTTTTCTATATTTTCATCGGACCGAAATTTCAATTGCCATATTGTTGAAATTTTAGATTGTTACTTTTTTTGAATGCTATTTGTTTTAAATTCTAACCACCATTCTCTACATTTAACAAGTCTCTACATTTAACCGCACCAATTATAATTCGTGCGATTAAATGTAGAAAAAATATTTCAAATGACAAATGATTAAAATCTATAATGTTTTAATAAACAAAGTAGGTAGTATAAATCAATAGTTTACGTGGCATGAGTCATGCCACGTTGACCGAATTTATTTTTCAATAAATATGTGTAATTCGATACATAGATGATTTATTTTTACAATAAAATCTAACGTACCCTCCGCGGCAAAGTTGTTTTTGTGTATTTGTTACTTTCGCCCTAAACTTGAGTTCGCTCGTGTTTAAGGAAACCTAACGAACCTAACCTACCCACCGCGGTCAAGTTATTTTTGTTATGGCAGGGGCTTCGCCCCCGAGCCCCCATGGTGGGGACCTCCCCGTTGACTCTTTTTTCTTGTCACCGACCCTCCTCATTTTCCTACCTTTTTCGGTTTGTTAATGATAGTAAATGAAAATTTGCGTAAATAATAATAAGAAAAACGTTGATTCTATCTTTAATTTGATAATCGGACAACGGTAGAAAACAGAACTTATGTAAATTAAGTTTCTAGAAACATAAAATATGTAAAAGAAGTTATCTGGCACATTGAGTTATATATGTACGATCCTATCTATCCTAAGTAAAAGTCTTGCTCCATTTTTGTAATAATTAAATCTAATGTCCGCTGCAGCGCTGAAATAATTTAGATGTCTATCCCAAAGATTCGAAGATACATCACTAAATTGCTTCTAAGGGACATTTTTCTCGCGACCGTAAGGTCAAAAGCGCCGTAATTTTCATGGCGCTTACGCGTTTCGTTCAACGTAGTACAGCAATGAGTTCTTGCCGATCGGCAACAAAGCATGGTGAAAAAATTTGGTTCGCGGTGTCGGTTCTACTACACTGGTACATAATAATTCAATAATCTGGCATTAAATACTGCGACATACCGTTACGAACAATTGAAATTCGAACAGAAAATAATCGTGAGTACGACAGCTTACCATCCTGGCGAGCTCGGTGGCACAGTGGTTACCAACACTACTTTGACCTTGCAGGTTTTCCACACAGCGCAAACATTTGTATGTATGATCTGTTTTTACGATTAACGTCTACAACGCCTGATGATGCCTCGTGGAGAGGCGAAACACGTGTCGCAGCGACGACCAGGCCAGTCGTGGCAGCGACGGTGGTGGTGGGGGCATGCGGATTCTGTTCCAGATGGCGGACGACCGCAGCAGCCGAGGCAGAGACTACCGGAGCAGCCATGGCAGCGTCGGCATGTTTTTTTTTTTTATTATTATTTCTTGCACCTGCCATGGGCAAGGCTCTTCTTATGGCTAAGTTATTATTTTTATTCAAATAAAATATAAATACACATTCATACATCATACTCTTTTATTCCTCAGTTTATTCTTTCATACATCATCTTTTATTATCTAAAATTTTAATTTTGCCCATTTTTTCAACGCCGGTGAAACTATCCTATCTGTTTCCAAACTTCCCTCCCCATACTGCGTCAGTCCAGCTACGGGCGACAGAGAGCTTCACAGCTCCACCCAGCCACCGCGATCCCATCGGCTATACAGAGTATAGCCGAGGTATACAACATTAGTCCTAGGTGGAGCCGCTCTGCTTGTTACGGTCAATGACAACCACGGCTAGACTGACGCAATATTTTAAAAATTTTGTTCGGGTTTTACCCACCACTAATTCGGAGACTGTGGTTTCGGTGACCCGCATTCCCAACTCCTGCTCCAAATCGTACCTCTGTTTGGAGAATGCGGGACACCGAAACAATATGTGCTGCACTGTCTGGTCCACGCCGGGCTCGCAGAAGCAGGATGGGTCATCCGCGCACTTGAACCTGTGCAAGTACGCGGAGAACCCACCATGCCCCGAGAGGACCTGCGTAGTGATGCTCGACGGCATCATTTTACCCACGATGCCGTACGCCGCCGCCGCACTCGGGAAGAACATCTTCGTTGTCGAAGCTGTTGTTCCCGATGTGTATCTCCTGTCCCATTCGTCAATGGTCCCCTTGCGGATCATACCTTTGACGAATGAGACAGGGCAGCGGTCATAATCTGGCCGCCTCCGCAACCCCAGTGCGGCGCTCCTGGCGAGTTCATCGGCACGTTCGTTCCCCTCCAACCCCGCGTGTGCCTTAATCCAAAACAACGAGACGCTCTTACAGCGTCGGCATGTTGCACGTACTAACAGTAGTGGGTGGGTGCCGGCCGGCGCTAGGCCGCATGAACTAATTGGTGGCGGAAGCACACAAAGCAGGTTAGATCAAATTGCATGTAAATTTGACTTTCGCAAAATAACGCCTGAATCTATTAACTATATGATCTGTTTGTCTTCGTGTGGGTGTTTCATATGTATCATTAGTATGTATTTACAAAATTGAATTTACGCATGTTCATCATTACACAAATTAATACACTCCGCCTCTCGTCAAATGTCAGAGCGGCATATAAAATTCAGAGATATAATTTGCAGGCAAGTCCTCGATGGCCTCGCTACTCTAACTTCGTAATCGTCATAGACTTGTTTCGTGCCAGGCTTATATGTACTTGAAATTCCCTAATCACTCTCGGAGGTTCAAGAGTTGCCCAACTTTGCTGGCGAATTATTCTGTCTGATTCAGTAATATGTTATACCAAAACTGAAGAGTGAATTCCTTGAGATATTCCACTTAATCCATTATATACAACAAAATTACCTAACTTGACTCACTTCGCAGGGTTAATATAAGCCCGTTTCACATCTCGATACCTACCTTAATTGGCAAACTCCTAAACCATATATTATTACACAAAATTGAAAATGGATAATATGCTTGAAATATTTTTAGGACAGATTTTAAAAGAGAAGATATAGACAGGAAGATACTTCAAAGTAATTTTTTTCAACAATAATTAGTCTGCGAGATAATTCTGTTTGAAAGTGGCATTTTATCACGTGACCTGAAAATGGTTCATACTAAGAGGCTGCGGTAGATGACGTCACAAACTATTAAAATTCTAAAGAAATGTATGGATATCATTTGAATATTCGTTGTATTTCCGTAATTCAAGCATTCATCCATGAGCAACATCCATGTTGACATAGTCATATTCAAAATATGACAATCGTTCAAATTATGAAGGTTTTTTTGTTATAGAAATTGTTTGATTATCTACGATTTTTAACACCAAAAAAATACAGAAAACAAAAAAAATATTTTTGTTTTACTTTTTATATTATAATTATGTGATTTAAAACGAAAAATAAATTTCATGCATATTCCCTATTACAGAAAACGCTGTTAGTGTAATGAAAAATTATATCTTGAGATATTATGTACCAACAGTATCATCTTCCTCTCAGCGCTATCCCGTGTCCAAATCCATTACGATTGCGGGGTCCTTTAGCTAAGCCTAAATATTTGGCGGAGATTCTGATTTTTACATGAAGCGGCTGCTGTCAGACTTCCACAACCACAGGAGGGAAAACCACATCTTACTTAGATCACATGTTTTTGAGAATATAATTTCTTGGACTTACGAGTTCCTCACGATGTTTTGTTTTACCGCCGAGCAAGTAATAAGTACAAATATCTACATCCGTATATATCCATAAATCCGAAAGTATGAATTTAGTGGAACATGTCAGGATTAGAACCGGGGACCAGTTGTCCAGCAGGCCAGTTCTTTATCCACTGAGCTTTCACTCCTATTAATATAATTAAGTTATTGATATATTAGTAACTAACATATTCTTTGCTATCTTATATATTGATATCTCACTACTTGAAGTCACTGATAACTTCTTTTACTTAAAATAAACTAAAATAAATTTAATTATTTGAGTTTATTTTGAGTAAAGCAACATATTTTTAATTTTTCATAGGGCTTCGTAATTGAGACGGAGTGTAGTAACAATGCAAGGAGACGCATATCGTTTGTAATTAGCGAGTCCATCAGTTCACAGGATGTCGAAGGAGTAATCACCTTGTACAGCTAAGAGTACGTTATCTGCTAGATATTACTGAGCTGATGATGTTGAGTGAGTTGTACGACGCAGTGAGTTGTTCATGTCACATGAAATGCATAGCCTTAGCAGGTTGTATGTATCGTATAATGCAGATGCAGCCACAGTATTACAAAGCAGTCAGATCACTTCAAATACACTTACCAAATCACCACAATCTCGGGTCGGTGATATAATTAATGTGATGCTATAATATCTTCGTGTGTTTGTTATCTGTCTATCTATAACTTCACGCCAAACCCCTTGCGGGGTAGGCAGAGAGAACTGTATTATAATATAATTATAATAGATACCACTAATGGGCCCACTTGTTGTAAAGTAGTTACCGTATTATATGAACGCTTGCAATACATTAAGTATCACTTACGCGATACCACCACTGCTAATACAGCAGCTCCTTAGAGGCTCACTGGCAACCTCACTCGCACACAGGAATACAATTAACCTCCAGAGAGTTGTTGTTTGGCTACGGTTTTCTGTGAAGTAAGTATTTTCCCAGACGGACTGCCTCGACGCACCCTACTTCTCTTACAATGTTAGCTTAGTGGATAATCTTGCGTGTCTTGTTGCGGGCATGTATCACTAAGTCCATGTTTATGGATTTACATAATTATCTGTTTATATTATTTTTGTATTATTAAGTGATAATACAAAACTCAGCCGTGAAGACATCGTAAACACACCAGAGCATCATTAAACATGAAATATAATTCTCGTCTTACAGACATTTGACTTCAACTAAGAATGGTCTGGTTTTAGTGTGACCTACCTCTCACATAAACACGCCGACCGCTGACACTCACTCGCCTCTCTACATCAGCGGTGTACCGGTGTACCTTCCATCGCTGCTAATACGCTTTCAAGATATACAATCTCATCCACTTGCTCCAACACTACATCATCAACCGTAATCCTAGTGTCAGATTAGATTAGATATATGATACTCGTAAAATATACATACATGCTTTCTACATTCATACACGAGAATTTCTAAAACGGCTCTTGGATCAAACTTTGTATTTATGTTAGGTTTTGTATTTTATTTATTATAGGATTATTTTATTATCCTGTCTGTCTCCTTATATGCTGTGCCTTTCCTGAAACAACGCAATTTTATGCAAAAATAGAAACATAATAAACCTAGTATCACTAATCATTCAGCTACTATGTTAATTACATTATGCTGAATAACTATCTATCAAAATGCTTATTTACTATCTCATTATATTAATTTAAGGCTAATTCTAAAAATCTATTTATAATTATCATTAGAAATGGGTCAATAGAAGTTTTTTTTTGCTAAACATTTAGTATTTATATCTCCCAATCAGACTCATAAAACAGTTGCACGTCATCATACTTAATCGTTAAAGTCTAATAATTTTCTACGCAATCATTTGGTGTGTGTATTTCCATTTGAATAAGAGCCAAGCCATCATTGCGAATGAGTTAAATCACCGGAAAATCACGTCTGCGAGCTCCATTTAACAAACGACTTTGTATATTGTACCGTCCACATCGATAAAATTAATTTATTGTATCAAAATCGATTTACAAGGTCTGTTGCACATTCGATTTAACTTTGACAGCAAAAATGGCGCCAAAACGTTTTTCCTTCACTCAATTATTCAAATTGCCAGCATGGCAGCTCGTAATACAGTTCTATTACCATTAGATTATAGCCGTAAATTTTATTTTAGAGCAATGAATAAAAAATGTGACTTGTTTTTGTTATCTTTATTTCTTTCAAGTACGATTAACAACGTTGTATGTATGGACAGTATGTAAAATTGTGAGCGAGAGTCGTGTTCTTCTAGAACTTCCACCAAACTACCTAGATCTTACCTCTTTTCGTCTTATGTTTTCAAAAGTAATTAATCTCTTTACTACATTCGGTATGACTTTAAAGACTTTTGAACATTTTAAATTTTATTATTATTTTAAAACTAATTAATCTCTTCACTACATTTGATATGTGTTTAATGACTTTTAGATACTTACTTTAAAATTTATTATTATTTCATTATTAATTAATTTCTTTACTACATTCGGTATGATTTTAAAGTCATTTTAAGACTTTAATATTTATAATTATATTAAAACTAATTAATCTCTTTACTACATCCGATATGATTTAAAACTAAATAACTTCTTCACCAGATTCGATATAATTTAACTATTTGAGTGTTTACAATAACAGGATTGTCAGTCAAGTATCTTGCTCGAGGAAGTTCCGGTAATTAGGAGTGAAAAATCACATACTCTTCAATTCTCATTAAAATCATTCTCATCATAGCAATAATATTCCTAAAACTATACTAAAATAACTAATACAGCTAATAAGAAGATGGAATGGCACTTCATACCACCCGCAGCCCCTTTCATGGGAGGAGCATGGGAGCGTCTTGTGAAGTCAGTAAAGACTGCTCTACGTGTACACCCACGTGTACGTGTGCACGTTGCCGTCGAGCAGGAAAGTGAAGAGGCGTTAACCCCATTTCATTTCCTTATTGGCTCTTCGTCTGGACGAGTCCCTGCAAGTTTAGAGGACGCGGACCTCACACGGAGGACAGCCTGGTGTAAGACAGCACGACTAGCTGGTCACTTTTGGTCGCGTTGGATTACAGAATACCTACTTACTTACTATTTCAATCTGAGACTTTCTTACGTAGGTACTTCAATCTGAGACAAAATATACTTTAACCCTTTAGTTTCTTTTAGCAAACTCTGAGTTGTGGTGAGACTTCTTTCTGGTCTTAATTTAATTAAATATTCCATTAAATATAACAATTTATCGTACAACTCACATAATTCTTTTGTCATATCAAATTATAAAATGTAAAAAAAAATAATTAAAATATGATTACCTTACTCTAGTTGACCCATTCCGAAGTATAGGCTGCTTGGCAAGGCTGCATGAACCATGAAAGTCTGGTTCCTTTAGGCCGGGATTACCCTGAATACCGGGATCCTCGGCTATACGAATGCCGCGACAACCCCGGACCCACGAACAGTAACAGTTGTTACTGTTCGTGGCCAGCTTCAAATTAGAGCCAACAATTCCTGTTCTGTTGGTCTCTCGTCGCAATGTCCTTACTTGTTGCGTGCGACCCTTCTTGTACACCCAGTACAATAGTTAGTATTAAAAGGGTCAAAACGATGATAATCAAGATATCGGTGCGGGCCAGTGCATCACCAGCATGTCTGGAAACTGTTTGAGCATCACCACTCGCAGTCTGAGCGATAATCACGTCTTCTTTGGTGTTTGTCGAGCTTATATACTGCAGTCAATATGGTATAAAAATAGGTCGATTATTAATTTTTTTTGAATAACAACCGATCAGGCTGAAACAGGATGAGACGGTAGACTCGGGGGTTTTTGGGGTCGCTGATTACAAAATTAATAATTTGGGGTCCTTTTGTCTTCATATTTTCCCCCATCGAATGTATCCTGTTTCAGCCTGATCGGTTGTTATTGAAAAAGTTTTAAGTAAAAAATACCGTATTGACTCCACTTATTATTCCATCAGTGAGTCAAATGCCACTTAATATCTTAAGTGTCACGATGAAAACAAAAGAAGAGTGAGCGAAGCAACTAGGGCAATAAAAATGCGCCTGTCTTCTGACATAATTAACATCTTTCTTTTGTATTCTGTCTAAAGTAAATCCAAAATGCTTACATTTCATTATGTATATATAGTACACGTGCCTTTGTTCTAAATTTATACGGCGTACATGGAATGTTATTTTTACGGCCACGAATTCAGGTGATGTAAAAACTTTCTTCAGTGTAATGCACGACTTATATAAGATTTATGTAAACTATACATACATAGAGAGCTCGATGGCGTCGTTGCGCGTATCGTTCAAACCGAATATAATATTATTTTAATCAAATAATTTTTCAAGTATGCCGAAAACGAATGCAGAATATTGCTGTGATTATTAAATTCACATTTTTTAAGGTTTCATTTCTATTGCGTGTGAACTGCACACATATGTTTATGTTATAAAAGACACATCTAGTCCTCTAAAGATAAACTAAAAAGCAAAACCTTATCTAATACAAAACTTGATTCAAATCGCTACAGCCATTTTTTTTATACTATGTCGGGAGGCATACAAGCATACGGCCCACCTGATGTAAAGCTGGTACCGTAACATATTAACGCTTGTAATATATTAAGTATCACTCGCGCGATGCCTCCTCTGCTGCTTACACAGTAACTCCTTGGGAGCATACAAGTAACCTCACTCACACGTAGGAACACAACAACCCTAAGGAGTTGTTATTTGGCTGCGGTTTCCTGTGAGGTAGAGGTACTTCCCCATATGGTCTGCTTTGACCTCCCTCTATTAAAACATCCAGACCAAGACAAACAGACATGTTCGTTCACATGTTTATCTTGTATGAGAATCAAACCCACGAGAGTTGGTGTCAAAGTAGCGTTACTAAACACTGCGCCAGCGAGCTCATCGAATATTTCATATATACAAGAATTGCTGGTTTAAAGATCTCGTTTACTTGTGTTCTGGATCACGGGCACTGGCCATCGGGCCTGACACTACGGGAGATCACACTATTTCTACAGTATTTATTAACACAAAACAAGATTTTTATAATATTTATTTTACTGATTGATTGATTGATTGATACTTGATAAAATCAAAACATAATACTAATCTTCCGTGTCTTGGGGACATTCAATTGAATGACCAATACGATCTGACATTTGAAAGCGCTCAGAACGAATAGGTTCACACTTTTTACCAGAATTTGAAAACAAAAATTTAATTTACGAAGTCCAGGGCCCAGGTAGCTCTGGACTCTTTATGTCTATTTCCTCTCTCTCAATCGTATCCAGTGACCACCTTCGAGGTTGACGTGTATAGCTTTTTTGCAAAGACGTCCCGGTATGCTGGTCTTCTCGCACGGCGACACCTCCAAGTGCCGCAAGAACTGATACAGGATCACTTTCACTTCGCAGAGAGCGAACCTTGATCCTAAGGAAAAAGCAAAATGTGTATTATATTTCGGCTGGAGTTAATCTTTTAAGAGAGGCGGAGCATACCAAAGCACCATCTGGGAAAGTACCTCCAAGTTACAGAAGAATGCAGTCAATAACAACTCTCTTGTCGTTGTGTTCCTGCGAGTAACTGAGGTTACCAAAAACCTTTGTTACTGTGTTACTATCTGAGGTAGCAATCCGCAAACAAAGCTTAATGGAATTGGATAATATGGAAGTATTTTTTTTGATATCTTTATTTCTCCCATTGAATTAACAATTTACCGATACTTTTATTACATTACAAATTGTGTACGAGACTGGTGCCCCAGGTACACTAAAAAGCCAGTATTTCGGGTCACCAGCTCTCCACGCCAAGATGTTGTACAATTTATGTCGACAATAAACACAGAGTTAATACATCTATCTATAACTTCACGCCAAATCCCTTACGGGGTAGGCAGAGAGAACCGAGCGCCACGCGACTCGATCCTTACATACCTCACTCGCTTCTTTCACATTCATTGCTCTTTTCATGCACGCTCGCCGGTTTCTAGGGCTCCTGACATCACCTTCTGATAGAACACGACCAATCTGATCATGATAGGTAAGTCTTGGCCTTCCTCGGCTCCTACATCCTTCCACTTTTGCATTGTATATCTGCTTCGTCATTCTTTCATCCTGCATTCTTTCTACATGTCCGAACCAACGGAGCATGCCTCTTCTTATTTTAACACCGACGCTCTCTTTCAGACCAACTCTGCTTCTAACCTCATCATTGCGGATACGGTCTGCAAGCGTTACACCACAGATTTTGCGCAACGCTCGCATTTCAACCGCGTTTATCCTACTTTCATGCTCTCTCTGCCATACCCAGCTCTCGCTTCCATAAGTAAGCGTTGGGACCAGCACTGCATTGTGTATAGCCAGCTGCGCCTTCTGGCTCAGGTTTTTACTGCCAAGAAGTTTTCCCAACGCTCCATTCACACTATTCCCAGCACTCACTCGCCTTTCCACATCTGCGGTGTACCTTCCATCCCTGCTGAAAGCGCATCCAAGATATACAAACTCATTCACTTGTTCCAACACTTCATCATCTACCGTAATTCTTACATTGGTTCTGGTTTCTTCTCTTTCAAATACCATAATCTTTGTTTTCTTCGCATTCAATAGTAAGCCTTCCTTCATACATTCGTCTTTCATCATTGTGACTAGTGTTTGCAGCTCAGATGGTGTTTCTGCTAACAGGACAGCATCATCTGCATACAGCAGACAGTTCACCACTAGGTCACCCATGCGTAATCCTACATTCGTCGATCTTATTCTCTGTAGACAACTATCGAGATACAGAATAAACAGCCTAGCAGACAACATGCAACCCTGTTTGACACCAATTTTGACATCAAACCAGGGTGACATGTTGCCATCTATTCGCACACATGCTGAGCAATCCTTGTAGGTGGACTGCACAGCACGCAGCAGTGAGCCGTCAATCCCATATCTCGGCAATATGCACCACAGTTCCTTTCGCACAACCCTATCAAATGCCTTCTCAAGATCCACAAAACCGCAGAAAACCTTCTGGTCTGTGGCCAGATGCTTCTCTACGATATTGCGGAGCGAGAAAACTTGATCCGTACATCCCCTTCCATTTCGGAATCCTCCTTGTGCCTCCCACAGCATTTCGTCAGATTTCACCCTCATTCTCCTTTCAATTATCTTTCCATATACTTTTGCTGCTAAGCTGATCAAACTGATGGCCCTATAGTTGGCGCAGTCCATGCGTGATCCCTTGCCTTTATACAAGGGTACGATGACTGCGCGTCCCCAGTCCAGTGGGACCCTTCCAGTTCTCCAGCAAAGGTTGCATAAGTACCAGAAGGCGTCCCGGACGTAAGTGCCACCTAGTTAGATCATCACAGCTGTAATCATATCAATTCCCGCAGACTTTCCATTTTTCAAACTTCGTATCGACCATTCTATCTCATCCATAGTTATACCTTCATCGGACGCCGTCAACGTGGAGTGAGCATCAGACTCACTCTCATTGTCAGCGTCCGAGGCATATTCGTACATTTCTTCAAAATATTCACTCCACCGTTCTAACACTTCCTGAGTGTTTGCAAGAATGATACCAGCTTTAGACTTAATCTTGTTCATACTGGATGCCGATGAACCACCCCGAGACTTCTTTACCTCTCTCCAAAAGAGTTTGGTATTTGCCTCGAAGTTTCTCGTCAGCCTCTCTTCCTCATTCATAATTTGTCTTTCACGCTTCTCTTTCACTAAAGCCTTGGTTTCATTCTTGCATTGACGGTACATTTCTTTCTTCTTCTCTCTCATACTTTCATTTAAGGGCAAAGATGATACATAATCCAGCCACGCTTTCCTCTTTCTTGCTACGGAGTATTCAACCTCCGCATCCCACCAGGCATCCCCTTTCAATGTTTTATGCCTCTTTGCGCATCCACATGCTTCTTTTGCACTAACCACCATACTTTCTTTCAGAACTTTCCAGCAATCATCCACATCTGTGCCGGAAAGACTTGCATTTGCAAGTCTTTCGCTTACCAGATGTACATACATTCTCCTTACACTTTCATCTTGCAATTTTTCACTCCTTATCCTTTCATGATCTCCGAAAGGGATACGCACTCGCCAATGCCTCCACTTCTTGAAAAGTCCCACAAACCGGCTTACCACCAGGTAGTGGTCCGTTTCAAGAGTGGGACCTCTAAAGGCTCTTGTATCCATTATAGTATTTCGGAGACGTCTATCAATTATAATCAAATCAATCACACTTTTTTGGTCATTCCGTCTCCATGTATACGTGTGAATATCCTTGTGACGAAATAAAGTATTCGACACGAGGAGGTTTCGTTCCATACATAAATCTAGAATCGACTTACCTGCTTCGTTCACTCTCTTATCTCCATAGGGACCAAGAGCAGCTTCATAGCCGTCTCGTTTGGTCCCAACCCATCCATTCAAATCTCCACACATAATCACTCTTTCATTCCCTTCAGCTAAATCCAGAACATCCCTCACAGACTCCCAAAACTTCTCTAGTTCTTGGGCACACGCTGAGCTTACGGGAGCGTATGCTGCAACCAGAAATACTCGCGTGATGCCCAGTTTTATACGAACCCAGAGAAGTCTAGGCCCTACCAAACAGTAATCTTTCACACCAGGGGCTAAGCGAGAGGAGAGTATGACACCTACACCAGCACTGGCATGATCGTCCCGGTCTACACCAGACCATAGGGCCATCATCCCATCGGGCAGATCATCGGTGTCGCTCCCCTTGCGCTTAGTCTCTGTCACACACAAAGCATCTAAGCGTCTCTCATTCATTACGTCCATCAGCTCATTCATCTTATCACTCAGTCCACCTCTCACATTCCACGTGCCTATGCAGCACTCGGCTCTCTTCGACCCGCCGGAATTGGCGCTGCGTGGTGGGTGGCGGCCCCCACCGCCGCATGCACCTATGTTCGCACCGACGGGGGCGGATCGGTGCGCGTCGCCTCCGGGGGACGCCCTAATCCGCACATCGGTGCGTTTTCGGTCCAGAATTGCAATCTACTCGATTGGCAGGGGTCGCGAACGAGCACGCTTCTGGCACATGACCCCCTAGAGTTAATACAATAATAATATAATAATGTATTTATTCAAAACCAGTTTACATATTTAGAAACATGTGATTGGTGCCCTCTTTTAAGTGCTTAAACACCTGTGCCAGAGGGCATCGCTCTTCCATAACACATTTTACATTAATTAAGATTGTAACAGTGATACATTATTTGAGTAGAAACTTATTACAAAAAGGAAAAAGAAGTTAAAGTTAAAATCTATATTACAATGTAATATATCTGTATGACTGGACTTGCGTATCAGCGTGTGTGTATGTGTGTGAGTGAGTGTGTGTATGTGTGTGTGAGTGAATGCATCTATGTCATAAAAGGTAGAGTGATACAGTGCCCGGCAAACAGCTCCAACAAGCGCAGCAACGACGTTTAACTGTCCCTTCCAAATGTTATATGAAATCTGTCCAGAACGAGACGCATCACCGCCAGCGCTCAGACGACATTGCCGCGCACTATATCAGATGCTACTTTTTAAGAGATCTTCTGTGTTGTCGTAATCAATAGTCTTAAGCCAAACGGTTACACGTTTTTTGCAGTCGTATAAGTTCAGTGGATATATGTTTAGTTTTTTGTTCACACAATTATAGAGGTGTGCCGATTGTTTTGTTAATTGGCGGGTGGCGAAAGCAGTATTTATTTTTGGTGCAGTCACTACTATATCTTTTCGTCGACGTCCCACTAAAAATTGTGTGTTGTACAGAAGACATTTATGCTTAAACAAAATGATTTGTAAAATATACAACTTGCGTACAGATAGTAGGTCGGTAATATAATAAAGTTCGCTAGTAGGGAATCTGCGAGGCTTAAAATACATTACTTTAATTAAGGCCCTTTGAGCCCTTTCTATTTCGAGGAACTTTGTTTTAATTGCCCCGCCCCATATTGGGATGCAGTACGTTAAAATTGATTGAGCCAGTGCTGTATATACGTTTTTTATGAGGTCCTTATTTGCCACGTGTCTAAGAATCTTGAATACCCAAATAAGTTTTCTGATTCTATTAGATGTGAGCTCAATTTGCATGTGCCATGAAAGCGTTTGGTCAATTATCACTCCCAGATATTTAGTAAAAGGGACCTTATCAATTATCGGACAGTTACAGCTATCTGTAGAATTACAGCCACATAAGTGTAATTTCAGCTTAAGGTCAACTCCGGGTTGCGTTCTTTTATTTATACTAAAGCATATGTAATTCGTTTTAGCTATGTTTAAAGTTAAGATTTAGAAGATAGCCATTGTGCCACCTTAGTAAGTCCAGCCTCTGCATCATTTTTAAGGCTCTTCCAATCTCTTCCAGTAAATACAATAGCCGTGTCATCTGCATAGGAAAACACTTTAGCATTATTAATTTCAGATTTACACAGATCATTAATATAAATTAGGAATAGGGTAGGTCCGAGCACACTTCCTTGAGGAATCCCGTAAGTGATGTCGACGTCCTTACTTGTGTTTAGACCTATCCTAACTTTCTGTTTGCGACCATGCAAGTAATCAGTAAACAATTTTAGCGGTGTACCTCTAATGCCAATTTGCTCCAATTTGCGTATCAGTATGGGGACAGAGACGCTGTCAAAGGCTTTTTTAAGGTCCAGGAAAACTGTAAGACATTTACCACCATTGTCCAATTGAGTGACAATTTTTTCAGTCAGCGCTGTCACTGCGTCTTGTGTGGATTTATTGGATCTAAAACCGTACTGAGATTCTGATATAATTTTATACTTATTTAGGTAACCCATAAGTCTATTATTAATGAGCTTCTCTATAATCTTAGATACTGAAGTCAATACAGAAATGGGCCTATAATTACTCACATCGTCTCTGTCACCAGATTTGTGTACAGGTGTGATAATGGACAATTTGAGATGAGATGGAAAAAATCCTGTATTAAAGCAAAGATTAGCGAGATGACATATTATAGGAACCAGTAAATAGTCAGCTTTTTTTAGAAACAATGTCGGAACATTGTCCCATCCAGCAGCACTGCTTGACTTAAGGGTCATTAGCACATTATGTACTTCGGCTACGTCAGTGTCCAGTAGTGTGAATGATGATAGGTGGCTGAAGTTGTGTTTAGTCCCTATAGGTGGATGGGCTGAATTTGTGAATGGGACTATATTATCAGCAAGTGTTCTACCAACGTTTACAAAGAAATCATTAACAAAGTTGACCGAATCTGTAGGAGTAGGCTTAATATCCAGCAATTTCATAATGTCCGTTTTACTTTGGTTGTGAATGGTTATTTTTTTGATATTTTGCCACAGACTTTTTGAGTCTTTAGCAGAATTACATAACAGTTGTCTTTCATAATTCCGTTTTAGTTTTTTGATTAACATATTGCAATAATTTCGGTATCGTTTATAGGTAATAAGTAGGATTGTATTGTGAGGATCATTACGTAATTGTTTTTGAATTTTATTTCTATTGTTGATGCAACGTACTATACCAGGTGTGATCCATGGTTTGATTATGCGCATATTTTTTTGGGATTGACTTTACCTGAGTGCTTTCCTTAAGCGATTCTGTTATTCTGGCGGTGAGTTGCTCAATCACAGTACTAGGGTTGTTACAGAAAAGAAGTTCGGGTAGATTCTTGCTTGCTAAACTTATAAGTGCTTTATCAAAATCTGTAAAGGTAGTGGTTTTACTAGTCTTATATGAAGGTTTTTATTTTGACAACTGTAAAAATATCATTAAGTGATCTGTAATAGACGTGTTTAATACAGCAATGTGAGCAGATGTCTCTTTATTTTGTAATTTAATCATAAAGTGGTCCAGGCAACTCAGCTCCCTAGTTGGTATAGTGTGGCCAGACATTAGTCCATGCCAAGACAGCATGTTTAAATAGTTCAATCGATTGTTGCGCTCTAGGGTGTGTTCATTGTCTTTTGGGGCTATGTTTATGTTGATATCGCCGGTAAGGATAATTGATTTATGTAATTTAATAGTTTCTAGGTGTGAGTCTAAAGAGTTTATGAAGTCATCTGCTTTATTGTTTGATGGGGAGCGGTAAATTCCTAGTATGGTGTTATTGAGAACTCTAATTTGGAGACATGATGCGTGAACCAGATTGATTTCACATACACTAGCAGTAAGTGAATCTTTGACGTATGCAACAACACCATCATTCTGATTCAAATGATGAGTCGTAGCATAAGACGTATAATTAGATAAATCAGGAATAGGCCTACCGTTTGTAAGACGGCATTCCGTTAAAATTATAATATCAGGGCAAAAGCTTAGTAGAGACAGTGATACTATTAGGTCATTTATATTACTGTAAATACTTCTAATATTTTGCGATATTACCGTTAGGTTGTTGGTTTTTATGTTGACTGTTTTTCTCAAATCTACTATATCACATTGACAGCTACGAGCAATATCTACACAGTCTATTTCATTTAGTGTGTTTAAGGAACTATCCATTTTGTGACAAATAGTAGTGTTTGCGGTCATTTACAAAGATATGATGTCTGATTTGAGGGTTTAAGTAGGATGTATACGAATTGTGTTTACTCGATATATTACATTTTTTACAGATTATTAAATTTATGATATGAGCTGAACTTAAGAACTGTACAAGTGTTTTTGCTGCAAATGAGAGTGAGAATATTTGTATATTTTGTTTGCGTATGTTGATACAGATCTATCGCATGTATAAAGTAAAACAGATATGACAAAGAATAACCAAATCGTAAAAGAAATGTTTGTAACAATAAAATAAATGTAGTAATATAAGATAGTCATGCATTATTTAAAAGTGTTTGCACTTGCGCTTCAGTTCTTATTTGCATTATGCGAGTTTTCATCTTTTCTTACATACACTTTTCCATATGCGGTCCAGCAATATTGAATTTTTTTGGATTTTACTAAGTCTCTTCCTAGGAAGTGTAAACGGGAGCCTTTAGCAGTAAGTTGTTCTGAGACAAAGATAGGAGTGTCTTCGGATGTTCGAAAGCCCAAGTGTTTGGCGCAGAGTTTTGTCTTGGTCTTGATATTGAAGGCTTTGCACAGTTTCAGCGTCTCTGTTTTTATTATAGTGGACGAGGTCTCTACAACAATAGGTAGGTTCTGAGTTCTGTCATTCTTACTACGAACTCTATAGATGTCTACTATATTTGTTTTGCTTAAACTACCACCGATGCTCGTTGATAAGCTGCTAACAATGTCAATCAAGTCTTCCTTAGTTTCATTTGGCTTTTTGGGAACATTTTTGATCTCAAAATTTGCCTTGCGGCTTCCTATCTGCATATTTTCTATCTTCTCTTCTAATAACATTATATATTCTCTATCCTCCTTCCCCTGCTGCTCCAATTGTAGAATTTTCTTCTTAAACTCCTCATTTTGTGCTGACAACATAGAAATAGATTTTTCTATGTTTGTACTACTGTGCTGAATTTCCTTAAGAGCAGGGACGATTTTCTTAATTTCCTGGTCATATACAGACACCATTGATGCTATCATTTCTCTCATTTCCTCTTTAAATTTATTTAAGCATGTACTTTCCATTGTTTTTGGGCGAGCGAAAACGTAATTAGGTGGTGTTATTTCAGTTTGTGATGTGCTCGTGTCTTGATGGGAGAATGACATGTCCATCTCACTATCCATTACCAATTAAGCGGCAGTCAAAAGGTAAGTTATGACGACAGCGGTAAAGCAATAGGTTTGTACGATACTCGGCCAGGTAGACGGATACAATACTGAGCCGGGCGCACGAGTAAGCACAAGGCCGCACAGCGCTCGGGTATCTATATCTGTAGATATCGGTTGTATTTAAATCACTGTTACGTATCTGTATGTAGAAGTGCAACGCGTGCAGCAATAACTTGGTACCGCGAAGTGATAGCACACACCGCTGCCGGAACGTAGTTCTTGTAGCAGAAGTCGTAGCGCATGGGTACGGCGAATATAGATGAGTCAACTGCCGCCGGGAGCCGCTACGCGAGACAGGACGGAGACAAAAATAGCAACTGACTCTTGGACACGATTATGATTCACCCGCTGCTCACCGTCGCTGCGTTGCAGTCGTTAATCACTCGGTATTTTTGCTAATTAAATTAAGGAAAAATACTACTTCTTGTTTCACTAAACTCACACCTCTTACACTTGCGTTAAATTCTAAAATAGCTTATTGATTTTTTGTAAGTTTTTAAAAATGCGCGTAACACGTCCACCCAGTACAATAATCTCGGGCGAAGAGGAGTTTGTTGTATAATTAGTAACACTCGTTTATAAATACGAGTATCAAAGGTTTGAACTACACAACAAGTACCTACCAAATAAGATACATCAAACACAATACATGGAAGTATTGGAATCCAACAACTCTTCAGGAAGTTGCTATTTGGATGCGGTTTTCTGTAACCTATAGGTGCTTTGCCAGTGGGTCGCTTTGATGCGCGTTACCTCTCTTAAAACACCCAGATGAAGATATACAGACATGCTCACGCACAAATATTTGTCCCGTGTGGGAGTCGAACTTGCGAAGGCTTGGTGTATTAAAACATGTGGACCAAATTGATTGTGTTTTATCAGAAGGTGATGTCGGTAGCACTAGAAACTGGTGAGCGTGCATGAGAAGAGCTATGAATGTCAAAGAAGCGAGTGAAGTGTGTAAGGACCGAGTCAAGAGTCGAGCTATATACTCCGCCACCGGGATCCTCTAAATTTCGGAATATCATGAAACGTAAAAACTTTTGTAAACTTTGACTAGAAGTCATATATAAGTTACCTATGCAATTCCGCGGGCCAAGTCCAAAAGGTAAGTAAGAAAATGGTTTGATTTTATGTTTGTTTTCTTCAGAGTATCTTTCAGGATCAAACTTCAATGGATCGGGGAAAAATTCCGGGTCGCGATGTATGGACCAAACGGGAATGTTGATGTATTCGCCTTTCTTTATCTAAAAATGAAAAATCATATAATTATTGTAGATTTAGGCTGCAGAATTATAAGAAATGATATGTATCTAATCATTTCTTATATGTATCTAAATATATCTTTACGTCAAGTTCCTTGCAGAGTAAGCAGAGAGAATCGAGCGTCACATGATTCGGTCCTTAAGAGGGCGCACAAAGCTAAGTGGCGCCCTCATTTTGTTTTAATTAATAACGCTGAATTTAAGACCAATTCCAAAAAACGCTCAATACAGGCACTGAAGAACCATATTTATATTGTTTTGAGACATATTCTGTTTTTATTAGTACACAATTTGTCATAATTTTGATTATTGTTATAAGTGGCCACAATAAGCAATGATTAGAATTTTGCTTGTACATAGATAATAAATACAAGGTATATTAAAAAAAACGTAAATATGGTTCTACAGTGTCTGTATTGAGCGTTTTGTGGAATTGGTCTTAAATTCAGCGTTATTAATAAAAACAAAATGAGGGCGCCACTTAGCTTTGTGCGCCCTATTCAACCGTCACTCGCTTGTTTAACATTCTTAGCTCTCCTCATGCACGATCGTTAGTTTCTAGGGAATTTGAACTCTTATGAAAACATGCGACCAATTTGATAATGTAAGTCTTGGCCCTTCTCGATTTCTAATTTAGGCTTTCGAAAATATTTTCTCCTACGTTCTTTCTACTTTAACGCTGTGCAATGTTATGAAGTTATTTTCAAGATAAAATGAACCTATTTTTTTCCGACTCAGCCTTCATCAATAACTTAAGTTAGGTTATCGTCTCAATATGCCCCAGTCGATTATTTATTATACTTGCATATGCCAAGCCACAAGGTCTTCTATATGCTTACTAAGCATTTTATTACACCAAGAATATAGATGAATTACTGTGGTTATAGGACATCAACGAATTCTTTATACATAAATATCTGGAATACCAAGTGAACCCTGGAAAAAACCTCTTCGCGTCATTCTTGAAGAATCATCACACTATAGTCTCTTGAGATAATTCGGGCAGCGAGCTAACAACTTCGGAGTTCTCTGATGAAAACTGCTATGGGATTGATGTAGAATTTCCAATGTGTGAAGATAAATGCCCTATGGATGGCTAGTAGAAGGAATCTATGGAAACATAAAAAACGACTTCACCGAACACACCCTATTGTACACACAAAGGGAGGCAATGTTTATTCTTGGACTTATGGGCTGATTTTCAATTTGTATGTAATCTTTGGCTCGTCAATATTCACACAACTTTTATGCTGTTTTCTAAACTGTAATAGGACCTACGCTGGTATACAGGTACTCTCCCCCCGTTCCTGATCGAACGAATCGTGATCGAACTCATATGCACAACTAGTTGTGCCATCCACAATATTCGTTCCTTATAACACAACTAAGCACAACAAGTTGTGCCATTAGGATTTTTTTTTCAATATCCTTCCTAGTTGCACGACACTGTATAAATAATATTGCCTCGATGTTAAATACTCATAATACGGATGCAGGAGTGGCATTGGTTAGGCATATCCTTAACGCATGGGAGAGATCACAGGATACTATTAGGGTTTTCTGTGATCTCTCTAAAGCTTTTGATTGTGTCGATCTTCAGAAATTATTACTCAAGCTGAACTATTATGGAGTTAGAGGTAAAGCCCAGAACTTGATTCCATCTTATTTAAATAACAGATTGCAGACAGTTGACTTAAATGGGATTAAATCTAAAGGCAATAATGTTAATATCGGAGTGCCCCAGGGGTCTATTTTGGGTTCATTTTTATTTTTAGTACATGCGAATGATCTGCCCTATATGGTGCAGAAAATGCCGGATTTAGTACTATTTGCTGATGATACCTCTCTAATTTTTAATGTAGCCCGCCGGTATGAAAATATGGACAAGGTAAATGGTGTTGTGTCTGTTATTTTAAACTGGTTCACATGCACATGTCTTTTGCTAAACTCAGATAAAACCAAATGCATCAAATTTCGTCTTCCATATGTGATTTCTGCCAATACAGAAGTTCTTATAGGGAATAATAAACTAGAATCCATTATTTTTACGTTATATACGTATTCCACTTTTTCAGTTTACTTAAGGTTTCAATATTAAATGTTCATGAAACTTTATATTCGGTAATAGCCTCTCCATAATAACAAGATACTTACTATATAATCTTTGGCAGCCGAGCTGCTGGGTCTTCCAATATTGTAGTCTTTAACACATACTCTATCAAGACCAGGCGCTGGAGGCCACAACCTGAGCACCTCTGAAAATCATACTAAATTGTTACAACAATTATATTGTTAAATATATATAACTATCTTATTTTTTCGTCAGCTTGTAAGGATCGTATCGTGATGTTATAAATTATAACTTTCCTCAAGAATTGGGTTATTAAAACGATTTTTTTTTTCTATTCTCACCTGATACCACCATGTCCATGTACTTCATGTTTTGTATGGAATTGTAGTCAAACTCGCCATTGTTCTTGAGTTCGTTCTCTTTGATCTCTTGTACTAATCTCTCTTGCACGTCAGTGTTGACGGCTAACTCGTACATGGCAAAGGACAGGCAGGTAGATACAGTATCAAATCCAGCAGTGAAGAAAGTTACGGCTTGTGCCACGAGATCGTTATCACTCCAATCTGAGAAAATGACATGTTTACGATCATGTTGGTCCATGAATATGATGTCTTTATATTACCAGGTGAGTTTGACTGGCTTTACTTTATTAGCTCTAACTGGCAGATGAGAGTCTTTTGATATTTTTTTTTTAATACGTCGGGAGACATACAAGTATACGGCCCACCTGATGTAAAGCGGCTACCCTATTAACTCTTGTAATATATTAAGTATCACTCGCGCGATGCCTCCTCTGCTGCTTACACAACAATCCTCTAGGGAGTTGTTATTTGGCTGCGGTTTTCTGTGAGGTACTTCCCCAGACTTGTTTTGATGCGCCCTACCTCCCTTAAAAAATCTAGACCAAACGTTAAGTCAACTACCAAATTGATTCTAAATGAATGAATTTTCTCAGACAAGTTGCATTGCGTTATACAATCGCAAAACGGCGCAGCTTGTAATTTGGATACTAGACAACAGATACTTTTTTGTAAGTACATACAATACATTAAAAAACCCAGGCGAAAATAATTAGACAAATAGGGATGTTTGCATTGTGTGGGAATCAAACTGGAATGAAATCAAAATCCTTAGTATTAAACGAGTAATAGCACGGTGCTGGTCATTCTTCTGTTTATATTTTCCCTATTAACAATATATTTATACAGTGTCCTATAGTTAGTATAGTTTGTTTGTATAACTTTATTGCATTATCCATAATTAATTACAAAGTATAAAAGTTACAAGATTTCCATAGTCGCGTAGCTTGTACGGTGTATGAATGCCAGGAAGTATTTATAAGTGAGTTTGGGAATGAATTGATTTAGTATAGGATTTCCGCTACTCCATAGACGTTCGTCCACTTTCCGAAAGTGAAACCTCTCCCGGAGATAGTTTGGAGAAGAAGAGTTGACAGGGACATTGTATAGAGAGGTGAGAATGTGGACGAAGAAGAATGTAGCCAGTAAAGCTGCTGACGAAACTGAGAGACATGATCATACCTGCGAAGACGAAAAACGCATCGAATCGCTTGATTTTGCAGCCTGTCTAACTTGTCGAGTAATTCTTCTTACGAACCTTGAAAAGCTACGTCGGCATAGTAATATTATATAATAAATAAGCACAGAAATAATATAACATAACAATTACCTCTATTCACAGCTTTCTTTCCAATTGTAGTTTCTTCAACAGTTGCAAAACCCGAATTTCCGTCTGCCTTTTCTTCGTGGGACAATTTTCCTGCGTTAAGTTCATTGTGTGAATAATACATTTATTGTAGCGAGCATTATTATATCTCATTTTCTATTTTTTCCATTATATTATAGATAAAATACAAATAATTTAGTACCTTTCTTAGCTTCCATAAGCAGATGAATCATGTCGGGTCGAACAATATTTTTTGTCTCCCTTTCTCGCATCGTACTCATTAGAATATGAGTAAAAAATGTGCTGACTTCTTTTGGTAGCAAAGTTATACCAAGTTTCTGAAAAATAACCCTCATTGGTTTTACAAATTCGACACACGAGTAACTTATTTACACAGGAGATAAAAGAAGAAGATATATATATATTCAGACAAGATAAAGGACAAAAACATGTCTGTGGAACACTTCCTATGGAAATTATTCTCTTATAGACTGTGAAACCCTTTAAGAAGCGTCTAAATGAGTTCTATTACCCTCGCGTCAAATTCAGCTTACGTACGTAGCTATTATTATTTAATATTATATGTACCAGTGTTTATGTAAAGTGGGTGTTTGTTATAAATAACTAAATAATATTTGTAATAAATGGGGGGAAAAAAACACGTATCAGGATTATGTAATTAATGAAAAACGAATAAAAATATAATCCTCATGTACATAATTAGATGTGTGATATTTTGAAACTTACGCTCATGACTTGTGGACAGCAGAGGAACCCAAAGAAGGTCATAATTTGTCGAAATCCCAAATTGACAATGGACTGTCCCATTCGATAGAACTCGTTGTTCTTTTCAACCAGAGAGTTCACACGCAGGCCGAACGCACAGGAAGCAATAACATCGTTGGCAATGCGAGTATTGAGATCCTTGGCATCGATATCTATATACTCAGCTGAAATGAAAGTATATATACGTAATTGAAATTAATCTCATGATCATCTTCATCTTTCCACATTATCCCATTTCTTAGTCCATTAAAAATGACGGGATTTGCTATTCGCAAAGCTATTAGAATTTCGTGAGATTTTGAGATGGAGCGATTACCGTTAGACTCCCGCAAACTGGAGGAAAAACCAGACCATTCGTAGTTCAGGTCAAATGTCTGTATATCTATTTCGGCCTGCACCGAATCCATAAAGCATGCCCTTTTATAACTTCACACCAACACTTTCTGTCAGATTGCAATAAAGCAATTGTTACACAATAAATTTCTCGTAATGCTGTTATCTCTACATGCTCGTAACGTGCCTAAACGTGTCTGTTTGTCTTGGTCTGAGTGTTTACGTGACAGGTAAGTCACACTAAAACCAGACCATTCTTAGTTGAGGTCAAATGTCTGTAAGACGAGAAATATAATTCATTTCTCTGAATGCTCTGGTGTCTTTACGATGTCTTCCTTCACTGCTGAGCAAGTGATAATACAAAAATAATAATAAACAGATAATTACGTAAATCGGTAAACTTGGATTTAGTGGTACATGCACACACCAGCATTCCCAAGGGACCAGTCGATTAATCTCTCATTACCCGCGGACCGCTTTTCCGCCAAGAAATGTATGGGAAAACGTATATAACGGGGTCTCACAGGTTATCAGTTCGCTATCCAATAGGCTATCATGTGAGAGAAGTAGGGCACGTCAAGGAAGCCGTCTGGGGAAGTACCTCCACCTCACAGAAAACCGCAGACAAACAACAAGTCCCTAGAGAGTTGTTGTGTTATTGCGTGTGAGAGAGGTCACCAGTAAGCTCCTAAGGAGTTGCTGTGCTAGCGGCAGAGGTAGTATCGCGCGAGCAGAATACTTATATATTGTGAGCGCTTATAGGCTACGGTAACTGCTTTCCATCGGGTGGACCATATGCTTGTATGTCTCCCGACGTTGTATAAAAAAAATCTTCTCATCTATTGAAGCCAAATACTGCAACTTTAATTAATTATGGTTTTGCGAAGCTACACGTTTATTTAATTTGATATAGAAAGTTATTTGTGGGGTTATAATTTAAAAACGCTTGATACCAATGGCATAACTAATTCTCAAAGAAGCAGTTTCAATATCCAATAGCCAAATCTTTAATCAAGTCTAGGAATGTCTGATACTCTTGTAAAAAAATAATCTTATCATTTTTCTGTAAGGAAATCAGTATCTGAAGTCATAGAATAAGTCTGATTAGTTTTTTTTTATTCTGCTTTAAGATCAGCAGAACTGTGAAGTTTATTTTGTAGCCAAGTGTTACCTGAAGATTCCTTCATTTTATCTTTAATTGACAGCATGGCTCTGTCTCCGACTTCAACCATGAGTGGCAACATGGCACGCATCTTCGAACTGGTGAACACTGGGCTCAGTGTTGAACGCATGTCTTTCCACTCTTGACCTGCAACAATACTACACATTTGATTACAGGAAAATGCAGCGTAGGACGGTATACGATGGATAGACGATCTTTTGAAGATCGCAGGGAGCCGATAGACGCAAGCGGCACAGGACCGATCGCTGTGGAAGTTTAAGGGGGAGGCCTATGTTCAGCAGTGGATGTCCTTCGGCTGATATGATGATGATGATGATATTATGATTACAGTTTCTTTTATCTACGTGTCTACTATATATCTTTATGTGAAGATCATTCGGAGGTAAGTAGAGAAAATGGAGCGCCACGTGATTCATTTGCTACTTTAACACTCATGGACGCTCGTCGATTTCTAGAGATTCTGATATCAACTAGAATAAATGCGGTCGAGATGAAAGCATTGCGCAAAATTTGTGGCATAAAGCTTGCTGACCAGGTTCGTAATGACGATGTGAGAGAAATAGTTGGTCTGAAAGAGAGTGTTGGTTCGGACATGTAGAAAGAATGCGGGACGAAAGAATAACAAAACAGATGTACAATGCAAAAGTGGAAGGATGTAGGAGCCGAGGAAGACCGAGACTAACCTACCAAATTGGCCGTGTTTTATCATAGAAGGTGATGTCATAATAAGTAACTTTTGACCGACCCTGATGTAAAGGTTACCGTAGCCTATTAATGTTTGCGATATATTAATTATCACTCGCGCGATGCCTCCTCTGCTGCTTACACAGCAACTCATTGGGAGCTTGCTGGTGACCTCACTCACACGCAGGAACAAAACAACCCTATAGGGAGTTGTTATTTGGCTGCGGTTTTCTGTGAGGTGGAGGTACTTTCCCAGACGGGCTGCTTTGACGCGCCCTACCTCTCTTAAAACACCCAGACCAAGACAAAGAGACATGTGGGCCGATTCTACGAAAAAACTGCAACTGCACTGCAGCGCGGCGTGTGTCAAAATACGTACATTTTGACGTTTCGTTAAACGTCGCTGCTGTCAGATAGTATAATGAAACGTCAAAATGTATGCATTTTGACACACGCCGTGCTGCAGTGCAGATGCAGTTTTTTAGTAGAATCGGCTTACTGTTCATGCGCACAAATATTTGTTCCGTGTGGGAATCGAACCCACGAGACTTGGTGTCAAAGTAGTGCAACTGCGCGTTTCACCATAGCGCCATCGAGCTCGTCAAAACTTCTGACATCATTGTCTACTTGGTACAATTACTTGGTAAAATTAATGCTCACTGAATGCATTGCAGTTGTAGTGGCTGTAGACGAATACAAAGCATTTTTATTAACAGGAGTTGTTCACCTTTCATTGAAGGCAGGTTTCTCGCCAGGATCGGTTCAGTCTCCTCGGTGAACATAGATCTGTGATCTACGAAATGTTCGAAGTCCTTGATTGCAATTTTTTTTATCAACTCTATGTCTTTCACCATCAGGACCGGGTTCACAAATTCAAATAAGCCAACAAACCTGAAAAATACACAAGAATGCAATAAAACTTGATTGTGTTGCGATCCTGCGAGTGACATGACGTACTTATTAGATGTACATTAGGTTAGTTACAGAATGGCCATTTTTTTTATACAACTTAGGAAGGCATACAAGCATACGGGCCACCTGATGTAAGCGGTTACCGTAGCCTATCAACACTTGTAATAAATAAGTATCAGTCGCGCAATGCCTCCTCTTTTGCTAACACAGCATCTCCTCAGGAGTTTACTGGTGACCTCACTCACACGCAGGAACACAACAACCCTCTAGGGAGTTGTTATTTGGCTGCGGTTTTCTGTAGACAAGCATACGACTCACCTGATGTAAAGCGGGTACAGTAGCCTATTAACGCTTGCCATATATTAAGTATCTCTCACGCCATGCCTCCTCTGCTGCTTACACAGCAACTCCTTGGGAGCTTACTTTTTTTCTTTATACTACGTCGGGAGGCATACAAGCGTACGGCCCACCTGATGTAAAGCAGGTACAGTAGCCTATTAGCGCTTGCGATATATTAAGTATCACTCGCGCGATACCTCCTCTTCTGCTTACACAGCAACTCCTTGGGAGCTTACTGGTGACCTCACACACACGCAGGACCACAACAACCCTCTAGGGAGTTGTTATTTGGCTGCGGTTTTCTGTGAGGTGGAGGTACTTCCCCAGACGGGCTGCTTTAAAGCGCCCTACCTCTCTTAAAACATCCAAACCAAGACAAACAGACATGTTCATGCACACAAATGTTTGCCTTGTGTGGGAATCGAGCCCACGAGCATGTGGTGTCAAAGTCGCGTCATTCACGACTAAGCCACCGAGCTCGTCAAAACTTACTGGTGACCTCACTCACACGCAGGAACACAACAACCCTCTAGTGAGTTGTTATTTGGCTGCGGTTTTCTATGAGGTGTAGGTAAAAAACGACGGCCATCTGGATGGTATATATATATATATATATATGTATATGTATATACCAGTGGCGAAGCACGGGTTTAAATCAATATACAAATGAAAAATCTATTCGACATCAAAAACAAACCATATTACACTCACTTTTCTCCATAAAACGCATTGTATGTCTTCTCCATGTAGCCAACAAAATGTTCCTTTTGAAGCATCACTCGTCCCATATTGCCGACCAAGGGCAGCGGGTCTACATTCTTGACTCCGTGGCGGCTGAACCTGGAGTGATGGCGCCGGATGTAAAGGTAGATGGCGATGATTATCACTGCAGCACAAACCAACAGCATTGTCTGGAAATAAACAATGTGGTTTTATAGTGCCATCAAAAACTTGCAAAGCGAAGTGGGCGCGAGTTTGGATGCAGACCTTCGTTATCCCGTTTCCTAATCGATTAGGATTGGCGGGGTCCGCTACCTAAGCCTAAGGATTTGGTGAAGATACTGATCAGGAACACCGTTCCTATATGAAATCTATATGTTTGTCTGTGTGTGTGTCTGTCGCTTTTTTCGAATATTCGAATTTCGACTTCAGATTCGTATTCAGCATAAAAAAGTAGAATAGGAATGTCTGAAAAACCAACCTCCTATCTCTTAAGGAACATGGTCAAAATGGCCGACAAATAAAAAAATATTTCTGATTCGAAAAGTAAATTAAAAAGTAGAATAGGAATATCTTAAAAACCAATATCATATTTCTTAAGGAACACGGTCAAAATGGCCGACAAGATTTAAAAAAAAATAATTAAATTGTTATATAATTCCTCTGGCAATGCAAGCTTGCGCATTCTCAACTGGTTTTGATACGGAGCGACTGCCGTCATACCTCCACGATCCAGGTGGAAACCTAGCATTTTCTTACATAAAGTCACGTCTTTTGAAATATAATTTCTGATGAACACAGTGGTGAATGACGCGAATTTGACACCAACGCTCGTGGATTCGATTCCTACACAGGGCAATCATTTGTGTGCATGAACATGTCTGTTTGTCTCGGTCTGGCTGTTTTAAGAGAGGTAGGGCACATCAAACCGACCCGCCTGGGAAGCTACCTTCATCTCACAGGAAACTGCAACCAAATAACGACTCCTAGAGGGTCGTTGTTCTCCAGCGTGTGAGTGAGGTCACCAGTAAACTCATAAGGAGTTGTTGTGTTAGCAGCAGAAGTGGCATCGCACGATTCTTAATATAATACTGGCGTATGCCTTCCGATGTTGTAGAAATGAAAATGTCGGACGTGTAGGTTTCCTCACAATGTTTTCCATCACCGCTACATAAATCCGGAAAGACGAATTTATTGGTATGTACCGGGGACCGTCGGCCAATATATTGGTTCTTTATCCAGTGGGCTATTAATGCTCTAAACAAACAGCAACGCGAAGTAAACAATGAGCGAGGTATGCCTAAATCCATGAAGGAACCTAGGGAGAGACGATGGATTGTTTCTTGGCTGCGGTTTTCTATGAGGTGGAGGTAAAAAACGACAGCCCTCTGGAAGGTTTTTGTGTTCCTGCGAGTGAATGGTGTTAATAAGCTTCTGCAGAGTAAGTATTCGGATTATCAGCGGAGGTGGAAGAAGTCGCGTAGAAGCTATGACGAGTTCGGTGGCTCAGTCGTGAATGACGCGACTTCGACACCAACGCTCGTGGCTTCGAACCCCAAGAACCGTAGCAGTGGATTGAGTAACTCTCATTGGCTAGTTCGCGGATCAATATCGCGGTAATTATCATCTTATTGGTTAAAATAATCATTGGTCAGTAGGCAGGAATAGCTGAGACATTAAGGTGCTAAAACAGAACGTATCTGTGAACGCGGGCTGCCTTCACGTGCAGTCAAGTACTTTATTGATTTGTGCGTAAATCAGTTGTAAACTTTGAAAATATAGAACCAATGAGAGTCGTGTTTTGAACGTATCACGTAATTTGAAAATAACCAATTGTTTATATACCTATACTCTGGTAATACACAATACATACATAAATTCATACAAATATTCCCACTTTGATTAATAAACCAGTTGAGAATGCGCAAGCTTGCATTGCCAGAGGAACACCTGGCTCATCAATAATAAAACAATTCATTTTTTTTTTAATTTGTCGGCCATTTTGACTGTTCCTTAAGAGATAGGAACGGTGTTCCTGAACATTCCTATTCTACTTTTTTATGCTGAATCCGAATCTGAAGTCAAAATTCGAATATTCGAAAAAAAGCGACAGAGACACACACACAGACAAACATATAGATTTCATATAGGAACGGTGTTCCTGAAACTTTGTTTAGATATACTCTGGTAATACACAATACATACACAAATTACAAAAACAAATACAAATATTTCCACTTTGACTAATAAAAAATCATGTTTCGAGAACAAAAAACAAGTGAGACTTATTAAACAATGAAGTTTTCATATGGACAATAACGAATTTAAGGCCACTTATTAAACATTGGAATTGACGTCGGCATTTTAGGGTCGGCAACGCAAGAGTTACACCCCTGGTGTTGCAAATGGCCATAGGCTACGGTAACTGCTTACCATCAGGCAGGCCGTATGCCTGTTTGCCACCTTAGTGGTATAAAAAATATGTTACATAGCTAAGCAAAAGAATCAAAAACTTTTGAAATATGACGAAATGAACGTTCAAATAAGAAGAGGCATGCTCCGGTGGTTCGGATTCGTAGAAAGAATACAGAACGAAAGAATTACGAAACATATATAAAAGCATGTAGAAGCCGAGGATGGCCATCGACTATCACCAAATTGGTCGTGTTTTATCAGATGTTTGGGTCAGGAAACTTAGAAATCAGCGAGCATGTACGACAAAGTGTGTGGCGTGTAAGGGCCGAGTCACATGGCACGCTTGGTCCTCTCTGTCTACCCCGCAAGGGAGTTGGCACGAAGATAGATGAGTTGTAACGTTCAAATAGTCTATATGAAGACTTAATTCTTTTTTTCTATACAACGTCGGCATACAAGCATACGGTCCACCTGATGTTAAGTAGTTACCGTTGCCTATGAACGGTGGTAATACATTTAAGTATCACCCGCGCAATGCTTTCTATGGACGGAGCAACTCTTTAGGAGCTTACCGGTGACCTCACTCACACACAGGAACACAACAATCCTCTAGGGAGTTGTTATTTGGCTGCGGTTTTTTGTGAGGTGGAAGTAAACTCTCTTTAAACAACCAGACCAAGACAAACTAAATATGTATATATATAAAAATAAATATGTCTATATTCATGCACACAAATGTTTGTCCTGCGTGGGAATCGAACCCACGAGCGATTGGTTCGATTCGCACACGGGATTTTTCTTTATATTCGTGTGCAATGTTTGTTTGTCGTGAATAATGTCCATAATGTATTATGTAGATATGTAGAAATTTCTAGTTTGTACGTCTAATATTTACTGTCATAGTATATGGGTATATTCTATGTATAGACATGTCAGTTATGCACTAAAGGTTCCGTATTTTTTACCCCAAAAAATTAGCATTAAAGCAAAAGGCCGGCTTATCTTAGTGATAATTTTTATCAGTGATTTGATATTGGACATAATATTGCAATCAGCAGAAGATATGTTTAATGAGCTGACTACCTCACACATGAAAAAATATTTATGCCAGGTGTACGAGTGGAAGACGCTATCTCTATAAACTATCGTCAAAACACCCAGATACTTGTCAATATGATCAATTTTAGGGTTCCGTGGTCAACAATGAACCCTTATAGTTTTGTCACTTCGGTCCGTTTGCAGCTTAACTCACAGACTCTTAGAACTAGAAAGCTGTTATATTTTTTTTTTTTAATTTTTCAACTCTTTAATTAATTGTAAATTTGGAATTTGGCGTTATTATGTTAAAAACTTCTTTCGATTTCCCGGCGTTTTACATATTTTTTTCGGATTTATTATCAAACTAGCTTTTACCCGCGGCATCGCCCGCATTTTTTTTAAATAAAAAGTATCCTATGTTACTTCTGATACCTCCAAGAATATGTGTACAAAGTTTCATGATGATCGGTTGAGAAGTTTTCGCGTGAAAGCGTAACAAACAAACGGACATTTACATTTAAAGAAAATAGGATTCCAGTGATTGTCTTGCACAATACTTCCTATCTGAAATTTGGAATATATAATATTTTTAATGCGTG